>JARCFY010000010.1:53359055-54609055 GCA_029233225.1 Lepidodactylus listeri | reverse complement strand
CAATGCTATCTTGTAGGAGTGAAGCAGGAAATGCAACAACAAGGTGGAGCTTCTAAATAGCAATGCAGGTGAAGAGTACTGGATGTGCAACTCCATCCAGTGGGAGATTCTTTCTGAATTTGCTGATGACAGCAGTTAATAGTTTGGTTCTGGTACTCCCTGAGAATGTGGGAAAGGGGCAGCATCACTGAGTGGAGACATGGGGTGGTCATGGGGTTTTCCACCTCCAGGGACCCTGAAAGAATGGGGCTTGCAAGTCCATTCCTTCACACCATGTAAAAACAACAAATGATCCTAGATATGGTTTATTTTTCAAAACAAGCTGTTAATTTTTCAAAATACTTAATATTTGTTTGAGTTTATAATAGGTGTCTCATATGTAGGAAATGAAATCACCTGCAACATTTGCTGCCTCAGATTTCTAGTAACTGTTTTACATAACTATCTTGCAGTTTTCTTGCTTGTAAAAAGATGTTGAAATATTCTGCAATTCAGTAAAATGTTCTGGAAGTTTATAATCTATACAAAGACTACTTTTAGACATAAAGACCCTTTCTAGAAATCAGAACTAAATTCTACAGCAACTTGACATCAAATAATCTTCATTTTTGGTGACAGTTTTGATAAAACAAGTAACTGAACCACTTTAGACACTTAAAAGTATGTAAAGTATGCCTACAATGTCTAACCGCTCATTCCTATTTCACCGCAAGTAGTGGCGGATGGCACCCACTGGGACTGGTAGGATGGAAGGCAAGGCAATGAATGGAAGGTGGAGCCAAATCAATAGTAGGTAAATTAAGTATCCTCCTCCCTTGCCAACAATGAAGAAGACCATGGCATTCAGGAGACATTCTAAAAATATTTCTCCAGTGGTATAAAAAGGGACCACTGATTCCTATGAAGGTGCCTACCTAATACAGCCTCTCCTTTTGCTTCTGTGTTTACAACAGTAGGCATACCCAATGCAGGTGGGAAATCCTGCCATATGTCCCTCACCCGCAAACCTAGTACTCAGCACATTAATCAGAAGTCACTACTAAATGCAACAAAAAAGGATATGAGCACTACAGGTTTCAGTTTATTCCACTCTCCAAATCCTTAGTTCAAGAACTCATTTTCCAGACATAGAAATTAAAGGCATTACTCACCACTTGGTAATTAACTGCACACAAGCCAGACTAAAGGTTGCTGTTTTTAAAAAAGAGAATTTCAGGAGTCCCAATTCCAACACCTTTTCTTTCAAGGATGTAGCATTTTTCAGAAGTTCTTGTAACAAAGGAATTGATCACATGCATAAGGTGCCTTCATTCTACTAATAATAATCAAATCTTATTCCTGTCTAATCAGAAATGACCCCTTCTGTATGCAGTAGAGTTCACTTTCAAAGTGCGTGTAGGATTATAGCCTGGAAAGGGTTTGTGCAAGGAAGTTTAAGTTGGAAAGAGGGAAGCTCCAGTCTTTTTCCTTAAGTACATTCTATGTTCAACAACTGAGTTACTGAAGAAGTCACCCTCTCCTTCACCTTTCTTCAACTCGGTCAGAAGCCTGGAAGAGGCTGAAGGACAAGATTTTTTTTCTCTCACACTGAAAGTGAAAGTTCTTTCTTAATTTTGCTACAGGAAATTTTCATTGCAAGAAACATACCTGTATTAATCCTTCTCTCCAGGTTTTCCCTTTTACCAACAGAAAATGGTTTCCTCCTGTATTTGAAGGAGGAGGGCTAAATGTCCTGAGTAAAAGGGGCATGTGTAAAAAAAATGGATTCATTCTACTGACTAGATCTGATTCAGATGTAGGGCTGCCAAGTCCAACTCCGGAAATATCTGGGGACTTTGGGGGTGGAGCCAGGAGACTTTTGGGGTGGAGCCAGGAGAAAGGAAGTGACATCATTTTGTGATGTCACATCCTGTGATGTTGCTTCCACATGCACTCATGAAGTTTCCTAATACTGAATCAGGCCATTGGTCCATCAAGGTCAGTATTGACTACTCAGACTGGTAGTGGCTCTCCAGGATCTCAGGCTGAGATCTTTAATGTCACCTATTACCTGATCCTTTTTTAGCTGAAGAGGCTGATACCTCCTGCATGTCAAGCAGATGCTCTATCACTGAGCAACGGCCCTACTGAATCCTTTCTCATCTCGGCAGAATATGAAGCACTAAGTGCTACACAAGTGCTAAATATGATTTTTATATCATAAGAACGGACCAGTGGATACTCACCGTGAGGGGTCCTTCTCCTCTGAGATAAGGAGGACATCTTGATGGGTGTTTCCCACCCTATCTGTAGGGAGGCAGGAACTAATTCTTCACTTCCTGTCCTCTGGTGGGATACGCCCCTTCAAGTCAGTTCGGGGACTCCCAGAAGCAGTAGTCAGCTGTAAACCAAAGGCTAACCATAACTAGAAAAATATGAACATAATTAGTCTGAACAGTAAACAGATAATGTGGCTTGAACAAGACAGGAAGGAAGATAAACTCAGAATATAGAAAAGGAAGACGATGAATCTTGGGAGGGCGAAGATGTCCTCCTTATCTCAGAGGAGAAGGACCCCTCACGGTGAGTATCCACTGGTCCGTTCTCCCTCTGAGAGGAGGACATCTTGATGGGACCTCCCATAGCAGTGTCCCTTTAACTGGGTGGCACATCGTCTTCAGATATGAGAGCTTACTGCAGGACCCTCCGGCCAAAGGCTGCATTGGTCGAGTTGTAGAAGTCGGTCTTATAATGCCTGACAAAGGTAGAAATGGAAGACATGTGGCTGTCCAACAGGTTACTTCCACCGAGGCTCGGTTGGTGAAGGCTGCGGAAGTCGCTGCACTTCTGATGGAGTGGGCCGTGATACCCGGAGGAGGGGTATCTTGAGGACCCTATAGGCTTCTGCTATACATCTTTTGAGAGTGGCACTGATGGATGCTGTGGACATTTTGTTGCCCTTGTTGGGGGGTGAGACTGAGATGAATAATGATTCCGTCTTCCAGAAGGAGCTGGTGCGATGTAGAAGGCTTTAAGTGAACGTCTGACGTCCAGACAGTGGCACAACTTTTCCTTTGGGTGGGTAGGCAGATCTCCTGTGAGCGGTGAAATCTTGAGTTGACCTTCGGGCAGAAGGAAGGGCCGATAGTGAGGACTACTCTGTCCTTACGGAAGGTGCAAAGAGTCGGTTTGGCGGAGAGGGCCCCAAGCTCGGAGACTCTTCTGGTGGAGGTGACAGCTACCAGGAACAGGGTTTTCATTCGCAGCCACATCAGAGGAATCTCTTGGACTGGCTCGAAGGCTGGTTTGGCTACTGCAGAGAGAACCAGGTTAAGTTTCCATGTGGGGAACCTGTGGGGAACCGGTGGGTCCTTAAGTGATGCTCCCTTCAGACAAATGGTGGATGTGAGGGTGTCTGGACAGGGTCCAGCCTTCTACTCTAGGAACTACGGTTACCAAGACAGCTACCTGACAGCGGAGAGTGGACGCCTTCAGACCCGAGTCGTGACCGCCCTGAAGGAAGGACAGAACACTGGACAAGTGTGGGTGTAACGGGTTGACCTTCTTTCTCCTGGACCAGCGAACGAAGGCCTGCCAGGTGGCATTGTAGATCCTCTTGGTGGAAGGGTGCCGAGAGGCTAGCATGGTGTCTGTTACTGGTCTGGAGTAGCCTAAGCTGAGCAAGTTTTGCCGTTCAACTTCCAGGCGATCAAACGGAGCCATGCAGGATCTGGTGCCAGATGGGGCCCTGGGTCAGCATGTCTGGGGATACTGGGAGTGTAACGGGGCAGTTGCCATGCTCTGGAGTTCCAAGAACCAAGGTCTTCTTGGCCAATACGGGGCTACCACTATGATCTCCATTTGTTGTTCTCTGATTTTTCTGAGGAGCTTTGGTAAAACCGGAGTCAGAGGATAAGCGTACATGAGACCCTTGGGCCATTGGGAGACCAGGGCGTCCGTCTCTTCTGCTGCTTGATGGTAGTATCAAGAATCTGGCAACCCTGTGGTTGAGTGGAGATGTGAATAGGTCCACCATCAGACGTCTGAAGTGAGATGTTATGAGGTTGAATAGGTCCTCTTTGAGGGACTATTCCCCTTCCTGTAGTGTCTGACAGCTGAGCCAGTCCGCTCTGGTATTCAGCGAGCCCTTGATGTGTTCCGCTCTGATAGATAGTATGTTGCGTTCTGCCTAGGACAGGAGCTTCAGAGCTTCTCGATGGAGTTCTGAGGGTCTGGATCCTCCTTGGGTATTGATGTATGCCTTCGCCACTATGTTGTCTGTCCTGATGAGGACGTGATGACCGGCGATTTGTTCCCTGGAATGGAGGAGGGCTAGGCGGATGGCCCGAAGCTCTAACAGGATGATGGGCAGAAGTTGTTCTTCCTTGGACCATAATCCCTGTGCAGGGAGGTGGAGGAAGACTGCGCCCCATCCCAGGAGGCTGGCATCCTTGACAATCTGCTTCCAGTCTTGACATAGAAGCTGTTCCTCTGGGATAGATATAAGTTGGTTTTATTCTAGAGGGCAGGCATGAGAGGAAGCTGGCCACAGGCCTGTGGAACTCAATGCTAAGAATGCCTGAGCTCAAGTTTTTAGCCTGTCATGCAGCACTCAGGTCTCGAACTGCTGAGCTACCAACCTTCTGGTCTGCAGGAGATGAAGAGGCACAGTAGTTTAGCCAGGGACATTAGGGTGGATTGTCTGGCCGTGATGATTTGTCGTGTGAAGAAGCGGATCTTGTCTGCCTGTGTTGAGGTAGGAATATGCGGTTCCGAACCATGTCTAAGATGACCCTGAGGTGCTCTAGGGACTGTGAGGGGTTCAGGGAGCTCTTCTGGAGGTTTACAAGGAAACCGTGTGCTTTCAGGCAGCAGATGGTTTCCTGAGTGTCTTTGTGCGCTTTGTTTCTAGAGCTGGAGCGAATCAGCAGGTTGTCTAGATAGGATAGACATGATGCTCCCTCTAAGCTGTGGAGTCTTGTGAGCAAAAATTCTACTTGAGAGCTACTGGCATTAAAGTTGTGAGCTAGCGATTGGGCTATTGTATAAATTAGTTTGCTCTGGAGCCACCCCTCCTGAGCCAAGACAAAAAATGTGCGAGCTAGAGGCCAAAAAACTGTGAGCTAGCTCACACCAACTCAGCTTAGAGGGAACACTGGACATGGGTGCCTTGTTCCCCAAGGAGGGCAATGGGATGGATGAGGATCTTGGAAAAGACTCTTGAAGCAGTGGAGAGTCTGAATGGGAGCACCCTGAACTGCCAATGTTGGCCTAGGACGAAGAATCGGAGGAACCTCTTGTGACCCGGGAACATGGGGACGTGCAGACACGCCTCTATGAGATTGATGGAGGAAGGAACTCTCCCGGTTGTAGAGCCCCTGAGATGGATTGCAAGGTCTCCATTCGGAAGCGTCTTAGTTTTACGAATCTGTTGACGTATTTTAAGTCCAGTATCACTCTACAGCCGCCGTTCCTTTTGGGAAAAGTAAGGAAAATGGAACAAATTCCCTGTCCCCATTCCTGGATAGGGACAGGTTCTATGGCTGAGATGGTATACAGGTGTTGGACAGCTTCTATCATTTTTTGTAGCTTGGAGGCGTCTTTGATCAGGGGAGAGGGAACAAAGTGGTCTAATGGTGTCGTCTGGGAACTAAAAGGGTAATTTCCGAATCCCCTCCTATCAGGCCTGCCCAGGGTATGTGGCATCGCCTTTTCTTGTCCCTAGTTTCTATTAGGATTTTGTCTAGGGAATCTCCGAATAGGCAATCTCCTTGGAATGGGTAAGAAGTGACGGTAGATTTGCTGCGCAGGTCCGCTGGCCAGGCCCTGAGCCAGAGGGTATGCCTGGCAGCCACCACTGAAGCCAGAGCCCTGGAAGGGAAAATCCTGGCATCGAGCGTAGCATCAGTGGAGAAGAAGGAGGCCTCGAGAGGGTGGTTAGCTCCTTCAGTGAGACGCTTACTAGACAGTGGGATAAGCTGTATTAGTTTCCTGGACCAGGTAATGGCTGTGTGGCCCACGACTGTGGCTGTAGCGGATGCTTTGATGGCCATAACGGAGACTTCATGCACTTACCTGAGTGCAAACTTGGCCTTGCGGTCTAGACTGTCTCTGACCAGGCCAACGCCATCCTCAGAAGAAGACCCGAAGTCTGGAGCACAATAACAGGAGCATCCACTAGAGGGACCTGTACAAGCTTATTAATAAAATATGGTAAGGTAAAGAGCTTTCTCACATTAGGTGGGCAGCGTTTGTTTGCCATGGGTTTGGACCATTCCTTGACTAGCTGATTTACTAGAAATTCTGGGAAGGGAAAGACCTTTTCTGCCCCTGGGGTCCTGGGGAAGTAGTCTTTGCTCCCTCTGGGTCTGGAGCCATCTGCTTTTGAGGATCCGGCTGGGTCCTCTCCCTGCAGCTTTGGTTGTAACTCTAATGCTGACAGGGATTTGGAGAGGAGGTAAGGATATTCTTCAGGTTTAAAGAAGCACATGGAGGGCTCTGGAACCTCCAAGTCCTCTTCTTCCTCCTCATCAGAGAGGAATTCAGCCTCTTCTCTTTCCCCGGTAACCCCAGTATCACTGTCCTCATAATTAGGTGGGATCCAGTGATGAGGGACCCAGCCGGGGTAGGAAAGTTCCTTCCTAGCTGCTTTAGTGGGCCAGCGAGGTCTGTCTTCCTCCTCGCCCTCTTGGTAGTGCTTGTCTGGCACATCTCTATGGGGTTGGTCCTGGTGACAAGGGGCCCCCCATGAGTGGATGATCAATACCTCCTCCCTGCTTGTTTAAGGGCCAGGAGTAGGGCAGGGGAAATAGTCTGTTCTCCGTCTCCGGAGTTACTCACGAGTAGACCTTCGGCTGGTGTGTCTCCCAAATGGGGCTGGTGTGCGACCTGGGCATTGGGAAGCTCCTGCCCGTCGTCGCTAGTCATGTCTGGGCTTATGGATGCGGCAACAGCCGATCCGTAGCCTTGGGCTGCCATTTTCTGTGGTCTCCCGGGATCGGGGCAATTCAGAATGGCACCTGCGCAATCATCCACGTCTTTCTGGGGCCGTTTTTTGGCGCGCTTTTCCTTCTCATCGCTAGTCATGTCTGGGCTTATGGATGCGGTGACAGCCGATCCGTAGCCTTGGGCCGCCATTTTCTGTGGTCTCCCGGGATCGGGGCAATTCAGAATGGCGCCTGCGCAATCATCCACGTCCGTTTTTTGAAAAAAACATTTAAGAAAAAAGGTTTGAAAAAAGTTTGAAAAGGTATGAAGAAGAATGGAAAGTGAAAGTACAAAAAAGGCACGAGTGGCCACTAAGTGCTGCTCTCCCTACTGAGGCAGGGACAGAACTGACTTGAAGGGGCGTATCCCACCAGAGGACAGGAAGTGAAGAATTAGTTCCTGCCTCCCTACAGATAGGGTGGGAAACACCCATCAAGATGTCCTCCTCTCAGAGGGAGAACAGGAGAGAAGCCACAGTGGATTGGGCCAACAGCCCATCCAGTACAACACTCTGTGTCACACAGTGGCCAAAAATACCAGGTGCCCTCAGGAGGTCCAGCAGCGGGGCCAGAACTCCAGAAGCCCTCCCACTGTTGCCCCCCAAGCACCAAGAATGCAGAGCATCACTGCCCCAGACAAAGTGTTCCATTTAGACCTTGTGGCTAATAATAGCCAGTGATAGACCCCTACTGGATGGGGACAGAGAGAGAGACAGACAGACAGACAGACAGAAAAAAGAAAGAAAGGGGGAGGGGGAGAGAGAGAGAGAGAGAAGGAAAAGAGCTGGCAGAGGCACTTACCCCAGCAACCTCACATGCAAAAGCAGTCCCTTCAGTACAAAGAGCCTAGTCCCTCCTTAATCTCTGGGCGGGGGTTTCTCTTGCTGGCTCTGCTCTTAAAGGGGAAATGTCTGGTGAGGCTTTTTACTGCAGGCTCTTCAGACATTTCCCTTTTAAGACAGTTCAGGTCTGGCAGGGAGAGGGCAGGGCAGGCTCCGACGATCCCCTGCGTTCCTGCTGGCAGCCATTGCCTCCCCCGGTGGCCAATTTTGAAAAAGCGGGGGTAAGCATTAAAAATCGGTGTTTTCCCCGCCCTCCCAGGGGACTTGGTAAGCCTATTCAGATGGGGAGGACACTTTGAAGAGAAAGTGTGCTACTTCATTGGGGCCTTGATAATCATAAAATGTCTCCATAAAGAATCTCTGATCGGTTTATGTTTCTTCCACGTCATCCTCCCAGGGGAAGATCAACATCAAGAACTCATAGGGAGCCATAAGGATGGCTGGCTACCTGCCCAATGAACTACTGTACTGATGTGGATGGGCCTGGCTTAAAGGAAGTAAAGTCCTCTGTGTATTGAGAGAGGGGGACTTGCTTACTTATAATGCTCAGGTAAACAAAGACAAAACAAAGACTTACTTAGCTTCAGGTATGAAGCTGTGTTGGTCTGAAGCAATAGAACAAAGTTTAAGTCCAGTGACACCTCTAAGTCCAATGAAGTATAATTCTGGGAATAAGCTTTTGTGTGCATGCACACTTCTTCAGATACTGACTTAGCTGTCAGCCTGCCACTCTATCGACTGTCTGCTATGAATAGTGAGAGTGCTGGAGGCAGCCTTAGTTAGCTCATGCTAATATACAAGTCTCCACTGACCACATATCTAGCACAGAAAAAAACTGGTCAACAAGGAACAATGCCAAAAGTAAATAAGTAACCACTCAAGCACATAATGCTAGAACTGTATTAATTCTTTCATTGCCATTGAAATGACAATATTTATACAGTTTATTAATATTGAGAAAAATCATAAAATCACATTCAAAAGAGCATTTATGAAATATAAAAACAGGGCTGCACTTACTTTTAACTGTTCTTCATTGAGTGTATTCTGTGCAGGCACACATTGAGCCTGCAAATGTGCAGTCCCAATGCAGGACTATACAGAAGACCAAAGATGAACTTCGATTTCAGTTGGTCACATGCAAGAATAGTTATGGAAACAGGAAATGTCAAAAAATTAAGATATAACAGCAACAAAAATGACAAATATGATATGGAGGGATGGTTCCTACAGGAGTATCTATGACAGCCTGATAACACGGCTTTGCTTCACACACCATGGTCCATTTTGATTTTGCTTGCTATGGAGGTAAGAAGAAGAAGAAGAAGAGATTGGATTTATATCCCGCCCTTCACTCACTTGGAGTCTCAGAGCAGCTTACAAACTCCTTTCCCTTCCTCTCCCCACAACAGGCGTCCAATGAGGTAGGTGGGGCTGAGAGAGCTCTTTCCCAAGCTGTCCTTGAGAGAACAGCTGGTACAAAGCTATGGCTTGCCCAAGGTCATCCAGCCAGGTGCAAGTAGAGGAGTGGGGATCAAACCTGGTTCTCCCAGATTAGAGTCCGCGCACTTAACCACTACACCAAACTGGCTCAAACTGGGTTGCCAGTTCTCTTTGAGACACTGGCGGGGGGATGGGGGCATGCTCTGGGAGCCAGAAGTGTTGCCCCTGATGTGCTAACATCACCGGAAGGGACGTCGTGCATCACTCAGAAGTGATGTAGGCACGTTGGGTGTGATGCTCTACTTTTTGGGCAAAACTCTATGGTAAAATCACCTTCAAACCGTAGAGTTTCACCCCAAAAAACAGAGTGTCACTCCCCTGACATAACTTATGTGCTTATGTCACTTCCAGGTGACATCAGTGTATCACCTGATGTTGCACTTGGAGGAAGGATTTCCTCCTGCTGACCAGCAGTGGGCAGGAGCTCACAAAAGCAGGGGATCCTCTGCCCCGAACTGGGGAATGGTAACCCTATATAGAGAATCAAAGAACCCTTTCTGAAAGGATAATGACATTTTCACACAGGTTGTACAACCGGAAAAGTGGGTTAAGAAAGGCTGTTAAGTGGTTTTTGTTACAGCAAAGCCAGCACAAATACCTGATAAAAGCATAAAACTATTATAACAAAAGCCTCTAAAACTGTGCAGTAATGATACTTAAACTGCTCCCTTCATAAATTGCACAGGGTACTTGTGTATCAGGATTATACTGCTCGGGAAAATTTGATTCCACATAAAATACTTGAAGATGACATATGATTATACTTATCAAATAGCATTGTAAATTACACTGCACCTCACAGCTGTCTTCAGAAGGATCGTTTACAAAGCATCCATTTAAAATCTATAATCAATGTTATCATTTTCTTTCATTTTTTATCTTTAAATTCTTTCCAACTCTGTTTAGATAGGGCGAAACTTTTCTTTAAATGGCATCTTTTAAAACCTGTTAACAACGGGGTTTTTTTTTTTTAGCTTAAATCCTGTTAAACGGAATCTCAGAATGATGCTCTGCTTGCAGTGTTCTGGGAGGTATCAGTTGCCATTCCTCTTTCTGGCTGAGATAAATGGATTCTCACATAAGGATGCTCAAGAGCAGAACTGTTTTTTTAAGAAAGCATTAGCTTGGCCCCACACTGCGCATCTAGAGGCTCTTCTGCATAAAGTCTTCATTACTTATGTGTTTCACATCTGTTGCACAGCACATAATGCATCAAATTTTAACATTTCCCCTAGCCATGTATCTATAACTTTCTTACTCGCTAGCAGAAAGAAATCGCTCTTGCTAACCACAAGTTCATGCCTGATTAATAATGGACTGAAATCATAATCCAACCTTATTTACCTTAGCCCTTGAAACCCCACAGAACAGTTAAGTGACAACTGGGTTTTTCTTATTTGTAGCTGGTTAAGTTTGCTATGAATATTTCTCCACAGCACACCTCCCCACCAAAGTAAAGAAACCTAAAAGGAATACAATTTGAAAATTTAAAACACCTTTAGTTTCAGAGTGATGAAAGAGGCAGAGGCAGCAGGTAAGACTGATCTCACCAATTAAAGTATTTTAAAATCAACACTGATAAGCCACTTTTTAATTTTTTAAAAAATTGTTCACAGGGGGGGAAAGGAGAAAAGGGAGGGGGATCACTGATTATAAAGTTTCAGAAAACACGAAACACATTTGAAATATGTCATGGTCATGTGATCTTCTTTAAAACATTGGTTTGGGTCCTGCTGAACAACTTTTTAGTTTAGAATGACTTCCCCCCACACACTCTGCGTAAGCCCAAAATGTCTCCCCAATTTATGCTGCTTGGATAACGGGAATACTAGGAAGGGTGAGTTTGCGATCTGCAGTAGAAGGGAAGAACTGGCAAAAACTGACCTCCTTCACCAGCAGAAATCATCTACAAGATCAAAACAAATACTATTTTAGAGTCTATAGTACTTGCTTTGATTCTTGGTACAGTAAATCAAATTTAATTGGAACAGGCCCCAAAAAACTAAACTGGAAGCATAAGGAGTTAGATGATGTATCTTAGGTACAAAAAGAATGCTTCCCCCATGGAAAGATATTTCCTTGCACAGATTCCTCTTTTCAGACAGGACTGTGAACGCTTGTGTGTTCCGTGCACAGTGATAAAAACATAACCAGCAAGAGGAGAGCGACCCTCTTGTGCATCATGCATAATTGCAAACAAAATAAGTAAGGCTGCCAGTGCTAACGGTGCCAATCACCTATTTGGGCAAAAGGGGCATTTTCCCAGCAATGCATCCTTGTGAAGCTCCTCTCTACTTGGCCTCACCCTACTGCCTGTGCCCTGTTGGCCCACACTGGGAAAGCTCCTACAGGCCTTAGAATAGGAGGGAGAGAAGGTTGTAACACCTTCACCTTCTTGCCTTCCTTGGGCAGCTATCTCCCTTTCAGTAGGAAGCCCTGTCCACACCTTTCCTCCCTGGCCTGCTCCTGGAGCTTCCATTATGAAGCATGCCTGCCCCACCCACCCCTTTTTCCAAGGTCTGGCCCTGCTCATCAGACTCTGGCACCTGTTCTGGCTAATCTGGAGCTATGGATTGGGCATTCTCCAACCACTTTCTGGCAGCTGCCTGCTTCTTAATACCTCCCCCAACCCCTGGCTTCTCTCTCCCCCCACCCTCCTATGACTGAGGGCTTGTCTCCACCACAGCCTGCAGCTCATCTTGGTCCAGCCCTGCCCCTGGTTTCTTGCATGGGTAGCTACTTCTGATCCACTGGCAAGACTGATGTCCTCCCCAGGGGTGGGGTCCATTTCCCTGACATTCTTGGGGGCTGCTGGGGGCTGCTCCTGGCTGGTGCAGGTGTCACTAGGCTGTGGCCAGCCAATGGCATCATTGGCCTTGTCGGGATGAACCCAGGCTGACTCCAGCCCTCAGCACCCACTGGCCCTGCCTGCTCCTATGAGGTGACGATCACCAGGATTGGCTCATTGATTTAGAAACAGGCATTTGAGAAATAGGGTTGCTAGCACTCTGGGGTAGAGATTCATGCAGAGTTCTGAATTTCTGACTGAACTTCTGGCTGCATAAGTGGAAGTGATGCCACTGTGTTGTGAGACACTCTAGGATCTCTCTAGGAAACATTATGGTAAAATCCATAGAATTTCAGGGGAATTCTAGATTACCACCATAGATGGAAGAAAGAGTTAGACAACAAACATGGGATTAATGGACACTTTATTTATTAACAAAACATGGCAAGGGCTTAACCTAACAAGTGGCATGGCCAAGGCCTGGGGTTACCATTCACCCCACCCTTGCCATAGTATGGGCAATGCACCTGGCCCCCAGGTCGTAGCCCGCTATAAGTGGCTCGAACCCCAGGCAGCCCAGCCTTGGAACATGCCTTGATCTCTCACACACAGACGCAAGGTCAGTGCTGAGAATCCCTCAACGGCACTCCAAAAGGCAGCCTGTTCCCCTCATCCCAGGCTGCAAGGCTGCAGTTATGATCCAAACAGGTCCCTTTCCCACCAGGGTTGCTGATAGGTGCTTACCAAGCCGCAACAACTATTTACTAAATTTCCGCCACAGCAAGGGTCAAGTCTCTGCTTAGGCCCCTGCACCCACTAAACCCCTAACACTGTTAACAGCCCTTGCCGTAAATCCTTAAGGAAGATATCCATACCCTGCTCTGACAAATAAATGCCGTCACCCCTATATAACTCGGCATGTGTAGCCCTAATAGCCGGATGGGGTATGAAGTGGCCACCACCCATTACTAAAATGTTCCTAAATTCCCCGTTTACCTTACGTCTAGCCCACTCAATCCGCTTAGGGTCCAAAGCCCATCGCCAGTCCCTTCGCGGAACCATGGCCGACCAAACCACTGTAGTATTAGGCCATCGCCTTTTAATAAAGTTAAAATCCTCCCTGGCTTGTAGAACTAGCACCTTCCCTTTTAAAATTCCTAAATCATTACCCCCTAGGTGAATTAGCAATATGTCAAGAGGAGCATTGGCATTCAAACCAAATAATAGATGGAGTAGGCCCGCCCAGCACAAGCTGCGGCATCCCCTCCATTCAACAGTGGCCCACCGACTTAGGCCCAACTGCGAGCTGATGGCCGATCTGTTAGCCCAGTGAGCAGCCCAAAAAATGAAGCTGTGCCAACAGATGAGAATGGTTCTCTGCCTGCCACAAGACACAGCACCTGAAAGGAAAGGACAGTCAAACACCGGGCTGAAAGAACAGATCACCACATGGCCATTGAACGCACATAACCTTTATAAGTATTGGATCTCCAACGCCCTACACGCTGAACATCCTCAACTGAATAGCCCATAGCTGCTGCTGTGGAAGCCGCTCCAATGCGAAAGGACTGGGTCCCAAACTTTACACCTGATAGGCCCAGCTTCCCCAAAGCCAAGGAAGTAACTGCCCAAAACTGATGTTTAGTCAGAGGGCTCCCATCCTCATGCCTAAAGAGGAAACCGGCTTCCAGACCCCTCAGGGCCAAATACTGCGACAGGAACAGAACTGGGCAGAGCTCTGAATCCTGACAGGTCCCCAATTTTACCTTGGCTCCTTTTCGCACCTGATCCATCTTAGAGCTCCTAATCATGACCAGCATGCCAATGCCATGAATATCAACATCCCGCATCTGCAAAGCCTTGCTCGACTGGTCTTAGACTGAGCGACCAACTTACTCACCCGAAGAGCCCCAAAGAATGTAAGCAAAGAGGCTGCATGGAACAGGCATGCCTCATAACCGGAAGTGCAAACTGCACCCCAGGTCACTTGCAACCCCTTAAGTATCATGTGCGAGATAGGCTGTCACTCATCTTAGCAGCACCCCCCTCGTGAGTCCAACCCTCGAGCATCTTTCTAATCCTGAAGTCACAAGTGACTTCAGCGAAGCCCAAGTCTTTGCTCGCGAAGGCTAGCGCAGCAAGCTTGCCTCGGATTGAACGGACAGCCAAGCCAGCTTCTTTGCTCGATACACAGTAGTGCATCAGCTGATCTAAAGGAATAGGCCAGGCCTTGGGATAACGTTCAGCTGCCCTGAAGACCTCGAATTGGCGAACTGCTCACTCATACCCTTTTTCTGGTGCTAGGCGCAATGGCGAGGCTTATACCCCTGCAAGCCTCAGCCCTCCAACCTGCCATAGTTCCTGAGGCATTCGAGCCGGATGAAGATCAGCTTCTGGTGCAAGCTGACGAAACCTCACCATCTGTTGGCGAGAGAGAGCATCAGCCACACCACTGTCCATACCCGGCACACGCCTGGCAAAAAATAGCAAGTTAAGTCTAAGGCACTGCAAGGTGAAAGCCCGGACAAGCCCCATGACCCATGGAGACCTAGATGTGAGGGAATTGATCACATGAACAACTGCCAAACTGTCACACCAAAAGTGGACAGTGTGATCTTTCAATTCTTCACCCCACAACCAAATCGCCACTAGTATGGGAAAGAACTCTAAAAAAGGTGAGATCCCTAACATATCCTGCTGAAACCCATTCCCCAGTCCACTCCTCAGCGCACCACTGTCCACGAAAGTACACACCAAATCCCAGTGATCCGGCAGCATCAGATGTCACTTGGAGCTCAGCCTCCAGCTTCAATTCCTCATTCCAAAAGGAGACACCATTAAAAGAACTTAAAAACTCTTGCCAGATTCCAAGGTCAGCCCGCACTTCCACATTAATGTGCACTCTATGATGCGGGTGCTGTAGCCCCCTCATCGCATCGCAAAGTCGTCTAACAAAAGCCCTCCCAGGAGCCATTACTTTGCACATGAAATTGAGGTGCCCAGCAATCTGCTGAAATTCACGCAAAGTGGCCTTCTTCTTTTTAAGAAATACAGAAAGCCGGACCTGCAAGTCCTGAATCTTGCTCAATGGCAACCGAGATGTCTGGGCAACTGTGTCCAATTTTACCCCTAAAAATACTACCTTCTGAACAGCTTCCTCCATCTTTTTGTGGGCCAACGGATCTCCCAGCTCCTCTGCTAGTTGTGTAAAACCCTGCAACAGTTGGGTGCATCTACCCATCCCACAAGGACCCACAAAAAGAAAGTCATCTAAATAATGAACCACTTCCAGTAATCCTGTTTTAAAACATGTTGCCCATTCCAGAAATGTGCTGAAGCGCTCAAATGCAGCGCATGACACAGGGCAAGGGCCCTATCCATAAAAAACTGCCCTTTAAAGGAAAATCCCAACAGCTCAAAATCATCTGGGTGCACGGAGAGGAGACGAAATGCAGATTTGATGTCACACTTCGCCAACTCCGCCCCACAACCACAGCGGCACACCACATGCACAGCTTGGTCAAATGAGGTGTACCTCACTGTGCACAGATGATCCGGAATAGCATCATTTACCAATCCACCTCGGGGATAAGAAAGATGGTGAATTAAACAGAACTCACCAGGTGCCTTCTTAGGTACTATACCCAGCGGTGAAACCCGCAAATAAGGAAGCAGTGGTACCAAAAATGGACCTGGAACCCTACTTTCTTGAACCTCTTTGGCAATCTTCGCAGCAACCACCGCCTCCATGCCATTAACTGATTTTAAATTGCAGGCTAAAAAAGGAGCCCTCAACTCCGAAAACGGAATTCTAAAACCCCCTTGAAAACCCTACAGCAAATATACAGGTTGCTTACCTGTAATTGGAGATCTTCGAGTGGTCATCTGTGCATTCACACCTCTGGGATAAAGTGCGCCTGCGCCGATCCCGATCGGTAATCTTCAAAGCCTAACGGATTTTCGCGCCAGCTCCCCGGTCACGTGCACGTCCCACTGCGCATGACCCGGGGAGAGGCACGAGGATCCCGCCAGTTCCTTCTGACCGCTGCTAACAGCCCCCAAAGAAAAAGTGAGGGAGACCGAAAGCAGAGGGGAAGGAGGGCGGGTGGTGTGAATGCACAGATGACCACTCGAAGATCTCCAATTACAGGTAAGCAACCTGTATATCTTCTTCGTGGTCTCTGTGCATCACACCTCTGGGAGAATAGCGAGCAATAAACACCACATACCTGGAGGTGGGTGCTGGAGGTCTCACATCTGAGCTGCTTGCAGGACTGCACGGCCCACCACAGTACGCTGATGGACACGGACATCTAGGGCGTAGTGCTTCACAAACGTGTGAGGGGACGCCCACGTTGCAGCATTGCAGATGTCTCCCAGGGGAATGTCCTTGAGGAATGCTGTGGAAGTAGCCACGGCTCGAGTGGAGTGTGCCCGGAGGGACGCCGGCAGTGGCCTTTTGGCCAGAAGATAGGCGAGTTTTATCGTCTCAACTATCCACTTTGAAAGTCTTTGAGACGACAGTTTCTGTCCCTGCCTGGGCAAGGCATAAGAAATAAAGAGAGCTGGAGACTTGCGAAAGGATTTTGTCCGGTGCAAGTAGAAAGACAAGGCTCTCTTGACATCTAATGTGTGCAGACTACGTTGCGTTGGGTCCTGGGGATCAGGAAAAAATACCGGCAAGGTGATATCTGCCCCTATATGGAAGTCCGACACTATTTTAGGCAGGAAAGCGACATCTGGAGCCAAAGTGACGGCATTATGATGAAACGCGAGGTATGGTGGGTCGCAACGGAACGCCGAGAGCTCACTCACGCGTCGAGTAGACGTGATGGCCACCAAAAATGCAACCTTCCATGACAAAAGCTGAAGACTGCATGAGGCCATGGGTTCGAAGGGTTTTCCCATCAGCTTAGTGAGAACCAGGGGCAAGTCCCATGCCGGGACTGGTGTCCGCACTGGGGGATAGAGGCGATTCATTCCCTTGAAGAATTGTTTCGTTGTTGGGTGGGAAAACACCGAATAGCCATCAATCTTAGGATGATTGACTGAGATGGCTGACAAGTAGACTCGGATAGATGAGTGACACAGTCCCCTGTCCTTACATGACAGGAGGAAACCAAAAACATCTTTAAGTCCAGCGGGGACTGAGGGTCGTCCCACAGACGCCAGGAAAGTTAAAAATTTAGTCCATTTTGACTCATATGAACGTCGAGTGGAGAGTTTGCATGAGTTCAGTAGCACTTGAGCAATGCGTGATTCTAACCCTAAGTTTGGATCAGCAACGCTGTCAATTTTAGCTTGGGCACATCGTGGTGCAGTACTCGGCCCCCGCACATCCCGAGGAGGTCCGGGTCCATCGGGAGATGGAGATACGTCCCTCGTGAGAGGCAGAGGAGCGTGGGGAACCAGGGTTGTCTCGGCCACCATGGGGTGACGAGAATTGCCCACGGTCGCTCTGTCAACAGTTTGTGGACTACTCTCGGAATGAGAGGGATTGGGGAAAATAGGTACAACCGTTTCCCTGTCCACCGGAAGAGGAGACCGTCTCCGAGAGAGGTCGGGTCCGTTCCCGCTCTGGAACAGAATAGATGGCACTTCTTGTTCTCCCGAGAGGCGAATACATCCACGGATGGATGTCCCCAATGGTCGAAGATCGGAGTCAGGTAGAGGGGGTTCAGCTCCCACTCGTGTAGGGATGCTCCTCCTCTGCTTAGGAAGTCCGCTTGGATGTTGAGTAGTCCTGGGAGATGAGTCGCCACTAGGTGAATATCTAGCGCCTGGCACTCGTTCCACAGCTCTATCGCTAACCGGCAAAGTCCACGGGAGACCGTCCCGCCCTGGCGGTTGATGTAAAACATAGTGGTGGTGTTGTCCGTAAGGACAGTCACCGTTTTTCCCGTTAGGGATTGGCGGAAAGATCTCACTGCGTAGAGAACTGCCAGCAGCTCTAAGAAATTGATATGGTTGTGCGCCACAGAGGGGTGCCACCTGTCTCCCACACCTACACCTTCCAGGTGAGCTCCCCAGCCCCATAGGGATGCGTCCGTGGTGACGGTCGCTGAGGGGGGTGGAAGCCGGAAAGGTGCACCTGAGTGTAAATTCTGGGGCACAAGCCACCAACTCAGGGTCTCCAGGACCTGGGTAGATATCTGGAAACGTTTGGAGAGGGAGTGGAATTTGGGGCGGAAACGCCTCAAGAACCAAAGCTGCAGTGGTCTCATTCGCAATTTGGCGAAGGAAATTACTGCCGTTGTCGCGGCCATCAGGCCTAGCAGGCGAAGGACTTGTTTGGCTGTAGCCTCCTTGGTCTCTTGGATAGCTTGGAGAAGGGAGACTATATCCGCTGCTCTGTTGGGGGGTAGGAATGCCCTGCATTGCAAGGAGTCCAGGATAGCTCCGATAAACTGAACCCGTCTGGAAGGGATAAGCATGGACTTTTTGAGGTTTATAGTCAACCCTAGTAATTCTAGGGTGTGAAGGGTAGTAGAGATGTGGTTCTGTAGTTCCGTCGTAGAAGGGGCGACTAGAAGCCAGTCGTCCAGGTAGGGGTAAAGGTGGACACCTTGGAGTCTCAGATGTGCCGCTACTACTGCCATAAGCTTCGTGAAGACACGAGGAGCTGTAGAGAGGCCGAAGGGTAGGGCCTTGTACTGGAAGTGACGCGGACCGATCGCAAAGCGTAGGTACCGTCTGTGTGACGGGTGGATCGTCACATGAAAGTATGCGTCCTTTAAGTCCAGCGTCACCATCCACACGTTGGCTTCTAGTAGCGGTAGGATGGTCTGTAGAGTGGTCATACGGAATTTCTTGTAGGTGATGAACGCATTGAGGTTCCGCAGATCTAATATGGGACGAAGTCCGCCATCCTTTTTTGGGACCGTGAAGTAGTGGGAGTAGAACCCCCGCTGAAGGTGTTTTGTTGGTACCTGTTCTATGGCATCCTTTAAGAGGAGGGCTTCGACTTCCGACGATAGGGTGTCGGAGGGAGGGGTGGTTACGAAATACGATTCTTGTGGAATCTGGAAAAATTCTATTCTGTAGCCTTCTGCTACAACCGACAGTGCCCATTTGTCTGTCGTGATACGTTGCCATGCTAGTAGGAAGGGGGATAGACGGGTGGGAATATCGGAGCGAATGGGAGAGTCAAAGACTCTGCTTGTTCGGCTTGGGTGGTTTAGCCTTAGAAGCGGAAGCGGACGGGAATCGTGGCTTATGGCCATAAGGTTTCTGCTGATAGACAGTAGACAGTGGTCTCTGCCATTGGGGTTCAGTGGGAGATCTTCGCGGTTGCTGTTTGGACCAAGATCTCTGCCATGTCTTCTGCTTCTGTTGTCTCGGTTGTGAGACACCCAAGTTACGAGATGTTTTGATGCTCTTATCTAAATCATGAAGAACTGTGTCCGTCGTGGAGCTGAACAGTCCTTCACCCTCGAAAGGGAGATCTTCCACTAAGGACTTAGTGTCTTGTGGAAGCGAAGTCGACCTCAGCCAGGCGTGGCGACGAAGGGCGACTGCTGAAGTGAGTGTCTTGGACGTGACGTCCGCAGCATGCTTGGATGCGTTAAGCTGATGCTTTGCTAGCACCATGCCTTCCCTCTGGATCTTCCTTGCAAGGCGTTGCTTATCCTCAGGAAGCTGAGCCAGAAGAGGTGTCATCTGTTCCCATAGGGAGTACTGGTACCTGCTCATGCAGGCTGTGTAGTTTGCCGTTTTTATGCCCAATGCACCGGCTGAATAAAATCGTCTTCCGAAAGAATCTAGTTTCCGTCCCTCCTTGTCCAAGGGGGAGGAATGTCCGCTACGTCCCCTAGCCGAGGGGGTCACGACGACTGAGTTGGGCTTGGGGTGGATGAATAGGAATTCTGCCCCTGGCTCTTGGAGCCTATACATGTGGTCCAACCTCTTGTTTGAAATTGGGGTTGAGGAGGGGTGGCCCCAGGATTCTTTGGCAGTGCTCAAGAGCACCGAAATTAGTGGCAACGCTACCGCGGTGGATGTGTCCATCTGTACGATATCGAAGATGGCATCGGTAGCGGTAGGCGTTGGTTGGACCGTGGCAAGCGCCAAGGAATGTGCCATTCGTTTGATAAGTTCTCCATAGGATTTCACGTCCTCGGAGGGGGAGATAGGTAGATTTTCAGCCACATCAGGGGATGGTGACGGCTGGATGGGAGATTCGTCATCGGATGATTCGGGAGATTCGGGCATCGAATGGTCGGAATGTTCGGAGGGAGACATAGGGGTCGACGGATCTGGCTGATAAGGAGGGAGGTCGATATCGGGTGATGTGGGTAACGGCATCATTAGTTTCGGTATCGGTTTCGGTTTCGGTAACGGTATCGGAGTCGGAGGCGGGGCCGGGGGTCTCGGCATCGGGAGACTCTTGACGACGTCGATTGGCGATCCCACTCCGCTGGGTACCATTGTGGAGGTGGCGGGTAGGAGGAACCATACAGGTATCGCCATTGACGGACGTCCCACGGCACCGAAGATGGGGGAAGGCGCCAGTCTCGCTCACCTCTCAGTGCCGGCATCGGGTCAGGCCCTGTCTCGGGACTGCTGTGAGGGATCTGCGTCAGCTCGATGTCGGGTTCCGAATCCGTGAGCTGGATGGGTCACGGCATCGGGGAGACGGGGCTGCCCCGGGGTCGCTCGCGCCCAGGAGGGTCAAGCTGTGGAGACCCGTGCTGGGTCATGTCGGACGCGGGATGCGTCGACGAAGCACTCGAGGTTTTGTGCTTCAGCTTGCCCTTACCCTCTTTGCCCTCCTTACGCTTCTTAGCGGGAGTTCGTGGCAGTGAGAGGGGTCTTTTCGATTCCGACTTCTCGGTGCCGGAAGGGCTTCGCATCGGTGGCGACGTCGGGCCCGTCGGTACCGATGGGGATGTTGCCGAGGCGTCGGCTGTGGACATCTTCGGTGACAACGCTGCCTCCAAGAGGGCCACTCGGAGTCGGGCCGCCCGGTTCTTCCGAGTTTGTTTGGAGAACGCGGCGCAACTCGAACAGGAGTCGACGAGATGCGACTCGCCTAGGCACAGCAAGCAGAGGGAGTGCTTGTCTGGGGGGGGGATTTTACTCCCACACTTAAGGCAGCGTTTAAAGAAACCCCACCGCTGGGCCATAGGCCGGGCGGGGAGTGGAAGGAGGAGAATCCAAAGAGAGTCCAGAAAAACAGTCCGTAGGTCAAGTAAAGTCCAAGAAATCAGTCCGAAAGGCCTTTCCAAAGTTGGAAAAAAAAGAAACGAAAGTTAACTACCGACCGGAGCGGAGAGGGGGTCCTCACGACGCGGCGGTCAGAAGAGAACTGGCGGGATCCTCGTGCCTCTCCCCGGGTCATGCGCAGTGGGACGTGCACGTGACCGGGGAGCTGGCGCGAAAATCCGTTAGGCTTTGAAGATTACCGATCGGGATCGGCGCAGGCGCACTTTATCCCAGAGGTGTGATGCACAGAGACCACGAAGAAGATACACGGCATCCTCTTTATTAGGATACCGCTTCAACGAACTCTGCAATGGACCAAACTTAATTGGCGTGGGCCCCCTTTCCAGTAGCTGCTGAAGGATCGCCACCTCCCCTGGGCCGTCGGCTACACCCGGACCTTCCTTTGGGGCATGCAGTGAATGCATGCGGGGTCACTGCACATTGGGCACTCATGCCTGTAAGTGCATGTCTTCCTATTGCAGACCCCCTGTGAACCAAACTCCCAACAAAGCAAGCGGGGTTGAACTGCCTGCCCCGTGGGCCCACGGGAAGCAGTATTAGCACCAGCCAGAAGGTCCTGCACCATGTGCCCACTATGTGAGCGTTCCCCAACATTAGGCCGCGCCTGGGCCATCAGCTGTAACCAAAGATGCAGATGTATCTGGTCCCATGGAAGGTTGGGGTTCATAGCTGCCCTCATTCTAAACTCCTCGTCGTATTTGAGCCAAGCTGAACCCACAAAACCAGTGTACACTTTATAAATGATATCTAGATACTGGCATAGTGCTGCGGCCTTCCAGCTCTGGGACCGAGAAATCACCCCTGCATAGACAATGTACCCTGCCAGCCAATTTGCCCATGTCCTATCAACCCTCCTTTTCTTTAAAATTTCCTTGTCCTTGTCATCCATCTCCTCTTTATCCTTCTTCTCCAATTCCTGGTAAAGACGGCTGAAGAGGTCGATGTACTCACCCTTGCAAATCTTTTCCCTAGTGATTGGCAAAAAGTGGTCACCAAGGGGCAAGGCTGCATCGCCTTTGCAGAAGCCGCCCCATAGGGGTTGTTGTAAGTGGGAGAAAAACCCCATGCCCCCCATGGACTAGGAGGCAACATCATGCCCGGAGGCGGCACAGGGCCCCAAGGCGACTGCCAGCCCGTAGGTGGAGGACCCCAGACCCATGGCTAAGTAGTCCCAGGTGAATCCTCCATCGTATGAGGAGGGCCCCAAGCCCACGTCTGCCCATACCCCGAGGGGTCCTGGCTAAAACCTGGCTTATGCACCCAAGGTCCCCAGGGCCAAACTGTGGCTGGCTGTGCATCTGCCTCATCCTTACCACTGGGCCCAGGCACTTCCATCTCAGCCACTGCCGTCGCTGCAGATGTCTCAGAAACTGGCATCACTGTTGCCACCCCAGATGCAACTGTTGGAACCCCTTCATGCTCGACGTGACCCGTGGACTCTACAGCGCGAGATTCAAGAAGGTAAATTTTCTTAAGCACCTCCTCACGAAACTTCTTCCGCTCTGCTCTACACCTAGTACTTCCCAAAGCTCGAATGACTGCTTGAAAAGGGGGGGGGGAGACCCAGTGTCCCTGGCCTGCTGTAAAGCTGCAAGCTTATCAAATATAATCTGCTGCTCCTGCACTTCCTCCTCATCCTCAGAGGATGATGGAGCAACAGGAGGGGGTGCCGCAGTATGCCCAGGTACCTTCGGTGCAGGCCCTTTTCCTTTAGACTGGCCTTGACCCTTTCTAGAAGCCATATCCAAAACACAATGAGCCAGGAGGCCTCCCTCAATTAACAGAATTGTCCTAAAATGGCCACTGCCAAATAAAATGGCCACCACTTAAAAGGATCTTCCAAAGATGGCCAATCCTAAGGATACCCCAGAGGAACAATTTAAAATCAAAATGGCCACTCAGCCCACAGGACAAGACCTTCCCAAAATGGCTGCCGTCCCTGATGATTTCAGCAAAGTCCGCCCCCACCTAATGTCTAACTGCATAACAACAGTGAAAAAACCGCCCAGCAACAGCTAAACTGCCAGGAAACTGTAAATCTATAGAACCCAAAAGGAGAAAAAAAGGGGGGGGGAGAGAAGTGGGCAAATTACCAACTGGGCCCCAAGCAGCCTCACCAACTGTACTTTAACCCCCAGCCCTGGGCCTAAGAAAACTCCCACTAAGTGTATGTGCATGTAATTCTTGCTTTAACAAGGCTAACAGCACGAAGGCCGCAGCCTAGGAGCCAGCCGAAGCACAGCTGACTATAATTTAAACCACAGTCGCTGCCCAGCCACCGACATGTCTTCTGTCCTGCAGGTGCTCCAGACCCAAGTGCTGCCTCCACTGGCAAGGGGATGCCCCAAAAACGGCCCCTCAAATACCCCCCCCAAACCCCTTGCCAGTCCCAGGAACAGCCGAGCCACAGCCTCCAAGAAAGGAGGGAAGGGAGGCTGATTTTGGGGTGGGGGGGATACCCTTTGAATACCCTGGCCAAAAGCCAGGGAGCAAGCGAAAAAAGGCCTCATGCTCCTTCTCTGTTGAGCACAAGGCATGAATGAGGCTGCTGGGGCTGGGGCTGTCCTTCAGCATGCTAGCCCCGCCCCCGCCCAGCAAAACCAGGCTGCAAATGCAGCCAGTCTGATCAGTCCTCCTTACAAGGAGGCAACTTCATCCCCCCCCCCCCCCCCAGCCGGCCTTCGGCAGCTGCAGGGATCCGTCTGTGTTTTGTGACATGGTGACATCACTTTTAGTTGCATAGCCAGTAGTGATGTTGTAGAATCATGGGATGCCATCTCTCCATCTCCCCATTAAGTTGAGACCACCCTATTGAGAAAGAAGCTAGTGAGTGGTGAGAATATGTTGGATAGGCACTGCTTTGGAGATCACTATATTAACCCAGCAACTATGTGTGTGTGGAGGGAGAAAAGATCTAGCTACAGTGCAGGGCTGCTAACAGTTACCATGGGCAAAGATTTTCTCCAGATTCCCATCACACTAAACCTAACCCTAGCAACTCATAATTCAAAAAACAAATCACATGTCTTGCCTGGCTACACTGGCCCTCAGGGTGACTAGGGTTTCCATAAGCCCCTTCCTCACTCCCAGCAGCCCTGCCAACACCAAGAATCCATGTTATCTAACCCTATGATGTAAGCAGGGCCATATACAATGACAGTTCCCCACTGAGATATCAATCAATCCCATCTGCAATCCTAACCTCAGACAACAGGTACTCCTGGTAATGGTGCCAGCAAAACAAATAGCTCCAGATGACTCAATTACATTATCTTTTTTTAGTGGTATACATAGGAACAGTCAATTGTTTTACCAGTGGGGGGAGGACAACTGCAGTCTAAAAAATCCAATAAAACAATGGTTTTGAAAGGCTTTGTTAATATATTCATATCAATGGGGAGAGGGACTCAGCATGGTCTGGCACTACGTCATTCTCATTTTGAAAATTGCTGTCCTCTGTCTCCCAACCAGAAATCATATATTGGCATTAACATCAACTCAACATAACGTTTTGGGGAACACAAAACAGATCCAAGTATAATCACTAATTCATACTGCTATAGCTTACAGAAAATGGAATAGTATTAATCAGAACCAAGTCATTCAGAATGTTTTTTAAGGCTCTTATAGTACTTTGGCCAGGAGGGATGTATCAGTTTAAAGGAAACAGCATTCAAGGGCTAATTAAGACGCAATCTTGTCATTATCAGTTGCCAGACGACACTTTAAGGTTACCGAGGAAGTCATCTTGAAGACAATTACCTACCCATTTCCTTTCTTGTCATATGAATATAGGCATCCCATATGTGTGTGTGTGTGTGCACGCGCATGGATATGTTCACTATGGACTTCAAAACCAAATAATGCAATCAGACAAAGAAAACCTGTTGACAAGCTTGAACAAAAACTTGATCCTTTCTCCTCTCTTCAATCTCATGCCAAGAAAACCAGATTTTGTTTCCCAGGGTTTACTCCAGGCTTCAGATCACAATTAGTGGCAGGAAAACTAAGTCATGTTTTTCATATGCTGCATTCATACATGACAAGAATCACAGTTAGTATTTAATTCTTGATGAAAGAAGGGTAGAAAAGAACAAGGTGCTACGCTGGGAACAACCCAGGTTCATATATATTTTTGCTTAACCATGGTTTCAGCAGAATAAAGCCAAACTGGAAAAAGCTATAATAAATCTATATGAAATTTAGAGACTTTTCCACTGCTGCTGCAAAATGGTATAAAATAGTTCATAGCACTCTCCGAAAATAAGAAAAATGAAATGTCTGTACAAGTACATTATATTAACAAATGACTGGAAAACACAGCAGTAATGTCTAATCTTTTTTTAACTGAATCTCTCTCTGAACTGGCTATATGAATATGTATTTATAGAGGGGGGAGCAGGGGACAGACTTTCATAAATGAATGTGTGTACTTTTTTATACAAGTTGAATAAATATAAATCGGGTGGGTGTATGAAGATAAAATCTTCTATGAAAAACTCAAGCAATCTTACATTATGCAACTACAGATGTGTAAATGCAATACAAATGCACAATAATTGTTTTATTTGTTGCACTTATTAGATCTATCTATTTATCTAGTACAGCTCATACAGCTATCACCTAAAGCAGAAATTAGAACCAATTTTTTTAAAGACCTTACTCAGTATTATTTCTTTTATATTTGATTATTGCACTTATGAATATTGCCACTGAGAGGGTGACATGATCATTTGTAGTAGCCATGACACCTGGGCTCGCACATTTAGCAATTCCATATCTTTAAGTAAAGGGGTGACTAAATTAGCCCTCAACTCGTTAAATATAGGGCACTCCATAATCATATGTTTGATGGTTTTGATTGTATCATATGAGCATCTGCGTATTCCATTAGAATATGATACTCTTATTATATCTGCCCTCCAAATCCACTGAGGGAAGAACGTTCAGTCTTGCCAAAGTAAAAGCTCTTCTTAGTTTTGATAAAAATATTTCAGCAGTTGCATCGGGAGGGCAATTCTCAAATGGAGTGTCGAACATATCCTGCGTGCCCTAATAGACATACTTGTAATATCCAACTTCCTTACACATTTTTAAATTTGTCTTATAATGTCTTTAGTTTTTGCATTCTTAATTGTATCATTTGTTATTCCTAGGCATTTCGTTTTCTTTTCCAATAGTTGATCCCATTGGCTATAATGCTTATCTGCCTCGATAAGCCTGAGTAGATTCTCCCTCAGATTTTAAAATCTTTACTTTAAAGAGAAATGTTTTAATCCAAGCCCTAGCTTCCATGGGTAATTAGCCTAGTTCCACTCTCAGTGCTGTGCCCAAGACACATCTAGGAGTAGTCAATAAGTGTCGGAAACAGTCATACTGGATAGAAACCATTTTTTCAGAAGCAGCCTGAATCCAAATTTCCGCACCATACAGGAATTGGTTTAGAACCTTAGCATCAAATACCTTTAAGGCTGAGGGGACAAATTCACCTCCTGATGAGTATTTTACAATTGTCTTCCCTACTCTCAAGGCTGTGTTCCTTGCTATATCAGATTCTATTTTCCATGTAAGAGATACTTCAAAGTGGATTCCCAGGTATTTGAATTGATTGACCTGTTCCATAGGTTGGCCTGCTATGTCCCATTTGAAAATTTCCCCCTTTTTCCATTCGGAATACTATGACCTTGGATTTCACCACATTGATTGACAAGCCCTCATGATAACAGTAAAGCTCAGTTTTTTTAACAGCTTACAGAGGCCCACTATTGATCTAGACATTATCATTGCCAGGGCTCATTTCATAGCAGGAGCTCCTTTGCATATTAGGCCACACACCCCTGATGTAGCCAATCTTCCAAGAGCTTATAGTAGCCCCTGTAAGAAGAGATGTGTGGCCTAATTAGGGGTGTGTGGCCTAATATGCAAAGGAGCTCCTGCTACGAAATGAGCCCTGATCACTGCATGATCAGCATATAGAAGAACTGGAATTTTGTGCTTGGATAAGTGTGGAAGATGACATGCTTCCTTCAAGATACAGTGTCTGAGATCATTTATATATAAATTGAACAACAGGGGCACAAGTAAACATCCCTGCTTGACTCCTCTGTCTAGGATGAAAGATGCACTTATTAGATCATTTCTATTCTACTTCTTCATTCATAAAATGGACACCAAAACCAGTTCACAACACAAAAAGACAGCATTATAAAAATTTTAGCATTAAAAACAACATCAAGTTAAGACTATCATTTTAAAGCCATCATCAACCCAACAGCATAAATTATAAAACAGCAAGTAAACTTGGCATTAACCCAAGAAATATTTCAGACTGTACTCCAGTCCTGTTTTCTTTTTGATAACAAATACAATAACAAACTACCAATGATGTATGAAAGGTTGAAAAATTCAGCCTGACCGGCAACCCCAAAAATTATTTGATTAACACAAAAAGTTTTTTAAAACCCTCTATTTTCACATTTTATCTAACACTTCTCTGGTTTATTTTACTCCGCATTTCCTTATCTCGTATTAAACACAGCCCACTTCTAGAGAAGAAGAAAAGAGATTGGATTTATACCCCACTCTTCACTCACTTGGAGTCTCAGAGTGGCTTACAAACTCCTTTCCCTTCCCCTCCCCACAACAGACACCCTATGAGGTAGGCGGGGCTGAGAGACCTCTTTCCCAAGCTGTCCTTGAGAGAACAGCTGGTACAGAGCTATGGCTTGCCCAAGGTCATCCAGCCAGGTGCATGTGGAGGAGTGGGGAATCAAACCCGGTTCTCCCAGATGAATCCGCACACTTAACCACTATACCAAACTGGCTCTCTACACAGATTGATTCATTTCTATCCATTCCCACAGGACCAATTCCCAAGTAAGCATATATAAGACTAACTATGGAGGGGACTGATGGATTTCATTAGTTAATTTGCTTGCTACTATTGTTTGCCAATGAAAGTTTGTTTTAACTTACAAAATAAGTGGACCTACAGAATGAGGAACACTCAGGACATATAAACTCATTTCCCCACCACCATCCATATATGTCACCATAAGTATACAGGTGCAGTTTCCCCTCTAGATTTACAACTTGTGCATGTTGAAACCACAGGTTGGAAGGTGAAAGTAAATATAATATTCACAAACGAATGAGATTCTTAACTATCCAATTAAAAACTTGACACAAGTCAAGGATTTGAAAACTTGCAACCCAAATTAAATTTTAAAAAGTGGTTAATGAATAACATAAATGTTTACCTATATTTAACATGGTGCTACTTGGATCTACTGCAAACCTGAATTTAATTATGAGGTTTGAATTAACATTCTGCCACAGTGTCTATTTCTGAGCCTTTCCAGCTTAGCCTGGTCTGGCCTATTACAGGCAGTGCAAGAAACCTGCACTTTTGTGCTTTACTTTGCTCAACAGAAAGGGCCCTGCATAAATATTTCTTATTATTATTACTCTTCAGCTATCAGGATAACATGATTAGCCCTTGTATGTTCTGCAATTACAAGGCAATAGAATACTAAATAGTCTGAAATTAGGTTACTTACATCCTACGCAGATTTACATCCTGCTAACACTATTGAAGTCAACAGGCAGCAAAATTAAGGCCAAGGAGACAGACACACAGAACCTATCACCAAAATAAGCGAGTCCACAAAAAAACAAAATAAAACTGATTAATAAAGACCAAGGTTCTCACTAAATGAGCATCTGAGCAAATGCCCACTGATTTTCACCCCTCCATACACAGATTTTCAGCTTGAATGCAGAGGTGCTTCCTTTCGGGAGGCCCACCCTCCCACTCAGCTGGCACCTGTGGGCAGGCCCTCTAAAAGTGGGTGCTGGAGCCTGCCCACCTGTGCCAGCCAAGTGGCGTGAGGTGGGATCTGACCTCTGCTTGCTCATCCAATGCTGCAGCCTCCCCCAACTAGAGCTAGACCAGCTGTCGTGGCCACTGTCCAAAGCCTCTCAAACAGTCGGGACAGGCTCGAGCTGTGGGGGGCTGGAGGGGTCCCTCTCTTGCAAGGATGGAGCTGACAGAGGAGCCCTGGCTCCAGATCACATTACCAGCAAAATGCCATCGGTGGGTGGAGAGGGCGCATGGCCTGGGCCATTCCTTATTAATAGATGCAATGAGGGAGTCTGCTGAAAGCAGTAAAACCTGAGTCAGTTATTTCCCATTCTAAGATTTTTACAACGTTATGGTAATAACCTTCTAAAAAACTAATTTACATGATAGTCAAATGCAATATTAAAAGCAAATATAAATAAGTTACATATAAATATATGATTTGTAACACAAATGACAATAGTTTATATTTTATGTTTGTATGTGGCTCGCTCACAAAGTAGAATTTTAGCTCACAACACTGCACAGATTAGAGAGAACATTGATAAAGACATAAAATTAACCCTTTTAAAGTGTAAGATCAGAAACTGGTTCTACTACGAGGGATGGGCACGTACTTCCCCTTCAACCGAGGTTCCTGCCCAACCCTATCAAGGACCCTCCCATAACCCTTCACATGGTTATTAGGAGGTTTGTGCAGCTTGTGGTGGGAAGTGGGGGAGTGAGTGGGAGGAATCACTAAAACGGCTTGCATTGATTTCAGCGTAACAGCAGGGCTGATGCACCCATGGTGATCCCTCTTACTCCCCCTTGCTTCAATCCAGGGGTGAGCAAAATTGAGAGGTTTAATGGCTCACAGCCATTCAAACCTAACAGCTGGGAGGGTCTGCCCATCAGCTGTAGGTTTAAATGGCTGCCATCCATTTCACTCCCCCCCACACACTTTGAAGCCTTCTTGGGTGATTCCCCCCCAACCTCTCCTGGCTGTGGCAACTTTGTGGGCAATGTTCGGTAGCCTGGTTTAAACCAGACTGCCCAGCAGAGCCCCTGCTGAGGCTGCGGGGAGAGTTCTCCCTGCAAGATCAGCTCCTTTGTGGGCTCTGTTCGGCAGTCGGGTTTGAACCAGGATGCCAAGCAGAGCCCCAGCCAAGGCTGCAGAGAGAGTCATCCCCATAGGATCAGCTGCTTTGCAGGCTCTTTTGGGCAGTCCAGTTAACGGGATTGCCCAAGATTGCCTCAGCTGAGTCTGCGGGGAGAGTTCTTCCCGCAGGATCAGCTGCTTTGCAGGCCCTTTTGGGCAATTTGGTTTGATCTGGGTAGCCCAACAAAGCCCCAGTCCAACCTGCAGGGAGAGTCCTTCCCGCAGGATCAGCTCATTTATGAGCCAGCCAGTCCCACCCAGCCAATCTTCCCTCCCTCCTTTCTGCTGGGTTGGCTCCCTGAGACCAGCAGAATGCAGGGGTGGAAGATCTGAGATCTCTCCTCCCTCCTTTCTGCTGGCGGCAACTCTCTAAGGCCAGCAGAACAGAAGGGGAGGAGCTGCAAGAGAGGATCAGCTCAGTTGGCACATTCAGTCAGTCACAAACTTCATGAAACAAACTGGCCCAGGAAACGAAGAGGCTGGGGAAGATTCATAGTTCGTGTGGCCCCACGAACTGAAACAAATTTCTATTTTCCCAGTTTATGCCCATCCCTACCTACTATTTTTATTTTTTATTTTTGTATTTGTATCCCGCCTGTCCCGCAAGTGGGCTTAGGGCAGGTCACATCATCTTTCAACAATACAATAAAGTTTAAAAGCACAATATAAACATTTAAACAATGAAAACCAGTAGTTATAGCTACTGGTGAAAGCTCTGACCCAGTAATACAGATGGATGTGGTCAGCTGCTGATAGATAGATGGTCGGCAGGTAAGAGACAGCAACCGCAGGGAGAACATATGTGGATGCCCTCTGCCTCAAACAAAAGCCCGGTGGAACAGCTCCGTCTTGCAGGCCCTGTGGAACTGAGTAAGATCCCGCAGGGTTCATAGACTCCACTGTATGCAAAGTAATGTCCATAAAATGGGCTGAATTTCAATGATCTAATTGTATTTGCACTAAGGGTAAATAAAACAACACATTTTTCTCGCATTTTCCACATAGTTACACTGTAGTGCTTAATTTGAATACTGAGGAGAAAACAAACATATATGCATTGAAATGTACCACTTATTTATTTAAGCAGTTCCATAAATATGTATGGCTCACCCTGACCTGGATAGCCCAGGCAAGCCTGACCTCATCGGATCTCAGAGGCTAACCAGGGCTGACCTGGCAAGTATTTGGATAGGAGAGCTCTAGAGAATACCAGGGCCAGGAGGGCAGAGGCAGGCTATAAAACCACTTCTCTGAATGTCCTCCATGCCCCAGCAGGAGTCGTCAGAGGTCACCATGACTTCCAGGCACGGGCACACACACACACACATATACACACACACAAATTGCAAAAATATCATAAATATGTATGTTGAGTTACAGGAAGTGTATAATCTAACATTTTAAAGTGGGGAGAGGATGGAGGGTGGCAAGGGTATCAAGAAATGAATTTCATCAAACACAGCTGTGCACACACACTTTCTATGTACTGATTGGTGGGAATTCTTTGCCACTTGTTAAAAATCAGTAGATTTAGTACACATACAAGGGCTAAAAAAAAATTGGGAGCCCTTTAATTGCATTATCGCCACCTTATGATTTTATGTATAGAATTAAATTTAATCTTTTATTATACTATGTTTTAACCTTCTAAATTGTTATACTTACATGTTGTGAGGCGCCCTGAGCTCGTTTGTGGGGTAGGGCAGAATAAAAAGCAAATTAATAAATCATTTAAAAATAAATAAATTTCTTCCCATCCTTTCATTTTGTTTCCATAGTCAAATGCTTCACTATACATTCCCTGTATTGATGTTGCTGTAAAGCCATGGCAATGTTTTCAAGTGATGACAGTGCAGGGTTACAAGGAGAAAAGTTTTTTTAAAATGGCAGACAAGCCAATGGCTTTGTTATTAAACAAATAGTATTTGGAAATACTGAATGCATTACTGAATTAGAAGTCTTCAAAAATACAGAGGTCTAGACATTAATGCAATGAAAACACGTAGCAATATTGATTTCAACTGAGCAATTCCAGTTTTAGCTACTTGTAATCCTCACTATCATAAGGAAATTTGCACTGGTTGCACTGAATTCATTCACACACATAAATAAGTCAAACAATCCCTTTTTTAATGCATGCTTTTATCTTTTCACACAGTGGCTGTATGTGTGTCAGGTGTGCGCCTTAGATCATTAGTTTCCAAAGAACAGTACTAGGCATGTGCAAGCCAAAAGTAAACACTTCTGAGCCCTATTCATTTTAATAGGAGAGACAGAAGTGTGTGCTTCACATAGTTCACTTTTGAACTCAAATGTATATAAAAATATACACTAATGAAAAATGGGGGTATCAGTCAGACTGATTCAGAGATGGCAGTCTTTAAATTTAGGTTGTATTCAGACAAAATTTATTTATTTATAGTAAATAGTCTATTTATATAAATAGTCTCAGAGCAGCTTAAAAACTCCTTTTCTTCCCCCTTCCCACAACAGACACCCTGTGAGGTAGGTGGGGCTGAGAGAATTCTGACAGAAACTGTTCTTTTTAAGAACAGCTGTGGCAGAACTATGGCTTGTCCAAAGTCATCCAGCAGCTGCAAGTGGAGGAGTAGGGAATCAAACCCAGTTCTCCCAGATTAGAGCCCATGCACTTAACCACTACACCAAACTAGCTGAACACTATGGCATTATATAAGTGAACACTATGGCATTATACCCCACTGAGGTCTCTCCCTTCCCCAAACCCTGTCCTCCCCAGACTCCACTCCCCAAATCTCCAGGTATTTCCCAACCAAGAGCTGTCAACCCTACTCTCAGTCCCTACATTAGGTACACCGCCTTAAAGCCAGAAGTGTCATGGATGGAGCACTGTGCTAAGGGGACAAGTCCTTATAGACTACAGCAATGCCAAGGCCAAGCAATAACTAACTAATAAATAATGAGCCTAAAAAGTCTTCCAACTCACATTTTAATCTTAGTGTGTAACTAAGATATAATAAAAACTATAGTTCGTTGCTATTCTGGTGGCCTTCCAATCCCAAACCACATGTAAAGTGAGAAAGAGGTATCACAAAGCATATCAGTCCAATGAATTCCAACTAATTTTTATAACAAGCAATCTCTCTTTCTTTTTTACTACATATGAATATAGCCACAGGCCTCCTAAAATAAAGACAAAAGTATAAAGCTGCAAAGATATATCTTCACACACACATATATATATATATATCTACATTGTCTCTGAAGAATTCAGAAACCAGCAAAACTAAATTTAGGAATCCCTGTTAGATGGAGAACTGTAGCATTATTTAATTATGTTTGTTTGTTTTTTTTAATTTGGACAAGTGGGTAAGAAATTGAACATTTCAGTATTTAGTGATGTACACAGAGTAATCCCCAATTTTAACAATAATATAATAGTTCCATCAAGGATGATGTTCATCATATAAAGCATACACAAGAAATTGCTGGAGAATATTTGTTCTGGAGCACATATATGACCTAATAGATTTTTTCCCAAGCAACTTGAATACCCTGTGCTATTCATAACTCATGCTGAAAGAAATAGGCAGTTTCTATTTGTATCCTAAAGATAACTCCCTGACTCCTACAGGAAAAAACACCATTGCTTTGGGCAATGTTACATACTGCTGGCACCCTTCAGGCAGTCTTTCCTGTGTAGCCTATCAACTATTATTATTATGCAGCATGATTGGTGGTGAACATCAGTTTCTCTAAATAATTAAATGTTTAATTAATGACACCATTACCAGCAGGACTGCAGCACAGTATAAATTTTGGAATTATACACGGAGAAAATAGAGAGAAAACCATGAATGGTACAAATTGAAATTATTCCCATTATAATATGGATTTAATCACAAGCATCTATCTGCATTTTTGCAGCATCTGTAAATGGAAGTAACACTGCACACTATGACCTAAAATAATAACGTTAGAGGGGCTTTTTCTGGCAACACATTATAATAAGTAGACAGTAATTGTTGCTAAATTGCAACAGAATCTCCATGGAATTAGATATTACATCCACATTAGGATCAAGTGACTTCAGCTTGATTAATAACTCTGCAAAACACTACCAGGAGAATGTAAATGATTAGCTACTTAAGGACAGATTTTTATGTCTCACTGCAGTTATAGCTCTATGAAAAGGCTTGTCAACTCCTGACCCAAGAAAGCACTTGGGCCTGTAATTGGTTTTAATAACCAAGGAGAGGTTTTCTAGGTGTACTTTCCAGGATCAAAATTACAGGAAAAGCCGCAATTTCACAATACTTCCCTGCTTTGCAGTTGTTAAAGTCACAACAGTGCTTTCAGAGCAAGGGCACTCCTGCCACTGATAGAAAAAATTGATATCTAAGGGGTTCTCTTAGAGCTAGCTACATATTACACTCACCTTGTAAGAGCAGTTCCACTAAGTTAGAGTTCTGCCTAAGAAAGCTAAAGGTGATAAATTAACAGCTCATGCAGTCACACACGCTAAATAATCCACTTTCAATGCACTTTCCAACTGGATTTTTACTGTATAAACTGGAAAAATCCAATTCGAAAGTGCATTGAAAGTGCATTGAAAGTGGATTATTTAGTGTGTGTGACCGCAGACTGAAATGAAAATCAGTACCAATGTGTTTTGAACAGATTTCAGCACTTGTAATTTAATTAATTCAATTCTGAGTTCAGTGTAAGGCACTGATTGTGATATTTAAAGCCCTTCATAGCCTAGGACCCAAATATCTTCCCATATATCCCCATATGTCTCTTCTCATATGTCCCCATGAGCCAGCTATGGTTAGGTTATTCTCTTCTAGTTGTTCCCCTGCTTAAGGTAGCCTGCCTGGCATTAGCTAGAATTTAGGCCCTTTCTACTGTAGCTCCCATTGTGTGTAACAGGCTCCCTGAGGAGGTGAAAGAGGTCTGCCTCTACAAATTTTTTTGAGGCACTGCATGGCCATTTTATTTGCCAGGGCTTTGAATGGGGAACAAACTGCACTGTGTGTTTTTATTTCATCCTGTATGTTTTAAAATGTGGTTTGTAAGCCACCTTTAGCTATGGGGAAAGGCAGGGTATAAATATTTTAATTAATAAGTAAAACAACAACAATAAGGAAAGAGAAAACTTTTGACGGATAAGGTATCAGCTACTTTTATCCATTTTGGTTCTTTATCTCTCTTAGTGCTAATTTTTTCCTAGGAAAGGGAGAAGCCACTAAGCAGACAGAGAACACATAGGCCAAAGACAGACTGGCAATCTGCTGCACCTCCGTGGCATGGCAGAACAAGGCGGGGGGGATTGCCCCCACCGTGCGGCGTTCGCATGCCGCCACAAGGAAGCCACCCGCAGCGTCCAGACTGCGGGCGGCTTCCAGCGGCGGTGTCTGAACGCCGCACGGCTCCCCCGGCCCGGCGCGCATTCACACCTGTCGGAAGCGGGTGGAACGCGAGCGCAGCAGCCGGGACACCGCTTTGAACTGGTGCCCGGCTGCTGTGGGAGGAGTGCGGCGCCGGACGCGTTGCGTCTGGGCCACCTCCTCCGGGCAGATATGGCAGTCTGAACAGCTGCTCTGTCTCCGCTTTTAAAGCGGAGGCAGAGCAGGCCAGACTGCCAGTCTGTCCTCGGCCATAGATGACTCATATGGTTACTCCCCAAATGCACATATTACTTAAATCATCCACATTGCTTTCAATTACATTGGGAATTTTCAGTTCTCATAGAAGACAGAAAATGTTCAGGACTCCATAGCAGCTGACCATTAAGCAGAAGAAAGAACTGTTTCTACAGAGGGAGGAGTGCCTCTCCAATGTAATAAGATTTACTGCAATAAATATCCAGATCCTGAAGGACTAAGCCACATCCCACACTGCAATGGAAAGGAGAAATGGGCAAAAATCACCCTTTGAACAAGCTCTTGAACTAGCAAGAGCTTTGGGAAGGTTTTGCTGTTCTTCCTTCCTACTGCAGCACCCCACATTCTATGCCATTGCTGAGAGTCCTCCATCCCTCAGAAGTGTTTCTTTGAGGGTGCAAAGAGATCCAGTAAGGAAGGGGGAAATGTATGACTTCTCTTCTATGTATGCTTCCGTCCCACTGAAAATAGTGATAAAAAATGTTTCCTGCCGTAAGGGCCAGTTAGACATCACAGCCCAAATCTCTAATAATACAGCAAGCTATGAATCTGACTTTTAAAGGCAGTACAACCCCATCTAGTACAGGCTGAATACAAACTTCCAAATTGACCATTTCACCTACAAATAAGGAGGGGGGGGGGTTGTTGTGTGTGTTTTTGTTTTAAAATAAGCATTCTCACCACTTCTTCTTTCAGGTGAACAAGATCATCCCCCTTCTCAAGGCTCCATTTACCACTCCCTATATACAACCAGCTACACCTATTAGGCCAGATACAAGAAGCGGGACCCGCAATACTCATGGGGGGGGGGGAGTATTCCTAAAGGCTGCAGCTCCACATCGAGGAGGAAGCAGCTGCAGGTATGTCTTCTTCCTCCCCCCCTGGCACTGGCGGGGAGGCCTCAGAGGCTCTCAGCCACCGGGCTGCCAATCTCCCCACCCCCACCCTGGCACCGGCGGCAAGGCCTCAGCAGCTCTCGGCCACCGATCCACCCCTACCCCTTGGCACCGGTGGTAAGGCCTCAGAGGCTCTCAGCCACCGGTTCACCAATCTTTCCCCCACCCCCCAGCACTGGTGGCAAGGCCTCAGCAGCTCTCAGCCGCTGGGCTGCCGATCTTCCCCCCCACCCCCTGGCACTGGCAGCGAGGCCTCGGCAGCTCTCAGTCGCCAGGCCACCGCAGAGTTCCCACAGCATTCTCTGTGCATGTGCAGGGAATGCTCTTTTACTTTGGGGGGATTTAAATATCCCCCATATAGGTTTTTTTTTTTAAGTTTTAAGGTTTTTCTGCACACCTGGGGAGTCCCCTAAGTGTGCAGGAAAATCTCTCTGCCCCCTAGGTGCCCCCGATGTGTGGATTTAGATATCCGCATTCAGGGGGCGCCTTGGCTATTAGATATATAGATATAAGCCATCTGAGCAAAGCCTTTTGAAGGGCAAATGGGTAAGATGAACAAACACTCATACATAAGCATTCTCTTTTCTGGTTCCCATTGTGTACAATGGCTAGGAAGGCTCTCACAGTTCTATCATTTCACAGATTGTACAACTGTTTGGAAGGGCATGTTTATAAAGGAGATGGGGTTATAGTATAATGAAATGGTCCAGAGGGACGCCACTTTATAAAAGGAACAGGGTTATGCCAATGTTTATTGTATGTTTTATCTTGATAAATGATGTATCAATAAATGTTAAATAACTTTTACTTTTGTATTGCTTTTCCATTTGTTTATCTATTTTTATTTATTCAATTGCTTTATTTATACCCCACCTCTCTTCTCAATGGAGATCCAAAGCAGGACTCAAATTATCTTACATCATTCTCCTCTCCTCCATTTTATGTGTGCTAGGTTAATCTGAGTGTGTGTGACTGGCCCACTGAATGTGGGTGTCCCAGATCCTAGTCAAACACTCTAACAAGTACACCACAATGACTCAAAGAAACGAAGTGCCTAAGCATACCTCTGAATCACGTTCCATGACAGCATTACTTTGACAAATACTTAAATGAACTAAACTCTGCTTTAGATCCACAAAATTCAATGAAACTTTGAAGTGGGCAGTAGCCCATGAAAGCTTAGGCCTCAATTAATGTTGGTATTTAAGGTGCCCAAAGACTCCTTTTTGGTTTCACTTAAGTACACGTAAGTAGATTACACTTTAAGTACTGTTTATTAGATATGACTGCATAAATCTTAAGTATGTGCTCTATTCATATTCTGTGAGTGAATTAAGAATTCAAGTTTCTATTCTGCTAGATAGCTCTCACAAAAAAAGCAAAAGTTACATGTTTTCATTCTGTAGTTTTGGTTATTGCAAGTATTTAATTAAAATATTTTAGATTATTTCTGACTTTACAAAAATCTTATATAAAAGAACGAGTTGTAGTTAACTACATTTTGTAAGTAGTACTGCCCAATTGTAAGCGCCAAGAAATGAACGATTGTAAAGTCTAGTACTATCTAGTACTAAAACAATACTATAAACAAATTACATGTTTTTCAGCAACAAAAAAAAATTAAATTACCATCATCATTCTTGTATAAAACAAAACAAAACATGGAACCAGGAGAAACCGCTATTGGTTTGGACAAAACACATATAAAATTTGTTCTCAAGGCAACCATTATAAATTATGCAATCTTTTATTAGTTATTGTAGCATCTTAAAAGATTGCACAAAGCAGAATAACAAAGCAATCATTTAAAAAAAATATATGAATTGGTTACATTTAGTGAGAAGGGGGAGGAAAACTCGGGAAGAAATATGATTCTAAGAAAAGGTTACTAGGAAGACCAGTGCCCGGCATGTAAAGCAGGTGAAGGTATTTGCCCCCCCCCCCACCATGTCCACAGGACGAGCCACAAGGGTGGAGGGAGCTAATTATGGCTCAACACTGGAATCCCAGTCAATGGGAGGCTGGCACACCAGCCAGGTTTGGCAGCAGCCGCCTCCCTCCACAACCCACCACATGAACTCGGCAACAGTTGGAGCTGCAGCGCTGGGAGTAGACAGGCCACTGGTGAAAGTGGAGCACCTTTGGGGCCAGCAGTGTGCACTCAGCCGTGTCAACGGTGACTGCCCTGCTGCCCTCAGCCTGCCTAGATGAAGAACAGTAGTGGATGGGGGCCTATCCCAATGGCATTCAAGGAGGCAGTGAGCACAGTGAAGACCAGCAGTGGTGCTTGTCCCAGCCATGGCGGCTGCCGCCTTTCTACTAGTAGCTTCCGGCAAAGATGCAGGAGATGACAGTAGGCCTAACTTGGAGGTGGAGGCTTTGGCAGTGGACCTGCACTGGCAAGCAAGGTTTGGCAAGCCCTGTAGGGGTGGGGGCACTGTGGGGGGCATTCCAGGTGGGCTAAAGTGCCTTTGGGGCACTTTATGGTCATGAACATGGATGCAATCAGTTCCACTCAATATCCATAACCTGATAAAAACCAATGAGAGGCCCGCAGGTTTTAACTTGCCATGTAAATCATGGAAGATGACTAACAGAATACAAACAGGCCTTGCCAGAAGCTCTGACCTGTTGTTTAAATGGGGCAAAACAGCAGGATCCAAATGCAATTGTGCTGCAGACTGCCAAACTATTTTTCATCTGTCAAAAAAATGCGAGCATCGTGCTTTCCAGGGAGATGTGACAAAGCTCTTTGAACTTTTCCCAGCTGTGATTGAGTGGATTGAAAATTTAGATAGTAGTAGTTTGTGGGATTGTTCAATCTGTCTGTATACCCGCTGTATCAACTTGGTTATATATTTTATATTATTATATGCTTCCTGTGTGTGATCCTGCCATATGACAAAATAAATAAATAAATCTAGAGTTTCTTAAGACACCATGCTCTGATAGAATATGCAACTGGGGTGCATAATGTAGACACGCTGTATCACGTTTGACCTTTGAATGCAATTATTTTTCTGAGCCTAGAAATATTTTAACACTTCCTTTGCTCCAAAATATAGATCATATAGAGACATTACCTTTTATTAGAAGACCTATCACTCTTTTAGCAGCAAAATTTTATCCATCTGTGATAACTTTTCACAGCCATTCACAGCCATTCCAATGGTTCTAGTTTTTTCTATATTTTAGTAATCTGCTTAAAATTAATAAATTAGGAAGCCATATGATGTAGAGAGATTAGCCACTAGATTGGATCCTAACACGCACAGGATTCCACCCACACCAGCCTGCCCTTTCCCAAGAGTCAGTCTCAATGGCACAAGGTGTGCTTATTGCCAGAGACCCGACTAACAATTGCATACTCTATTCTCTGTCAAAAGTAGAGCCAAACCACTCTGCCACACTACCAAACAGAGCTACTCTTCACTCTGCTCTTTTCCTGAATTAGACTTGAGCTCTCACTGTTCTCTCCCTGAGGCAGAACTGAACTGAACTCTTCTGTGTTTCCCTCCAACATTCCATCCCCCTTCTCAAAGGTGATTGGATGCTGGAGTAGCACTCCCATAGGCTCAAGTGAGTGGCTGTTTTACCCTTCAGGGGCAAGACAGCCTTCTGTTCATCACAGGTACCCCTCCATTTTCCCACCAAGCCTCATAGGATCCTTGACTGATAAGAGACAGCCTATATCCTGTGCCAATTCAAAGGTTACATTCTTAATGTTCACAATACAATGTTCCAGTACAATATAAACAGGATCACCTTTGGGATTTTTCTTTTATTCATACTGTAGATTGTAAAAGGCCACTTTATCATCTGTGCTTTTACAATTAACTTCCTCTGACACACAACTTCTATGAACATTAAATTGCTTTATACAGAGGCACCCTTTCTTTAACTCTACATATTCTTTTAATATGAACTGTCACACCACAATTGAGGTATTTTTCATTTTAAAATCTGCAATCCTTTGGGGGGGAGGTGCTTTCTTCCACCATTGTAACAACTTCCCTATGGTATGGCCATTTCTTTTTAGGTACTTCAGTAAATTTAAATACATTTCCTCATGTCACCTTTGTACAATTTTTCTCCTCCCCGATACACAGAAGTGGTGCTTGTAAATCTGATGTGAAGTGCCAGCTTTAAAAGTGGAGTCAAAGGTTAACTGTTATTCAGAAAGCAGTCTTCTGCGGATTTTTTTCATCCTTAATGCTACATACTAGCCTGTCCCTTAACATCTGTGTCAGAATTTCACTATAATTGCAATCTGAGAAAGTTTCCTCAGTTCCATTACAAACCCTCCTTTCTGTCTCTCCAGACTGTCTTGATCATGAGTTAAATTTAAATTGCCCAGCTATTTTTTGTGAAGCATGATTCTTCAACAGATTTTCCAACTCCTAAAAAAACCTCTCCTGCTGGCTTCTCAGGGGTTAATAGATTTATCATTAAACTGTATGTTGGAGCGGGAGGGAGGCACAATTTAATAGAACAAATATTATCAATACCTGTTTTATCATTAGCACTGAAAAAGCGAGTTAGTATTTCACAGTACTTCTGTTAGTACTGTTTAAGATCCCGATGTGACAGCCACTATCACTCAGCAACTATTAAGTAAAGGCAAAATAAAATTGCATCCCTTCTGTGTTCCTTCATCTGAACAGGCTTGTAGGTTCAGGTCTGTTCTATCATCATATGGACCACATGGTCTGCTCTGTCATCATACATCATACCATAGATTCAGGAAGACCTTGCTCTTCAACAATAAAGTTTGTTTTTCTAAGCCTAAATCACAAGTAAACAATGCTGCAGTATTTTGTGTTTTTCAATAAAGACACTGAAGGTACACAAGATAAGATACAACCCAAAATCTAAACAGGAGAGAATGCACATGTACAGGCAGTTGTTGATCTTGCCCATTTGCAGGGTGGCAATTGAAGAAGGGTCGGTATAGATAAGTTGTCATGGTGGAGCATAGGAGGAGGAGAAGGCCTGGGGTTGGTCCACCACTGCTCTCTTACTTATCTTGCCCAGAAAGGAAAAAGTTAGAGACAGAGTGATAATTGGCCACAGCACTATTCCGCAGGATTTTTTAAAGCAGGAAATGGGATGACTGCCTCTTTGAGTGGCTAAGGGAAGGTGCCCTGACTTAGTGATTGATTTATGATAGACATCAATGGCTTATTTATGTGATCCTTACATAATTTCAGCAACCAGGATAGACAAGGAACCAGAGCACAGCCTTCACAGATCCCAGGATCCTGTCAATGTCTGTCAAGGTAACTGGGTCAAAAAAACCCCACAAACAGGGCAAATAATGAATTAGTTTCAGAAGGAAGCCATGGTGGTCTGCAGCAGTACAGCTAGATTTGAGCCCAGTAGCATCAGAGAGCTCCTTTCATCAGACACCATGGTATGTTAGATATTTCTTCTGTCTGATCCATGTTACAACCAGCATCCAAATCAGAATGTATTCAAGAGACTGTCAGAAAAAAACACTGCAAAGGCATCACAACTGATATCCTGTTCCTAAGACAATAAAACCTCAGATTTAGGATTTCGTACATGTCAAGATACCTTAAACAATTGGGAGGGCCTTGTAGTGGCTGATGCAATGTTTGCGGAGAAGTAACTTTTTTTTTTGCCATTGTCACCACAGCTTCATAGGTCTTCCAGTAAATTCTATAATATATTCTTTTGGATTCAGTGTGAGTTTTCCACCAGTGTTGTTCTAGATGTCTCCTGGCCCCCTTTAACTCACCCAGCTCCATGGTAAACCACAGGGCTGTGTTCCACCCCAAAGATGTGAGAGGTTATTGAGGGGCAACCTTGCCAATAGCTTCTATAGGGCTGCCAAGTCCAACTTGGGAAATATCTGGGGACTTTGGGGGTGGAGCCAGGAGACTTTGGGGGTGGAGCCAGGAGAAAGGAAGTGACATCATTTTGTGATGTCACATCCTGTGATGTTGCTTCCACATGCTTCCACATGAACTCATGAAGTTTCCTAATACTGAATCAGGCCATTGGTCCATCAAGGTCAGTATTGACTACTCAGACTGGTAGTGGCTCTCCAGGGTCTCAGGCTGAGATCTTTAATGTCACCTATTACCTGATCCTTTTTTAGCTGAAGAGGCTGATACCTCCTGCATGTCAAGCAGATGCTCTATCACTGAGCAACAGCCCTACTGAATCCTTCCTCATCTCGGCAGAATATGAAGCACTAAGTGCTACACAAGTGCTAAATATGATTTTCATATCATAAGAACAGGAGAGAAGCCACAGTGGATCGGGCCATCCAGTACAGCCCATCCAGTACAACACTCTGTGTCACAACAGTGGCCAAAAATACCAGGTGCCCTCAGGAGGTCCAGCAGCGGGGCCAGAACTCCAGAAGCCCTCCCACTGTTGCCCCCCAAGCACCAAGAATTCAGAGCATCACTGCCCCAGACAAAGGGTTCCATTTAGACCTTGTGGCTAATAATAGCCACTGATAGACCTCTGCTGGATGGGGACAGAGAGAGAGAGAGAGAGACAGACAGACAGACAGCTTTTTCACTTACTCTTGCCCAATTCCCAGGCTTTATTTCTGGCCCTTGTTTCACCCAGCTGTTGTCCATGTAAGTCCCATAACTTCTCCCCCCCCCCCCCCAGCATAGGCTTTTTGGTGGCTAAAGAGGACCTTTGTCCTCCCCTTTTCGCCAGCAGAAAAGCTAGTTGGATCTATCCCTAATTTAAAATACCGGTTACTTGATGTACAAATGCTTTTAAAAATGCAGATTTTTACTGCCGGAGGGGGGGACACGGTTGAAAGAAACAGAAAATTGGCATAAAAATGAGGAATCCCAACTTTTATTTGCAGAAGGGAAATGAGGATTGGGGGGACCCAAGCAGCCACGACAAGACATTTTAAACAATCCCACCCCCAGACCTTCTACAGGCAACCTCTCCTTGTGATGTTTACCTCTTTGGAAGTGACAGTTTATTCCTTTGACAAAACCACAGTGGACAGACAGACAGAAAAAAGAAAGAGGGGGAGGGGGAGAGACAGAGAAGGAAAAGAGCTCGCAGACCCCAGCTTACCCGAGCAGTTTACTCAGCAGCAACCTTGCACGCAGTAGAAAGAGCTTAGTCCCTCCTTAATCTCTGGGCGGGGCTCTCTTGCTGGCTCAACTCTTAAAAGGGGAAATTTCCCTTTTAAGAAGTTCAAGAGGCTGGCCAGGGCAGGCTCCGAGGTTCCCCTGCTGGCAGCCATTTTGTCCCCCTGGTGGCCAATTTTGGAAAAGCGGGGGAAAGCTTTAAAAATCGGTGTTTCCCCCGCTCTACCGGGGGACTTGGCAGCCCTAAGCTTCTAGGAGCTTCACATTCCAAGCTCTTACTACAGCCTCAACAGAGGGAGGGTATGTTTGTATTTATTATTTATTTATTATGTTCACTTTTACCCCACCCTCCTGCTGAAGTGAGCTCAGGGCGGCTTACATAACTAATAAAACCATACATTTCGATATAAAATACATAAAACCAGTAAAACCATGTATTTCAATTAAATTGCACAAACCGTTTAAGACCATAACATATACCGTTGGCAGCACAATATAATAAAGTTCATCGAGAGCATGTTCTACGGTGCAACCACTTTACATAACTTCTACTGGCAGATGGGTGCTGGCTCAGTCGATAGATACTGCTCCTACTGGAATGCCTGTCAAAAAAACCTTCATTTTCATGACCACGTGGAACAGCTGGAGGTCCTGTAGGGCTCTGATCTCACTAGGGAGCTCATTCCAGTACGTTAGTGCCGCCAGGGAGAACACCTTGGTCCTGGAATCCTAAAATCCTCCAGAGCATTCTACAATCCAGTATGATCTAGAAGCCTCTGTGGCTAGACCATTTTAACTAGGGGTTTCCTCCTACAGGATATTGGAGCCACAGTCACTCTTGCTTTAAGTAGATAGTTGTCAGACCATGGGTGGGGCCCAGTCTCCAACCCTCCAGATGAGACTTTCCTTGAAAAAGCTCAGTGCAAAATGTTAAGTCCAAAGTGTGACCTCTTTTGTATGTTCAGCCTGTCACAGTTTAAGACAGGCCTAGGACAGCAAAAGAAGCTATAAAATGCTAGGCTGGCCCTCGCAAGGTATCCTTAGGATGAATGCTGAAGTCCCACAGAACAATCAGTCCAGGTGTCTTCAGTACCATGCCCAAGAGCACCTCTGCCAACTCAGACAGAATGGCCACTGGGGAATTAGGCAGCCAGTAAAGAAGCAGAATGCCTCATCTATCCATAGACCTTCAATGTAATAAAAATATGGCAATGATATTTTGTACCAGGTGTTTGCAAAAAGGGAAAGACTCACAAAGAATGATAGCTACCACCACACGACCCTCCAATGCAGGGTTGATGAAAGACTGCCTAACCAGATGGTGACAAACAACACTCAGCTGTTAGCTTTAAATGGCTCAGCCATTTAAACCATTCCCCACAGGCTTTCATGGGGAGCAGAAAGCAGGGTTTAAATGGCTGCTTTCTGCTTCCCGCTGTTTTTTGTGGGGGCAGAAAGCAAGGGTTTAAATAGCTGGAAACCATTTAAACCCTGCTTTTAGCTCCCTGTGGCTTTTCATGGGGAGCAGAAAGCAGGATTTAAATGGCTCTGAGTTATTTAAACCAACAGCTGAGAGGTGGGGAGAAGTCTCCTGCTGGCCCAACTTCAGGCTTTCTTGTGCAGACCCATTTAAAGGAGCTAGGCAAGAGAACTGAATATAGCTGAGCCCGTGGGGAGAAGACTCCCTGCCAGTCCACTCCCTGCCAGTCCAGCTTCGGGCTCTCTTTGAGCTGGAGAAAGCCACAGCCAGCAGAAAGAAGGAGGTGAAGTGCCTCCAAGGGGGTATTTCATCCCATCCTTTCTGCTGTCTGTGGCACTCAACAACCAGCAGAAAGGAAGGGGTGAATTGCCTCCCAGGGAGCACTTCACCCCCTCCTTTCTGCTGGCCATGGCTCTCCTGGGGTGAAGTGCATCAGGAGACAGGAGGGAGGCACTTCACCCCTTCTTTTCTGCTAACCAAGGAAAGCCACGGCCAGCAGAAAGGAGGGGTAGAAATGCTTCCTGGGAAGTCCTCCCTGGGAAGCACTTCATCCCCATTTTAACCCTCTAGTTTTGCTACTCCCTGCTTCAAAGTGGTGGGGAACAAAATTGAAGGGTAAAATGGCTCCCAGCCAATTACGCCCTCCCAATCTGCTCCCCACCACTTCAAGGGGGGAGCAGAAACAGATGGTTAAATGGAGCCATTTAAACCCCTCCGCCAGTTTTGCTCCTTGCCGCTTTGAGCACAAAGCAGGAGGTTAAACTTTAAATGGCTCATGAACTGATATGAACTAGTTCATTTTATGAACCAGTATATTGGCTTGTATAGGTTTGTAGTTCAGCCACAAACCACAAACTGAACCAAAACGCAAAAATGTAGTTTGTGCCCATCCCTAATACCAGTTTACCAGCAACAGAAATAATACTTCATTTTACTAGGCATATGTTATTATACTTTGTACATTTCCTTTTATAGGGACAATTCCTTTCTCCAAGATGCTACTTTGAAAAACTGACTAAATGTATTATATAATCAACAGATTCTGTCACTGGCAGCAGAATTGTGATAAGCTCATTAAGGCTACAACCTGGCATACCATTAGCAGCCCCTAATGTTCCACCACCTTCAAATGAGATTTAAGCACCCTAACTGTGCAAGGGTTTGGTGCTGTCTTCAAATTACTGCTTGAAATGGCATTTCCCCCCCCCCCCCAAAAAATAGGTTGTATCTAGGCCTTGTTAATATTGTACTTGTACTCATTTTGCCTAATCTCTGGCAGGTACTTTGACTGGATCCCAAGTGAATGGAAACATATTTTATTACAATTCTTCTGTTGATAGTTACATAATTCCCACTACATTTTCTTTCAATTGCCATTTTTGTATATAAAACTCTCATTTATATTTAGGCCTAAATTATCCCTGATGCCCTTTTATGTACATGACTTATTTTTAATTAGCAATTATAGAGTCTTGAATTAATCTCACCGGCTTGGATAATGACTCTTGCTTTTTTGCCTTGTAAGTAGAGAAAATCTCTTGCTTCCTTTGAATATTTTTTACATTACTCACTGGCCTCTAATTATGATTCTGTTCGGTCATCTTGAATACAGACTAAACATATCCTGCCGACTTACAATTTTTTCCTAAACTGTACTTGACTATTCCCCAAGTCTTCAACCCAAAAGAGGATAAATACGATAGCTTGCTCCACATTATTCTCTGAGAACATTAAAAAAAACCCACAGAGAGTTACAACTACTTTGTCCAAGTTGTTTCAACTTATATCTAATGGCCTGCCCGAGCTGGACCAGGCCGGCACACCAAAGCTACAGTCCTAAGAACACTCTTTTGTGAGAAAACCAAGAATTGGAATTGAGTACACATGCTTAGGACTGCTCCCTCTGGTTATTTACCCATCTGCATGCAGGGTATCTTAAGTGCTTTTTGCAATTGGCAGGATATAATTTATTAATAAATAGCCAGACATATACAACAACCTATCAAGAGCTAAATAAACCACCTTGTTCTCCTGCCTGTCTGCAACTAAAAGCACAAGGGGGTTGTCAAGAACTTGGCAAGCTACAATATATTACTGTCAGGATGTGTTTGGCTTTCTGGTTTCACAGGCTACCTAAGCCTCTATTAAAATCACCTGGAACGTGCAATATGCCTCTCTCCTACACTGGGAGTAGGAAACTCAATATAGCAGAAAACTCCTCCAATGCTGCTACTGAATCACTGTGAACCATGCCCTTATTCCCCTATGAGAACACATCTATATGTATGGTTCAGCCTAAAATATAATATAACCTCAAAACATGAAATAACAGTGAAACAAATGAAAATTTGATATTTAAAACTAAAGATTTTTCAATGTGTGGTATGGTTAGAGTGTTGGACTATGACCTTGGAGAGCCAAGTTTAAATGCCCAGTCTAGCATGCAATTCACTGGATGACATAAGGCCAGTCTTCCTCGCAAACCTATTCCACACCTCAGTGTTGCCACTGTTTCCCAGTGAGCTGGCATTCCAGCTGATGTTCCAACTTTACAGCACCCCTTCCATAAAAGAGCATTTATTTTGGGAATTTTTTTCTTTAATTTGGATCCAACCCTCCCCATGTGTTCTGCACTACCTTTGAAAGGGACTGTGCAGCTGTGTTGTCATGTACTTCATCAGCAACAGAACCTCCTTTTTTGCATGTACACATACACAGTCACATTATAACATCATAACATTAAAAAAAAAGGCTGAATATCTCATGGGGAACAGCATGGTTGCCACCATGGCCAGCAACTGTCAAATTGGATACAACAATTCATAACAATATTATTCAATAACTAGGAGTAAGGCCTGTTGTGGGAAGAAATACAACGGGCTCTAGAAAGAAGCTCCAGGTGAGTGTCCCAGCTGTGGCTGGTGGGGCGGCAGAGAGAAGGGGAAAACAGAGGGAGGCAAGCCATGTTTATTTCCTTCCACTTAACTGTAAGAAATGTCTGTTTCAAATCATTTTGCTGCCCCAAGTGGGTAGTATGGGAGGAGAGCTGCATGGTAACAGGTATGGTTCCCTCTACCCTTGATTTATGTTGATTTGAGGCTATGCAGTGGCAGCTAAGGTAGAAAAGCATCCCCTCCTATGCCACGTTTTCTGAGTTCCAAGGGTCTGGAAAGCAGTTCTGTAGCAAGTTACAGGGTTGCCAACTCTGGGTGGGGAAATACCTGTAGATTTGAGGGGTAGACCCTGGGGAGGGGAGGGTTTGGGGTGGGGAGAGACCTCAACAGGATATAGAGTCCACCGCCCATAGAGTCCACCGCCCAAAGCAGCCATTTTCTCCAGGAGAACTAATCTTGGAGATCTCCAGGTGCTGCCTGGAGACTGGCAATACTAAAGGGAGAGCCAGACCTGTAGATTTGAGGGATAGAGTGTGGGGAGGGAAGGGTTTGGGCTGGGAAGGGACCTCAGCAGGGTATAATGCCATAGAGTCCACTGTCCAAAGCAGCCATGGTCTCCACGAGAACTGACCTTGGTCATCAGTTGTAATGGCTGCAAAATTTTCTGTAAGGGAAATTATGTGCTGTGGCTGGGGAACATGGTGGCTTCCAGGAGATCTCCAGGCCCCACAAGGAGACTGGCAACCCCAATAAACATTTAGTAACATGACACTGATGCCACAAAAGGGCGGTGGGAAACAAACTTCAGTTTTGGTAATTCCACTGTGAGTTAATACCCAAAGGGGGGAAAAATCATGGGAAAAGTGGATCTGGAAAACATGGAGTAACAAGGCAGTGAATTCAGAGCTACTCCTGAAACAGCCAAACATTGTTCAGAAAGTTTTACAAACACTGATGATCTAAGAATGCCGATGCAGTGGTTTGCAAGTGTTTGAAAATGGTTTCAGTGTCACAGAGCTGGTTTGAGGGAAAATGGGGGAAGGGAGAATTATGTGCACCACATAGAGATCCTTGAAACAACTGCGGAAGGAAATGTACTAGATAGAAAACAGGTGGTTCAAAATGGGCTTTAAAAAGTATATGGGAAAATAATACTCCACATTTTAAGGCACTCATTAAGAAAAAAACATTAATTTTATTTATTTAATTCATTTATACCTGCATTTTTCCCTAATAGGGACCCAAAACAGCTTTCAGCATTCTCCTCTCCTCAATTTTATCATCACAACAACCATGTGAGGTAGGTTAAGCTGAGAAGTGTGACTGGCCCAAGGTTACCCAGTGAGCTTCCATATACTAGTCCAACACTCTTAACTACTACACCACACTGGTGTGAAGAGAATTTGAGTGGTTTCTCTGAGTTGATCTTAAGGATCATTACAATGTGCAAAAGAGGAAACAATGTTAAGTACATTGACTCCAAGACATCTAAGTGCTTTATAAGTGACTAGGGGGCAAGGACCGTTGTAGGCAAAAATTCAGTGGGTGCTAGCAAAAGGGGAGACATTGTGCTGGCCTGGCGCTCTGTACCCAGTGGCCAGACCCTTTGGGATGTGCTGGCACCGGTTCCGTGGCTGGCCACGTCCACCGGCCTCCAGGTGGCTTGCTCAGGTCTCCGCCCCAGCGGTGCGCTGCCGTCCACCATCGCCAAGTGCAGTGAGGAGCAGGCCATTACTGTCCCCCCCCTCCTGTCCCCCCCCCTGGGCTCCCGGTTCCTGGCACCAGCTCCCTGCCCGTGGGCATCCAGGGGCCTGCAGGGGCCTCCACCCCTCAGCCTTTTAACTCCATTTCCTCCCTTCAGGCCCCCAACCTTCTCAGCGCTCTTGCGCAACGTGTGTCCATTCCACCAGGTTCCTGTGGTCGCTGGCGTCCCCGGCGTGTGCCATTCCCAGGATGGGCGTGGCGCTGCTGCTGCCTGCCTCCCCCTGGCCTGGCTGCCCTCTGTCCCTCTGTCCCCTCCAATCGCTCCTCCTCCTGGCTCTGTGGCCGGGGTGAGCAGAGGCAGCAGGGCGGAGAGGAGGCAAGAGTGAGCATGGCCGCGGCGCCCTCGGCTTGGCTTCCTCGTGGCGAGCAGAGGCAGTGGAGGCAGAGGAGGTGACAGCGAGCTGGCCATGGCACCCTCACCTCGTCTCCCTCATCTCCCTCTGTTGGGCCAGTTTCTGTCTGTCCACCACCCTCACTCCTTGAATGGCGGGGCACATTCACCCTGGCGCTGCCTCTGTGGGCAGGCACTGGATACCGTGACCAGTGGCCAGCATGGGCAGTGTGAATGGTGGTTCCCTCAGCCATAGGCAGGGCCATAGGCTGAGGGAGCTCATTTTACATGGGCCACCCCAGATTCCTTTTATAATATAGAGAGATACCACAGAATTACAGACTGAGCCTAGACTACAGGAAAGCAGTGCAGATCATGAAACTGAGCAAAATGTCTTTCTAATAATAGACTAGAACAAAATGTAACAATACTTATTCAGGCATCTCCAAACTGATATTAGTCTATTTGCCTTCTCATGAATACTTGCTTCTTATGTGCTCCAAGTGAAGAATTTTAACGCCAGGTCTGCAAAACCAATTAACAGAACAAGCAGTCTGCCTTTCATACTGCCCTCATTAATTGCACCAATTGGTTGTTTTTAATTATTCAAATCAAACCAAATCACAATCCAAACTAATACCAGCTAGATTAGTGGCTTCTGACAAGAACAACAGCCATACAATGTTATGCCTGCAGGCTACTTGAAGTGTACCTATTTTTTTTGCAGTAGATGAGAAAGTGAGAGAAATGTGAGATTGCCCCATGACGATGTAGCATGCAGTCGTTTAAGATTCCTACTTAAAGTCAAGCCACCCTAAGATTATTAATTTCCTTTATTCAGTAAGCTCTTTACAGAATCAAAGATATAGATTAATTTGGCTTGGCATGACCTGCTGGAGACAAGTCCACATCTCTAGCTGTCATTCACCTTAATTTTCCTCTAGGAAATTGAAACAACCACTGTTTTCACATTTTTTGGCAACAACTTAACAACTCGGATCCACATCCCTATACTTGGCAGCTTCCCCAAACACCTACACGAGCTTCCGTTTTTTCTATTTTGAAATCTCTTTGGATGTAATCCATCTTTTACTATGCTTTCAATTAGGAATGCCACAACAAACTACCTAGTTTGATTTGGGATGGAGATATTTTTATTCTGTTGGTGCAGACAATAATTTTGAATGTTCCTTACCAAATTTCTATCCAAATTACATTCGGGAGAAGGGGGGCTTGTAATAAGATGAGCAAATCTGTGTGCTGACTAGGAGAGGAGGAAAACACAGGCTTGAATGGGCACAGAGCACAAATGTCTGTCAGCTCTTCATTACCATTAATGGGGGTTATGTTACATTCTGATGAACATCCCTATCCACAACTAGCACAGCTAGTTAATACACATGTGCCAGTCCTCCGCTATAATGTGCTTCAATCTGCACGGCTGCTTTCAGACCATGTATGAGAAAGGATATTCAAGATACCCTGAAGGCTTGGTAAAAATCTGAGATCACAGAGAATCAAAACAGAAAACTACACGGTAATAAAAGGACAGATTGCACATACCCCCCACTTGCAACATTTGGCTCTGCGTCCTTGGTATACCTTTCAGATATACCACAGCTTTAGGGGTGAATGCCTTATTGGACTTGATTGCAGCCAAGCTGCAAACTCTGTATATGACATACCTTCCAGAAAGATCAGCCAAAGTTAAGCATATGCTTAACTCTCTTGCTGAAGTCAAAGGACTTAACATTGGCTGGATTATTTGCCTTTGTGAATTATTTCAACAATACATGTTATCATTATTCTTTTAGGAAAGAATAAAGCGAAGTAGAAATTAAGTGAGTTCAGCCTCCTTATCTAGGCTCTTTCACTCCATTTAACAATCATGCACTGTCCTTTATTCGTCCTCTTCCATTGTTTCATGCACTTGTGTCTTTCCATACTAAAATTTTGGATGTCGGACCATATCTTACATAGCTCTGTTAGAATGCCATTACTCAGGGGTCATTTTGTAGAAAAAGAGGTGCAGGAACTCATTAGTATAACTCAGTAGCATAACTTATTTGCATATGCTACACCACCTGACATCACCGGAAGGGAGGGAGAGGGAGAGGGAGAGGGAGAGGGAGAGGGAGAAAGAAAGAAAGAAAGAGAGAGAGAGAGAGAGAGAGAGAGAGAGAGAGAGCTGGCAGAGAGGGGACAGCTACTAATCCAAGCCTCAGAAATACCACTATTCTGAGAGGATAGCTTCAGTGGTGGCTGAAGCCTTCAGAAGGCTGGTCGGAGGAACAAGGACCTTTCCAGGGGACGGGGTCATTTTGCTGCAGCCATGACACAAGCAGGCGTTCCCCCGCAGGGGGAGGGGGACTGGCACCAACTCCCGGAGCTGAGCTTCCCCAAGCTCCTGCTCAAAATGACCCCTGCCATTACTTTCTTCCAGGTTTTGTATTTTTCAGTAATTTAAGATCACAAAAATGACCCCCAACACTAAGCAGCCAGGCTCAGCAAAGTTTAGATACTGCAGTTTACAAAAAAGTAATCCAGCTATCAGATACCAAAGCAATTAATATCATAAGGGTATGTCTCAAAATATATCTGTTAGACCCCATCACCTTTAACTTACTTCATTTTCAACTCTGTTGTTTCACAGTCCCCATGCGGAGATACAGATTGCTACCAGCTTGCTTTCAGGCTAGCCCAATACTGTCAGATCTCGAAAGCTGAGAAGAGTTGGCCCTGGTAAGTCCTTTGATGGGAAACCACCAAGGAAGTCCAAGGTTGCTACACAGAGACAAGCAATGGCAAACCACCTCTGTATCTTGCCTTGAAAAACCTACAAGGTCACCATAAGTCAGCTGCAACTTGATGGCATTTTCCACCCCCACCAACTTGCTTCCAGTTTGATCCACATAGGGATTGCCCAGGTGTAAGAAACCATTACACAATCATACAATATACAATGCAAAAGCTACACAACTTACTGCTGTGATTCCCAGTTGTCCCATCTTCCTACCATTGTAGTTTTCCTAGGGAACATAAGATCAGTGGAAATACATAGGCAAAAGTGGACACTTGAACTGTTATCTACCTTAAGGATTCATATTCATGTACGTGGGGAGAAGGGATTTCCACATTTGCAGAAGCAGCCCTTCCAAACTGGTACATACGTGTTGCGCAACCCCGTGCTGAATAAACACATTACTCACAACTGTAAAGCTGATTTTGACATTTGATGGCCTGTTAACAGACTATGTGGGGAGGGCATGAGGATGAGCATGCAACTGTAGAAAGAAGTCAAACGTGACTCAGGGATATCTGCACAGCAACATGCATTTTTGACAGGTGGAAGGCTTGCTAGAATAGGATAAATCCCAGGTCACTTACAATTTACCATGCATAATCCAGGCACAAATAATCTCAATAGTCTATTATTGGTTATGTATGTACACATACACACACTAGGGCCCCGTCCACACTGTCACTTTTGCTGCTAATTTCTCCCTGTTGTTTTGGGTTCCTCCCCCTTTTCCACATATGTTTTGCTCCCTCTGGGACTACTAGAGAGAACAAAACTATGGGGGGTGGGGAAACCTGAAACAATAGGGAGAAATGAGCAACAAAAGTGACAGTGTGGACGGGGCCTAAGATTGCCACGTTCCTCAAAGTCCCCAGCGGGGGACTTTGGGGGGCATTACTGGAGGGGGTGGGGCATCCCCTGCATGATAACATAACACAGATGACGTAACACAGATGACGTAACATCACTTTGGGCAACGGAGGCCCCCGCCTCTCCCCAGCAGTATTTAAAGACTTCTTGCTGGGGACAGGTGGGAGGGAGGCCATGCATGCCTGCCCTCCGAGCTCCAAATTTGGGGTTCAGAGTGCAAGCGGGCAGCCCCCCCCTCTCCCCAGCAGTATTTAAAGACTGCTGGGGGGGGAGGCTGTGCGCACCTACACTCTGAGCCCTGAATTCGGCCTCTGCCTCTTTCCAGCAGCGTTTAAAGACTCCCTTTAAACACTGATGGGGAGAGGTGAGGAGGAGGCCGGATGGTCGTTCTTGGGGGCAGGGCTCCCCCCCAGTTGGCTGGTGGGCAGGAAGGAACCCCTCCAAATTGGGAAACCCCTGCCAAACCGAGGGGTCTGGCAACCCTAAGACACACACAAAGATGTTACCTACTCATTCTCATTTACAGTTACCGTTTTCTGAACAGTTCAAAGTTCGTAGCTTCAAATGAAAAAAAAGAAGCCCCCCCCCCCCCAGTCAGTATAGATACTGACATGATGCAGAGGCTGTGCCAACAGTTCTGAGGGTGACTTAGGAATCTGAAGTGACAAGGAAAAGACTAGAAAATTTCCATGCTCTCAAGGGAAATCAATGCTAGACAGTACTTAATGAATACAAAGGAAATTTGTATTTGAAAAACTATGGGAAACATGTCATTGTGTGTTTGTCTTATTGTTGTCTTGTGACTAAAGTACCCATTAGCCTGGCAAAAGGATTTTTTAAGAGTCATGTGACAACTTTGGAAATGAGCTGTACCATAACACCACAGGAACAAATGACAGAGAAACACATTTTACACAAGACTTGCCTATTCCTTTACTACAAGCAGTTCTACAATTATACTGAACAAGAGATGGAACCCGCGATACTCACGGGGGGGGGGGGGAGAAGGAGCTCCACGCCTCCCCCCAATCCTTCCTTTCCCCCACCCCCGACTCCTGCAGTGTGGCCCAGCTCCAAAGCTCTGGGCTCCAAAGTCCAGCAGTGGCCCTTCAGGGGCTGCTGCTGCTCCCGGGTGCCAGCACGCGCAGGAGGTGAGGGGGAGATGGTGGTGGTGCTGGGCTTGCCAGGGTGGCATCCTTCCCATGCCTGGTAGGCACCCTAGTTCAGGCAGCTCCCTCTCATCCCAGCAGAACGCTGCCTTGGTGGGTCTGCCATGCCAGAGCTGCCTTCTCCAGCTGCTTGCCTCCCACTGGGAGCCTGGGTGCACCTCCTGACAGGACAGCCCCGCCGCAAACTTCTCGCCAAGCAGGACAACTTGTGGGAATGGCAGCAAGGAAGAAGCCTCCACTCCATCGCCCGCCTCGACTCTTCCCAAGACAACCTGCTGCTGCTTCTTCCTCCCTCTTTTTTCCCCTGACCCGGTGCCTCTGACCTGCGCACGCACTTACCCAGCTACTGGCACCACTGCTCTTGCCAACGGGGGCATTTTCTACCCATGCACTGAGGCTGCTAATTTCCCCCCTTCCTTTCCAAGTAAGTAGCAGCACAGATATTAAAGACAAAGAAAGAACTCACTAAGGGACAGCTTTAACCTGGGGGGGAAGAAGTAGGGAAGGAGGGAGGGCTCAGCAGACTCCCATCGCACAAATAAGTTAGGGGTTTTCCTTTGTCAGGCCTTTCCACGGGAAGCATGGTGGGGCTCCATCCCTTCCGGTCCACCTTCTGACTGTATCCTATGGCAGGTGTAAAATGAGAGGCAAGATTTTGTGCAGCGTTACACATATGGAAGTGTATTCCGTTTTGCTTTAGAGGTGAGGATGCCTCTGCCCAATCCTGGAAAGTCTTCTCTCTCCTCCCTCCTCCCCCAGCAGCAGCAAGGCCTGAGAGGCGGGCCCGCAGCTCCTCTCCCCACGGGCACTGGCGAGGCCTGAGAGGTGCTTGCCGAGCCCGCAGCTCCCCCCCCCCCCACGGGCACTGGCGAGGCCTGAGAGGTACTCACCGGGCCCGCCAATCTCTCTCCCCCTGCACAGTGGCAAGGCTTGAATGCCTCCCAACCACCCGGCCACAGCAGTTCCGAGCATTCCCTGTGCATGCGCAGGGGACACTCTTTAACTTTTTGTGGGATTTAAATATAACTTTTTAGATTTTTCTGCACATCTGGGAAGCCTCCCAAGTGTGTAGAAAAATCTCCCTGCCCCCCAGGTGCCCCCCACATGGATTTAGATATCTGCATGCAGGGGGCGCCTTCATTATTAGTATATAGATTGTACAATTCTGCCCTGATCTGGATAGCCCAGGCTAGCCTGATCTCATCAGACCTCAGAAGCTAAGCAGGGTCAGTATTTGGACGGGAGATCTCCAAGGAATACCAGGGTTGGTACACAGAGGGAGGCAATGGCAAACCACCTCTGAATGTCTCTTGCCTGGAAAACCCCACAGGGTTGCCATAAGTCAGCTATGACTTGACAGCAAAACAACAATAACAACAAACAGAATGTTAAAATACATTTTAGAACTAAGTCTACTACAGAACATGGAAATCTACTGGTTACAGTAGTTTTAAAAGTACTAGAGGATATTTCAGAATTAAAGAATAAGGTATCTGCCAAAACTGTATATCAAAAACTGCTGTTGCTTTTTGGACACCTTTGTGTGTGTGTGTGTGTGTTAGGGCTGCCAGACCCCCAGTCAGGATGGGGTTTTTCCTAATTTCAGGGGATCCAATCCATTGCTGTCCAGTTGGCCAAACAACGTCCTCCCACTTCGATGTCGTCAGCACAATGACATTATCACACCAGGCACGTTGCACAGCAACGCTGTAGCATTTGGGCCGAAACTCTATTTTTGCTATAGAGTTTTTGGCCAAAATGCTACAGCCGTGCTGTGTGATACATCCAGCATGACAACGTCTCTTCCGGGTGATGCAACTGTAGCATGTGTGCTTTGCATGCGCACAAAAAGATCCCAGGGCGGACCTGGGAGCCCCCTGCTAAAAGCCAGGTCAGACCTGGCAGCCCTATTGTGTGTATGGTATGTGCACACAAAAACCCCAAGCCTGTTGTTTCACGTAAAGCCACATATATTTTAAAATACACATTATAAAGCTATCAAAGTGCATTTTAAGCTATAAATTAACAAACCACTTGATGAAATAGCAAGAGATAATTAAACCTAAATTGTACTTCAAAAAAAAGTTAGGAACAATCCAGGCACAAAAACACTTAGTTATAAATAGTATAATATATTGGGTTTTGAACAGGTAATCTTTTTGATCAAATTGGAACAGAAGAACCTACAGGAGGACAATCTCTCCGCTAAGCCAACGGTTTGGCACTTCCAAGGCTTTGTAATCAAGGGTTAAGGACTGCATGGCCGCATCCCTTGGGTTTTCAAGGTTGAGGAATTTTGCTTAGGTCTTGCTACAGATAAAGCTGGGTCATTCTGATCCTGAGTTCTCTAAAACCACAGAGGATTTGTTTGATTTTTCCCTGGCAAATAACTTCCACTTCTCCACCCCACAAATGTGTTGCCAAATTCCATGTTAGATGGAATTTAACCTGCAAACTGATTTCATTTTCACAGAAAGGTATATACACAAAATATGTGGTACCCTCTACAATTGTCATCTGAACAAGCTTGAATGAGTAATGCTTTAAAAAGTTTATTGGAGATGTATTGGTGATTGGACCAATGCTGAATTTCATGGACACTTCCAAAAGTTGAACTTGGAAAAAAATAAAGAGATGCAGAAGCCAAGCAAGTAAATTATTTTCTGTTTACCTATGGCAGACAAAAGTTACTTGTTTCTCATAATCTCTTCAAAGCAGCTTTGACAGGGGAAAGGGAATTTTAGCAGACTAACAATGCACATTATTCTCTGTGGGAGAAAACTATCACTGCAACAGTATTTGCCTAAACAGACTGGGGAAAGTATTCATGGCATGCATGACCTATTATGCAACTTCTTTATACTACTTGGTAAATGGACATTATTCAATGTTTCCTAAAAGCAATACATAAATTACAAAATATTTTTAATTGGTCTGATTTCTCAGATATTGGTGTGTATAAGGTTTCTATGGTCACTTCATAATTGACCAAAGAAATGAGTGGTGGGGCTGGCTTAAGAACACATGAATAGAGATAAAATACAAAGAAATTAATAATTCCTCAAGGCACAGAAGTAAGCATATTGCAAAAAAAATCTAGATAAACTAGTTCTTTTCATCTACTCATATTCTGGGTGCCTCTGCCTTCAGAGCTAAGAAGGATAGCGATCAGAAGCCCTCTACACAAAGCTTATGCACATACATTTCCTCTGCACATAGATGCAGTGCTCACAAGCCAGTGACCACACATACATGGGTGGTAGGAACAGCATATAGTTCATACAATAATAAAACCTTTTCATTGGGTGTGTCTCAAAAAGACCTGGGAAGCACCAACTCTGCCCTTATGAGAATCCCTAGTCTCCAAGGCATTTAATAGATGATCATACTCTGTTTTGTATCTGGCTATAACCTGCATTTTGCCATGTATTGTCACTTTTAATAAACACTGTATTTTGATTCTATTTCATCTTAAATTTTGGATTTTTGGTACATATTTGCATATTCATACACACAAATACATGTATGAAGAGTTGGTTTTTATACCCCACCATTCTCTACCCTACAGACTCTCAAAGTGGTTTACAATCGCCCTCTCCTCACGACAGGCACCTTGTGAGGTAGGTGGGGCTGAGAGAGTTCTAAGAGATGGGAAAAAGTAACATTTTTTCCCGCCATAGAGAACAATGGAGGGGATGGAGCAACCTGTTTGGGGGCCCATAGAATTGGACCCTGTGGTCCAATCGTCTTGAAACCTGGTGGGTATTTTGAGGAGAGGCCCTAGCAGCTACCCTGCAGGTTTGGAGCCTCTCCCTCAAACTCCCTCTCCTCCAGACCCTCATATAACCTATGAGTTTTTGCCATTGACTTCAATGGCCCATAGGGTATAATGGGGCTGAAACTGACACTCAGCCGGCCAGCTGGGGAAGGGGAGGGGAGGCTTTTGAAGATGCCCCCTCCCTTTTGCTTTCCTTTCTGACACACTTCTGGTGATGTCAGGGTGTGTGGCATATGCTAATGAGTTATGCTAATAGGTATGCTAATGAGCTCCTGCACCTCTTTTTCTATGAAATGACCCCTGCACTTAGGTAGGAAAAACCAACCATAAAATACCATAAAATGGTTTACAAACTTAAATAAGCAACATCAACAATAAAACAATATAAGCAATAATCAACACTGGCAGCAACAGGGTTCTCATGGTGAGAGGCGATGGCAGAAGGTTCAGCAGATTGGGCAATAATAACCTACATCGCCCCAGTGGTGACTCCTAAGGAAAGGCCTGGTGAAAGAGCTCCGTCTTACAGGCCCTGCGGAACTGCAATAAGTCCCACAGGGCCCTGATGTCATCCAGGAGCTCGTTCCATCAGTGTGGAGCCGCCACCGAGAAAGCCCTGGCCCTGGTACAGGCCAGCCAAACGTCTTTTGGACCGAGAAGAGTTAGGCGGTGTTGAGTGCCTGACCTCAGTACTCTCTGGGGCACATATGGGGAAAGGCGGTCCCTCAAGTAGGCAGGTCCCTGACCATATAGGGCTTTAAAGGTTAGCACCAGCACCTTGAACCGGATCCGGTATGCTATAGGCAGCCAGAGCAGCGACCGCAGCACAGGCTGGATATGATCCCACATAGAGAGACCCATCAACAGCCTGGCCGTGGCATTCTGCACTAGCTGCAGCCTCCGAATCTGAGACAAGGGCAGCCCCGTGTAGAGAGCGTTACAGTGGTCAAGTCTCGAGGTGACCATAGCATGGATCACTGTGGCTAGGTCATCACGTTCGAGGAAGGGAACCAGCTGCCTGATCAGCCGTAGATGGTAAAAGGCTGCTGCGGCAGTGGCTGCTACCTGGGCCTCCATTGTTAAGGAAGCATCCAGGAGCACCCCCAAACTCCTGACCCTCGGCGCTGGCACCAGTGGTGCCCCACCAAAGGCCGGAAGTGGGAACCCCAACCCCGACCCACTCCGACCCAGGCATAGGACCTCCGTCTTCGTTGGATTCAACTTCAGTCGACTCAGTCTGAGCCAGTCCGCAACGTCCTGAAGCGCCCGCTCCAAGTCATCTGGGGTGGAGTCGGACTGGCCACCTACAGTATTGTGTTCAGTTAGGGGCACCACAATTTAAGAAGGATACTGACAAGCTTGAACATGTCCAGAGGATGGCAATGAAGATGGTGAGGAGTCTGAAGACCAAGTCCTATGAGGAAAGGTTGAATGAGCTTGGTATGTTTAGCCTGGAGAGGAGACAACTGAGAGGTGATATGATAACCATCTTCAAGTATTTGAAAGGCTGTCATACAGAGGATGGTGTGGAGTTGTTTTCTGTTGCCCCAGGAGGTCGGACCAGAAGCAATGAGTTGAGATTAAATCAAAAGAGTTTTTGGCTAAACATTAGGAAGACCTTCCTGATGGTTAGAGCAGTGCCTCAGTGGAACAGGATTCCTCAGGAGTTGGTGGGCTCTCCTTCTTTGGAAGTTTTAAAACAGAGGCTAGATGGCCATCTAACAGCAATGCTAATTCTGTGAACTTAGGCAGATCATGAGAGGGAGGGCAGAGAGGGTTGCATCAGTGCTTAGTTCACATGACCTTTTCTTACATGGCCAGGGAAATGTCGAACACCACACTGGGGTCAAGAAGCAATTTTCTCCGGGCCAGTTTGACCAGGGATCTTGGAGGGGTTTTTTGCCATCTTCTGGGCATGGAGCAGGGTTCACTGGGGATGTGGGGGTGGGGGATAGTTGCGAATTTCCTGCATTGTGCAGGGGGTTGGAGTAGATGACCCTAGAGGTCACTTCCAACTCTATGATTCTAAGAAATTTAAATTCTGTAGAATATTCTAATTTAGCCTGGTTTGGAAGGCCTGGCAAGCAACTGTTCCAAGACAGAAGGTGAAGCTAAAATATTCTCATGTGCATGAGTGAACCACTGTAATTGCCAGCTGGATTCTACTGAAATGGATTAATATGCAACATGCTAGTTGTACTGATATACAACTGGTCTAGGGATATCATGGGAACAGGACATATCTTCAAGTTAGGAAGGCTAACATGGTCAAATATCTTTGCAGGTAAAAGAATGTAAGAATAAACTGTACTGCTTACTTATGGCCAAGTGAACTATATTGGACACGTGGTATACTACAGTATCACTATCTATATTTTCATATAATCTGTTATTAACAGGTGCTTCCTCCACAAACGTATGAACTCTACAACTTCACACCACATTACCCATGGCTCAGTGCTTCTCTGAACAGCAACAGAGTTTGAACAAGTGAAGTGAGTACAATACTGTCTCAAAGTATATACAGCCCTATAGCCCCAGGCAGGAGCCATTCTTCCTGAGCGAAGACAAAAATGTGCATGCCGGAGGCTAAAAAATTGTGAGCTAGAAGTTGGACTAGATGACCCTGGTGGTCCCTTCCAACTCTATGATTCTATGAACACCCAGCCTTCCTGCCCAGGACAGACATAAATAGATTTTTGGTTCTGCATGATTATGGTAGTGAGAAGTCACCTTTTTTCCGAGCCAATGTTGACAACCTTGCTTCACATGCTGACTTCCATATTTAGGACTGCTACAGGACTTAGATGAGAAGCACCTCTATAAGACAGCCTCACCTTATTAAAACAATATCAGGAATTCAAACCATTACTTTATCACTTCAGGCAATTAGTTTTCAATTCTGCATTGTTAAGCTGACTGAATGACATTGCCATCACCAAGCCAAACTCAGCAGGGTGGGTCAAAATTACAAAGCAAGGGATTTGAAGAGGTCATGTTTGCAACCAGGAAGTGACACAAGCTGTCATATTACATTACATATTACTGAAATTGCAGTAGTCAAGTAAGTTCACACCTGTTAGAAATGAAAAGCTTTAATATTTAGTGCGAGCACAGAAAAGCTGAAGTATACTGCAGTTGGGTTTACAATATATCACATCTGTCAGATTCCCTGTAGTCTCAACTTAGATAATTACATATATTTCACTCAATATGCTTTATTGGGGTTTTTTAAAAGCATGTTTTTCGCCATGTTTATCTAGAAGCAACTCTGTCACTATTTTCAGTTGATGCTTGCTTCCAAGTAGTCTTATGGCCAAACTAGATGTTATGGTGTCCAAAGGTCCAACCTGTGGATACCACCAGCATTCTAGAGCTGAATTTGGACCATTTAAAAATGTCAGAAGGGCCTGATCCTGATTGGTCAGGAGCCCTTGTTTCCTCCCTGCTTTTAGGGTGTTCCTACACTTAAAAGGCATGGAGGCAAAACAAAAGTGCCTAGTCCTGCTGCACATAGGGACTGACTGGACCCTCATAACATTTTTTAATAGACTGAGTTCAGCACTAAAATGATAGCAGCATCCATGAGACTCTCCCATAGATGGTATGGGAGATGGTCTAGTTTAGATCTAGATGGTCTAGTTTAGTTCTTAGGTTGCAATTCTATGAACACGTACACAGTGTTCCCACAGGGGGAACTGCTTATAAGTAAGTATAGATAGGGTTTTGTTTTCCATAGGAGCAGCTGCAGACATTTATAAGCAAGACTATTTTCAATGAAATGCTTACTGAAGTTTGAACAAAAACAAGAAAAGTTTGAAGCACCATTACAAAAATCTTCAATAAATGTTTGCAGATGGACTATTATCCAATAATCTGTTTTATTGCTTCCCATGGCCTAAAATAGTAAATGAAATAATAAAAGCCAAAGTTAGTGCTATAACATCTGATCATTAGCCTGGATCGTATTCAGTGTCTGTTCACTCAACAAGCAATATGGGTGTTCAGAAAACAGAGAAATGCAATCAATTTATATCCTGTGTACAACTTCATGTTTTCACTGGAATGACACTATATATCATCCAGATGGTTCTTGATTCTTCCTCAGCATTACTGTTCAGCAGGGTTGAAACTGTTGGCAGAGTTTAAATATACAAAGGAAGTGGAGCACTGACTGTTTAGAGAAAAATAAGTAGGTTTATTAAAGAAAAATGAAACTGTTATAGAACACAGAAGACAGAGAACCTTAACTGTCTAACCTAACTGCTGAAGGAAGAAGAAGAAGAAGGAAGATCTGCAGGAGCAGGAAGTCTCCAGAAGAGCCAATCAGAAGACATCAAGGACATAATTTGAAATTCTGGGCAGTCCCTTATCTAGCTGTGCTAACTACCAGTCCTTTAGCTGTCCCCCAGTAAGGTGATCTTCTTCATAAGGCTGCACTATAGACCTCACATATTCCAACAGAAACAACACACAAAGCAAAAACCCATACAAGAACAGCTATGTTCAACTTTCACACCCAGACATAGTAATGGAGAATACTATAGTATGAATTATCTTGATCTTCAGTGACATGCTTAAGGGTCTTTATGGCTGCCCTTCCCAGTTTCAATCACCTAATGATTTCTGAGTTGCAGTCCCCCTTTTGGTTCATGATTGAACCAACAAATAGAAAATCTTTAACAATTTTGACTTCTTCATTGTCAACCTTAGAGTTATGTAATTTCTCAATAGTCATTATTTTTGTCTTCTTGATGTTCAGCTGTAATTCCATTGTATGTTTTTCAATGCCTTTATGTCAGGAACTCAAGATCCCTCTTGTCTGTCTGTCTGTCTGTCAAATCAATTTATGACTTGCCCTCCCCTGCTATTGCAGGCCTCAGGGCAAGTAACAGCATATTGATAAAAACATACATAAATTTTAAAAGAACAATTTAAAACTAATCATAATACATTGATGGCACATGCAGTATAATTTCATCAGGGATAATTTAGTCATATCCACACTGGGGAAGGCCAGAGAAAAGGAAGCAAGACGGAGGGTCCGTCAAGAAGGTTGTAACTCTCAGTCAAAAGCTTAGACCATAGGCCTGGTGAACAGCTCTGTTCTGAAGGCCCTGCTGAACTTTAAGAGGTCCTGCAGGGGCCAGATCTCAGCTAAAGAAGTATTCCACCAGGCCAGGGCCAGAGCTGGTCGAGGCTAACCAAATACTTCTCAGCCCAGGAAAAATCAAAAGATCTTTGTTCAGAGAGCGTAAAGCTTAAGGGGTGGGGATATACCAGGAGAGGCAGTCCCGAAGGTATGCTGGTCCCAGACTATGTAGGTCTTTAAAGTTTAAAACCAGCACCTTGAACCTGATCCAGAATTCAATCTGGAGACAGTGCAGCTGGTGGAGCACCAGCTGAATATTTGCTGTAGTTAGAGTTGGAGTGAGAGCCAGTTTTCAACCAGTTGAAGTTTCTGGGTCAGTCCTCTCCTTGTAGGTTGAACAGGGGCTGGTTTAACAACAAGTACAGGCAAGCAAAGTGAGAGGTAGAGACTGCCCACCACTATGTTCAGTGGGCTAATTCAGTGCAAAGTTGCATGGACTGCTTTTGGAGAAAGGGGTCTAGAAGGCTCTTGTTTTCTTTAAGAAATCCCAGCACCATACTAACCAGTGGCACCCATTTATATTAGCATTTCATAATAATGATGCTGGAAATGTCTGGACCTTGGTTTCCAATTCCCTTGTGCCATTAGGACCCCATGTTCTTGTATTCCAGCAGAGGTCAGGAAGGCCCACTTTCCCCATCTTTTCAGTACTTCACGGGCCAGAGAGACCCTCCCCTTTTCACTATCATCCTCACTCCCCCAATTACCTCTTTATCAATTTGGCCTTCAGTAACAGAGGGAGGTAAGAGGGTCAATTTACCATCTCAAGGCTAGTAAGGCTCCTGGGCCAGATTTCTTGACAGCAGATTTCTTAAAAGACCTTTTCCAAATGGTGGGCACCACTATTAGGAGCCTTGTTTACTGCAATCAATGACAAAGGTTTAATTCCAGAGCCCTGGCTTCAGGCTATTATTGTAGCCATTTATGAGAAAGGATTTAAATCTGATCCATGCAATTACCACCCCACTAGCTTATTTTCCTCAGTTGGGAAAGTTTTCACTTTACACTTTGACACTTTCTGCTTTAACCTGCAGCAGTTGTTGTTTCAAGTATTCAGCCTTTCTTCCAGTAATGTGGTGTTATCTGCATATCTCAAATTGTTAATGTTCCTTCCACCAATTTTCACTCCACCTTCATCTAAATCTAATCCAGTTTTCCTTATGATAAAATATCTCTTTGTCTGTGGAGAGCCATTAGGGGCCCCTGGATAAAGATTTCATCTGCCCCCCCGCCCAAATATAACCTTGATCCAAACTAAATATTCTAACAAAACAAATTACTTGGGTGGCTGTTAGCATGCATCTATAATAATAAAAGGATCCATATGTCCATATGTCTGTCCATTTGTGGCAGACATAACTCATCAGAAAATAAAACTACGAAAGTCAAAATTGGGCCTCCAGCTTCAGGATGATCATGGGAATTCCAGGGCCAAAAATGAAAGGAACTGGAATATGGAACTGGTCCAGGTTATCTCCAGACCTCCATGCTATTTGCAATGGAAACTAAGGCTGTGTAGATGTTAGTGTCAGAGTAGGATCTGGCAACCCCAGTTTCAAATCCCCACTCATGCCATGGAAGCTTGCTGGGTGATATTGGGCCTGTCACTCCCTCTCAACCTAACCTATCTCACAGGGTTGTTGGGAAGATAAAACAGAGGAAAGGAGAACAATAAACGTTGCTTTGGGTCCCCCTTGTGGATAAAGGAGGCGTATAAAGTAAATAAATAAATTCTAACTTCTGTTCCTCATTTGTTACCAACATTTATTATCATACATGTTAAAGGGGGAGGGGAAGCATCCTTTTACTACTGTAATAGGTTATGGGCAGTGTTCCCTCTAAGCTGAGTTAGTGTGAGCTAGCTCACAGTTTTTTAGCCTCCGGCTGACACCTTTTTGTCTTAGCTCAGGAAGGATGGCTCCAGAGGACACTAATTTATGTGGTAGCCAAATCACTCGCTCACAACTTTAATGCCAGTAGCTCATCAAGTAGAATTTTTGCTCACAAGACTCTACAGCTTAGAGGGAGCATTGGTTATGGGGAAATATTAACTCCCCCCTTCTGCCCACAGTATTAACAGTGGTTTGCTTCTATATTACTGTTAAATACATTCTGAGTTGCAAACCAGGATGAGTGAGGTGGCATTAATACTGAAAAATAAAGGGGGGGAGGTTAGAAATCAGGGTAGATTTCCTTCATTCCTCCCTTCTCCTTCCTTCCTTCCTTCCTCCCTATCACACACTAACTAGACTGCCCCTTGGCAAGATCTGGCTGTGCAGGAGCTGGGTCAAACAAAAGGCAAAAGGAAATCATAAATCTTGTTAGGAGGCTGCATCCTGTCCTGGCTGGTCTTCCCTTGCTCCAGTGCAAGCGGGTTTATAGCAAGATCTGATCAGCAAATGTTTCCTCTGCCTCCTGCCAAACTTTGCAGAAAGGCCAAGGAGCTCTTTGCCAAGCTCTGCCTTCCCTGTGCCCCTAGTGGCTGCAGTGAGAACTGCACCACAAAAAAATGAAATGCATTTTGTCAAGGAATCCAAGTCTGAACACCATGGGTTCCCAGGGCTACTATGCACAATAAATCTGACTTTGGTGTGTGTGTGTGTGTGTGTGTGTGTGTGTGTGTGTGTGTGTATCAATTTCTAGGCAACACAAACTATAAAAGCCTTACAGCTGAAAACAAAGAAGCTAACTTTTCTATCTAATACCTGGTATTAGATGGCACAATCTTTAAGTCTCAGCATCTAAGGCAAAAGCTTAAGTGTTCTCTACGTAGCTGGTCACTGCAACACAAGCTCAACATAGTCCAGGTCTCAGTCCATCAAAATCACCGAGTTTGCATGGCTTCTAGCTCAATTATAGTCCCAAGTCATCTGGTGTCAGGTGATGGTCCAAACCCAACTAGGGTATATTTTCAGTGAAACCCTCTGGAAGATTATGCCATTGCTCCTGCTTCCCCCTCCCATCCAGTGGACCACAGTTCCCAAGAAGAGCTATTATCGCATTCTTGACCCCGGCCTTGGAGATGATAAGAACCATGTAGGCAGGAAGGCCCGAATACTGATACCTGCAAGCTAGAACAGGCCCATTACTATTCATATTAACCCCTGGGAGAAAAAGGGGGTGCTTTGCCTCACACATTCCTTGTGAATACAGCATGTCACCAGCTTCAGAAATTTTTCAGCTGACTTGGGGTGCCCAAATTTGGCCCCCCAGTCCCCCTCTGTCGGTGGATCTGCTAACACCTTTGCCAACTGAAAACCATTTGTTTCTCCACATTCTGTCCTAACTGTAGCTTCTTCTCCAGATTATAGACTGTGCATCAAAATAAGCAGATGCTTCTTTTAAAACCGTGTTTTTTAAAAACATCCATAGGTTTTCATATTATACTACAGTATAGTATAGCTAGTTTCATTGATAAATGTGTGTGTGTGTGTGGTCATTGTGTATTTCGATTCTGCTAAAAAACACACACATAGTAGAAATCCATAATGACAGCATTAGTTTTGAATGGATGGTTAAAGGTCCTAGGGTGTCAAGAATTATGATATAGCACATTTTATAATAGGATAAGAAAACTTATCTGCCAAGAACAGTACAAACTCAGACAATATGAGATGGTTATACTTTTTACTTCTAAATTGTCAGGCATAAGAAAGTAATCACTGCATCATTTTAAGAATATGGTAGATTTACATTTTTAATGGACTATTTCAATTGATTTGAAATCTCAGCCATAGATTTGCTGACTTAGTAGAAGCTGGAACAATCAATCAATACAAGAAAAGAGGTTTATTAAAGCCACCTTTGACTTCAAGAGTCATATCCAGACATACGCATTCAAAGTGACATATTGTATGATAGGCTAACATTTTCTTACAATATGCAATGAAAACAGACAGCTTTGTGCTGTCACTAACTAAACAACAAAGGTCAATTGACAGATTTTTATATGTGCCATGTTTCATTGTTATACACGTGTAATGACTGTATTCTGATGGCAAAGGGAGGAGAGCATGTGCCCGAGGCATCTATAACTAACTTAATATACTGTATGTAGGAATAAATGCATCTTCTACATTAAAATATACAAGAACTGCAAAAATACATAGGCTCACATCTTTCTCTTTTTTATTTATACGGGGTGCAGGATACAGAAGGATTCAGTTTCTGAGGTGGCTGGGTAGGGGAGTTCCAAATGCTGACTGGATTTTGAACTGTAGCTTAAATTAATAGTTGTAGCATCATGAAGGAAGAACAACAACAAGAAAAATTCATTATGAAAGAATCTAACGTGTTCTTGATTGATCAATAAATTCAACTATTGTAAATTAACGTGTTTACATTTTTTGTATTAGTTGATATTCTTGTGCTGATACAATTTCACATATTGCAAATTCCCTATATGTAGGTTTATACTTCTTTCCTGTCCCTGCTGCCCTAGGGAGGAGGAAAATGGAGGGAGGGGGTTACAAAAATAACAATAAAATTTTTGGGACTGTCCCCCAGAAAAACCAGGAAAAGAAATCCTAAACTGGTAACAATGCTTCCTAAAACTTGAGATAACGAAAACAGTCCCCTACCTGAAATCTGATTCAACTTCCAGTCCACTGACTTTTTGATAAGTATTGGAGTCGGGAGTCCATGGAATAGTGAAACAGCTAGATCTTTATTGCTGGTCCGGATGAAGCATACAACCCAGGGCTCGAAGCCCTCCTTTTATGCTGGTTAGGGATAATCCCCTGATCTCACCCAACTGGCCTGATAGGCTATTAGAAGTCTATTTACATTTCATAGGTTCCCTGGGAGAAACCTAGGTACAGGATTGGTGGCCGGTTTGAATCCACCTGGCCTTTGTTCTACCTGGCTGAAGCTCTGGTAGTTTCTTGGCCATGTGCTCTGGCCGTGCGGTCGCAATTAAGAGAGCACATGGCGATCGCATGGTTAATACATAACACCCCTCCTCCCATAGTCCAGAACCCCTCTGCACACATAGTCTTTGAGATAGTCCGGGCGTCTGCGCTCACGTCCAGAGCACCGGGGGGTTGTAATGCGGGGCGTGTTGCTAGTGTCGGCAGGTTGCGGTGTGGGTAGTTGTTCTGCTGGCGGGGCCTGTCTGCTCGGGGGTTGTTCAGGTGTGGATGGTGCGACTGCTTCGTCCGCGGGCAGGAGCAGCATCTCCGCAGTCTCCGGATCAGGGTCTGGCGCTGCTTCTGGAGTCGTGTCGATGTCACGGTCTGTTGGTGCAGGGAGTTCGGGGGCCTGGGTATCATCGTGGTTCTGGGTACGGCGTCGAATCTGGTCAATGTGCCGTTTCCAGACTACGCCATCTTCCGTAAGGACCTCGTAGGAATAAGGCCCTGTGACTCGGACGATCCTCGTGGGGAGCCATGTCGGACCCCGCGCGAAGTTCTTTGCGTATACAGGGTCTTCGGGAGCGAATCCTTGGGCAGCTGGCCGGTCCTCTGTTGTCGGGTTCCCCTCGATTGCTCGGTCGGGATGTAGGCGGTCCAAGACGGTTCCCAGTCGTCTTCCCATCAGAAGTTCGGCTGGCCGGCGCCCGGTCCCTGAGTGGAGTGTGTTCCGTTGGCAGAACAGGAACTTGTACAGCTGCTCTTCCCAGTCACCATGCTCCATCTTCTTTAATGCGTCCTTCGTTGTCCTCACCATGCACTCGGCCTGGCCGTTGGTTGCGGGGTGGAACGGAGCGGATGTGGCGCAGACCGCAGGCTTCCACAAACCGTTGAAACTCGCTGGAGGTGAAGGCGGTCCCATTGTCGGTCACGAGAGTTTCTGGCATTCCGTGTGTCGCGAAGATCGGCCAGAGACTTCTTAAGGCAGCGTTGGTGGAGGTCGAAGCTACCGGCACTACCTCAAGCCACTTGCTGTAGCTGTCAACAACGATAAGAAACAACTGGCCCTGGACCGGTCCCGCGAAGTCTAGGTGCAGGCGGGACCAGAGCTTGTTAGTAGATTCCCAGGATCGGACAGGAGCGTGTGGCGGATCTGGCCGTGACTCCTGGCATTTGGTACACTTCTGGACCCGCCCCTCAATGTCTTTGTCCAGGCCTGGCCACCATACGTAACTCTGGGCCAGAGCTTTCATGCGCACAATTCCTGGGTGAGCCTCGTGGAGGGCCTCTAGCACTCGGGGCCGCAGGGGCCCGGGGATCACCACTCGAGATCCCCATAGCAGGCATCCCTTGTGGGCCGATAGTTCGTGCCTGCGTGCCGTGAAAGCGGCGAAATCTGGTCCCGGTTTTTCCGGCCACCCCCTTCCCACCCAGTCCGAGACACGGGAAAGGATGCGGTCCCGCCGCGTGCGACGGGCCACATCCGATACCTGTACGGGGCGCTCCGGTAGATCCTCTAGGAGCGCGACGTGGAAAGCGGGAGCCGGATCAGGGTCGCAGGATGGGAGGGGAAGATGGCTGAGGGCGTCTGCATGACCCATCGCCTTCCCCGGGCGATGTACCAATTCGTAGGAGTAGCCTGACAAAAAAATTGACCACCGCAGGACCCGTGGGGACAGCATGTGAGGGGTCTGCCTGTGGGGGGCAAGGAGACCCAGCAGCGGCTTGTGATCTGTGGCCACGGTGAATGACCGTCCGCAGAGATAGTCGTGGAATTTCCTGACGCCAGCTACGATTGCTAGGGCCTCCTTGTTGATCTGGGCATAGTTCCGTTCTGCCGACGACAGGGTCCTGGAGTAGTAGGCAACCGGTACCTCCTTTCCGTTGGGTAGCCGGTGTCCCAAGACCGCCCCAACGCCATAGGGGGATGCGTCGCAGGCCAGGATGACAGGGAGCCTCTCATCGAAATGCGCTAAGACCGCATTTGAAATTAATAAGTCTTTGACGGCCCGGAAGGCTGCATCATGCTTGGGACCCCAGGCCCAAGCCGCTCCCTTGTCCAGGAGACGATGCAGGGGTTCAGCGACCGCCGCCTTGTGCGGAAGGAAGGCGTGGTAGAAGTTCACAAGTCCCAAGAACGCCTGGAGTTCCGCCTTTGAGGACGGGCGGGGTGCACCTGTAATTGCCGCTACCTTCTTCTTTGTAGGGTGAATGCCGTCTGTGGTGACTTGGAACCCCAAGAAGGTCACCAAGGAGACTCCCAGGGTGCACTTGTCTTTTCGAACCTTGAGACCCACGTCCTGGAACCTTTGCAGCACCATCCAGAGGCGAGCTGCGAACGTGTCGGCGTCCGGGGCGGCGATGAGGACATCATCGAAGAACGGCTTCACTCCTGGAACATCTTTTAGGAGAGAATCCATTAGATTTTGAAAGATTCCGGGTGCTACGCTGACCCCAAATTGGAGGCGTTTTACCTTGAACGCTCCCTTGTGAGTCACAATCGTTTGTGCCTCGGCCGTTGCTTCGTCTACGGGAAGCTGCTGATAGGCTTGGGCCAAGTTTAATTTTCCAAATATTTTGGCGCCCGCGAGGGAGGCCAGAACATGGCTGACCACCGGTACCGGGTACGCGTGGTCCTGTAATGCCTTAATTGTACATTTGTAATCCACACAGATGCGGACTTCTCCGTTAGCTTTGAGGGGGGTCACAATGGGAGTCTCCCACTTGGCGTGGGAGACCGGCTCGAGCACCCCTTGTGCCACGAGCTTTTCCAACTCTGCCTCCACTTTGGGCTGGAAGGCGAGTGGTGGCCGGCGGACGGCCCCGCGGATGGGCTGGACTGCCGGGTCCAGGTCGAAGGAAACCGGGGGTCCTTTGTAGCAGCCCAATGAGCCATCGAAAACGGCGGGAAATTCCTCGCAGATGGATGAGAAGTCAGTAGAGCCCATGCGGTGTATTCCGGTCCACTGCACTCTGAGTGGCTTGAACCAGGCGCGACCTAGGAGACTGGTTAGATTGCGCTCCACCACGAGAAGGTCCAGCAGGCCATTAAAGGCATGGTACTGGTACTGGACCCGGACCCTGGCTAGCCCCTTAATAGCCACTGGGTTTTTCTGGAAGTCCCGGAGGACCAACCCAGCCGGCAGCCGCAGCCAGCGTGCCCCCTTCGGGCAGAGGCGGTGGAACGTAGCTGCGGACACAATTGAATATGCTGACCCTGAGTCCAGTTCCATGGAGCAAGGAACTCCCTCTATTCAGAGAGACACAGAAATTGCGCCCGGGATGGGCTGAGGCAAGTTCATTACCGTGGCCGTGGGAATGACACTACCCACTTCTTCGAAGTTCGCTGCTGGGGCACGGTGGCTGTTCCTCAGGCGGCAGGCCCGGGCGAGATGTCCTGCTTTCCCGCAGGCGCGGCAGATGGCATCACGGAAGCGGCATGTCCGTCTGTCGTGGGGGTCCCCGCAGCTGGCGCACGTTGGGGCCTGCCTGTTGAGGGAAGCAGAAGAGGGAACAGAGACAGATGCTGGGCGCCGGCCCTTGGGCCTGGGGACGCCGGGTTCACCCTTCTTCGAGCGTGGTTGCATCGGGTGGACGTCCTCTTCTTCGCTTGAGTCGGGTTTGGGAGGAGCCGCCTGGTGGACTTTGGTGGCTGCCTTGTCCTTTTGCATTGTCTCGAAGGCTGCCGCAGTTTCGAGCATCTTCTCCAAGGTTGGCTCCGGCACTGCAATGAGGCGCCGGCGGAGCTTGGCTTCCTGGACCCCTCCCATGAAGGCGGTCTCCACGTGGTCATCCATGTGGCGGAATTCGCAGCCCACGGCTAGTCGACGGAGTTCAGCCAGGAAAGTGGCGGCCGACTCCCCCAGCTGCTGCTGGCACTGTATGAACTCCCAGCGCCTGGCCAGTTTTGATGGGTTCGGGGCGAAGTAATCGCCGAGGGTCTTGGTGAGCACGTCGTAAGACACCTCGGTGGGGTCTTGCGGGGCTAGTAGGTTCTGGGCCACCCGCATGACCTCCACCCCTCCGGAACTCAAGAGCCAGGCACACTTCAGGTGCGCATCTGTGATTCCGTGGACCTTAAAGGTGCAACCCAGCGTCTTGAGCCAGGACTCCCACATCTCGGGGTGAGACGTATCGAAAGGGGTAATTGGTCCCGGAGCGTTTGCCATATTTACCAGAGCAGGAGCGGCGGCGGCTGTTTGAGCGATGTCCTCGTGTCTTGTGGCGGTGCCGGGGAGCGCTGAGGCTTGGCGCTGGCTAGTGCCGGAGGATTGGGCTCAGAGCGGCTTGCAGCGAGGCATTGGAGCGCTGGAGCTCGGAGATGCCTGCGGCCGGCGGGACGGAGCTCGCTGTGCTGCTGTGGTCTGCTGGAGAGTCGCTCATCGGGATCCCACCTTCGTCGCCACTGATAAGTATTGGAGTTGGGAGTCCATGGAATAGTGAAACAGCTAGATCTTTATTGCTGGTCCGGATGAAGCATACAACCCAGGGCTCGAAGCCCTCCTTTTATGCTGATCAGAGACAATCCCCTGACCTCACCCAACTGGCCTGATAGGCTATTAGAAGTCTATTTACATTTCATAGGTTCCCTGGGAGAAACCTAGGTACAGGATTGGTGGCCAGTTTGAATCCACCTGGCCTTTGTTCTACCTGGCTGAAGCTCAGGTAGTTTCTTGGCCATGTGCTCTGGCCATGCGGTCGCAATTAAGAGAGCACATGGCGACCGTATGGTCAATACATAACACTTTTGTTGACTTTAACTATAGATATATTGCATGATCTGATGCCCATTACTAGGAATCAAGTGTCCCATTGTTAAATAGAAGGGAGCAAGCCAGAAATTGCAGCCCTAGTGTTCTTGTTTGTAAACATACTTTCTTGAATATTATGAACAAAGAACATAGAATTGCATCTTACCTTGAAAACTGTTGTTGCAATCCACGCATTTGAGCTCTGTTACGCTCAGATTCCAGTGTCACCTCTCGTAATTTTTTTTCACTTTCAAGTCTCAAATGCCGCTCTTCCTCCAACTCATGTATCAGCTTCTCATGCTTAAACCAAAAAACAACAAAATGAAATGTCACTTCATTTTAAATATTTTATGTTCAAAACTTTTAAGGGGATGTGTATTTATTTAAAAAGATAAAATACTTATTCTTATTTTATTAATCAAAATACAAATAATAAAGCAAAATAGATCAACCAATTATTTTGAGTAACTTATCCCGTAATACAGAACTATTTAAATATTATTAGCATTAAGTTAATCACATGTTTAATATAAAAGAAATTTGACTGAAGGAAAAGAAAAAAAACATCAGCATTTTCATTGTCAATTAATCTACATCATTAGTTATCATTAAGAAGTTCCAAATGCAATGTAATATAAACATTATAAGAGGGCTACTAATAAATAGTTCTAATATATATGTATATTCTCTACAACTGTGATCTCACCAACAGTGGTACCCACAAATGTATTTCCTGCCATCCTCTTGTTTCTTCCTGGTTATCCTTTACAACAGGCACTTCAGAAGACTCTTGGAGATATCTTCTTTGGGTCTGCAGAGCATCCATGCAGATATCTGTCTCCATCATAGGATGCCAGGCTTGGAAACCCCCAACATTTTGTAATTGCCCCCAATGGCAGCCATTTTCTGGTGGTACACACTAGCATTTCTGAAAACTCCAAAAGTGCCCACAGGCTCAACAAAGTTGAGAACCCCTGTCCTCCAATGTCATTTTCGCAAGAATACCTGGTGTTGGAGCCCCAAAGATCATTTTCAGCCAACAGAAGGCACTTCCACAGTGGAATAAAACTTTCCTGACAATTCACACCTCACAGCAGCCCACTGTGCTCTCTGTAGTGGTGCTTGGAAGGTGAGGGAAGGGGGCAGGAGATCTCAGAAACAGTTTTACGGGTGAATTGGGGCTCTTCAAAGAAACAGGGGAATTTGTGAAAATTGCCCATTTTCTGCTGCAGCAAATCTACCTTTGGACTCAATCCTTAGACTTTCTATTTATACATTTCAAAATTAAAAGATTATTACATACAAAATGCACAGGGAGAAAAAGCAGAAATCTAAATTACTCTTGCTAGTAATTTCATTGCTCTCTCACAATTTCTGTCTCTTTTTTTCTCTGCCACATTACTGTATGACAAGCAGACTGGGATCCAAAAAAAAAGACAATTGGCAAAAAATATCACTGCATGCTGCAATATTCCCATTATTGTAATTCTGTCATACAATAGCAACGGATATAACAGAATAGCACATCGAGTACTCTCCCCAGCCAGTTAGGCTAGATATGGATGACTGCCATACAATTATCCTTCCCAGTTTTTTACAAAGCAGTCGGTCTGGTCTCTTGGCAACAGCAGGAGACCCTACCTTCTCAAAGCTTTCTTAGTAAGTATTCAAGATGTTTGAATCTTGGAAGGAAACTTGATTTCCAGATCATATATAATTGGACAAAAATAATGCAGGTCACTGAAGTAAAGTACTGAAGCTTCTGCATGAAAATGTGATCAGGATGAGTATTCAGTTCCTTGATGTGACACTGTTTTCTACAGCTGCTACTATTATAAGGTGCCAAATATGCTTAGCCCTGAGCTGTCAAATATGCAGAGCTGTCAAATCCCATGGGGGCCTGGAGATTCCCCCCAAATTACAACTGACCTCTAGACACCAGTTATCAGTTTCCCCGAAGAAAACAACTGCTGTTGAGGGTGGACTTTTTAGCATTATACCCCACTGAGGTCCATCCTCCTCCCTAAAGCTTGTCTGCCCCAGGCTCCACCCCCAAATATCCACGAATTTCCCAGCCTACGAGTTGGTACCTCGACTAGCATGTATTGGATACGTGGTGGGCGCTTCCTCCTTTTGTGTAGAAATTCCATCTGACTAAGATTAAGAGAGGGGATAGGTCCTGACATTATCATTTGATGGACTGTATTAATACTCTGTATAGGCTCATATCCTATGAGATACATGAGAGGAGCAAAATTTGTACAGTGGGACTTTCCTGTCACCCCTCAAGGTGCAGTCCACTGAGACCCTCAAATGTTTATTTTGTTTATTTATTTATATTTACATTTATATCCCACTCTCCCCACCATTCAGCAGGCTCAGGGTGGCTAACAGCATATATAATTATATATTAAAATTTCAGTTAAAACTATCAGTCAATATAAAACCATAGCTATATAGATTTAACTTATATTAAAAAGATGGCAATCTTCTGTTCTCAGCTATCTCAACTGAGTGGTGCCACCAGGCTCCTGCCTAGCTGTTAATAATTGGGCCAGGGCCATAGTATCAAGGTAGCACCTTACTTAAAAGCCTGGTGGAAGAGCTCCATTCTACAGGCCCTGTGGAACTCTGATGTCTTCTGGGAGCTCATTCCACTAGTGAGTGGCCACCACAGAAAAGGCCCTGGCCCTTGTTGTAGCCAACCTGGCCTCTTTAGGCCCCGGAAGAGCCAGGCAATTTTGGGAACCCAATCTCAGTGCTCTCTGGGGTACATGTGGGAAAAGGAGGTCCCTAAGTAGGTCACCTTTCAATCTGCTGGAGCAACTATCCTTCCGTCATTGGAAACAGACCATGGAATATAAGTCAACATGATTCTATTCAGTCATATACTGACTGGGGTTCCCTTGTCTCATGGTTTCTGATTACTTTGAGGATATCTGTCTCCCATTTTTGCCAGTCTATAGAAGACTATACCCAATATAGACAGGATTGTTCCTTACTGTATTATTTTTATTTATATTATCATTATTACACTGCAGTTTCTAATAAAGTAGTAGTGATAGGGCACCCTTGAGCAGGGCCGGTTCTCCCATTAGACCAATTTAGGCGACCACCTACGGTGCAGACCCCTAGAGGAGCGCAGAACTGCCTATGGGCCTACCCTACCCCATGCCCGCTTCCCTCCTTGTGCCCGCTTCCTTCCTGGCCACCAGCTGGATCGGAAGGGAGAGGAAATCAGGGCCGGCACTGCTCCTCAGGCGCCTTTCCTGCTGCTGCACCTGCTGGCGGCAACCGCGGCGGCAGACCCCTCTATTGTCTGCATCTCGTGCCCCTTTGCCAACGTCAGTAAGCCTGGGGTGGGGTGGCATGTTGCACTCCTTTCCCCCATGGCCGCTGCCTGGCTGGCTGCCTTTGGCGGAGGTTGGCATGCCCTTTCTTCGCCTGGCCCAAGGCCTCCTGCATGCAGGTAGCAGTGCTGCTATCTAGCTGAGCTCCACCCCGCCCCATCCAGTGCTGGGGCCCAACCATGGGGGTGGGGGGCCTCTCCGCCAGGGCTTGCCTCTCACAGCCTTGCCGCTGCCACACAGGTGGACCCCGGCCACTCGGGAGGGGCAAGAGTGCCAGCTTCCCCAGCAGGGAGGGGGTGCTGGTCAGGGGTTGGGCCAGCGAGCAGCGACAGTGCCCCCCATGGGAGGCCTCCCAGCTGTGCTGCTCACTCGGGCTCTGCAGATTGCACACTGCCCCCCCTTTTGTAGCCCCACTGGTTGCACCTCCCCCCACATTTTAAAGCCTTGGGCTTGCCCTCACCATCCCCAGCGCATGCTGGAGCAAGGCCATGGAGAGAGAGACAGACAGACCGAGTGAAGGTGTCTGCCTGGTGACCCCAAGGTGTGCTTGCAGTCTGGCCATGCTGCGCAGAGCAGCTCTTTGGTGCATGGGGCGGTGGTGGTCGTGGTGGTGGGGACAGCTCTGCCAGAAGAGGGTGCCCCCTGAGCTCAGCTTGTCCTTGCAGGCCCACTGCTCCAGGTCTCTTGGCTTGGCCGGCTCCTCCCTGCTGCTGCTCTGGCCAGGTCAGGGGGCGCCACCCTCTTATGGACCCTTCCTCTCCCAACAGACTGAGAGGTCTCTGAGAGACGGTGGAGGAGCCAGCTGTTGGCAGTCCCAGCTCCATTCAGAGCAAAAGGTAGGTAGTGGGGGGAGAAGCTGGCGCTTGCCCATCCCCTCCCACTTGACTCCATGAGAAGGTCAGCGACTGCGCTCCAGAGGGCAAAGCGGGAGCAGGTGCCGGGGTGGAGCCCCCCCAATGCCAGGGTTCAAGCAGAGAGCTTCACTCGAGGACAGTTCCAGACAGAAGAGAGCAGGCTTTTCCCAGGGCCATGCCCCCACCCCACCCCATCCCAAAGTTTCAGGATTCCGTAAAAGAAAAACAAGCTTAAGAATATAAAAGAAGCTCTGCTGGATCAGGTCAGTGGCCCATCCTGTAGTCCAATACTCTGTGTCACACAGTGGCCAAAACCCAGGGGTCATCAGGAGGTCCACCAGCGGGGCCAGAACCCCAGAAGCCCTCCCACTCTTGCCCCCTAGGCACCAAGAAGACACAGCATCACCACCCCAGGCAGTGTTCCATCTATAAGTACATAAGAGAAGCCATGTTGGAGCAGGCCAATAGCCCATCCAGTCCAACACTCTATGTCACACAATGGCCAAAACCCAGGTGCCATCAGGAGGTCCACCAGCAGGGCCAGAAATACAGAAGCCCTCCCTCTGTTGCCCCCCCAAGCACCAAGAACACAGAGCATCACTGCTCCAGACAGTGTTCCATTTACATGTTATGGCTAACAGCCACTGATGGACCTCTGCTCCTTATGTTTAACCAATCCCCTCTTGAAGCTGTCTAGGCTTGTAGCAGGGGTGCAAGGATAATAAGGAGGTTTGGATTTATACCCCGCCCTTCACTTGGCGTCTCAGAGCAGCTTACAATCTCCTTCCCTTCCTCTCCCCACAACAGACAGCCTGTGGGACTGAGAGGCCTCTGAGAGAACTGCTCTGAAGGAGCTGTGACTGGCCCAAGGCCACCCAGCTGGATGCATATGGAGGAGTGGGGAATCAAACCTGGTTCTCAAATTAGAGTCCATCACTCTTAACCACTGCACCAAACTGGTTTAGAAGGACAAGGTTTAGAAGCACACACCAGTGAGGTGGGGAAAATCAGAGACTGTATTAACTTGTTCTCACAATTAAAAAAAAAAAGAAATGAGCAATTTAAAATTTTGTGTTTTTCATTCTTCCTAAAATGCATTTACGTTTGAAAACTGGTGGGCACAAGGGGGGGGGGGGGGGAGCAGAAGGTAGCTTCGCCTAGTGTGCAAAAAACTCCGGCACCAGCCCAGCCCCTGAGCATACAAGCCCTGTGCAGATGTGCCCTTAGTTTCTATTTATCAAGGAGCACAGACAAAGTGATCAGGAAAAGATTATAGCTTCAGAAAAATCACAGTAGGCATACCATTTATATGTTTTTTAAAAAACCTACTGTAAACACTGCATTGTGAGATTTGTAGCCTGTCAGCTGCGTAGATGTATGTCTACTGCTGACCTAAATTTTATGACATACCTGCAAAAATGTATCAGGAAATTATGCATATGGTTTCATTACAGAATAACAAAGCTTTCTTAGTATTAAGCCATTATTTGTATAAGTCCCAGAGCTATAAATCTTATCGGATAATAAATTTATAATAGTAGTAACCAAGAGACCAAAAATATGAGTATTGCCAGCCCGAAAAAGGATCTTAAAGACAGTGATAAATAAGCAGATGACACACAGAGAAGTTGTAAGGGATTAAATGAAAAATCTACACACTTGCAATAAAATATGGGGAATTATGCAGAGAATACAGAACTTCTGTCTAGCTAGCTATACATAAAAGCTTGGAAGTGGGTATTTCCAAAATGGGAAATAAATTTCCATAAAAGAAATTTAGTGTTCTAATTAAATTATCCAATTAATTTTTAGAGCTGCGTAACACAATTCTGCAAGATGTTGAAAACATTACTTACAGAGCGCTTTGAATACGAACTGGGAATGTTCAGCATCTCAGCACTTATTTAGTCCTATAAGTCCTTATGCATAGAATGAGGATTTTCTTCATAGATATTGTAGCATGCCAGCCACAACTCCATCTGAACTACACTGTTAAACTAGTTAACACGTATTTCCTAAATATATGACTGCTCAGTAACCCAAAGGCAGAACAAATAGGGGGCTTTTTTAAGGCAGAGCTGAAATATGGAAGTGGAGCACTTTCTCATAATCACCATTCCTTTCCAAAAAAATCCATGCATTTTTTCCTGCATTTAGTTTTTCTTTTGGTCTCAGAGCCTGTTTCAGAAAATTAATAATAACTAAAAATCCAGCAGCATTTGAAATAAACATTAAGCACGTACGCAGTTAGCTAAACAACCTCTCTTGGCTTTCTAATCTTCCATAGAAATTCTTACTTGCCCCCATCCTGTCTTACAAGGAAAACACAGGACTGGGAACTCACTGTTATCACAACTAAAACTACCCTTTTTATGGTGGGGGGAGGAAAAATCAGGGAAATGCCATAACAATAGGCTTGCCATTTCCAGGGGGGGGGGCGGTTGCCCATTTTTAGGGGCCCGGATCTGGCTAGTGGGGGGAACCCTACCCTCAAGGTGCCACATTTGGGCCAACATGCCTGGCGTGACGACATCACCCGGAGGTGACGTCATCACACAGGACACGTTGTGGGATGACACTCTATCTATGGTTTTTCCTCGAATGACTGAGGCCCCGCCCACAATGTACCCTGCGCGATGATGTCACTTCTGGGTGATGTCATTGAACTGCATACACTGAAGATCTCCCAAAGAGGAAGAAGACACACACACACACAGGCAGCCAGGTAAGACCTGGCAACCCTACCTAACAATAAACAGAAGAACAATGTGGATCACACTACTTTCTTCCTACAGTGAAGGAGCAGGGGAGGCTAACAGCTCTACATTGCTGAGATTTGTGTCTGGTAATTAGCTTCTCAGTAGGCCTTCTGTTCTCATGATCCATATTCAATGATATTTGAGCATATCTCATTTTATTTAGAGCTCACTTCTTTGATCTCTGTTTTATAAGCATGTTCTCCCCCCCCCTGCCATTTACAGATATATAGTCACTTCTGCAAGTGCAGTTCTACCAATCTCATGCCCAAGTAAAGAAAAACACAGAACAGATGGAAGGAGACCAGCCTCACAAAATAAAAAGGTGGGCTTGCCTTTTCAGCATATCTGACTATATGCAATGAGAAGAAAAAACTCACCTCTATTCACAACAGCTTCTACCCTTCCATTGGGCTTTGACTATGTGAAAAGAGCCTGTTAGAAACCCAGAACCAATAACCCTTACTGTTTTGGGGTAAGACAAGCAGACAGTGAATTTTCAATCTATATCATGCTTCAGGGTGGCACTATGAAAATATAGCTACAGACTGTTCCAATTTCATTTTAAGGACATACCAATCATGCAGGATCTTCCCCTGAAGTGTAGCCTTGGATTATTATATCACCCAGTAGAAGCACTACGCATTGGCTGAAATGTTGCTCATAGGCATGAAGACAATTGCTTCAATTCCACAAAAAGGGTATGTAAAAATATATGCTGACAGAATAACATATCTTTGCTTAATATGAGTACAAGATATTTGGGGGCTGTGCCTTTTAGAGTACATTTTGAACAACTCAGAACTTCAGACAGCCCTTTGTCTGCTTCTCATCGACTGCTGTTAAACTAAATGTTTCTCATCCTGCAATCAATGCTTCTTTACGAAAATAAACTCAGGCACTGACAAACAACTCTGCAACATATTGTGGCTTTCTTTGTAGTAGGTTTTGACAGCATGAAAAGCTATGACCCAAAGTGTGAGGAGAGGGAAGGGGGAAACGTGAATAAGATCTTGTGCTTATGACCATTTTTATAAGCTGCTTACAGTCGAATTGTTCTGCCGTAGCAAGTTTCTATTACACTAGGCAAGTATAGACTTCTCAACTTTGTCAGATTAGTTAGTTAATATGCCTCTGTCACTCAATAATACTCTGAAGTAGACTGCTAATGTGGATGATTATTTTTGTAGATTTTCTAGTGGTGATTGCTATATATTAAATTAAACAATGCAAAACAATTGAATATAAGCTATAATAATTTAACTTAACATGAAAATGTACTTAGCAGCCACGCCTTTGTTGCGCATTATGCTATATTAAGTTAATGAGAGGAAAATGAGAATCTAACAATTGAATCTTTGTAAATATAGCTGGCAGGAAAGACATGCTTCTTTAATACTGACGTGTGAAAAGAGACAAAGCTTATTTCTCCTGCCTAAGTAGTTGAGATGGACTGCACTTTTAAAAGCTTAGACGTACTGTACAAACAGGTAACTGACTGTGAAGGGTTAATTCTTCACAGAACTAAAGAGCCTTGAATGATAGGCTGTTTCAAGAGATCTGATGGGTTAGCATCAGCCGAGCAGAGAGACACTTTGGAACTGGATGCTGGGGAGAATTCAGTCTGATTTCAGCCCTAGCTGAGAAGAAAAGAGTACTGACAGTTTCGGAATTCAGCCCTGACAGAGACCAGGTTAACACAGGAGAACTGGGAAAAGTTGGTAAGGATGAGTGGGTAGTTAGATGGAGAGAGGATAGATCTTCTGGGGCAGGGGTATCGAACTCATTTCTTATGAGGGATAGATTTGACATAAATTGGACTTTGTCAGGCTGGGCCATGTGTGCCAGAGTTTATACCTCTGCTACCTGACATTACATTTTATGACACATATGGCCCAACCCGACAAGTCCAATTTATGTCAAATTCGGCTCTCATAAGAAATGAGTTTGACACCTCTGTTCTAGACAGGGTGATAGCTCTGAAGAGTAGAGATCTCCAGTTTGGTGTGGTTAGAAACTGCCTTTAGAGACCTTAAGAGTCAGTTAAAAACTCAAGATGTGTACTGGTGTTTCAAGAGAAGGGGTTTTGGTATTGGAAAGAGTGTACCAGCCTTCTCAGAGAATACTCAAAGAAAGTGTGCCGGAGTGTTTGGAAAACACTGGCACAAAAGCCTCTCAACATAAAGATTTTAAGAAACTATCATTAGCCTGAAACATAAGACCTGAAGTCTGTGTATGTACTGGTTTTACCTCAGATATTTCAATCCTTGATTTCACCAGACCTTTTGCCTCTATGCTAAATATTTTGTTAACTTAGAATATAAAAATGTACTGAGTGCCATTTAATCCTCCCCTCAGGTTCCTGGGCTGAGCAAACAGCCAAAATATTATACTGTGACAGGGTGGGACAGCCAGAGTTCTTTGGGAAAGAAGAAAACACATCACTAGGGTTGCTCAGTCAGATAGGGAAAGAAAAACATGACACCAGAAACCACACTGACTTACTAGGGATTAAACTCTGCATCCAACATTTCTCCCTTCCATGATTGCCCTCTTCCATTTAGGGATTCACAAACACATGCTGGATAGATCCATACTCTGTTCATTGGTCACAATCAGGAAGCTAATTTTTCAACATAGTTCATTGACCCATTTATGTGTTTGGCTGGTTGCTTAAATATATTCCTTCCTAACACTACAGCACAGAACAATTTTATTTATTTATTTATTTATTTAATTTTGTACATGTGTATTCTTAGACTACCCAATGGGGACCTACTTCCAGCCTGTTACTGCTATGCCCTACTAGCAATGATTTATATAGAAAGTTAACTCAGTTACAAACCAGTTAAAAAAAGAGCACAGCATTTATTTATAAGTACCTTAGTGACATTAAAGGCTGCCAATTTGTTTTTGTTTCAAGGCAACTGTTTAGCAGGCTCGAGGTTTTTTTCTTTTATTCCCCCAGTGGGATAAACTTGTTGAGCTATGACTACAGCTCCTCAATCTTTCCTTGGATTCCCTTTATGCGGTAACCAGGAAACCATAAGAACTATTAAGAAGTGTCTATTTAAGTACTATTATAACAATATAATCTGTGGAGCATGATGTTTGTTTTACTCAGTATGTTGGTATTCTTCCACCTGGTGAGCCCGATTACTGCTCATATTTGACTGTTCCTCACTATATGCATGCCTTTATGTTAATGTGCCTTAATGCCCTTCCATCTAGAGTTTTGCAAGGGAGGTATCTTAAGATACCATACTCTGATAGTATGTGATTGTGGTGCAGGTAGTGTAGATACCCTGTATCACATGACCTTTGAATGTAATTACTTTTCTGAGCCTAGAAATCTTTTAATTCTTCCTTTGCTCCAAAATATAGATCATATAGAGACATTACCTCCTCGATTAGAAGATAATAGCAGACCTATCACTCTTTTAGCTGCAAAATGATATAGATCTGTGGTAGATTTTTGTAGCCATTCAACTAGGTTCTAGCTTTTCCTATATTTTAATAATCTGTTTAAAACTAATTAATTAAGAAACAGTATGAGGTAGATGATGGTCATAGATTATGATTTGCTTGGACCAGCAATATTTTGACATGTAGGTCGCAGCCACATGAGTGAGATAATCCAGAGGGGAAGCGAGGCTATTTTGCCCCAGAGCAATTTGCCCCTGAGTTGCGTGATTACACAGGTCTGTGGACCTGCCGGCACAACTTGCCACTGCATGATCAGATGCAACCACGGGCAAGTTTTTTTGTGTGTGGTTGGTTTCCAATTCACTTAAACGGGGGATTGATGAATCGCTCCTCCACCCTAAGGGCTTTCAATGATGCACACACTAAGAAGGGGGGGGAAACAAAAGCATGGCGTTGGGATAGCCTGTGATCAGACTATCCCCGACCCCACACTTCCGCGCTGGAGCAATCACACAGGGAAATTTTGGCTGTGTGCCGCAGCAAACCGTTTGATACTGGAGTTTTCCTAGTAATTTTTTACTCTGCTTCTCTGGCGGATCAAAATGGTTTGTGATGGCTTGCCAACGGTTGCGGGATGCTTCCCAGATGTCCTGGTGTGATCATGCTGCTTTGATCCGTCGGTGAATCGTCCCTCTCGTGTGGCTAATGGGTATGATTGCACCCGTGGTTTTGTACACACAGAAAAAATCCCCAAAGCAATGCTGTTCACCAGGCATTCAAGTTGTTCAGTGACAAACAGATGATTGGGTCATGTCTGATTGCCACAGCTGAACACAATATGTTTAACAGTCAATCATGTCTGCCATAACATTTACATCATCCCTACTTCCATATCGCTAATAATGCACTACCTACCCTGACTAGGCCCCATGTGAAGGTTAGTTTAATCTCACTTTTCCTTAGGTCTTTCATTTCTCTACCCCCATTTTCTCATATGCCTTCTCTTCAGGTCACTGAATACTACTCCTACCTCCTTTAGCTATCTTAACCAGCCTTTCCTTCTTCTAACATACCCATAGCCATCTAGTCTTGTTTTGAAGTTCCACAAGAGCACCTTTCTCATACCATTGCTTACTTTAATTTATCCTTCTTGCCTCTAATCCTTCCCTTACTGCTCCTACATACCAGGGCCTCTTTTCAGGCCTCCTCCATTCCATGAGTACAAGGTTCCAGTTCCAATCCCAGTTAAACTAACAGTAACAGCTTTCTCACAGAATCGGCAAACTGTTCTGTTTCCTGAGGAAGAGGACATTACAGATTCATTGTACCAGCTCATCCAGTCAACACAACTGGTTCAACAGGTAATGTATCTTTTAATCCTCCCTTCAACTAAGTCCAAGCAATTCTTTATTTGTAAAATCAAAGAAACTTATTTTAGCTTTTCAATTTCAATTCAGAACAAACTCCAAATTATCCCAGCTAGTCTTGTCAACAGATACAAATCTGCTAAACAGCCAGCATTTAAAAATGCAGTATGTTATCTCCATTTGTCTTATGATGGAGACCAAAAAGAAAACAGTAAGAATTTCAATGTTTCTGGATGGTTCTCTAATGACAATGAGCAGTCAGCCTTATTGTTTATATTTTTAGTTAATAGCATTCTTTCTCACTGTTATGGTTCTAACCAACTTATCTAAATTAAAAGGGTTCTCTCGGTACTGTTACTTTGTCAGAAAAGAGGATGCGGGGGAGTGGCTGCGACCTACTTCCAGGTCAGCAGCTAGTACCCAGAGCTTGCCATCCCTCTGCTCAAATTTGAATATTTTTACCGTTTCCAGTACAAAAAAAAATCTTATTTTGAACGAAGGCACCTAAAGATGGAAAGAAGGGAAGACAAAAAGGAGAAAGCCGGCTGCGTTTAACAGTTTTTTCCAGCTACAGACGCACCTTCCACTTCATCTGCAATGGTGAGGAGGAGTGAATAAGCAGCTGAAGAGAGCCCACTTACTGCAAATTTTCTGATGCAGGCGCTAATCAAACAACGTCAGGAACTAGGGCTGCCAAGTCCCCCGGTAGAGTGGGGGAAACACCGATTTTTAAAGCTTACCCCCGCTTTTTCAAAATTGGCCACCGGGGGGACAAAATGGCTGCCAGCAGGGGAACCTCGGAGCCTGCCCTGGCCTCTTGAACTTCTTAAAAGGGAAATTTCCCCTTTAAGAGCTGAGCGAGCAAGAGCGCCCCGCCAGAGATTAAGGAGGGACTAAGCTCTTTCTACTGAAGGGCTTGCGTGTAAGGTTGCTGCTGGAGTAAGCTGCTGGGGTAAACTGCTGGGGTCTGCGAGCTCTTTTCCTTCTCTGTCTCTCCCCCTCCCCCTCTTTCTTTTTTCTGTCTGTCTGTCCACTGTGGTTTTGTCAAAGGAATAAACTGTCACTTCCAAAGAGGTAAACATCACAAGGAGAGGTTGCCTGTAGAAGGTCTGGGAGTGGGATTGTTTAAAATGTCTTGTTGTGGCTGTTTGGGTCCCCCCAATCCTCATTTCCCTTCTGCAAATAAAAGTTGGGATTCCTCATTTTTATGCCAATTTTCTGTTTCTTTCAACCGTGTCCCCCCCCCCCCCCCCCAACAGTAAAAATCTGCATTTTTAAAAGCATTTGTACATCAAGTAACCGGTATTTTAAGTTAGGGATGGATCCAACTAGCTTTTCTGCTGGCGAAAAGGGGAGGACAAAGGTCCTCTTTAGCCACCAAAAAGCCTATGCTGGGGGGGGGGGGGAGAGAAGTTATGGGACTTACATGGACAACAGCTGGGTGAAACAAGGGCCAGAAATAAAGCCTGGGAATTGGGCAAGAGTAAGTGAAAAAGCTGTCTGTCTGTCTGTCTGTCTGTCTGTCTCTCTGTCCCCATCCAACAGAGGTCTATCAGTGGCTATTATTAGCCACAAGGTCTAAATGGAACCCTTTGTCTGGGTCAGTGATGCTCTGCATTCTTGGTGCTTGGGGGGCAACAGTGGGAGGGCTTCTGGAGTTCTGGCCCCGCTGCTGGACCTCCTGAGGGCACCTGGTATTTTTGGCCACTGTGTGACACAGAGTGTTGTACTGGATGGGCTGTTGGCCTGATCCACTGTGGCTTCTCTCCTGTTCTTATGATATGAAAATCATATTTAGCACTTGTGTAGCACTTAGAGCTTCATATTCTGCCGAGATGAGGAAGGATTCAGTAGGGCCGTTGCTCAGTGATAGAGCATCTGCTTGACATGCAGGAGGTATCAGCCTCTTCAGCTAAAAAAGGATCAGGTAATAGGTGACATTAAAGATCTCAGCCTGAGACCCTGGAGAGCCACTACCAGTCTGAGTAGTCAATACTGGCCTTGATGGACCAATGGCCTGATTCAGTATTAGGAAACTTCATGAGTTCATGTGTCAGCCTGTGGAAGCAACATCACAGGATGTGACATCACAAAATGATGTCACTTCCTTTCTCCTGGCTCCACCCCCAAAGTCTCCTGGCTCCACCCCCAAAGTCCCCAGATATTTCCCAAGTTGGACTTGGCAGCCCTATCAGGAACTGAAAAAATGGTATTACAGAAATGCTGAAACCAGCATTTCAACGCATGGAAGAGTTAGAAGAGCTTCAGAAACAAACGAATCAAAAGGCAGAGAAAGCTCTTCAGAAAGTTACTGAGCTTGAAAGTCAGTTACCTGTAAGAACCTCGGATACTCGGGAACACATTTTGTCTCTGGATTATCACAGTCGTGAGCTTTCCCCTAAAGTTTAAGGGGTTCAAAGCAAATGTTGAAGATGGAACAAAGCTAAATATATTTCTGGCAAACTGGTTAGTGGGCACTTTAAGCCTGGAAGCTGGAGTTACACTCCTCCTTCTGAGAGCCTACTGTGTGGGTAAGGTATGTGAAGAATTAACTTCCTCATTATAAACCAGAGATATACTGGCAGGATTTAAGGACTTCCAAACACGACAGAGAATTCTTTCAGAGGCCAGAGCGAGGGGAGGTCTTGACTTTCAGCGAGCGAAGATCCAAGTATTCCCAGATCTCCCTCCTGAATTTTTAAAGATAAGAAGAGATCTTAAAAACACCACGACTAAACTGCGGGAATTAGGAATTAAATATCGATGGTGCCACACGGGCAAGTTATGTGCTCGTCAGGGTTCAACTTCTTATACTGCTTATGACTGTCTAAGGTGAACTAATGCTGGCCGCCTTAAATCCTTCCCCTTCTGAATCCCCAGAAAACAGAGCTGGCAAAAGGAAAGAATGCTCTCCTCTCAGTCAGCTAAAACAACTTGAGTTTGTACTTCTGAAGATCATTTACATTTTGAAGAGAGCTTGGACTCAGATTAAAATTTAGGGTTTGGGCAATATAAAATAATTTTTGTTTTATGCTAAAGAGTGGTGAGTGTCTGGGTATGTTCCCCTCGGGACCAATTGGTCCCCAGAAGGAGAGTTTTTCCCTCCTGACATCTGAGGCCTCTGAGGACTGAATTTAATTATAATTAAGTTCAAGACTAATTTGATAATATATTGTATATTTATTATAATGAGCTAAGATTGTTTGAAAATCTTATAAACATTATTTTGTAATAAGTTTGGGAGAAGAAAGAAGAAAGAAGACAAAGAAGAAGACAAGAAGATAAAGCATGCATGTTAAGTTCTGTTTTGTAGATTATTAATGATTTTGGTAGTGTTAAATTGTAAAATTCTTTCTTCTGTAAAACTGCTTTAAAAACTTAATTAAAAATGACAAAAAAAGAAGAGGATGCCAGCTCTCACTATGCAGTAGCTCAAAATTGCCACCAAGTGGCAGGACAGCAATTTAATTCAGCTCCAATTTGGCTATATAGTTATCCCATTCTAATTGTATCTATACACTAGTATTACTGCTACTAAGAAGTTCCTCTTCTATTGTAAGTGTAGGATTAATCTGTATTTTTAATTTAAAAAGAAAAAAATTAGAAGGGTATCATATGCAAAGTTACTGCATTTGTGTTTGCCGTGTCATTTATTCCAACCGGGGGGGGGGGGAGTATTTCAAATAATGGGGAAGCTGTATACATTTAACTTTGCTCTCTACATTGCCAGCATTTGAAAAAAAATAAAGGTATCATTGCCAAATAGCTGTTTAATTATGTGAAACAAGCCACCTAGGCCAATAAAACTGGAATCACTAGTAAAAACTCTTGTCATCTTCTAGAGACTAATAAACTTGAGGCTACTAGGTGGATGGACTTTTACAGTCATGCTTGGAGATTCAGGGTCCCTAGACATAAAAAGCACTAATAGGTATATAATCCACTACAGCACTATAAACCATTCTGAGCTACACCACCTGCATCAGCGGTGCTAACACGCTCATTTCAACTTACTGAACTTTCTGATCAAGTTATTTATGGTATTTTCAACGGCAAATAAAGGGATGCAATAAATATATTTGACAGTCTTTTTCCTATAATGAAACATTAACTGTTTATTCAAATTTAAAGCTCAGAGACTAGTTTCAAGGCTTGGAATTGCTCTTTGGTTTCTATACTAATTAATTTTGTACTCAAAGCAGTATTTCTTTTTCTTGATGCACATGCACTAAGTGAAAAGTAAGAAAGGAAGAGTACATCAACAAACAAGGAAGCTTACATACTCAGATCATGGAATTTTTATCTTAAAACCATAAAGCTGCTCAAAAATGAATTTGCAAATGTAATTGAGCTTTTAGTAGCTTCTGGAGGCAGTAATTAAAGAAATCTCATTTCCCTAAATTAAACATAATGAAATGTTTTTCAAGATCAAATAAAACCTGGAAATGATATTAGGCAAGAGATAATTTATATGAAAATCTAATACTCACAAGTGCGCAGGATGAGCTTAAATCAATAGCAAAATAAATAACAGTTATAGTATGTATTACCAGACATGATCCAGGCTGCACTAGATGCCAACATCAATTGCCATTTCAACTAATAAAATATGCTTTCTCCATGACGGGACTCATATTGATTTATTCAGACTCAAGACCGAAGGTCCTTTGTAACAAATATGGTTTCAATATAAACAAATGTGTGCACAAAATGAAATGGGATTTGAGGTAAATGGCTCTGCCAGAGTCTGGAATGGGCTTTCATATATGTAGAGAAACCCCAAAATCTTCTTCTGTAAGCTCTGTATTGCTCTCACACTCACAATATTGGTCCCTTAACAGTAGCCACTCTGCTTGTATTTATTTAGAGAATTTATAGGACACCAGGCCCAACAGCTCTTTTATCAACTCACTCATTTCCCCCCCAGATCACATGAGATTTCAATGTTGTGTTGACAGAAAGTTGCACAAATACACTGTTGACTGCATGCAGCCATGGTGTAGGAGGCTAGGGATCAAGTCTCCATACATCTGCAAGTTTCTCATTTGCCATTTGTCTCCTCATAATTTTCCCCATAACATTTTTAAATTGCAACAGTTGTCACTGCAGTCCCCAGAGATTTCAGATGAGATACAGAGCTGTTTCTTAATGGCAATAAAGTGTGTGGGGGCTGTCTTTTTGTGTGTGTTTTTAAAAGGAAGTCATAATGAAGAACAGGAAGAATCAACTAGACCATAAAGGAAGCTGCTTAAAGGCATGCTAACCTCCTGAGAACCATTCCTAGGATACAGTGAAATAGTAGAGCAAAGACTGTCAACTCCAAAGGAACTGCCCTGCCAATCTACAATTAAAGAAGAGAAATCACAACAAACTGTTTTTTGGAAACATCTGCCATGCAAAAGGGAAACAGTGGAAGAACTGCAGATCATAACTGAAATAATCTGGAACCACTGTTATAGGATTGCCAGACCAGCACTTGCAATCTCATAAACTGCACTGCATTTCTTTGAAGTCTAAAGAATGAGATCTGGAAATATATGCAACTTTTGACTTATCTTCTTCCCCAGAGATATGGAAAGGGAATCAAGATATTTTAGTTTAGTTATATAGGTTATACAACCCTGGCTAGGGTTGCCAGGTTCCCTTGCCACCACAGTAAGGGTGGGCGGGACATTATGCATGATGTCCCCGGCAAAATGATGTCACCCAAAAGTGACATCATCACTTCGGTGATGTTGCACATGACACTCTAGTTTTGTGGCAAAACACTATGGTCTTTTGCCTTCAAAACCATAGTTTGCCCAAAAGCCAGAGCATGCTACATTGGGGATGTCACATGATGATGTGCCTGGCTTTGGGCCAGAAACAGCTTTTGTTTCCCTAATGGATACCTAGTCTCCAGGAGTGCCCAGAGAGTGTGTCCCTGGTGATCTTTCCTGACCTCCCGGCAGCTTGCAATATGATCAGTCATGGTATCCTTCTGGAAAAGCTGGCTGGACTGGGAGCAAGGAGCCTTGTGTTTTGGTAGTTCTGCTCTTATTTATCTAATCTATTCCAGAAGTTGGTGCTAGGGGACTGATTCTCAGCCCCATGGCATTTATACCATGGGATCCCATAGGGTTCCATCTTATCCCCTATGCTTTTTAACATCTACATGAAACTGCTGGGAGAGGTCTTTCAGAGATATGAAACAAAGTGCCACCAGTATGCACATGACACTGAGCTTTATTTTTTTCTTAGCAGTTAAGCCAAATGGATCGGTGGGTTTCCTGGAGAAGGTAATGGGATGAAGCCAAGTAAACTGAAGCTCATTTCAGACAAGACTGAGGTGATGCTGGTCAATGGACAAGCTGCTCAGGGACTGCAGAGCCAGCCTGTCCTTGAAGGGGTTGCACTTCCCCTGAAGGAAAAGGTTTGTAGCTTGGGAATGCTAATAGATCCCAACCTACAGTTGGAGGCTCAGGTCTCCTCTATGGCATGTAGTACCTTTTATCAGCACTGGCTCATTCACCAGCTATTACTATTCCTTGAAAAGAGTGATCTGGCCACAGTGATCCATGATCTGTTCATTTCCTAGTTAGATTACTATAATTCATGTGCTCTACATAGGGCTCCTTTTGAAAATGTTTCAGAAACTTCAACTGGCCCAAAATGCAGCAGCTAGGATACTGTCAGGAGTTGGTTACAAGAATTGTGTCACTCCTGTGCTAAAAGATCTGCACTGGTTACCCATCAGTTTCTGGGCACAATTCACAGTGCTGGTTCTTAAATTGCTTGGGTCAAGGGTACCTGAAGGACTGTCTCAATTTTGTGTCTCTACCTATGTGCCCATGACTAGCTATATGCTAAGTAACCCACTTTTGATTCAAGGTTTGATATTCATTTGAATGTGTCAAAATACTAATTTTGACAAAATGGAATAATTCAGGGCAATAATTATTTAATGAGGAAAATGCCAAAGAACTTTTCCAGAATGACCCTTGAAAGAGGAAGCATTTTCTAGGTTTCTGCATGTCATGTGTCACCAAGACATTTAGCAGTCAAAGCACTATCAATCAGGACCAATTAAATCAGCCATGAATAGTAATTCCTTGTCAGCCAAACATCTCAGCATACAAAAATATAGCAACATCTACCCATTATCCAGTGATGTTTTCCATCAACTCAAGCATCCTGTACAGTTATACTGCAGTGCAGAAGAGTCAAGTATTAATTTGGAAACTTTTTCAAGCTCTGTTTCAAGATTCTAACAGGGTAGCTATGATTTAAGAACAGATTATAGTCAAAAAAGGAAGTATAAGGATAAATTTTAAAATTTGTTGCATCATGGATCACCATGTACTGTAGTTAACTTTAAACAAAACAAAAAAATCTGGAGATCCAATCACTCCATTAGTCTGACACATAGAATTAAGAAAATTGCCAGTTTGAGTATTGTTTGGCAGCTAGCACATGCCAAGATTCCGTAAAGGCCCATAAAGATACTTGTATATGTCATTCCAAAAGACAGTATGTCAAGATTTCTTACATGTCTTTCAGAGGAGAGAAATGTTGGTCTATTTAGTATGGTTTTAGCAATCACATTTCCATTCTGGTTTGCTGAATAATACTTTTGATGTAGGTACTTATTATTATTATGCATCATTCCAGCATCTTCATTTCTTAAAACAGTTAGTCACGGCTTCTGAGCATGCTACATTTTGCTACCATTTTTCTTGTACTCACCCAAATTGTCCATTTATGGGCAAAAGCAGGATTTAGAAAAAGGGCAATTTTATCCACTTTCTATACTTTGTATAGCTGAGAGTCCTATTTTTAAGTAAAACTCTTTTTCACTTCCTTTATGAGAAAGCAAGCTGAATCATATTCTACCTTATGAACTTTTGCCTCATGAATTTTAGTAGTGGAGGGGAAAATGCTCTCTCTCACACAGCAAATTTTACACGGAGTCCTTGATACGCAATAAGTGTGCAATAAGATAGTGTTATTTACCAAGATATTTATAAGAGAAGAAGTGTATCCTACCTGAAACAAGACCCTACCCCCCACCTAGGCAAATTCATTTTAGCTGCATTTCTGCCATCTCATTAGTCCACATCACCTATTTCTTTCCAGCAGTATTTATGCCACCTCCTGCTTTCTAGAGAGATGAAATAACAGTGGGGGTAAAACAATGAAATGAATTTTTGTTCAACCATTTGTTCCCATCAAAGCAGTCAACTTGAATACATCTAAATGAAAAGTATTGCTCCTGCCACTGAAGAGGAGGAGTTATTTGGTGTGGAGTGGCAGGATGGGAGAGTTACAACAGCCTTGGGTCTGCCTCAGGAGAAATCAGTTATGGTCAGCAGTCAATGCATATTATCCTCTGTCTTGTGCCATTCCATCTCAGTCTCCAACAACCGGAATGGACCCCAGCCCACTGGAGTTGCTGCCATGCACTTGAAATATTGACATGAAATTGTCATAAAGTTCCTGTCTGTTCTCATCCCAGATCTTGGTTCCCACTACCCAAAGTGAGAGGACAGCAAAGATCAAGTCTGCCTCTTTGTATCTTGATCTCAGTAAGTCTTGGATTACTGAATCCAAACAATTCATACCAAGCGCATGCTTGAATTCCTGTCACTGCAAAGGGACATTGGATTAAATGCAGCTCACATTATCTACCATATAACTCAGGTAAATTCAAATGCATCAGTGAAACCACTAACTTTTCAAAAGTAGTTATTAAAATAAAAACATGATCTGCACATTTACAAACCGCTCCCTAAAATAGTGAAGTGAAACACCGGGGAAAATATTTTTGCTTCCAGCTTTCTGATCTAGCCTCTCAGCTACCTTTTATCAGTTCAGTCTGTTCCTCGGTTCAGTCTTTGGCCTCTTTCAGACAGGCTTTATAATCCGTTTTGGTAGCCAGTTGCTAATGGATTTTTTGTGTAATTTCAGACACAACTATTTTAGCAACCAGCTGCTAACAAATTTTATTTACTTTACATACAAAACTACTTGAGTCTGATTAGCAAAGTGTTGTCGAGCCATTCTTGAAGTAAACTGTTTTCTTCTGTTTTTACCTCTTCTTTGTGCTTCTGAATCACTGTAGTGTGCTGTTTAAAAGGTCTACGGTGCTTACAATAGCACCACACTTTTTTCCTGTCCTTTTTCAGCATGCAACCTTACTCGAACTTTTTTTAACATTCTAAGTTGGGTGCTATAGCGCTAAACCAATACAGCACTTCACTGCTACAGCAGCACTATAGAGATACATTGAGATTGCGGCTGTTGTTACATGGATACAGGAGGAGAAAAGTAACTCATTGGGCAGTGGGTGCTGAAGGCATCAGTGTTACAGAGCCTGCTTTGCAGGGAGAGCAGGGTATAAATTAGATAGATAAATAAATAAGTTGTTAACAACAACCACAGTTTGAATGTATCTCAGTGGTGCCAAGGCATCTAAACGGTACCACTGAAGCACTAAAGGGCTATACTGGTCTTGTGCTACAGCACTCAGAACATTAAAAAAAAGTCTGCGGAAGATTGCATGGTGAAAAGGGGCAGGAGAGAAGCATGGCACTGTATGAAATGACCATATCACTTTAGAAACAGCTCATTAGTGGAATGAAATTTGCTGTATAAAACTTCCATCCCTGTATCGCTTTACTCAGAACTGGGCCAAAAACAGATAACATCAAGTTTAGAACAATAAAGGGGGCCTCTAACAGTACAGGCTAACATAAAGATCTTCAGTATAACAAAAGTAACACCACAACATTGCTGTTCCATCATTAACTCTCTCACAAACAGTTTGGCGCCCCCTTTAGTAAAGTAAATTAAAGCTACTTGGAGAATTCAAGTGATTTACCAGATGTTCAAAAATGGGATGTGACGTTTGCTTTTATGACACTATATATCCAGTAAATAAAGTAAATAGCTGAAACTGGTTTGGGTGACTTCAGTAGAATCAAGGTATTTAACTGAACTTAGAAATTCCCGCCTGTGATATAACTGTTTGATGTATATTATTAAATCCTGTTAAATGATCATACCTATTTCCCTTCTTTGATCTTTGGTTTAACATCTCCTTTACTGGCTTTGTAATAAACTTCACCTGTTTCTTTGGGTTTTTGTGAACAATCCTAGCAAACATACCAGAATTGACTATATAATGCATTCTAAATGTGCACTGAAATATTAACTAATCAAAACACAAACAGTAAGCGTCCCTTTCTTCAATATATTATATGTAATATAACTTCAAAAAATAATGGTCTTTAGAAATAATCCTAACAGTTGTTAATTCTCAGTATTCTGGCACTATGCTGATGCCGTGGTAACAGAGCAGTATGAGGTAAACCAGAGAGAAAGTCAGTTAGCAGATAATAAATCACAGAAATACTGTCCAACCAGCCAAGTGTATCAATCAACATTATGTTAACTTTCAGCACACACCATTTCCTCAAATCACTGTTATGGTCCTAGTAGCCTGGGACAAGATGGGAGAGGGCATTCTGTGAAACAGGAGCAGCTTTTCCCTTTTCATGCCACAGACCTTCTTGACTGAGAGATTGTGTTTATCAGTTCTTCTGCAGCTTGCATTGTTTCTGCTACTGTGTGACTGAGCTAAATGTGAGAAACAGTATGATCTGCTATAGTAAGAGGGTGCTGCTGTTTAGACAGAATGTGAGGTTTCCCCTTATTCTTTCAGTAACATATTCTTTCTGTATGACAGAAGAAATGCTGTAGAAATACTCTGCACCAGACAGTGTCTCTCTGTGTTGCTGTGGTAATATTTTTTGAGGGCACAAATCAAACAGTAGTGAGTTTTTGTGGAACTCAGAGAACACACTTTCCACGTAGTGCTTTCCTCCAGTTTTTTCTTTACATTAAGCGAATACAGTTATAAACTGGACAATACAAGCCTCTGTGCCCACTCTGCCATGCCATCTGCCTTTGTTGAGGTATCAAAAGCTTCCTTGTGTTTACTCTGTCCTGCTGTCTGACTGCTGGGGTTGCCAAACACCACCCTATTGCCTACAAAAATAGGGACAGTTGACAATCCCTGAGAAGTGTAAATGAACAAAAGTAGTGATGAAGCAAACACATTTGAAGGAAGTTCCAGGTGGTCAATCATGTTGGTCTGAAGCAGTAGAACAAATTTAGAGTTCAGTGACACCTTTAAGACCAACAAAGATTTATTCAAGGTATAAGCTTTATTTATTTAAGACCAACAAAGATTTATTCAAGGTATAAGCGCATACAATTAATTGAAAAACAAAATATTTGTGTACTTATGGAGCCCAGTGAAGCTAAACTTAGCCAGGACTATGAGTTCAAAGCATATAGCTGAGCCCCAGTCTTGTTTTAAAAGGTTAAGCAGCTTCAAGAAAAGGAAATTTAGACTGGATAAGCAGTGGGGGAAGTGAATTAATTCCCTCAATGCAACCACTGCTCTTTCAGTCTAAATTCTCATCTCCTGAAGCTGCTTTACACCTTTTTAGAATGACACCTAGGCTTTCAGCTAAATGCTTTAGATAGACCTTAATGAAAGAATGAAAGACCCTAACAACAAAATTAAACATATAGGGCACTTAACTTTTTTCCCTCTTTTTCTATGTGAGACCCCTTAATGTGTAACCTCTGTAAAGGCACCTCTCTGCAGTGTTCTAAAGTGATGTGTGTTATGCTGCCTCCTTGCCTTTCTTATTTTTACCACCACCAAAGATTATTTCCGTAAGAAAAAATGAGGATAGCTTAGTTGTATATCTCTCTATATTATAAAAGGAATTTGGGGTGGCCCACGTAAAATGCACTCCCTCAGCTGTAGGCTAAGGGAGCTGCCACTCATGCTGCCCACTGGCCGTGGTCTCCAGTGCCCGCCCACAGAAGGAGCGCCAGGGTGAACGTGCCCCACCATTTGAGGAGCAAGGGTGGTGGACAGCTGGAAACTGACCCGATGGAGGGGGACGAGGGAGACGAGGTGAGGGTGCCGTGGCCAGCTTGCTGTCACCTCCTCTGCCCCCACCACCTCAGCTCACCACGAGGGAGCCAAGCTGAGGGTGCCGCAGCCAAGCTTGCTCTTGCCTCCTCTCAGCCCCTGCCGCCTCCGCTCGCCCTGGCCATAGCACTAGGAGGAGGAGCAATCGGAGGGGACAGAGGGCAGCCAGGTCAGGGGGAGGCAGGCAGCAGCGGCGCTGTGCCAACCCCGGGAACGGCACACACCGGGGATGCCAGCGACGACAGGACCCCGGTGGGACGGATACGTGCTGCACAAGAGCACCGAGAAGGTCAGGGGCCTGGAGGGAGAAAATGGAGTTTAAAGAGTGAGGGGCGGAGGGCGGTGAACCTGCAGGCCCCTGGATGCCCATGGGCAGGGAGCTAGTGCCGGGGACCAGGAGCCCAGGAGGGGACAGCAACAGCCCACGCCTCACTGTGCTTGGTGCCAGCAGATGATGGCTCACTGCCGGGGCAGAGACCCATGCAGGCAGCCTGGAGGCTGGTGGACACGGCCGGCCATGGAACCGGTGCCAGCGCATCACAAAGTGTCTGGCCGCCAGGTACAGGTGGCGCAATGTCTCCCCTATTGCTAGTGCCTGTTGTATTTTTGCCTACAATGGGCCTTGCCCTTAGTGGTAAAATAACAGAATGGTCAGTGTGTGGAGGTGGCTCTGAGGTAAAAAAGGAACTTTTAAAATAAACAGTTTTTCTTAAACATGAACAGAGTTTATTTGTAAGTAAAACGTTGTAATGTTTTTGTATGATTAATAAGTGTAAGGGTTTCAGATAAGTACGTAAGTGAAATGGTTCCTTAAATAGACCTAGCCACACAAGCTTATTTTCTCACCTGCCACTTACGACAATAATTTCCACACAGTTTAGTTTCCCAACTTGCCACTCAGGGTAATAACTTCCACACAGAACATAGATTTCTCTCACATTGTACAGCACCTCAGTCAAGCTCTTTCCTCCACAAGCACACACTGCTCAGCATTTTCCCTCTCTCAACAGTAAACGCCAACCCCTAGGGTACAGCTACAATCAAATCATAACACACTGTACTCATCCATCCAGCCCCACTCTGTCTTACTCTAAAAGGGCTACATTTTAGATCACACACAGCAACATACATTCCAAATCCACATTAAAACATAGAAATAAAACCCACATAGTATTACTTGGCAAAACACCACAACACCTTTTAACATCAATAAGGATTATGGCAATGGGGTCTTAAACAGCAGGAAGCCTTGAACAGTGTCAAACAAGCCAGTATGACTGCTTCAGTACTCCACTACTTTGATCCTGGAGAACAACTGGAGGTACAAGCAAATGCATCTAAAGATAATTTGGGAACGTGCCTATTTCAACAAAAGCAACCTATTGTTTAAACTTCAAGAGACCGAGCAAAACTATGCACAAATCAAAATGGCACTTCTAACTATTCCTTTTGCCATGACTAAATTCCACCAGCATGACTACAAAGGATGCTGTTACAGCTCCAAAAATATGACATCCAGATTGCTTACACTAAGGGCAAAGACTTGCTGGTGGCAGACACCCTTTCCAGAGCTAATACGCTTCCTCCACCATCTACACCTAATCCCATTTATGAGGACAAAGTAATTTACAGTTTGGTGGATATTGAACCTGTGGTATCCTCACTTATTGGGGAGACCTTTTCTCCTTTAAAACACACTCCTCAAACCCCACCCTCTCCAGGCTCCACCCCTCAAATCTTCAGGAATTTCCCAATCTGGAGTTGGCAATCCTATCTCCTTCCCAGCCAAGCATCAACCTGCCATTATCTCCCCTCTGATTTCAGCTTTCCATCTCCTCCCCCATCCCTCCTGGAGATCAGTTGTAATTCTGAGTGATCTCCACTCCTCACCTGGAGACTGGTAACAGTGGTTCCCCCAGGAGGAAATGGCTGGTTGGGAGGGTGGAGTCTATGGCATTGTACCTGTCTGAGGTCCCACCCCTCCTCAAACCTCACCCTCTCCAGGTTCCATCCCTCAAATCTCCAGGAATTTTGCACCTGGAGTTGGCAACCCTAGCTCCTTTCCAGCCAATCAGCAACCTACCTTTATTTCCCCCTCACTATTCAGCTTTCCATCTCCCCCCCTGCAGCCTCTACCATGCTCTGAAGCCCTGCCATGTCACATTGGCTGTTGTGGAGGGGGAGCATCTCAGCAGGGTACAAGGACACAGAGTCCACCATTTTCTCCAGGGGAACTGATCTCTGCCATCTGAAGAACAGTTGTAATTCTGAGTGATCTCCAGCCCTCACCTGGAAATTGGCAAAAGTGGTTTCCTTGGCCGGTAGGGCAGGATAGAAATTTAAATAAATTAATTTTCCAGGAGAAAAAGTAGTCTTTCTCTGCAATGGGGACCAAAGCAGCTTATATCATTCTTCTCTCCCCCTTTTGACTTGCACAACAATCCTGTGAGGTAGGTTAGGCTGAAAGTCTGTGACTGGTTCAAAATCACCCACTCAGTTTCTACAGCAAGAACCTGGATCTAGCAGGTCCTGTGACAGATCAGGAGGCATCTGATTGCCATGCCTGGGGTAGCCCACCTCCAGGTGAAGCCTGAAGATTGCTAGGTATCACAACTGAACTTCAGACAACAAATCTCTCCCACCCGGAGAAAATAACTGCTTTGGAAGGTGGACTTTATGCCATTCTGTTCAGCTGAGGCCTCTCCCCTCCCCAAACCCTGGCTTCCATAGATTCTACCAGAAAATCTCCAGGAATCTCCCTACCTGAAGCTGGCAACCCTAGTCAGGACTGGTTGCAATGAGTTCCTCACAAAGGCCTGTGAAGGTTTTCCTTCCTTTGTCTGAACCAAGCTTGGTTGCCTACTGTGACCAAACGGGCTACAGTTTACAACTCAGCTGTTCGCCTCCTACCCTTGTCCCATGGGCGTATCTCACTCCTTAAGTTCCCTGCCACCAGTCACTGAATTGTCACTGCCTTTTTAGAGGGACAGTGAGACCCCTGTGGCCAAATCTCCCTTTTTAGAGATGGAATCCCCAATCTTTGGGGGATCCTTGGAAAGCTGGCAACCCAAGGGTCTGGCCTTTCCTTGCTTCCCTGGGCTACCCCTTCCTTTGGCATTGTGCAGAGTGGGCACAACACAGACTATTAGCCCAAATAAAAGAATTTATTTAACTATTTTCACAATTATGGCACACACACATACACTAAAAGAATAAGGCACAACTGTAGGAGTAAGCACACACTATGAACCAACAGGGCATAAATCAACAGGGGTTAAATGCAATCCTCTTTTCCTACACACAATACTCTCTGTACCTCTGGAGGTTGTGGGCTCAGGATAGGATCTCTTCTTGGACTGGCCTCTGGGGAAACTTCCATTCATTCCCCAAACCAGCCAACTGTGGAGTGGCTGAATCTCTGCTGCCTCCCAGGGTTTATTTATTTATTTTATTTATTTTTGGGATTTATATCTCGCCCTCCCCGCCTTACGGCAGGCTCAGGGCAGCTACCAACAGATTCGGTACAAATTTAAAATCATAAAACGTTATATATAATGGTCTCTGGCTTGTAGCCTGGGTCAGCACAGGCAGCAGGAGCCTTTCCTGACCTGACAAATGGATGGGATGGAGTCTATATTGATGGTGCCCCGCCCCCTGGGACGGTACCTCTTTTCCCGCACTTTTTGGCCTTAGGGCCACTGGGAACTGTAGCCCAGCAGATGAGGAAGCCCCATTCAACCCAGTGAGTAATACCCCTCCAGGCCCCTCTCTGGAACTACAGCTCAATTGAACCTTATGGGGAAACATTTTAAACAAACCACAGACAGCAGTTATCTTACAAACACAGGTAACTGCCATTTTGTTACGCTTACCAACAGCCACTGAGGGAACAGTTAGTCCCACACAGGAAGCAAACAGGAGAAGCATCTTCGTCAAGAGGGAAAGCCATCTGCCAGTAATTCTGACAGGGCACAGTGGCTGAAGGAGTGGGCGGGGAAGAGGAGCAGACCCAGCACCCAGCCAACGGCACGCGAGTACTCACAACCAGTGGATAGGGACAACTTCTGAGGGACAGGTCAGGGAACCAAAGGCTGTGGGTGCTTGTGGAATGTTGAGTCAAGAGTGACTTGAAAATTCAAATATTATATAGAGAGATTCTTATATACCTCCTAAGCAATATAACCAAGTGATGCATTAGTCGGTAAAAATAGTTCCATTTTAGCCCAGATGGTTAATATAGTCTATCAATTAACCAAGTGAAAAAGCTAACTAATTTTCATATCTGCAAAGATGACCTTTAATATAATCATAATTACTTTGCCCCCAAAGCATTTGTATTTCAATGTACAATACAACAATTTTGCTCCTAATTAAACAGATTTTTCTATCAACTCACTTTCATTGACAGATCTCTTTTCATGCATCCTGTTAAAGTAGATGCTCTCATTTGGTTTTCTCTCTCAAGAGTAACCCAGACAAAAAGCATTTCATTTCAGCCCATCCCTATAAAAATATTAACCTAGTAATATAGATGTACCCTACCGCCCACACAGACCACTACCCTTGGGCAATGGGGAGAGGTTTGGATTGCTCAGCGTAACCTTTTAAAATTAAAGTAGTCACAATCCAGTATTATTAGTGTCTATGTGCTTCATACTTATTAGCTACTGAGGTATTGCCTCAGGCTGCATAATCTGTTCCTAGCCATAAAATGGGATTTGTTCCACACTAGAGGGAACTGCTACTCTAATCTTAAATATACCCAGTGGATAGCATGGAACTCCCTTCAACTTTACCTTGATCATCTTCTGCATTGGTTATCTAATGTATAAATGTCAAGTTCTACCTCAGGGCTATTTTTACCTTCTATGCTGTACTTCTTGAAAGTTATCTGTGTTGTACACTGAGACCTGACAAATCTTATGTGATCTACACATACTGATTTTGCCAACGGTGGGATACACCCCATTTCAGCTTCATTTGTGCTGATTCAATATTTCCAAGAGAATACTGCAAAAGGCAAGCTACAAGTTAATAAATTTAAACACCAGGATCAGAATTGAACTCCTTTGCAAATACTATTTGCTTCTAACAAAAAGACTTGTATGAGAGGCATTACAGTTCTTTATCTCATACCCCAGTTCAGCAATTTTGGGGAAATTAGGACTGGTTAATTTATTGCTATAGCCTAATTTTCCACACCCAATCTTCCACATCTCTGAATTAAATAGGGCTGAAATTTATTTCAGGAGGTTTAAGCACGACAGCCACCAAAACAAGTAGAAATAAGTACATTATATTGGCCTCAGTATGGTTGTAATGATGGAAATCAACAGCTGTTGATATTGCTAAACTTCTATAGAAAGTGAAAGAGGGCCTATCTTTTAAAAAAATGAATATATGTTCTGCTTATTTGCTCTACAGATACAAAAGAAAAATTGCAAAAAGTATTCTACCTATTACTTGGAATGAACTGAGCTTATAGTTAGGAGAGCCATTTTAAATGTATACAGCTCCCTCTTCTGGAAGAAAAGGAGTTATCAGTTCATTAAGAACCACCAGAGCACTTCTTAAATGTTAAGACTTTTTTGCATATTTTATTAAGAAAAATATTCAAAAATAACATCAGTCAGTGACAAAACATCAACCGGTAACAGAACATCAACAAAACATCAACCACAGAGTTGAAATACCTATACTAGAAGGCACACTTCAATACTACCTTACACAAATATTAATTGTTACATTAACAAAATAAATTTAAAATAACAGTGATTGCTAAAGGAATACGGGGAATCTACATTCTTTAAAACTTTTTCCAATACCGGGTACCACTTATTCAGGATGTTTGACCCAAACATAGGATACTCATTTGGCCTAAAATGGTAAGACTTAGTAATTCATGCTACAAATGATACAATAACATACAACAATAGTAGGAAACTGACATAGCTTTTATGAAGGTATTATGATTTATCTAAAATTCATTACCTTGAAAAGAATACTAGGGAGAAAATCCAGAGGCAACTGCAGATTCATGAGATTCCAGAAGATGCAAAGGATTCCCTCTCACTCCCGTAAAATCATTAAATTTAGGATAACACCAAGAGATCTAACCTATCTAAAACAAAACTGTCTACTGAGTTTTAATAGTAACAGAATTATAGTTATAAACTCAAATTGAAATTAAGGTAGCAGTCAAACAATAGAACACTGTATTAAGAAAGCAGAACCCTGTTCAACAGAGCTTGCTCTAAGGAAAGTTTTCTTAGGATGGCACTGTAAGTATAGGGCATGTTCAAGGATTAAAACACTCCTAAGGAATACATTCTAGGACTAAAATGTATAATTCCAATATTTAGTTAAAGTTTTCACATCTTCAAAATTGTATCACTACATTACTACATAAATCAAAGACAGCTCACAATCATACCATCAATTCATTTCTGGTCTGAATAGCGTACAAGTGGGGTCTGCAAGATTTGTAGGGGGGAATCCCATCCTCCCCCCCATCACTAAGCCTGGTGCAGCTCCAAGCCCCATCACTCACCTTGGAGCCTGGTGGCAGTGTCTGGGAGTAGATCCAAATCTGGAGTGGGTCCCAGCATCTGCTGCAGCCAGATCCAGAGTGGCTTAGCTCTCGGTGTTCACTGCTGCTCTGGCCAGGCCCGGAATAGCTCCTGGCGTGGCCCCTGGTGTGCACTGCCACCACATCTGAGCCTGGGGCAGATCCCTGCATCCGCCACCAGCTCTCCAGAATTGAGACAAGTGCATTGTCTGCATGTGCATAGACAATGTGCTTTGGGGGGGGGGGGGGGGAATTTAACCCACACTTTTTTAAGATTTCAGATTTTTCTGCAAACCTAGAGGGTTCTGTAAGTTCACAGAAAAGTCTGTTTAGTGTCCATGGCCACATCCACACTGTCACTTCTGTCGCTCATTTTTCCCTATTGCTTCAGGTTCTCCCCCCCCCCCCCATGTGTTTCGTTCATTCTAGTAGTCCCAGAGGGTGCAAACCACTTGTGGAAAAGGGGGGGGGGGGCAACAGGGAGAAATGAGCAACAAAAGGGACAGTGTGGACGTGGCCCATGTTGTTCCAAACCGTAAATTTAGATATCTGTTGGAGGCCACACATCTCTATTAGATATATAGATTTACACCCTTCCTTCTCTCACAGGGCATACAATATGATTCAAAATAATCTCAAAAAAACCTGGGATTAGGTTAGATAGCTATTTATGAGAGAATGGGAGATTCCTAAATTACACCTACCTGCAAATCTCTTCCTCCATTCTAGAAATTATTCTCTGTCTGTTAGATATATGTGTGTGGATACGGTCTCCTGAGGGAAAATCACTCTGCATATGTTTGCAGTAACACCTTTAAGAGGTCTGATTATTCCTGGCATAGATATATTTCAATCTTCCCAAAGACTTTAATTTTCTGAAAGAAGAGGTGAAGGGACTTCAGACTGCCTTGATGTTATGCTCCCTCAGCCCATTGACTTCCTGCAGTAAGGTACTTTTTCTGTTAAAATTTCCAGAGCCTGCTAGAGCATCATCCTTTTCAGTCCTTTAGTTCTAATCCCAGTGCTGGTGACTACAAGAGCTTGGCAATGGTTGTTCCTTGATGACTAAAAGTCATTTTCCCCATGCTCAGAAGCATGCATCCCTTTACACAGCCAAGTTACAACAAGGCAGTTTGCAATTTATGATTAAAACCAGATACCAGGATGAATTAAATTGGGTGTTCATTTTTTTCCTGCTTCTCTCCACCCTCTTCCCACAGCTCCACCTTCTCCTGAGGCAAATTTCCTAAAGGTGATAGGACAGAGCAGATGAGAATGCTTTGGGGCAGGAAGGATAGAAAAGCACTTTCAATCTGGAGAAAGTACATTGTGCTTCCTGCTTTTGGTCCTGCTTTTGATTCAGCTCCAGCAATCTTGCCTCTTCTCTTCCCCTTCTTTCCTGGAAACCCCAACAAAAGTGCTTCCACTTATTTTTAAATCTCACCACAATTAAATGAAAAGTTGGCGATTGGAGGCAGAGCAACAGCGGAGCTGCACAGTCGCACCCAATACAGCCTCTGTGTCGGGCTCCTACGAAAGAATTAAAATTTTAAAAACGAGCTGCAATTTAAATATCACAGCTTTACTAAAACAATGGGGAAGAATAGGGGAGCAAAAGGTAGCAAGAATCCCTCCAAACCGATGCCTAGAGCAATGAAAGAAAGCCAAAATTCTTCAGACAAAGACTCTCCTCCCCCATTGGAAATGGAGGAAGCAGAAGCTCGTGTAAGCAAAAGGAAAAGAGAAGACTCTTTAACCAAAAAGCATTTACAGGAGATGCTGACAGATTTAAAACAAGATTTAAAAGAAGAGATAAGAAACAGCATTACTCCTGTTATAAATAAGTTGGATGAAGTCAATAAAAAGGTACAGGATGTGCAGAAGAAGGCGGAGACAGCAGCTGCCAGCATGCAAAAGAACTCTAAAGAAATAGCTGAACTGAAAATCTTTGAAGGATGGGCAATGTTGTTAGAAATCAAATCACGGCAAACCAAAGTAAAATTTCATGGAATTTCTTTGAACTTTGAGTTAAACAAGGACCTTGCTGTTGCTTTAAATGAGTGGCTAGAAGGAACTATACAGCTTCCGGGGCCAGTGGTAAACAATGCTTTCTGCTTAAACCTCCCCCTCCCGAATGGGCTTACCAGCATTGATACCTGACATCATGGCAGATCTTAAGGATACAAAGACTAAGTGGAACCTCTTGGAAATTGCTAGGAAGAACAGAGGTTTGAAGCTTGAGGACACTTTGGTGCAGCTGTACCCTGATATTCCCTTTGAAATACTAAATGCCAGGAAAAATATGCGCCCAGTTGCACAAAAGCTTGCAGAGAAGAACTACAGGTACCGTTGGCTTCTGTTTGGACATATATCGGTCACACACCAAGGACACAGCCCATGACTTAACATCTGGTGAAGAGCTTCTAAAGGCATTGGAACTGGACTCTGGCTAGGAAACCAAGAACTGGTAATCAAGGAAGAGGAACGTACTATAAGATTGCAAAAAACTATATTAGAGGAGATTGCGGCTACAGAGTTACCTTTTTTGTTCGTCTTTCATATTTTCCCCAAGCAAAGTAGCCTGGAATATAAAGTGTAGGGGAGCATGCAGGAAGGGCCATTGGGATTTTTGCCCCCCACATCTCCCCAGTGGGCAGGACTCACATTATGTGAGTCTGCTCCAGAACTGCTCTAGAGTCCCGGGGGGAGGAAACGCTGATTAGAAAGAGCTCCAATTAAAGAGGAAGAACAGAATTTAGTAAAAGATTTTCAGAGAGCAGAGTAACGCAATGGAGTAATTTTTTCTATCTTACTTCCTATCTTACTTTATTGTAAATCATCTTAGTATATTAGTTTTGAAATGAAATATATACAGAACATATGGTTATAAACATAAGGAGATCTAATGGGAAACTATGGGAAACAGAGTTTATAATTTCATTTGTCCTGGAGTAATTTTGAGAGGCAGAAATATTTATTTAGGCATGCCAATTTCTACCTGACCTAATTAATGATTATAATTTACAAAGGAAGTAGTAGCAGAATAGAGTTGGCAACTTGTAGTAGAAAATTATTAAAGAATGCTAATTTCATTTCCAGTTGTAAAAAACTTGTAATTAATTTGTAAGATTTTGAAATTATTTAAAAAATGTAACAACAAAAGTTGGGGATTCATAGGGGGGGTATAACATGCTTCTGAACCACCACCACCACCACCCCATCCAGAGATGGGCCTGGAAGAAAAGAGTGCCTCAGCACTGACAATTTCTACCACAATATAAATGATAACAGCTAAACACTTAATGCCTCCAAAAATAAAAGCTATATTTTAAAAGTGAATTCATCAGATTCTGCTTTAAATTTAAAACAATAGTAACGGACATACTCTAAGATTAAACACTAACAGCACACACCTATATCTGTTTGCTCAGAAGTTCCAAGGGCTGAGACTTCCGGCAAGACTTGCGACTATGGCGGACGCGCTCCTCCGCACTAGCGGGGAGCGCGATCCGTACCCGGCGGGAAGAAGGGGCTTCGGACCGGTGCCGAGCCCCCAGAGACCCTAGTGAAGGGGCTCTGCCTGGGGTGGCACGAAGGGGATCTCTCCCTACGGTGGCGATCGAGGGATTGAGGTCCCCTTTCATCACCCCCATAGGTTCCCCCGTCCGTGGGAGCCGTATGGCTAAAAGCGCAAAACCGAGAAGCAGCAGAGAGTGTGAAGCAATGAGGCTGGAACTGACAGTCACGCTTGGAGAAACAGTGAGTCCGAAGTAAAAAGAAACAGAATACAGCGGGAAAGGCGGGTGGAGTAAACCCCCCCCCCTCGAGACTGGCGTACTTACGGGACTCTTTACGTGGCGTTACTGCATGAAAAAACGTATGTCCGGCTTGCTTGATGGCAGCATCGCACTTTAGAGGATATGAACTTTAAAAAGATATAAGCGCAGTCGTGGAATTTGCTCCTTTCGTCCATCTTATCTAACTATCAACAAAGAAGCACAGTCTCAACAATGGCGGGGAAACCGAAACCTTCCCCCAAACTAGGAAGTACAGCTCCGAGTTCAAAGGTTGATACCACGGAGATGAGCACGGTGTTCTCCTCGTTATTGCGACCTCTAGTGGACCAAATGACAGCTCTCAACGTTAAGATGGACAAGATGCAATTGGACCTGAAGGAGTCGAATAAAACTACAGAGAAGCTGCAGCGAGAACTTCTGGAAGTTAAGACTTCAGTTAAAAATCATGATTCAAGACTACAAAAAGCGGAGAAAGAAAAGGCCTTCCATTCTGATCAGCTTTTGAAACTACAGATGGAAAGATCGAATTTTTTCCTAAGACTTCAGAATGTACCAGAGGATAAAGGAGAAGACCTTAAAAATCTGTTAAGCGAAGCGCTTGAACCAGTGACGGGCTTAAAAGCAGCGGAAATAAAAAGCGATATGGATATGGTTTACAGAACCTATCCAGATTATACTAAAAAGAAAAGCCTGCCTGGTGAGATTCAGATAAGGTTCTCCAAAAAGTCAACAAGAGATGTGGTGCTTAGGACCACAAATAAAGCAGTTCTGAAGATCAAAGGAAAAGAAGTTAAAGTGATGAAAGATATCCCATTTGAAATAAGGAAAAGAAGGAAAGCCTATGGAAAATTGACATCTTGGCTACAGTCTGAATCTATTATCTATAGGTGGAATGTTCCGGAAGGACTGAGCTTCAGCATCAAGAACAAGAAATATAAGATTGACTGTCCAACAGGCGAAAAGTTTTTTGGAAAAAAGCAAAGAAAAGAAAAAAAAGAGAGACTCAGATGGTTCACTGGCATCGCAAGAAAGTATGTATGGATTTGATAGCTCAAAGAGCGAAGAAGAAACGTCTGACTCGGAAAAGGGAGCAGCAGCTCCAAAAGTACAAGAAGAGACTGTTAAGACAAGAAGAGGACGAAAGAAGAAATAAAGGATAAAATGTTTTTTGAAACTGCACTTATATATAATAGATAATTTGTATAATTAAGCATTCCTTCAAAAGAGCATGTCTGTCAAACAGCTTTTTTTTATTTTTCATGTATCATCAGTAACAATGTTATCTGAATATTAGCCAAGGTTTAAAACGCTTCATATGTATTAATGGCATAGCAATATTAAGCAAATGATAAAGCACACTCTGTATAAGGTAAACATAGCTTAGAAAAGTAGCGTTGTAGAATTAGATATAGAGAAAATTAATAAAAAAATTTAAAAAAAAAAAAAAAGAAGTTCCAAGGGCTAAATTAGGTGGAGGCTCCTTCCAAGTAAAACTGCTTCAATACTAGCCCTTTTTCCTTGAATTGACAGTATTTGTTTATTCAGTTTCTTTGCAAAGAATCCAAATACTGTCACTATCAGTGTCACTTTATATTCTACTTGTTCTTGGTGTTTTTGTCATGTCTTCTAAAAGACCTGATATGTGGTCCGTCCCCCCCCCCCCCCCCCCGCGATTTTGAACATAAATGCATTGCCAGTTATTTACTTTGGTACTGATGTTGATACATCTGGTGCAAATAGAGTCCATTCTGTGTCACACTTCTCCAGGCAGTCTCAGATGCCTGTTATCAGGTCCAGCTATGGGACTGGAAGTGCTCTGAACCAGATAGGGGCCACTAAGGCCTGCCTCACAAGCCCTGCTCTCTCTGCCACCATCTTGAGAGATGAGGCAAGTGACAACCATAGACAGGAAGTTCATTGTTTAAACACTATTTTAGCCTAAAACCTGTTATTTTAAGCTGCTTGTGTTTTGTTTTTATTATAGTGTCCCGGTTACTCCCGGGAAGCCCCCCCCCCCACCTGGCAGCCAACCCCCCCGATAGCCCAGGCACCTCCAGCCTACCCGGAAAATCCCCCACTCACTGGCCATGGACCCGGGGCCCAGGAGACAGAGGGAGGCTGCTGCAGTGACCCAAGCCTCCAGGAGCAACCAGCGACAGAGGAGAAGAGGAGAGGGACTGCCGCAGTCCTGGCCCATTCTGTAGGCAGCGGCAGAGCTCACCTCAGGGAACAGAGGGGCCTGGGGAGATGGGGGGGAGGCACCATCTGCAGAAAGAGATGGCAATGGGATGGTGGGGCAGCAGGCAACAGCCAAGGCCAGCGAGACGTGGCTCGGAGCTGGCGCTCCAAGCACACAAGGGGGGTGGGGCTGGAGACAGAAGGGCCAGCATCTTTCCCTTTGAAGGGAGGCAGGGCCCGAGAGAGGAAGGGGAGGCCAGGGAGCGGGGCAGGATAAAAGGGGGAACTGGGAGCCTATGAGGAGGTGGAGGCAGCAACAGCACAGAGAGAGAGAGAAAGAGGAAAAGCCTAGAAAAAGAGGAAGATGCTAGATCCAAGCGGAGGCTGGGGAGATGACGTAACCCCTCCCCACTACCCTCTGCATCTGAGGCTCCCAGAGGCCCTGGGCTCCTGCCCATTCCTAGGGGTCAAACCCCCCCCCCCCCTCGACCTGACCTCCAGCCCCGCTGGTGTCCCAGGAACTTGACGCCGCGGAACTGTGAGTCTGAGGGTGCCCCCCAGATCCCGTGAGGGCGGCAATGTCACGGCAACAGGCAGGACCCTGCCCGGGACCCTGACACTATGTTTTTATACTAAGTTGGTTATTATTAATGCTGGGTTTTAATTAATATCTTTTAATGTTTTGTTATTTTGTAAGCCACCTCAGGCAGGTTCCTGGAGAGGTTGCACAAAAATGTTCTGAATAAATAATAAACTGCTTCTGCTTTTTTCTAGGCAGAGGAGAGTTTTGCTCTAGTAAGCTATAGGCTGCAGGAAACAAGTGCTGCATCCACCTGGACAAAGTATTTGCAGTTTCAAGCAGAACAAGCTCCTATGGGAAGTCTCATCCCGTCTTAGGCCCTGCTCTCTGTACTCCCACTCACAGAGATCAGGCCGGGTGGCAATTAGAGACAGGGAATTTTCAGTGGTGGCACATCCGCTTGCACTTGAACCTTGCCTAGCATCTACCTTTACTGTCTTTTAGGCGCCAGGCCAAACCATTTGTTTTTTACCCAGGCTTTTAATTAAGGGCTTTATTCTTGGGTAGTTTCTAGTCTGCTTGTAGTCTGAAGACTGTTTTATGGATATTTTGCAAGCAGTCCAATGGGCAGTTTTTAATACTGATAATTTTTAGTGCTTTTATGGTTTTATGGTACTTTTACTCTTGTGAGCCACCTCAAGCAGGTCTCTGAAAAGGCTTCATGTGAATTCCCTAAATAAATAAACAGATTAACCTACTTGCCTGTTCCTTGTTTAAAAGAGCACTTGTAAGTAGGCAAAGCTTATTTACTGCTCTTTTTAAAAACTTATATCCCACTTTTCTCAGTTTGGGGACTCAAAGTGGCTTATCACATCATTCCCCACTCCTCCACTCAATCCTCACAACACCACTGAGGGTAGGTTGTGATGGCCCCAAGGTCACCTGGCAGGTTTCTGTGGTCAAGTGAGGGATTCAAAACCGGTCATCCCAGGTCCTAGTCCAACACTCTATCTGCTACACTCTATCCCAATTGCTGTTGCTAGTCTGTAAAATGCCCTGCTATAACCAGGAGTTCAAGTATAACTGTGGTATCTGCACTTTGCCAAGATTAAAGAAAGGGCCAGAGTGGTGTAATGGTTAGAATGTAAGACCAGGATTCGGGAGACCTAGGTTCAAATCCCCACTCTGTCATGGAGCTTGCTGGGTGACTAGTCATCCAATCTCAGCCTAACCTACCCTCACAGGGTGGTTGTGAGGGCACAATGGAGAAGTGGAGAAAATGTAAGCTGCTTCAGATTCCTATTGGGGAGAAAGATGGGTAAAAATAAAATAAAATAAAATAATAAAATAAAATGGAATTTGACAGGAAAAACAGTGTTCCAGCCAAGGCTATAGTTCCATTAAATAATTCCCACTTAAATAAAACTGAGCAGGCTTTCTCAAATGCATGTCTCTCCTTTTATGTTTTGTTTCATTAAAGATGAATTATATGCTATTTTTAAATTAAAAATTAGTAGTATTAATAGGCCTGGAAAGAGGAAACAATGAATTTAAAGGTGACTGGGAGTAAACAGGACATGATGAATGAACATTTAGGTAGCGCTGGTGGCCAGGACAAGCAGATTCCATTTTACATCACACCAAACCGGAAGACATTTGCTGATTTGGAACTAATTGGATTTACTTCTGAGTCAACAATTTATAGGCTCTTGCCAGTGCAGCAGACATTGCATGACTCATACAGGGAACACAGTACTACTATAGCCACATGGGCCACATATAGCCAGTAGAAGACTAGCTGTGCCTCAGCACTGCTAAGGGTCCTTGCTTGGACAAGGGTCCTTGCTTGGACAATACCTCCTCCTCTCTGTTACAGAAATATTAACAACCCCCCCCAAAAAAATAATCTAGAGTTAGTTATACCATTGGAATGCAGATCTAAAACCTTTGTTTATCTTTCTGCAAAGAAAAGTCCAGTTTTCAGTAGGTAGCACATCGGCTGAAACTCCACAATACAGATGAGTGCTGATTCATTTAATAGATGAAACAAGACTTTCTCAAACTCTCACCTCCAGACATCATATATATTAAAAACCTGATGTCTAGTGTGGGGCTTTTGAGTCAGTCTTGTTTCATCTATTTGTTGTAAGTAGTGTAAAGGTAGGAATGTTTTGCGTTGAAAAGAAAGAAAAATTAAAAAGCACAGACCATGCTAATACTGCAAAATGTAGCCTGCCTCAAAAAGGACTGAGATGTCCAGCAGGAGGCAGAAGCACGGTGCAGTAAAAGGAGGAAAACAGCAATGAGGTAGAATTTGGAATGGCTTTGAATAACATACTTTTCAAGAGAGAAAAGGAACATGCTCTGCTCTGGGTAACAAATGTACAGCAGCATGTCAGAGGCTGAGGTATTTTTTACACTCTAAAATGGATTACTTTCCAAATGCCCAATTAGTTGTAGGTATTTCTTGTTTCTCTTCAAACTAGATTTCATGAACTGCAAATTCAAAGCATCTTCAAAAACAGGATAACATAGTGCTGTTTTACCGGAAAACCTGTGTAACGTTCCTCTTTGAAAAAGATGAGGTTGCTTGCCAGGGTGATTCAATATACATCCCAGAAATCCATGCCCACACATAGTGGAAGTTTCGCTTTCTACGCAATAGTGGCTATGCATAAAACACAGTGATTTCTGCTTTAACTCAGTGATAGCCACAGAAATCATATCTGCTGGTTTATCCTGAACTTGATTGTTTTTAATGGGCTTGAATTTTAAAAGTAATCTTTATAGTAACCTAAACAAAACTGGATTACATACATTTAGACATCTACACATGCAGAAAGACACAGACATGGGTTGCTTGTTTTTTCAAAGATAGCTGAAATGCAAGACCTTTGTGTAAGACTTTTTTTTAAAAAGGCAGTATCCAAAAGATTATTCAAATACATTAAATATTGAAATATCTTTCTCAAAAAAGGATAATGTAGCCTTTTCTGTTTCATCTTTTAACACTTCATTTACTGCTAAACAACATCTATGCTTCTGCATCAACAGACTTTCCCGATGCCCCAGGCAACTGCACAGATTTATCACTTCTGTGATAGAAAAGCACTTCGAATGTGGAGGAGGTACATAGCGATTCCATGTGTAAGGTAGCTATTTCAGAAGCGGGCATGCAACTCCCACTCCTGCAGTAAAGACCCAGCACACCACAGATAGAATGTGCTGGGTCTCTCACAGAGCCAACTGTGCAGGGTTCAGAAGCACTCCCTGCCAGCTGATTAATGGAGCAGTATTAATGTCTGAAGAGCTGAAAGTCATACAGGCTAGATGGAAAGAAACTGTCACAATGGCAATGTGGAATCAAAAGATATACATTCTTTGGAGGGAAGATTAACAAATAATGACAGCACAATGAGCCTCCATAACAATGATGAGTTCTTTGTCCATGCTGCACCCCACTGGAATAGGAAGATCTAAGCATGTAGGATCTTCTGCAAATACAATTTAACTCAAGCCCCCTTTTGCAGAAGAACTTTTGATACATGCCTCCAGGTTGGAAAATACCTGGAGACTTTGAGGGTGGAGTCTGATGAAGGCAGGGTTCTGGGAAGGGGAGGAATTTCAGTGGGGTATAATGCCAAAGAGTCCACCTTCCAAAATGGCCTTTTTTCTCCAGGAGAACCGATCTCTGTCACCTGGAGATCAATTGTAATTCCAAGGGATCTCCAGCCACCACCAGGAGGATGGCAACCCTGTATACGCCTCAGAGATGTCTTTCTCTTCAGTGGTCCACTAGAATCAGTATGATCAGCCAGATATCTCAAAACAGCTGTAATACGTCTAAGTGGCTGGTCCCAGATAGTTAGCTGGCTGCTACATTTTGCACCAGTTGAAGTTTCTAAACTGTCTTCTAGGACAGCATATGTAACAAGTAAAATCAACAGCTGCCCATACTCAAGCATTCTCTGTTGTGGACCCCACCTGACTACATGACTGCTGTCATTAAGAGATCAGTTGTAATTCCTGGAAATCCCCAGGTCCTGCCTGAAGGTTGGCCACCGTGCCTGGTGGAATGTCCATGTGACAATGCCAGAAGTCTCCAATGCTACTATCACGCTTGAGAATGCACAAAATGGTTTAGGGGGCATTTTTGTACAGAGAATATTGTTGTAGTTTTAATGTCTATGGAAAGTTAATTTGGTTTTATAATTTTGATTGTATTCCTTTTAATTTTTTTTTCTGTAAGGGAAAGGAAAAAAGAACAAAGGAAAGAACTATTTAACCTCAGGGTTACTGTTACATGAGGCAGGATAGCCACACAAAAGAAATAAATAAGTGCAAAAAAGAAAGAAATCCCAATTCTTTGTACAGCATTGTATAGCATGAAACTTTGGAACCAGCTTTCACAATATGTGCTGTGACCCTGCTTACAGTTTTTTCAAGTCTTCCCTGAATCCTGTGCACTGTTAGAGGATTTGAACCTGATGTAAATGTTATTGAAGCAAATCAAATGTATGCAACATTTAGCCAGGACTCTTGTGTGAGTTAAGGAAAATGTACTTATCTACCAAGATGCTGTTGTGAAATAGCCCTGAAATAAGAAGGGATGACTGACTGCTAGTTTTCATAATCCTGTTGGTAAGAGTAACTTCCAGTGTAATCCTAAATACACTTTCCTAGGTCTAAGCCTCATTGAATATACATGAACAGAGTGGTTTAGGATTGCTCTCTTGGAAGCCTTGCTGCATCTGCACAACATGGTGTGATTTCTTCCTATAGACATACAGTATGTTTTAGATTGGACATCAATGCGTAGTGCTCTTGACTCTTTTTGTCAAAACAGAACAGGCTTCTTATGCATTGAATTATTGAGAACTGACCCTTGTTTAATATTTTTTGAACTGATATGCTTATTAGTTATGTATTTTATGTAGTGTGTAAATCATTATATAGCAAACTGAATCTTGCTTTGGTCTTTTCACTTTGGGCCTTTGCTTGGTTTACTAACATTAGTCGCTTTGCTTGGCTGTTTCCTTTTGAGTACTCTAGCCATCTTATCTGACATCAAGTATGGTAACTCATTAAAGCAGGTTCACTCATGCACATTTCTTGGTTCTCCCAGATCCCAGTCAACTTTGAATCCAAGTTTCCAATTAAAATGTTGCTTGGGGTTCTTTGTAATGTATAATGATAATTAAATATGTGCATGCATATTCTTCTTTAAGTTCAAGCATCTTTTTAATAAAGTCAGTGAGGTTAATAAGGGGCTCCAAAATAAGCACACACTCCTTTCAGAGCTGATATAAGACTAAACATCTACTAAATATACCTTTATTACAGCAAGTACAGGAACATGAATGTTTTTCATAGATTGGGAAGGGACATAATTATAGTATCTCTCCAAAACGGAATTGTAAAAATTAACACTGAAAAAGAGAATCATTAATTTTTTTACCATCTATTTCATTTTGATAGCTAAATTATTTGTTTCACTTTCAATAGAATGTTCTGGTCATTTCATTATGTCTCATAAAACCTCAAGAAAACAGCATCCCAAATGGCACATCACAATTTATTTTAGGGCTCCTCCCCTTTGCTCAATCATTTTCTTCCTTTTTTATGCATTTTGAGATACAAGGTTTCTTCTCAAAAATTATAGTACAGGAGTGATAGGGATGATCATATTGAAACTCATTAATATAACTTGTTTTCCTAATTATTAGCACCATCTGAGCCTGTTGAAAATCTTAACCAGGGCTTTAATTTTCCCCAGAAGGACATTAAATTAATTAGTGGTTTACATGCTAACAAAGAATTTGATACATTCATAAATCAATCTAACACCAGAGGATTACAAAAAAGGGAGGGGATCTATTCATCTGGGACCTCATATTGGGTTAATGTGGTGTGCTCCTACAAAAGGGGGCAGGTGTGAAATAGATGGATACAGAGAAGGAGGCATGAAAATCACTTTGAATGACTTAAACCCACAGTGGGGAACACAGCAAATAAGAGCCTCTGGCCCACCCTGGATGAAATCTATGCCAACATGAAGAGCAATATTGTACAATTAATTCCATTTTAACCATCATAAATAAAAAGCTTGAACACCATGAATTATGCTATAGGCCATGGAATACAAAGAACACAAGAGTTATTGTTAGCACTCAACTAGGATTTTTTATAGCATAGTGTATCACTCTAAAGGCTTCAAATCAGTAATGTAAGAACAACACTGAAAATTCAATTTGTGCTTGAATGTGAACCATTTACAAGATCATGTCACTGATTCTATTAGGTACATGCAAGGCTTTGTCTGTTTGTTTTAGTGAAACTTACTTTATTGTTGTCAGCAATCCAGTGGTACATTTTAGCCACTATCAAGATCTCAATAGATTCTTAAACTAATTAAATTCCTTTCAACAGAAATAAAGCACATGTAACTATCTGCTAACCTGTGGCCACTGAACTGGGCAAATCTAAGAATATACCCAAACAGCAGACTAAGTGGTTTAAAAGTTACACCTTCTTCCAAGAAGAAAAATGGGGTTACTCTTTCCTGTAACTATTGTTCATTGAATGTCTTCTGTGCAGGCACACATTAGGACTGCTCCCAAGCAGGTCTGCTGTGGAAAGGTATATTCCTGAGCTAAAAAGTCCTCTAGAGAGCACTCTTCCTTTTCATCAGTGTGAGATGTCCTTTTCCTGCCCTAAGGACGATCATATGGTCCAAGGGAGCGGAAGCCCACTCCCTCAGTTCTGCCTTAGCTGCCACAAGTCCCAGGAGAAAAACTGTCTTCTGAGAATCCACCGGGGGGGGGGGGGGATGTGTGCCTGCACAGAAGACACTCGATGAACAATGGTTACAGGTAGCAACAACCCCATTTCAATCTTCAGTCTTCTGCACATTCCCCTTTGGGGATGTTACCATAGGGATGTTACCAAGCTACCAACCTAGGAGGTGGGGTGATGTTCTCATCTGAATAAGTCACTTGAACCGAGAATGTAGGATGGCCTTACCAAACTGCACTTCATTTCTTGCCTACAGGTCCAGAGCACAGTGTTTCATGAATGTCTCTGAAGATGACCAAGTAGCTGATCAGCAGCTCTCCAGCAGCGACACACCTTGCATCATCGCGGCTGAAGACTCCTGGGACCTAGTAGAGTGGGCTCAAACATGTAGAGGGGAGGATAACCCTGCCTATCTGTAACATGTCTGAATGGCTGAAACAATCCACCTGGGCAGTGTTTGAGATGTCACTCGTCTACCCTTGTTATACCCTGTATATGAAATAAACAAACTAACACACTTCCAGAATGGTTTGGTTCTTTTAAGGTAAAAAAGTAGAGCTCTCCTAACATCCAGAGTGTGAAGTTCACTTTCAGCCTCTGAAGATGATGTAGGGAAGAAGACAAATAACACAATGTCCTGTAACATATGGAATGTAGAAACTACCTTGGGTAAAAAATCACAACTGGGTCTAAGGATTACTTGGTCAGCAAAAAAATCCTTCAAAAATGGTGGGTAAGTGTACAATGTAACTAGCTCACTGACTCTTTGGACCAAAATTAATAGCCACCAAAAAACACACCTTTGGCATTTATTATTGGCAATTCTCAGGCTTGGGTGATCTTACTTTTTCCTTCCCAACTTAAAAATTAATCACTTCTGCTTTTGCAGTTCATCTTACTTTGTCATAATGCCCAAAACTCAGGATTCCCAAACACTGTGTAACTCTGGTTAGGAGGTAAAAACAAAACAAAGTTTATGGTTGTCCGAGGGTGGCACCCGCACTCTCACACTTACCAACCAGGAAGGAGACTGGACAATCGCCTGATGATGGAACAGGCAGTGAGACCCCGGGGAGGGGCCACCAGTGCCACCAAGACATCCTTCCCTCAGGACAAGAGGGAGGTGGGTGGACCCCTCCTCTCTTGAGCGGTGGTCAGGCATGGAGGAGGTTGACAACAGTGAAAGTGGGGGGGGGGGGAGATACACCAGCCGAAACAAGCGTGCCAGCAGGGAAGGGAGGCTGGAGGCAGGGACAGCAGCCCCACCCCATGCCGAGGGTAAGGCAGGAGGGTGGAGCCAGAGGAAGGTGTCCACTGGGCACAAAGGCTGTCCATCACTCAAGTCCTACCTGGGAAAGGGGAGAGTTCAGTGGTGGTCCACCCAAAGGGGAAGGATTTAAGCAGCAGATGTAGGGCAGGCCAGGAAGGGAGAGCACGGGCAATACCCAAAAATGCCAGATGAGCGGCTGGGCTACCATGAGCAGGGGAGAAGGAATAGGGTGATCGTCTAGGGTTGCCAAGTACCCCCCCCCCCAGCCACCAGCAGCAGATCCAGATGCAGGCTGGAAACTCCTGGAGATTTAGGGGTGGAGCCTGGGGAGGACAAGGACCTCAGTGAGGTACAATGCCGTAAACTCCACCCTCCAAAGCATCCATTTTCTCCATGGAAAGTTATCTCTGTTCTCTGGAAATGAGCAGTAATTCCAGGGGATCCCCAGGTCCCACCTGGAGGCTGGCATCCCTAGGCAGCACCCTCTGCGTGACTTGATACCACCTGATTTGCATGAATTAATTAGGCTTAGCTGCTTTGCTACTGTTCATCAGCAGCCACCCTATGAAAGCTATTGTGATGTAACAGAGCTTCAGATTGGGATCTGCGAGACCTAGGTTCAGATCCCCATCTTGCAGTGGAAGCTGACTGGGAGATTTTGGACCAGTCACATACTTTCAGCCTAACCAACCTCACAGGGTTGTTGTGCAGATAACATGGAGGAAATAATAATGTAAACTGCTTTAGTCCCACTGTGGAGAAAGCCTGTAATTTTCCTCGGTAGAGGCTGTGGGTGAGGAGGGTGGAGATAGAAAGCTGAAGACAGATAGAGGTAGGTTAGCTGTTGGGTGGGAAGGAAATAGGGTTGCCAACCCCAGATTGGGAAATTCCTGGACTTTTGAGAGGTGGAACCTTGGGAGGGTGGGATTTGAGGAGGGACTACAGACCAGTATAATGCCATAGACTACACCCTCCAAACCAGCCATTTTCTTCACTTCAACTACCATTGCCAGCCTCCAGACAAGGGCTGGAGAGCACCCAGAATTACAACTGTTGTCCAGGTGACAGAGATCAGTCCCCTGGATAAAATGCCTGTTTTGGAGGGTTGCTGGGGCAACTTGCCTCCCCAAGCCTCACTGTCCCAAGGCTCCACCCCCAAATCTTCAGGAATTTCCCAACCTGGAGCTGGCAGCCCTAAGGTTAATTGATTTCGGCAGCTGGGAGATCCATTGTGATTCCCAGAGCACTGCCACTGCTGCTGCGGGGGGAAAGGAAGCAGGCAGGAGGCTGGGAGAGTGATGGGGGCAGAAAGAGAGAGTGATGGAGTGGGGGAGCAGAAAGAGTGATGGAGTGGGGGGCAGAAAGAGAGAAAGAGTGATGAGGTGGGGAGTCAGAAAAACGAAGAATGATGACTGGTCAGAAAGAGAGAGGAAGTAACATACATGGAGAAGAGAGAGTAAGAAAGGGGGAGCAGAAAGGAGAAAGAGTGTGAGAGAGGTAGGGGGAGAAGGGAGGAAGCAAAGGTGTGAGGAATGGGATAACCATCCCGCAAGTTTCTTGCGGGTCTCCACTTGTTGTGCCTAATTCTGAATATTATTCAGAAACTGCACATGGTCCAGAATAGAAATATGAAAAATGAAAAAAGAAAACAATTAATGATGGAAACATAAAATTTCCAGTCCCGTTTCATTTTAATTTTAGGCATTTATTGTGTGTATTATGTATTATATTGCATTTTTAAAAAATAGTTATCTATTTTCAAACTTTTCAATAGTGCTGCTTTACCAGTGGTCTAGGATGGTCCATCTGGTCAATTCATAGCTCTTTTTTAGACCATTTGTTTGAAACTGTATTCTTAAGGAGGGTTTTCTCCCTCACATGAAAATTCAAGGAACAGGAAATTACGCACTTCCAATTACTGTGATTTAATTGTTTTGTTACCATATATTCAGATTGGTGTTGTTGTTTTTTCGCCAATGGAACTTTATGCATTTTGTTATTGTGTTTCATGATTTGTAGTTTCTGAGCATAGGTTTGTTGTTGGTCTTCTCCATATATGCAATACTAGATACTTCAAGTATTACTATTTTCATTAAAGGCATAAACATTTACTTTTCAGCCTTTACTTTTCTCTTTGTTATTACGTTGCCTGACTATTTCCTGCTGCAGTGACTCCTGTACTACCTGGACTGGACAAGAGATCCCACCAACTTCGATTGCAGTAGATGAAATACTACAGCTAGGTAAAATGGGAGCAGAGGTTTGTGCAAAGAAACAAATCCAAAATAAGTACATTCTTAACACAACTCATGCTGAGAAGGCAGAGGGAAGCCAAATGACAAGCAACTGGGAGAAGTAGAGGTCAAAAAGTTCTCCTACCATATGCTCTTGCTGCAGGGCCCACATGTGATGCAACACATCAGGTGGCAAGTATTACCATTAAATGTTGCTGGCACCTCTCTCAACCTAAAACATTTCCCTACTACTTCTTCAATTTGGCTCAATGAGCAATACTAACCAGGAAATAATGTTCCTGAGAAAGTTTCCACTTCCCATGTAAATTACACCTTAAATTGCTGTTACAGAATGACTACTGGAAATACACTGCACATGGTGGTAACAACTATCAGAAGTAATTTTTTTTTTTTTGTGCAGCACAAATATTGTAATCAAGCCCAATTACTTTTGAATAAGCCAATGGAATTTTCTCTGGCATTTCAGATCTCTTCTGAGACTAGCAGAACAAATCCAAAGCAGAGTTGCACCATTCTAAACCCAAGGGTGTAACTGTGTTTAGGATTACACCGCAAGTTCTTCCTTAGTTTTTGGTATTCATACAACTTTTTTAAAAAATACAGAATAGTGGCCCAAAGCAGAGAAGACAAATCTACAATAATGTATCTGTAATTTTATTTATTTATTTATTTAACTTTTATCCCCACCCACCCTCCCCACCAAGGCAAGGCTCAGGGCGGCTCATATAAAACCAATAAAACAATATACATTTCAATATAAAATCCAAAATAGATGACTTTTTTTAGTATTAAGTGTAAGCACAGAATAGCCTTTAGAACTTAACTCACCACATTTATGTAATAACTGGTTGCACCATCAGTGGGTTAAGACCTACCACTGAGTATCATGGAACAACAGGATACAGGAACAGGCAACAGCATCCCAGGGTCTAGCACTGATGCGCTGAGGCAGGCCACACAAGCGGTGAAACTGTGAAAGATGCTGGTTGCAATTAGCATCCTGCTGCTGCTGCAGCTGCTGCTTACAGAGCCACCACTAGAACTCTGGAAGTTGCCTACAGCACTGGCTTTATCTGCTTTGGCCAATGCACATGTAAGCACTGTTAACAGAAGCATTTGCTCCAGCAAGCGGTACATCTTTATAGCTGCACCTAGCCGGTACTCTTGTAACCTCTGAGATGGATACATAGTGCCGATTCTGTGCTTAGGCACTTTATATACACACACAGGCCGCAGGCATTTTGTAGTTTGTGGGGAGTTTTCTTGCACTTAGTATGTTTTAAATTTAGATTTGTTAGCTACCTTGAGCCACAAATATTTTAATTAATAAATATTTAGAGCTTTGGTTGGTATGGTGTGGTTTCTTCATTTGTCCAGAACTGGACTGCAGAGGACAAGTTCAAGACTCATCTATTGGTTTTCTACACTGCCTATTTGTATGCAGATATACAAAGAAAAGAGAGATAGAACTTTCTTTATTTCTGAGTTCTGCTAAACATTTCAATGGGGAGAAGAGCAATATAAAAGCCTTATCATTACACAGGAAAATCTCGTAAGACACAAAGCTGGTGTATGGAAAAAAGCTGGTCAAGTGCAATAGGATTACTTAAAATTAAAATCACCGTTACATGAAGACAACAAATGATAACTTTGCATTGTAGTAGTGAAAGCACAAATTTCAAAAATAAGTGAAAAAGCTGACTAAAGAAAATTGTTAAGAATTACCATGATTAATCTTTCAAATGTTTTCATGGTTTTCTTTGTCCAGATTCCATAGACAGCAATGGGTGATTAATTACTAATCAAGTGTATCTAATCTCAATCTCAAATTGCCTATTTATGTGCCTAATTAGCATGATTTCTCACATGGTCAACTGCAGTCCACAGGGGCCAGTATTATGACTGATAACATTTTCCCAGGGTTCTCCCACACTCCTCAGAAGATGATATGCTATTCTTTCTGTCTAATATTAGAATAGTATCTCTGGTGAAATAGTCCAATTTATTATTTTGATTATAATCTTTAACAAAGCATTTAGATTTGAAGCCTGAATGGAGGCAGGACAATTGGAAATACAAAAGGGATTATTGCCAAAACTTACCATTGTTCCGTCACTCTTACTTTGCACAACTTCCTGCTGTAGCCGAGCCACAGACAGCTTCTCCCTGTGGAAAGAAAAGAGCATGAATAGCAGCTCATTTTTCACTGGCAGGGAAAATGCAGTGCTTATGTGTCACTGTGGCATTCTTGCACATCACTGTAGTAACCCCCTTGACAGGCTTCAATTTTTTCAAGCATATTTTCTAATATATACTTTAAAACCTCATATGGTTTTATTGAACTTCCTGACAGAGAATCCGTTTAATCTAAGCACCATTTATTTCTGTAAAATAGAAAGGAAAGTGGCCTATGACTATGGCTGTGTGTGAATAGCTTGCTACTGTTCCATTATTGCAAATACTGTTCAGTTCACTGTCTATAATCCTGGGTATCAGTTTCATTGTATTCTCCAACAACCAGTTTCTTTCTCTTCATTGTATTAGAATAAGTGAGCTTACCAGAGAACAGGAACTTTTATAAAGAAAAGTCAGCCCCAATGAAATAAATATTTCAATATTGATAATACAAATTTAAACAGAAGTCAAACAAAGATTTTGTTCTGCTAGGCTTCTCTGATAGACATTGGTTCCATTGGGCTTGTAAACGTCATCCCCCGCCTTCACCATTTCTGCTGGGATTCTCTGGTTTTACACTAGTTCTGTTGGGCTTGCCACACTGGCTTGTGGCTGTGCTGGAATTCCTGGGTTCTACTTTGGTTCTGTTGGGCTTGTGTTGGTTCTTGGCATGGGAGGCATTGATTAGTGGTTGTTACAAGCATGCCTCTTCATTTTTGCCCTGGCAGAAAAAAGGCTGTTTATTCCCCATTGGAAACAATGGAGAATGGATGGGGTACCTTCTTTAGGGGCCCATAGAACTGGACCCCCTCACCCAATCTTCTTCAAACTTAAGAGTTTTTTTTTTTATGTGGACAGGCACCAGCAGCTGTGCCACAATTTTTGTGCCTCTAACTTTAAAAAAACAAACAAACAGCCCCCCATGGGCTATAATGGAGCCAAATAATTTTGGATTCCTGAATAAAAGCTATTCATTCCAAAAGTGAAGCCAAATAATTATTTCTCAGCCATTTTCCCTAAAGAGAAAAGGAACTATATCTAACTACATCATGACAGCTCAAATAAAATGCGATAGTTTCCCCCACCAAGAGATGACATCTCTGTTTCATCTTAATTTGATAAGTCCTAGCATCAACATATAGACGGCTGCCTGCACAGGAGGCTGAGGTCAGACATTTGCCAAAGCTCCAAAACTGGTCCCATGGCCTACCACCCAACTGCACCTCCATTCTTTCTTTGCACAGAACACTCCAAAAAATGAACAGTTTGAAAGAACTACCATTAGCCCTGCACTTTGCCATAAAACATGTCTTGTCCAAGAGCCTTCAAAATAAAAGCATCAGTAAACATGGCTTTGCTTTTAAAATGGATATATAGCCAATAGACACAATCGTGAGCAAGAAAGTTCTCAGAAAGGTTCAGCAACAGTGACAATATGAATTCCCTAGATGTTATATTCTTTGCCAACAAGCCCCACTGAGAAAGGCTAGATCAAGTACAAGTGAGAAGACTGTGCCAGTACTGTTCTTTTGTGAATCAGTCTGTCAGGAAGGGTGGTATGCAAAAGCCTGCAGAAAGAGGCATAGAAAAGCCTGCTGTATAGAGATTTATGAGGATCCACAGGATGCCCTAAGATTGATAGCCATTATGTTTGCAGACAGCAAACTAGTCTCCTTCTCTTTCCCAAAGTAGGTATTAACTGGATGCATAAATTTGCTCCCACTTTCTTTCCTGACCACAATGTAATTACAACTTTCATTGAATGCAAAAGGAAATTACCAATAATTATGAAAACAGTAAGCACTGTATTTTATTCTCTTCTGCACAGCACTACAGATCTTAATGTAATATTTGTGTCTTCTGATTTTCCCCCCAGTCTTACTTCTTGCTTTTAAGACACCTAAGCACTTCATAAATGTAAAGGCTATGTACAAACAGGTGAGTTGCTGAGTTTGTGTGGAAAACTTGTGCTTCTTTCTAATGCACACTACTTGAAAATAAATCCATCCATATGAAGTTTTCAAAAGTCTACAGCACTCTCTGTAGAAAAAAGACCCATGATGAAGCAAGTATTTCATTTGCTTTGCAACTTGCTTGTTAATATCTCACCATATTTTGCTTTCTGAAACACTTTCTCCATTTTTAATTCTGCATATCTATTAGTTCATTAGTATAAATGCTTAGTGAAATATTGTTTAAGATCTCAAGTTTAAGTTTAAGATACATTTTCTGTTCCTGCTATTAAAGGGTTTAAAACCCCTATTTGTTCATCTGAGTCCAATGATCAATTCTTTATAGATATTTTTAAATCATCCCATAATTTTATTTTGCCTTTTTAATGGCACTTTGCTTAAGATGTTAGCATAAAGCAAATGGCAAAACTACTTAACCCTGATTTAATTCTATCAAATGTCCAAGTTCTGCTTTGAAACTGCCACAAAATGGAAGTACATTGACTATTTAACTGAGAAATATTTCCTGAACCAAACCGAAAGCAGCGGTGTATCCAAGAAGTAAATTGGGAAAGGGTCAACATTATAGTTGGCAGGACAATGTAGAGTACTACAGTTCCTTTCCTTTAACTTAGTTGCCTGTAAATAGAAATTATGCTTTCATTTTTATTTATGAGGGAGCTGAAAGGACTGTTTAGCTGTTCTTATTCAGTCCTACATAGGAACAGAGAGATAGTTAAATATTTCCAGAGTCTTTGAGAATACTAAAATCCCATTTAAGTTTCATTAATAACATTTCACTTTTTGATATGATGGGGGGGGGGGTTATTCTCACTTTCTTATCCAGCACTCTCATGCTGCACTCACCAGCTTTATCAAAGCCTGACAAAAAAGGTCTTTAAAAAACCATCAAGGACTTTTTAGTTTGATTATTAGTACAAAGCCTTCCACATACAAGCAATATAAACATTAAGTTATTATAGTGGTATGCTTTTGAGCAGAATTAACAGTGCATTCCTAACAAGAGTTACATCCTTCTGAACCCACCTCTGAGCAGTTACATGCCAATGCAAGTAACAAATCATAAACTTAATGGGAAAATCACAAATTATGCTAAAGTATGTGTAATGAAGTCTCATTGAAAAGCATATTTGGGATTTTTGGCTCAAGTGCGAGAGTCGTGTTCAGTAACACCTTGTTAAAGGGAGTTCTGACCCTAGAAAGTTTATATCCTGTGAAAGCTTTTTGGTCATTCAGGTGCTACTGGACTCAAATCTTGCTCTTCTACCGCAGACCAACATGGCTACCCTCCTGACACTGGCTCGTTTGGAAGTTTCCCATGCCTTGTGATCCTTGCATGTGTGCAAAGAAACAAACAAGCATTAATAAATTGTGTAGTAGGCACTGATGGATGTGGGTCTTTTCTTTATTCCCCATCTCCCCAGCAGTCCTTTCCAACACTGGGAAGGCTGCTTCCCAGGGCTATTCAACACTTTCTCCATTTTTAATTCTGCATATCTATTAGTTCATTAGTTCATTAGTATAAATGCTTATATAGTATAAATGCTCAAGTGAACTAATATTCACATGGGGGGGGGCATCCACTGAAGACAAGGAAGAGGTCAATCATCCTTCTTAACTCATCTGTCAGAAATTTCAACCACTTTTCTGCCCTCAGAGAACATATCCTCCCCATTTGTCTATGGGTTCCAGGAATCAGCTTTCCTGGGATCAGAAAGGACAGCTGGAAGGAATGGAATGAGAGAAAGATCAGTGAACTTTGCATATACTGACTGTTAGATCTAACCCATGAATAGAAATGTTTTTAAAAAATAAGTTCTGTTGCACTGGCCCTTCAAACTAACCACATGTGTGAGAACACACACAAGCAGTCAAGAAGAAGGAAGAATGAGGGAACAAAGCTCTTTTGAGCCCTAGCAGAATCCATTGACGTTCAGACTGAACTGGACTCTAAATGATCCTTAGGATGATTTACTAGAGGTCAATGCAGTTCCAATGCTGTTTTTAAAATCAGTTTAAATCTACCTGCAGATTAGGTTTTTACAGCTGTGAACATTAACCTAAGTTATTTTGAAAAAAATCAAGTATGTTTTCTTGTCAGATTTGAAGAATTAGCAATGACCATCCTTGGTACTGAAAAAAGGAAATATCTTCTGACACTGAATTTCTAAATGAGCTCAGTCTGGAAATACTAACCACTCAGGCATCTCTTCAAATAAAAGGTCTTTGCAAGTTACTGTTTTAAAACAAATACTGGCTTGGATCCAGTGACCTGTCAGGGGAAGGAGCACCATTTTCCCCTGCATTCTCCTCTTCCCAGCAGTCCCTTTCAAATCTGCTAAAAGATGAGTCCTGGAGTTGCAAGACCCAACAGACAAACAGCCCCATAGGGCATGAGGCTGCAGTGAGCAGGGAGAAAGGGACAAATCACTGCATCCTCTCTCTTCTAAAAGCACAGATCAACCTGTGATAGGAAAAATGGAAAATGTTACCTTCTTCAGTGCAGCCCTTCCAGCTCATATGGCTGTATGTCCATGCAGATGCCACAACCCCTGGAAAGGAGTCCCATTCCCCTGGTGGGGGTGGGGGATCCCCTGCCTTGGGTCTGTTGCCCACTGCCACTCTGAGACTGCATGCAGTACTATGTCACTTTCAGTAAAACACACAAACAAGTGATTCCTAGAGCTACCTATGTCACTTCCTTTTTTTACAGGAAGTGATGTGGTGCCACAACCGGTATTGTTGCCCTTCATATCCCCATCCACAACCATCCCACCGGTTGCCAGGTCTGGCAACCCTTCCCTGGAATAATATTTCAAAAGGAACAGGTACAGGAGAGAAACAGGTACAGGAGAGAAAATTCACGCCTGCCAGCACTTTCCACTGATGGTTCTCTGGATCCAAGCTGTACTCTATACAGAAAGTGATATGCTGCTTAAGTAAGTATTTTTTAAGGCCTTAGACTTTTTAAAAACCAAAAATGCAATTTGAAAAGGAGGAAAGTATTAGACAATAATATGCACTATTTCCTTTAACTGAGCATAACTGTGTTTAATAGTCTGGGCAGAGCGTACTTGGATAACGAGAAGCAACTTATATTTTTACCTGTCAAAGCCCATGTCTACCCACTGACTTACAATGAAGTTCACATTAATAGACTGCACCATAGTAACATTTGCAAAATTATGAACAATTATGCCTATTGGATACCTTTCATCTTCCTAATGCTGGCAAGTATACCAAAGTACTTTAAAAACAGCAGTTGTTTATCATTTTCCTTCTAATGGTTCTTCTCATTTTAACTTTAAAGTGACCTAATCAGAAAACAAAAAAATATATACCTTCTACATACCAGACAGTTTAAAAGTTCAGTTTCAGATACAAGGTGCTACCTGCCAGAACCAAGATCCAATGAACAAAGCCTCTCAAAAAATAAATGGAGACTATACAGGAGTCAATTTCACTTAAGAAACAAATAGGAATTCAAGGAGATAAATGGGATACAATAAAGCAATTATGAAGAATAAATCAGGAATTCTACAATAAACATTGTGATTTATCCCCTGCACTGTCAATGTACATCACAGAAGTACCTCCAATTAATAAATTACTATCACATTAAGAACTAGGTTTCACTTATCCAGGATCTAATTCAAGCATTTAGCTCATACTTTATAACAGCTGTCAAATATCAGGCCCCCAGGACTTAGCCTCTAGAAGTTGTCTGTGTTCAGATCTCAGTTTATACACAAATGGCAAACAGGGCCACTAAACAATCAAAAAGAGCCCCCCCCAAAGGTCAAAAATAAATATAAAATGCTCTTGTATGACTGTCTCACAATGACAGCGCCCATCCCTGTCCCTCATCTGTCATGTTTATGCTAACCCCCCCCAATAAAATAAGAAAATTAAATAGATGTTTAAAACCTACCGCGAAGGAGACAAATCTGTGAAGACTGTCTCTTTGTTTCAGCATAACCATTATTCTCTGACAGTTGCTATTCACTAGGTCCTTAATTGAAATATGGCCTGTTCCTCAGGTCCATATCCCAAGTACTTTGCCATACACGTTCTCCAATCCATTCACCCAACAGACCCAAAAGGAAAAACAGTAGATTATTCAACAACTTGGTTGTCTCAAGCCATCTGAGGTGGAGGAAGGGTGTGGCAGAAGCTGTCAATGTTCCAGGATTACCCCCATTATATCTCCTTCCATACTCCCAAAGTTGAACACCTTCATCACCTGTATTAATTACATTTACACAGTCTCAGACTACCACTTGGGGAATGTAGTTCAATCAAGTCAAAGAATGTTGATTACTGATTAATGCTATTAACTGTACAGGTTAATAGCATTAATTAAAGCAGAATGTACCCATGGTGATGGAAAGTGCAGTCAACTTATGGCAACCCCTCATGGGGTTTTCAAGGCAAGAGATGTTCAGAGGTGGTTTACCATTGCCTGCCTCTGTGTAGCACCCTGGACTTCCTTGGTGATCTCCAATCAAAGGACTAACTAGAGTCAACCATGCTTAGCTTCCAAGATCTGACACGATCAGGCCAGCCTGGGCCCTCCAGGTCAGGGCATACATGTATCCAGGGGTCATTTTGTAGAAAAAGAGGTGCAGGAGCTTATTAGCATAACTCATTAGCATAACTTATTTGCATATGCTACACCACCTGACATCACCGGAAGTATGTCAGAAGGCAAGAAAGAAAGAAGAGAGAGAAAGAGGGAGAGAGGGAGGGAAGGAGGGCTGACAGAGAGGGGACAGCTACTAATACAAGCCTCAGAAATACCACTATTCTGGGAGGATAGCTTCAGTGGTGGCTGAAGCCTTCAGAAGGCTGGTCGGAGGAACAAGGACCTTTCCAGGGGACGGGGTCATTTTGCTGCAGCCATGACACAAGCAGGCATTCCCCTGTGCAGGGGGGGGGGGGGGGCTGGCACCAACTCCCGGAGCTGCGCTCCCCCGAACTCCTGCTCGAAATGACCCCTGCATATATCCCTAGAGGTAGCTTATTTACATTGGCACATATCTTGCTGTGGTGACAATTTTGGAGCATATGTAATCCAAGAAAGCCAGTAATTCTGAGTGTTAATCAACAGCAGCTACCAGACCAGATGATAAACCGAACATTGTTCCTTCACAAATGCAAAACATCTCGAAATCCTGTTTGTTGTGAATTGAAAACAAACAATCAAGGTGATCAAAAGAAGTGCTTGGCTCAGCATAAAATCAGCACTGAAAGCAAGGTACATTCAAATGCTAATTACCATTTTGCATAAATCACAGTCTCTCTTCTTCTACATTAATAGTGCAGGTGCCAATAAATGTGGCAAACATAAGGGTCTGGGGTACAATGCAGTGTGTTTTATAGTGCAGAATTTACCAGTTTTAGCCTGGAAAGACTGGAGTCTTTACATGGTCTCATACTACCACCTGAGGGCTGTAATTCAGTCCAGTCATGTTGAAGTCTTTTGATCAATGAAGGAGAACTTTGGTGACTAAGGAATTTAGACTAGCCTCTGTTTTAACCAGAATGATAGGTTTTGTAGAGCAAACAGTGCCATGTGGGAAGAAGTTGGTGAGCTTGGAGGTGCAGTAGTTGCTCAGGAGCTTGTAGCAGGTGTAGTAATTAAGTTCTCAAAAGCAAAGTGTTGGCAAATTATGAAAAATTATAGGTATGTTCTGGATATCTGATAGATTCAAAGACAACCACATTTTCAACCTAACAACCTTGCTCAAGACTACATCTAGTCTTACAATGCCCTTGGTTTCCTAAACATTTAAAGTTCATTCATGCTTAAGAACCTCGAATTTGCCTCATCCATGTTATAGATAAGAAGTTATTACAGATAGCTTGAGTTATGTGTCCAACCTGTCTCTAACAGAAATCCATTCTGTAATTCAGAGTATGTTTTGACAGGTGCTGTTATTAGAACAGTACTATGAATATATCTCTTGATAAATAAAAATGCTCAAAATGTTTTATGGTTAATAAAATATAAAGCATTTTAGTGTCTCCTGGTAATTCAGAGTTCTCAGATAATTGCAGCATATAAGCTTACTGTGTGGTAAAAGGACACCTGGCTTGTCATCATGTCTTCAGGTAGCTCTGGACATGCACACTCAAGCAGAGAATGGCTCAGAGGCAGCTTCTGCCTGTCACTCAGGCACAGTGGGCAACAGAGCCTTCACCTGAGAACTGCTCACCACTCAAGTTTCATAATAATTCCTTCTCACCACGCCACAAAATACCACACAATATTTTTCTCATTCGCAGTGTGTAACAAATTAGCTTCTCAAGGTGCCTTCCCACTTAGCATTTTGTACTCAGTTACACCAATTATGAAGGACATACACAGGTATAAAAATCTATAGCCAAAAGGAAGATGTCAAACCTGCCTCAGCCACAGCTTCTATGTCTTTTAACCACTGAAATTCACTTCTTTAAACAGGAAAGATGTTGTCATTAAAGCTTATTTTCAGGTATTCTTAGTTCTTAGCAGTAAGTGGTGTTTTACTTAGTATATTAGTTACAGCAACAATATTTCCTCAGAGAGTTTCCTATGGCAGTTCACATTTCCTGGAGTTGGTCACTGTATTTATGAATCTAACTTACTCTTTGTTAAATTACACTTTATTTCTATTTCCTGAGATGTTTAAAACCGTATTCCCTTTGCAACCGACCAGGGTCCTCCTCAGAGCTAAACCCTCTGTGACAATGGGCAGGAATTAATATTCTCCTCAGAAGAATTAACCCTGTTCCTTTTCTGGCTTGAAAACCGGTTTCTACACACCACCCCAAACACTCTTGCCAAAAACTCTCTCCCAGTTCTGCTGTCTGTGTAAAACAGACTTCAGCTTATGCTGACACTGAGACTTTGAATTCTTATACTGAATTCCTCCTCTGGATAGAGCTATAACACAGTTAATGCAAAGAGTCTCAATCCCCTATTCTCTCTCTCTCCCTTCTCAAAAACTCCACTTCTTTCTGTTTCTGGCGAGGGAGAGGGGCTGATGCAGGCTTCGTCTCTTCAGACTTCAGCCAACCAGCGGTAGGGCCAGCTTCCCAGTGGCAGCAAGGATGGTTCTTGCTGCTGCAATCCTAGCAGCAGCAGGGATGGTTATTGCCATGGCAACTTCCCTCACAGCCCCAGCAGCTTTTCCCGCGCCTCCCGTAAGTCCCTTCTCTGCGCATGTGCAGAGCTGCTGCTAGTAAAAACCCTGCCTTTTACTGACAGAAACAGTTAGAAGCCTGCCCCTCCCCCGAACATTCTAATCTCCTCACAGTTGATGCCTGGGGCTGATGCCATTTCAAAAGGTATTTGGGGGGGATTCAACAGTCCCTGAAAGTTTTTTTAAACTTTTCAGATTTTTCTGCAGATTGAGGAAGGGGCCTGATTATGTAGGAAAAGCTGTTGGGGGAGAGTGAGCTCTCTTTCGGCAGAAATAAGCATCCACACAGAAAAAAACCTCTCAGAATTAGAATATAGATAAAATGAGTTCCCTCAGTACCGGGGGGGGGGGGGGGGATGACACTGTACATTTTTGGCGGGATATAAATCTCAAACTTTTGGCGGGGAGGGCGGGATATAAATCTCAATAAATAAATAAAAATACATTTTCCCTCTGCACACAGTTTATTATATATTTCCCTCTGCTGGCACTGGCCAATCAGAGAAGAGGAGCAGCCTGTCACTCAAGCTCTCCATTCCAGGGAAAAGTTAACTCTTTACCTCCCAGCTTTCTCACTTAGCTGCAATCAGAAACCTGCTTTTAAAGTGCAGTCTGTCACAAGAGTTTGACCCTCTTTTTTGTCCTCCCCCATCCACACCAAATTCTCTTTAACAATCAAATCATCTAGGACCTAGTTGTTGTTGTTTTTTCTGCATCATTTGACAGGCAGCACCTTGAAACCCAACAAATCAATGCATCTGTCTTGAGCTAATTCTAACTTAAAGAACTCTATATAGAGAAATAAGAAACACCATCTTCATCAAGATGTCTATGTGTATATATTTTGGTGCAGGTTTACCTAGCAAGCAGGGATCAGCATTGCCCCTCTTTAATTTACAAGATCTGGCCAGAATTCACCCCAGGAGATATAGCTTTAATTCATTAATTCATCACAAGTTTAACTAGCTGTCTTTGTTGAATATGCTTGTTCTTCCATATGAGGCTAACAATGATTTAATACCCTCCATAAAGAATTTTTAAACTCTGCAACTGAGTACAGCAATGGAAAATGTCACTTGTATACAAACAATTATTGCTTTTCCACAGTAGGAAAGAATATCAAAGGTACAAAGAAATCAATATTTATGCACATGGAAGAAGAAAAGTAGAACTAGTACTCCACTGGCCAAATCCAGTTCACAGAAAACCAACAGTTGCTTCACTGTTCAGTTATGCCCCCCCTCAATCCTTTAAAGTTAGTATCTTCCCAAAATAGCTTCATGAAAGATCAGAAACTAGCAGAGATTTATTGTACTGCACATATTCATTTCCATCCAAAGATAGGCAGTCTACTGCTATGAGACTTTCAGCATTGCCCCGCCATAAATACATAGGGGATGTGCAAAGGAAAGCTTCCCTCTGTGTTCTGTTCTATAACATTCCTGTGGCCAGTCAATTTGCTGATATATAGTGATCAAAGAATGGTAACTATTAATACAAACTCAGTGTTGTTGTTTTTTTCATATTAACATTTTTATTAAAGTTTTTACAACATAACTTACATACAAACACGACAACCACAACAATATATTAACAAACTAAGTTAAAGTTTTGCTGTTTACAAAATTTGCAATAAAGTAGGTAAAGTACTATGCCAGTCATTTTCAAAAAAATATCAATTTCTGGTATGCAGGGTTTGCTGGTAACATCTTTTCCTTAGTTAAATAAGAGATAGTTGTGAACCATACACTTACTACTCTTTTTTGATACAGTGCTGGTGGATTGTTAACGACTGAATAAGACAGCTTAAATAATAGAAAATAATCCCATATCTTTGATAACCACATTTTCACTATGGGTGGTCGATTATTTATCCAATGCAAAGCTATTAGGTTTTTAGCAATTGTTAGAAGTATTGAAATTATTTCCACTTGATATTGGTTAAATTTTTCAAATTTCCAAAATTCTAGTAGAATCACCTCCGGTTTGTTAGGTAGAGTTTCCCCCGTTATTTCTCTTATGTATTGTATAATCTGTTTCCAAAAGTCTTGTATCTGTGGGCAATTCCACCAGCAGTGTAAAAAATTTGCTCGTTGATTACACTTTTTACAGTTTGGAGAGAAAATTTTGTTCATTCTGTTGGAGATTGTTGGAGGGATATACCAACGTGTCAAAAATTTTGTGGCTTGTACCCTGATTGTTGGAATTTTGGATGAAATACTAGGGGCTTTCCATATTAGGGCCCAGTCGTCTTCTGAGAGGTTGATCAAAAGGTCTGATTGCCACTGTTTTTGATATAATGTTGTGTGTTCCTCTGTGTGCTCACTTAAAATTTTGTATATTTTTGTGATCCAACCTGTTGTTTGATCTGTGGTCTTGCTTAACATTTCTTCGAATGGGGTTAATGGTCTTTTCCTAGATTCTCTTAGTTGGGGTGACTCCAGTAGGTGTTTTATCTGCAAATATTTGTACCAGTGCACCGAGATTTTATATTTTTGTTCTAACTTTGTCTTATCTAATATAATTCCTTTTTCCAAAAAGTGGCTCACTCTTCTTAAGCCTGCCTTTTGCCAATCTGAATATTCTGTTGTGTTATAAGCTGGGGCAAACCAAGTTTGGTTAGTATAAGATGCTTGAGTTGAGATGTCTGGGGCTAATAATGTGTTCCATCTTTCCCATATTCCTAGTGATGTTGCGATATTATTTAAATGTGTATTTTTCAGGGATTGTATTATTTCCCGGTTCCAAAGAACGTCGTATAATGAAATATTCTTTTCTTGGAGTGTGTTTAGTTCTATGTCTACCCAGGTAGGGGAATGAGGTGTTATGGCTGCTTGGAGAAGTCCTGCAATATGTGTAGCCTCATAATACAAGATAAGGTTTGGAAAATCTAGTCCTCCACGTGAATGTATTCTTGTGAGAGTTTTAATGTTTGTTCTGGGTTTGTTTTTGTTCCAAAAAAATTTATTCAGATCTGATTGCCAAACTTTAATATTTTGCTTCGAAATTTTGATTGGAAGGGTTCTAAATAGGTATAAGTATCTTGGTAAAACAAAGTTTTTTATTAAGTGTAGTCTGTCCGACCAAGTTAGTATTTTCATGTTCCATTCTTTTAATTGTGTCTGGATTTCCTTATGTAATCTTTTTAAAATTATATTCAAATATTTGATCTAAATCTGATGAAATATATATGCCTAAATATTTCCAGGGCTTAGGTGGATTGTTTAGTTTAAATTTTTTAATGATTTGGTCTAAAAGCTGTTGATCTAAATTTAGTGGGAGGATTTGAGATTTTTCTGAACTAAATTGGAGGTCCGAAATTTCTCCAAATTTTCAATATGATAATATAATTCCTTCAGGCCCCCGGAAGGATTTTTTAAATAAATTATAATATCGTCTGCGTATAGTGAGATTTTATGAGAGGTTTGTCCAATTTGTATTCCTTCTATAATTAAATTTTTCCTAATAAGTTCTGCTAAAGGTTCTATTGCCAATATAAACAAAAGTGGGGATAAGGGGCAACCCTGATGGGTGCCCCTCCCTAGTTGAAATTCTTTGGAGTAACTGCCATTTATTTTCAATTTGGCTGTTGGTTTGTCATATAATGCTTGAATAATTTTTCGAAAGGAACTGCCAAACCCCATAAGTTCGATTGTTTTGTGTAAATAATTTACGTCTATACTGTCAAAAGCTTTAGTCACGTCCAAGGACAAAATAAGTGCTTCTAATTTATTTCGAGTGCAATAATGAATTATATCTATTAATTTTCTTGTGTTGTCTGCTATATTTCGTTTAGGTAAAAAACCTGTTTGATCTATTTTAATGTATTCTGGAAGGACTTTTTTTAAACGGTTTGCAATAATTTTTGTGAATAATTTCGAATCAGTGTTTAATAATGTAATTGGTCTATATGAGGAGGCTTGTGTTTTGTCCTTTTGTGGTTTGGGAATTAGTATTATTTCAGAAGTTAGCCACATTTTCGGTAGTACCCCTCGAGCTAAGATATCATTGCACAATGCCGTGAATGAATCTATCAGTTCTGATTTGAAGGACTTATAAAATTCAAAGGGGTACCCATCTGGGCCTGGTGTAGAGTTACTTTTTGCCTGTGCTATTACTTCTTTGACTTCCAATTTGGTGATTTGGGTCTCTAAATATTCTTTGTGTTGTTTTGTTAATGGTTTCAATAAGTCATTACTTTGTAAAAATGAACTAATATTATTTTTTTCTATTTCCTTAGATTTGTATAGGTCTGTGTAATATCTTTCTAGGTTTTGAATTATGATTGAAGTATCTGTGTGGAGGTTACCTTGTGGGTCTCTGATTGCGTGGATATACCTCTGTGCTTTCTTTTCTTTGACTCTCCAAGACAGGATCTTTAGTGTTTTTGGGGTTTTTCTCCAATGTTTTTGTTTTATAAACAATAAGTCTTTTTGTATTTTTTGCGTCGTTATTGTTTCTAAGATCTTTCTTTCTGCCATCAGTTGCTTAAGATATTTATTGTTTCCTGAGTTTTCATGTTCTATTTCAAGCTGTATTATTTTATTTTGCAAAGACCTAATACTATTATTCTTGTCTTTTTTTAGGAAAGACGTTAAGGAAATCAGATCTCCTCTAATCACTGACTTCATTGTGTCCCAGTTATTCTGATGGGAAGTATCCTCAGGCCTATTCAAACTAAAAAAATCCTTTAAACTGTCAACTATTTTTTGATTGGCATCAGAGCTTAATAAAATTGATTTATTCAAAGACCACTTTTTGTCCTTGTCTACAGTTTTTTTCAGTTCTAATTTGCATGATACTGGTGCATGGTCCGACCATATTTTAAGTTCTATATCTGTTTGTGCTATCTTAGAAAGCAAAGTATGGGAGACTAAAATGTAGTCAATTCTTGTGTATGAGTTAAATCTGTAAGAATAAAAGGTGTAATCTCTGGTTTCTGGGTGTTGTATTCTCCAGATATCTGTAAGGCCATATTTCCTGATTAAACGTTGTAATTCTGAATCATATTGCTCATTTAGGCTTTTCTTTTTCTTTTTAAACCTTGATCTGTCTAGGTAGGTGTTTAAAATATAGTTGAAGTCCCCTCCTATAATAATTTGACCTTCTTGGAACAATCCCAGTGTTTCCAGTGTTTGTTCTAGAAACTGTAATTGATTCTTATTTGGGGCATAAATTGAGCCTATGGTTATTTTTTCCCCTTCCAATAAACCCTTAATAAAAACGTATCTCCCTTGTTGGTCGGCCAAAACCCCAGTGACGTCTAAATGAGCATTCTTTGCTATTAATATCGCTGAGCCCCTGGCTTTGGATGAGCCAGGGGACATAAATTGCTGAGTATACCAGGAGGTGGCCAAAACTGGTTCTGTTACTTTTTTCAGATGGGTTTCCTGTAATAGTACTATCTTTGGTCGTGTTTTTAAAATCTGGGATGTAATTCTCTGTCTTTTGATTTTATTATTCAACCCTCTAACATTCCAATATATTATACTTTGCATATTTGTATAAATATTTGTAGCAAATAACCTTAACCTTAATTTATTTTAATACTTTTAAGTTTTTAAGAGAAAAATATCTTTACTTCTTTCTAGTGTTTACCCTGCAATATAGTAACAAATTCAACTTTAACTTGGAAACTAGGTTAAAACAGTAATAATAAACAATTAACTACTTATACTATCTTAATATTTAACTATTACTACTCTACCCCCCTCCTCCCCCCCTCTATTATATTTTTGACTATAACAATCAAAACCAAAAATCTTAACTAAATAGTTTCACACTTTCTATTACAAAACTCAAATATACCTTTTTTCTAACAAAAGTCTGTCTTTTATTTTAAATGCAGACCTTCCCAGTATCCTTTAGATCTTCCTGGAGCTAAAAAAACCTTCCAAAAGGTTCCCCTTCCCCCCTCCCCCTCCCTATCTTATGATCATATCTTATATGATAACATTGAAGCAGAAGTATAGTTTTTTAAAATATATATATATATAAGAGCAAACATGTAAATTTTACGTACATTTCAATGATCTACTTTTGGTGTGGAATTGCGAACTGGGACCTTGCTGGCTTTAAATGGGGATAATGTCATAGAGAGTCTCCTTTTTGCAGATCTCTTTGAGATATCCATTGGTTCAGCTATATTTAGTTCCTGCAGTAACATTCTTCCTGAGTCTTCATCCGATGCTTGGTAGGACTTGCCTTGGTGCCTTACTGTTAATTTTCCTGGCGTACTCCAGCGGTATTTTATGTTCTCCTCACGCAGTTTTTGAGTTGTTGTTTTCAGATTTTTCTGGATTTGTAGAGCTTCAGCCGGTAAGTCTGGAAAGACTGTAATTTGTAAGTCTTGGTAAAGTAGATATCCATTTTCTCTGGCTATTTTTAAAATTTCTGTTTTCACTCTTACATCTGCAAAAGACACTAAAATGTCTCTGGGAAATTTCCTATTTGTATTAAGAGGAAAGCCGATCCTGTATGCTTTCAGCAGAGCCGGGAAGATTCCTTCCTCCAGTTTTAGTGTCTTAGCGAGCCACTCTGCCATTATTTTTATCAGATTTGGGGTTTCATCTGCGTCTTCAGGGAAACCACGAAATTTTAGGTTCTGTTTTCTAGCCGACGTTTCTAAAAGGAGTATTCTCTCTTTTAAGTCTTTATGTTCCAGTTGAATCTTCTGAGTTGTTTCCTGATTTCTTTGTCCCATTTTAGTTGCATTTTCTGCCACTATCGCTGTTGTTTCTACTGCCTTTGCCAAGTCATTTATTTGCTCAAGAATGGGCTGTAATAACACGTTGATTTGTTGATACAAACTCAGTGTTGTGCCTACTCTCTGAAGTCTCTGTCACCTCATTGTCACTAAGACTCAAGTAAGGATGTGCACCTCAGAAGAAAAATCAGTATTTTTCAGAACCTGATATCAGGGAGCCAAAAAAATATCATTTCCAGTTATTCGGGTTCCAAATACTGGTTTAGTGTTCAGATATAATGGCGTGGGGGGATCCTGATATTATTCAGCTTTATTATTCCTAATGGGGAATCTTTCCAGGAGTCTGGAGGGGCTGGTTTTAAAGTGATTGTACCAAAATTGCAGCAGAGCTGCTGGCATCATTCTGCTAAATACTTTCCAAGTTTCAAGTACATTGAACACAGAGGTCCAGTTTATGGGCCCCTAAACAAGGTGCCACCAGCTATCCTCCACTGTTTCCGAGGGGGGGGATTCCACGCTTTTCCTGGGGCAAACAGTAACCAAACACTCAAGAGCAAGCAAAGCAACCATTGGCCAAAAGCCTTTCAATGTAAACAGAACCCGTAAGCCTGACAAACCAATGCAGAATCAAGGAATCGCAGCAGAAGCATGGTACAATTTGACAAGCCTAACACAGCTACTGTCAAACCAGAGAATTCTCCAAACCAAACTAATTTAACATGAAATGCTGTTGTAAGCCAAAAAAAATTCAAATCAGAGAATCCAAGCCAATGTAGAACCTAAGAATGCAAGCCAATGTCAACCCAAAGAATCCAACACAATCCACAAACCCAACACAAACCAGCTTGAGCAAAGAACACCATGTTGCAAGACCAACAAAACCAATTTCAAAGGACAGAACTGAAGCCAAATCAACCTGGCAAGCTGATAACAGGTCCTGTCAAGAAGATAATGATACAGATACACAGTAAAATTAAAGAAAAGCTGTCTTTGGAGCCTTAAAATGCTGCCTCCCAATATTCCCTGTTATTTCCAGGACTTTTTGGAACACAATTCTAGTATCCCAGAAAAACACAGATACCACCTGGACACCCAAATGTATCCAGAAAATACTGATAAGGGTTTTTTTTTCCAGACACACACACACACACAAACCAAAAATATCCAAACACACATCCCTAGATTCAAGTTTACTTATTTAAAATATTTTTCATCTCACTTTACTTTGACAAATTACAGGATTCCAATAATAAAAATGAATTTAAAATGTCAAAATAATCAAACATCTGAAAAAGCTAATAAACACAATAGCCTCATTATCCCAGCTATTCTAAAGGAGCATAGAAAGCTTTCCTAAACAAGTTTGTAAAAGAATTTGCACAAATTAGCAGAGATTACCATTAACTGAAAACCCAAATGAAGAAATTCCAAAGTTTACAAACATCACAGAGAAAGCCCTATGCCTATCCTTTGCTTTCATAAAAGTTTCTGGCAGGAGTTCCATGAAATGTACCCCATGTGAATCAACATCAGTGTGTGAATCTCTTTGAACCAGGAAATTGTCCTTTCTCAGGAGTTTCTTTCCATGCATATAAGGCCTAAACCATATAAGCAGCAGTTGTAGTAGTTGTTTATTATTATGATCCAAGATCAGAATTTAGGTCAACAGGTACAGTAATATAAAACAAATACATTAATTACATTACCTAAACATATCTAGGCATTAAATACAACTGTATACTTAAATGAATAAAATTATTAAAACATAATTAAAATTTCTTAAAAGAAATTGCAATCTTCAGTCTGATTAGACTAGCAAGAGAGCAAAATCGTGCTACATTGGCAGTAATTTTGTTGCTGCAATCAGCTAAGACGAGAGTGGAATAAAATTGATTGGATCTGCCTGGATAGGAGGAGATAATTAACTTTATTCAGATCCCCTGATAGTATACTGACAATATAAAAGAACATGCTCTATTGTCTCTACCAGTCCGAACTGACAGGGGCAGAGACAATCTACATATGGGGTATGAACATATCTCCCCTTCAAAAGAGGAGAGGGGAGAATGTTAAGTTGTGCTAAAGTAAAAGCTCTGCAGTATTTTGGAAGTTCCAACAAAAAAAAAAAGATAACTGGACAGAACAAAATTTTGTTTTCTATTCCCCGCTGCCAGGACACACAAGGCTCATACTCTATCCACTTGTAGAGAAGTGTCCCATAATCTCTGTTTAATAATTACTCTGGCTCCTTGGTAACCACGGTACAGGAGAGTTGTACTGGAAAAACCCAGTAGTGACAGTTTTCATTCTATTGTTGAGACCCAGCTTGAGAAAAAATTATCTTGGAGGATTGAAGGAGTTAAAGTTAAAGGGGGAAAGTTTTATTTTGACAAATGGCATGAAACCAAATCTAGGTTTGTGGTGAAACTAATCCAGCCTCTAGCCTGAGCAAAGTGTTGTGAACACATCTTGGAACTCCTAATAAAGATCCTAAAAATTGATTGCTTTGAGTGGAATAATTTTTGTACAGATACCTGCGTACCGTACATAAGCTGGGGTACCATCTTGCTCTGAAAAACCTCTGAAGGAGTTAAAGTTAAAGGGGGAAAGTTTTATCTTAACAAATGGCATGAAACCAAATCCAGGTCTGTGGTGAAACTAATCCAGCCTCTAGCCTGAGCAAAGTGTTGTGAACACATCTTGGAACTCCTAATAAAGATCCTAAAAATTGATTGCTTTGAGTGGAATAATTTTTGTACAGATACCTGCGTACCGTACATAAGCTGGGGTACCATCTTGCTCTGAAAAACCTTCAGGGCATAAAGAATATAAGCTCCTTCTTTTGTATACAAAAATCTCAACATGGCTAAGAACATTTTTTGAGTGGATTCTGTAACCAGGGAAAGGTGAGCAGCCCATGAACCTGAGGACTGAAATGCAACTCCCAAATATCTAAACACTTTGACTTGTTCGATCGTATGTCCATCTATTTGACACCTGTGTATCAAGGGTCTTTTAGCAAAGACATTAGTTTTAGTGAAGTTTATAGTTAGATGTTCCTCATTACAATAGATCAAAAGTGCTCATAGGGCTCTTCTCAGCCCTACCTCAGTGTAAGACAAAATGGCTGTGTCATCTGCATACAAGAGCATGGGAATGGGCCTATTTGCAATAGCTGGGGGATGGAAATCTGGTTAGGGACTGTACCAGAGAGTTTATGTAGCAATTAAATAATAAGGGTGCAAGTAGGCAGCCTTGTTTTACACTCCTTCAAATGGGCACCTTATGAGACAAGTATCTTTGAGGGTTGCATCTTACTGATAGTTGATTATTTTCATGAAGGGCATGTATGAGGGCCAGTAATCTATGGTCTATTGTAGACTCTTCAGGTTTTAACCCAAGTCTGTTGTGTGAGATGCTATTGAATGCCATTCTGTTGGCGACAAATGATGTATACAAAGCTCCTGGTGGCCTACCACATAAGTAGCCACTAGCATGGCAAGTACAAAAGTCTTCCAAGTAGCCAGGCAAGTTTGCCTATTTACACATATACAGCATCTATATAAAGGCCTCACACAGAGTTCATACGTGTACAACTTGTACAATAATAGATTCCATGCACATAAGATAATGACTATATGAAGGCTGGGGGTAGGGATGGCAGGCTTGATTCTTCCATTTACTGTAGCAATTTCTGACCATGTGAACAGAGCTCTCATTCACTCAGTTACAAATAGTTTATATTACAAATTACTGTAAGCAAAAAAAAAAATTAGATAAACAGTTTTTAGATGCAGAAGTCCATGACATTTTGCTCCCTCCACTCTTTTATTTATTTCATTTATAGTCTGTATTTCTCCATAGGACCCAAGGCAGATTACAATTATGATAAAAACTTTCAGTCAATCAGTAAGCACATTACAAAATATGATAATATTATGCAATCAGTGAGTGGATTACAAGATATGGTAACATTTGAATCTAACAGCAAAGATTTCTAGTAAGACAAAATAATGCAGTAGGGCCTGTAGAGGGGGGGAGGGGAATAAACCAGAACAATGCATGCAAACCTATCTATTTAAGGAAATAAGACAATCACTGTAGGAAATACTTTATCCATAATAAAAGTCATTTCCTGAGTTGAACCATTACACTGCCGTTTGGTGATTCTTTTTGCAAGGTGGTACCTCCAGAAAGCATTGCTCAGATGAGTGGAGCTCTCATGGCAGAACATAGCAGGAGAGGCGGTATTGTGAGTATGTGGGTTCAATAGTTTTAGGGGCTTTGTAGATGGTAGTCAACACCTTGAGCTGAACCAGAAACTGATTGGTAAATAATGAAGAATCTGCAGAAGGGGAGTGATATCCAGAATCCGCTTGGCACCAGATAGTAGCCAGCCCCAGGGTTCTGCACCAGCTGTAGTTTCTGAGTTATTTTTAAGGACCAACCCACATACAGTGTTTGGAATCAGTAATGGACTGGATGAGGGTGAACAATCTGAAACTTAATCCTGAAAAGACAGAGGTTCTCTGGGCAGAAAAGGCAGACCAGGGACTTCAGATCACACCTGTCTTCTGTGGGGTGATACTTCCCTTGAAAAGCCAGGTTCTCACCTTGGGAGCGCTAGTCAACATGGCAGTTGCCTTTAGAAAACCAGGTGGCTGTGGTGGTCTGGAATCTGGAGTGCTATTTCCCAGCTCTGTGTCTCTTGCATCCACTGTTTTCCTGGGTCAGACAGTTCTAGCCACAGTGATCCATGCCTTAGTTACAGCTAAAACTGGATTGTGCTATACTTGGGGCTTCCCTTGAACAGTGTTTGGAAGCTGCAGCTAGTGTGGAAGGCTACACCTAGACTACTGGTTGGGAACAGCTATTGGAAGCATGTGACCTCAATACTATAGTAATTATAATGGCTACCAGTGCATTAAAGTAGTCCACCCTTGAGATAACCATAGCATGGATTCACATGGCTAGGTCAGCAGGGTCAAGAGAGGGGGCCATCTTCTGAATGGAGTTGATAGAATGCCTTTTTTCGCAGCTGCATCAGCTTATTTATCCAGCAATAAAGCTAGATAAGTATCACTTCACTAAATTCTTGAAATTGTAAACTCTGAAACAAAACTGACATAAAACACCTTTTTTTTCTCTTGCACTTATCCCTTAAACTGCACTTGAAACAAAATGTATCTTTTACAGTCCTTTAAGCCTTTTTCTCTCTTGCCATTTCACTGCCTTTTAAATTTTCCAGCATCTCGAGGTATATTCCTGCCTACTGAGTAATTGCTAGCTTGGAGGGAGTGTGGAGAGAGATCAAAGAGGAGGAGGGCAGGTTTGAAAGAACTATCAATAGATGAATGCAGATAAGAACAGCAAGGTTTTGCTGGTGTGTGCTTCCCTCTCTGTATGCAGGAAGCTAAGAGAGATTTATCTAATAAATGAACAGATTTCTGCATTCAGATACCAAAACAAACCATAGTTAATAAGCCATGGACAAACCATGGTTTAGAATTCTTGGATAAAACTGCTGTTTGTTATAGTAAATCGGAATTTGACAAAACCATGATTTATAAATTTTGGTTCATTGTGATGTTTGAATGTATCCAGATATAACTCAAAGTTATTCCTTCCCTAACCCCTTCTAAAAATAGATTACAAAAAAGTGGGCCTGTGTAGTCTACTCTTGTCCAATATACAGTAAACTAAGAAAAAGGGAAAGAAAAGGGAACAGGAAAAGGTGAGAAAAATGAAAATGGGGTAGGAAACAATAAAGGCAGAAGAAAAAGAAAAGCATGAACGGTGATGTACTGCTTTGTACATCCAATCAAGTATATTCTTTTAAAATACAAGTTTTATTATTAATAATTTCTAAACTTACATCCAAATTATAATAGTTTTTAAATACATTTTAGACCCCACCGTCCTTAAAATCCTATTAATTCACACCAATGCTAGTTTTAGCTACAATATAAAAAGATACTACTGACATCTTCAATCTACAAAAGGCAGTGGACTGAACCCTTAATTATTAATGACTGAAGCCTTAATTATTGTATTTATTATTGGCTTCATTTATGTCCTGCCTTTATGCTCAATGGAGACCCAAAGAGGCTTACAGCACTCTCCTTTCCACCACTGTATCCTCACAACAACCCTGTGAGGTAGGTTAGGATAAGAGTGTGTGACTGGTCCAAGGACACCCAGCATGCTTTGCTGATAAAGTAGGGGTTTGAATCTGGGTCTCCCAGATCCTAATTCAACACTCTAACCACTACACTGCATATGACAGCCAATGTAGGAAACACACGAGTTGGCATACAGAATCTGCTGTTTTCCAAGAATTCACATTTTTACTTTTTATTTTTGTGATTCAAGCTCATTATTGAGCAGCATGGATTGACAGCTTTATATGGTTCAGAGAGCAAATTAGTGCTCAGTTGTATTGTTGCAAGACAAGAAGTACAATGCACATTTATATTTATGAGTTGAGTTGGTTTTTAAACCCTGTTTTTCTATCCCTGAAAGCAATTTAAAATCACCTTCCCTTCCTCTCCCCGCAACAGACCCCCTGTGAGGTAGGTGGGGCTGAGAGAGCTCTGAGAGAACTGTGACTAGCTCAAGGTCACCCAGCAGGCTTCATGCAGAGGTGTGGGGAATCAAATCTGGTTCTCCATATTAGAGTCCGCTGTTCTTAACCACTACACCACACTGGCTTTCTTACTATTTAAATTTACTGTTTACTCCATAAATAGGTGCTGCCAGAATCTTGCTTAACAGATAGCAAATTCCTCACACTTAATCAGCTGAACACTTGCCTTTACAGAACACATACCCACCTCATGGACTTTTCCCACATGATAAGTCTGTTGTTGTTGCTGTTGTTTAAAAAAATATGCAAGGGAGGAAACCTAAGTGTTGTTAACCTATGAGTAACTATTATTATATTTTAGCTTCCCAAAAATCCAACTAAATCACTTTGTGATTGAGAGGCCCTGTGTCTGAGTGACACTGAAAAGCACTTCCTCACTAATAGGTGTGCAGGTGGCTAGGCACTGTGGTTTATACAGAATAGTCACCTACAATCCACACTTTACAGGGTGAAAAGGGTGTGCCCTTTTCAGATTATTGCTTTATATGGCAAACTAGCAGGATCAGCATGAGCAACAGAATTACTGGTATGCAGAAACACCACTAAATGCTCTGTAACCCATTTTAAATGTAAGCCATATAACAAGAATTCCCTCTTCTAAAGATGATAATTCAGTTTCCCATTGGGATGCCGATTACTGAGAAAGTAAAGCCAGGAAGTACCCAAAAATTATGTGAATGCACCCAGTCTTTCTTCCTTAGAAAGGCAACAACAATTTACAATTCAGTCATATGACCTTGTCATTCCATTGCCAAATATTGTGATATGTTGGTGTGACCTTATTGGGCTCCCTGTCGCAATAACAATATTTCAACTGTTTGGCCAATGTTACCAAAATCAATGTTGTAAAAACCATGTGGGTAGTTAGTGCAACAAAAGTCAAGCAGCCATTACTGTTTTGTGCTCTATCCTTTGAGTTATTTAATCAGCCTGCTACTGCAGAGCCAAGCCTTTGCCAGAAACAAAAAGTTATGATTGTTGTTTACAAATACAGGCTTCCCAATTTTGATTTGCCAATACAAACATCATTAAAATTGCTTTTCAAATACAGTACTTATTTAAAGTTTCATAAGTAATAACAAGCTTCAGCTTCGAAAACATAATAAAGTTATACCCACTGGAAGAAAAGGATGTTAAAAATGATAGTCAAAGAAAGTGCTTTACAGAACACCATCTTATAGTCCAGAAAAAGTCCTGGTGGTGGAAACAGCCATCAAGTCACAGCCAACTTATGGTGATCCCATGGGTTTTCAAGGGAAGAGACTAAGGCCGCAGTCACACGGCCCTTTAATGCGGGAGGAAATGCTGTTTCCTCTCGCATTTAAAGTAACGGATTACACTGGCCGTGGCTAGTCCCGCGCCTAAGCAGGCTCTAGCGCGGGTTCAAAGTGCTTTTTCCGACCCTGGGAAAATCAACTATTTTCCCAGGAGTCACACTTTGAACCCAGGCTGGGCCGTTCTGGACATCCCTCTTTCGCAATCATTTATTTATTTAGTTAGTTAGTTAGTTCAATTTATATCCCGCCTAGCCAGCGGATATATTGTGAGAGAGGGCAGTCCAGATCATACCGCCTCCATTTCCCCCCCCCCCTTTTGCACTTGGGCGCTTGGGCACTCAAGCGCCCAAGTGCAAAGGGGGGGGGGGGACTCCCAAACTTACCATGCGGCTGGTGGGGCACGGGGAAGGGTGCTTCCCTCAGCCGCCGCCGCCAGCCGCCTCCACCACAAAAAGCTGCCGCCAGCCACCTCCACCGCATGCCACCACTGCCACCTCTTCCGGGACTCCTACACGCCCATGCCACACGCCCACGCCACCTCCTTTGCCAGCCGCCACCGCTGGGGGTTGGGATGTATAAACATCCCAACCCGAACTAAAAAACCGCGGCCACTTTAAGTCCAGGAGAGCTCCTGGATTTAAAGGGCCGTGTGGCCACAGCCTAATCGAGGTGGGTTTGCCATTGTCTTCCTTGGTGGTCTCTCTTTCAAGTACTAAGCAGGGCCAACCATACTTAGTTTTCCAGATCTGACAAGATTGGACTAGCTTGGGCCATCCAGGTCAGCACAGAAAAAGCAATACCCATACTAAGAGAAAATCTATAATCATGTTTAACTTATAAGATCTTATTCTACCATTTGCACTAATGGATAGAAATCTCACAATGATTCCAAGGCTCCACCAGCAGAAGATGGAGAAGAGAGAGATTTCACCAAGTCCCCCCCCCCCGGGGGGGGGCAAAATGGATTTTTGTCCATATAGGAGCAAAAGAAAATGCCAGCATTAGCTTTTGCAGAGAGGGGAAATGAAGAGAAGATCTGCATCCACCAGTACAATGGTTGGTAGGATGCAATCCATAAGCAGTCAATGTGTAACTTATTCAAAACACAATACCATAATGTCCTTCATCTCTATTTATTTTGAGAGGGAATGCACTGCAACCAGATCCAGCAAAGGAAGTTCTAAGAAGCAGGTTTCTGAATGTGCAGTCAGTGCATAATTTCATGTTCATCTTAATGCTCACAGCAGTCCCAATGAACTGTTGGGATGGTTCCTTTGATGTATAAAGAGATGCATTCCTAGTTGGGCCCACAAATTGCATGTGACTATTTACAAATTAGAAAACTAAGCTCAACTAGCCCCTTAGCTAAGCCTGTAATTTTATACTGTTCCTAGACACCACAGACCCAATACATAGCACGAGGATAAAGTAAACATAAAGCCAGCACAGAATTTGACAGATTAATGTTGCTGCCATATATGTCCATCAATACTGTACATAATCATGTGTCCTTGTCATGTGAAGATGTATCCGTCTGTAAGTTAATGTACACAATGAAATCTGCAGGGAAAGCAATTTTGTAGGCTTCAAACTTTCCACAAGAACCACTGGATTTTTGTTGTTTTATCAATCAAAAATTGATTTATCAATCCTAAAGTTGCTTTTATATTAGTATTTGCGTTCAGCAGTCTGCTATATGTGCCAATAAAGTGCAGCTCAAAAGGCATATGGAGAGAATATGTACAATTAGGCAAGCTGCCAAGTGCTTAGAGTTCTATTTTATGATCAGCAGCAGCATGGGACCCCTTGGCTTTTAAATAGGCTTCACTAGAAGGACTAATAGAAGTCATTCTGAAATACCATGTGAGCCCAGGAATTCTCTGATTCCCACAATAGTTAGAGATAACTTGGTTATTCCAAATCCACAGATGCCAAGGAGGACAAAAATAATACCACATTACTCATGTGCGGAATTCTATTTTACCTTACCTTTGCACCTCTCATCATCTATGACTTCGTATCTCCTTTACATGCACAGACAGTTGCTACTGAATTTCATGTAACAAGATTCATTAAAATGCATTTGGAGAGTCCTGATCTAGCTAAACATTTATATGAACGTTGAGAGAAGTTCAAACATTTTTAACAAGGACAGCATAACTTTCTTTGGAGCTTTTGACTTGGTTAATTACAGATAAATACTCCCTTGAGCAAGCAAAGAGCTCCCTCCCCTGAAGCTTCTCCAGTGGAGTTGATAAATACAGAGGTACCTACCTGGTACACACAGATTATTTAACCGGTATATTTTTATCCTGCTGTTCCTCCAAGGAGCTCAGGACAGCATGCCTCATTTTCCCCTCCTCTGTTTTATCTTCATAACCACCTATGAAGCAGCTTAGGCTGAAAGCTACTGACTGGCCCAAGGTTACCAGGCAAGTTGTGTGGTGGAATGAGGATTTGAATTTAGGTTTCCTAGATCCTAATTTGACATTCTAACCCATTCTAACCATTATGCTACACCATCTTGCAGATCTGCCCCTTCCACTGAATGAGTACTCAGACCACAAGCACAGAGTGCACACTGGACTCTAGCATAGATTAATTGTATTTTCCTTAAGATTGGCACCTACAAACCAGATCAACTACAACTCTAGTCGTTCTTCAATGCATTTTAATTGCTATTCAACTAATAGCTGGACCTTGCTATAAAAATCTAACCTTGGAAGCACACATACTAACCAGTTATTTATGTGACTGAGTTAGCTCCCAGCATAACAAGAAACAAATCATTCTTAATCACCACTATAATATCATGTGGAATGGTATCATCTGTGGAATAAAATCTTCCCTATTCACCTCTCATCATCTGTGATTTCAGCATGGACTTTGCATTTGTACATGCTCCTAGAATTGGTACTGAATATCACATTAAGAAAATTCAAGATGAAAGCTAGCACCGAACGGTAAGGTAATGAGAATAATATAATGAATACTTTGACCTTTTCTAAGAACATGCAGTGCTATATACACATGCTTCTAATTCTCCTCAGCCTTCTATAGTATGCTAAAAAGAACTTTCTGGGCCTTTACATTTTGGTCTCCTTGAAATTCACCTATTAAACCAGAAGATGTTTATAATTTCACAGCACAACTACTGCTACCCACCCCGTTTTAATATTAATATGGATAATATTTTACAAGTTTTTAATCTCACGGCACAGGATTAGGGTTGCCAAATTGTTGAGACTTACCGGCGGGGGGGAGTCCTCCTCGGTCCGGGAGCTTCCCCGGCACGCACGCTTACGCACACGCCGCGATGATGTCACCCGGAAGTGACATCATTACGTTGGGGGTGTTGCCAGGGCGACGCTCTGTCAATCGCCCCAAAACTCTATGGCACCATAGAGTTTCGGGGCGATTGCTAGAGCATCATCCCCAACGTGATGACGTCACTGACTGGATGACTTCGGGGGTGGGGTTCCCCCCGCTGGCCGAATGCTGGCCGGCGGATCAGGAACCCCTGTAGCGGGGGATCCCCCGCCCCCCAGGCTTACTTGGCAGCCCTACACAGGATTCTTCACACAGTTCCTTCACCCATATCCATGTCAATGCTATTGGATGTTTTTACATACCCTACTATTGTTTTTCATCAGTCAAGAAAATGCAGAGTAACAGGTCTGTGTTTCAGAGCCACTCGATTTGTAACCAACACGTCTATCAGTTACTACAATTAGCTTCTGATCTAATATGCATTTATATTTTACAGATCTAACATGCCCTTCAACAAGCTTTCTTATCTGCAAGACTTTGTATTCTCTTTCCTAGAAGCAGTGCCCTGAAGCTAATGTCCTTTGTAGCAGGCCTGTAGTTACAGTGAGGCATCTCGGGGCCAGGCCCCCTAACTTACTGCCCAGGCCTACTGATCTGGAAGGGAGGGGTGGCTATGTCAGGCCAAACTGTTTGTGTGATCACACCCTCAATGATATGTTTTATATCCATATGGGCATGGCAAGTATCAGATGAGAGGCTTCACATACACATATGCTGGTTCTGACCATAGAGGCTAGAGTAAAGGCTTCTAAAATTTCAAGGAAGTGTTATTTATTGTAGAACACTCCTGGAGAACAAGAGTAAATTCCTCAACCCTTTCTGGACTGAAAGTAAATGAAGAAGAAAATGGGGTTACTGTTGCTAGCTGTTCATTTAGCAGACATCAAAACGACACTTTTCTCATCAGTCCTTCCTCTGCAACCAAAGAGAAATTGGATTCTCAAGTGGTTTTATGCTACTGCCTGTATTTGCAATGCAATTGCTTATCAAAACTGAAAAGCAATTAATAATGTATTAGTTCTGCTCATAACCAGGGTTGAAAATTATTTTTTCCTATAAACATATCAAAAAATGAAGCTTGCAAACAGAATATTTTCACTACCAAGGGCACTTGTAGGTGTTTTGCTTCATCTAGTAATAAGACTGTTATCTCAGAATCTTTTATCTTTTGAATAGAACCTTCTGATCAGTCATACATGTGTGTGTATTTGCTTTTAAATTTCATTTGGAGCTCTTTACAGCCGTTTGCTTTTTAATGATCCTGTGACAGTGTCACTTAAGTGGGATCTGTTGCAGGAGTTAGTGGTACTGAGGTTTAACAAAGGGGCTTTGGGATGGTCCATTGCAGCTGTTGAGTAGCTGCTTCAAGTTGAAGGAGGTGACATTGGACCAGCTTTCACTATGGGCTGTGAAAAGGAAGGATAATCTTCCTGGAGTATTTGAAGACTTTTGGTGAGGTTTTATCTAGAAATTGTAGATATTCTGGTGTTCTGTTTTCCTTGCTGCATACCAGTCTAGTCTTGTCAATCTTTCCTCCCCCCACCACCAACTTAGGAGGCTACTGCACTTTTAAGTATGGTTGGTGCAAACCCTGAAGCTGTTTGTCTCTGGCCAAAGAATGGATCCAGCTCAATTCTTGGCTACAATCACTCATGAGATATGTTCTGGTTTCTAGCAAAAAGCATGTTGGAAAATAAGCAGATTTCCAGTAGCAAGTAGTATTTAAATGTCCACTATGTAGTTGTACAGTAGTGTCCAGAAAGTGGGCCTACTGCACGCACTGATCCAGGCTTAGAATTATGGTACAGTGGATTTTGTTACAGTCTAATGGAATTTCTGGACAGTGTCCTTTCCACATGAAAAATATCACCAAGGAATCTGAAGTTGAGGTGAGGTGCAGGTACTATAGATGGAAAGGTTCTAAATCTGCAGCAGCAGACTAATGTGGCTATCCCTCTCAAATTTGTCTTTATGGAAGGCACTGAATTTAGCACTGAACTCTGTGGTGCCTAAGAACATAGAATGAAAACTCCTGTACAACAGCCGGGGGGGGGGGGGGGGGAGATAAAATATGGCACACATACTTACCATACAGATATCAATGAATGATGGAGGAGTACTTTGAGCAATGGAAGCACTGTAGAGTTGTATTCACTGGATTTTTGTTGGTGGTGTTGTTCCAATGTAAAATCTTCTTCCCATGATTCAGCTCAGAGGAAATCAGCTCTGTGCTTTGGGGCATAATTAGCTAGGCCCCCAAACTAATGTTTAGTCATATACACTTGCAAGCCATGCTTGAATATTTTTAAGGTGGTGAACCTTCCTGAAGCATGGTGAGAGGTGCCAGACAGAAGGGTCAATCAGCATTCAATTGGCTGATAAGTACACTTTTCAAGATCATGACAAAAGATGGAGAAGGAAACCTATAGTGCATCCTTGTATATCTGTACATAAATTAAATTTAAATTTGTATCAGTAAACCCATAACGATTTCTTATGATCACTCCCTTCTGCATGTATTATAACTGTAGAAAACACAGTTGCTTAAGAAAATGGGTAAAGTGTGAGCTGCACTTAAGCTAATTGATTTTTTTGTTATTTTTTTCATGGCAGATAGAACATTTCTCACAAGAATATGTTACAATTTGGTATTGCTATACTTTGTCCTCTGAACAGAGGGCAAGCTGGTGGCTCCTTCTGAACAGTGTTCTTTGAGAAATAAGATGATTAAGTACAATTATCAAGCACAAAATCATTAAGTCTGTAAGAAGACACAAAAAGGCAGAAATGAAAGGACTGTTTTTTAAATGGGTCTACATGTCCATAGGGTACTTGTCCACAAGCTACCAAGAGAGGCTTCCTTCCAAAGAATAACTTTGATTCTGTATCGAGCAGTGGATAATATGCAAAAAGCCCCGTTTTCATATATAAAACATGCTGTCACTCCTAATAAATGGCATATGGAAATATCCTATAAGAAATGAGGTAAAACAATTTTGACCTCATCTAATTAAAAACAGACAACACACCAAGGACTTCAGCGGAAGCCTAGTTCACACAAGCAAAAGATAAGGTGACAAAGGTCAAACTTAAGAGGGAATCGCATACTGAATGTCCTTTCATGTATATAAAAAAATCTCCAAACTAGCAAAAGTTACAATTTGGTTTCTATTGTCTATTAAATAAATAACAAGTTAAAATTATTCTTCCTAGCATTTATTCTTCTAAGTCCAGTTCCTGCCAATTCCTGTTTAGGGTACCTCCTGCTGTGGGGGGAAGATAAAGATTAACTAAGACTATTTTCTCCAAAGCAAACTCTAGGAGAGCTAAAAATAAGTGATATTTAGAGGGTATTTCATTAACTCTGACTTGTAATGATAAGGAGATCAAAGTGGCCAAACCCACTGAAGGACAACCCTTCTTGTTAAATCTAACCATCTGATGGAAATAGGCCTGTAGCCTGGAAGAAAGAATTCAGAAGTCCACCAAGTCTCTTGCAGTAATATGAAATCAAAACTCCTAAGATACTCGATTATAATTCCCTTCTATCTCTTATTGTCCCATCCTGCTACGTTCCATGATAGAATTTTGACCTGACTCTTACTTTTGGATGTAATATTATGTCACTCTATTTGTGAAAGCTTCAGATTGGGATCTGTGAGACCCAGGTTCAGATCCCCATCTTGCGGTGGAAGATGACTGGAAGATTTTGGACCAATCACATACTTTCAGCCTAACCAGCCTCAAAGGGTTGGGCAGATAACAAGGAAGAAATAATAACGTAAGCTGCTTTAGTCCCACTGTGGAGAAAGCCTGTAATTTTCCTAGGTAGAGGCTGCGGGGGAGGGGGGTGGAGATGGAAAGCTGAAGACAGATAAAGGTAGGTTGGCTGTTGGGTGGAAAGGAAATAGGGTTGCCAACCCCAGATTGGGAAATTCCTGGACTTTTGAGAGGTGGAGCCTTGGGAGGGTGAGATTTGAGGAGGGACTACAGACCAGTATAATGCCATAGACTACACCCTCCAAACTAGCCATTTCCTTCACTTCAACTACCATTGCCAGCCTCCAGACAAGGGCTGGAGAGCACCCAGAATTACAACCGTTGTCCAGGTGACAGAGGTCAGTTCCCCTGGATAAAATGTATGCTTTGGAGGGTTGCTGAGGCTGCTTGTCTCCCCAAGCCTTACTGTCCCAAGGCTCCACCCCCAAATCTCCAAGAATTTCCCAACCTGGAGCTGGCAGCCCTAAGGTGAATTGATCTCGGCAGCTGGGAGATCCATTGTTATTCCCAGAGCGCTGCCGCTGCTGCTGGGGGGGGGGGCGGGGAAGCAGGCAGGAGGCTGGGAGAGTGATGGGGGCAGAAAGAGAGAGTGATGGAGTGGGGGGCAGAAAGAGAGAAAGAGTGATGAGGTGGGCAGAAAAACAATGAGAATGATGACAAGTCAGAAAGAGAGAGGAAGTAACATACATGGAGGAGAGAGAGTAAGAAAGGGGAGCAGAAGGGAGAAAGTGTGAGAGAGGTAGGGGGAGAAGGGAGGAAGCAAAGGTGTGAGGAATGGGATAACCATCTCGCAAGTTTCTTGCGGGTCTCCATTTGTTTTGTTTTAATTTACAGAGTGGTTTATGTTCAGAGGTATCCAGAGATACACAACAGAAGGAAAAAATGAATATGCAAAGATTCATAAAAGATGACGCTGATTAACTGCTTTCACCTCCAGTATCCTGTCTTGTAAACTGTTTACTTTTAATTGCCCTTTCACTTAGCACCTCCCCACATGGTTTGCAATTTCTAAATTTTGGTGCATATAGCATAAAATAGAATAGCTTCCAATTGTCCTATTTCAGCAGAGATAGCTTGTCTTAGACAGGGTAGACAGGGTATCTGCCAGCCTCCAGATACCCCAATTCTAAAGCAACCTTTTCACTTATTTCTACTATTACGAATTTGCTGTAGATGCCTATAGCAGTCAAAACTGAACCTTGGATTATTTTCCAGACCTGGAACCCACTGAGAATGAGACCAAAAACATAGCAGGAATAATGTGACAATAAGCTAGACGGAACCAGAGTTACAATCTCACCAGAGTCAAAGCTAGGATTGTGGGCAGCAGACTATGGGGATAGAAAGCACACACTTCCCACAAACCATATATACCATAGTGAGGAACAAGTCAAATTTTAAAGCCATAGAGGAACCTTCCCCACCACTAACTGACCTCACCACCCTGTCATGCTGCTCTTCTCAGCATACTTGCAAAGAAGTAGGAAGCAAGGCACCTGACCAGGCATGTGCATTAGAAGCCAGTCTAAGGTTGTCAAGCTCCACCTAGGGCCAGGAGTTCTCCCAGAATTACAACTGATCTTCAGATTACAGAGGGTGGCCTTTAAGGCGTCACTTCCATCCTGAGTTCCCCCCACTTCCCAAACTCTGTCCTCCCCAGGTTCTGCCCACAAATCTAGAGAGATTCCACAGCCTGAAGTTGGCAACCCTAAGCATGCCCTTCCAAAAGGCAGCAAAAGAAAGACTGGCTATATATGGAATAGTAAACCAGCAGGTGTAGCTCTGTAACCCAGCCAAGGGTACCAACACTGATTGAGGACTGCTGAGATCAGCATCACAAGCAAACAGGGGAGATTGTTCCACCAAGGGCTGAATACATCCACTTCCTCTGCCCCAACCCTGACTGATGCTCCTTTTTTAATACCGTATTGTGATTTTAGACTGTTACTTTTAAAAAAAATTGTAAGCCACTGAGGATGGCTTTGCAAGAAAAAAATGGTTAAATAAATAAAGCAACTTTTCAAAACTGTATGTATCTCTGTGCTTTTGATACCACATCAGTTATGGTGCATACCAACAAACTATAACTGTTGATCAAACAATATAACTATATTGATTTTAATTAAAGCAGGCAAAGAAATGGCCAAATATTTTTTTAGTGTATTTGCTGATCTGTTTCTCCTCTGAGCTTTTTTAAGAACCATAAGAGCACAGTGTTTTCTCAGCCTCCCCTTTTTGTTGCCCCTTAGTTACAGGTATTCGGGGTGTACTACCTCTGAAAATGGGGGATGCACCTACTGGCTATTATGCATTTTCCAAAGACCAGTGGTATGATATGGAATATGCTAACTCAGTAAAGAACCCAACAGTACATATGGCTTGCCCTGGAGACACGTACAAATAGACTTAAAATAGATCCAAATGAATTACTCCTACATGCTGTTCCATTGCCATTTTATTTGGGGGCAGGCAGAATGCATGCATTTCAAGGCAGGAGGGCAATTTGCTTCTTGTTTCAAGAACTACACACTCACTCCAGCATTGACTGGAATGTATGGACTTCCATAAATTATCAACCACACAGTCTATTACACCAATATATAATAATTTCTCAAAAAGACGTGAGAATAATTTACACTGCATGTAGAATTCATTACCAAGAAAGGCCACATCATTTGGTGGCATACTATATTATAGGAATATAGGAGGAGAAAACTATTAATTTCTAAAATGTATTCCAACGCTCTTTGGGTAACATATATTAGTACTGACTTTAAATGTCATGAGGTTATTATACATTATCCTGGAACTTTACCAAATTCAAAAAGAAAAACACCTACGGGATTTTCACAGCATTTCCCTTTCGAAAATGCTGGAAGCATTTTATTGAGCTTGCTTCCTGCACCCCAGTTCTATTTAAATTGCAATAATATACTTTATTTGGATATACAGAAAATATATATTAATATATTATAGTATTCTCAGTAAATTCTTCATCTACAATTGATTACTTTGCAACAATAGACAATAAAGAACCAAAACATGACATAGAAACACAAAAGGCTGTTCATATTGCCTCTTTTACTGTACAAAGCAAAAAAAAGGAAACTTTCCAAAATCATGTTTAAAGTTATTAATATATAATTTCATGTGAAAATGAAATGATGGCATTGGAAAGATGCATCCACTCAGAAATACCACCTATGAATTGTATAGGTGAATACATGACTGGAATGCAGAAACATCTTGTTTACTATCTAGTATGAAAATCTGGGAATGCTTCTTCCATCTTCTACCAGCTGCTTCCCTTATTGTGACATGTGCATTAACTTAGCTAGTATAAACTGAAGAGCATACAGCTTGTTTTGTATTTGGTACTTTCATCCACTAAAAAGCACTCCAGCTGCCCTACTTTCTGATATTTGTCCCTGGTAAATCAGTGCCTCAGTTCAGACATCAAGCAAAACCATGGTTTGAATTAAACTATAAGGGGTATGATCATCCAAATGAAGATGACACCACTCACTACAGTTACTTAGGGTATGTCAAAGCAGGACCTGAAGCCAGAAGCTGACATACTACTCAAGTAAAGTTTTGTATGACACACAAATGTGCCCAGGCTTATTCCTGGCTTGTTCTCTGATACTTCCCTTGTAGGGCAAGTAAGTGAAACAAAATGGAGTCTGGCCGCCATTAGAGTGAAGTGGACAGGTCACGTACGCTGTGTGCTAGGTTGAAACCTCAAGGCCTTTCTGATTGCAAGAAGCAGGGCTTATCAGGGAGTAGCAGATGTTTCTTGTTAGAAGTTGTTCATCTAGCTGTAACAATTCATTTCTGATCATTAATTTAAACATGCGCATTACCAGACTTGTATTTTCCCACAATGTACCATCTTTGATTTTAGCTTATCTATATATACTATGTGTTCTTATTCAGAGAGCCTCCCCTCCCATCTCATCGTGAGATGGGACTCTCCTTGTGATTGATCTCAACAGAACAGTCCAAGGACTCACTCTGTGTCTGTTTGGTATCGACCCCCAGATGACGAACCCCGGCCAGCCATAGGTTGAATTCCCCGACACCCTCACCACAGCACAGGCCAGTATACTAGTTGGGTCTCTGGAGAAGTTGGGAGAAACAACAAATGAAACCCAAATTTGTTGAGATTTTAAGGGTTTAAATCATGGCCTAACAGCCAAATCCTGATTTCACAAACCACAGTTACAGTAAACCATAGTTCTACATTACATTTGAAGTGAGCCACTATCCCTGTACAGCCTTTTTTCAAAATGATAAATTCATGCACCGATATGTCCTAGTGTTACAGAAACACATGAAGCAGCCTTATACTGAATCAGACCATCGATTCATCAAGGTCAGTATCGTCATCCAAAGCAGGCTTCCATATAAATCAAACTAAATCTATATTATTTCCAATGAAGGTACCCAGTAATCTAGAACAGTTTATTAAGAAACATTTTTCTTTTCAATGGATTAAGAGCCATTGGCAGTATTTAGGGGTAAAGATCCCATTAGAACTTAATGATTTTATCAAATTAAATCATATGGAAGCCGATAATTACGTCCAAACTCTTTTCAAGAAAATGTGAAAATAAGCTGATGGGACAGTTAGAATGCATGCATATTATAAGGAAATAGAAGAAAGCGGTTTAACATCAGAAACTTTCTCTGAGATCCTGTGGACAACAGGACAAGAAAGCTTGCCTTCATTACAAACAAAGCCCTGTTTATACACAACCCCTAAAATCTGGACCAGGTATTGAGACTTATTGATGAGTCCGATATCCAGATTAACGACTTTTGTAGGACAAACTTGGTTCTTACCAGCACAACAACCTGGCACATTCAGGTCCTGGCAGGCGGCCAGCTTAACTCGTTTTATGGAGGTTACGCAGCAGGAAAGACTGATGGAGAAATCAGTATTAGAGAAGAAATACAATGTATCTCTTTACTGGTATGAATATCTGCAGCTATCACATCTCATGGAAACACCTAGAATGTGAGAGAGCCTTCATCTCCCACTTACTAATTTTGAGAGGCTGTTAGCCTCTAAAATACCACCCAAAAAAGATTTGATTTCTATAGTATATCAGAACTTGATAGCAAATATGAGCAAGACAAAAACTTCATAACAACAGGCATGGCATAAGGACTTTGGTAGGCTTTTAATGGACGAGCAATGAGACAATTTGGAGAGATCAAGCATATACTCATAATTTATTAAATATCCAATCTCAATCTCTAAAGATTCTTTTTAGGTGGTATTGGCCTATATAAATAAAACTATATCTCCAAAGTGTTGGAAGAAATGCAAAGAAAAGGGCACTTTTTATCGTAACTGGTGGCAATGTAAGATTATAGCTCATTTTTGGGATGAAATCCTACAACAAATCAAATTTATCACTGGAATCCAGCTTCCACATGATCCAGTGCTAATTTTATTAAAGTTATGGCAGGGTATTCCTGTTTCAAACTTAAAAAAAGATTTGATAACAATGTTATTGACAGCTGCTAAGAAAGTGATAGCATACAAATGGAAAGTCAGCAATCCTCCAACTATGCATCAATGGTATCTCAAAATATGGGACTACTTTATGTTAGATAAAATTTCAATTAGTAGTCAGGAGATATTGAGGATCAAGAATCATTTAATTTGACAGATAAATGGCAACACCTGATGAAATGGCTGAATTCCGATCCACCTGCATATAGCTCTCTGTTTAGGCAAAAATATAATGCTTTATTTTTCTACATGTGAAAAAACATAATTAAATGTATTTACATTTTATTTTAATTAGATTTATAGGAAACTCAACAGAAGGGTTAATTAGTTGGTAATACTTAGCATCGTATTTTGGGATATTGATATTTTAATGGCTCTCTGGACCTGAAAGAAGTTAAGAGTTGTTTTGTTTTGTTAAAAATGTTGAATTGTAAAAATGTTAAAATTGTTGAATTGTTTTTTAAATAAATGTTTGATTATAAACTAAGAGCTCAAAGAGCTGCAAAAAAACAATAACTGTTCAGCATTGTCTACTTAGACTGGCAGTAGCTCTCCAGAGTCTCAGGTAGAGGACTTTCACATCACCAACTGCCTGGTCCTTTTAACTGGAGATGCTGGGGATTAAACCTGGGATCTTCTGCATGCAAAGCAGAGGTTCTTCCACTAAACACTCCCCTTGAGGTGTTCTTGAGGTTCCAACTCTACAGGTTAAATCTCTGCCTTAAATATACATAGGCCAAACTGATATACATAGAAAGTACAGTACTTTCCTCAACCACCTATCCAGATAGTACATTGGTGAATGTACGTGAGTTGTATATATATGTTATATAAAGCAAGATCCAATATGATATTAAACATTCTACACTTACATTGAAACCCTATAGAAGTGTTGTGGAATCGGGGCCTCAATTGAGCCTCAGTCCCTTGAAAAACCTGTTTTGTATTTATTTCTGTAACTGAATCTTTGGTTTCCCAAGATGCTTCAGGGCTCAGATAGTGCTTTAGCCTTTGTGACACAGATTGCCCAGTACTTTTGTCTTAGTGGGTGTTTATACATTCCAGGGGTGAGTGGTGCCATTCTTGAATTCTCAACATATAGTTTATCAGTATTATCCTGACCTCTGAGTCAGGAGTCACAAGTCAAAAAGTAAACATTCATCTTGCCAAGAAAGAGAATGGTCTGATTTTGGTCACAGCTCATCCCATTTCTGATTGACAGCCCCTTTGGATCCTAAAGGCATATAATATCAGTGATGGCCATTGTTCAGGGCTCTCCTTGGCCAACAGCCCCCTTGAGGCCTTGGAAGAGAGCCGGAATATATTCATGATAAACATATTTACAAGTGCACTAATTTTCTAATAGATAATGGGGGGTTGTATGATGATTGCTAAATTGCCATTTGATTGAATACTTTTGCATTATGGGTTTAAATTTTCAATAAATGGTTTTAACTTTGGAACAATTGTCTCTCTCTCTGAAACTATAGGGTCCTGCCAGTTTCCATCCCCTGCCCTTACTGAACCAAGTGGGAATGGGAGTCCTAGGAAAGGTTCCTGCACTCCTAATTTCCCCAACAATAGATATAAGCAGAATCAAACTGTTCTGGCTAGTTTATTAAAACAATTTTGCTGTGGAATTAATTGAGGAGAAGCTAGTGCCAAATAAATGAGGAATGCTTTATCTGGCAGGAATGAAATTGTGATCCTTGGTGTGAAAGCATGGGTATTACAAATACATGAGAATGTCCATATTTCATTTGCAAAAATTTAGAAGGCATAGCATGATTACAACTAATACAGAAAAATTTAAAGCACATATATGTAAATTGCATCAATATATATTTTTTAATTTTAACATGTATAATTCTGAAATAGGATCCCAGAATTCCTCTCTCCTTGTGTGGGTATTAGACAAAGGCACCACTGAAGAGAGGGCATTAAATAATTTCATTAACTATCAGAGACCCCACACAGAGAAAATCTCCCAATGTACTTATCCTGTGGGGTGGGGGTGGGGGTAAACTGGTTGGGCTCATTGACAACAGAACTTTACAAAAAGGAGTCATGCACTTATTTACCTTTCAGGTACAAATTCATTCATAAGTATAAATTTGTCAAAGGTGTATCATGAAGCAACTAAAAGGATTAAAGAAAAGATACTGGTTTTAAAATGAGTTCTGACTTGGCATCTTAACAGAAGAATTGTGCCATTCACACAACATCTCCACACAGTATAACAGCATTTTAAGAGTATCTAGATCTTTATTTATAATTTTGTTTATTTATTTATAATTTATATATCACCCTTCCCTGAGTTCACAGGGCTCAGGGAGACTGCCAACGACAAAAAGGCAATATAAAACTGAAATTAAAAGTCAAGTTAAAGTTAGAGACCATTGGATGGCACTAAAATAATTACAGTATGCATTACTGTCTCACAAGCAGGAGAAAGCAGAGCGATGGGGGAGGAAGTGCCAGGTAGCTGGTACCTGTTGCTGTCCTGAACCAAAAGCCTGGCAGAACATCTCTACCTTACATGCCCAGTGGAACTGCATGCAGTCTTGCAAGGCACGGATATTATTTGACAGAGAGTTCCACCAGGTAGGAGCCAGGGCTGAAAAAGCCCTGGCTCTGGTCAAGCACAACTGGATGTCTTTAGAGCTAGGGTTCAACAGTAGATTATTTCTAGTGAAGCATAAAGCTCTTCTGGGGACATACCAGAGGACGCAATCCCGAAGACACATCGGTCCCAGATCGCTCAAGGCCTTAGAGGTCAGTACCAAAACCTTGAACCTAAGCCAGTACTCCACTGAGAGCCAGTGCAGCTGGCACAGCATAGGCTAAATGTGTGTGGTCCATAGTGTCCCAGTCAGGACCGCACTGCTGCATTCTGGACCAGTTGGAGTTTCCAGATCAGCCTCAAGGGCAGACCAGCATACAGCGAGTTACAATAATCCAATCTAGAGGTGACCGTTGCATGGATAACTGTGGCTAGGTCAGGGCAAGACAGGAAAGGGGCCAGCTGCCTAGGCTGGTGCAGCTGGTAAAATGCCAGCGTGGCAATATTTGTGATCTGGGTCTCCATGGATAAGGAGGTATCTGAAACTACACCCAAATACTTGACAGTTTACACCAGTATTAAAGTTGCACCGTCAAGAGTGGGAGGCTATGACCCCAATCCTGAATTCCCCCCAACCCAGCCACAGAATTTCCATCTTAGTGAGATTCAGTTTCAACTGACTCTTCCTCAACCACCCCACCATGGCCTTTAGTCCCTCTGCCAGATTTTTTTTTTTTGGGGGGGGGGGAGTTCGAGTGGCTGCTAATCAACAGATATAGCAGCATGTCATCAGTATAGTGATGGCACCCTATCCTGAAGCTCCATGCCAGTTGGGCAAGGGGGTGCATATAGATGTTAAACAACACTGGGGAGAGGACTGTCCCTTGCATAACCTCACATGTTAAGGGGAACCTAGCGGACACCCTCTCCCCTAGCACCACCCTCTTTCCCCAGTCTCAGAGGAATGAGGTAAACCACTGTAAAACCACCCCATTAACTCCTATGTTGGCATATTCTAATTGAAAGAAAGAGAAAACCCCCAACAATGGAGATCAATAGTACCATGAAATAATATCATGTCAATACTTAAATTATTTCTGTTCAAATGAATATAGCCCTACTAGCGAATGAATGTGTGCTGCAGGTATTTTTCATATCCGAACATTGGCTCTTTTCTTCAAGGAAGAGTGAAAGGGCTATCCCTTTTAAAAGGGCTATCCCTTTTAAACAGCTGACACAATTCAACTTCAATGTCCAGGTGAGATTGTTATGTCTGAAGGAATCCTAGACATAAACTACAGCTGGCAGACACATTAAAATGTAGGTGATAATCTTAGATTGTTTAATCCACACATAAAACATTCAGAAATTAGGTCCATGAATCTGCATGCAAAGCACATGTGTATGCTATCAGTTTCGTGGAGTATTAGCATATAGGATTATGTGCATCTCTTTAAAAAAAAAAAATCTCAGAAACAGCAGACTGATCTTTTTCTGGCCTGTGCAGCAGAGATTTGTAAAAGCTACACACACCTAATTGTACATACACACAACTCTGCACACTTGACCAACTACTTACTTGTTGAGTTACAGGAGTAATACAAACAAAAATAAGTACCATGAGTGCAGATAAGTGCAATTCAGATACTAGAAATAGCTTCAGACATGACACAAAACTCACAAACGATTTGAAAAATCCTGAACTATTCTAAACTTAACTCTACCAAACTATTTCCATAAGGAGAGAAGACATAAAGCTGATGGAAATCAACTGTCATGACAGTGGGATTTTTAAAAAATACTGTAAAGTACAAGGGAAAATGCTGTGGCAGCATTTTCTTCCTGAGCAGGACAGTAGCTATGGAAACTATCTTTAGAGGCCAACTGGCTTCCATCCCAGAACAACATACAATTATTATTAAAAAATACACTACAAATACTTACTAAGTCAACAGCACTGATTTTAATTTTAAACTCATCCAACATTCTTGCTTCCAACTATAGCTGAAACTCAATCAATAAAATGAAATCTTACATGTGGTAAAAAGTAAATATTTGATTTTTACTGATTTACAGTGCAATTTGAAGAAGCCTTTCCTAAGAATAATCCCTATTGACAAGGACTATGTTGGATTCTGAGTAGACCAGTTTAGGATGGCTCGATTAATAATTTATGCACCAGTATTAGGCCTCATGGGGCAAGGACAGGGGACAACAACCAGGAGTGCTGAGAAATGACACTGAACTAGACAGCCATTTTGTCTGATCCCATGAGGCTCAGCTGCCTTTCTGATTCTTAACTGCTTCCTCAGCTTCTTGTCATAAAACATGGACATTACAGTGGTAATTCAGTCATGTTACAACAGCTAACAATGATTTAATTAGATCAGGGAGGTGGGAGCAATATGAAAACAATAAGCAACATACCATTTCCAAATTTATAATTTGTAAGTTAAACTGGACAGAGAACATTTACAAAACATTTTTTCTATGTTTAAAATTTCGGAGACGTGATCTTTGTCACTTTCATTTCAGCAGCCTATGTGTATTCTTAAATTAATACAATTAACTAGATTTTTTTCATGATAGTGAGAAATAAATCCTTCTTCTCCATTGCCACTGCATCTGTGGAATCACGTCCAGATGAGCTGCTTTGTGCCCAAGGGAAAATCCAAACACTGAGGCATGTGCTGTCTGCTGTTTCAATTCTATTCATTTTTTAGCTGATAAAAGTCACTCAGATCTGCTTGGTTTGTTCTCAGTAGGGCGAAGGATGTCCTAACAGCTTGTTGGAATAGCATGAATCTTTTTAGTCTTAGTTCACTCAAGGACACTGAAAGAAGTCCTCTGAAAACTACTACATGTTGCTTACATCCATGTCTATCTGGACCTGCTAGCTGAACTAAAACAACATTACAGGAAGCAGGGTTGTCATCCTCTAGATGGGGCCTGGAGAATCCCTTGAATTAAAACTGATCTCCAGACTAAAGAGGTCAGTTCCCCTGGAGGAAATTACAGTTTTGGAGTCCGGATATCCCTCCCCAAACCCTGCTCCGCAGGCTTCACACCCAACTCTCCAAGAACCCAACACAGAATCTAGGAGCAGCTGTCTTAGTCCTAAATGATCACCTGGATACTACTATCAAATGAGTGGTGATAAACAGACTAAAACTGAATCCAGAGAGGACAGACTAGAGCTATGCCGGTCTGAAATTCATTCAGGGACTGAAATTGGCACACCTCAGAGATTGCCATTCCCAATACGAGTCCAACTACTGTTTACATTTTGCAGGACAGGCCATACTTTATGTGCTTATTCCAACTGTAAGAGCCTCTGGCATAAGAATTAAGGCCTTCGTTGTGATGGTTTGAGGTTTTGAGAATGCCTTTCCCAAAGAGGTTGATAGCCAGCACCATATAGTAGATAGAACAGACATCCCTAGGCTTGTTGATCCCATGGACACTTAAGGAATTTTGATAACACTGAGGCAGTTCCACCACAAAATCAGAGCCATGGGGTCTGGGGCCAGTCAAACATCCTCCTAGGATGCATTGTGAATGGCCACTCCCTGCAGACACAACAGTGATGACTCCTGGGCTCTTCTAAAGAATGCCTGCTCCAGTGAGCTAGAGGAAGACATGATGGGATTTTTGCTTGGGGAAGAGACTCTAGGGAAGACGTGGGCACCAGGAAACACAATGGTGGGCATCATCAAGCCCAGGGCACTGTATCAGGAATCACTGAATTAGACCTTTGGACTAGATCTGGGAGGCCCAAGTTCAAACTCTCACACTGCTAGAAAGTTCACTGGGTGACCTTTGCTCAGTCACTCTCTCTCAGCCTAATCTACTTTGCAGTATTGTTGTGAGGATATAATAATAAAGGAGTGGAAAATGATATATGACACCCTGAACTCCTTGGAAGAAGGGCAGGATAAAAATGTGCTAAATAAAGGTTAGAAGCTGCACTATTCTTGCAGCTTTTTAAAGATGGTGTAAAACCTATTTATTCTGAAAAGCCTAAAGCTATTTAATGGATATGTGTGTCAGGATACTGGGGGGGGGGGGGGGGGGGGGGAATAAAAAAAGTTGTCAATCCAATACAAAACTAATTCTTGGTGAAATCCTACCAGCTTTTCCACTTGCACATATGACATGAAAGATCTTATCTGATTCATCTCTTCACTGTGCTTTTTGTCAAAACAGGCCCCATGGTGGTACCCAGATTCTTTGACAGAGTGCTTGGTGAGACATTATACACAAAAGGCTGAGAACTACTGGACTACAGTATGCTTCATCATGTTCAGTAACAGAAATCTCAGCTAGTAGAACATAAATTTCCGAACTACCTGCTTCTACAAAGATTTGTGAGATTCCCAGTCAGCTATACAGTCAGGTTTCTATGAGATAATAATTGTAAATGGTTAATGAACTACATAACATTCTGGAGAAAGTTGTTTGCCTTGAAAAATGTAAATGGTTAATGAACTACATAACATTCTGGAGAAAGTTGTTTGCCTTGAAAAATGCATTTATGAAAGCAGTGAAAGATTTCATTCATTAAGAAGCCTAGAAACCTGGAAACTGGTAGGAAAGGAATGTTTCCAATGCATACATGTTTCCTTCTTTGCATAGATTAATATTTCACCATCATATAATGCAGTCTTGTGACACTGTGGCATTTAAATACTATTTTCCACTACAATCCCTCTGCAAACACTTGCTAAATGTTTATTTTTAATATTTTTATGTAACCCTGCAAATCTCACTCAGGTGACATCACTGGCACAGTTTATGTAGTGATTAATCCTGTAAGGAAGCAGAGTTTAATACATACAGTAATTACTAATCCAGTCTTGAGAGCCACTAATTGTTCTGTTAACGGTGGAGCCACAAACCTCCTCCTGTCCCAAACCATTTGTCAGCTCAATAACAGACAAACTTGGACCTTAAATCAATAATGCTTTTACTGAAATGCAGTCTCTAGAGAAAGCTGATAAAGTTGCTACGTGACAAAGAGGTGACTTGCCAATTGACTAATCATGCAACTGCAGAGGCATTCAAGACGAGCTTCAGGTTTTAGATCCAAAGAAAACAAATGGCTATTTGGCAGACCCTACTGGGGGGAAAAACTGTATACATTTGTGGAGACTGCCACCTTGGCTAACCCATGCAGCTTAAAATTAAGGGCCTTCAGAAAGAAGAGGATGGTTCTGTAAAGATGAGCTTAAAAGAGTGGATGCTTCATCAATCTACTATGTTCCATTATATACTGCCATCACCACATTCCCAGTGTTTATTGGAGGTAGAGTAAGAAGAAGACGACAATGATGAGGACAACAAAGACGACAAAGACGAAGAAGACAACAAAAAAGACAACAACGATAAAGATAAAGAAGCAGAAGAAGATGATGAAGACGAAAATGACAACAAAGACGAAGACGAAGAAGAAGAGTTGGTTTTATACCCCACCCTCACTATCCGAAGAAGTATAGGAGCGATTCCCTTTCCGCACAACAGACACCCTGTGAGGTAGGTGGGGCTGAGAGAGCTCTGAGAGAGCTGTGACTAACCCAAGGTCATCCAGCTGGCTTCATATGTAGGAGTGGGGAATCAAACCCAGTTCTACAGATGAGAGTCCTGCTGTTCTTAACCACTACACCAAACTGGCTCTCTGTAGATGAAAAAGAACACACACACAAGAGAACAAAAGCATTTAGAAAAAGCTTCTACAGATCCTTTGATATACAAGTGCACTTTTGCTATTACAACTATTGATGGGGCATAAATATCACAGTGACCACACATACATTCAAAGAAAGGTATAAAAAGCCATAATGATCTTTAAAATTCTCCCCTTACATAATGGTTGCTAATCTGAATCATGAGCCAAGACACCTAACTGGGGGGAAAATTCAAAGCTTTGAGTCCATGTGTGCGTACACACATAAAATCCTGAACAAAATCAGCTATACCTGATTATTTACATGCAGAACAAACATGGGCTGCTGACCCACCCATACTTTGTAGGGATATCAGACCAAATGTGAATTTGCTTGCTGCAAATGAAGGTCAAAATGTGCCAATTGCTAGGCCCTTGAAACATCAGTACAGCCACAACAGCAGCATCACAAATCTGTTCAGCATTTTATTACTGCCAGTGTAGCCTCAAGACCTTGAATTGTGTATTACCAACTCAGTGAAAATTATTTCTGAGCAAACATGCTAGGTCAGGCTGCTAGAAGAAAATGTAGGGCAGTTTCACTTGTTCCTAATCATTTAGAGTGGACCTGCACAACTTGCTATTTACAAAGTCAAATGCAACCTACTAGCTACACATACCAGGTCAACATGGTCTCAAAAGACATTTAAGCTTGGACTGCTTCCCTGGTACCCAAAACAGGAGCATTGTCAAGCACCTCAAAGGCAGTGATGATGTTAGTGAGCAGCAATCAGTTTGACAGATTGTGCTGTGCGGGGCTATGCTCGCCAACATACCTGGAGGAAAATGTCCTGACCCTTTAATAGAGGCTTAATGTGTAGAAATGGCCAACTGAAGCTTTTCATGGCATCAAGATAAAATAAATAGTATGACCTGGTAAATAACATTCCATTAAGCTGTTGACAACCCTATGTTGGTTGCATTTAAAGCTTTCAGTGAGCTCATCTTCTATTAAAATTTTGCATATTGTTTATGTTTCTATCAGCATGGACTGAGTGAAAATTCTGCAGAACGAGTTGTTGGACAATACATTTTCCTTTTGCAGAAAAGAACAAGACCAAACGACGTCTCTACACAAACGCGTAGAGTATGCGAAACAAGCAGGAGGAACCTGAAGTCCTAATACAGGAAGGGGACTATGATCTAATAGGCATTACTGAAAACTGGTGGGATGACACTCACAACTGGAATATTAGGACTGAGGGGTATAACTTATTTAAAAGGGAAAAAAAATAAGGGAGGGCAGAGAATTCACATTATATGAAAAGGCAGTATACTTGTGAGGAAATATGTGAATCTGAGCATGAAAGTCCAATTGAGAGTCTCTGGGTAAAAATAAAAGGAGTAAGAAATAATAGTGATATTATGGTGGGGGTCTACTATAGACCACCAAGCCCGGCAGAGGATTTGGATGAGACATTCCTAGAACAGATTACAAAGTTCTCAAAGAGATGAGACACAGTGGTCATGAGAGATTTCAATTACCCGGATATCTGTTGGAAGTCCAACTCTGCTAGAAATGCAAGGTTAAATAAATTCCTGATTTGTCTTGCTGACAACTTAATTTTCCAGAAAGTGGAGAGAGAAACAAGGGGATCTGCTATCTTGGACTTGATTCTTACCAACAGGGAAGAACAGGTTGATGAGGTGAAAGCAGTGGGCACCTTGGGTAGTAGTGACCATGTAATTTTGGAATTTATCGTCTTGGAGAAGGTAAAAGCTGTACGTAGTCAGACATATAGGCTGGACTTCAAGAAAGCAAATCCCATGGTCAGAAATACTGAAGAAGAAGGGTGTTCAAGAGGGATGGGAGCTTCTTAAAAGTGAAATACTGAAGGCACAATCACAAACGATTCCTATAAGAAGGAAAAATGGGAGAAGCCTAAAGAAGCCAAGATGGCTCCATAAACAGCTCTCTACAGACTTGAGGAAAAAAAGACTCCTTCAGAAAGTGGAAGGAGGGCCTTATAACCAAGGACGAATATAAACAAATAACCAGAGCTTGTCGAGGGAGAGTCAGAAAAGCTAAAGCTCAGTATGAGCTTAGGCTAGCGAAAGATGCTAAAAACAACCAAAAAAGAGTTCTTTTCCTATGCTCAAAGTAAGAAACAAAGCAAGGACATGGTACGCCCATCGCAGGGACAAGAAAGTGAAATTGTAACAGGTGATGAAGAGAGGGCAGAACCACTCAATTCCTACTTTTTCTCAGTCTTCTCTTGCAAGGGAAATGGTGCTCAATATGGTAAAAACAGAACACATGATGAGGGAAGGGAGTTGCAGCCTAGGATCAGCATAGAGGTAATACATAAAGACCTAGTTCTCCTAAATGAAACTAAGTCCTGGGGCCAGATGATCTGCGTCCAAGGGTAGTAAAAGGGGGGAAAGGAGGATCTGGGTAACCACCAACCCATCAGCTTGGAAAGTCTTGAACAGATAATCAAACAGACAGTTCTTGAGCATTTAGAAAGGATAGCTGTAATTACTAAGAGCCAGCACGGCTTTCTCAAGAACAAGTCATGACAGACTAACCTTATCTCTTTTTTCAAGAAAGTTACTACCATGCTAAATCAGGGGCATGCTGTACACATAGTTTATCTTGATTTCAGTAAGGCTTTTGGTAAGGTTCCACATAATATTCTTGTTGACAAATTGGAAAAATGTGGTTTGGATTCTATGACTGTTAGATGGATCTGTTAACTTGGTGACAGATCGCACCCAAAGAGTGCTTGTGAATGGTTCCTCATCCTCTTGGAGAGGAGTAATAAGTGGAATACCTCAAGGATCTATCCTGCGACCTGTTTCATTCAACAACTTTATCAATGATTTGGATGAAGGGATAGAGGGAATGCTTATTAAATGTGCAGATGATACTAAATTGGGAGGGGTAGCAAATACAGTAGAAGACAGAGTCAGGATACAGGATGATCTTGACAGGCTGGAAAACTGGGCTAAAACAAATAAAATGAATTTCAATGGGGATAAATATTAATTTCTGCATTTAGGTAGAAAAAAATCAAATGCATAATTATAGGTTGTGGAAGACTTGTCTTGGCAGTAGTATGTTTGAAAAGGATCTAGGGGTCTTCGTAGACCATACACTGAACATGAGTCAGCAGTGTGATGCAGCTGCTAAAAAGGCAAATGCGATTTTGGGTTGTATCAACAGAAGTATAATGTCCAGATCACACAAAGTGATGGTACTACTTTGCTCTGGTTAGACCTCACCTAGAGTATTGTGTTCAGTTTTGGGCACCACAATTTAAGAAGGAGATAGACAATTTGGAACGTGTCCAGAGGAGGGCAGTGAAGATGGTGAGGGTTCTGGAGACCAAGTCCTAGGAGGAAAGGTTGACGGAGCTGGGTATGTTTAGCCTGGAGAGGAGACGACTGAGAGGTGATATGATAACCATCTTCAAGTACTTGAAGGGCTGTCATATAGAGGATGGTACACAGTTGTTTTCTGTTGTCCCAGATGTTTGGATCAGAACCAATGGGTTGAAATTAAATCAAAAGAGTTTTCAGCTAAACATTAGGAAGAACTTCCTGACAGAGCGGTTCCTCAGTGGAACAGGCTTCCTCAGGAGGTGGTGGGCTCTCCCTCTTTGGAGGTTTTCAAACAGAGGCTAGATAGCCATTTGACAGCAATGCTGATTGTGTGAACTTAGGCAGATCATGAGAGAGAGGGCAGGAAGGGTTGCTTAAGTGCTTAGTTCTTGTGGCCCTTTCTTACATGTCCAGGGAAATGCTGGTTGCCAATTTGGAGTCAGAAAGCAATTTTTCTCCAGGCCAGTTTGGCCAGAGATCCTGGAGGGTTTTTTGCCATCTTCTGGGCATGGAACAGCAGTCACTGCAGGTGTGGAGGGGGAGAAATTTGTGAATTTCCTGAATTGTACCAGGGGTTGGAGTAGATGACCCTGAGGTCCTGTCCAACTCTATGATTCTATAATTCTATGACTAGTTTAATTGCATCAGTCCAGGGATTTCTGGCCATATATGAACAGCTGTTAGGAAACTGCTGCTCTAAGAATGGGAAGTGCTCATCCCTAGGTACTGCCAATTACATCAAGCGAGATCATAATAAAAGTTAACAGTAGCCTTGTCCAGCCAGACCAGATTGCACAGTCACAGCTTTATCTGTGTCCTTCAGTGAACTTCCAGGTGGTTTCCTGCACTACATCATTATTTCATCCAAGCAGACAGCCTTCTGGGAGACATTTCCATACAAGAAGAGTGACCTAGCAACAAATATACAGCAGTTGTTCTGTTAACAAGTTTTCCACACCTGTAGTGCAGTGTGGCTTCACATGATTGAGTAGGAGGTACCTGCAGTGCAGCATTTTGTCCATTGCTCTGTCTGAGATGAAGAAGTATTAGGAATGTGGGCTCCCGACATTACCCACTGGCATGGAAAGAAGCTGCACTTTTGATCAGCCCCACTCTGCTGGCTTAACATATAAAGGAGTTTGTCACAACTACTCTCTTTTACTTTGTGGGTAGATATGTTTTTAAATTTCTTGTTGTTTCTTTCTCTCACTCAAAGTATGTAATGCTGCCACCAGGAATTTAATTCCAATCATATTAATTAACCTTTCTCAAGGTATTGTTCCCAAGCTGTAAGGCCCCTTCGTTGGACTATGTGGTCCTGAGGATGAGACTTTAGTATTTAAATAGCATGTGACTCTGGGTTAACAGTAAACAAAATAAAACTTTATTTGTACAAGAAGCATATTGGTTTCAAGATGTTTTGCAAATTATCTCTTCAGTGAATAAAGATGTGTGTGTTAATAACTTCTGACTCAGATGTCACACTAATTCACTTCCCAATCACTCCTCTCTCTCAAAATTCTACTTTCTCTTCAGAATTTACTTTGACTAGTCTTTATTTTATCTTGCTCAGTTTAATCATTCCCTTTTTAACTCAGGTTTCTGTCAGCTTCTGACTTGCACATCCTTATAATACTTTGACAATATTATGAATTGACTCACTCTAGCCTCTAATTATGTCCTCTATGTATTCTACTTTCTTTTTTAGAATTGTAATGCTTTTCACCGCACTAATATTTATATTCTAATTCTGAGGGAGTTTTTTTCTGTGTGGATGCTTATATCTGCCAAAAGAGAGCTCACTCTCCCCCAAAAGCTTTTCCTACATAGTTAGACCCCTTCCTCAGTCTGCAGAAAAATCCGAAAAGCTAAAAAAAAAAAATTTCAGGGACTGTTGAATTCCCCCCAATACCTTTTGAAATGGCATCAACTCCAGGCATCAACTGTGAGAGATTAGAATGTTCAGGGGGAGGGGGGGAGTTGTAACTGTTTCTGTCAGTAAAAGGCAGGGTTTTTACTGGCAGCAGTCTAGGGTTGCCAAGTACTCCCCCCTGACCACCGGCAGATGATCCAGATCAAGGCTGGGAAACTCCTGGAGATTTGGGGGTGGAACCTAGAGAGAACAGGGATCTCAGTGAGGTATAATGCCATAAACTCCACCCTCCAAAGCATCCATTTTCTCCTTGGAAAGTTATCTCTGTAGTCTGGAGATGAGCAGTAATTCCAGGGGATCCCCAGGTCCCACCTGGAGGCTGGCATTCCTAGGCAGCACCCTCTGTGTGACTTGATACCACCTGATTTGCATGACTTAATTAGGCCCAGCTGCTTTGCTACTGTTCATCAGCAGCCACCCCATGAAAGCCATTGTGATGTAACAGATTGGGATCTGCGAGACCCAGGTTCAGATCCCCATCTTGCAGTGGAAACTGACTGGGAGATTTTGGACCAGTCACATACTTTCAGCCTAACCAGCCTCACAGGGTTGTTGTGCAGACAACAAGAAGGAAATAATAATGTAAGCTGCTTTAGTCCCACTGTGGAGAAAGACTGTAACTTTCCTAGGTAGAGGCTGTGAGGGAGGAGGGTGGAGATGGAAAGCTGAAGACAGATAAAGGTAGGTTAGCTGTTGGGTGGGAAGGAAATAGGGTTGCCAACTCCAGGCTGGGAAATTCCTGGACATTTGAAAGGTGGAGCCTGGGGAGGGTGAGATTTGAGGTGGGAGGCAGAAAGAGAGGAAGAGTGATGAGGTGGGGAGGCAGAAAAACAAAGAGAATTATGGCGGGTCAAAAAGAGAGAGGAAGTAACATACATGGAGCAGAGATAGAGTAAGAAAGGGTGGGCAGAAGGGAGAAAGAGTGTGAGAGAGGTAGGGGGAGAAGGGAGGAAGCAAAGGTGTGAGGAATGGGATAATCATCCCCCAGGTTTCTTGTGGGTCTCCACTTGTGTTTATGTAATTCCCTCTTGAAGCCATCCATGCTTGTAGCTGCCACCACCTCCTGTGGCAGTGAATTCCATGTGTTAATCACTCTTTGGGTGAAGAAGTACTTCCTTTTATCTGTTCTAACCCGACTGCTCAGCAATTTCATCGAGTGCCCATGAGTTCTTGTTTATATACTAACTAGGAATAAAGCGCATTGTGGGAATAAATACAACGGGCTCTAGAAAGAGGCTCTGGGAGACGGCCCCGACCTTGGGCACTCAGCGTCAATTTGCTGTGGTGACCTCAGCAGGGTATAATGACACAGAGTCCACGATTTTCTCCAGGGGAAGATCTCTGCCATCTGAAGAGCAGTTGTAATTTAGTGTGATCTCCATCCCTCCCCTGGACATTGGCAACAATGGGTCTAGCAGATCCTGCTTACCGGCTTGTAATAAACTGGTACAGTGATAGCTGTTTCAGACAGCCCTTCCCCCACCATTTTGGAGCCATCTTCGGAGCGGTTTGCCATTTCAGACTGCTTTTTTTTTTCAAGCCTCTTCACCACACATACACACACGCACACACAGAGACACACAGAGACACAAACACACAGACACACAAACGCCTAGGGTAGCCAAACTCCAGGTGGAGCCTGAAGATCGCCAGGTAGCACAATTGAACTTCAGACAACAGATCCTCCCCCCTCCCTTGGAGAAAATGACTGCTTTAGAGGGTGGCCTCTATGGCATTCTGTTCAGCTGGCCCCAATGAGTTTTCTCCGAAAGGCCAACATAGGTGTGGATAGGGGCTTTCAGAGAAGCAAGCTTGTTTGCCTAGCAATGGGCACTGAGGGGATAGTTGCCGGCTCTGATGATGGAATAGGGTTTCCAACCTTCAGGTGGGGCTTGGGGATCTCCCGCTTTTACAATGGATCTCCAGCTGACAGAGATCAGCTCCCCTGGAGAAAATGGCTGCTTTGGAGGGTGGACTCTATGGCATTGTACCATGCTGAGGCCTCTCCCCTCCCCAAACCCCACCCTCTCCTGGATCCACCCCCAAAGTATCCAGGGATTTTCCACCCTAGACCTGGCAATCCTATGATGGAAATACCTGAAGATTTGGGGGGTGGATCCTTTGGTGGGCAGCTTTTGGGGGGGGGGGGAATGGAAGGACTCAGCAAGCTATAACGCCATAAGGTCTACCCTCCAAAGCAGCCGTTTTCTCCAGGGGAACTGATCTCTGTCATCTGGAGATCAATTGTAACAGCAGGAGATCTCCAGGTCCCACCTGGAGATTGGCAACCCTAGGGGGAAGTCAGCCGCACTGCAGTGGGTTGAAGGGAATGGTTTGATGGTTGCTGGCCCACCTCATTAGCCAGCCAGCTATGGTGGAGCTAAGCAGAGAAAGGGCCTGAGGAATTTCACACAGGCAATATGTTCCGTTTCAGGAACTCTTCAGTAATGGTTTCTGTCAGGCATTTTACACAGAACCGTGGCAGTCCACCCAGCCTACTGATTTTGGCACCCCATGGAATCTTGAACACGGCTTTATATAATAGGAAAGATAGCCAAGGGTCCCCTGTATGTGCGGATACTTATTTCCCACAATCTAGGGCACATGGAGAGAAAACAGATCTTTCAGCAAACTTGGGGCACTCCCCAGATGTGCAGAAAAATCCAAAATGTTTTTTTTAAAATATACCGACAATACTTAAATGCCCCCCAAAGTAAAACTGCTTGCTCTGCACATACGCAGAGAACGGACTTACAGGAGGCATGGGAAAAGCCACTGGAGTTGTGAAGGAAGTCACCATGGCAATAACCATTCCTACCGCTGCTAGGACTGCAGCAGCAAGAACTGTCCACGCTGCTGGTGGGACCACCAGGGAAAGACACTGGAGAGCTGCCGTGCCAATAACCATGTGCCCCATCGCCAGACCCATCTAAGCAGAGTAGGGATTCAGCCACCAGGTTTGGGCACTCCCATGGAAAGAAGGTGGTGGGGTGGCTAAGGGAGCCAAAGGGGCAGCAGCGCCTCTCTGGGAGCCAGCCCGCCCTCTGCTGCTGCTGCCAAAGCTGGCCCTGCCCCTAGTCAGCTGAAGCTCAAGGAGATGAAGCCTGTATTGCCCCCCCCCCTTATCAGAAACAGAAAGAATTGGGGTTCTCTGAGAAGGGAGAAAGAGAGACAGAGAAAGAATAAGGGATTGTCTGTTGGGGAGGAGAGAAAGAAAAAGAACAGGAGAGAGGGATTGTCTGAGGGAGGGGGTGAGAAAGAGGAAGAGGGGGAGATTGTGTGTGGGGTAGATAAATAGGGAGAAAAAGAGGATAGACTGAGAGGGGGTGGGGGAAAGAGGATAGTGTCTGAGAAGAGCAGGAGTAAGAGGGGGTGAGACATACAAGGGGTGAGAGGAGAAAAGAGGTAAGAAAGGATTGCTAGAGAAGGCGGTAGGGAGAAAGCTGACATAGAAAGGGTGAGAGGAGAAGGGGAGGGGAGGGAAGATTGGTAGATAAGGGGTGCATGCAGAAAGACAGAGAAGGGGTGGAGAGGGACAATAAAGGGGGGAAGAGGGAAACAAAGGTGGGGGAATGCTCCCTCCCCACATGTTCCTTGTGGGGACTGCTGGCAACGAAGACTATGGTAGGGCCACAACACATTATACAACATTTTGTTACTGGTCCCCGCTTGTGGGATTCTAATCAGAAAGCTGATTTTTCAGACTCTGTAGACTGCTGAGTGACCACAGCTGACTGTTAGCTGCTGACAGCCCAATAACTTCTGCCTTCTCTCTCTCCACACGCATATCTTAGCTCCGCCCATAAACTCCCAGTCACCAACCAATCACCTCACTTACTCATCCCCCTCTTTCACCACCCCTTGTTGTTCTGTAACTTATCAAACATTTTAAAAAAAAACACTTAAAACTGTAAATCATTACACAGCTGAACAACATTATGCTGGGATGGGACTTCCCCCCTTAAATTGGTCAAAAAAACCAAGAAAACTACACAGCTCTCTTGCTCCCAAAGTATGGAAGCTTGCTTGAGTTACGTCTTATGTAAGCAAAGCCAGCCCAAAGATTCCAGGTGACCTAGGTGAGGGGAAGCCAAGCACACCCTACATTGAGAGGAGATGGAAACATAGCACCCATCTTTGTTGTCCACACACACACACCCCGGGGTGCCAGAAAGAAGCAGCTGCCTGCCACCATGCCAGTATGCTGTAGTGGTTAAGAGCAGTGGACTCTAATTTGGAGGACTGGTTGGATTTCCCACTCCTCCACATGAAGTCTGCCATGTGACCTTGGGCCAGTCACAGTTCTCTCAGAACTCTCTCAGCCCCACCTATCACACAAGGTGACTGTTGTGGAAAGGGGAAGGGAAGGCGATCGTAAGCCACTTTGAGATTCCTTAAAGTAAAGAAAAGTGAGCTATAAAAACCTACTTTTCTTCTTCTTCTAATCGTCTTCGCCTTGTCCCTTGGTGGAGGGATGAGGCCAAGAGTGGGGCATGGTAGTATCCATCCTACTCGACCCATGTAGATTGGCACAGCAGGAAGCTGCCACTCTCCTCCCCCTATAATATAATCAAGGCAAGGAAGTGGAGGGAAGGAAGAAGAGACCAGGGCCCACCAGGCACACTCCTCATGGAAGCAGGAAAGGAGGGAGCAAGCTCCCTGCTGGCTACCTACTGGGGCTGGGCATATCTCCTAGCATAGACCTTGACATCACAGGTTGGTAGCCAAGCACTGGCAACTGAGTGTGGAGTGGGGGGTGGGAGAGCTTCACTTCTGATTATTGTAATTTTTGTTACAATTTTCTAAATATAAAAATCAATTATACTATGGCATAATATACACAAATGTATTCATATTTTCCTCACTTTCCAGAAACAATAAAAAAAATAACAGTAAAATGCAATATTGGACATACAGAAAAAAAATTAAGGGCAGTATTCCATTTATGGAAACTAAACTGTAGTATTCATTTTGCTGTGAGCTTCTTGATTTGAAGTTAAACCTAAGTCCTAAACCCAAACCTAACTGAAGTCCATTTGTCCAGTATGTTGCAGTTGTCCAGTCTGTCACTGGGGAAAGCAGGTAAAGGCCACTTTGACTTTACTTGTTCCTCCTCATACACGTACAACACTTTGCCCCAACAGGAACCATATAACAGATACGAACATAAGTTGTAAATATCTTGGCTACAAACTGCATCTGTGGAATTTCTGCCTGTTGTACAGATGTTAAAGGCACAAGATTAGTAAAGGTAAAGGTTTCCCTTGCTCGAAGGCCAGTCGAATACGACTCTAGGGATGCAGTGCTCGTCTACATTTCCAAGCCGAAGAGCCAGCACTGTCCAAAGACATTTCTGTGGTCGTGTGGCCGGCATGACTAGATGCCAAGGAGCACAGAATGCTGTTACCTTCCCACCGAAGTGGTATCTATTTATCTACTTGCAATTTCTTGCTTTCAAACTGCTAAGTTGGCAGGAGCTGGGACCAGAGACGTTGTGCAAAAAAAAATATCAGGGTTCCCCCCCTCCAATTCAGGTCCATTGGAGCCAGAAAATATTGGCATCCCCAAATATTCCTGAATACCAGTATCACTTTTGTATTGGTATTTGGGTAAATATTCAGGAAAACCAAATTTAATTGGCTCCATTATACTATGGAGACCGTCCCCATAGGGTATAATGGAGAATTTCACTTGCCAAGTCATGCCACTGCAGCAGCACAATTGGGTGAGTGAATTTAAAGCATTTAAAGTTTAAATGCCTTCACTCACTCACCCAGTCGCGCTGCCACCATGGCATGACTCAGTGACTGAACTGAATGCATTTAAAGTTTAAATGACTTCAGTTCACTTGCCTAGTCATGCCGCCACACCAACATGACTTGGCAAGTGAACTAAGTGCATTTAACATTTAAATGCACTTGCTGAGTCATGTGGCCACCACCGCGGTGCAACTTGGTGAGTGCATTCCAAATAAAAGCCAAATAATTTCAGCTTTTATTCGAGATCATGATATCGGTAGCCTAATCAGATTGGAGAATCTCGTTCAGCTGAATAAATGCTCGGAAAATATTGATAAGGTATTTTTCAGGTATTTATTCAGCTCATATAAACCAAATGCACACCCCTACACAAGACCCAGGTTTTGTTGTTGTTTTTGTTTGTTTGTTTTGTGGTGATACTCACTGAACTGAGTAGCAGCAACTGGAGGCGGGGGGCGGCCCACGTCCTGAAGGGGGATTGGTGGAAATCTGTGTAAGCTTATATATGAGTACCGGGACTTTTTTTTTAAAGGCCCTGAGAGGAGCTATACCAGATGTACAGCACAAAGTCCTACTGAAATAATACTTAAGCTGTTTGGAATTTAGTACCACTAGAGATACAGAAAAAGTGTTCCTAAATTGCAATGCAATTTTTCAACTATATTTCAACTGAACTACATTTTAAATTATCCTTAAATATTGGGTGTAAAATTGCATTGTTTTCAGTAGCACTACACTTTCCCTGTGTTTGAAATCATTTTAGAGCACTACTAAGAGAGAGCTAGGACTGCCAACTACCAAGTGGGGCCTGGAGTTCTCCCAGAATTTAAAACTAATTTCCAGACTATGAGATAATCTCAACTGGAGAAAATAGCATTGTCAGAGGGTCTACTCTATGGCATCACATTGCAGTTCAGTTCCCTCCTCTCCCCAAACTCCACCATTCTGGGCCATACCCCCAAATCTCCAGGAATCTCCAACCCATAGTTGGCAACAGTGCAGACTACTAGGGTAGCCACTTACCCTGAAAGGGCAGGAGACTTTCTGGTGATGCTCCCTGTCCCCCATCCTTGCTTAATGGAGAGGTGGAAAGGGAATGTGGGGGAACAGTTTCAAACCAGGAAATGACATCATGTGCTTTAGGAATTTCATAAATCTCCATGGTTTTAACAAAGACTGTCATTATGTCACTACCTGCTTCAAATGAGGAACTGACTTCCAAGAATTCTCTCCCCCCCCCCCCCCGGTTCCTGGGGATTGCCAGCCAAAGGCTAGCATCCATAGAGACCACCTAAAGTCTATGAAGAGTTGGGGGACACATTGTTATGCTATAAACTGTATTTAATTTTTAAATTAAGGGAAAGCATAGACTGAGTCCAGTAGCACCTGGACCAACAAAGTGTTACTCTGGGTATAAGCTTTTGTGTACATGCACACTTCTTCATATATATTTAAACAGAAATCACCAACCATTGCATACAGGTAGACAGTGGGGAGGGTGTTGGCAAATAATGGTTCGTGACTTCTGTTTCAATGTATCTGAAGAAGTGTGCATGCACACAAAAGCTTGTACAGTGAGTGAAACTTTGTCGGTCTTAAAGGTGCCACTGGACTCAAACTTTGCTCTGCTGCTTCAGACCAATACGACTACCCACCGGAATCTAAACTGAGGGGAAGTTAAGCCTCAAGTTTCAACACAGTTATGACTCTGAGGTCCTAGAGCCACCCAATTCTAGATGTTTGGGACTGAGCGTGGTTGCCCAGCATCTGCCTAGAGTCTCTTTATTATTCCAGTCAGAGCCTAGGCATTGAAAACAATGGGGCTAAACCATGATGAGAACAGGCTTAGCTTAAAGCAATGCAAAAATTCTTTACCCTTTCCTCAAATAATTACTGAATATACAGTACAAGAGAGCTACTGATAGCTTGCTGGCTGCTGCACAATAGCTCATGAAGCCTCTAAAAGACACAGGAAATGATCACAAAAAAGATTTGGTCCAGGTTTTTGTTATGTTTTTTTAAGCTTCCATTTCACAGAATTTTTCTCTGTGGTGCTCAACTAATGGCTCATTTCCGGTGCTCTTCCTAGTCCATGTTCAGTTTCTAGAACAGAATAAAAACTTGGTAACATACTGGAGGGGGGGGGGGGGTAGCTGGGGGTATTTTACTGACTCAGAATTAGCTCTTAAAACCAAGATTGGCAATGCCTGCAGCAGAAAATTATGAAATCCTTGCTTTTATATTGTAGAATCTTTTCAAAAGCCTAAAACGGTGTGGGCTTTGTACTCCAAAGTCTGCCATATCTAAAGGCTAGCATGCTAATGTGACATACAAAGATGGAAAAGCCCAGACTGCTTGAGTAGCTGTTAATGTGCACTGATATAGCCACAGGGTAATGTTAATATAGACATTTCACTCTCTCACCCTTTGCAAAAGAGCTATTAATAGCGAATGAAGTAAAAATCGAATTCACATTAGAGAAAGCTGCATAGAAGAGCATGGGATAGGCTGGAATTTGAAGTTTTGGGTCCAGCATTCACAGACTCCTCAAAATATGGAGCCTGATAACTTATACCTGTTTAGCCATGGCATTAGGAACCATATTTCCCCACTGTGACGCCCCTTGTCCACTCACACAGAGTGCCTACCACCCTCTACAACCTCTTTTCTTCAGGTTATGGTTTATAATTAGGTCAGGATGTCACACTTGCCACCCTTCTTGTCTCTTTTAAAATCTACAGAAAGTTATGACCATCTCACACCTCAGGTCCTCTCTTTCACTCCCAGGGACATCCACAGAAAGGGTAGCCCAGCCTCCTTTAATAATCAGTCCTCACTCACAAAGAGCTATTGGGGTTGGGGCTGAAACACTTTCCAATCACTCACTGCCACCATTCACTCATATCCTATCATTTATGTGTATAGACCAAGATATTAAATTGCGTGTACGTGTTTCTTTCTAGGGATGGGCACGAACTGAAATTTGGCCCAAACTTGGGTTGGTTCGGAGTTTTGTGAACCAATGTACAGGGAAAGCATCTTCCCCGAACATTTACAAGACTTTTGTCTGGTTTGGTTGTTTGGGCCATTTAAACCCAGCAGCTCATTGGCGCAGGGTTTGCCCATCAGCCGTTAGGTTTAAATGGCTGCGAGCCATTTCACTTGTACTGCTGCTAGGCTGAAATAGCTGCCACCCATTTCAGCAATCTGTTTTGCTTTCCCCTCACTTGGAAGCAGGGGGGGAGTGAAATGGATGGGTTGACACCCCCCCCCCTTACTCCCAGCCAAGGGTCCAACCAACTGGTTTGGTTTGGGCATGACTGGTTTGGTTGGGACCACCCCAAACCAGAACTTTTAGCTTTGTGCCCATCCCTGTTTATTTCCCTTAGACACGCAGCCCACAGAGTTAATCAAAACAAGAAACTCTTATGTATAAGAACAAAACATTGAGGAAAGTAAAGTTTAAGAAACAACATCTCACTTCCACAGAGCCCTTGAACTAAGATCCTGCACCTACAACTGGGATCCTTTAGTTACGAATTTACTGTTTTCAGCCTGTTCCAAGCAGCTTTTCTATACAGTTCTCCTCAGTCAGAAAATCCTCTTTTCACCTCAGGGCTTAAGCTGTCTATTTGTCTGCTGCTAACCCCTGTCATTTTTTCAACTGCTGTTTTCAAGTCTTCTGCTCTCAACATTCCCTCAGCTCTCATTGGCTGCTCTTAAGGAGAGGCTGAACCTAGCCTATCCATCACACCCACCTTTCTGTCTCCTAGAAAATACTGCTGCCCCCTAAGTTTTCACAGAGAGAGAGACAGAGAGAGAAGCATCTCCAGAAGTAGAATTCCCAATTAACACATTTGATCAAGAAATGATGGGTATTTTCAGAGACAGCACTTTAAACTACTACAAACCAAGCCTTCCTGCTATTAGGCAGGAGCAACAACAGACCCAAATTTTCTGTTTAAGCTTCTGCTTCAAAGAGGGGCTCCAGCCACTTATTTCTTATTCTAAACCTTTTCAAGGGCAGAGATTCCTCTGACAGAGAAGGAAAACAGATAAACCCTCCCCAGGGGTTTCTTCTACACCACTACTGTGGGGAATAAATTAGGAGAGATCTCATTAGCCTAGTTTTAGATCAGACATGGAGAAAGATTAAATCAACTCTGAGACCTATTTCTTGAATTATTTTTTAGAGATTCAAGCACATCCCTAATATTGGTTAGTTAACAGTGTGAGAAATAATAGTGATAGTAAATGGAAGATCTGGAAATCCTAAATTCAAACCCTTGCTCACTGGGTGACCTTGGATCAGCCAGTGTCCCTCAGTCTAAGGTACCTCCCAAGTGTATTATCAAGATAAAATATTCCATGAGGTCCCTGTAGTAAATTGAAAACAAAATTCATAAAAATTATACCATCAAATTCAAGGGAGAGACCACAAACAGGGCAATATGCAAGAAGCAGCTTAAAAGGTCAGATGCCATCTTGAAGAAATTACTGTGCACATTATTGTTCAGACAGTAATTTTCACAGACATTTTAAGCATGTAAAAGGACTGGGTCTTTAAAATAATGAATTTATCCAAGCAATTTCAGAGAATGAAGCAGCAGGCATCCACTGCAACAAGCAGACTTACTGGAATCTCTTTCCACTTTCACATAGCATATGTATTTTTTTCTGAATTCATCACCTTTAAAAATTAAAATAGGACATTTAGAGGAATAAAATACAAACAGCAAAATTTTGAAAACTGTCCTTCACTTGATGTGGCTTCTCACGCACTATACTCTGGTCTCTAGAAGCATTTGGATGATTTTGCTTTACGAACAACACATAAGGATAGTCCACATATACAAACTGGATGTCTTTTCTTATCTTGCACTCTTTTTTTGTGTGGAATTGTACAAGGAAATTTCAGTGTGAACCAAGCTGTTCTTTGAGAAACATATGGTGCTTACAGAGGCTGTTCTGTGCAATGAGGATTCTCGGTGTTGCTTTCTTTGCTACTGCAAATGCAGGGGCAAGAGCAATGGAGACAGAGCTCCTGCAAAAGGGAAATTCCTATGGCCAATCCTCTCTTTTCTCAAACTATAATCGTTTGTCAAAAAAAACTGAAATAGACAATTAGCAATAGATCACTATGGATAATAGTGCTGTTACCTTATCTATGCAATGTACTGACACTTGTCTATTTCAAATTTTTAATAAAACAATTACAGTGTAATCGCAAACCAAAAAATCCTCCAGTGGCATGGCAGGAAAAAATGATAGGGAAATGATGTCCAAGAGGGTTGAGAGCAGAGTTTTTTATTTTATTTATTTATTGAAATTCATTAGCCACCTATACCCCTTGCAGAACTCAAGGTGGCTTACAATACAAAAACACAGTAAAACCAACAATTATAAAACACATAAAAGTCACAGTTTAAAAACTCCAATCAAGATTGCAGATAATAAAAGCTAAATCAATCAAAATGCAGTGCTATATACAACTATCTTCAGCTGCTTCCTGCAGATTGACAAGGGGGGGGCACACCTTCCTGAGGAGGTTGTTCCATAATTGTGGAGCTGCCTTGGAAAAGGCCCTCTCTAGTGTACCCACTAAATAAGCATCTTTAATTGGTGGGACAGTCCAGAGGGCATCTCCCCAGTCCCCACAATCCTAATTTCTGGGCAGGAACGTTCGGGAACATACTGTCTTTCAGAAATCCCGCTTCCAAGCCATGTAGAGGTTTAAAGGACAAAACCAATACTTTGAATTGGGGTCAGAAGTGGATTAGTAGCCAATGTCATTGCTGTACTATCGGGGACATATGTTCCTGATAGGTGGCCCGACCCATAATTTCAGTGGTAACCCCAATTCAGAAAAGCATTTTCCATGCTTATGATGTGAGTACAATATTCTTCGCAGGACCAAGTTTAGGAGAAAAATGGTTTATGCATTTGAAGCAAAGCCAGGTTTGTAATGTTAACTGCCCAGTATTGATGCCCATCAGCAACACTGACTGACCAGCCTATGTGGTAATCACAAAGTTATCTCCTCATAAGAACTTGAGAACCCTGCTGGATCAGACCAATAGTCAATCTAGTCCAGCATCCTGTCTCACACAGTGGCCAACCAGTTCCTCTGGACAGCCAACAGTACATAGAGGCCGAGGCCTTCCCCTGATGATGCCTCCTGGGCCACAGTTCCCTCTAAGCTGTGCAGAGGCCAACTCAGAGGCCAACTCAGAGGATTTCTGTTCAGCTCACAACCAAGCTTCCATAGGAAACAATGGAGGATAGGGGCACCTCCTTCTGGGGTCCACAGAATTTGACCCCATGGTCCAATCTCTTTGAAACTTTGGGGGGGGGGTTAAGGAAAGGCACCAGCAGCTATGCTGCAAATTTGGTGCCTCTATCTCAAAAAACAGTCCCTCAGAGCCCCAGACACCCCTGGATCAATTCTTTATTATAGCCTATGGGGACCATTGACTATAATGGTCCCCAATCCCCATAGGCTATAACTGAGTGATTAAAAGCACATATTTTTTCACACCCCTATTATGCTTTTCAGTATGATTTGTAAGCTGCCGTGAGTCACTGGGAAAAGTGGGATATAAATGTCTGAATAAAGAAGTTGTTTGGCCGAGCTGATAACATTTATGCAACCTCCTGTTAGGTTAGGCAGCGTTCTGACAGTGATTGTTCCACCTCTGTTATACTTGATCTGTAATGCTGGTTGTCATATTTCTCTAAAAAAAAAAAGTAGATTGCAAGAGTTCCCCTCCCCTCAACTGCTGGTATGTTTTCTAAGGATCAGTCCAGGGCAACGGTCCAAGGACGGGTCTACCAATAGTGAACTGAGGCAGGTAGACCTGTTCTCCAGAGGCCAGGTCTACCAATGAAGTAGAAAGGGGTGGGTAGACCTGTTCTCCGGAGGTTAGGTCTACCAGTATACTGGAAAGGGATGGGTAGACCTGTTCTCTGAAGGCCAGGTCTACCAATGCAGTGGGCTGGGACAGGTAGACCTGTTCTCCAGAGGCCAGGTCTACCAATACAGTGGAAAGGGGCAAGTAGACTTGTTCTCCAGAGGCCTGGTCTACCTCTGTAGAGTAAAACATTTTGTGTAATGAAATTTAACTTGTTTAATTATTCTTTAAATATAGTTTAAAAGAATTCATTCTGATATTTTTGCAAGGTTATGGAAATAATGTAAAAAAAATCTATGCAATAGTCAAATATAGACTTGCTCACAACTTTAATGCTACTAGTTTTTCTTCCGCACAAGTTAGAATTTCGACTCACAAGACTGTGGAGATTAGCAGGGAAATTGCTCCTGGCTCTGGAATTCAGAGGATTAGTGCCTTTAAATGTGGAGGTTACCCTCACTTACCATGGCTAGTAGCCACTAACAGACTTACCCTTCATGAATCTATCTAATCCCCTTTGAAAGCTGCTTATTCCTGTGGCCATCACTATATCCTCTGGCAGTGATTTCCAGATTTTAATCACTCTCTGTGGAAAGTAGTATCTCCTTTTGTCCATCCTGAACCTACTGCCCACCAACTTCAATGATGCCCTCAAGTTCTAGTATTTTGGGGGACAGAGAAAAAAAATTCTTTGTCAACTCTCTCCATGCCATACATAATTTTATAAACCTCTGTCATGTCCCCCCTTTTGTAGTCTCTTTTCTAAACTGAAAAGTCCCAGACTCTTCAGCCATTCCTCACTGGAAAGGTGTTCCAACCCCCTAATCATTTTGGTAGCTTTCCTCTGTACTTTTTTGAGCTCTGAATGCCCAGTTTCAGATACAATGACCAGAACTATATACAGTATTCCAAATGAGGCCGCACCATAGATCTATACAGGGGCATTACAATATCGGCCATTTTATTCTCAATTCCTTTGCTAAGAATCCCTAACAGAGTTTGCCTTTTTCACCGCTGCAGCACACTGGGTTGACAGTTTCACTGAGCTATCCACTACAATCCCAAGATCTTTTTTCCCTCTTCTCAGACCCATTAGCATACAACTGAAATTGGGATTTTTCATCCCAATGTGCAGGGGTCCGTTGGAGTGGGAGCGCACAGGAGCGCAGCTCCGGGAGTGAGGAGCCCAGGGGGCGGGCACATGACCAAGCCCCACCCCCTCCTCGGCTTCCCCGAGCAGTGCAAAGGCGCAGTGCCCCGGGGAAAGCCCTGCTAGGGTCTTTATTGATTTTAATGTTTTGTTTTCATATCGATAATTTTAACATTGTTCCTTTTATGACTGTGTGCTGCTTTTCCAGAGACTTGCTCAAGGTGGCATATAAATTTTCTAAGTATACCATTTTTTATCTGGGCACATGGCACATAAGTACTGGAGAAATTTCACCAACCCTTCAGCAGCTTCCACCCCATCGGTTTGGTGTAGTGGTCAGGGGTTGGACTCTAATCTGGGAGAACCGGGTTTGACTCCCCACTCCTCCACGTGCAGCTGCTGGTGTGACCTTGGGCCAGTCACAAGTTCTCTCAGAGCTGTTCTCTCATGAGCGGTTCTCAAAAGACCTCTCTCAGCCCCACCTACCTCACAGGGTGTCTTGTTGTGGGGAGGGGAAGGGGAAGGGATGGGTGGTGCACGTGTCCTGGGTATCTCAAGTCTACTTGAAACCTGGTGGTTTCAAGGGAGCAGGAAGAGAATGAGGGTGTGTTCTTGATGCTTATTTTTATTGCACAAAGTATTGGATGGGGAAGGGAATGGAGGAAGACCAGGTCAGTTTCACTCACCTGTGGAGGGGAGCCTGAGGGGTGGGTGTTGCCTTCTGACACACTTTCGGTATGTTAGGGGGTGTGGCATATGCAAATGAGTTATGCAAATGAGTTATGCTAATGAGCTCCTGCACCTCTTTTTTTACAAAATGACCCCTGCCAATGTGCATCATCTTAAACTTAACAACAATGAACTTCATTTGCACATTGTCGCCCACTCACTCAACTTGTGGAGGTCCTCTTGGAGCTCTTCACAGTCAGCCTTCATTTTCACCCTCATGAATAATTTTGTGTCATCTGCAATATTAGCCACTACACTACTCAACCCCTAGTTCCAGATCATTTATGACTATATTAAATAATACCAGTCTCAATACCAATCCTTGTGGGACCCTACTGCTTACTTTCCTCCATTGTGAAAATTGTCCATTGATTCCTACTCTTTGCTTCCTGTCATTTAACTAGTTTTTAATCCATAAGAAAACTTGTCCTTTTATCCCACGACTGCTAAATTTACTCAGGAGTCTTTCGTGCGGTACCTTGCCAAAACCCTTTTGAAAGTCCAGGTATATAATGTCTACTGGGTCACCATTTTCTACAGATTTGTTCACTTTCTTAAAGAACTCCAAAAGACTGGTGAGACAGGACTTCGCTTTGCAGAAGCCATGCTGACTTTCCCTTTGCAGAAGCCAGCTTTATCCCTCTATGTGCTTAACATTTCTATCTTTGATACAGTTTCTACTAATTTGCTTGGGACATAGGTTAGGCTGACTGGCCTGTAATTTCCTGATTCCCCTCTGGATCCCTTTGCAACAATTGGTTTAACATTTGCTACTCTCCAGTCTTCTGGTACAGCAGCTGACTTTAGTGATAGCTTACATAGTTGCTTAACTATTTCACATCTGAGTTCCTTAAGAACTCTTGGACGTATGCCATCAGGACCTGGAGACATCTGTTTTTAATTTCCCCAGTAGGTCAAGAACTTCATTTCTGGTTTCCTCAATTTGGCTCAGTTGTTCAAACTCCCTTCCTGAAAATAAGGGCTGTGGCATGGGTGCATGTACTACATTTTCTACAGTGAAGACAGAAGCAAAAGAAGTCATTGAGTTTCTCTGTCATCTCCCCATCTTCCTTTAGGAATCCATTTATTTCTTTGTCATTCAAAGGCCCCATTGCTTCTCTAGCTGGTTTCCAACTCCAGATATATTTTGAATAAATGTTTGTCTTGATGCTTTTAGCAACCTGCTCCTCAAAATCTCTTTTATGCATGCGTAATTATTGACTTACATTTTTTTTGACAGAGCCTGTAATCCCTCCTGTTCAATTCATTGGGGCAGACCTTCCACTTTTAAAAATAAGCCTCTTTACTTTTTAGAGCTTCCTTGACTTGCATTGATAACCATGCAGGTTTTCTTTTAGACTTGGCAGTGCCTTTCCTAACCTATGGAATGCATTCTATTGGGGTTTCAATTAGTATGGTATTAAATAGCTTCCAAACATCCTCTCAGGATTAGATTTTCTTGCATTTCCCCTTCAGCTTCCTTTTTACTGTTCCCCTCATTTTTGTAAAGTAGGTTTGCAGCTTACAAATACATACCTGAACAGCATACTCAAGATTGCTACAGCACAGACATTTTGATGCAATAATTTAAAGCAAGAGGGATCAGTTATCAGAGACTGTTAAATAGACAAAATATTGCAAGTATGCTAGTGTTTTAACAATGTTTTATTTATAGTTTTAAAAAAAATTAATTGTGTTTGTCTGTGTCCTTAATAAAGTTTACATCTCCGCTACCTGGCATTACATTTTATGACACACATGGCCCAGCCCAACAAGGTCTCATTTATCAGATCTAGCCCTTATAACAAATGAGTTCTAAGGGATCACACCCCTCTTCCTCAGACTGAAGCCCTCCACCCTGAAGACTTTCACTCTCCACAATAGCAGAAGAGCTGTCAGTACAGGAGTGGGGCTATTCTGGTAAGTCCCTGAGGGTCTCTTCCCTCTCTCTCCGCCTCCATTCTCCAGGTCAGCAACCTGCTCCATGAGAGCCACAGGCTCCATGCAGCGATCACACACCCACAATACTACCCAGTGGGTAGATAACTGTACGTGTGGCACTCTTTGCAAAACACTGGATAGCCCCCGCTCTCGTGCTGGCTTTCTATCTTCATAACTAGTTAGTGGTTTAAAGGTATCTAGAGTGATACAGTGTCCTCAGGCCTGATTCCCCAGGCTAAGAGCCCTTTGATTCTCACCCTTCAGCTCATGCCAAAGGCTCACACCTCTGCCTAGGAGGAACCTTACAGATCAGAGGGCCACAGCCACCACCTCCCAGCAGCAACAGCAGAGAGTGGGGCCTGCAACCCACTCCAGAGCTTGCTCAATGAGCAACAGACAAAAGACTCAAACAGACCCAGACAAAAGCACCACTCTCCTAAGCAGTCAAAGATCAGACCTTTGTTGATGAAACAGAGTTCTTTATTTCTTTAGATGCTGCATGACAGGTTCTCGAATGTTTGTTAGAGATACCATATACAAAACAGTCAGGGTTAATATACCCTCCAGTACAGTTTGAAACCCCGATACTCAACCAATCACAAAAAGAGGAAAAGCGCGGGTAAAGATCTTAGGCCGTTTTACTTCCCACAGGAAAGGTGAGGTGTTAAAGTTATAAATTTTCCCCTCTTGAATTAGGCGCCACAGATGTGCCCCGTATATCCATAACAAAGGCCATCCCAAGGACTTCTCACAGCGATAAGAACGCTCCGTGTCTCGGAGGGCGGGGGAGGTGAGGAATGCATGGGGGAAGAGGCCATTTGGTCTCGGGTGACGTGTCAGCGTTTGAGGTCGCCATTCTCCCGGATGAAACTGTTACATTGACCAGACCTTCACAAAGCAATATAACTCAAAGCAATAAAGGGAAGGGAGGAAACCTGAGACAGCTCAGCAAGTGTTAGGAAGGGAGTAACATGACATCTGCACAAACATACTATACAATGCATAAAGAATACTTTGTTAGGATCAAGGATCCTGACAGCAGGCTACAAGCATCCATTCACCATCAAAAACTCTGTCCCTCATAAAGCAACCTCAGTTAATGCTCCCCAGTATTTCAACAGTTTAGGAAAGGGGGGGGGGACACTCACCTTCCCAGCAGCTCCCTCCTGGGTTCCTTCTCCCAGCCCATCTGGCTCGATTTTGTGTGGGTCTTCCAAGGGTCAAGCACCACAGTCCCTGTCCCCCACTTAACATCCCTTCCCAGCTCCCTCAGCCTTTCCTGCACCCCAAAATCTCCCCCTCAGCCCTTAGGGGAGAACTGTTCAGAACACTGATTGATATAAGAGTTAGCCAGTCACAATACAAATAGGCTACCTGAGCAGACACTAGAAGAGAAAATGAGGATTGATTATGAAGGGTGTACATGTGACTTTACAGGAGTAACAGTGGCAAGAATTTTTGTTTTGACAAAAACTAGCATCTATTCCTGTTCACATGTACTTCTGTGTGAATCTGTACAGTGTTTTCTCATATTAGCTTTATAAACTGGAATTGTATTGTGCTGCAATTCCATGAACTCCAGCCACATGACAGGACTCCTCCACAAAAGCAGCTTGTTCCTACACACGTGCTACCCTCTTGGAATGTGGGTCAGTGGCATCAAGAGCTGCTGAAAAATCCTTGGCCCCAGTGTTTTGTGGCCTGGGAAGGAACTATGCTGCAGCACTTCCCAAGCTGTGAAGGTGCCCATTTATGTATGGAAGCTCTCTTCATAAAAAATATCTCCTGTGATCAGGCCTTTCTCTCTCATATTAAGGCAGTCTTCAGACTAGATTTAGAGCAAACTGAGATAGCTGTGTAGAACAATATGTTCTTCAAATAGCTCAGATGTTACCAAGTGTGTTAATCTGAAGAATGACTGAAAGTCATTGGCAGATGCCACATCAGGTATTGTCAGTGATAATAAAACATACAGTATTTGTGATATACTCTTCCGAAATTACCTCAGTTAAACAATTGAAAAGCATTTTCAAAAGGTACTTTTAAAATCACTGAGATTGCACTGTAACCTGTCAGATGTACAATAAGTGCTTGCATTGTTTTCTACGTCCTTTGTCAAGATTTGAACATGCAAATGGATTTGTAAACAATGTGTTTTTTGTTACATGCTGCCCATCACCAGTCTCCCAGGTTCAGTACAAACAGAACATAGCCCTTTATGGTTCCCAAGAATTACTGGCTCTCAACACCTGTATTAGTCACAAAAACATGCATCTGCCCGGGAAAGGGGGGCAATAATTATATTAACTGTACAAAGACAAAATGAAAAGAATTTTCTTTTGGGCATGAAAAGTAGGATCACCGCAGTAATTTGGTGCAAGCTATGCAGTTTCTTTGCTAACAAAGGCTGTCAGTCATCAGAACATGGTATGACGAATGAGAAGCAACAGCTGATTATATCCAGAATTATATATACAGCTTCTTAATAACCTGTGAATCAGGCTGAGATAACAAGGGTGCAAAGGTGGTTTCCCCCTTCGGTCTAATTAGGGAATTTCCTCTCATTAGAGACTTGCAGAAGTCCAAACCTAGCACTTCCTAATGAAAATATTTCTGAATTCTTGTTTTTGAGTGATTTGTTTAGGCTCAGTTTAAGGAATCAAAGTTATTCAAAGGTATTGAGTTTTAATGCAACATGATTCTTTTGTTATTGCTGTTGTTGGGATTCTTTGTCTTTAGTTATCAGCTCCACATCTTTGGGATAGGGTGAATTAAAAACTTAGTCTAATGAATGCCACCAATATTATCAAATAATACATCAACAGTTGAAAGACTCTGCAGAATGGTATTGCCTTGTACTACTTCATTTTGCTGATGCTGCTATGTGCACAGAGAAGCAGCTATGGTTAAGAGGTTTTGTGTCCAAATTCCTCAATGGTACTTCTGAGTAATTATCAGTGTAAGCCTAAACAGAGTTACATCCCTGTAAGTCCACTGAAAAACATTTAACATTTTTTCCCACCATAGAGAACAATGGAGGGGATGGGACAACCTGTTTGAATTGGACCCCCTGGTCTAATCTTCTTGAAACTTGGTGGGTATTTCAAGGAGAGGCCCCAGAAGCTACCCTGCAAGTTTGGAGCCTCTCCCTCAAACCTCCTTTCCTCCAGCCCCTCATATACCCTATGAGTTTTTGCCATTGATTTCAATGGCCCATAGGGTATAATGGGGCTGAAACTGACATTCCCTTTCTGACACACTCCTGCTGATATCAGGGGACGTGGCATATGCTAATGAGGTATGCTAATGAGCTCCTGCACCTCTTTTTCTATGAAAGGACTCCTGCTGACAACTTATGAACTTTTAAACATTTTTAAAAGAATTTTGTAGAAGAGGTTTCGGAACTCCATTCCAGCACATTCCCCCATGGAAAAAACAGCCCTGCATAGTACTATGCAAGTTGTAGTTTATTCCAGCCCACCCCTGCATCAGTGTTTTTTTTAAGGCTTAAACACTGCTAAAACTGTCAAAATAATAAAGGGTTGCCTTGTACATGGAACCAAACTGTAAGCCACCTTTAGTTCAGCATATTGAGTTCAGAAAGGGAGAAAAATAGCTAACAAACGTTTTAAATGAATAAACCATACTGACAATTGAAATAAAAGCACCTTAACTGCTCCTGTTGGGCATAAATTCTCCTGTGATTACTGCATTCTTGGAGTATTCTGGTAAAGCTTTCCTTTTGCCCTAGTGTTCCCTGCATCATTTGCTCAAGTAAATTTTTAAAGCAACAATACTGTTCTTGTACTCAAGAAAGACACCACCAACTGCGCAGGTGGAAAAAAGTAGTCTGTATACCCATTTCAGACCATTAAAATAACAATGCATCATGCTGTACTAGAGCAAAGACTAGGCACACTGAATGATCTGTACATTCAGCCACACTGAATGACCTGTCCTTTAAAAAGTATGCTGTTCATGGTTGGATAATGATCTTCCTCTACTTGCTGCAAAACATAACCAGCAAAAGGAAGGAACTGCACAGCCACAACTCGGCTCAGAGTTCAAGCTGGCTGGGTGACTCTGGGAATGAAGAGGAGCCAGTGTAATGTAATGGTCCATATGGTTCGAACCCAGGTTCAAATCATCACTCCGTCATAAAGCTCACCAGGTGCCTTTGTGCCCCACACTCTCGCTTAGCCCAGCTTGCCCAACAGGATGTTTTGAAAATGATGCGGGGAAACTTATGATGCGGGGAAACACCACCATAAGATTCCTTAGGGATAAGTGGCATGAAAATATACTAGATAAAGATACTTAGATGCCAAGTTCTTTATATACTAAATAGCCCAAGTTTGCACATTGATTTTTTTTTTAATTCAAAATCAGTTCAACTGGGCCTGTTTTACTGAACAGTTATGACTGTGGGCTTCTGTAGCTGATGGGGCTGCTTACTGCGCATAAGCCTACACACATAGGCATTTTAAAATAAAGTTTCAACTTTATAAGATGGTAACTGTGGCTTCTTGTGAGAGAAGAATAATACTTTGTACTATGTGGTTCCTTCTGTTACTAAAGGCAAAACTATGAAGATTATTGGTTACCTGAGCAAGTTAATTATGATGTCGGAAAACAACAGCTATAAATGCATTCCAAAGAACATTTTGATAATATCATGTAGTTTATTTATAATACAGAGAAAGGCCAATTTTCATGGTGCAAAAATATGCAATAAATGCATCACTAAGAAGCTCTGTGGTTGCAAAGACATTTCTATTTTAAAAAGGTTTAACACACTGTACATTCCAGTACTGGGGTCCAGATTACACAAAAACCTGAAAGGAAAGCCTAATGTAGGCTGTATGGGGACTGTTTGCCATAAGAGTCAAATCAAACATGATGGTCAGAGCCACATGTATTTAGACCTGTTCATATTTTAACATGGAATGGGGGTGGAGGGTCTAGTTAACAAAAGTGAGTGTGCAGGCAAGGAGAATTAAGCCTGGCCTAATTACTCACTTTAGCTCAATGTACTGCAGCATTTTAAGACATTTTCTCCAAGTTCAGCTCAGACAATAGATGAGCAATGCTGGAGGGAAAGTGCTAAAGGAACCAGAATACAGGCATGGAAGGCTTGGTACAGTTTAGCTTCCAACACTTTGCTTTTATTTAAAAATATCCTCCCATGGATTCCCACTCTACACATGAATGGGTGAACATGCGTATCCCAGTACGTAGTAGATAAGAGTGGTGTACCATTTACACTGTTGGATTAGGGCACGAAAGAACAGGTTTCAAAACTCAACACTGCTGTGAAATTCACTGAATGACCTTGGATCACTCACTAGCTCTCAAAAGTCACATAGCTGTGTGAACAAAATAGGGGAGAAGAAGGGACTCTGTACACTACCTGACCTTTTGGAGAAATGCAAAAATGAGGGAATGAGAGATAGAAGCTGCAGCTGATACACCACCAGCAGGCATTCCCTGTGAAGCAAGACTGAGCTATGGTGATCCATGCTCTGATCGCATCTAACTTGATGACTGTAACATGCTCTATGCGAGGCTGCCTTTGAAGACTGCTCACAAGCGTTGGGTAGTATAAAACACTGCAGCTAGGCTTTTGTTTGGTTACAGAGAAAATACCACTCCTGGGCTGCTTCTATACCACTCCTGGGCTGCTGACGTGATCCTGTGTGAAATTACCCTTGCAGTGGAGATTCTAGACAGCCAAGAATAATCTGTTTTCTTTCCATTTTTAGCTGTGGGTTCCCTTTCACACCTAATGGATATTGAAGCCTGCTCCCCCCCCCCCCCCCCATGTTCTCACATAACTTTCAGGGTTCTCCTCTCACCCTGCTTTATTTATTTATTTTGGAGGGGCATGGGTAACACAGAAATCAGGCAATGCCTTAACTTTTTTTTTACCAATTAATTTTTTTATTAATTTCAAAACCTTACAGATTAATTACAATTTTTTTACAGCAGGAAATAAAATTAACATTCTTTAAACATTTTCCACTACAAGCTGCCAACTCTATTCTGCTACTATTCATTTGTAAATTATAATCATTAATTAAGTCAGATAGATGTTAGCACGCCTAAAGAACTATTTCTGCCTCTCAAAATTACTGCAGTACACCTGCAATTATAAACTCTGTTTCCCATATGTTTATAACCATATGTTCTATATATATATTTCATTTCAAAACTAATATACTAAGATGATTCACAATAAAATAAGATAGAAACAAAATAATACTCCATTTCATGACTCTGCTCTCTTAAGATTTTTTACTAAATTCTGTTCTTCCTCTTTAACTGGAGCTCTTCTAATCGGCGTTACCTCCCCCCAGGACTCTAGAGCAGTTCTGGAGCAGACTCACATAATGTGAGTCTTGCCCACTGGGGAGATGTGGGGGGGGGGGGGAAATCCCAATGGCCCTTCCCGCGTGCTCCCCTACACTTTATATTCCAGGCTACTTTGCTTGGGGAAAATATGAAAGACAAAAGAACAAAAATGGTAACTCTATGGCTGTTATCTCCTCCAATATAGTTCTTCGCAATCTTATAGTACGTTCCTCTTCTTTGGTTTCCAGTTCTTGATTTCCTAGCCCAAGTCCAATGCCTTTAGAAGCTCTTCACCAGATGCTAAATCATGGGCCGTGAGTATACGTCCTTGGTGTGTGACTGATATATGTCTGAGTACAAGCCAACAGTACCTGTAGTTCTTCTCTGCGAGCTTTTGTGCAATTGGGCACATATTTTTCCTAGCATTCAATATTTCAAAAGGAATATCAGGGTACAGCTGGACCAAAGCGTCTTCAAGCTTCAAACCGCTGCTCTTCCTGGCAATTTCGGTTCCGCTTAGTCTTTACATCCTTAATATCTGCCACAATGTCAGGTATTAACGCTGATGAGCCCTTTCGGGAGGGGGGGTTTAAGCGGAAAGCATTGTTTACCACTGGCCCCGGAAGCTGTATAATTCCTTCTAACCATTCATTTAAAGCAACAGTAAGGTCCTTGTTTAGCTCAAAGTTCAAAGAAATTCCACAAAATTTTACTTTGGTTTCCCATGATTTGCATTCCAAAAACACTAGCTTACTTTTTGTCCATCCTTCAAAAGATTTCAGTTCAGCTATTTCTTTACAGCCTTCTCCTGTACATCCTGTAACCTTTTATTGACTTCGTTCAACTTATTTATAGCAGAAGTAATGCTGTTTCTTATCTCTTCTTCTAAGTCTTGTTTTAAATCTGTCAGCATCTCCTGTAAATGCTTTTCGGTTAAAGAGTTTTCTCTTTTCATTGTACTTACACGAGCCTCCTCCATCTCCACTTCCAACGGGGGAGGAGAGTCTTCGTCTGAAGGGTTTTGGCTTTCTTGCATTGCTCTATGCGTTGTTTTGGAGGGATTCTTGCCACTTTTAGCTCCTCTATTCTTCCCCATTGTTTTGGTAAAGCTGTGATATTTAAATTGCAGCCCGTTTTTTAAATTTTAATTATTTTGTAGGAGCTTGATGCGGAAGCTGTATTGGGTGCGACTGCGCAGCTCGCTATCGCTCGCTCCTTCCCCCCGCCTTAACTTTTAAAATAAAAATTCACATATTTGCAGAGACTTCAAGAATACCCTACCCTCTTTCTAAAAGACAGTTATTGATTCTCTTCTGTTATGTTAATTTCTGCTGGGGACTGGATCTTTGCCCTAATCAACACATGAATAAAGTAACTGACTAGCTCAGGGGTCCATAATGTGGTGCCCACAGGAACCATGGTGCACGCTGACATCTTTCCTGGTGCCTGCCAAGTGTTTTCAGAATGTGGACAGGGCCAAGATGGACTTTTGCCCAGCAAGGCTTCTGATAGGCCACTGGAGATTTGACTGGCTCTGCAGATTTTAAAAAATTGTTGCTTTGGCAGCAGCTTCCTCCCCAACACAAGGATCTTCACTGTGTGACTGAAGGTAAGCTGCTGCAGCAGCCATTTTGTTACTGGCTCTGTCTCCTGCAGCAACCACTTGCAGCAGCCACGAGCTGTGTCAGAATCCCAAAGGTGCCCACAGGCTCAAAAAGGTTGGAGACCATTGCATTAGCTGTTTGCTGAAGAGCCTCAATTATGCTCCCCCACCTCCACCCCTTCAGACACAAGAAACTACTTGTGCTGATAAAATCCTGCCAAGGAAACATTTGTTTGGGGGTTTTTTTAAGTTAAAAGGAAAAACAAATTTCTGTGGAAGGGACAGGCTGTTAATAGTCTGTGTATAAACAGAGGGTGATATCATGTAGAAACATGGGGGGGGACCAGTCAGGTGGCTGAAACATGGGATATCCTTGGTGTGGAAGCAGCAGCGTACAGAAAGACCTGCATTGGCTGCCTGCTTGTTTCTGGGCACTATTCAAAGGGCACTCCTCTTACCTTTGAAGCCCTAAATGGGTTGAGACCATTAGCTTGTATCCAATGAACCACAAACAGAAGGTGAATGGATTTTCTCTGCATTCCTCTCCCTTTGTGCAGTGCCCATCAACTTTCAGTGAGGAAAGGGAAGGAGTTGAAATTGCCTCCTCCTCTTTCTTCTGTCAGCACAGCTGGCAAGACAGGTATTTCCGACAACAGAGCAGATTGAGGTATTGCAGCAGAGGGTGATGGTTCAGGTCCTCTCATCCATATGCATCTTTTTGGTCTTTTTATTGTTTTTAAAATCCTAGCATGATTAGTGTTATAAAGATCATGAAGCTATTAAAATTTTAGGCCCTGGATTTCACACAGTTTTATGCTCAGGGTGCTTACTGGCTGGGTTTTTAATTGTTTATTGATTTTAATGATTTTATTTTCTTATGGCTTTATCTTGTTTCATGAGCTGTTGTGAACCAGTTTCTGAAATGGCAACATACAAATTTTCTAAATAAATAACTAAACAAGCTTTTCTCCCCCTTTATGTCAAGGGGAAGACTTGTACATAAACAACTATGCAGCATCATGTCTAGATAACCAAGAGCTGCTAGCAGGGAAAATTTTCCCAAACTGCCAAGTACCATTGCTGATGCAACAAGTTATTACACAGCTGGGTCTTCAAAAGTCCATTAACACAGACCAGTGGGGGAGGGGGTGTTCATATGTCTTTTTGTTACTATTCAAGATGGAAAAGCAAGCCAGGTCACTCTTCTTCTAGCCAGCTGGCAACCCAGTATGGTTGCTAAACGAAAACCCTTGAAACATGGCAGGAATGAAAATATCTAGTAGCAGAGAACACCCAAGGTGCTACCACCTGTGTTAGCACCCTTATGAACATGCCACTGGATTTACTGACAACTTTTGCTTTGATTTTAATGTTCCTGCAAACCAAGGGATAGTCTGAACTAGGGATGGGCACAAACCTAAAAAAAGTGGTTTGGTTTGGGGAGGTCCACCCCAAACCAAACATAATGGGCCCCACACAAACTGAACCATTCTGGCAAGTTCAGTTTCCCTGGAAGGATCACCCTGGAAGGGACTTCTCTCACTTTTCTCCTGGCCACAGCTCACCAGGGTCAGAAGAAAGGGGGATTGCCCAGGAAAGGACTTCCTTTCCCTCCCTCTCCTGCAACTGGAAGAAAGAGGGCAGGGATCGCCCAGGAAAGGGCTTCATTTAACCCTTCAGTTTTGCTTCCCCCCCCCCCATCAAAGCAGCCGGGAGCAAAACTTGCCACTCTCGAAGAAGCAGGGAGCAAAACCAAAGGGTTAAATGGCTGCCAGCCATTTAAACCTAACAGCTAAGCGGCTGAGTTGTTAGGTTTAAATAGCTGGCCTCGAATTGCCGAACCAGTCAAAAGGTCAGTAAATGTTTGGGAAATGTGCCTTTCTCAAATACCAGTTCCCGAGCTCCAAACTGGCCCAGGGTCAGCCCGAATGTTGACTCATGAGCTGGTTCATGCCCATCCCTAGTCTGAACACCACAGATGGAGTCAAAAGAAGACCTAACTTTGTAAAAATTGCACACATTATTAGTCCTATTTTAAAAACCAATACAAACTGTTGGCAAATACATGCTTTATAAATAAATCTAGTGTAGCACATCTGAAGTCATACCGTAGTTTTTGGTGACCTGATAACTTACAATTCTGGGAAGTCTAGATCTAAAATGCAGTAATGGTTGACAAATATAACTCCCTAGACTGTACAATAATCTTAGGTATACTGCTGTCAAACAAATGTCCACAGATCAAACAGTTCTCACAATGCTTTGTGCTATTAGCTAGTGAAAAAGGTCCCACAGAATCACAGAGTTGGAAGGGACCTCCAGGGTCATCTAGTCTAACCCCCAGCACAAAGCAGGAAATTCACAAGTACTTCCCCTCACACCCCCAGTGACCCCTGCTCCAGGCCCAGAAGATGGCAAAAAACCCTCCAGGATCCCTGACCAAACTGGCCTGGAGAAAAATTGCTTCCTAACCCCAAAGCGCTGAGCAGCATTTCCCTTGGTGTGTAAGTAGGTGCCACGAGAACTAAGCAGTGACACAACCCTTCCTGCCCTCCCTCTCGTGATCTGCCTAAGTTCACACAATCAGCATTGCTGTCAGATGGCCATCTAGCCTCCAAAGGAGAGCCCACCACCTCCTGAGGAAGCCAGTTCCACTGAGGAACCACTCTAACCATCAGGAAGTTCTTCCTAATGTTTAGCCAAAACTCTTTTGATTTAATTTCAACCCATTGGTTCTGGTCCGACTTTCTGAGGCAACAAGAAACAACTCCATACTATCCTCTATATGACAGCCCTTCAAATACTTGAAGATGGTTATCATATCACCTCTCAGTCGTCTTCTCTTCAGGCTAAATATACCCAGCTCCTTCAGCCTTCCCTCCTAGGACTTGGTCTCCAGACCCCTCACCATCCTCGTTGTCCTCCTCTGGACACATTCCAGCTTGTCTATAGCCTTCTTAAATTGTGGTGCCCAAAACTGAAAACAATACTCTAGGTGAGGTCTAACGAAAGCAGAGTAAAGTGAAACCATCACTTTGCGTGATCTGGATACTATACTTCTGTTGATACAGCCCAAAATCGCATTTGCCTTTTTAGCAGCCACATCACACTGCTGACTCATGTTCAGTGTATGATCTATTAAGACCCCAGATCCTTTTTGCACATACTACTGCCATCCTATAATTATGCATTTGGTTTTTCCACCTAAATGTACAACTTAACATTTATCCCCGTTGAAATTCATTTTATTTGTTTTAACCCAGTTTTCCAGCCTCTCAAGATCTTGTATCCTGACTCTTGTCTTCTACCATATTTGCTACCCCTCCCGCTTTTGTTTCATCTGCAAATTTAATAAGCATTCCCTCTATTCCTTCAACCAAACTATTTATAAAGACAGCTACATACCCATGCACTGCTTTTCTGTTTACTTTCATAGGTTATTCTTAGTCCAGGATACGTATAGCCAAATCCTTTGGATATAAATCATTTGTGTATGCAATGCAATCTTGATAGTTATAATATAGCAAATTAGACAATATTAAACTAGGCCCTTATCTCCTAATTCAGATTTTTACCATAGAATTTCAACAATTACCTTGTAAGCATCAAATACATGTGGGAAGAAACAAGCATACAAAACACAGAAGGCTGAACTGGTAACATTTTTTTTAAAAAAATAAAATATACCAATTTCTAATAGATGTACCTTTAAACAAAGACACAGAGTCCAAAGTCATATCTTATTTAGATATATGATATGTGTAGATGTGCCATTGGAGTAATGCTTTTTGCTATTATTTTTAAGCAATTGTCATATACAAATACAACATAGAAAAAATCCTTCCTTATTCCTATTTTATACATGTTTTTATGCAGTTCCGCAGGGCCTGTAAGACGGAGCTCTTCCACCAGGCCTTTGGTTAGGAGCCGCCACCATTTACCACCATCTACCATCAGCCATCCCAATTAACACCTGAGATGAGGGCTGCCCCAGAACAAAGCCCAGGCCTGGTGGCTGTGGAGGGCCGGATCATGACTTTAGTGTATGCCACTAAGGGAACGTACAGGATGCTATCACTGTGAGCATTTTAACTTGTAGACTGTTGTATATTTTAATATGATTTTAATGTTTTATGTTGTTCTGGCACTGTGTGCCACATTGTAAGCCGCCCTGAGCCCACTTGCAGAGAGGGAAGGGGAGAAGTGTGAATAAATAAATAAATAAATAAATCTCTACTAAAACCATAAATACACATCCATATCTTGCCAAATCCAGAAATTCCCGGTAGGTGAACATTGGTATCCACCATTCCTTCTCATTTATTGCTTCACCTTCAGCTTCTGATTTTTAAACTGCTGTGCACCACCCTGAGTCCTTCAGGGAAGAGTGGTCTATAAATTTAAATAATAATAATGATAATGACAATGATAAAAATGTAATGATAACTATAGCTCGCCATCACTTCTGAATCAGCAAACAATTGTTAGTGCTTTCACTCTAAGGCAGGGGTCCCCAACCTTTTTCAGCCTGCGGCCATCTTTAAATTCTGACACAGGGAGGTGGGTGCAATCACAAAATGGCTGCCATGGAAGGCAGATCCAACCATAAAAGGGACTTAGGTTATGCTTAACCCTGATAGTAGGCCTTCAACGTATCAGGCAGAAGCTCTGTTTAACAAGTTGCCTTTTAAAATTAGCAGATTGTTAAAAGAGATATTCTTGCATACAGACAAAATATTAAAAATATATTCTTGCATATACACAAAATGAGTACCGTTAAACCCAGCAGTACTGCTACTCAATCTGGAAGAAGGAATTAATCTAGACATTGAAATAAACAAGCTAACTGCCACACTACTAGCAACTGCTAGACTGACCATTGCGGCTGCATGGAAGGCGCCTACTACACCAAGTATCTTAGAATGGAAAAATAAATGTTGGGACCATTATATTATGGATAAAATAGCTGATATAGTGGAGGAGCATTCGGTAATATCTATGAAAAGACACTCATCTTTTGTCAGAAAATGGTACCCTTTTGTCACATACATGGCAGAAAATAACGAGATACCTTCTAATCCTAACTATATCAAGTGGCTTCGTCTCTAAACACATCAAGGTTCAATTGAACACTTTTACAAACATCTAAAAACATTACAATATCTTTAAGATTATTGACCTCATGAATTCAATACTTACCTTAATCATAATGGTAATAGTATAGTTACAGAGCACCCTTTGTTTACGTTAAGGAAGGGGGAAAGTTAAGGTTAAGCTAATTATTATTATTAAAAACAAAACAAAACAACAACAACAACAAAAATGTATGAAGAACAGTTACAGGTTTACCAACTGTTATAAATATTTGGTATTTCTTTATTGTTGAAACTGAATATATGTATACAAAAAAATGGAAAAAATATTATGTATATCGTTGGAAATATTTTTATTGTGCAATAAAAAAATTTCTCTGAAAAAAAATGAGTACACTTTTTTAGATAGCTAAGAAACGGTCATCTGGCAGTTTCTGTATTCATTTTGCAGTCATCTATTTATTGCAGCTGTGCAAAAAAAAAAAGGAAGAATGATTACCTACATAAACTATTTCATGTAAACCCACCACAAGGCAATGGCCCATTCCTCATCTGTTGTGGGAGCCAGGAAGGCTTCTTTGGAAGGGCAGGGCAGGAAACAGGCTGTAGTAACCTCCTTAGACCAGTAAGGACCAGAGAAGAAGCTCTATAGGGCTTCCCCTGGGGGAGGGGTAAGGAAAATCAGATTCCAGGCAGGCAACTGCTTGTTGGTCCTTGGACCCGCCACTCCCAGGTCCATCCCCAAGAATAGAGGAAGTGTGTGGCAGTTCTTTAAAGATGCATCCTGGAAAAACCAGGGAGGAAGGGCCAGATTTCACCTAAGGCAACCAGGGAGAGGTTACTGGCAGGAGTGGGAGAGGCTCCTGTAACTGCCCCCCCCCCCAGTTTTTTTCTGAAGTTCTTCGCCCAGGGCAAGCCCTACTAAAGGAACCCTGGAGAAGGAGACAGTCCTGGACTCCAGCCCAACACCAGAGTCTGACAGGAAGCCATTTACATGAGTGGAATGAGAGAGGCAGTGACACATGATAATGGGATAATTGGCCATTTCTGATCATCCAAAACTATGGTCTGAAGGAGCATCTGGCAGAGAAGATGCCCTTTCCAATATTTACAGTGCAATCACAAACAGAGTTACACCTATCAAAGGCTACTGAAGTCAATGATCCTAGAAGGATATAACTTCTTAAGATTTCACTGCTAGGCCCCCTTTGCAGTGGAACAAGCAGAATATTTTATTTAGAAAATGTTACAACATATTCATATTAGAAACTACAGCTTCTTAAGCAGCAGAACTAATATATTTCCCAAAACTAACTCTTAGAAATGGAAAAACTACTCACAATTTTTCCAACAAAGTTCAGACCCAAAATGAGATAGTATCGTACATATCCTACATGCAAGGCTTTTTTGGTAGAAAAAGCCCAGCAGGAACTCATTAGCATAATGAATTTTAGATATATTTTGTAATGAATATAGTTTTATTGGTTTTATGTGAGCCGCCCTGAGCCTGCTCCGGTGGGGAGGGTGGAGTAAAAGTTGAAATAAATAAATAATAGGCCACACCCAACAGCAGAAATGCATTAACATATTAGGCCACACCCCAGACAGCACAGCTCCCTCCCAGGATCAGCTTCCCCAGATGCCTTATGGCTTGTGGGGCTCATGGGGAACCCAAGGGAAGGAAGGCAGTTTCTGGATCAGCTTTCCCAGGCACCCCGCAGCTGCAGGGTGTCTGGGGAACTGGAGGAGGGGAGGCAGTTTAAACTGCCTTCCCTCCCTGGATCAGCTTGGCTTCCCCAGGCGCCCCATGGCTTGTGAGGCTCCTGCGGAACCCAAGGGGGGGAAAGCTGTAGGCCTCAAAAGCTAGCCGGAACTCCATTCCTGTGCATTCCTGCCCCAAAATAGCCCTGCCTACATGTGAGTGAAGCCAGCTTCTTGACAATCTCAACATCAGCAAACCCAAGAAGCCAAGAGACCTTGAACAACAACAACAAATCCCAGAGTAGTTATAGTGCCTTCAGTATATCCTATAAATGGTTTAATTAATCAACTATCCAACATTAGAGCTACAATGAATATTAAAATCAAGTTCTATTGTTCAATGTTCAAATGAATACCTATTTCATCATTCAAAGAAACCCATATATAGTACAAGAAAGGGGGCTCATAGTTGTATTAAGAATTTAATACAGTTATTGGATAGATTAAAATGAGGTATCACACACCTCAAAAATCTTAGGCGGTGCTGAAATAACAACATCAGGACCACATAATAAGCCAAATGAATAAATGGGACAACTGCATATACTGCCACATTTCATGGAAGAAGTAGATTCATGCACACATGGAAATGAAAGGAGCAGAATTGGTTATTGCAGTAGAAGATACAGAGTTGCTGTCACACTCTGTTTCTCAGCCTTCTTTTCAAATATTATGTCCTACTTCACATGTGGTATGATGTCATTGCAACACAAATCTTCCCAACCCTGCTGGGGCAATCACACAATCAAAACATTTAGTTATTTGGGTTTTGTAATTAGTTTATTCTCTTCTTCAATACAGTTATAACAATAGTCACATGATGCTTTGCCACAATCACACTTAATAAAATAACAATATTTTACAATAATAATGAAATTTTTAATTTAGAAGATATACAAAGCAAGAAACACATCATGATGTCACTCTACTTACTAAACTTCATAGCCCCAAACAAGAATTAGGTAAAGATAAAGGTTTCCCTTGCTCAATTATCCTGTTTCAAAAACAAACTTTACATCTTGTATTAATATGTTACTGCTTATGGCTGTAGTAACAAATCTGAACTGAAGCAACAAACCCCTTTTTATTCAAACCAGATATCCAAGCTTTCAGATTCTAGGGACCTCATGATTGTGGATTGAAGGAAATGATGAGATCACTAGATGCTCCCCCACTCCCTCACATGCTGCTCCTTACATAAGATTCATACAGCCATGCAAGAGCTAAACACACACATACTGCACAATGAGCACGGGGGGGGGGGGAACTATCCTTATGGGGTGAAACCAGATGTGATTCTGGGACCTGTCTGAATGAGTTTCCAAGTTGTTCTTTTTTCCTTTATAAAAACAGTATGTACAGACCCTATTCAGATCAAACCATGGTATTAGGGGGAACAGCCTAATACCAATACTAATACCAACAGCCTAATACCAATACCATCCACACCAATTTGCTGACTAGAAATAGCCCCATAAAGCTGATATTTGCTCCAGTGTGTGTGGGGGGGGGGGGAACAAACACTCATAATGTGCCAGGGGGGAACAGACACTCATAATGTGCCAGTATTTCCCCTGCTGGGACTAAAACCACCTCAAGGGTGCTGTTTTCAATCAAGGAAGCAGCCGGAGGAGGAAAGTTCGTGCTCCCCTCCCCCCATTTTCTTAGTGTCACATATGGTCCCACAGATGCTTTTCAAAAACACTTTGGAAGATCCAGTCACAGAAGTCCAACACCAAATGTAATTTGGCTCTCAGAAACTGCTGAAAAGCGTACCTTAGTAGATCTCAGGGTATGTCATTGTACATTTTAACTTAAATTGGGGGGAGGGGGAAGATTAGGAAAATACCCACATTCAAAATGAACAAACTTTGCTTTTCTCTTTTAAGACAAGCACTGCTTTACACAATATTTGGTGAACCCTCAAGGTATTTTAAATGTAAAGGTTAAAATGTAAGCATTAATGTGACACACATACATTTTCTGTCCATTTGTCACATATTTGTCAGGGACTTCTGGCAAGCTGTAGATCTCTATTGCACTTAGTAGCACTCTGTGTGGTGGATTTCATAGCACTGTGTGTGGTTGATTTCACAGCCCTAGGAAAAGATCTAAAGTTGGTGTCTGTGAAATGTTGATTCTGCATCATTATAAATCTTTGGAAATCTCAAAGAACATGAAGAGGATTGTAGAAAACAGGCAGAAAACAGTAACCATTCCACTTTCACTATCAAGCCAATAATGACATTTTAAAAAACAATAAGCCACACAACTGGAGGGGGTGTCAATAACCAGTGTATTTAAATAAACAGCAGCTCTAAAATGTACACTGTAGCAGGACCCTTAAGCACAGATTCCTTTCCACAGTTCTACACATCTATGATGGATTGTATATGAAAAACAGGTTTTAAAACACTGCTAGTTCAGAGAGTCTAGGAGGTAAGGAGTTGATCTTCAGTGGAGAGCTTGTTTGATAGGCTGTTCTACACCCTCTCTGATTGGCCAGCATCAGCTGAGAGAAAGTATATAATCAGCTGTGTACCTGAGGGAAAAAGCTTTTTGTCTGGAGTCACCAAGCCAGTGAGTTTTCTTCTGACAGAGAAAGACACCACTGGAGTCAGTGGTTCTGACAGGATTAGTCAGATAGGTTCTTTTACAGAGAGAAAAGACTCCTTTGCCCTAACTGAATAATAACTACTCTGAGGAAAAAATGTGATTTTAAGTCTAGAAAGCTTTAAAAAAACCCTGCTTTACACAGACATCAGCACTGGAGGAGAGATTTGGCAAGGGTGACTGGCAGTATTCCCTCTAAGCTGAGTTACTGTGAGCTAGCTCACCGTTTTTTAGCTACTGGCTCACACATTTTTGTCTTAGCTCAGGAAAGATGGCTCCAGAGCAAACCAGTTTATGCAGTAGTAGCCAAATTGCTTGCTCCCAGTTTTAATGCCAGTATCTCACAAAGTAGAATTTTTGCTCACAAGACTCCACTGCTTAGAGGGAGCATTGGTGACTAGGTTATTAGGCTGTAACTCCCATTCAAGCCAAGTAGGAAAAGAGTTATTGCTTCTTAGGAAAAGAAGAATAATTCTTGCTGGTAAAAAGAGGTTGAGCTCTGAAGAGAACCCTGGTCTGTGGTGAAGGGAATAAGTTTTAGACACCTCAGGAGTTAGTGGGAAACTGTGAAAGCAAATCTCCAGGAAATTCTGTGACATAATATTGAAACTGCTGAAATATACTAAGCAAAACACCTCCCACTGAAAGAACATGATATCTCTGAAAGGAAGCTACAACTCTCTTTTGTATGTTTTTAAGTTATCAATTCTGTATATACTATAAAGTGTTACCTCAGAATTTCTAAGCCTTGACTTCACACCCACACACACACACGTCCCTGCCTTTAAATAAAATCTTTATTCTGTTTTGAAATTTATTCTGCCTCAAGTGCCATTTGAAAAGGGTTTAAAAAAAGACAGCTCCTGTATTTCCCGCAAGTTCCTATGCTGGGTCAGAAGCCTAAACAAATATCTAGAACAGCGTGGGACCGTTTAGTCTTTTAAGACAAGAAAGAAATACACACTACTTGGGGACATCTCAGTCACTGAGGGGAACTAAGATTTTTGCAGGAAAATCTGCCTGAGAGTTGGGAAGTGACAGGGGTCTGTCATACCATCTTATTAGTTTTACCTGTCCAAGGTTACAATGCACCAATGGTTCCTAAAGTGGATGGCACTGCTCCCGGGGGGGGGGGGGGGAGATAATCTAGGGGGGTACTAAGAAAGCACTGGAAGTGGGCTCCTTCAACTGCATTGTTCACTTATTTATGATTGACTGGGCTATGGCACCATGCTGGCAAATGGTACTCCAAGTTTCATGAAGCATACTTTGTAGCTATATGTTATTTTTATCATAGCCTGCTCAATATTAATACTTCTAGGCTAAGTCATGATTTAAAATTTCTCATTGCTTATTTATCAGAACTATAAGTTCAATTAATAGAATCTGCAGTTGCAATGGAACAAAATCAATATTATTCCATCTTTCGATGAGAACTCCAGATTGGGTGAGAAATCCATTTCTATATACTGAGGAAATTGGGGTAGTGGAGGAAGAACTGAGTTACAAATTGAGCTGAAGCCAAAGTTTAAGAAATCATATCAAGAGTTTTGGTTACAGAAGAAATTTCTGATCACTATCTTGCACTATGGACACTCATTAAGAAACTCCTTGTTGTATTTCCAACATCGTATTTGGTGCAACGGATTTTCAATGTGGTCATCCAAATACTCTCCAAGCAAAGAAATCGACTCCAGATTAGTAAACATGGCAATTTAAGACTCCTGCTAGGTGACTTTAAACCAGACATTCAGAAACTGGTATCACTTCATCAAGCCCACCCTTCACATTAAGAATTCACTGAACAGTGAAGCAGTAATTGAATGTAATATCTAAGACTCTTGCTAAATGACTATCTGATTTTGAAAAGCTGTTATAACTGGATCAAGTGCATCAACTTTGCTGAATAAACTAAAAAGGTTTAATTGGATTTTGAATAAATGTGCAACTTATTGTTACTGTTTTGAGTTTTATTGTTATTATCTTTCTTAGTGTGTCACGCAAACTGCTATTCTGAATAATGCTTTCTATAGAGTAGGATGGGGGCACTGGGGATGGGGCAGTGGCCATAAAAGTTGGGAAACACAACAATACACTAAGAACCAAGAATGCTTAGCTCCACCTTAACAGCTGATGCTAAGCAAATGGATGAAGCAAGGATGGAAACACTGCAGGTACATGGAATAGGAAGGCCAGCACCAGCATGGTCAGGATGTTACATGGTTGCTTCTGTCTCAAGTAGACAGGAAGGAAATTATTTCAAGATAGCCAATCTAAACAACTTTTCATTCATAGAATCCTGTTGTCTTCAACAACACTGCTTGCAAATTTCCATATAAAATCAAGGTTAGGAAAGGATTTTTTTTTAAGTCAAAGCCCTTTGCAATGAATTTTGGATTATACAATATACAGTATCATATTGATTATAATTTATTTATTTATTTATTTATTTATCAGATTTATAGGCTGCTCTCCTCACATGAAGGCTCAGAGCAGCTTACATAGCTTGGCTGAAAGCCAAAGTGCATATGCACATTAAAATCAATTAAAACACAGTGAAACAGCAGTCATGACAATAACAATAAAATGCTCAGTAAGATGACAGTACGGCGTGGTATGTATGCCCAATGTTCTCCAGATACCAGGCTTCATGGTACCCACAGCTGGTCCCAGCCCATATGGGCTGAGACTGTTGGTGGTCATAAAGTGGGGGGGCAGCCCCTATTTGTAAGCCTGGCGGAAGAGCTCCATCTTGCAGGCCCTGCAGAACTGCATAAGGTCCCGCAGGGCCCTGATCTCCTCTGGGAGCTCGTTCCACCAGTAAGGGACCACCACCAAGAAAGCCCTCCCCCTGGTAGCAGCAACCCTGGCCTCTCTGGGCCTGGGATGACCAGACGATGTTGTGCCCCAGTCCGTAGTGCCCTCTGAGGTATATGTGGGAAAAGGCAGTCCCTCAGGTATGTCGGACCCAGGCCATTTAGGGCTTTAAAGTCAAGCACCAGCACCTTGAAACGATTCCAGTAAGCTATAGGCAGCCAGTGCAGTGCCTTTAGCACTGGCCAAATGTGTTCCCATTTAGGGAGGCACATTAATAGCCTTGCTGCGGCATTCTGCACCAGCTGCAGCCTCCAGATTTGCAGCAAGGGCAGCCCCATGTAGAGAGCATTACAATAGTCTAGCCTCAAGGTGACTGTTGCGTGGATCACTGTAGCCAGGTCATCGCGATCCAGGAAGGGAGCCAACTGCCGCACCAGCCGCAGGTGATAAAAGGGCAAGTTGGCAGTGGCTGCTACCTGGGCCTCCATTGTTAAGGAGGGATCCAGGAGTACTCTCAAACACCTAACAACCGGAGCAGGCACCAATGGTGCTCCGTCGAAGGTCAGGCGTGGGAGCCTCAACCTCAGACCACCCTGACCCAGGCACAGGACCTCCGTCTTCTTCGGGTTCAGCTTCAGCCTACTCAGCCTGAGCCATCCAGCCACAGCATGCAATGCCTGGTCCATATCGTTCGGTCCAGAGCCCGATTGGCCGCCCAACATCAAGTAGAGCTGGGTGTCATCAACATACTGGTGACACCCTAGCCCAGCCCTCTGGGCAATCTGGGCAAGGGGGCGCATATAAACGTTGAAGAGCATCGGGGACAGAACAGCCCCCTGGGGCACCCCACATTCAAGCAGGTGCCTCCGGGACTGCCATTCCCCTAGCACCACCCTTTGTCCCTGACCCTGGAGAAAGGAAGCGAGCCGCTGTAAGGCAAGCCCCTGAATCCCTGGTGTATCAGTAGCTGATGGTCGACCGTGTCAAACGCAGCCGACAGATCTAACAACAGCAACACCATCACACCGCACCGATCCAGATGTCTCCGGAGGTCATCAGTAAGGGCGACCAGTCTCCATCCCGTACCCCGGGCGGAAGCCAGACTGGAAAAGATCTAATACAGAAGCATCATCCAGAAAGCTCTGCAACTGTATCACCACTGCCCTCTCTATTAATTTGCCCACATAGGGCAAATTGGAAACCGGCCGATAGTTGGCCAATTCAGCCAGATCCAAAGATGGTTTTTCCAAGAGAGGGCAGACCATTGCTTCCTTGAGTGCACTCAGGAACCGCCCCTCAGTGAGGGACTGGTTGATAATCTCCCTTAGTGCATCTCGAAACCCCTCGTGGCCAGCTTTAATCAACCAGGAGGGGCACGGATCAAGGTTGCATGTGGTTGGGCGTACAGTCATGAGCAGCCTGTCGACTTCCTCCAGGCTGAGCAGGTCAAAGGAATCCAAAGCCAGAATTGAGGACGTGCAAGGGACCTCAAGTTCGCTCACTGTATCAAGCGTGGCGGGGAGGTCGCGGTGGAGCGCCACCCAATCATGGAACATCTAGCCACCCAACTCAAAACTTTCTATCTCTAGCATGTATGCTCAGTAAAATGCTGTATCTACTATTAAACAATTTTTCATGTCTTTTTTCATTTACATCAATGTTTCTTCCATAGGAAATGTACAGCAGCTCCAAAGTACAGTACACTATAGTTACACTGAAAAGTTAAGCTGTTGTGCCATTTACAAAAGTTGCCTGTCAGAAAGCTTAGGCATGTAAGCTTGCAATGTGACATCATGCAAAGTTACAGTTGCGCCTTTAGCTCTCCAGCCAATAGAATCACACATACAACAAGTGATGCTTGGAAGGCATGACGATTATCATGCAATCAAAGAGCATTTGCTTGCTTGGTTTTGACTTGCGTTCCCTAGCTGTTGTGAATTTGCGTTTTGAAAATCAATCTGTGCAGCAGTAACAAGACACTGAAGTCTTTGTCACTTATTTCTAAAATACTCAAGCGTCACTGTACATGGACCAAAATAACTGTTAAGCCAAAAATAAAAAACCTAGAGATGCAATAGGAGGGTTCATTGTCCCATCAATCACAACAGCTTGCGGGGGGGGATGGAGACAATTCTTCTCCAGTTTTATCCCCACCATATCACTTCCTGTGTATGGGAAGAACTTGAAAGTCACCAGTTTTAAAAGAAAGGTACACAGAGTTGAAAAAGACAGAGGAATAGAGAGAAATGGTAATTAATATTTCTATTACTAGTGGTGAACAGGTTTCTTTACAAATTGCTTCCAGAGAGCTTCCAAGAATCCTTCTGGGTCAGTAGGACAGGTCAGTTTCAGTGTTCAAGAGCAGAAGTAAATTCACTTGAATAGCTTTATTTATCTGAACCAACAGAAGCATAGATAATGAAGAGCAGAAAGATAGGTCTGCTGCAACCACACCAAAAGCTTAAATAAACCAGCCAGATCACAAGGAGCAAGCCTCTGGCATTAACCCCACAAGATTAAAAAATCTGCATCACTGGAAACTGTACACAAACGCAGACAGACAAAGTGGGCTGCAGACAGCCTTTATTTCCACTCTCTCTGTGTCTCTGGTCATCGTAAAAAGATCATATTTCCCTGCCATCAATCAGAATTAAGCTGCTTATGGATGCGTAGCAATTCGCTGCATGCAGTTGCCAGTAGCAACAGGGCATACAATTGTACAGCCTTCCCCTCTTCAGCAACAGCAGCAAAAGGAGGAGGAGCAGTGACCAAAGAGGGGCAGCAGCAGATGGGACAGCAGAGCAGAGACAGCAGAAGGAAGAGGAAAATGAGGGGAGGAAAAGGAAAAGAGCAAGGAGAGCAGCAGGAAGCGATGGAAACAGTAACAGGCACAGAAGGGTCAGGAAGAGTGGGCTGGGAGGGGCAGGAATCCCACTGCCAGGGAGGGCAGGAGCTTAAAGGGAAAAGAAAAGAAAGGGCAAAAGAAAAGACTAACAGGAGCTACACAAAGCTAGAGAGCCATGACAGCAGCAGGAAGTTCAAGCAACAGGATCAACAGAAGCCAGGATGACAGAAGAAAGTCTCTCTTTACAGACTTGGGCTGCAATCCCACAAGCTCTTTCCAGGGACTAAGCCCCATTCAACAGACCTGAATAGGCTTCTGAGCAGACCCTAGGAAAAGCTTAGGGTTGCCTCTGGAAAATCCTCACCCCTTCAGAAATCAACAAGGCCACAGACCTCCCTTAATGCTCCCTCTGAGCTGCGGAGTCTTGTGAGCAAAAATTCTACTTTGGGAGCTACTGACATTAAAGTTGTGAGCAAGCGATTTGGCTACTACATAAATTAGTTTGCTCTGGAGCCATCCTTCCTGAGCCAAGACAAAATGTGTGAGCCAGAAGCTAAAACAATGTGAGCTAGCTCACACCAACTCAGCTTAGAGGGAGCACAAATCCTGAGTCCCAAAAGTGCAATGCAGCAGCTGTCTGCCGGCCCTTCCCCTTTCCTGCGTGCTTGTCTCGCTAATATTAAACGACAGGCAAGTCCAGCGCAGGCTGCTGAGAATTTGGCAGCCGCTGCTCAGACCAGTGTGGCACAGCAGAAGCGTGGGAGCTGAACATTCATATGGACACATGTAATCCAACAAGTCCATATACAGGGACACATGGATGCATGCACACACGTGGTTCCACACATCTTTGCCCCACAGCGGCATTGGCCCCCAACCGAGAAGGGCCTTCCATCCACACCAATCTGCAGACGGCCTGGCGCTCAACATGGTCACAGGTGCACCGACGCCAACTAGTTTGCCCGCAAGTGTCCATGCACGCAGGAACTTGCCTGCCATTTACCCACCCCAGTGCGCGCGGCATCCTGTGTGTCGGTGACCCCGTGTGAATGCACGTGTCAGCCACTCTCCCACACACGCGCGCCACGTCCCACCGCCCTTCCCTTGCGTTTGCCTGTAACCCGCGAATGAAGGGGAGGAGGCGAGCCGGAGGGCGGGGTCCAGCCTGGGAGAGGCCGGTGGGCAGCAGGTGAGGGTGCGCGGCTCCGGAAGAGCAGGACAGAGCTAGCTGGCACCGACGCCCCCCCCCCCCTTCCCAGCAGCCGCCGCCGCCGCCTTGGCGCCTTACCTGCTCTGCGGAGTGGCATTCTGCAGCAGGAGCACGGCCGGGGCGGGGCCTCTACCGTGCGGGGCGGGCGGTGGGAGCAGGCGGCGGCCCCCGAGTTCCTAAACTTCCCATGGCCGGTGCGCAGCGGGGGCCGCCCCGAGCATCAGCGGGCGCCGCTCCCCGCCCCGCCGCCTCTTCCGCTTTGTTGTGCCGCCGCCGCCGAGCTAGCTCTTGCTGGCGCTCCCTGTCGGGCTTCAGCAGGGCCGCCGTTTCGCACGTGCTCGGGGAGTGCCGGCCCGGCTGGGAAGGGGAAACTGAGGTGAGGGGCAACGGGAGGTGAGGGTTGGGGCGGCCGCAGGGCCAGCCGGAGCTTCCTCCGCCGACGCTGCTGCTGCTCTGCGTCCGCTACGGGTCCGCGGCCGGGCCCTCTTAATCCCGCCGGCCCCCGAGAAAGCGCTTAGGATCGGGGCTGTCAAATCCAGCCCATCTGCTGCAATCATAATCAGTCTCGACTGAATGGCTCTGACAAATCTGTGCCTGCAGCAGGGGTTAGGGAGAGCCAGTGTGAGGGGAGGGCGGGAGGCGCGGGGAGGGAGTAAAAGGCGACAGCGGAGACGGGGGGGGGGGGGGGGGGGCGGAGAGGAGCGGAGGGTAGCCGCGAAAGACGACTATTGTGTGCCTGGAACGCGGGTGCCTCGAAGACGAGAGATCCTGGAGAGACAAGCCCCATCCGTGCGGGGGGGGGGGGAGCCGAATTTCTCTTCCCCCTCCCCGTTCACTTCCAACGGGACGCTTCGAACTGCCTCCATGTCGCTTTTGGCCTGCTAATGAATTAAGCCAACAATTACAGTACCATAATCTAATTATCCATTTCTCCTGAACAAACAGGCTGTTATGAAAGATGCCAGCTCCTCTGTATTCTCTTCTCTGTTCCCCCAAATAAAAGGGCAAGAGAAGAGACCCCACCCCACAAAGCAGACGGCAAGTGTACAGCGAGAGGGAGGGAGTTTTAGGTTGGAGTAAGAAGTATTTTTCATTCGGACGGGGAAATAGGCAACCCTTTTGTTTCTGTACCTTCAGTAAAGTTTGGGAATGGTAAGGCAATTAAAACAAATTTGGCCTTTTAGGGGGAAATCAGTTGTGTTCTAGCTATATTGTGTGGAAATAAGTTCCAATGAAAAAAATATCCCTTTCATTCAATCACTATGCCAATATACGCTGCTGACATAAATTGCATTTTATGAGTTAATGTGAAACACAATTTTTTTCTTAATTTTCTTAAGTTTATTTAAAAATGTTGTACTCTGCCTTTAAAGGGGTCCAAGGCAGGTTTCAGCATGTACAACATGTACAGTCTGCATATCAATAAAACATTAAAATAGCCCAGCTCCACCTTCAAATACCCACAAGTGCTTGCAGCAGGAAGCAGCTGATGCTGGGTTCCACATCCTGTTTTCTGTGTCACAGTCATGTTACCCGTGTGCAGTGTCTGCTTTGGATCATGATTGCGGCATGGATGGAAAAGGGGCTGCGACACTACACCACTTGCCTGACATTGCCCTAGGAGGTGCTATTTGTTCCATTGGGGAAACCTGTTAGTGAACATCTGGGTTTCCCCCAGAGGCCAAAGCACACACCCACAGGACCTTCAGTAGTTGGGGAAAGGGCACGGGGAAGGTGGAATTGCAACTCACATCTGACTTAAACAGGATGGGGACCCCCAGGCCAAACCTGCTTTCCATAACAAGACTTGTCATTTTAGATGTACATTTTTCAGTTGTCATGTAGAGGCAACCCTAAATCATTCCCTATGCCACAGACCCTTTTCTTTAGCTGTTTTGAGTTGCAAAAACTTCGGAAATCTGTATAGTGATCACGCTTGGCTTTATAATCCTTTGGATTTTGGAAAGTGTTGATGAAAAGTTGTAGAGAAGTCTTGGGATTGTCATATTACATAGCTTTGCTTTTAAATTATGGTATGGAGGTGGTATTTTTAAGGGGCTATCCCAGTAATTGAAGCTTTATAACTAAAAGCTAGGATCTGTGAGTTGCCTGGGAGCCTCAGAAGAAAATAAGGAACTTTGGTTTAGTCCATACATAGCCACAACATCCTGAACTGGCTACAGCTTTGGAATAATGGCTGTCCCAAACAGAAGAGATTTTCCTAGCCAGCATTTAAGATTATAAAGTCATTCCAAGACCATATATGATAGCAATGTTCAAGTGGAACCAAGCTCAAGAATGTACATGTGATGGGACAACTTACTAGAAAGTATAATGACAGCAGGTACCACCAACATATTAGTGAACTATATTCCACACTTCTGCACAACCTGGCCTATTTCCTGAGGTACCCAATGAAAAAGAGGAGCATTAAGGGGAAACTCAAGGACACCCTTAGAGGAAATGGGAGTAAGATAAACAGTTGCTAATTATTCTCTATGACTTCATAGGTGGAGAAGCACCTCATAATCCAAATTTGAATGGATAAATGTATATTAATTCTGTGCACAACTTCATACAAGCTTAGCATGCATTTACACAAACACTTATGAATACTGTGGCAGGCAGGAATTGGGGGAAAAGTCAGTTTGGTATAGTGGTTAACAGCGATGGATTCTAATCTGGAGAACCGGGTTTGATCCCCCCACTCCTCCACATGAAGCCAGCTGGATGACCTTGGGTCAGTCACAGCTCTCTCAGCCCTACCTACTTCACAGAGTGTCTGTTGTGGGGAGAGGAAGGGAAGGAGATTATAAGCTGCTCTGAAACTCTGAGTGAAGGGCAGACTATAAATCGAACTCTTCTTCTAATTAACAGTAGGACTGATTTCGCACAGGCATTGCCCTGGCGTTCTTCCTCCATTTGCCTCAGTGCTGTGCTTGAATTTCACACTATTTGCTGCAGGGTGCATTTTGACCCACGGCTCCACCCGATCTTCCCCGCGGTTTCAATTGCTGAAATCACGGGGAAGATCGGCAGAGCCGCGGGTCAAAATACGCCCCGCAGCAAATAGTGTGAAATTCAAGCACAGCACCGGGGCAAATGAAGGAAGAACACCAGGGCAGTGCTAGTGGGAAATCGGTCTAGCTAAAAAACAGCTCACTGACTTTGTTCTTTATACAGAGTATGAAAAAATACATATTTTTCCTGGGAGGTTTGAAAGGAGCAAAACCTCCACTTTGTGTTTTGAAAGTTTTTGGCCCCTCTGGGCAGAGAACAGGTGGGAGTGAAGTTAGTGCAATCACTTTCCAGATGTACCTCAGCCCACCATCATATAAATGCTAATAGATCTAGCAGGAGATATAATGGGTAGGTCAAGATCTCCCCCTTCTAGCAGGGCACAGAGATTTGGAGGACTTTAGACTAGAAAGGCTCCAGGACCAATCTTGAGGAAGAAATTTCTAGAAGCTTCAGGAAAACTTCCTTGACCTGGTCTGACCAGGTCAGTGGGAGGGGAAAGGAAGAAGATAAAAATTCCTGGCAGGAGGAAGGAGATATCTTTTCTTTGGGTGCTGCATTCATGACAGCACACAGACCTGTCCTCTGGGAAGGCAGCCATTGATGATGTGCTGGCCTACAGAGCTGCAGGGATCTTCAAGGTACTGGAAACTCAGTAGAGATCAGGAACTCCTAAGCTAAAGAACCTATCCCTTTTTTAAACATCTGATAGGGCATGTATAGAAAGAGGGAAAGGATTTGTGTTTTACTCATTTCTTTTGGAATCCCTTGCTCAGTCTGGTGCTGTGCTAAAAGTATGCTTGTAAACATTTTCTTTTAGTAAATACTTTTGATACTGGGAATGGTTCCCTGTATTGCATAGACCTCCACTTTCTCAGACACACTATTTTAAATGGAGCGCCAGAGGGAAGAAAGGCAGTTAGTAAGTGGCTATTCCTCTAAGCGCACACATGGCGGGAATCTGTCCCTATAGTGACCAGGTGCTGGGCAGTGAGAGACACAGAGGCAAGGCCTCAGAACGGGAAGGGAAGCTGGGAGTCCTGACCCTCCTAGTGGGAAATTCCTACAAAGGTCAGGCGGTGGTCATGAGTTACTAGAGAGAAAGAAAAGCCTCTCCAGGTGTTGAAAAAAAACAAGGAGGGCAGAGCAGAATAGGGCCAGCAGGCCAGAGTAGGCCTGTTCTGCCACATGGTTATATACAAGTGGAAACCTGCAAGCTCTTGCAGGAGGCGTCTCATTTCCCACTCCCCCACTATTTCCTCTTTCCTTTGCCTGAAAGCTCCCATAGGCCCTCCCCCTTCCTGCTTCCTTCTCTCCTTCTGGGTTGCCATTCTTCAGGTGGGGCCTAGAGATATCCTGGAATCAAAACAGATCTCAGTTCTCCCTTATGGTTGCTATCTCCAGGTTGGGAAAATACTGGAGATTTGAGGGTGGAGCCTTGGGAGGGCAAAATTTGGGGAGGGAAGTGACCACAGCAGGATATAATGCTAAGCAGTGCACCCTCCAAAGCAGCCATTTTATCCAAGGGTACTAATTTGTCATCTGGAGAACAGGTGAAATTCTGAGTGATCTCCAGCCCCCACCTGGAGGTTGGCAACCCTAGGTCTCCTGGAATAAATGGCTGCTTTGGAGGGTGGAGTCTCTGGCATTATACCTTCTGAGATCCCTCCCCTACTCACATCCACCCTCCCCAGGCCCCACCTCCAAATCTTTAGAAATTTACTAACCTAGAGCTGGCAACCCTACCACCTTCCTACCCAACCTACCTTTATCTGCCTCTCTGTCTTCCCTCTACTCTGCAGCAGCCTCTACCTAAGAAAACTCACCCAGTTATGTTGTGCCACAGTTCCCTGCCCCATTCTCTCCTCAGCCATTCACCAACCTACATTTTATCTGCCTCCCATCTTCAGCTATATTTAGTACTTATTTAGTTCATTTATGCCTTGCCTTTCTCCACTGTGGGGACCAAAGCAGCATACATTATTATTGATTAAAGCTACAGGTGCTCCTTTTATCATTTTTGTGTTTTTAAAATCCCCCAATGTATTTTTTTAAAAAAAAAGATTTCACATTTGGCTGCAAACCTGGGGCCATTTTCAGGTTTGTAGAAAGATCTGTCTTGTCTGTTCACAGCTCCAGTTACGAGATTTAAGAATCCAAAGATTTGGCCAACATCGCTATTAGAGTATAAGGCCTGGGTGTACCCAGAGATGTGAGACAAATGGCCCTTGTCCTTTGGCTCCTAGCCTTAGGGTTGGGCCCAGAGCTAGGCTGAAGATCAACCAGGGGAGATAGAAGAACTGCTTAATCATTAGAAATCTCCCTCCTGCCATTTCTTGTTTAATTTGTTTTTTTCCTTTGTGTACTGTTAGCAACTTTGGGTCCCTCCAGGGGAAAAAGTAGAATATAAATATACAAATAAATAAATTATTAATATAGCAGTATTTCCCCAAAATTACTGTTAAGAAATTCCAAGGGCCAACAAGCTTGTAAACAAATAGTGTATTATATTTTCTTATACAGCATGTGTGGAAGGCTTCTCCCAGAGTTTTTCAAGCCCCCCTACCCCACAAATAAGTGTGCATAGATAGGCACAGTCTGTTCTTCAAGTTAAAAATACCAAAACTCATTTTCTAGCAGCCCTCAGGTCTGAGTAATTTTAAAGACCTTTACACTTTAACAGCAGTTCAGCAAACTCTCCAGGTATATACAAAATGAAAGAATTCAGCAGTTATAGCATTCTGGTAAGACACTTCTTGTCAATTAAGAGAATCCTTCCTGCTGGAGATACATGTAATGTGGGTAAGAATAATGCACTGAAAGTGGCAAAGGAATATAAGGAAACTAAATTAGGTTGCAGAAATAGAGTTTCTGAACCACCAGAAAGTAGAATAATCCAGACACGAGTTGAACAAAGCACTTAAGCCTGTATCTATGTTTCAGCATATATATAGACCCTTGTGAAGAGTCTGCATATACACAGGGAAATTGTGCACATTCATAAGTGACCTGGCTCATAACTACAGTGTACAGTTTCTCTTAAACATTAATGTTTGCAATTGAATTCACAGTACATTAAACTTTGACATAAAAAGACAATAGCAACATCGTTACAATAAAGTGTTATGACATCAACAGTTCTTGCTTCTAAAGTGACCCTGCTAATTACCAACCAGTTACTCCAACACTGATGAGTATGCAATAGTGGAAAACCTGATGTTGGACTCAATTAATACCAGTTTATATTTATAAGAGGGAAATACAGTTACATCCCAGGCCATGTTGTTTTATAAACAGATTTTGCCTATTTCCCCCTTTCAAATTCCAATAGTTTTATCCAGTTGGCAAAGGACACACAAGCCATTCTCATAACAATTGTAAAAGAGGATACCCTTGCAGTGCCATCCTAAACAGAGCTATATACCCTTATGTCCACTGATGTCTAGGTATCTAGATAAAGCATATATTTTTACTTAGGGGGTTTAATTAGGGGCTTTCTAGGTTTTTCTGATGGTCTGTTTCTGGTCTGAGCTCTGTTTTATGGATAGTTTCATGTCGTTTATGCCCCTGGGCTTGTTTTAATGGCTTATTGTTTTGCACTGATAACTTATTTTTGTCACTGTAAGCCACCTCAAGCTGGACTCTGATGAAGCACCATATAAATAAATAAATAAAAAATTCTGCTTAGGATGGCTCTGTGAGGTTTTTTTCCCCCGCCAGCATTGTTGCTTCTCAGGGAAGGGAAAGATGAAGCTGGTGTAGAAAAGGACCAGATACTTGCCTATTCCATGCAGTTCCTTGTAACTGATGTCAAAACAGTGTACAATCCATCCAGAGGGAGGCATCCCTATTCTTTCATACATGTATTGGACTCAATTAGAATAATTTCATTTCTTTTAATGGATAGTTCCTGACTTAATGTAAAATTATAACCTGGTTAATATGTCATGATTGGATGCTTTCATGCATGCTAAAGGCTAAGGGAATACCCCTGTCTACTTATGCCCATCACTTTGGGGCAATGGTGGATGTATGCTGTGATCCTAAAAACATTTACTTGGAATCCAGTTCCTTTTAAATCAGTGGTGCTTGTTACTAAGCAAATCATTTAGAATTGTTGAGTCTTCTGGAAACAAAGCCAAGCAATGATTTCAAAATATGCAGTTAACATCCAATACGTTTAATTTAATGAAATAAATAAAATAAAATAAAATAAATAAAATAAATTTGATAAGGTTTTCTGAAAGCTTTGCACAACAAACAACTCTTTCAACATTTGAATGCTTCACACTAATTTTGATCACTAAGATTTGGGTGATTAATCTTGTCCAACCTTTGAAACCAATAGCCTGAGATTATAGAAAGGACTGGAAATTTGGGAACATCTGTAAAATCTAGATACACTGTGTTCTGTATGGAGTATTTGACAAGCCATATGCCAGTAGACTCGGCCACCCTAGGAGTAAGACCCTAATACCTTCTAGACCAGGGGTGTCAAACTCATTTGTTATGAGGGCTGGACCTGACATAAATGAGACCTTGTTGGGCCAGGCCATGTGAGTCATACAATGCAATGCCAGGTAGCGGAGATATTAACTTTATAAAAGACACAAACACAAAGATTTTTAAAACTTTAAATAAAACATGCTTAAAACACTAGCAATCTTGCAATATTTTGTCTATTTAACAATCTCTGATAACTGACACCTCTGCTCTGAATTATTGCATCAAAATGTCTGTGCTGCAGCAATCTTGAGTATGTTGTTCAGGTGTGTATCTGTAAGCTGCAACCTACTTTTGATTTATTGACATTTATTACAAAAATCTCATGCTCAGTGTTCCTAGCCTAGGACCCACAGAAAAACATGAAATGGCTGGGCATTGCAGCCTTTTGTACTTCATGTGCTGGTCAAGAACATGAGAAGGCATCCTAACACAGGCTGAGGGCCATGTCTTCGTCAACAAAACTATACTCTTTCTCCGAGAAATAACTACAAAGGGAGTGAACTTGGTCTGGACACACACTCTCACTCTAATCGCCTTTCACCATGAGAACCCTGTTGCTACCAGTATTGATTGTTGCTTATATTGTTTTATTGTTGATGTTGTTTGTTTAAGCTTGTAAACCATTTTATGGTATTTTATGGTTGGTAGCCGCCTTGAGCCAGCTTGCTGGATAGGCGGGATAAAAATGTAATAAATAAAATAAATAAAATAAATAATCCACCTTGCTGGCTTGTTATTCCTCCTCTAAAATAGTTCACACAAGAGGCAGGACCCGTGATACTCGCAGGGGGGGAGAAGGAGATCCATGTGGAGGAGGAGGAGGAAACAGCCACACGTAAGCCTTCTCCCCCCCCCCCCCCGGGCAACAACTGCGAGGCTTGGGCTGCCAATCATTCCCTCCCTTACACCAATGCTGAGGCCCGCGCAGCTCTGAGCTGCTGGACCTCTCGATCTCCCCCCCCCATGGGCACCGGTGGCGAGGCCCGGGCCCGCCGATCTCTCCCCATGGGCACCAGCGGCGAGGCCTGAACGGCTCTCAGCTATGGGCCCACCAATCTCCCCCCCCCCAGCACCAGCAGTGAGACCTGAGTGGCTCCCAGCCGCTGGCCTGCCACAGTTCCCAGAGCATTCTCTGCGCATGCGCAGGGAATGCTCTTTTACTTTTAGGGGGATTTAAATACCCCTGTGTTGTTTTTTAAACTTTTAGGATTTTTCTGCATACCTGGGGAGTTCCCCAAGTGTGCAGGAAAATCTCTCTGCCCCCCAAGTGCCCCCGATGTTCGGCTTTAGATATCCGCATGCCAATTGCCCCTTCCCATGGCAGCCCTCCAACTCCCCTCTCATGTACCTCCTTAGTGTTCTTCATTTTAGGGAGATATTTCAACAGCAAGAAGAAGAGAAGAGAAATTATGTATCCATGCACGAAAGACTTTTTGTGCACAGAAATTTTAGATGGCATCCAACTCAATTATATTCAATAAATGAGACTTAATATGATAGTAACAGTACAGTGTATGTAAAGTGCCATTAAGTTGGAGCCACTTTATAATGATCCTGTAGGGTTTTCAAGGCAAGAGATGTTTAGAGCTGGTTTGCCATTGCCTTGCTCTGCATAACAACCCTGGACTTCCTTAGTGGTCTCCCATCCAAATACTAACCAGGGCTGACCCTGCTTAGCTTTCAGGATTCAATCAGGTCAGGCTAGTTAATGCCCTGACCTGGGCCATCCAGTTCAAAGTATTAACACTACTAAATTAGGTCAAATGACTACTGTGCAATAGTAATAAGTTCCAGCATGGTTTAAAGTGGGTACTGAGAAAGGGACAAATGTAATTCAATCAAGAGATAATACTGTGCTTTAAAAAAAAGTGTACTGAGTTTCCCTGAAGAACTCATTCTGGAAAAACCTGTTTTTAACCTACCACAGCAACATGGTGTCATATCTCTCTCTCTCTCTCTCTCTCTCTGGCTTCAGTCCTCAAACCCTCACCTTTTATAAAAACTAATAGTGAAATCCGAAGCAAAGTTACACATGCACACACACACACACACCCCATTAGAATCAATGGCAGTGTATTCTGTTTATGATTGCACTGATGGATATGTAATTTTATATATGTATATTTTACACTGTTTCTCCTGCGTCTATCTTTTCCTTTTCCTTTCCCCCTTCCCCCTCCCCTTTCTTTTACTACTTTGTCAACCTTTGAATTTTGAATTCAGTATTTCACATTTTGGTCAGGAAACTGTCTATTTGCTTATTTCTTAAAATGCCACATTGTTCTTGACACATAAATTAACAATAGCAATTCACTTTATAATTATGGATCTGTTTTTGAATGTGTGGCATGTATTAAATTGTTAATTTACCATAACTTAGTACCAGGTCGTTATCTATATTGTAAATACGTTATTGGATTAGTTGATGTCAGAAAACAGATGCATTGAGGCAAACTCTAATGAAATTAGAAAAAGTTGTCAGAACCTGCTAACTTCTAGGATGAATATACGTAATAAGATGACCAGTGAATTTAAATGCACTCTGGCCAGCTGAAGTCTTTTACAACTAAGACCCACTGGGGAAAAAAAGGGGGTTATGTTAGTTGCCACTATGTTTTTCCACTAGTTTCAATCAGGCTTAATCACAATTAACTTTATCTGGATCATGTCAATATCTTAATTGATGCAATAATGCTGGGAAGGGGACTATTTGCACACCTGGATTTTCAAAAAATAAGCAGTAAATCTCAAACAATTTGTCTTTAGAGTGGTGAAAACATGGTAATTCCACTAGAGTGCCATGTTAAAGTGTAGCTTTCAAACATAATGTACTTTCTGCCAAATGAATCAGCTGGCAAGAAAGCCCTTATTCATCTTGAAAATCCTTGATGAAACAATTTACATGACTGAAGAGTCTGCAAGACTAGAATCCAATGGAATGTAATGCAGAAAACAAAAATCCCATTTTAAAAACTGTTTTAACAGTATTTTCTAAAGCAGATTCATATCTAAAGAAATCCCTTTCAATAATGTTTACATAGTCTTATACTTTAAATGCACAAATTACTTTCCTTGAGCAAGGATTTTCAAATGTATTCCTGATTTGCAAGGAATAAATAATCTCTAAGGGTTACAACTAGGGATGGGCATAAACCAAGAAAATAGTTCATTTCAGTTTGTGGGGCTGCATAAACAACGAACCTTCATGAGCCTCCTCATTTAACGAATTGGTTCCTTTTGTGAGGTTTGTGACCAGGTGAACATACTGCCCCAGCTGATCCTCTCTTGCAGCTCCTCCCCTTCCCTTCTGCTGGCCTTGGAGAGCTGTTACCAGCAGAAAGGAGGGAGGGAAGATCTCAGAGCTCCCCCCCCTTTCTTTCTGCTGGCCATGTGGAGCCATTGCAAGGAGGAAGGGGGGAAGATCTCAAAGCTGGCCTCGGGGAGCTGCCCCCAGCAAAAAGGAGGAAGATCAGCTGGGTCTGGCTGGCTCCGAAAGGAGCCAATCCTGTGGAGAGCTCTCTCCCCACAGGCTGGGCTGCGGCGGTGTTGGGCTACCCAGTTTAAACCAGACTGCTCAAAAGAGCCCACAAAGCAGCTGATCCTGTGGGAAGAATTCTCCCCACAGGCTCAGCTGGGGCTCTGTTCAGCAGCCTGGTTCAAACCAGACTGTTCAACAGAACCCACAAAAGAGGCAATCCTGAAGGAAGAACTCTCCCTGCAGCCTTGGCTGGGGCTCTGCTGAGCTGCCTGGTTCAAACTGGACTGCCCAACAGAGAAGAAAAAGAAGAAGAGATTGGATTTATACCCCACCCTTCACTGGGAGTCTCAGAGCGGCTTACAAACTTCTTTCCCTTCTCCTCCCCACAACAGACATCCTGTGAGGTAGGTGGGGCTGAGAGAGCTCTTTCCAGAACTGCTCTTTCAAGAACAGTTCTGACAAAACTATGGCTTGGCCAAGGTCATCCAGCTGCTGCAAGTGGAGGAGAGGGGAATCAAACCCAGTTCTCCCAGATTAGAGTCCACGCACTTAACCACTACACCAAAGAAGCCACTTGTAACAAACTGACCTCCAAAAGCAGGATGCTTAGTGCATAAAATTCAGAGAGCTGGGGATTAGGGGTTAATGCCTCACTATAAAGCACAGTTTGATTGACAGGCTGCTGCCTGCATGCACCCCCTTTCTCTCTGACTGGTCAGCACCAGCTGAGAAGAGTTGTTAAAAGTCTGGCCAGTCTTGTCAGTGAGAGTCAGTCATGGCTTGGGCTTGGACTTTGCAGTTGCCAGTCAGGAGGAGTGTGTGTTTTGGTTGGAGGGAAACAGACAAGTTCACATAGGAAGAGAACAAACACAACTCCTTGCCCTTTACTGTGTGTCATCACATTTGAGGAAAAGTTCAAAAACTGGAACTTAAAGTCTAAGTGTCAGCCTTAGCTGAATTCCATTTATCCACAATCTCCAGAACTGGGGTTTAGATTGAAACTGCCAGTCTAGCCACACAGAAAAGGATTATCACTTTTAGAAAGGAGATTTCTTACCCAGTTATTCAGAGGGCTCAACTCAGAAGGGACCCCTAGTTTGTGTGAAAAGGAAAACAGTCTTAGACTCCTCAAGAATAAAAAGGGAAAGTTGTAATCCCACAAGGGAAGTATTTAAACACAGGAAGAAAGGACTAAGTTCCAGGAAACTCAGATAGTTATATAAAACTTTATTAAGACATCTTGTTGCTGAAAGAAATCTCCAAGGCAAACAAATATCTCACAATTAAGAACTGAATCTCTAAGAATAAAAGCTTCAACTATACTCTGTTGCCTGTTCAAAATATTATAATTTGTATAAACAACAAAATTTACCTCAACTTCTCATCCTCTGCCCTATTCCTAACCTGACTGTGCCTGTTCAATAAAATCAACATTCTTGTTTACTTTGTGTCAAGTGCCATTTCCAAAGAGATTTATAAGAGGGCTCCTGCTTAACTGCAATTAATCTCTGGAGTGGGCAAAAGCCAAGTGACTTCTCTATCACAGGGTGGGATGTGCAGAAAGTTATAATTCTGTTATTAAAATACAATACTAAGAGGCTGCTCAGTCAGAGTGGTGAACATCGTTTTGATGGGGAAATCTGTGTCACAGTGAAGAAGTAGGGGTCCGTCATACTGATCCTGTGGGAAGAAAACTCTCTGCAGCCTTGGCGGGGGCTCTGCTGGGCAGCCTGATTCAAACTGAATTGTCCAACAGCCTGCAAAGGAGCCACAGCTGGGAGAGGGGGGGATCACCCGGGCAGGGTTAAATGGCTGACAGCCATTTAAGCCATCTGTTTCGCTTCCCCCTGCTTCAAAGTGAGGGGAGCAAAATGGACGGCAGCCATTTAAACCTATCAGATGAAGGGTGGACCCTCCCACTCATTAGGTTTAAATGGCTGTAAGATATTACCCCTCCATTTCACTTCGGGGGGGGGGAGTGAGTGGGATCGCTGAAATGGCTTGCATGTATTTCAGCCTAACAGCTGATGGGCACACCAGCCCACTTGTTAGGCTGAGATCAATGCAAGCCATTTCAGTGATCCCTCTCGCTTCCCCCACTTTTCCACCCTGAGCCACAAGAACCTCTGGATAACCATGTATAGGATTGTGGGAGGGTCACTGAGAGGGATGGGCACGAACCTCAGTTCACAAACCAAATTTAGGGTTGTGGGGAGGGCCGTGCCCATCCCTAGTTGCAACACAAATATTTATATTATGCCAATATCAGCATGCAATTTTAATTACAGTTGGAATCATGAAAGCAAAACAAAACACACTACATCCAACACAAGTGTCTGAAAGTCCTCTCTCATTTTATTCCCTCCCTCAATTTATGGAAGTGCCACAAGTTCCCATGTTATAAAGTGCATCTCTTTTATACATATATTGCAGTATAACACTGTGTAGAGTTCCAAGTGGTAAGGTTTTCAGGGTCTTGTGCAAACCACTCTGGTCACCTTTAAAAGCCCTGCTTTGGGTCCCTTCACCATCTGAGGCTAGATGGATGGCAATCTGAGAACAGGTCTTCTTGGTCATGACACCAATACTCTGGAATTCCCTCCTGAGGGAGTTTCAGCTGTCTTCCTCTATCATTCATCTGCTAGGGTAAAGAGGGTCCCCTCTCTAACTCCTATTAGTCCTCCCTATCTGTGATTGTACATTTTGATAACTGTTTGATAACTATGCATGTTTTAAACCCTATTATAATGTTTTAATGTTTGCCACCTTGATGGACCCTGAGTTGGGCGGAAAGGCTGCATAGAAATCTCTCTATATTATAAAGCCGATTTGGGGTGGCCACGTACGATGCGCTCCCTCAGCAGTAGGCTAAATGAGTCGCCACTCAGCCCGAGGACCCTGACCACTGGCCAACGTGGTGGCGGCCCGAATGTGCCCCATGATTCGTCCATGTAGTGCCCTAGTACCACCCACCTGCCCACAGAACTGCTGCCCAGCCTCAGTAGGCTGTGAGCCCATGGATGAGGCGCACGCTCTGCCGGCAACCAAAAGTGGCAGCTGATAATGCCTGGATGTCACAGGACAATGGAGCCAGCCAGACACCAAACCTCAGCCCACTCCTGCCACCACTGCGGCCGATGCCTGCGGGGATCCGCTGGCGAGGCTGGTGGCCGCACGCAGGGCCTCAGGCCACTCCTGATGGCACCGCGACTGATGCCCACAGGTACCCATGTGGGTGGTGGGCAGCCGTGCAGGAACGCCGCCAGGCACAGGATGGGGGCCACACTTGCCCCAATGGCTGCTAGACAGGCCTTGCTCCTACAACAGGCCTTGCTCCTAGTGTTTTCAATAAAACAGGTAAATAAAATTTAAGCCATTGAAATTAAAACTTGCATCCAAAGAAAGGAAGGCTTCCTTATCACAGAGCAACATCCTCATAGGCAGTGTGGTCCTATGTATATTTACTCAAAGGGAAGTCTCACCAAGTTACATGGGTTTTACCCTGCAGTAAGAGTATTTAGGATTACAGCCTTAGTGGCAGAGAATCGGTACATCCAGCTCATGGTTACTGTATTCAAAGTAACAAAGTAAAAAAGATCTCATTGTATAATTTCTTTTTTTGTTTTGTTTTAGGTGTTTAAATTTCAGTGTAAGATTTTCTCCCCACCACCACCAAAAAAAATCAACAAAAATATGCTAATTTCAGACGCACTCTTTTTGCCCATGCATCATGATTTTGTTGCTTATACACATGCAGTGTGACAAAGAGATGAAGATTTTAAAAAATGCAACAGGCACAAATGAGGGATCTATGACTGACTTCAGCCCTTAGCATATGACGACTATATATGTTCTAGAGTGGCGGACAGTGATGGACCCTTTCACAGTCTACACCCAGTGTGGTGCAGTGGCTACAGTGCTGGTCTAGGTAGAAGAACCAGTGAGATCATCAGATTGCTGTGAAGCTCACTGGGAGACATTATGCCAATCACTATCAGCCTAACCTACCTTAGAGTGCCATTGTCAAGATGAAACACAAGACACAGAACCATATAAACCTCCCTGGAGGAATAACACGCTGAAAATGCAGGAGGTAAATAGATAAAGGCAAAACAGCTGTATAGTCTCTGAACACAACTACAGAACAGATTGTGAATCAGTGCTTAGATCCTTTTATGTCTGAGGCACATACAAATCCTGTAAGATGTATTTAACCATAATGACTGTGGACGATGCATCCATTTCCCAGAGAAAATGTACTCTCTAACACTCTAGAAAGTGGTTTAGAAAATGCTTCTGTTTACTGAAATACAGGTATAAATGAGTGTCATGTGTATGAAAGAAAGAAAGAAAAAAAGATTTCTTAAAAGTACACATGTTGATTAAGGTGTCCTTTTAAAAATTTCCACATACAGGATTCTTAAAGCTATCTCAGCGATGATAGAAACAACTATATGTGTGGAACCTTATGCACTTAATACTGAGACTGGAAGCCACTTGTAATAATTTAATTGCAAATAATAGTGACCAAAGAAAAAGATACAATAAGAACATAAGAGAAGCCAATGTTGGATCAGGCCAGTGGCCCATCCAGTCCAACACTGTCACACAGTGGCCAAAAATGCTAGGTGCCATCAGGAGGTCAGTGGGGCCAGGACACTAGAAAACCTCCCACTGTTGCCCCCCCAAGCACCAAGAATACAGTGCATCATTTGCCCCAGACTGAGAGTTCCTATCTATACTTTGAGGCTAATAGCCACCGATGGACCTCTGCTCCATATGTTTATCTAATTCCCTCTTGAAGCCGTCCATGCTTGTAGCCACCACCACCTCCTGTGGCAGTGAATTCAACATGTTAATCACTCTTTGGGTGAAGAAGTACTTCCTTTTATCTGTTCTAACCCGACTGCTCAGCAATTTCATGGAGTGCCCACGAGTTCTTGTATTGTGAATAGTAGATATTAACAGCATTAGCCATTTTGTAGATGATCTTATAATGCTATGCTTATTTACTCCAGAAGTAAGTCTGCATAGGAAAGCACTATTATAGTAAAATCCTAAACAAGTTACACCTTTCTAAGTCAATTTAGGTTGATGGTCTTCAAGGGTATAACTCTGTTTAAGATTGCATTGTTAGTTGGATTGTGATTTTAGGGACATAGACAGTTGACAACAATATAGAAGCCTTATTTTGATGTGCTTGTTTTAACTTTTACAAGTACATAGCAATGCAATCTTAAACATTTGCTCCTGTAAATCATGAAAGCCAGTGTGGTGTAGTGGTTAATATGTTGGACTAGGATCTGGGAGACCACGGAAGTTCATTGAGTGATCTTAGGCCCTTTCACTTTCAGCCTAATCTACTTCATAAGATTGTTGTGAGGACACAATTAAGAAGCTATATGTCCCTTTGGGTTCCCATTGGGGTGCAAAGTGGAGTATAAATTAAGTAAATACAACAAAATATCATTATGTGACATAGGAAACAATCCTAAACAGGCCTACACAGAAGTAAATCACATTGAGTTAATTAGGATTGACTCCTTGGTAAGTGTGCTTAGAACTGTAGCCACTGAGTTAGATCCAAAGGTGTCATTCTACCAGCTTCATTGTGCTGGGAGGTGGCTTGGAATCCAACCCATCATGTTTTGTTATGATGTACAATGCATCATTTATGTGCTCACCCTAAACTTGCCTTTACCACATTCAGCAGAAAGCCTTAGGATCAGGGCATTCTTTTTTTTTTTGCATACTTCCAAAGCAGTTTCAATACATCTAATAAGGAGTAACATCTTAAGCTGGTGAGGCAAAAATCAGATTCTGAAGGAGTTAATATTTTTTGTGTGATTTTCAAGACCTGACATTTTATGTTTGAACATCTTATCATTCCTTCTTTTTAAACTTAATTGCAACTAATGTTTTCAAGGTTCAGTAAAGCCAGCTTGTATTATAAATATATTTGCATATTTGTTTGATATTTTGATTAGTAATGCATCCTTAAACTGGATCACATTTTTAATTTGCATGTAATCCAATATTCTCCCACCCCCCAACTAACGTTCTTTTCTGTAGACCTGTGTTTCACTCATGCGGTGATGCAGTCGTGTATACATGTGGTGCCTACCACCCTACAACTGAACCATAGTTCAAGAGATACAGACAGTAACCATCTGCCTAGCACAGATGGGATCAGGTAAAATCGAATCCTGTTGTCTAACCCCTAATACATTTTAAAGTTAGAATCACTTCTGAGAACAAAACAGTTCATTTTTAAGAATGAATACACTGAAAACAAAGAAGAAAATCTTTCCAAGATTTTAGAGTTTAAAAAACCCTATACAAATGGAGTACTAATTCACCCCATTCCATTTGTGCATTTCAGTTTGAATAAACATCCTTATGTCTTCCCTGATGAATCTTGCACCCTTCAATTTAGTAGGATACATTTATGATCTTTAATCCATGAAACAAATCTAAACAATATACTTTGCTCAAGGCCCCTAATTTGGACAAAAAATCAGAGAAATAAATCAGTTTGTATTTCAGCGCTTTTGTTATTAAGTCTGCCATGCATCTGCTCAGGAAGGCCCCTAATTTATTATACCATTGTAATGAGACATTTGTGGATTCAACATTCGAGGAACTAAATTTTCCAGATTTATAAGCTTGGACATAAATAGATTTTTTTCTAGTGATCTTTTTAATGAAAAAGAGGTTTTAAAGAACTTTTAAATTGTGATACACATTTTACTATCATCTGATGTTGGGAAACAAATGGTAAGAAATTACTGTAATCTGATGTTGGGAAATGAATGTATGAAATTATCAAAAATAGCTCGTGTTAAGACTTCAGGTTCTGAAATTTCCCCCCTTTGCTCCAGGAAGTCTTAAATTAGTAACCCTAATAGGAATTACAATGGCAAGAAAAGTGCACAGTGAAGTCCCAGTATTTAATCACCTCCTGGTTGCTTCCCATATCATCAGAAACTTGAAATACAATCAAGCTGACCTTTATGGAAATAGTTGTCCCATGTTACTACTGCAATTCTATGGGTACTTACTGTTGACTAAGCCCCAGTGCAATTATTTCTGAGTACTTATATCTGACCATATATACAATGGAACTTATTGCATGTTGGCTTGGGAATGGATTCATAATGGAATGTGTGAAACAATTTATTGGAATGTAAGAACCGCTTTATTGGTTCAAGGGTTGTACTTTTTCACAGAGACCTTGCTAAGTGTTCCTCCACCTTCAGAGTTGACCAGAAGCAAGGGGCTGCATCCAAAGGTGCTCTTGCAAAGTTCTACCAACTTTCAAGGGCAGGTTTTTAGTGATGCAATGTGCAAAAGATGTATTCTGGACATGGTTCTTTGGATCCAACTTTGTCAAGGTTGACTGCTCTTGGATTCTGGATGTTAGGGTTGCCAGGTCCCTCCTGACCACTGATGGGAGGTCATGGGGGTAGGGTTGTCAGCTCCAGGTTAGGAAACTCCTGGATATATGGGGATGGAGCCTGGGAAGGACAGGGACTTCAGTGGGGTACAATGCCATAGATTCCCTCCTCCAAAGCATCCATCCAGGGGAACTGATCTCTGTAGTCTGAAGATTAACTGTAATTCTGGGGGATCCCATGTCCCACCTGGAGGCTGGCATCCTTACTGGATGTCCTTCCCCACTCTGGTTTTTCTGACATCAGGATTATGAACCTTCATGTGCCAGGTAAAACCCTATTGTTTTCCTGGGCATTTGGTTGTCTTTTTATCTTTCTCCTCCTAATGTATTTTCCATTATTGCATGGATCTGTGCTGTGGATGAATAGAGAATGCCATTTACCAAGTAGCATCCTACCCTGGTATACGTGTCAGATACTTCTTATGCCAGGCAGCTGCATCTTTCTAAATTGTGGTAAGCAGTATTGTTACCTCCAACCACTCCCAGGGAAGCAATCCTTTCTTATAACTTGGCAGGATAATACAAATGACCACCTAATCAAATACTTTCATGACCACCATAGTTAGCTGCCACTTGATAAATGGCCAACCATATTTAGCCTATATCTATCCTGACAGTTCTTCTTTGGTTGTATTTGAAAGTTTCCTTCACAGGGGAATAGACAATTTATTTTTATATCTATGTATTGCATGCACTTACAGTTATATCCAGAATAGCCCTCCCAACACATAGCTCTAATGGCTAGAAGTATGTAGGTTTTACCATTTGTTTGCTATGCCTCATACTCCCAGAAGATTAGTCCTTTACTCGGCAAGCAGTTTAAAACTAATCACAGTTGTTATTTTAATCTCTTTTTACCATGAAGAATTCTTACAAAGTAATTTCGCTTGTGACCAATTAAGTTCTCCCAGTGGAGGTTTATGATTACAGGACAAAGCAACCTGTTTAAAGCTTGACAATCCTTTCTTTGCAAGTAGTAAACTCTGGGGGATAGGGACGTGCTAATAATTTCAACAGATATATATCACATTTTATTTCAGAAACTCTGGCCTAAGGAAATATATTTTTAAATGCTTTGGTTTGTTCCCCTTCCATTGTGATTTATTATTTATCCACCATTTTTCTTCCCAATGGGGACCCAAAGCGGCTTACAATATCATTTCTTCCTCCTTTTCCTCATTTCCTCCTCCTGAGAGCCAGTTTGGTGTAGTGGTTAGGTGCACGGACTCTAATCTGGGAGAACCGGGTTGGATTCCCCACTCCTCCACTTGCACCTGCTGGATGACCTTGGGCAAGTCATAGCTCTGTACCAGCTGTTCTCTCAAGGACAGTTGTCTCAGAGCTCTCTCAGCCCCACCTACCTCACAGGGTGTCTGTTGTGGGGAGGGGAAGGGAAAGGAGTTTGTAAGCTGCTCTGAGACTCCCAAGTGAGTGAAGGGCAGGATATAAATCCAATCTCATCTTTTTCATTTTTAGCATCACAACAAACTTGTAAGAAAAGTTAGGCTGAGAGTGTGTGACTGTCTCAGGGTCACCCAGTGAGCTTTCAGGGCAGAGCGGGGATTTAAAAGAAATCACCCAGATCCTAGCCCAATCCACTACATCATGCTGGCTCTTACCAGGCATTGCCATGCCTGTAGCATGTCTTATCCTATGTATTAAATTTTAATATCATATTCTGAAGTCTAGAATAGATTTGATGGTGGCTTGTAATGAGGCCTCTAGAATCTAAACTTTGATTCTGCAACTTGCTAAATCTGCAACCCACCCCCGCCCCCACTATCCTTTCTGTGTTCCTATCTAACTTTCAGGTTCTGCTGGTTTTCTATCCTAGTTTTCAGAGTAGGCAGGTGAATGCCATGTTCAGTACTGTAGCTAAAACCTCTAACAGCAGCATACACAATACCTCAGGGAGATCAGTTACAGTGCCTGTCATTTTTTAAAGTAACCATTTTACTTTCCCAGGCTTTCCACTGTCCATGTCTTTGTCAAGAAATCATATCATACTACTCTGTGAACATTGTTCTCCCTTAGTTACTTGCAGCCAGTGTAGTATAGTGGTTAAGAGTGTCAGACTACTACCTGGAAGACCCAGGTTCAAATCCCCAGTTGTGTCATGGAAGCTTGCTGGGTTAATTTGGGCCAGTCCCATGGTCTCAGCCTAACCTACCTCACAGAGTTGTTGCGAGGATAAATTGGAGGAGTACAATGTAAGCTGCTTTGGGTCCCGATTGGGGAGAAAAGTGGGGCATAAATGAAATAAATAAATAGGGTGTTTTTTTAAAACTGTGCTCAAGATAAACTTTGCTTCTGGTCCTTCTTAGTCCTGGACGCACACCCCTTGACTTAAGAACATAAGAGAAGCCATGTTGGATCAGGCCAATGGCTCATCCAGTTTAACACTCTGTGTCACACAGTGGCCAAAAAACAGATGCCATCAGGAGGTCCACCAGTGGGGCCAGAACTCCAGAAGCCCTCCCACTGTTGCCCCCCAAGCACCAAGAATACAGAGCATCACTGCCCCAAACATAGTGTTCCATCTTTACCTTGTGGCTTATAGCCCCTGGTGGACCTCTGCTCCACAGGGGTCATTTGGGGATGGAGTGAGGCAGAGTGGCGCTCCGCCAGCCCAGGAGTGGACATTAGGGCAGCCACGGGCTGAATCAGATTCTCTGATTTGATTCGGCCTGCCGCCGAATTGCTGCTGAAACTTGGCAGCAGCTTTAAAAGCAGCTGGAGGGAAGGGGGTTTGAGGGAGAGGCTCCAAACTTACAGGGTAGCTGCTGGAGCCTCTTCCCCAAATACCCACCAAGTTTCAAGATGATTGCACCAAGGGGTCCAATTCTATGGGCCCCCAAACAGGTTCCCCCATTCCCTCCATTGTTCTCTATGGTGGAAAAAAGTAATGGCTCTGCCGGAACTACGGCTTGCCCAAGGTCATCCAGCAGGTGCAAGTGGAGGAGTGGGGAATCAAACCTGGTTCTCCCAGATTAGAGTCCACGCACTTAACCATTACACCAAACTGGCTCTCAGAGTATTTGAATAACTGAATTAATTTAATACTTGATACTATGTATTTTCAATAAAACCTTGTTCAAAAGGAGGGGGAAATCATAGGTGCTTCTCTCCCCCAAATTTCCCAGTCTTTCCTCCAACAAATGTGAACAGTTTCTTGAGACTTTTTCATGTTGCCTATTTAAAGTGAGTAAAGCATTTTATTTATTTCAAAAGAGAAACATATTTAATACAAGTTTCTGGGCCTTCACGTTTCTAAGGGTACTTACCTGTCCTACAGACGTATACTGGAAAATGTGATTCGATAGACTTGAGGGCCATGAAGGGCTTTTAAAGGTGAACTGGGCCAAGAAGTAAATGAGTAACCAGTGCAGGTGATGACCTATATGTTCTGAGCAACTAACCCCATATAGAAGTCTCTCTGTTGTGTTTTGTACCAACTGAAGTTTCTGAGAGGTATTCAAAAGCTGTCTCAGTAGAGCATGTTATATAGTATTCCAATCTGTTTGTTATATTAGTAAAAATTAGTGTGACTAGGCAGGCAGAGTCTAAATAAGCATCCAGCTTACAAGACAGATGTAATGGAAAGAAGGCACTCCTAGCAACAGCCATAACCTGCTTACTCACTGACAAGAAGAGGTCCAAGATCAACCCCAAGCTCTTAACTTGATCTTTTAAAAAAAAATATACCCCCATCTAACCCTAGCAGATCAACAGTATCCAAATGTTCTGCTGTCCTAACCAGCATCATCTCCATCTTGTTTGCATTAAGCTTAAGCTTGTTTACTCTCAGCCACTTTCCCCACAGCTTCAAACACTCCTTCATGCCCGCTTCTGGAAGTTTAGATAGTAAAATATAAAACCTGGTGTCATCTGCATATTGGTGACAACCAACTCCAAAACTCCTGATTATCTCAGCTAGAGCATTGGGGATGAAATGGATCCTTGGGGCACCCCACACTCAAGGCCCATCTAGCTGATTCCGTCTTCCCTATATAAGCCCTTTGCCAGCAAATAATAAACAAAACCAGTGGTGGGCAATGCTCCCTCTAAGCTGTGGAGACTTTTGAGCAAAAATTCTACTTCGTGAGCTCCTGGCATTAAAGTTGTGAGCGAGCGACTATGTTACTGCATAAATTAGTTTGCTCTGGAGCCATCCTTCCTGAGCTGAGCCAGAAATGTGTGAGTCGGAGGCTAAAACACTGTGAGCTAGCTCACACTAACTCAGCTTAGAGGGAACACTAGTGGTGGGTTCCCTCTTTTACCCCAAACATGGATTGCAGTTGATTAATCAAATATCATATAGTCAACCACATCAAATGCTGCTGATAGGTCTGGCACCATGCAACTTTAGCTGGAGATCACAAACCAAGGCCAACAGTTCTGTTTCAGTCCTGAAACCCAGCATGACAACAGAATGAAACAGGACAAGGGCAGATACTTCATCCAGAAATGCCTACAGTGGCTCTGCCACAACCCATTCAATCACCCTGCCCCAAAGTGGGAAACTGGACACAGGTTAATAATTGCCCACTTCCCTCTTATTCAAAGATGACATCTTAAGGAATCTAACTGCAGTTTCTTTCAGCTGTTTCTTTCCCAACTGTAGCTTAAGATCATGAACCAAATCAATGTTGTTTCACTTTCGAAGCCCAGCTTTAAGCCTGAAGTCAAAATGAAATGGGTCAATGATAGATGTTTCATCTGGAAATATCTTATAAGAAGGACATATTAATAAAGTTCCCCAAGGGAGGTTATCACTTTATCCCAGCATGATTTTAGAAGAATGAGAAAGGATAGAAAGCACTCTGTCTGAAACTATCCACAGAACTCTGACTTGAGGTTGCCACTAGGGATGAGCACGAACCCACAAATGAATCTCGGTTCGAGTACAAACCAGGTTGGTTCACGGTACGCAAATGAGGTGTTCGAAGAATGTGTCTCCCACGATCCACCCACAAACCTTCAGGCTTTTCATGGAGGTTCATTAGGTTCGTGAGAGACAAGTTCTTGCCCTCCGAAGGCATTTAAATGCTGTCGGAGCCCACCACTGGCCTGCAGCCCCACCTGAGTAAGCTCCAAAGGCATTTAAATGGCTTTCAGAACTCACTTTGGAGCCCACTTCCAGGTGGGGCCCGCCCAAATTAGGGCCTGTCCATATAAGGGCATATAAGGCCTATAAAGGCCTTTGGGGCTCATTCTTGTAGCTCTGTTGGGCTGACCCAACCCAGAGGTGGGCTCTAAAGGCATTTAAATACCCTCAGAACTAACTTCCAGTCAGGTGTCCAACCTGTAAGTAAGCTCCAAAGGCTTTTAAATGCCTTCGGAGCCCACTTCCAGGTAGGGCTGCCAAGTCCAACTTGGGAAATATCTGGGGACTTTGGGGGTGGAGCCAGGAGACTTTGGGGGTGGAGCCAGGAGAAAGGAAGTGACACCATTTTGTGATGTCACATCCTGTGATGTTGCTTCCACATGCTGACACATGAACTCATGAAGTTTCCTAATACTGAATCAGGCCATTGGTCCATCAAGGTCAGTATTGACTACTCAGACTGGTAGTGGCTCTCCAGGGTCTCAGGCTGAGATCTTTAATGTCACCTATTACCTGATCCTTTTTTAGCTGAAGAGGCTGATACCTCCTGCATGTCAAGCAGATGCTCTATCACTGAGCAATGGCCCTACTGAATCCTTCCTCATCTCGGCAGAATATGAAGCCCTAAGTGCTACACAAGTGCTAAATATGATTTTCATATCATAAGAACAGGAGAGAAGCCACAGTGGATCGGCCCATCCAGTACAGCCCATCCAGTACAACACTCTGTGTCACAACAGTGGCCAAAAATACCAGGTGCCCTCAGGAGGTCCAGCAGCGGGGCCAGAACTCCAAAAGCCCTCCCACTGTTGCCCCCCAAGCACCAAGAATGCAGAGCATCACTGCCCCAGACAAAGGGTTCCATTTAGACCTTGTGGCTAATAATAGCCACTGATAGACCTCTGCTGGATGGGGACAGAGAGAGAGAGAGAGAGAGACAGACAGACAGCTTTTTCACTTACTCTTGCCCAATTCCCAGGCTTTATTTCTGGCCCTTGTTTCACCCAGCTGTTGTCCATGTAAGTCCCATAACTACTCCCCCCCCCCAGCATAGGCTTTTTGGTGGCTAAAGAGGACCTTTGTCCTCCCCTTTTCACCAGCAGAAAAGCTAGTTGGATCCATCCCTAATTTAAAATACCGGTTACTTGATGTACAAATGCTTTTAAAAATGCAGATTTTTACTGCCGGAGGGGGGGACACGGTTGAAAGAAACAGAAAATTGGCATAAATTGAGGAATCCCAACTTTTATTTGCAGAAGGGAAATGAGGATTGGGGGGACCCAAACATCCACGACAAGACATTTTAAACAATCCCACTCCCAGACCTTCTACAGGCAACCTCTCCTTGTGATGTTTACCTCTTTGGAAGTGACAGTTTATTCCTTTGACAAAACCACAGTGGACAGACAGACAGAAAAAAGAAAGAGGGGGGGTTTCCCGTTGGGAGAATGGAGGTCTGACACGCTTTGCAAATGCGCAAGGCGGACAGCGGCTCTTCCTGACAGCTTGGGTGGGTTAATCCACCCGACGCAACCTCACACAGGTAGTGTGAGGACCAGCAAGCAATATAATCCAGGTTTGAGCAACCTCGGTGAAGGGAAAGTCTCGGAGGAGACTTTTCCGACACCTTGAGCACTGCAGCCGAAGAGGATTCTTGCGAGTATCTCTAAGGAGCCGAGCTGAGCTGAAAAATTCAGCATAAAACCTCCAATTCCCCTGATTCCTTAACAAAGAAGACAAAGTTTAAACGTTGGGACCACATCTGAAGCGAAGTAACAACAAAAGGTAACGGAAAAAAGTTTTTTGCCTTACCATTGCTGCGTTTTGAAAGATGCAAAACAGATCGGGTGAAGCAATAGACTGATGTTGATTGGATGAGAGCAGTTTTGAAGTGCTAAAAAACCGAATTTGAACTTAAAAAGCCAAAAAAACAAGTTGTTTAACATTCCTGCGGTTAAAAGGAGTCGGGAGGGGAAGCCAAGCATCGCGAGACAAAGAGGGAGAAGGGAACCAAGCATCGCGAGATTAAGACGTGAGGACTGAATCAGGAAGTGACGGCTAGAAGAGCAGACAAGAAGGAAAAAGGAGAAGAACCGGAAGAAGGTAAAGGGGACTCTAAATACTGCCGGACCAGAAAGGGGACTCTAAATACTGCCGGACCAGAAAGGGGACTCTAAATACTGCCGGACCAGAAAGACCATAACAGGAAGTGACGTGCAGAGAGCAGACAAGTAAAGAAAAGGAAGGGACAAAAGGAAACTACGGCAAGCCAGAAGCAAGGTAAAAAGACTATAACCTTTGACATTAACCATAGAGAAGTCGCGGCCGCCATTTTGGATTTATAAAATTTTTAAATTGCAATATCTCAAAGATTATATAACGTAGAAGGCTGAAACCAACATAATTTGACTTGGCAAGATTAGCTTGTTTGAATGCACTAATTGGTGTTTGATTTGGAAGACAAGATAAAATCGATCTTTTTAAAGAGGCAAAACGGACCGCGGACTAAGATCGAGAGCAGCCACATGGTCCTCTCCTACAATGGCAGCAAAAAAAGAAAAAGAGCTACTAGCCGTTATGGAAGCAATGGAAAAGAAAATGTTAGACGCTATAGGAGAGGTAAATGTTAAAATGAATAATATAGCGGCTCAAGCAGATAAAAATTGCATGGAATTAAAAGCAGAATTTCAAAAATTATCCACAAGAACACAAGATATAGAAACTAAAGTAAAAGAACTGGAAGAAAACACCCATAAGACAATGAGAGAGAACGAGAGGATGGAAAAGATGATGCATTATAAAGATATGCAAAACCACTTGAGATTTCGAGGGATTGAGGAAAAATTGAATGAGGATATTTTTACAAGAATGCAAGAAGCAATAGCAGATTTTTTACAAGAACAGGAAGAAGTTGTTAAAGAACACATGGATCTTGTTTATAGAGTTAATTCTACATATGCAAGAGACAAAAACATACCAAGAGACGTGGTTGTCCAATTTACAATGAAAAGAACAAAAGAACAAATCTACAGGAAGTGCTTTACTGACCCCTTTGTAATAGATGGAAAGAAAATCATAGTAATGAAAGAATTGCCTAGAGCAATACTGCAAGAAAGGAAAAAATTCAAGCGTCTGACGGATAAACTGAAGGAGAAAAAAATCAGATTTCGTTGGGAAATACCTCAAGGACTAAGTTTTTATTATGGCAACTCCAGAGTAGTGATTAAAAGCACAGAAGAAATGTATGCATTCCTGGGAGAGAATAAAGATGATTTTGGAGATATTTAAGAATATATCAAAATGGATTACAAAATACTTACATGGAATGTAAATGGACTAAATTCACCCCAAAAACGTAGAATGGTAGGTCATTGGTTGGAAAAACAAAAATGTAATATAATTTGCTTGCAAGAAGCTCATCTTAAAAACCAAGACCATAAATATTTAATAAGGAAGAAATTGGGAGAAGAATTTTATTCTTTAGCAAGCAACAAAAAAAATGGTGTTGTAACATATGTCAAAAAAGATTTGGAACCCAAAGTAATATTCAAAGACAAAGATGGAAGATATTTAGCTATTGAAATTTTACTGCAAGGAGTGAAAACTTTGATTGTGAACATTTATGCTCCGAATGGAGCTAAAGAATTTTTTTTTAAAGAACTTCAAATGGAATTGGACAATGTAAACTATGATCAAATTATGATGTTAGGAGATTTCAACGGAACTGTAGATAATAAACTAGACAGGCGCTCTAAAAGAAAGGATGAGACGTTAGGGAAGCTTCCAAAAAACTTTTTTGAACTGATAAAACAAGAAAAGTTGGAAGATATTTGGAGGAAAGCTAACCCACAAGGAAAAGACTTTACCTTTTACTCTAATAGACATGACTCACATTCAAGAATTGACATGATTTGGATGACTACTAACCTAACCTTCAAGACAAGAAAAGTGCAAATTTTACCCAGAATAATCTCAGATCACAATCCGTGTTTATGGACAGCTGGGCAGATTAAAAAACAAAAGAGATGGAGAATAAACGAGGACTTATTAGATAATCAAGAAATAATTAAAAAATTACTTGAAGAAACAGACCTATACTTCCAAGTAAACATGCAGAAAGAAGTTAAAATTCAAACCGTATGGGATGCATATAAAGCAGTGATGAGAGGACTATTGATATCGTTAAATGCTAAAGATAATAAAAAGAAAAAAGAGCAATATGAAAATATTTTACAAGCCATTAAAACAAAGGAAGAAGAACTGAAGAAGAAACCAGGGAAAAAGAAACTGCAAAAGGAAATTTGGATGCTACAAGACCAAGCAAAAGCCATTTTGAACCAAGAGATGTACTGGAACTTAAAAAAACTTCAACAAAAAGCATTTGAAGGTGCAAATAAACCCGGAAAATACTTAGCATGGCAATTAAAGAAAAAACGTGAAAATAAATTTATCACTAAAGTGATAAGAGATAATATTGAGATAATAGATAACAAAGGAATAAAAAGAGAATTTTTTAAATACTACGCAAAACTTTTTAAGAAGGAAAACAAAGACAGAAGAAAGATTAAAGAATACCTGCAAACATTAAAGCTACCAAAACCAACAGAGAAAATTAAAGAACTATTTAATAATCCAGTGTCATTACAAGAGATCAAAAATGCAATAAATGACTCAAAATTAGGTAAAGCACCTGGACCGGATGGATTTACAGCGAAGTTCTACAAAACGTTACAGGAGTCAGTTTCACCGGTGTTACTGCCATTGATGAACGATATAAGAGTTACTGGAGAGGTACCAGAAACCTGGAAAGATGCATCCATCTCACTGATCCCGAAAGAAAATCAGGATTTGACCAATGTTAAGAATTATAGACCGATCTCTTTACTGAATAATGATTATAAGATTTTTGCTAAGATTATAGCGGATAGACTAAAAGAGCACCTTAAAGAGACTATACAAATAGAACAAGCAGGGTTCTTACCTAATCGACAAATAAGGGACAATCTAAGAGTAGTAGTGGACGCTATAGAATACTACGACAAACATCCTGAAAAGGAAGTGGGCTTTTTCTTTTTAGATGCGGAGAAAGCGTTTGATAATTTAAACTGGGATTTTATGTTTGAAGTTTTAGAACATCTTGAGATCGGTGAATATATGCTTAACTTCATTAAAGCAATATATAAAGAACAGAAATCCTCAATAATAATTAATACTGAAAAGACAGACGATTTTAAAGTTGAAAAAGGAACAAGACAAGGATGCCCGCTTTCGCCGCTGCTATTTATTTGGATTTTAGAAGTTCTACTGTTAAAGGTGAAGGAAGACAAAGATATTAAAGGCTTAACAACTAAAGGTTTTTCTTTCAAATATAGGGCCTTTGCAGATGATGTGATGTTTATAGTGGAAGACCCCTTATCCACATTACCACATTTGTTACAGAGAGTAAAAGAGTTTGGTGACTTAGCAGGATTTTATGTAAATAAAAACAAATCGAAAGTAATGTGCAAAAATATGTCAAATAAGAAACAAAACGAGTTACAAAAACTTACAGAATGTGAGGTGGTGAAAAAGACAAAATATCTGGGTGTAAACCTAACTATGAAAAATATTGATCTTTATAAAAATAATTATGAAAAATTATGGTTGCAAATTATGCAGGATATTAAAAAGTGGAATGTATTGAATTTGTCATTGCTGGGTAGAATTGCGGTGGTCAAGATGAATGTGTTACCACGATTAATGTTTTTGTTTCAAACTATTCCAATTGTGAAAGATGTAAAAACATTCAAATGTTGGCAGAAGGAGCTGTCTAAATTTGTGTGGGGAGGGAAAAAACCAAGAATTAAGATGAAAATAATGTGTGATGCCAAAGAAAGAGGAGGGTTTCAACTACCAAATCTAAGGTTATACCATGATGCAATATGTTTGACCTGGGTAGGGGCATGGACTATGTTACAAGATAGAATGTTATTGTCCCTGGAAGGTCATGATTGTAGATTTGGGTGGCATGCATATTTGTATTATGGCAAAACAAAAATGGACAATATGTTTAAACATCATTATTTGAGAAGAACACTAATGGATACGTGGACAAGATATAAAAACTTTTTTTCAGAAGAGATACCCATGTGGATTGTACCCGCAGAAGTCTTACATCCAACATCAAGATATAAAGGACAAGATTGGCTGAAGTATAGAGACTTATTAATAAGACATGGCAAGGATTTCAAACTGAAGGAGCAGCATCAGATTGATTTTGATTATGGTTGGTTAAGATATAGACAAATATATGACTTGTATAGAAGTGATAAAAAACACGGTTTCAGGGAAAAAAATAATGAAATAGAACAAGTTTGGGAGGAAGGTGGGAAAAAAATGATTTCTAAAATGTATAAAGTCTTGCTAAAATGGTTTAATGCTGATGAAATGGTAAAAGAACAAATGGTAAAATGGGCGATAAACTTTAACAAAGACATTGAAATGGAATCTTGGGAATTTTTATGGAAAAATGCTATGAGTATATCTACGTGTTATAACTTAAAAGAAAATTGTTTTAAAATGATGTATAGATGGTATATGACACCAAAAAAAATTGCAAATATTGGTCAAAATATGTCTAACAAATGTTGGAAGTGTAAAAAGAAAGAAGGGTCTTTTTATCATATGTGGTGGACTTGTGATAAAGCAAAGACTTATTGGTCAAAAATACATGCAGAAATGGAAAAAATCTTGAAATGTACATTTAAGAAGTTGCCTGAAATGTTATTGCTAGGACTTAAACTAGAAGAGATAAATGTAAAGAAAAGGACAATAATATGGTATATGATTACAACAGCAAGAATGGTGTATGCACAAAACTGGAAAAATGAAAAAATACCAGAGGTGTGGGAATGGTTGAAAAAACTGTTATATATGGCTGAAATGGATAAGTGGACTAGAAAATTGAATAATCTTTACTCAGAGACCTTTCTGGAAGACTGGAAAGATTTGAAAGAATATGTTGAAAAGTATTGGGATATGAAAAACTATATCTATACATGGTTATAATAGCATAAAGGAATAGAAATATATTATATGAATGTTTTAGTTAAAATTAGACAATGAAACTGTTTTTATTTAGAAATACATAAGAGTATAGAAAATAAGAATTGGTGTATAAGTATAAGTATTTTAAAGCTATATAACCGTTACCAGAAACGAAACATAGATATAAGTATTACTATTTTGAATAAAATGGAAAATGTGTTATGCTTCAGATGTGGTGGGAAACCACCAAAACAAGATAAAAATAGAATGTACAAATAGAACAAAATATTATTTAATATGGAAAAAGGGATTTGTATAAGGTTAAATGTAATATTTTCGATGTTTTTTTTTTTTTGAAAAATAAAAATTTCTTTACAAAAAAAAGAAAAGAAAAAAGAAAGAGGGGGAGGGGGAGAGACAGAGAAGGAAAAGAGCTCGCAGACCCCAGCTTACCCAAGCAGTTTACTCAGCAGCAACCTTGCACGCAGTAGAAAGAGCTTAGTCCCGCCTTAATCTCTGGGCGGGGCTCTCTTGCTGGCTCAGCTCTTAAAGGGGAAATTTCCCTTTTAAGAAGTTCAAGAGGCTGGCCAGGGCAGGCTCCGAGGTTCCCCTGCTGGCAGCCATTTTGTCCCCCCGGTGGCCAATCTTGGAAAAGCGGGGGAAAGCTTTAAAAATCGGTGTTTCCTCCGCTCTACTGGGGGACTTGGCAGCCCTACTTCCAGGTGGGCCGAACTCCATGAGCCATGAACCAGTTCATGCAGTGGGTGAGTTTGTTGGAGGTTCATAGCTCATGGTTTGTGAAAATCCAAAAACACAAACCTCAAATGAACCTCCATTTTCCCAGTTCATGCCCATGCCTGACTGTTACCAATACAACCAGCATGGGATCTACCCTCATAACAGCATTTAAGATAGGTCAGACGCGAGAGACTTTATTGGCAAAGAATCAAGCAAAATCATCAGAACTAATATCTAGATCAGAATCAGGAGTGTTTGGCCCAGGTGACATTAGGTTCTAAACCACCTGAGTAATTTTTCTGGTCAAGATTCAGGTGACACAATGGCAGTAGAAAAGAATGCCTTTTTTGCCACCATCACCATCATCTTGTAAGCTTTTAAATGGTCTTTATAGCATGTTCTATCTGATTCAGCATGAATTTTCTGGCAACAGTGCTCTAGCTGTCTCCCTAAACTCTTCATAAGCCCCAATTCCCTTATTAGCCCAAGCCCCTGTAAATATGGTACCTAGGTAAATATAGTACCTAGGCCACGTTACGGCCCAAGTTGGCATAAGGCAAATATAGCTCTCTCTTTGTGCAGTGCCAGCTCGCCCAGCCATGTGCGCAGGACCATCTCACTGACACAATCAGCCATCGCTTCAGATATTGCAGACATATATCTGTCATCGGAAAGGACAGTGTCTTAACCTCATCACCCCGAGGGTATCAACGGATCTGCATTCCATTTCTACATTCCATAGTCACACCTCTGGACTTTGCAAGTTGATACTGGGACCACCCTGGGCCACAGTCTATTGTCATGATTGTTCTCTCGAATGCCCAGCCATTAATGGAGCCAAGACTCTGCAATTGCCCAGCACTTTAATAACAAAGGCTTCCCTTCCCTAGCCTGGACTTCTTTTGTCCAGAACCCCTTTAGAGCCATTACCAGCCATCCCCGGCCATCATGGACCATTTCCCCATTATGTCCACTATCCCAAAGGCACAATTTTCCCATATCAGGACTCCAAACCCGGCTATCTTTGGTTCAGTCTCCTGGGACGCATACCAACTGGATCCCCCATTTCTTTTGGGTCTTTTCAGATGTGCTTGCTGGCCAAGCAGTCTGCTTCTCTTCACTGCAGACTCTTCTCTTCAGAAGGTAGCTATAACACCCCCCATTCTCAGTGCTTTGCCCTCTTTTGTCACTGATCTCTTTAAGATCACTTCACCTCTTTATTTCCTAGCTCTTGGGCGGGGGGGGGGTGATATTTCATTGATAAGATGAATGTATTAGGGTTATTTTCTAAACAAATTTCACAAAAGACATTTCCTGTCTGTCGTCTGTGCCACTCTGAGAGGGTTCTGGCTCTGGTATAGCTAGAGTATAATCACTAGCTTGCAATGGTTAGCTAATTCCCCCATCCTAACTCAGACAGAGACCTGGTGTTGAGGCTAACACCCTGGTAAATCAAAGGGCCATCCTTCCTCAAGGGGGAGAGAGGGTGCCAAGAAGCAAATGTGTCAATAACACCCTGTAAGACAGCTTCCATGCAGACACCACTGTCCATGCTGTTTGAGGAAATAGATCTAAAACAGCACCTGCATGGGCCTTTCCCCCAAGATTTAAATACTGTCATTCTGAAATGATGTTTCTCCTACCTAACAGTCCTTAAACTACTGTCTTGTGGAAAACCAGAAATGAATCAGCCTCAAATAAGGGTCTTTTAGAATCGTAGATTAAGGGAATGGATCCATCATAAAAATGATAGTATTTTCCCATGCATGATACTTACTGTTCAAGGGAGCTGAGCTTGCAGAATTTCCCATGCTGATAAAGCTTGATTCTTACCACAACAGAAAATAGATGCTGAGGATGTAGTATAGACAATGAACACCAGTGTAACCTCTGGAATCCAGTTCGTCTGACTTTGCAGGGACATTAGTCAGTTGCCATGGTAAATACATTGTCAAAATATGTAAGCCTTTTTGTAGCAGTTTTTTGTCTAGACCATGCCTGGCATTAGAACTACTCATACCACATGTATAGTCCCTAAGTGGCAAAAAGAAGAAGGATGCCATTAGGCAGAAAGCTCAAATAATCCTATCTCATTGACCCTCATTATAGAGAGAGACAGAGTGATGGAGATGCTTGTTCCTATAATATCAATTATGTATAGTGGAGCTAAACCAGGATTAAAACTGAAACCTGTCTGTATGTAAAAACGTTTTCCAGGTTGCCAGGCAGAGAGCATCAAAATATCCAAAGCATGATGTATTAAAAACAAAAGTCAACAAATCAAGAATAGATTTTGCATCAAAATCATCCAGACTTGAGGATTACAACCTCCTATTTTAACACTAGCCTCATACATTCCATAATGCCTAGCCTGATAAAGTATCGGGAAAATAGAGGAAGAATTGACGGTAGTTGGATTTGTATAGATTGCTGAGAGATGGCTCTGCCCTGCCTTTATGAAATCCTGGGGGGAGGGGCTTGGAGTACAGTCTTTTGACTTTTTTTTTGAAAAATATTATGAAACATGAGCTAACCATAACCAGTCCCCCAGCGAATGTGTTGGTAGCAATAAATTTTCATGTTCCAGAACAGATGGCTCTGCCTCATGAAGAAAGCAGAATCTATCAAGCTCTGTAAAATGAGAAGGGGGGGAGAGAATTTCCTTCTCCCACATCCACTTAAGACCCTTTGAGCATGCTGTTCTACATGTGGTAACATAGACATTCTGCATAAGCACCATGACATCACTTTTAGTCTCCTCACTCTCAGCCTGGTTGTTATAAATCAGTCCAGGCTGTGAGTAATGCTGAAGGAGCTAAATGTTCAGAATTTGTGTCTGTCTGTTTTATTAGCTAGCCCAGAATAAACTGGGGGGCTATCGTTCAATGTCAGGTTCAATACCCAGTGACCCAATAGGTTGAAATTGTGGCAGCCACAAATCATGGGCATAATGAAGTCTGAGAAGTGGTCCACACTGATTTATTAGGACATCTGTCTGAGTGTAGACGATCTAGTGTTGCCCTTGGACAGCACCAGCTATTCCCATGGTCCTCCATAGATCTCAGACCCTTCTAAAATCTCAAAGCTAAAGGATTTTTTAAAGATACCTAGATTCACAACATTTCCCTCAAAAATATGAATAGAACTATTTGAAATAAACATTATAGGTCATTATGGTAGTTATATACTGTGTTTTTAAAAAATTAAGTAAAATTAAAATGGTGTGAACATAATCCTCCAAAACTGAAGAAATGACTGGCTGACATGACAAAGCTGACTGAATATGTTTTTAAGAGATAGAAAACAATCTGCAGATAAGCTGAAAGTGTATGCCCCCCCATACTGATTATATGAACAAAAGGTGTAACCTAGATCTTGCAGATATAAAACTTTTTCCGGGGGGTGTGGTGTACCACTTTTCTCTTTCTATAAATTTCAAAACCATGAACAATAAATTGAAATTCAAATATTTTATATAGTCATAAGCAATAAAAATGAAAAATATTGCCCTTTAGCTGCTGGTTCATCAAAACTTATTTGTTTTTATTATTTTATTGACTTTGTAATTATATTGTAAACTGTGTCAAACATAATACTGGTAAAAGCTGCTAACAAATAAATAAATACATAATCTTGAAAAGTATATACATTCAGCCAAATATAATTATGCAAGTTAAATAAGATATATCAGTTTTCACTACTCTGTCATTCACACCAAGTCACATTAAGTGTATTGCAAACCAACGTAGAGTTTTCTGAACAATTCAACTGTGTAATGTTTATGTTTTTGAGCTTTCTGTATTTTAAAATAGAAACAATCCACATAGCAAATCTAAATTATCTTGCTGCCTTGGTGGCCCTTGTGTGGGCAGAAAGGCAGGATATAAAATGTGTAAATACATACATAAATAATATAAATAACCGAATGTGATGCTCTGTTGGATTGTTCATGTTTTGCTTTTGTAGCTATAGCACATTACATAATGGGTGCCCTAGAAATATGAAAAGTTGAACTTGCTGACTGCAAATTATGAGAAACCAAAGGATTTAATTGAAACTGAATCAGTTCCCATTTAAAGTAGCAGAACAAATATTCTTAAATATAAACCAGAATAATTTTATTAATGGATTGGAGCATCACCTATTACAATGTGCTCATGGTATTCCTTGAGAACAGTGTTTGTGCCCTGAAAAATATAATTGATTTCATACGCTGGTATCTTTAAGGCTGCTCTAGCCACCTCACCTTTGCTAGTAAGCATCACAAGTTAATGAGCACTTGCAAATGAGATGCCCAATGCAGGAGAAAAAAAACCCTTCAGGATTTTTCCTATAAATGTTCAGCAACTGGAGCGCTTCAGGCCACACTGGGAGAACTGTCACATTTTCTTGTTGGTTTATAGTGTAACTTACACAAGGGAACTTGCAGGAGATCGGTGTGTAAGCTGTTTTCATATCTGAAGCTTGTGTCTCTTTGAGCCCACAAGTTCTAGTTTTGTGTATCACATGTGGGGGGGAGGTGATTCTGCTTTCTGCTGCTACCAGGGCTGCAAGTCACTTATACCTGCCCTCATCTTGCTTCAGTTGTTATTTATGAATCTACCATTTTTTATCCATTTACAGATGACTGTTGTAGAATAGGCAGAGGTGCAAAAGGATTTACTATCAGAGATAGAATGTATTAACTCCTTATGTAACACAGCATAAAGTAGATTTACCCTATTCATTCTCCTACTGTGTAACTCTTAAGCATATACATAAGTAGCTCTGGCATTAAATGTCACTGTCTGAAAGAGACACAGGCAGATTAGCTACGTGTGTTTTCACAGAACACCATCTAAGCAAATAGAAATACTATCCTAAGCCAATGAAATCAGTGGGCTTTGAAGGGTGTTTTAAGAGATCAGCTATCTCAATTGAATCCAAATGATCACGTGAACTTCGCTTTTTTATGAAACCATCAGATTCTGTGTGAATCCTGAACAAAGACTAGATGCCACTAGTGAATTATCACATTAAAAGTTTTGGAAATGCTGACATATATATTGCATTTATGACATACAACGGATACAAATTAAATGCCAGATTCAGTACTGTGAAAGATATGAGTAATTATCAGACAACCCAAGTATCCCTACTTTGATAAAAACATTTTAAAGAATCTCCCTAGCCCTCTCCTTCTCACTGCTTTATACCACACATTGAATAACCCATTTTTTAAAAACACATGAGGCAAGCTGTGTACAACCCGTGAAGGCAGCTGTCAGTGCATAGCCTCAAAGCAAGCAATATAGTGAGATGTTTATCAGTTATATTTTAAAAGCAAATTTAAGAAAAAATGTTTTATGGTTTATATGTAGCCTACAATGTAAGGTCTTATAGGGTGGTTGATTCTATAGGGTCACGTGCAAAAGGCCCTGGCATTAAATGTCTGGTATTCAATGGCAATCTCACACCTTGGCTGAAAGGGAATTTGCACCAAAGAAAGATTTTGCAAGAAGCTTCCTTACTCATTAATCATTTCTATCCAGAAGTCAGCTGAATAGGGGCTAGGGCTGCCAAGTCCCCCAGTAGGGCGGGGGAAACACCGATTTTTAAAGCTTTCCCCCGCCTTTTCAAAATTGGCCACCGGGGGAGGCAATGGCTGCCAGCAGGGAAACGTCGGAGGCTGCCCTGGCCTCTTAAAAGGGAAATGTCTGCAGAGAGCCTGCCCTGCAGTAAAAAGCCTCAACAGACATTTCCCCTTTAAGAGAGAACAAGAGAGCCCTGCCCAGAGAGGCTCTTTCTGCTGAAGGGCCTGCTTTTGCATGTGGCCTGCTGCTGGAGTAAGCTGCTTGGGGTAAGCTGCTGGGGTCTGCCAGCTCTTTTCCTTCTCTCTCTCTCCCCCTCCCCCTTTCTTTCTTTTTTCTGTCTGTCTGTCTGTCTGTCTCTCTCTCTCTCTCTCTGTCCCCATCCAGCAGAGGTCTATCAGTGGCTATTATTAGCCACAAGGTCTAAATGGAACCCTTTGTCTGGGGCAGTGAGGCTCTGAATTCTTGGTGCTTGGGGGGCAACAGTGGGAGGGCTTCTGGAGTTCTGGCCCCGCTGCTGGACCTCCTGAGGGCACCTGGTATTTTTGGCCACTGTGTGACACAGAGTGTTGTACTGGATGGGCTGTTGGCCTGATTCACTGTGGCTTCTCTCCTGTTCTTATGATATGAAAATCATATTTAGCACTTGTGTAGCACTTAGTGCTTCATATTCTGCCGAGATGAGGAAGGATTCAGTAGGGCTGTTGCTCAGTGATAGAGCATCTGCTTGACATGCAGGAAGTATCAGCCTCTTCAGCTAAAAAAGGATCAGGTAATAGGTGACATTAAAGATCTCAGCCTGAGACCCTGGAGAGCCACTACCAGTCTGAGTAGTCAATACTGACCTTGATGGACCAATGGCCTGATTCAGTATTAAATAAAATGATTCCATGGCACTGCAGGGTTTTGAGCCAGGCTCTCCCAGATCCCAGCCAAACAAACTGACTGCTACATAACACTGACTCTTGTTCAGCGACAAAAAACAGTGGCATAAAAGTCACAGTCTGGGTAATGCTGCTTGCAAGCCTGTAAAGCTCAAGGCAGCAGCAGAAGCTCAGTATTAGGAAACTTCATGAGTTCATGTATCAGCATGTGGAAGCAACATCACAGGATGTGACATCACAAAATGATGTCACTTCCTTTCTCCTGGCTCCACCCCCAAAGTCTCCTGGCTCCACCCCCAAAGTCCTCAGATATTTCCCAAGTTGGACTTGGCAGCCCTAATAGGGGCATGCCTCCACTCTGAATACCCAGCTTTCTTTTTTTTTTTTTAAAGTAAGTTTACATCCTTTTTTTGTTGTGGGGATATAAGGGAAATTGTGCAATCAGTGTGGGTGACCCGGGAAGGCAGAAGCCATAGGACTGCTGGAGCTGAGTCAGTTAACCCTTTCCTGACCAAATTCACTGCAGAAGGGCAAATGGCTGAGGGGACAGCCCTTTGTCCTTCTATTCATGCAGTCTTAAACCCGACTACAGAAAATAAGGTATTTGGAAGGATCTAAATAAATCTAAGCAAAGGATACTCTCTTAAGACTACAAACACTATGCACACCTGGAAAGTGCTTTTCCCTCACTGCACAGTAATCACTCACATCTGCCTACCTTGTGTATTAAGGAATGCATTTCTAGGTTGGAAGGAGTTATTTGCAGGAAGGTATCATTCAGAAATCTCCTGTCTTAGCACTCAAAACACTAATTAATTCCCACCTCCCATAGTCCAATCAATCGTTCCCAACACAGTCCTGTGCTCCACAACATCTCTTGAGAAAAGATTGTAGGTACATTAATTAAATCAACAGAGGACTCATCGTATGATTATAAGCAAATTGTGTTTCCTTGGATAGTAAGGCATATTAGCTTTGTACTCTCTGAGTTCATAGCTCTACATTTTTATTTGAGACCTGGGTGTTAAAATAAATATAAAGTACTATGTAAGGCCTACACAGATGTGCACATTTCAATACTTGTCATATATGAGATAAGAAGAAATTATATAAGTTTTCATATACTGTACACATGATGCTTACTTCCATATATTCCAGCGTTGTTCTTCCAGCTGAATCAGCAAATGGTCAATGTATTTATTTAAATCCATATATTCCTATAAACAAAAAGAACAGCTCTATAAGCACATGTGAGTGTTAACTGACACAATGAGTTTTTACTAATTTTAAAATCACAGTGTATGATATATATATGTAGTTTCCTATCATAATTTTGTAGTACTGTAAATGTAATTTCCTTTTTGTAGAACTTCAGTTTGATTAATAAATTACAGGCACATACAATTCCTGAGTGATAATCCAAAGGTTATCATAGAAGAGAAGCATTTACAATGGCAACCATACCAGAATGGCCAACTTAACAAATTTAGCTTACCAGATATGAGTTTGATTTAGATAACTAAAAATGTAAAATTCTCCAGAAATTTTAGAACCATGGAGGGATTTCCCCTTTTTGGAAAGAAAATGGAAATGTATGGGAAAATCGAAATCTATACAAAACATATTTCAGCCATGAAAAGCATAATTAAAGACAAAAGCATCGTATAATTGCTTATAAAGAGAATATGAGCTTACTAAAGATCATCTGACTGAATAATGATTTCTACAAATAACTCACATGCTCCTTGCATGTCATTTTTGAAGTCACACTGAAAATTCATATAGAATGGCAGTCATAAATAAATGACAACTTCATTATTATTAATTTTTAAGCTTTAAAAATAGCCAAGGGAGAGCAACAGCTAACAGCAACAGTTCCTAGTTATGTCGGTGTTGTCAATGGTTCTATGATGTTTTCTGTGCTCACCAAAAGACAAAAAATGCACTCCCTTGACAGCAATATCTTCATGCACACATTGGGCATTTCTTAGGGTTTCATTATTGACTGAGAGAGTGTGTGAGTGTAGAATTGAATATAAAATAATGACAGGTTCAGCAGTTTCTTCTAATAATTGAAGAATACAAGGTGGAAGTATATGAACAGTGCTGTGCTATAACATTTTTCATCAACTATTGAGGGCCTTTTATTTTCCCAGCAGCAATTTTCAAGGGTTCTTTGGTGAAGTCTCAGCTTAAAACAGATTCTGAAACAAGAGCTACAAAAGTAGAGACACCAATCAAAAGCAAATGCAGAGAAGTATGTCTGTGAATACCCATGCATTCTTCTTTAGACCTAAGAACACTTTTCTGGAAGTATACTTCATTGAATAGACCTGAGTAGGATTCAGAGTAGACCTAATTAGGACTGATCTCCAAATACTATAACAATAATAATTTATTGAGTGATTAATCAGCCTGTGCCAACTTTACATTCTTCCATTGCCCATTTGGGTAATGGCATGGCATAGGTTGAACCAGATATTCCAAGTAAAATAGAATAGCATGATGATGACGTTTTCTATCATTTGAAAAATAATCCCCCGTAATGATTTTACTGTCCTAATGAAATTGCTACAGTGAGTTCCGCCAGTTACCAATATGGCAATTTAAAGTTTTCCTATATATTTAATTCTATCATATTTATGGGGGAAAACATTATCATGTATTCCAGGGTTATAAAATGCCTTGAAAATGGTAATAATTTTAATATGATTCTACTTCCATTAGGAAATAGTTACAGAGATATTTGCTGAAAGAATGGATAGAAGCCAAACTGAGTTAACTGCAATTTTATAGACACTATTGTTAATTGCAAACACTAATCCGGGAAGGAAACTCAGGAATTCAAACCCATTAAGCTCTACAATGAGATGAACTATGAATAATAATGTAACTTCTTTTTTAAAAAAAGATGAATAAGAAAGAAAAAAATAAAATAAGAATAACTAGCTGCTGAACTATTTTAATGTTAACTAAAAGGTATCAAAATTTATATTTTACAAACTATAACTTACATTTCTTGCTAAAGGCACCTCAAAAACAGAATTTCCAGAAAAATTTATTACAAAGGCATTAAAAATCCCACAAACTAAGGGATCTGATCCTGCAGCAATGCCAGTTTTGTCCCCATATATGTTCAGGCAATGCTATTACAGGGCCTAATAACATTAGCTAACATTAGTTCATCCACTTGCTTAATAGGCCAGCATGGGTCAACAATGACCTTTATATAGGACAAAAAGCTCAGTCCCTCTGTCAAAGGTTAAATTGACACAAACCTGACACTAAAAACTGCAATATCCAGAAAACAGTTGGAGAACATCTCCATCCACCAGGACATGCTGGATGTCAGAAAATAGCATGCTGCAGCCCCGGACTGAATCAGAGGACACAGCTTCTATTTATCAATAAATATTGTGCAGAAGATTTAGTTCATTTATACCCCTCCTTTCTCCCCAATTGTGAATGAAAGCAACTTACATCTCTCCTTCATTTTTCCTCCCAGCAACCCAGTGAGGTAGGTTAGGCTAAGAAAGTATGACTGGCGCAAGGTCACCCAGCAAGTTTCCATGGCAGAGTGGGGGTTCATACCTGGGTGTCCCAGATCCTAGTTCGACACTCTAACCTCCATACCACTGGATTCATTAATAAACCTCCCAATGTCTCATCTACGGCTGAGGACAGATTGGCAGTCTCAGCCGCTCTGCCTCCGCTTCAAAAGCAGAGGCAGAGCGGCCGTTCAGACGGCCGCATCTGCCCTGAGGAGGCGGCCCGGACGCATTGTGTCCGGCGCTGCGCTCCTCCTGCAGCAGCCGAGCACCACTTCAAAGTGGTGCTCGGCTGCTGCGGCGCGCGTTCCACCCGCCGGAGCGGGTGTGAACGCGCGCGGGCAGGGGGAGCCGCACGGCGTCCACCCACCACCGTAGGAAGCCGCCCACAGTTTGAACGCTGCGGGCGACTTCCTTCCGGCGGCGTGCAAACGCCGCACCACGGGAAAAATTCCTCCCGCCTTAGTCTGCCGTGCCGCGGAGGCGCGGCAGACTGCCAGTTTGTCGTCAGCCTACTTTAGCTATATATTCTAGGCGGTAGCTGTGCTAATTGTTGCTCATCTTTGTCCACATTCATCCCCACATTCTTACAGTTGGCTATCTCTGTTTCTTACTCAGGATCCTTCCAAGCATGGATTCTCTGCCCCTTTCTCCCTATTAAAATTATTGATTACTATTACTACTATTACTACTGTTATTACTGGATAGCCCAGCCTGGATAGCTGAATCTTATCAGATCTTAGAAGCTCAGCAGGGTCTGTCCTGGTTCGTGTTTTGATGGGAAACCACCAAGGAAGTCCAGAGTTGCTACACAGAGGCAGACAATGACAAACTGCCTCTGCGCCAGCCTTGGCTGGGAGGACTGGGTAGAAATTTAATAAATCAAATAAAAATCAACAACCCTTGTCTTGAAAACCCTACGGGTTTACCGTAAATTAGCTGTGACTTGATGGCAAATAAATAAATAACAACTATTACAACTAAGACACAGTAATAGGCAGTAGATGTAAAGTTTGATAGAGGAACACTTTAGAAGGGACGTATGAGCTATGAGTCCTGATCTCTCTCTCTTTTGTGTTAAAGCTTGGACTTCATTCTGGCTTTCTTTCCAAGGAAGGGGTGTAGGATAAAATGCTGCCCATCAATTGAACAGCACAGTATACATTTTTTTAAAAAAGAAAGAGAACAAGTAAATACATGTGGACCATTGTTGTGATCTAATAATAATGCTCTTGTGATCCAGACAGCATAGTGCCATATTTTCATGAAGTTATAGCAAATAGTTTGCGATAGAAACAAGAAACACCATCAAAGAGAAACATGATTTCATGTATGGAATGAGTTATACCTTTGTGAAGACCTTGAAAAGTCTGACCCGAGGTAAAGTTTTAGATTTAAAAAATTTACCACCCCCCCATCCTCTTAAAATACTGCTATTTATTTCATCATCATTCTGTTGGATAACCTCTCAAGGCTTTTCAACAACCTCAAAGGATATTTTTAATATGTATATCCCTGACTGGAATGTATATTTTTCATGTCTTCAAGAAAAAGGAGCATTAGGGACTTGAATGAACTGTCAAATATACAACATTGCTCGGCCACGAACTATAAATAAATCACAAGGAAGGTGATGCATACAAACATATTCTAAATTTCTGCTCTGCCTTCAATGCTGCACTTGTAGCCTCATATTTTGTAGACGAGTTACAGATAATGAACAACAAATTATCATATGAAAGCTATGCATCTGACTTAAATTAGAGGCTCATCATATGACTGTCTATGATAGCCACAGTAGAAAGCCAGACTGATCTCTTGACTTGTTTATTATTCCTCTCCTTCTCTTCAGTTTTGGAGTGATTATATTAACTGCCAAAAGCAAATGACGTATTCTGACATTTTATCAATGAAAACCTGGCAAGAGTTCATTTGGCAATAATTGGGAAATTAAAAACAAAACACAACACTACAAACCGACAATAGTTGATTTAACAAAATATTTTGAGAAGATTTCTTAATTGCTCAAAATTGTTTAAGCTTCAGCACACATTTTCTACTAAAGCTCAGCTGAAGTGATTAAAAGTGATTTACCAACTCATTTTCTGAAAGCCAGCTGTTTTCACAAAAGTCAGCTGGGTTTTACTTCAGCTGCTGCAAACTTTTGGCTGAGCATCCTTTTCTAACATTATTCCCCTAAAACAGTGTGAGTTAATTCTTCATAGAAGCAATCCTAAGAAGGTCTTTTTAGAAATAAGCATTCTTACTCCCTGGAAACTATTATTTGGATTGCAGGCTCAGAGTACCTCAGGTTACCTTAGCACCTAATTCTTCAGATTTTATTCAGATAAAGTAACTTTTATGTAAGGGGTGTGCACAAAAAAATGGTATTTTTTGGATTCCGGTATATTGGCCCTGAAAAACATTCCCGATGTTCCCAAATTCCATACAAGTATGATATTCAGAGTTGAGATTTTTGGGGGGAATCTTGATATATTTTTGCTACATTATACCCTACGGGGACCATTATAATCAATAGGGAATCTATCCAGGGATATCCATGGGTCTGCTGGAGCAGTTTCTGAGGTAGAGGCACCACATTTGCAACATAGCTGTTGGTGTCTCTCCTCAGAAGAAACTCCTAATTTTCAAAAATATTGGACCAGTGAGCCCAGTTCTATGCATCCCCAAAGAAGATTCCCTCATCCTTCATTGTTTCCAATGGAGGGGGGAAATAGCAAAAAAAGCAGGGGCCGTGGAAGCCCAGCAGAACAGAATCAAAGTCCCAGAGAATCTGTGCAGTAGAAACTGGAGCTGAGGTGACATTTTTGCTGCTTGAAAAGGCAATGTTTGGTATAGAAAGAAGACCCTGCAGGGGGCAGCAAGAAGACAATTAGACAGGATAGTGAGATCAGCACCTTCTCTCCTGTTAAGTGTCATTCTTTTTCTGTCTCCAGATTGCTGCTCTTAGGGCAATTTCCCCCTTCTCTGGGAAGTGCCACACAAAGTCTTATTTATTCATTCATTCTATCCAATTTTTACACCACCCAGTTCCTGAGGCAGGGCTCGGGGCAGTGTGCAATGACAATAAAACCAACATACCATACAAGTTAAAAACATTTTAAAATTACTTTAAATTTCTAAGTCAATTTGGAATTAAACAGATGGTGGTCAAAATTCCAGTTGTGCTACTGTCTTGCAGATGGAGAGGGGGTGAGAGTACCAGCTAGATGGATGCCATCACTGTACTCAACCCAATGCCCCGCAGAGCGCCTCTGCCTTATAGGCCCTGAGGAACTGCATCAAGTCCCATAGGGCATGTACGTTGCTCAGCAGAGTTCTACCAGGTTGGTCAAGGACAGTTGGATATCTCTCAGGCCGGGGACCACAAGCAAGTTCTTAAATCAGCTGAGCATAATGCTCTTGAGGGGGGTATACCAGGAGAAGCAGTCCTAAAGATACATGGGTCCCAGACCGTTAAGGGCCTTAAAGGTAAGCACCAAAACATTGAACCTGCTCCGGTGCCCCACCCAGTAACCAGTGCAGCTCACACAGCACAGGTCAAATATGTGCCGTTTGCTGTAAGGGCCTGCACCACTGTGTTCTGGACCAGCTGAAGTTTTCGAGTCAGTCTCAGAGGTAGAGAGAGTTACAATAGTCCAATCTGGAGGTGACCAGTGTTGGCCCAGGAAGGCACTGCTAGTGCTCTTATGAATTGTGAGATTCATAACTCTGAACTTTGGGCTGCCTTAAATGGAAGGGCCATGTGCTTTCTTCTTAATAGGAGCCAGCTCCAGCCCATGCCAGGAGGCTGACACCCTAGATAGTTCACCTGGAACAGAGACAAAGGACTCCTCTTGCCATGAGGTTTCTTTCTGTTTCCACACGTTGGCCTTCCCCTGCCCCCTCCAACATAGCTAAATGGATTATGCTAACGCAGTTGCTTAGCCACTATTGTTCTGGCCACCGCCCAGTCAGCCAGAATCATTGACTTACAATAGATGTGGCCGGGTGAGTCATAGAACCTCAGGCCCAGTACTTGCCTCCTGATGAAATTATACTCTTTCAGCACTGACCATCCCCTGGACCTCACCTTTTGTCCACCTTTTCACCTGCCCCAAGATCCAGAAGGGACGGACCGCCCAGTAGGTGTGTTAGTGGGATGTGCATTGGTTAGCCCGCCCCAAGACTCCCCAATAAAAGTCCAAACCTGGAGTCATTCGGCCTCTTGAGCCGTCGCCCTCTATCTATCCTATTGACCCTTCAATCCAGCTTGCTATCCATAACCCTTACCTCCATCTCTATACCCCATTCTCTCTCTCTGGAGTAGCTACCCAGGAGAACCACGTGGTCTTGCTGGTTTAAGCCTCGTGTCCCCATAGCCTTTCTATTTCTCTCCCCATCCAACCCAGCCGGACATCGGACAACGCATCTAAGGTACAGTGCTTTCCCCACCAACGATTACCTGCTCATGCAAATGTGCTATTTTTCTATCTTTATTTCTTAGGCCTGTGTGAATCTGTGTGTGATTACGTTTTTGTATGCTTGAATAACATCTTCCAGTAAACTACATTTAACTGGAACACTGCCTCACGTGCCTCTTTCCTTGAGAACTCCCGGGAGGGGTGGGACCCTGGTATAGTTGGCAAGAACCCGTGTATTTTGCTGATTGCTAAACTGTAAATTAAAACAATTCGGCTAACACCATTGTGTAGATTACTGTGGCTAGGTCAGAGAGGGACAGGTAGGGGACCATTTGCCTGACCTGGCATAGCTGTAAGAACATCAGTTTGGCAACATTTGTAAGGAGACATCCAGAATCACACCAGAGCTCTTGATAGCTGATGTCAGTGTTAAGAGCACACTGTCAAAAGCAGGGAGTTGGCACCCCAAATCTGAATCCTCCCTGCTCAGCCACAGAACCTCCATCATAGCTGGAGTCAATCTCAGCTGGCTTTGTTTTAATCACCCCACCCCACCACAGCCTCCAGATCCTCAGTCAAAACAGCTGAGACAGTGTCCGGACAGCCACCCATCAACAGAAATAGCTGGGTGTCATCAACATATGGATGACACCCCAGCCTGAAGCTCTGCACCAGTTGGGCAAAGGGGTCATGTAGATGTTAAACAACATCAGAGACAGAACTGCCCCCTGAGGGACCCCACATACCCCACATGCCTAGGAGCCACCCTCTGTCCCCAAACTTGGAGAAATGAGGTAAGCCACTTCAACACTACGCCATGGATGCCTACATCAACAAGGTGGTGGGTCAAAAGATCATGATCACCTGTGCTGAATGCTGCTGTAAGGTCAAGAAGTAATAGTAGAATCAACTTGCCTCGGTCCAACTACCTGCAGAGATCATCTGTGAGGGTGACCAGTGCCGTCTGCATCCCATGGCCAGGGCAGAAACTGGATAGAATGGATCCAGTGCTGATGTGTCATCCAGAACATTCTGGAGCTACTCTGCTACTGCTGTCTCAATTACCTTTCCCATAAACAAGAGATTCATTTGAATGGATCCAAAGGGTCTGAAGTTGACTTCTTTAAGAGTGGTACAAACACAACCTCTTTTAATTTCTTCGGATAGACCTCTGAATCCAGTGACAGATTGATAATGTCTACCAGAGGGCCCTGCCCTCATTGCCAGCATTCACCAACCACGAGGGACACGAGCCCAAGAGCCATGTGGTTGGCCTAACAGCACCCAGAATCCTGTAAACATCGGCCTGGGAGAGTCAGCTGAAGCTGTCAGACATAGAATCCAGAGACACTCAAGGTGCCTCCAGTTCACATACAGTATCAATACTGGACAGGAGATCATGGCAGAACAACAAGACTTTATCCACAAAGAAGCTCACAAAAGCCTTACAGTATAAAAAAATCTTTTTAGCAGTCTTCACTGCCACCTCATATGATTTCATAGAAGTCCTATATGTTGTTCTTGCAGCTTCATTACAAGTGTGCGGCCAAACTTGTCTAAGTTCCCATTTCACCCCCCTGAGCTATCCAGGGGGATAATTTAGATTGGAAACTTAGAAGAAGTTGGGGAGAAATTTCAGAGATGGCTGATCATTGATGGGTGCTAGGCAGACAGTACACCAGACAGACAGCCAAACTCTCCTCAGCATCCCAAACTAGGTCTCTCCTACCCTCTCTCTCAGCCAGAGATGTAGTTAGGAACTTATCTCTGTCTCTTCTTTTTTCTCTCAAATATCTTAATTACTATATAAACCTTATCTGCTCTTTAACTAGTTTTATTTATTAATTTATTCGATATATACCCCGCTCCCCCTGCTGTGGCTTACATAAAAATTAAGATAGATAAAACAAAGCACCATTGCTGTGTTAATTACTCAGCCAACATTTGCAAGCCCAGCAGAACCAGTACAATGTACAGAGTACCCAGCAGAACCCAGTGTGATTGTGGCAACACAAGCTCAACAGGACTGATGTAAAGCACAGAATCAAAATCCAAGCAAGGGGGGATGGAAGCCCAGCAGAATCAGGGCAATCACAGAGTGCCCAGTAGAATCCAATGTCATTGTGGCAATGCAAGCTCAACAGGACTTATGTGAAGCACAGAATCACAATTCAAGAACATAAGAGAAGCCAACACTGTATCAGGCCAGTAGCTCATCCAGTCCAACACTTTGTCACACAGTGGCCAAAAATACCAGGTGCCCTCAGGAGGTCCACCAGTGGGGCCAGGACACTAGAAGCCCTCCCATTGTTGCCCCCCCCCAAACACCAAGAATACAGAGCATCACTTGCCCCAGACTGAGAGTTCCTATCTATACATTGTGACTAATAGCCACTGATGGACCTCTGCTCCATATGTTTATCTAATTTCCTCTTGAAGCTGTCCATGCTTGTAGCTGCTGCCACCTTCTGTGGCAGTGAATTCCATGTGTTAATCACTCTTTGGGTGAAGAAGTACTTCCTTTTATCTGTTCTAATCTGACTGCTCAGCAATTTCATGGAGTGCCCATGAGTTCTTGTATTGTGAGAAAGGGAGAAAAGTACTTCTTTCTCTACCCGCTCTATCCCATGCATAATCTTATAAATCTCGATCATGTCACCCCTCAGCCATTGTTTCTCCAAGCTAAAGAGCCCCAAGCACTTCAGCCTTTCTTCATAGGGAAAGTGTTCCAACCCTTTTATCATTCTAGTTGCCCTTTTCTGCACTTTCTCCAATGCTATATCTTTTTTGAGGTGTGGCGACCAGAACTGTACACAGTATGCCAGATGAGGTTGCACCATCGATTTATACAGGGGCATTATGATACTGGCTGATTTGTTTTCAATTCCCTGCCTAATAACCCCCAGCATAGCATTGGCCTTTTTCATTGCAGTTGCACACTCTCGACATTTTCATTCAGTTATCTACTACAACTTCAAGATCTCTCTCTTGGTCAGTCTGCCAGTTCGGACCCCATCAACGTGTATTAATATTTAGGATTTTTGGCTCCAATGTGCATCACTTTGCACTTGGCCACACTGAACCCCGTTTGCCACACTGATGCCTATTTGCCCATTCTCAACAGATCCCTTTGGAGTGCCTCACAATCCTCCCTGGTTCTCACCGTCCTGAACAACTTCATGTCATCTGCAAATTTAGCCACTTCACTGCTTACTCCCAACTTCAAATTGTTAATGAACAAGTTAAAAAGCATCAGACCAAGTACTGATCCCTGTGGTACCCTACTGCTCACCACCTCCACTGAGAAAATTGCCCATTTATACTCAATCTGTTTCCTTTTAATTAGCCAGTTTTTGATCCACAAAAGGACGTGTCCTTTTACCTCATAACTTTTGAGCTTACTTAGAAGCCTTTGATGAGGAACTTTATCAAAAGTTTTCTGGAAGTCAAGGTAAACAACATCTATTGGGTCCCCCTTGTCCACATGTGTTCACTCCCTCAAAGAACACTAACAGGTTAGTGAGACAAGATCTTCCCTTACGGAACCTATGCTGAGTCTTCCTCAATAGATTTTGTTCATCAATGTGCGTACTAATTCTTTCCTTAATAACAGTTTCCACCGACTTACCCAGTATCGACGTCAGACTGACTGGCCTGTAATTTCCCACATCTCCTCTGGAACCTGTTTTAAAGATGGGAGTGACATTCGCTACCTTCCAGTCCTCAAGAATAGAGGCAGATTTTAATGAAAGATTACATATTTTTGTCAGGAGATCCACAAGTTCACATTTGAGTTCTTTCAGAACTCTCAGATGTATACCATCCAGGCCTGGTGATTTATTAGTTTTTAAGTTGTCTATCAGTTGTAGGACCTCCTCTCTCGTCACCTCAATCTGACTCAGGTCTTTCAACACCCCTCCTGAAATCAGCAGGAAAGAAAGGGGCGAGTTGCAAGCCCAGCACAACTAGTTCAGTGTACAGAGGATCCAGCAAAACCCAGTGCCACTGTGGCAATGCAAGCAAAAGAGGTCTAATGTCAAACCACGGATTCCTTGCAGTACAAACTAAAGGTAGGGGTTTTTTTTTTACAGTTCAGTTCAACCAGTTCAGTACACAGAACACCCAGCAGAACTCAGTTCCACTGTGGCACTGCAAGCTTAAAAGGACTGATCTCAAAGTACAGAGTCACAAGAAATCCAAGCGGGGGGGATTTTCCAAGCCCAGCACAGCCAGTTATAATGTGTATAATGCCCAGCAGAACCCAGTGTCGTCGGAATTGCAAGCTTAAAAGCTCTGATCTCAAAGCACAGAGTCACAACCACACTAAGCAGGGGGGGTGGATTTTGCAAGCTCAGTGCAAGAAAATGGGAAGGGAACACAAAGGCAGGCAGGCAAAGGGGCAAAACCCTATTGAAACTGACAAAACTATTTTGAAACTGACAAGAGCAGCAGGGAAGCCCATAGAAAACCCCAGACACAGAAACAAAAAAGGAATAGGACAGGACAGGACAGGACAGGACAGGACAGGACAGGAAAGGAAAGGAAAGGAAAGGAAAGGAAAGGAAAGGAAAGGAAAGGAAAGGAAAGGAAAGGAAAAGCAGTCCCCAGGAGACTGCAATGCTGGCTCTGGATCTGCCCAGAAAATCCTGGATATATCTGGGATTTGGGGGGGATGGGGATTTTTTTCAATTTTCTGAAAATCCCCAATGTCTTTGGGATGCTAAAATATACCCCAAAATATTGATACAGTATTTGGGGGTATATTTTTTTGCTTGGGTGTATTTGAATGCACACCCTAAGCACCTCTGGCTTCAATACAAGGGTGGTATTCTCAACTAATGTTGCAAATACATAGTTCTGTGTGGTTTATATATGGGACTGGATCCTGTGGAAAATTTCCACTAATGAAAGGGGGGGTGATTTTTGTAGCCCTTTGGATCCCCTTCATACTATTCTTCAGGTTCCCCTATTCACCAGGGTTAGGATTGCTAGGTCTCCCCTGGCCACAGGCAGGGGATGGGACAGGCTATGGTCGCCAGATAAAAGTTGGGAAACTCCTGGACAGAGACCTCAGTGGGGTACAACACCAGAGTCCACCCTCCAAAGCATCAATTTTCTCTAGGGAAATTGATCTGGAGATGAGCTGTAATTTCAGGAAATCCCCAGGTCCAAACTGAAAGTTGGCATACCTTCCCAGGGGAACATTTCAGTTACAGCCCACACCCCAGCATAACTCACCCCATGTGACTCATGGATTTGATGGATGAAATGAAACAGGATATGTGATAGAGAAGTACTACTGTTCTTGGCTTTTGGACATTATGAGCTGGGCCTACTTTAGCTGCAACTCACATAGTACAGCCTCACATACAGTTGTACATATGCATCTAAGTAAAGTCAACTGGACTTAACCATATTTAATTGATGTTAGAACTACACTTCATAGTTGCTTTTAGTATGCTTCCCATCAAAATAGATGGATCCAAGAATGCCTGATTAATTAGCTTCTTGATCGTACTGTAGAACATGCTTTCCCCCACAGTTCTGGCAGTTCAAATCACAGTTTCCATCAGTTCAGCTATGAAAATGGCCACTCCTTTGGAGGGGAACATATACTTTTCCTGTGGCGAGGCATACATACTCCAAATACTAAATGTAAACCACACATCTCACCATTGCAGAAATGGGTGAGTTCCCATATTGTGTAGCCCCAACTGCACTGGCTGCCAATTGAATACCGGATCCAGTTCAAGGTTATGGTTTTGATCTTTAAAACCCTATGTGGCCTAGGACCATCATGCCTACGGGACCACCTCTCCCCATATGAGCCCCGGAGAACTTTACGCTCTTCTGACCAACACCTATTGGTGGTCCCAGGCCCGAGGGACATCTGCTTACCCCCGCCTGGTGGAACATGCTCCCATTTGAGATCAGGGCCCTGCGGGACTTATTACAGTTCCATAGGGCCTGTAAAACAGAGCTGTTCTGCCAGGCCTTTGGTTGAGGTGGCAAACATTCAATCATTCTGGCCTCCCCTGTCCATGGTCCCTTTCCCAGTGCCCTTACTGTTCTGGATACTACTTGGGCACTGGAGTTTCTTGGGGTAACTATTCCTGCCTGACATGAGGCATGGGTTTTTGTCATCATCTGTTGCTGTCATCTATTGTTTTATCGTTTCATGGTTTTATGTTCTAAGCCGCCCGAATCCCATTTTGGGGGCTAGGGTGGGGTACAAAAAATCAAACAAATAAATAAAATACTTTATATCAGAAAGGTTAAGAGGACGAATAAAATGATTCATGCATATTTTCTCTTTTTACGCATAATTTATAATACTGCCCGAAGACTTAGGAAATGGGTTATAAAAACAGGATCTTGAAGCATGTGTGAGAAACAAATCCATTTTAGAAAAAAACATTATATTTAATAGAGTTTAACAGGGTTGTCAGCTGTTGCCAACAACCTGGTAGAATAATTGGGGGTCCAAAGATAATCTTTTTGGCATTGTGCTGGCACTCAGTGTTACTTCTGGTGCAAAACTGGAAGAGTCATCATCACATCTAAGTGATGCTGTAAGATTCATCCAAAACTCTGTATGGTTAATATGATGTCACTAGCAGTTTTGCATCAGAAGAGACAAATGTATCTTTTTTTCCCCACATTTGTGCTTCTTGCACAATTTATTCTGATTGGGGAGTGGAAGGACAAGGTTCATCCCCTCATATTGCCAATGAATGTTCTCAAGTAGCCAGCCCATTCTCTACTTAACACCTTGGAGAACCAATGCCAGTTATAAGAGATGGTACTGAGTTGGATGGACTAGCAGTCTAACTTGTTATCAGGTAACTTTGTTTGTTCTTATGAGAATGTTGATTCTCTGGCTCCAAACAGCAGTTTAACCGTTAGCTGACTAAGAAGTTCTTAACACAAACAGGTAAAAGAACGTTATTTCTGGATCATCGTTACAAGAATACAAGTCAAACAAAATACATTGAATCTCTTTGGAAGCAGATATCGTCTGCAGCATATGGTACTTGCATATGACTCATGAATCTGATTGATCAAATAAGACAGGAGAAGTTAAGGGGAAGTATTTATGGGAAGTACTAGATAAAGCTAGTGTATAGCTTTTTCTGATGCTTTTCATGTTGGTGCTTAGAAAACAGAGTACATTTTACCCCAGTTTTTAGAAAGCACTCTTTATTCCAGCAATTTGTGTCCCTCCATGTTGGGAAAAGGGGCTTGCAAAAGTTTAGTGGAAATTAATATATTCTACTAGGCCAGGACTCACAACCATCAGTATCTGAGCTGTGAAACTGTTATGTATTAAACCAACATGTAAATTATCCATAATGTTAAGTTGGGCAGTTTCAGGTATGCCAATAGGCTCTTTGTTGATCACTTGCTCTTAAGTTTGACATTCTTTGCCTCTTTAATTGTAAAAGGCTGCAGACCCCATGTCACAGTCAATACATTAGTGTTCAAGGTCCTCGTTGTCTAAAATCTCTTTTCCTTATTTTTCCCAGGACAGACTTCAGGTTTATAGTCAGCTGTTATTGCACAGTGGTATAAAAAAGAAACACAACAAAGACACTGAAGTTTTTAGACTGCTTTCCTCCTCTACATCTCCATCATCATTCTCAGATAGATGTGGGTACTTGTTAGTATATAAAAAGTATCATGGGGAGCTATCAGAAGCCAGCCTTTGCCTAGTGCAGATGTACCTCATTAAATCTTCATGGAGATGGTGCCATCAGTGAAGAGTCAGTTTGACATAGTGGTTAAGAGTGGTGGACTGTAATCTGGAGAACCGGGTTTGATTCCCCACTCCTCCACATGCAGCCAGCTGGGTGACCCTGGGTCAGTCACAGCTTTCTCAAAGCTCTCTCAGCCCCACCTACCTCACACAGTGTCTGCTGTGGGGAGAGGAAAGGAAGGCGCTCGTAAGCTGCTCTGAGACTCCTTCGGCTAGTAAAAAACTCCTCCACCTCCTCCTCCTTCTTGTCTCCATTTCAATAACAAGTTGTTTACACTTCTTATATATATTAGGTAGAACATTCCAGCTCTAAGCACCTTCCAATGATGAGGCTAGCGGGGAGGAAAAACCCATAAAAATTCCTCACTCCCAGGTCTCCTGTTCAGTTGCCCAGACTCTCTTTATAAAAACACTGCTGACTTAGAAAATCATTCCCCAGAGCTATATACAGTAGCTCCTGTACATTGTGACCTGTCATAAAGACACAGACGTGAAAGATTAGCAACAAGAGGCCGACAGGAGAGCAGGGGCTGGGGGCTCCCTTGTCTACAGACATGCCAGCACATTCTTTACCCCTTGAGTGAGACAGCTGAAAGGCATCTTGCTTTCATTGTTTCCTGCCATCACTTTGTCTTTCTTTCTCTTGCCTGACAGTGCACCCTGCTCAAGCCACAAACATTTTCTGCTGGAGAACAAAACTTGTTAAGGCAGGTTTCAAAGTAACATCTGCTTTGCAGTAGCCAGCAGTGCTTGTCAATGCACATTTATTTTCTAAGCGCCATTGCCATACAGTTTTGGTTACACTGGAAGAGTGCACGTGTGTTTAGATACACATACATGGAAAAACAAATAACTCTAAATCATATATGAGTTTATCTGCAGTGTATGCTAACATCAAATGCTTTTTATACATTTTTAGGTGAAACGTACTAAATCCAGGAGAACAGGCAACATGAATTTCTTTGACCAGATCCATGATAGCATGTTGCAAATTCTGTTTCAAGATATCAGGGCTAATCTCAATGCTGAGGAAAGTGAAAAGCTGGCAAAAATATCCATTTATTTCTATACTGTGTTATATAGATCCAATACACACTATGTAATGGGATGGGAAACATGGTAGTATGGTGCAAGACTGGTTTTAGTGATTCTAGGGTTCTGGGGGAAAGTCCAGGGTAGCGCCCCAGAATCACTGCCATCCCACTGCCACGGTCAAGCAAGGGGTTGCCCTCACCCTGTGCAAAGTGGGCTGGAGCCAATATTGCTAGTGGAAGCCAACTGCTTAAGTCCCATTGTAGCCCAGAGGTGCTGCCTTACTCTCAGGTAGCCCCAACAACAGCTGACCTGAACCAGAGACCCACAAAGTCAGGCCAGGGAAGGCACTCTTGGCTTGAACCACAGAGCTAGCAAAAAGCTCTGAAAAAAGGTCTCCATTTTCAGGTTGCACAAGGCAGCCTTCAACACAATCTCCAGCCTTCCCCCTCCACCCAGCAAAGTATGCATATGAAAAAATGCCGAGTTCCACCAGGTACAGTATCTGCATTTCTATTCAGAGGCCAACTGGTGAAAAGCCCTTCTGTCCCCAGAACTTCACATAGCCCTTTTTGTGTGATACCTATGTCTATGTGGAAATCCTTTGTCTCCACAACTGTCCTTCCTGCTCCATCCCTCAGGATACCGAGACAAACCAATCAAACATTCAAATTATTAACAATCCTTCCTGACAATAATCAGGGACCCATTTCCCAACTTCTGTGTAAACTTGGGGACTTATTCAACCTGCCGTGGCAGGACCATCAATGGTCATCAAACCTATTCAGCCAGCTCCAGTAGCTCCAGCTCCATCTAGCACCTGGCTAATCTCATCAACACTATTGTGAATCCAGACTCTGCCCCTCTGGGACCTCATTGGTCACACCTAGGTTTTCCTCCCCCTGGTGTCACACCCCCTGTGACATCTTATTAGTCCAGGTAACCTTTTGTCTTCACCTGAGACAAGCCCTTCAAGGACTCCCATTGGTCCACATTATGTTCCTATGTCTATATCCATCCAAGCACATGGTCATCTAACAATGCCTATACTTTGAGTACACCCCTTTGGGCCTCCTCCTTAGTGCTGGCTGTTGATGCTATTCTTTTCAAGGACCTCTGCACATCTGGACAGGTAGTATAAGCCCATAATTGACCCCTCAATTTGCTATCATCACCTCTGTTTTTTTAGTTCTGAATTGCTTGCTCTTGCTTGAATGCTTAGTATGCTTGTAATTAGGAAAATTCTTTTATAAAAACTGTTTAATTTACTCTTCAAATCTGGAGTCTTCCTATTGTACTGGACCTTGGTATAAACAGGTGTATGATTTCTGATACCTCTCTGGCCTCCCCTGCCGCATAGCTAATTTCCCCCAACAACAAGGCAGGCCATTGGCAGTAACACTGTATGGGGCAGTATAAGCAGCACCACAAACCTGGTCTTCTTCTTTCCGCCCTACTCTGGGGATATGAGGTGTGGGTGGTTGCCCCCACCAAATGTGGGGCCTGGAGCAGCTGCCCCATTGCCTATTGGCTAAGACCACCCCTGGTATAGTACCATAATAAGATGGACTGGAAGTGGCTGTTAGACACTACTGGGCAGATATTAGAAGGCGAACGTATTTCCACCACTGATTTAACCTGGTTTTGCAGTGATTCCCTCTCTATTGGGAAATACATATCTGTGAGAGTTCCAGGGATCTCTAAAAGAGAATTCTATCAGTATCACCAAACTACCATTTTGAGGAATCTTTGCAGGGACCCAAACTAGGTAAACAAATAAAAAGGCTATATTAATTTTGTAGGACAGATGTACTGGGGCAAGGGGCACTGGGAATGAGAAGGAACAAGTACCTGAAGCCAAGCAGATGTCATAAAAGAAAGTGTTTCTTACATATAGGTAGCATTATGACATCCAAGAAAACCATAGAAAGGTCCAGGTCCAGTCATTCTGTCCAAATGGCACAGCAACCGCAACTTTCTGTCAGTATAACAAAGGTGTCCACCCATGATTTCAAATGTGTATGGCCGCCTGGTAAGAGTCAATTGTAATTCAAGAGGTAAGTGGTTACTGTGCAAGGGTGGCAGTACTGAAGTTTTTAAAAATATATGGTGTTAAATTTTTATTAACTAGTACACAGTCTATAGTGCTAGCATTTGGTATACAATATACGTGCACTCTCCTGGGTGATCCCCAGGTGTGGAGCCATTCAAGATGGAGAGATTTAGCCTATTGGCCGTTCTTGCTAGACAAAAGCCAGCAAAATTTGCCCTTTCATCATTTGAAGGACTGTGGGTAATGGGTGTTCATCCTGCACTCTTCCAAGGCAAGCATGTTGTACTTAGTACAAAGAAGATGGTCATCAGGGCCTGAGTTTTAACACATTTGTAAACAAATATTTATCCATTGTGTTGAGTTGTGTCATGATCAACTTTTGACACAAACAAACACTAAGCAAGAAAATAATTTTCTTTGAAGCATGAAACTAACAGATAAAGTATATTTAATTTGAAATCATCACAGGACTTGCTGAACATTAAGGGAATTTTAGGTATATAAGTACTCTGATTTTAGCCAGAAAATGTTTTCAGTTTCTCATCCAGACTGCCCTCCACCACCACTCCACCACCAGAACAACAGAATCAAGCAAAATATTATATTCCCCTCCCTCCCTTCCTCTCGCTCTCATCGTTGTGTACTCTTTCTCTCTTCTCTGCCACTGCATCCAGCCCCCAAACTTCCAACCAGCCCTCTAGAAGTACTATCTCCCAGTACCATACTGCTCCATCCTTACTCTTTCTTTCCTTCTGCCTCACCACCAGAGCATCTGATGTCTCCCCCTAGTTAGGCCACATCTACAACCCAGCAACTTTCCCTTACTCCCATTCTTTGCAGCAACGTTAAGCATAGCCCCTTGGATTCAGTCCCAGGTGATTTTTGACTCTCTCTTTCTCACCCCGCCCCATCTTGGAAGCTCCCTTTCTCTTAATTCCTGCCAGGACCCAGCATACACACAAGCTGCCACCTTCAGTTGTGTTCCTCCAATAAAGGGAATCAGAAAAGGATGGAATACAACTGTAAATAAGGGAATAACCACACAAGGATTGAGATTGTCATTACTTAATGTATGAACTGCCAGCAGTTAACTGATGTCTTTAGTTTCCTTCTTTGTTCTGTCCACTTTTTAGTTAATGATGTTTGCTATTGCTTATCAGAGGTGTGTGTCTCTTTCCAGCTCCTCTGGGGAAGGGGCATACCAGGGCAAGCCAGTGTATACACAGGCCTAAAGCAATCTCTGGGAGGGAAGTTGGTAAAGTATAGCCTGATCTTGTCAGATCTTGAAACTTAAGCAGGGTCCGTACTATGATGGGAAGACTCTGCAGAGGAAGGCAATGGCAAACTACCTCTGCTTCTCACTCCCCTTGCTGTGGTTACCATAAGTTGGTTGACACTTGACTAGGGTTGCCATGTACTCACCACATGCTGGTGGGGGGTGGGAGGGATCCTTCTGGGAGTGGGGCAGCGCTCCACCCCCAAACAGCAAAATTGTTGTGCTGCATCACCGATGTGATGATGTCACACAGAAGTGGCATCATCACGTTGGGGATGCTGTGTGGTGACAGTCCGGTTTGAGTGCAAAACTCTATGGTAAAATTGCCCTCAAAAAAAAGGTTTGCCATCAAACTAGTGTCACTGTGCAATGTCCCCAACCTGATGTCATTTCTGCATGATGTCATTACATCAGTGATGTCATGCAGCAATGTTGCTGTTTGGGGTGGGGTTTCCTCTGCCAGCCAGTGGCAGGAGGTGGGCAGAAGCCCCCAAAACTGGGAGGTTCCCTGCCCAGACCTGGAGAATGGCAACCCTAGACATGACAGTACATATATGATTTAAGGGATCACTCTACTATTGGCGTGTGCACTTGTGATACCGCCTGCATTTGTCAACCTCAGGTTTTGGGTAACATGACAGTGTTGCAAATTGCTACAAAACTACTGTAGAGAACTGCTGAAATGAAGTAGGAATAAACAGCAAAAACAAGCCCCATCTTTCACTAATATGAGACCCAGAACCCCAATACCTGGTTTGATTAAAGGTTTAAGTGCTGGTATGTGCCTTTGTCATTCCCTTCCTTTATCAATACAGTAATAGTTGCATGGCATGTTAAAGCTATTTAAGTTTCTGACATTTAATTTCCCATCATTCTCTGATCAAAGAGTCTTATATGGCCAGGGTGCTGAGTGCATGCAAATCTCATTGAGCTCTCAGGCTTTTACTTGCAGGGAAGGGAATTAAGAAGAAAACATTAGCTGAACTATTTAATCATTTCTTTTTAAAAGCATTTGTGTTAGTATCAGCTTAACAGTAGTTAAATGAAAAATCAACAATTATTCTCAGATACAGGAAATCATTTCCAAAGGGTGCCATTTAACAACACTGATGACAACGCTAAGGAGGATTTCTCTATAACCAGTGTGATCTAATTTATATCTCCTATAATAATATCCAGTGGTTATTGTGAGCATTTCATTATCTTGGAAATTAAAGACAATACAAAGAAATTAATGTTTTAAAAGAACCTACCATGGTCCATTAAACCCTCCCTTTAATTGTCTGTAAAATGTAATAAGATACAGTTCTTCCTTTCTATGTATATGCTGGAATAATAGGAATAATGCTTTTCATAAACTATATACATAAGCATAGAGGGCAACTCACTAGCTCAACACAGCCCTCTTCATATTTCCATATAAACCTGCACTATGTCTTTTTCTCCCTATTGTAATACATCGCATAAAATGCTACGATTTATACCAGTATCTCCTAACTCTTGCTAACATATAATGATCACAAATCATGGCTGAGTTGAATTAAGTGGGAATTAATGCCACTAACTTCAGCAAAGGACAGTAGGACTTAGTCCTGAAAAGTGAACAGCTGTTAAACGTGAAAAATTATCACCTTTATTATTACTGGCATTTTTATCCTGCCCTTTCTTTGAGAAACATATCCAAGATGTAGTTTAGTAGACCACCATCTTTGGGATTCTGCACTGTGGAGAAAAAGCTTGAGACGTTATCATTTTTTCATCCATTCCTGTTGGCTCAAGTCTGACTTGTAAGAATCAAATCTGTAAGTCTTTATTTTCCTTCCATTTTCTGTTTCCTTGCATCAGCCCCTCGTATATATTTTCCAATGTTCTATATGCACTAATTGTACATAAATGGCATGTATCATTTAAGTAGTGTACAAATGACATAAAAGAACTAAACACATTAGGAATATGAGTAATGATAGTGGTTGGAATGAAAGAAGTTTACAGTTACAATATATGAAAAGAAGAAGGCCATTTCTTATGCAGTGTTCCCTCTAAGCTGAGTTAGAGTGAGCTAGCTCACAGTTTTTTAGTCTCCAGCTCACATTTTTGTCTTAGCTCAGGAAGGATGACTCCAGAGCAAACTAATTTAAGCAGCAGCCAAATCGCTCACTCACAACTTTAATTTTTGCTCTCAAGACTCCACATCTTAGAGGGAGCATTGTCATTTGTCCCTAGTGGGAAAAAACATGACTGGAAAAATCCCAGCTCCTCTTTTGCTGTCAAAATTGGACCCCACACACATCTCTTCATATAAGACCAGGACAATTCCATGTTGAGGTGACCAGACTAAATCCAGGTAATCACCTCTTGATATGAAAGCTTAGTGAGAAAGTTGCCCAAGAAAGAAGCAACAAGGTGATAATCCTTGGGGAAGGGGGTTTCTCATGTAAGAAACTCTTTTGATGTTTAAAACCAGATCCCACCTCCTCTCTTTCTACATCATTGAGAAAGCTCTGTATTTAGACGCTCTAGAACTGTCTAGTTCAGCTCTAAATATTTTATAACTTTTTACTGCTTATACTTGAGCTGTTGACAGTGTTACATTCTTGAGGATCTGCATGGGTATGCAGTTCACATTGAACTATGTTGCATGACTGAAATATATGAAAAGCAAGAGATTAATTAAAGTCAAAATTAAAGGAAAAACAAGTCAGATGAGAGTATTTTTATCCATTTCTGTTTTCAACACACTATATATGTGGAATGTAGGGATGGGTACAAACCAGCTCATGAACTAAAGTTTGTGATGAATTTTGGCCAGTTTGTGACTCACAAACTGAAGTTTATGGCAGGTCAACTTGCACAAATGGTCCACGAACATGAAAGTCAGATAAGAACATTCTTATCCATTTCTGTTATCAACACACTAGGTATGTAGACAATAGGTATGGGCATGAACCGGCTCATGAACTAACATTCGTGATTAATTTTGGCCAGTTCATGATTCTTGAACTGAAGTTCTTGGCAGGTCAACTGGCACAAACTTGCTGCAATCTTTCAAGCTGTTCATGGTGGTTCATTAATGGATATATTTCCAGACAGTCTCCACTCAATCAAAATTTTAACCAAACTTCAAAGCAACAAAGCATCTTCAAAGCAATGGGGGGGTGGAATACCAATATTCAGATATAGTTGACAAAGTTATGCCATCTTGCTGTGTGTTTTGTTGTGTACTGTAAGTTTTTATGTATTGGTAGCTGCCCTGAGCCTGCCGCAAGGTGGGGAGGGCGAAGTATACATTCCAAAAACAAACAAACAAACAAATAAATAAATAACCTGTGTGTTTGATGTGTGTAGCTTGTTCTCCTGAACCTGCACCTGACATTTCCCCCAGAAGCACTTTCCTAGGGGCATCTTCTTTGGGGAGCCATAAGTTGGACCCCCTATGTCCAATCTTCACATAACTTTGATGGGCATGTAGAGGAGCATCAGCAGGAGGCCTCATGCAGGTTTGATGTCTCTAGACTGAATAGGACCTGATCTATACACTTCTGAACCTCCTGAACATGCACCTGTCATTTCTCTAGAAAGCACATTCCTGGGGACACCTTCTTTGAGGGCCTGTAACTCAGACCTCATTTATCCAATCCCCACCAAACTTGGAGGACAGGTAGAGGCGACTCAGCCAGAGATTTCCCACGAGTTTGGTGTCTCTAGCATGCTGGGGGGTATTTTACCACCTCACAAATAGGGCTGCCAAGTCCAACTTGGGAAATATCTGGGGACTTTGGGGGTGGAGCCAGGAGACTTTGGGGGTGGAGCCAGGAGAAAGGAAGTGACATCATTTTGTGATGTCACATCCTGTGATGTTGCTTCCACATGCTTCCACATGAACTCATGAAGTTTCCTAATACTGAATCAGGCCATTGGTCCATCAAGGTCAGTATTGACTACTCAGACTGGTAGTGGCTCTCCAGGGTCTCAGGCTGAGATCTTTAATGTCACCTATTACCTGATCCTTTTTTAGCTGAAGAGGCTGATACCTCCTGCATGTCAAGCAGATGCTCTATCACTGAGCAATGGCCCTACTGAATCCTTCCTCATCTCGGCAGAATATGAAGCCCTAAGTGCTACACAAGTGCTAAATATGATTTTCATATCATAAGAACAGGAGAGAAGCCACAGTGGATCGGCCCATCCAGTACAGCCCATCCAGTACAACACTCTGTGTCACAACAGTGGCCAAAAATACCAGGTGCCCTCAGGAGGTCCAGCAGCGGGGCCAGAACTCCAGAAGCCCTCCCACTGTTGCCCCCCAAGCACCAAGAATGCAGAGCCTCACTGCCCCAGACAAAGGGTTCCATTTAGACCTTGTGGCTAATAATAGCCACTGACAGACCTCTGCTGGATGGGGACAGAGAGAGAGAGAGAGAGACAGACAGACAGACACCTTTTTCACTTACTCTTGCCCAATTCCCAGGCTTTATTTCTGGCCCTTGTTTCACCCAGCTGTTGTCCATGTAAGTCCCATAACTACTCCCCCCCCCCCCCCAGCATAGGCTTTTTGGTGGCTAAAGAGGACCTTTGTCCTCCCCTTTTAGCCAGCAGAAAAGCTAGTTGGATCCATCCCTAATTTAAAATACCGGTTACTTGATGTACAAATGCTTTTAAAAATGCAGATTTTTACTGCCGGAGGGGGGGACACGGTTGAAAGAAACAGAAAATTGGCATAAAAATGAGGAATCCCAACTTTTATTTGCAGAAGGGAAATGAGGATTGGGGGGACCCAAACATCCACGACAAGACATTTTAAACAATCCCACTCCCAGACCTTCTACAGGCAACCTCTCCTTGTGATGTTTACCTCTTTGGAAGTGACAGTTTATTCCTTTGACAAAACCACAGTGGGCAGACAGACAGAAAAAAGAAAGAGGGGGAGGGGGAGAGACAGAGAAGGAAAAGAGCTCGCAGACCCCAGCTTACCCAAGCAGTTTACTCAGCAGAAACCTTGCACGCAGTAGAAAGAGCTTAGTCCCGCCTTAATCTCTGGGCGGGGCTCTCTTGCTGGCTCAGCTCTTAAAGGGGAAATTTCCCTTTTAAGAAGTTCAAGAGGCTGGCCAGGGCAGGCTCCGAGGTTCCCCTGCTGGCAGCCATTTTGTCCCCCCGGTGGCCAATCTTGGAAAAGCGGGGGAAAGCTTTAAAAATCGGTGTTTCCCCCGCTCTACCGGGGGACTTGGCAGCCCTACTCACAAACCTGGAGCAGTTCATTTGGCATCTAAGAATTTGTGATGGTTTGTGGTTTGCAAACTGGGCATGCCACAAACCGAACTGCATTTTCACAGTTATACCCATCCCTGGTGGAGAATTTTAAAAATAAAGGTAACATTAGGCATATCAAAACTCCACAACAAAAGTAATCCTTAACGGCCACTGAGGCTGAAATCTTGTACCCAGTTACCTCGGGGCAAACTCAGTTGAACATAGTTGGACTTATTTCAAAGTAAACCGTCAAAGGGTTGAACTGCACATGTCTTTTTACTGTCCTTATTTCTTCCCTCCCCCCAGTCAAAATGAAGAGACAGACACTCAAACAAGGGCCACTTTATTTAACTATCTATAACTGAGCGGCAAAGGGGGGACAGATTTTTGGGTGTGGAACAAGCAAGGCAGGTGTCACTCTCCAACCAAACTCTTTGCCCTCCATCAGGGGTATCACCAGCTGCAACCCTGAGCCATCACTTTGGCTCACAACCAACAGCATGGCAAACTGGTCAACACCCAGTGGCGCCATCCCTAAAGTTGCATAACTTGTGAGGAGGAGCCTAACCAAGGTAGTTCCCAGTTGTAGTCCTCATTCCCAGCCCTGGGCCACAAAACCAAAGGCCATTCCTGATGACCCCCTTGATCCCCAATGGGAATATGCCTTAAGATGCTCACCAGTTCTGCTTTCTTACTCACCCTACACTACCAAGTAACTGACCTATTTAACAGCAACCAGCACAGCCAATTTTCCCACTCCACTGTTCTAAATGCCAGGTAGGCAAAAACACTTCCAACTAAAGGCCAATCATGGACGGAGGTGAAAAATTCCTACCTGGCCCCAAGAGGTAACCAGCCATAGCCTGCATTGCAACAGGACGGGAGGGTGGGCTGAACACACAGTGAAGACTGGCTGGGTGAGGGTGGAGCCTGGCCTTTTATGTCAGGCCAGCTCTACCCCTCATCCATCATGATGTAAAGCATTGTGACATTGGCACTGCCCCCACTCTCCAGTGGTTATGCCCAGAGGCCAAGGAGCCAGATTCTTCCTGCAGCAAAGTGACAGTGAAATTAATAACTATTATCATTATTGTTTTATCACTGTAGGACCTTAGGCCAGAACAGGAAAATTTGCCCAAGGTTACCTCGAGTGTGCACGATGTGCCTACATTTGAATCTTGGGATTCCAGGCCAAAGCCCAACACCCACAGGTTAATTATACAACAAAAAGTTGTGCTCTAAAGGGTACTGTGAGTTCGTCAAAATGAGCAATAACAGAGAAGAGAAGACGTATATTTCTTTTTTTACCAATGACTGATCAAACATTGGGAAGCTGAACAAATTTAATGACCCAGCGAGCAACTCCTAGACAACAAATTTTAAGTTAACTTGTCAACTAAGAGTTCTTTCCTCTATACTGCTTTGTGACATTTCCCATTTTCTCATGCATTTTTGCTCCTGTTGTTCTTGATATGACAGAAAGCAGCAAGATGATATTCTCCTCAGCGGGAAGTGAAGCACCTACTGTGGAGAGTCATGATTGTGTCCACTCATTTCAGCTCAATTGACCACTGAGGTACATTAACATTAAGTTCTATGCCAGGTTAAGTAGTTAAATACTCAGCTGGGATGCTTGTAGATGTCACATTGTCAGTGGGTGTTAGGAGCACAAAAGGTGAAACTAGTAGACTGCCCTTTCTAGAACTTATGACAAACTATGCTCAAAAGAAAATTATGCCCTTTCAGCCATAGTGCTCTGTGCTATATTGAATCATAAAAAGGAAATAATCTTCAGTGTAACATTGCTAATTTCTATAGGCTGCAAAAAGAATTTTCTCATAACTTTTTATTAAATCTGATGAGTTGACATTTAGAGCCACCCTCCCATCTTTATCCAACCATTATTAATAAATTCCTCTGTCAGAATTGTTCAGAACTGGCTCTCTTAGATCTAACAAGTTTTACTTGATGTGTATCTAAAGGATTAGGGCTTTGAGCAATTAAATCTGAGAAAATTGTTAATAATTATTTATATAGACTTCTTGTTCATATTATTTTGCATGTTTGACAACTTGCTATACAGAATATGTATTTTTATTAAAATTAATGATTAATGAATGTACAACACATCACATTGCTGCATTTATCTTCAGATTATTATTTTTTAATTAGTCCATCATAAAGTTTGCATAAAGCTTGGGCTTTAAGTTTCCTCCCACTGAAAACCTTTCTGATTAAAGGACAGGTATTCTATTTATCACAGTCAGGAGATATTACTTCTTAATGTAGCCTGTTGTTGTCAAAGAGAACAATTCTTATAATGAGCAGGCAAATGAAAGGAACCTAAAAAGCTGGTTGTGACAAGTTCTTTCAAGCTAAAGCAATAAACCAGTCTTTTGTGTGTATGCATACATGCACATGTGCAGGGGTGTAGAGTTTTGGAAATCCCGGTGGGAGGGCTCCTTAGCGCACACGCTTCACGCTTCACGCGTGCACTGGAATGATGTTCTCCCCCCCGGGAAACTGCCCCGCCTCCCTGGGCCCTTCCGAGGCCCGCCAGCCGCTGCCTCTCTCCTCCCCCACCCCTTCCCTCTCCCTCTCCAGCAGCGTCCGCGAGGCCTCGGAAGGACTCGGGAAGGCGCGGCGGCAGGCGCTCCGTTTTCCCGGGGGTGGCTGAGCCCCCCCGGGAAATTTCGGGGGTGGCTCAAGCCCTCGAGCCCCCCCGTACTCTACGCCTAGGCACATGTGTTGGTATTATAAACATGAAAACATACATACCTATGTGCTATGTGCAAGTATCATACATGCTTGAGTATTGTCCCTTAATTTTAGTAATGTGATTTTGTTTATTGCCTATTCTCACTGTATAGGCATGTCAATGTAATCTTATGTAAACAGCAGTCTTGTGTATCCAAGTTTTTGTCTATCAGAGAATATAACATGACCCCTGCAATGTGGATCATGAGGCTTAATTGTATATAAATACATTTTTCTGGTATTAGTCAAAGCCACACACACTGAGATTGTTTACAGTACCCATTATACTCCTACTTTCTCATCTCTTCTTGAGTTTTTAGTGTGTTGGTGCAGTGGTCCTATCTTAGTGCAGGGTCAGAGAAGAGTGTAAATCAATGCCACACCACTAGAAGCTCTGACTAGCTTTTGAAAGAGAAGGCATGAGTCAGAGTAATGTCATTATAATAATTACTAGCCTTGGGATGTCGACAGCCTTTTTGGTTCCTACACTTAAACTGATATGCAAGTTGCCCTCTAAACTTGTATTGTGTTTCCAACTACCCTGCCCAGATCAGGCACAGTTGGAATAGTCTTGAGGCCCACCCTGTCTATGGCCCTGGCCCCATAGCTTAACATTCATTCACCTATGCTTGGGTTGGTCAGAGTAGCTGGAAATTCCATACAGAATTAGATGGAATACCACCACAGCAATCTGAAGCAGACTTAGGAGGGCTGAAGTCTACTGACTTCAATGGACTTAAGAAAGATGCAGCTGTGCTTAGCACTGCACTTCAACATACCTCACCTAAGGTTTTTTGTTTTGTTTTAAATATTTCTCTTTAAAGGAAAATTACTTACATGTACAATAAACTGATTACAAAAGAATGGGTAGAAGCTGGTGCCCTACAAAAGTGAGGGTACAAACTCCATCCAACTTATTTGGTCAGTTCTTTCCAATATTTTCCCAGATACTTTTGCCCTTTACTATTTCATCTTTATCCCTTTATTTCTCTTTGAAATTCATGGAAGCATACCTAACCTCCATTTATGTTCAAAATGAGGTAGGATGGGCCAGGGGTCATTTCATAGAAAAAGAGGTGCAGGAGCTCATTAGCATACATATTAGCATAACTCATTAGCATATGCCATGCCCCCTGACATCACCGGCCGAATGTCAGTTTCAGCCCCATTATACCCTATGGGCCATTGAAGTTAATGGTAAAAACTCATAGGGTATATGAGGGGCTGGAGAAGAGGGGGATTGAGGGAGAGGCTCCAAACTTGCAGGGTAGCTGCTGGGGTCTCTCCCCAAAATAACCACCAAGTTTCAAGAAGATTGGTCCAGGGGGTCCAATTCTACAGGCCCCCAAACAGGTTGCCCCATCCCCTCCATTGCTCTCTATGGTGGGAAAAAACGTTACTCACTGTCTCATTGAGAAGCACTAGATAGTAGGGATGGGCATGAACAAGGAAAATGCAGTTCGATTCCTGGTTCATGGGGGACCCACGAACTGAACCACAAACCAAACCAAACTAAAATGGCCTCATATGAACTTAACCGGTTTGTGAAGTTTGTGACATGGCAGAACACCCCCCCCTCAGCAAGCTAGAGTCTCCAAACTTGCAGAGAATCTCCAGCTGACTCTCCTCTATCTGCCCACTACTTTTGTTGATGATTTAACTTCAGAGGTCTGAGTTATGACCCCTCAAAGAAGGTGCCCCCAGGAAAGTGCTTTTGGGGAACATGTCAGGTGCAGCTTCAGCAGTGTATAGAACAGGCCCACGTGCAAGCTGTTGCAGGTGGCCGCATCCCTGGGCCCTGTTCACCTTTCACCATCAAGTTGACTGCAGGGCATAGACAGCCTCCCTCCCATCCTGCCCAGGCCCGGGAGCCACCCACACTGAATTGTAATTGGGGACTGTGGATGAGAACAAATGCTCACTCTGGATGCTGGTGGGAGGGCACAACAGGAGATTCATGGGCATGCAGGAGAGGTCAGACCAGATGGTGGCCTTGAACAATCAGTACTCCAGGGTTGGAGCTGGCAGGCTCAGGGGACTCAGCAAGGTACTCCTGGACCAAAACCTTGGTGGAATCCTCTGCCATAGCATACCTGGCCCACTGGTGCTGCTTCCTACTTCACCCCCAACAGCCAGTAGTGGGGCTTTTCCTTCACCTGTCTCTTAGAAGGACCACACCCTCCTCCTCCTCTTCTTCCTTCTCCTCCTCATTTTCTTCCACCCACTGTTCCCTCTGGCCATGTTTGCTGCCCTGAAACCTCTGCACCTCTCTGCAGAGCTTACACATCCAGCCCATAAGCTCTGTATTACAAAGAGCAATACTGACCTTGATCCTGGGGTGGTACATGCAGGCCAGCTTGTACTCCCTCTCATTGCAGAGAAGATGGAATCTGGTAGTGATGCCCATCTGCACCCTGACCCACTGAAAACAACCATCCCCTCAGAGCCTGGCTCCAGTGTGGAGGCCAGCACCTGGTCTAGCCCTTGAATCAGGAGAATGATTTGTCCCAGGCTGGTTATATGGATGCTGAGCATGTTGGTGGTGTCCTGGAAAGGCTTTAGGACATGCTCCATTTGTGAGAGGATCACCAGTCACTGGAGCTGATGCTGAGCTCCTCTTCCCTGTGGAGGTTGGTCATGGAGGAGATGACATTCTGCACCACACTCATCGCCTGAGAGTTTGCTCTGTCAGTGCTGGGTTTTCTAGGAAATGTTTCTGTTTCCCGGACAACTCCAAACTGCCTGAACCACCCCCGAATGTTTGGGGAGAACATGCTTCGATGAACATCACTTGCCGGACCCGAACCAGCTGAAATTCAGCACAAATTTTACTTTGTGTGCCGGTTCATGCACAACCCTACTAGACAGATATAATCTTAGTTGTGACAAGGTTACAGAAAAACAGATGATGCACATGGGTGCAGACTTACAAAAATAAAAGATATGAAATAGTTTTCCAAGGACATAAAGTGGGTCAGTGTCAAAAAGAAAGAGAGAAAGACCTTACAAAGTCAGGTAAAATCAGGCTTTTACTTATTTTTATTGTTTAATAAATTCAAGCCCATGGATTTTGACATAAAATCACAGTTCAGCAGCTTACTGCATAAAACGTTTATTAACTATGACTTGAAAAATAAATAGAGCATATGGTGTTTGTGGAAATATACCCAGAGCTTTATCAGGAATGTAAGCATGATTACTCTGGACATGTCTACCTTTTTTACATAATAACAGTTGACTTGGGCTGGAATCCGGTGCGTACTTACTTGGGAGTAAGCCCTAGTGACCTCAAAAGGACTTATGTCTGAATAAACATATATTAGATTGTGCTATTCAGTGCATCAGTTATGTTATTCCCCTCTTTTAGTAAAAAATAGAATACCCCGTCTCTCACTTTGTCTTGCTATTTCACGTCCCCTGGAATTGGTATTGTAAGTACTGTGACAAAAGGGAATGTTAGCTTAATGAGTTCCCTGCTAATAAAAGGCATTCAGATCCACTCAAGCTTTAAATCTATTTTTATTACAGCATCTATCTCATGTTTACATGGATGATTGCTATGTGGAGATGTCAACATGTTGCTAGGAAGGCCACTACAAGCTGAATTGTGGTCTATGATGGCTGTTAGTGTCTTAGGTTTGTTTGTTGCAGATACTGGATTTTACTTCTCTGTGTATTTCTGGTTTACTATGCTTGTTTTTATTTTGCTGGCTTTTCTGTAAGGTGTTTCTGATTTTTGGTTTGTATATTATTGGACATGTTTAAAAATTTTAAGAATGTTATTCAAAGCAGGATATATTTTTTAAAAATTAAGAAATGAATGAAATAATTTTAGGCTGGGTTGAGCCATATGCTAGTGAAGATCACTGTTTGCAGCTTTGGGACTGTCATGCTGATGGCAGATACGGTAGCCTCTGTCCTAAATTAATACATGGAAATAAGACAGATAAAAGCTAACCAATGGAGGTTGAACCTGGTAAGATGAAAATGAGGTTGGCTGGAAGACTGGAAGCCTAGGAATGGGGGATTTTTCAATTTTATTTACTTTTTAAAAAACAACATACCAACCCTGACCTGGATAGCCCAGGCAAGCCAGCTCTTGTCAGATCTCAGAAGCTAAGCAGGGTCAACTCTGGCAAGTACTTGGATGGAAGACCTCCTTGGAATACTGGCAGTCAAGAGGACAGGGGCAGTCTTCACTCAGCCACCTCTCTGAATATCCTCCAGGTAGGGTTGCCAGGTCTGGGTTGGAAAATACCTGGAGACTTTGGGGGTGGATCCAGGAGAGGGTGGGGTGTGGGGAGGGGAGGGGCCTCAGCACGGTCCAATGCCATAGAGTCCACCCTTCAAAGCAGCCATTTTCTTCAGGGGAGCTGATCTCTGTCAGCTGGAGATCAGATGTAAAAGCAGGAGATCCCCAGGCCCCACCTGGAGGCTGGCAACCCTACCTCCAGGCCCCCAGTAGGGGTCAGTTACCAGAGGTTGCCATGATGTTCAGGTGCACAGTCGCCAGAGGTCGCCATGACTTCCATGATGCACGCACACACGCATGCACGCACATATGAAAAAAATCCCTCCCCAACCCCCCTACATATCTGTATTTTTCTTTCTGGACAGTGTACCAGCACTCTAGCTGCTGCTCCTTGCAGCTACTCATCTGCCTGCATACCAAGTGGCAGAGGAGACATGAATGAGTGCCATCTGCTCTCAGTCACCATTATGCCTCAGCTAGGGTTACCTGGTAGTCAGCAAGGCCTGGCAACCAGTGGGAGATGAGGGTAGGCAGATACTGCAGGGCCCCCCTCCCCCAATCTTCATCACTGCACAATAACGTTACTTCCAGCATGACCTGGAACTGCTGGCATCACACTGGGGCAACAGTCTATTACTCACCCCAAAACTCTAAAACTAGCATTTTGGCAGGGGTGGCGATGGAATGATCCAGGACCTCCAGGTGGTGGTGGCATTCCCAAAAACACACTTAGCAACACTGATCAGATGCTTCATTGGTACCATTCCTCTGATGAATCTCTTTCTAGAGACTTTTATTGGCTGTGATGTCACTGAGGGCAAACCAAGGTCATTCAAAGCTATGACAATTCTGTTTATGTTTCTCTAAATTAGTTTCATCTGTCCTCAGTAAGTTGCCAACTTGCAGGTAGGGGTTGAGGTTCCTGAGGATTTACTACTAAGCTCTAGACTATAGAGATCCATTCCCCTGGAGAAATGGCAGCTTCGGGGGTGGATTCTATGACATCCCTGTTGAGTGCCTTCGCCTCACCAAACTTTACCATCCCCAAGCTCCACCCCCAAATTTCCAGAAATTAGCAACTCTATTATGTAGCCTGCCTAACTTCACTAACTAGGTGACAATGACAAACTTTTTCTATGGACAGAGCACAAGTTTGGGAAAACAATGATAGTAATGCAGCACCTATGAATATTAGCAAACAGGTACAAAACAGGTAAGTATTGGTATTGAGGGGGGATTCAGTTCTGTGCCAAATCGTTCTGTGCCAAAAAACAATTGTCCATTAAGCTCAGCACCAAAAGAAACAACAACCCTGAATTCTGAAACTGTTACAGATTATTTATGATTTTGCCTATTTTGCATAACTTTTCCTGGTTTTGCCACTCATAAGAAGAGGCTAGGAGCACTGAACCCCCATGCACTGAAAATTCTTCTTGGTCTCCCTGGAGTTTCAAAGATCTTCAACCCAGTCACATACATATCTATTCAAAGTAAGCTACATGGATGTCAATAGGTTTTGATCCCATGTGCCTGCAAAGAATTGTAGTCCTGATCACTGAATGCCTTCATGTTTTAAAGGCTGTCTTCTAAGCGCAAGGGACATATGGAAACCCCTAATCTTAGGAAGACCACGTCTTCAAAAAGTAAGTGGTTATATCTCTGAGCACAAGTACCTGTAATCCAGAGAGATTTGAGTCCAGTAGCACTTTAGAGACCAACAACAGTTTCAGGGTGCAAGCTTCAGAGAGTCAGAGATCTCTATTCCTACTCATGTCTGACAAAGGGAGCTTATACCTTGAAACTTGTTGGACTGCATGGTGCTACTGACTCAACACTAAGTGATCTACTGCAGTCCAACACAGCTGTCCTTTGAAATTATATTTCAGAGACAAAACATTTTCTATTATATTTCAGTGCTCTGGGGATGCAGCACATCCCTATGGAAGAAAGAACAGGTGTGGTAGCAAAAGTTATACATTTGCACTATTAATAATTCAAAATCCTAATGCACACACAGAAACTCTTAATGAGACATTTCAAAAATAACATAATCTCACAGTTATCATTATAACAGTGATAGAATTTGCCTTAGATTATTACTGACAGAATGAAAGGTAAAAGTTATTAAACAGTTTTACCTTAACTTCATTAGTTAACAACCACAATGCAACATACTAACTAGCATTCACTTTGACTGCTTAATCAACAAATCATTTATTGTTGCTTTGCCATTACAGCAGAACACAATTGAGATTTTAAACCTCCTGCATCTGTTTCATAAAGTTATGTTTCAGAACGTTCCCCATGAGCCTCCTGCCAATAAAAATAAAAATGTTGCTCTACTTGTAAATCATAAATAATACTGAACCATAATTGTAGGGACCCTGGGAATTTGAATTCTGAGGCCAATGTGAAAGCTATCCATAATATTTGACATTCATGAATTTCTGTGTGTGACTGTGTGGTAAGCAGTCACAAATTTCATGGTGAGCCTACAGAACCACACAAGAAGGTAATAAAGAGTGAGTACTGTGTTACAGAGCTTAAGGCAAAATAATTTAAATTTCTGGGAGGGTCAAGGAAATGGAAGCAAATTCCACCCTACACTTTCTCTTGTGGGCCCATTAAACCTGTAGCTAAATTTTATACTTTGGAGTTTCTTAACAGGGAGCCTAATCCACTTTTTAGCTCCATGGGAATCTTCCTTGGTTCTTCTTCTTTTGATTTGGAAAAGGAGAACGTGAGGATTGCTGCAGGCCTCCAGGCACCAATGAACTAGTGCAACTTCAAATGAACTTCTGCTGACAGTAATACTAAAGGAATGCCAAGAGGACAGTTTGAGGAGCATGAATTTCCTTTGGTAGGTTGCAGTAAAAATGTGACATATCAAACGTATTTCAAGAAGCAAGCAAAAGCTAAGCACTATTGAGATTCGATTTCAAGCTAAAGTGTTCGTACTCCAAGCAGGATGCTCACAGAACTATTAGTCAAGTTAGCTGGCAGATTTTTTTTAAAGGGCCTGTTTAGCATTAATCCCTTTTTTGGGGGAAAGCTTTTCATCACTACAGCACTGATAGAGAGACTCTAGAGATTCAGGTAAATCACTAAATTAGGGCCAAAACAGAAGTTGCACAAGAGATAACGTTTTCTTGACTTTAAAAAAATAAAATAAAAAGCAGCAATACACATAAGATAATTTTATCTGTTTATTTTTTTCACTTCATTTGTACCCCACCTTTCTCCTCAGAGAGGACCCAAGGAGATAACTTTCTTCAACTTTTCTAAATAAAGAAAAAATAACAGCAGCAATTGGAGGCTTCCAGTTTGAGCAGAAGTAGTCTTTATGCTCCATATTAGAACTCCAAACATATTTTCTATTCATGGGAGCAAGGGTAATTGGTACAGCTACTGCAAGGCATTTCTATCTAGCCCCATCATTGTTCCTTACTCAGAACACTTCCAGTTTTTCCCCCTTACTCTGGCAGTTGCTATTAAACTGGTACATCCAAACCATCATATCAAGAGGTATCCAAGAATGCATCTGACTGGAAAATAACTGCGATTGCCAGGCCTCTTGCTTTGGGGAGAGACCTCCCACTGGCAACCCTTGTAGCCTGCTCCTGCTCAGAGTGGCAGTAGGAGGGGGGGAAATTAAAAAAACAAACAACAATCTTGATGGCATGTGTGGTGTGATGTCCCTTCTGGGGAAAACCCAGAAGTGACGCAATGTCACTCTAGGAATTGACAGAAACTATACAGCTTTACAGGCATTGACAGTCTCTCTTAAAGTGTCTGGCACATATATTGCAATATGTTACAATACAAACCTAGACCAATTTCCCACAAGCAGCTGTGCCACTGTTGCTCTTCCCTTTGCCCCAGTTGCACTGATCAATTTCACACTATTTGCTGCACTGCCACATTTTAACCCGCAGCTCCCCCCAATTTCCCCTGCGTCTTCTTGATCTCAAAAAACAAGGCTCAAGAAGACACAGGGGAAATCAGGGGGAGATGCAGGTCAAAATGTGGCCATGGGGTGAATAGCAAGAAATTGACCAATGCAACCGGGGCAAATGGAAGAGCGATGGCAGTACAGCTGCTTGTGAAAAATTGGTATTAGTCACTCCGTCAGCTTGTGACTTGCTAGCTAAGAATAATTTTATCTTTCACAAATCCTACCACAAAAATTATTTTTCCCATGGTTTTGATTCTTTAAAAATTATTTGCTAAATACTTTGAGAAGAAATAGTGTGCCGCTGCTAGTAACAAACTTCATTATTACTCCTATAATACAATCATGGGAGACAGTTTTCTGAGGCGTGAACAGAATTGTTCACTGGGATATTGATAAGTTTGCACTTAACAAAAGCACCTTGCTGATCACAATCGCCAAGACATTGATTTTTCCTGACTATTCCTGCATTACTTGTGCTGCTTTCCCTCAGTAAATAGAAAGCCCCGCCGTGAAAGAGCATTAGAGGAGCAGGGAGGATAGACGCCATTGTTGCTGAAACTCTCCATTTGAAAGTTTCCACTGGGATGGAGATGGCACTTACTCATTGCTCTGTACACTTCTGATAATCTTACCCACTGAATAGCATCTATTTCCCTGCACAGACAGATCCAGGTCTTGATCTGAACAAAGATACAATGCCATTCCAGCCAACTTGGAACACAAAAGAGGCTGTAATTGCAAGAGCTTTAACATTCAGGCTCCAAGACTTCATCTACAGTATTGTGGAGGTCTGTCCATTGTTCAGCAACACAAAATGAATATTTATCACTCAGGGATTTTACCAGGGAGTCTGAAAACCCCCCCACCTCAGAGTAATAAGATCATACTGTAAAACCAAACTTCAAATGTTATGTTTCAGTTTGAGCTTTTCTTACTAACCCATGCAAACTAAAATATGTATTATCTAAAATCTTAGATCTTTTATATAATTTTTTTAAGCAAAAGGATAAAATAGCAGAAAGCTTTCCCTTTATAATTTTAAGAAATATAGTATTACAAGTGGGGAACCCAAAAAGACTTGAAGGAGGCATCTCATTTCCCCCTCTCCCACGATTTCCTCTTTCCCTTTCCTGAAAGCACCCGTAGCATCTCTCCTTCCTCTGCTTCCTTCTCTCCTTCAAGGGATTCCAACCTCCAGGTGGGGCCTGGAGAGTGTCTGGAATCACAACAGATCTCTCAACTACTGACAGCTGTTCCCTCGTAGGGTGGCCAGCTTCAGGTTGGGAAATGCCTGGAGATTTAGGGATACAGTCTTGGGAGGGCTAGTTTTGGGGAGGGAAGGAACCTTATCAGGGTATAATGCCAGAATCTACCCTCCAAAGCAGCGATTTTCTTCCGGGAAACAGATCTCTGTAATCTGGAGATCAGTTTCTGTTCTAAGTGATCTCCAGCCCCCATCTGACAGTTGGCAACCCTAGTTTTCCTGGAGGAAACAGCTGCTTTGGGATGGATGTTATGGCATTATACCCTTCCAAGGTCCCTTCCCTCCTTAAACCCCACCCTACCCAGACCCCAAATCTCTAGCAATGTCCTAACCTGGAGTTGGCAACCTTATTTCCTTCCTACTCAACAGCCTACCTTTATCTGCTCCACTGTCTTAAGCTTCCCCCCTCAGCAGCCTCTACCTAGGAAAATTGTGGACCAGTTGTGCAGTGCCAGCCACAGGGCTGGCTCACTTATATGAGGGAACCCTCAAGGACTTGTGGGGGTGGAACCTCATTTTCCCCTGCGTCCACCTATGCACACCATTTCCTCTTTCCCTCCTCCTGGTAACCCTCATATCATCTGCCCTTTCCCTGCCCCATTTTCTCCTTCTCATCCATTCGCCAACCCACCTTTTATCTGCCTCCCATCTTCAGCTATATTTATTTTTTATTTACCTCATTTATACCCCATATTTCCCCACGGGGGGGGGGGGCAAAGCAGTTTACATTACTCTTCTCTCCTTATTTTTATCCTCACAACAGCCCTGTGAGGTAGATCAGGCTAAAAGTATGTGATTGGCCCACAGTCACCCAGTGAGCTTCCACAGCAAGATAGGGATTTGAACCTCGGTTTTTCAGACCCTACTCTGAAGTTCTAACTACTATACTGTTGGCAGAGTTTAAATATGCATGGAAGTGCAGCACTGGCTGGGGAAGGGAAGACCGATCGGGGAGGCATGCCTCCCCTTTGCTTCCTCAGCTGCCCTGCCAGGAGCCACACAATATGTGTGAAAGAGCCACATATGGCTCCCAAACCACAGTTTGGCAACCCCTGGTCTAGAGATTTACTCAATCAAGATTCAGGGAGTTATTTTAATATTGTTACTCCGTGCTGATTAATTCGACAGTATCAAGTGACAATTTACACGTGACTTGATCAGAGTACTGGTACTACAGACAGAACTTCCACGTCCGCTCAGTTGCAAGTAGAGTATTAAACACCATAGCTGCCGATAGTCATCCTTGAATTTGAGTTTTAAAAATGCTTTCTGGTGATCACATACTGAAATGTTATGAAATGGGTATATAATAAGCAAATTAAATGATAAAGATGTTATGTGTAAACCAGTCTGCAGAAACGTGTTCCAGCCACGTAGTCTTCCTGGCTATCTTGAGGCACAGATTTACAAAGGAGAGCAATCATGCGATACTAACATCAATGATAACCAAACGGTGGCACACCAGCACCTTCCAGCCCTCTCTGGACTTCAACGCAATGCCTCTTTGTTGCCATCTTTTAAACTTTATTTCTTTTAGAATATTTATAGCCGATATTTAAATGCTCTCGCCCTCCTCAGCAGCCAAACATTTAAATTATAATTTAAAACAATACATTAAATCAAGTTAAAAATTAGACCAAATAATTAAAATACAAGAGGCGCAAGCTTAAGTTTCAATTTAGCTCAAAGGACTTCAAGAAAAACAAACCTTCAGCTTCCTATAGAAACCTTATAGGGAACGCCAAAGCTTGGGGACAACAGTTGAAAAAGCCCTCCTCCTGTCCCCAGCCAACCTCCCTTCCAATAACATCAGTTCCCACAAGAAGCCCCCATTCATTGACCTCAAAATCAGGAAACAGTTATACAGATTGAAGTGGTCCTTCAGGCACTCTGAGCCTATTTAGGATTTTAAAGGTTAGTATTGCACTTTCAGTTAAGACAAACAAATTGGTAACCAAAGGTAATTGGCGTAATACTGTACTCTGGAATGTCTTATTCAAGACTCTTGCTGCCACATTCAATAGTTTCCAAATCACCTTCAGAGGCAGCCCCAGGTAGGACATATTACAGGAATCTACAGAGCCACCCTAAGTACCCTGCTAAGGGAACAATCCTAAGAAGGCCTATTCAGAAGTCCCCTTTTATTCTGTGTAGTTTACTTACAAGAAACTGGTTTTAGGATTGCAACTAGAGTTGCCAGTCAGTGGAAACTGGTGGGAGTCAGGGGGGCAGGGATACGAGGAATTGTTGACTGATGGCATTATGTCGCTTCTGAGGAAAATGTGTGTGGCTACCACTATGGTTTTACCATAGAGTTTCTGGCAATTCCTAGAGTGGACTGATGTCAGTCCACTATTGACTGGTGGCAATTTTCAGTTTCCCCCCCATCAGCCACCAGAGCAGCAGGAGGAAATGGGAGCTGGAGATCCCCCGTCCCCTGTGGGAACCTGAGAGCCCTAATTACAGCCTAAGTAACTTGAAGTTAATGAGCTTAGAAGTATGTACCTTTGCTTAGGATGGCCCTTTAAGTCCACTTTAAGTCCAGCCTAAATTAATAAATGGGGCTCCTATCAAACAGAGTTCCTGACATTCTTAGTACCTGTTTATCCAAGGACAAAGAGTGACCCAGAAGAACATTTAGACTGCTTTTTTTTAACCATCAGCTCACAGCTGACGTATGGCAATCCTGTGGGGTTTTCAAGGCAAGAGATCTTCAGAGGTGGTTTGCCATTACCAGCCTCTGCATAGTGACCCTGGACTTCCTTGGTGGGCTTCCATCCAAATATTAACCAGAGCCAACCCTGCTTAGCTTCTGAGATCTGTTGAGATTGAGCTAGTCTGGGCGATCCAGAACAGGGCATGTTTTGTTCTTTAGGAGGAGCACAACTCTGATCACCTATTTCTGGATCAGTTTAATTTCCACCTTCATTTAGGATTGCACTGTTGATTGTTTAAAGCCATTATTTCTTGCTAAGTATTTTACAGTGCAATCTGAGCATATTTGGCTTAGACTGGAGTCATTCTGCATAGGATTGCTTTGTTGTTCTGGCTGTTCCTATTACATATCCAATCGTCTTCAGAGACTATAGTTTCATCACAATTTTCAAAAGTACTAGTTAGCTCTTCCTCTCTTCTTTTCAGAAACTCATGCTTCAACTTAACCCGTCTTCGTGAAAGCCAAGTATGTAGATAATAGGAGCATGACAAATTGATCTTCTTGTACAGGAACTCTGTTGGCTTCCTTATGCACAGCCATTTCAATTTGCTGGGGGCGTGAGATTAAAAAAAATCCACAAGTGTAAAGATCAAAGTTTGCATCTGTGACAAGTGGCTTCTTGCAACTGCAAGCATGAGAATAATTCTCATTTTTCATGGGAAGAAGCATACAACAGCTCTGGCATGTTTCTTTTCATTCAAGTACTTATTTTTAAAGTCACTGTAAACACTTCTCTAACGTTCCTCTAAAAATACACTGTAGTTCTGGATTCTGTAAACAAAACAGGGGAAGGTTACAGCCAAGGGATTCTTATTACTCACATCCTGTGGAGAAAATCCAAGAGCCTCAAAAGATCTCTTGAAATCATTGAAGGAATATTGTACCAAACTGTATCCAAATCCCTTTGCTGCTAACTCAGCCTGATCTGTATCACAGGGGCCTTGGGAGGACAGTTCCTAAAGACACTTGCATAGAAATATTCCACTGGTTTCTGTGAAACTTGCAACCAAAGACTAGGAGCACAGTCTAATAAGATAAAAGCTATAAAACATTTTGCACAGTGGAAAGTGTTGTCAAAAACAATAACAATGGTAGTTAAATGTTTTGCTGCATGCTTACATTTCAATGATGATGGAAATGGATTACCTATTTCTATAGACTGCGCACTCACAATGCTTAGTACTCAGAGAAAAAAATGTAGGCAGAATCTTTTGCAGCTATTCCAGAAGTTTTCATTCCATCCCACACAGTCACCATTTCATATAAGTGTGCTTATCTTGTCACGGAACTGTTAGGTAATGTCTTTAAACACTTCTCATCTTTTTGACAGAGGCTATTGATGATTTAAAAGTGTATGTGTGCTAGGAAAGTGCAGGCAATAGATCAAACACACTGCAGCTGCGATCCTAAAATGGCTTTCCTTGGAGTAAGCCTCATTAAATATAATCAGCCTTACTTCTGGGTAGGTCAGTTTAGGATTGCCCCCTAAATATTTTCTGAAACAAACTTACAAATAAAGGTGTAAGATCAAGTATGAACACATATTTAATATAAAACGTCCATATGTCTTGTATTTATATGGTACATGTGGAGCTGGTTTTCACATGGCCCCAGCACATCTCTCCCTATATGTAACTGAGTAGTGGGGTGGCACTTTCTGAACATTCCACACGCTCCTAAATCAGTTGGCTCCATGATGTGTCACTCAGAAGCTGTCCCTATCCACTGGCTGCATTGCCTGAGTCTCACCTCTAACATTCTAAACAGTTTGCTGTTCCTCTCCCCCTCCCCATAGCCAGTCGGAACACAGAGGTTGTTTGCGTATGCAGCCTGATTGGCCCTCACCTCCAACATTCTAAACAGTTTGCTGTTGCTGCTGGGAGTCATTGAATGTGTCCTGAGGTAAACAACAGAGGTTGTTTGCGTATGCAGCCTGATTGGCCCTCACCTCCAACATTCTAAACAGTTTGCTGTTGCTGCTGGGAGTCTCCCAATCTTCCCCTAAATACATCTCCCAATCTTCCCCTAAATGTTCACTGGGGTTGCCAGTCTCCTTGTGGGGCCTGGAGATCTCCCGAAAGCCACTGTGTTCCCCAGCCACAGCACATCATTTCCCCTACAGACAATTTTGCAGCTATTACAACTGATCTCCAGATGACCAAGATCAGTTCTCCTGGAGACAATGGCTGCTTTGGGCAGTGGAATCTATGGCATTACACCCTTCTGAAGTCCCTCCACACCCCAAACCCTGCCCTCCTCAGGCTCTACCCCTCAAATCCACAAGTATTTTCCAACCCAGAGTTGGCAACCCTGTAACTGCCTATGGAACTGCTTTCCAGACCCTTGGAACCCAGAAGACATGGCACAGGAGGAGGTGATTTTCTCCCTTAGCTGCCATTGCATAATCCCAAATCAACATAAATCAGGAAGGGAGGGAACCATACCTGTTACCATGAGGCTATCCTTCCATACTACCCACTTGGGGCAGCAAAATGACTTGAGACAGCCCTGCCTTATAGCTAAGCAGAAGGAAATCAACATGGCTTGCCTCCCTCTATTTCCCCCTTCCCTCTGCCACCACCCCACCAGCCACAGCTGGGACACTCACCTGGAGCTTCCTTCTAGAGCCCGTTGTATTTCTTCCCACAATGAGCCTTACTCCTAGTAGGATATAACTCAGTGAAGTACCTGAGTGGGACTCACTATACAATCAATTGATGTAGCCTGGAGTAACTCTGCATAGGATTGCACTGGAGGTCTCATGGTTCTGCCCTACTACACTAACACAGAGTTTTGCCCTCAAACCAGAGTATCACCGCACGGCATCCCCAACTTAATGACATAATTTCCTAGTGATGCTATCACGTCAGGGCTGTTGCTGTGTGATGTCACTGTTTGGGGCAGGGTTTCCCCTGCTGGGCAGCTGGCTGGCAGCAGGCAGAAGCTCGCCAAAGCAGGGGATCCCTTGCCACACCTAAGGAATGGGAACCCTACCTCGTACTAATAAATATCACCTACAGAGATTCAAAGATGAGGAATAACATCTAAGCACATACCATGGTTTAGAATAATACGTGTAATGCCAACCATGCTTTTCAGCTACCACATTAAATTAAGTCAGTATATGAACAGACACATATATTAAGCAATTTTTACAGCAGATATTTTGACCATGAATGAAGAGCTTTCATGGAGTCCCAAATGTTCCTGGAAACCACCTACATGAATATATTTTTCACACCTGTTCACACCTGAACTACATCTCTTATATCAATGTGTTTTTAAGATACTTTCTTCTTTTTGCTAGTATATGACCTTCATATGGCCTTCAGCCTGAATGGGCAGTATAAGAAGGAACATGTCAGCTTCTTGCTTAGGCATACTCCTACTGTTTTGATATTTTCATTGCTTGCTAGCACAGCATGGCAACATCAGAAGCACTGACCTCATTGCCTTGAGGCAAGCACAGGGATGCATTTCTCCTTCCTTCCTTCCTTCCTTCCTTCCTTCCTTCCTTCCTTCCTTCCTTCCTTCCTACCTACCTACCTACCTACCTACCTACCTACCTAGTGATGACAGTATAAACACTTTTCTGGTCACAGACATCACATCACATCCCTAATGCTACAATTGTTCTCTCTTCTGTGACCATTTTGTGCCCTTTTGCAATCCCCCCCCCCCCAAAAAAAATCCCAAAGAAAAGGGTGTGTAGGGCTGATATGAAAATGTTTACTGCAGTCCTCCATTCTAGTTCATATGTGTTTTAGCTGTGATAAAAGTACAATATTACACAATGTGCTGAAATCAGTTAGCATATGGAATCAGCATTGTCCATGTGAAAAAGGTACTGCCATCAAGTCTCCATCTTCATTGGCCTCTCTCTTTTTCTCTACTCTAACTTAGCTAGAAGACCAGCAGTCACAAGGGGCTCAAAAATGCAGCTTGGGCCCATATGCATAACAAATAGTTGTTGAGTAAATTTTATTCCCCTCAATGAAAACTCTGTTTTCAGTATGTCCAAGTTTCAGGACTATTTTAAGACTTGTCAAGTAGTCTCATTGCTTTGTCAAACAATCCTTTACTTATTTGTGTAGGTGTGTCATTCCCTCAAGCCAGGCACTCGAATAGATGTGAGAAGTGGAAGAAGAAAAGGTACTTCTTTATGCTTACGTTTTCCTAGAGTGCTTTTGGACCAGATTGGAAAATGATCCTTACTCACAAGGACACATGTGTTACTACATACGTGTCTTCTTGAACAAAGGCATCTGGTTTAGCAACACCTGACTCTATTGTCTACCACTGAGGAACAGAGAATGTTGTTAAAGAGTTGTCGGAACTCTGATATTGTCCAAAGTGTGCTTATACAAGTCTTGATTCCAATGTGGTTCATTGTAATGCTTCTACTAAGGCTTCAGGCTATTTTTTTAAAAACAAATTCTTGTCACCACTATGACCAGAGGTAGGATCTCCCACTGGGGACTGGCAACCCGATCCTCTCCTCTGCCTCTCTCACTTCCTGCTACTCAGATCAGTTGATTTGGTGCCACTACCAGATACTGAGAAAATATCATTATAATAAACCATTGACATAAAATCATGTCATAATGTCAGAACAAAATAAGTAACTGCCACAGAAGCTGCCATGCTAGTCTATTCAGGCTGTTTTGCACAGACCTTTAGAAAACATTAGAAGCATGATTAGCTTTCTTACAAGCCATTTCTATGTAGCAGAATCATAATGTTTATTTTAAAACACAGCAATTCCTGCTTGGTACATACATTAAAACTACCTCAGATATAATATATGTGAGTCTCAAAGTCATATCACACAATGGGGGCTTAAAGGACTGCAAGACACTTAAGACAGAGAGCTTGTTGACCTTTATGAGTATAGCTGCTAAGACAGTTGATAAGAAAAAGATAAATGTTTCATTAAAACTGAATTGTGGCAAAAAATTTTGCACTTAAATCTTTAGTAGTTCCATTTTGCAATATTCAAGTCATTTGCATGAATGATTATGTCTTGTCCTTAAACGGCTGCCTATTGCCCTAAAGAAAATGTTTATGACCTCAGCAGAATAATTATGTTATCCTATTAAATATCACTCCTTCAGGCCTAGTTATTGTTGAGTATAAATGTGCCACTTTATATGCAAATAAAATGCACTGAGAGTCAAATAAAAAGTTCGGCATACATCTACTGACAAATCATCTTATTACTTTTCACATTAACTGACAGAACATCTTGTGGGATGAAATGTTAATAGAGTTCAACAGGATATTCCATATTGCCTTGCACATATGAAACTGTGGTGCTGGGTGGGAAACATTGCAGCCCCTGGGGTTTCAAGATCACCAGCCTCTATTGCTCCACAGTGATGCCTACAGGTTTATTGATTATTTATTTAAAACATTTGCACCACTCTGTCCAAAGATGATGCTCGAGGCAGCCTACAAAAGATGTATTAAAACAAACAAAACATGTAATAGCAAAGATACTGCTATGTCCCGACCATTAAGCCGAGCACGCAGTCGGCCCTACACATGGCCAGGCTTCGTTGAGCTTCGCATCCAGGACAATAGACCTGGATCCTAGTTGGGGACCAATAGGGAAGCCCGCACCCGTAGATAGACCTTTAGGATGCAGGGGCACTGTAAATAGCCAGTCACAGGTGTTGGGTGTGTGCATGGGTGCAGTCAAGAACGGGAATATAAACAGACCTGCAAGTCCGGCTTAGCAGTCTAGTTCTGACCTCTTAATAAACTTATGAGCTGATTTTACTGAAACAAGTCTTTGGACCCAGTACTTTACAGATACATAGGACAAATCATTCAAAAATAGTAAAACCCAATAAAAGCAGCTGGAAGATGAAACTATAAAAGCAGCAGGCCAATTAAATGGAAGAGTATCTAGCTGATGTTTTTGGAGGAATTATAACAAATTAGTAAAAACTATAGTGCCACCTTAAAATTCAACACTAAGACAAAATGTGGAAAAGAAATTATATAAATTTCCATTACAAAATTCCATTTTGCTTAATTAATTTATATCCCACTGCTCAGACAAAGACTGGGTCTCAGAGCAGCTAACAATGTAAGACAACTATTAAAAATCACAATAAAATACAATCCAAATTAAAAACAGAACAGCAAATTAAAAAAAGGAACAGTAAAGAAAAGAACAACATAGTTAAACTATCAAACAGAGGGAGAAAGAAACAACACAGAATAAATCTCACCTAAAAGCTAGGAAGAAGCAGGTTTTTACCAGCTGGTGGCAGAATGATAAATCCTGCACTAGGTGAGTATCCAAGAGCAGAGCATTCCAACTAGGAATTCCAAGGGTCCAGTTTTGAACTGGACAGTCCAGTATTTTCCCTTTCCATCCAGTAACTAAGAAAAATACTGGACATATAAATGTCCATTATCTTCTAATTAAGTAAGCCTCTTGGAGTTCAGGTGCCCCCCGCTTCTTGCCACAAGCATTTAAAGGGACCCAAGAAGCAGGAGTAGGGGTGCATGCCTGAAATCGCTGTTTGGAGTTCAGGTGTGCGACCAGTGGTCACCCCTCTCCCTCCCCTCCTACAAGATTTAAAGGGTCTTCCAGCTGATTGGTGGGCCACATGATCCCACCAATCAGCTGGAGGGCCCTTTAAATCTTGCAGGAGGGGAGGAAGAGGGTGGCCGCTGGTGGGGCTTTCCCCACCAGCCAGCTGGCTGGCAGTGAGCAGGAGCCCACAAAATTGGGGGATTCTTTGCCCCCACCTGGGGACTGGCATCCCTAATTTGTCAACACACACATGTATACATGACCTCCCCAAGATCTTTTTCACTTTTCTTCAGTAGATTCAATTCTGCTACCATATACTCCCACAGTCAGCTGGAACCAACATGGGAAGCTAATTACTTAGCTGTGAAAATCTCTCCCTTTCAAGCAATCTTCAGTGGAGCTAACAGGATTTCTCTGGGAGTATCCTGCCTGGCTGCTGAGTGCTGGATTCAATTCTTTTCAAACTTTGCTGGCTGCAGTGGAGAACAAGCTGACATGGGTATTGCTACTTTATCAAGCAGCAGGGGAAAGAAGAGTGCATAACTGGAGTTGGCCATGCTGCTTGCAGGCTTACTTAATTAGAAGATACTGGACATTTATATGTCCAGTATTTTTCTTAGTTACTGGATGGAAAGGGAAAATACTGGACTGTCCAGTTCAAAACTGGACCCTTGGCAATCCTAGTTGGAATGCTCTGCTCTTGGATACTCACCTAGTGCAGGATTTATCATTCTGCCACCAGCTGGTAAAAACCTGCAGGTGCACGGGGTGCCAGTCCCCAACATAATGATGTCATTTCTGTGTGATGTCATTGGATTGGGGATATCCCCACCCCTTCCAGAAATGTCCCCCAAAGTCCCCCGCCAGGGACTAGGAAGGACCTGGCAATGCTATGACAAATATTAATCAAGTGTGTCCAGTATTTTTGTCAAAACCATCTGGTAACCCTAGGCACAACTGATAAGGCTCCACCACTCCTAGTTATAATATGCCTCATGTACTAACAAGGAGTGAGGCAGAGCAAGGCCTCATATGATGATTTACATGGGTAGGATGTATTGTCCTTTAGACAGTTGGTCCCGAGCCATACAGGTTGGTAGATAAAACAACACATCACCTGGCAGCTAAAAGATGACAAATTTGGTGCCAGAAATGCTTGTGTGGTGATGGAGTTCCAAAATCTCAGTGCCAGGACAATGGAATGTCTCTGGGACTCACCTTCCTTGCATCTGAATGACGCTCAACACAACACTTCTGAATATCATGCCCAACCATCCCTGATTTTAGAAAGAAGTTGAAGAAAGATTTTTAATGTGAAGTCGTTTACTGGATGGAACTGTGTATAAAAAGGTTAGAGGGTTTAAAGGTAATCTTAGATTATAATTCTAGATGTTTGTGTTTTTATTCTATTTTAATTTTCCTAGTGAAATAAGTAAAAAAAGGAGTAGTAAAAAAACAAATGAGACCACAGAAGAGTCCTAACAATAAGACACCTAAAAAAATAAAATAATATGCAAAATCTAAGTGTTTGTAAAGATAAAAACTTATTCTTTTAATATGTGTGTATGAATGCTCTAAAAGATACTAGAACCATGCGATCAACATAAATTAGATTGAATGTTAACACTTTTGCAGGTGATTTAGAGAAAAGAACAATCTTAAGCTGGTCAACTCAAGATTTCTTCTCAGGGCTACTATTTAATGAGGTGCACTCATAGTGATGCCAGCCTACACATGGGACCTCGGGTTCCCTCGGAATTACAACTTATCTCCAGACGACAGAGATAAATTCCGCTGGAGAAAACAGATGCTTTGGAGGGTGGACTCTGTGTCATTGTACTTCACTCAGGTCCCTGTCCTTCCCAGGCTCCATCCCCAAATCGCCTAGAGTTTCCCAACCTGGATCTGGCAACTCTAATGGGAAGTGTTCTTAGAACTGGACTGAAAGTTTGTGATTCAATACTTGAAGAAACTGGATGAATTTGTGGAAGAAATTTGTAAGGAAGAATCCTCCTGCGCTGCCCAAAGCCATGGTATTTTCAAGAACACCAAGGGGTGCAACTTGGGACTGCAACAAGGGGGAGGGGTCAGAAGAACTAACCCCATTACTTCCTGCATGAACTTTGCACATTTGTGTATGAATACATGGAAATTCTTCCTGAACCCTTACCCACTCAGTTTTTTCAGCAGCTTCCTGTGCTACATCTCACACTTTTCCTGAGTAGCTCCTCGTCCTCAGAAGGGGGCACAAGCAATTATACTGAGGGAGGGTAACAAAAGTCCCATCCCTCAACTTGCTCTCTTAGTGGATAGATGGGGTTTGAACCACAGGAATTAATTCAATTTTAGCATGGAACAAGGTATGGGATAAACATTGTTTGTGGCAATATCAAACTAGGATCTGAGAGGCCCAGATCTGAATTCCCAGCTCTGCTGTCAAAACCTCTCTTAGTAATACTGGACAAGTCCTTCTCTTTCAGACTAGCCTTCTTCACAAGGTGGTTGTTATGAGGATGGAGGAGGGGAGAATGATGTCATAAGTTGCCTTGGACTCCCACTGGGGAGAAAAGAAGCATATGTCTAAATAAATAAATAAGTGGTCTTAGAAAAAACAAAGCAAAACTACCACAACTTTTTTCTTCTCCACAATTGCTAAAAAGTTTTACAAAATTTTGGAACATGCTATCCCACATACAAATACCACACCTTTCAGAATATTGTGAAAGTGGGCTGCAGGACAAGAGCAATACTGGTGTGCCTCTTTTGTAGTGTATTGCTCACAAGATTACTATTTTTCAGACCCCCACATTCTTGATAATGTATAGACTTAATCACCACTTTCCAAAACACAAAGGCTGCCATTGATTGTCCTTCCTCTTTTGTTCATTTTTTTCTCATTTTGGAAGAGTCGCTTTTCATTCAGTATATCTGCACACCATCCTCTACCCACATCTGTCTTGCTCTAGATGGCTATTCTTCCCCACTCTTGCCAAGCTTAGTTTTGCTACTCCACGGAAACCTTATGAATAATGATGGAAGGTTGCTATGGAGATTATGTGTGATTTGTCATGAGGAAAATCCATTGTGTTTGAAATCATTCTCCACATTAATACCTGAGAAGCTGGCCCCCAACCCTTAGGCATTCTTCCTTAAAAGATTAGAAGAAAACTACCTGGCTAAATATATATACAGACAAATAATACCAATTTTTTAAAAAACAGCACAGAAATTTTGATTGTATTTCTACAAAGAAGCCATCAATACCCTCTGTTTATGTATGTGGGATATAAACATAAATCACTAAATGCAGCCAAGATTCTAAGTTCTCATGGATGCCATATGAGAATATTTTAGAAGTATCTGCACAGTTAATTCTCTCATCACTGAAATGTCCTGGAACACTGCTTGTATTGCAATCTACTTAAGAATTATAATCAAAGCTTATCTCAGTTTACACGTTAGAGGACCACAAAGAAAAAACCTAGAAAGCTCTCTAATGTGTTGCATCCCAAACTAATCCTGTACTTCTCTTTTGCCCTGCTGAATTTACACTTCCCCCTCCTTTTTTAAAAGAACTGGCCAAGTTTAGAAGTTGATTGATTACCACATGCCACTCAGTAGCCATTCAGGCCGTCCTGTTTGGGTCAGACAATAGCCAAGAGCTTAGCTTCAGATCCCAGCAAGGTCATGGCTTTATTCCTCCCTCATCCCACCTAGAAACCTCTGAGGGAGGTCAGAGAAAAGATATAGTAAGTGTCTAGCAACACAACAGACTAGGCAGCAAGCACTAATGTTTTGGACTGAGGCAAAAGTCAGTATGAGGGATTTGCAGTTCCTAACAGAAAAGGGGAGCAAAGATTCTGGACATGTAAAATGAAATCATAATGGAAACTTAACAGGCACATTCTGCAAGTTTGTAAGAACTCAAGACTCTAGGATCCAACCACTGTTTAACAATACAGTGAATGAACTGAGACCTTTAAAAGCAGCATACAAGTCAAAACAGATAATACGTATTTTCCCAATTGCTGTGGCATTTTAAAGCTAAATCAGTGTATTGCTGCATAATTGTCATAATCTTCTTGCTCAGACATTGAGTGTGTGTGTATTTATGTATAAGGACAGGGTATCCTATCTTCATCCCATAGTACAATAAAACCGCCAGAAGTGTAGCTGTTCTGGCCCTTTGCAGTTTGATTTCTTTTTAATCTATGTTCAACTGTACTCTTGATTTTTAAAATATATTTTGCACTTGGCAATTAAATAATTTTTGTAATACAGATTCATATTATGGGAACTCAGCCCTTTTAATTGTGTATTGTCTATCGCAGATGCCCCTGAGGAAGCTTTGTGTGAAAAGCACAGGAAATTTTTTACAATAAAAGATCCATCTTCATTTGCTCCACCAACTTTTTGCCTGTGTTTTTCTTCTGTGTCAGGGACATGCCAAGGGCAGAAAACAGGGAGACCAGCCAAGCACTGGCAACCTGCAGGAGATTCTGTGGAATGTCACTTTTGGCACAAACCCAGACATGATGTCACCATGCTGGGGCAATGCTCTAGGATTCAGGTCAGTCCTAGAACATTGCTCCAGCATGATGATCACCTCCAGAAGTGGCATTGTTGCTGATTTCCCTGCTTCCTTTCTGCTCCAACTGCTCCATGGAGCAGCAGTGGGAGCTTAAGGGTATTGACTGAGACTTCCTTGGCTTCCTAAACTCCCTGTCTTATGACTGTTGTTGAGGTAGGACTGTTGGGGGATGCCTAGTGCTCTGTGGCATGTGTTCAGTTGGGTGAGGGTAGGGTTGCCAGTTCCAGGTTGGAAAATACCAGGAGATTTTCAGGGTGGAACCTGAGGAAGGTGGGGTTTGGGAAGGGCAAGGACTTTCTTTGGGTGAACTGATCTCTCATCTGGAAATCAGCTGCAATCCCAGGAGACCTCCAGCCACTATCTGGAGGTTGGCAACCCTTGGTGAGAGGTTAGTGGCCCAGAAGACCCTTGCTGTAGTCTGGCTTCTGCATCCTGTTTCACTGTTGCTGGACTGTTGCCAGGCACAAAGTGAGCGTTGCCTTCTGACCAGCAGCCCCTTTCTTGGAACTTGGGACCCTTACTTCTTTCTCTTCTCTGTAATACCTGCAGTGACTACTCTGAGCAGAAAATTGGAGGAGATTTATATTATTTGGGGTTTGACTCCTCAGTTTGTACTCTTCAGTGGGAAATTTGCTTCAGGAGAAGGTATGGCTATAGAATGGGGAGAGGGCAGGGCAGGGGCAGAAAAATGAATGGCCCATTTCACTCAGCCTAGTTCCTGGTTTTTAATCAGCAATTGAAAACTACTTTCCTGTAGAAAAAGAATGTATGCATCTATGTGACAAATCTTTTACTTACCAATGTGTAAGCACAGTCAAACTCTTGTTATTCACCTCCCTGGGCAATCTGGGATTAGGACTAAAAAACTGAAGAGGCATAATGCTCAGTCATGTTAAAGTTCCAGAATCTCTAATGGGAGAAAAATAAGTATTTTACCACTGAAGGTCAAAGGGCTGAGGAGGCATGATACTTGGGCAGTTTAAGGACCATCACCTCCAAGTATACCTTAAAAGGTAATGGGGAAGAGCTAAATAAACTTGAGTCAAGGATTGCCAGCTCCAGGTTGGGAGATTCCTGGAGATTTTTTTTGGGGGGGGGGGGGAAGCCTGGGAATGGCAGAGGTTGGGGAGAGGAGGGAGGGAGTTCAGGAGGGAGGTGATTTCAAAGAGTCTTCCCCCAAAAGCAGATTTTCTCCAGGGGGACTGATTTCTGTAGTCTGGAGATGAGTTTAATTCTGGCCAATCTCTAGGCTCCACCTGGATGTTGGCAACCATAGTGAAGAATGTCTTAGCTGAGTGAAAATAGTGCACATGTGGAAAGCTCTTTTACCTCATTGCACAGTAACCAAATACATCTACCTGCTTAATATCAAGGGATAATTTCTAGGTTAAAGAAAGTAATTTACAGGCAGGTATAATTTAGCAATATCCCATTTTAGTAATTAAAGAACTGATTAATTGCTCTCTCTCTCACACACCTCTCAGCTTCCCCCACACAGTTTGGAATCATACCCACCTTCACACTTTCCACATTATGGTCTGCAAAATCTCTTGAGAGAAGAAAATAGGAACACTAATTAAATCAACAAAGACTTTAGAGTATGATTACAAACAAGACACTTCCCTGGATAGCTGGTAGTGTGCCACAGCATGGATATATAGCTTCTTCTAAGACTTCTATGCATGCTGGCTTGTGTTTAATTACTGCACATGTAAATTGGAGATGGGAGGCAATAATCTGGCACTAACAGCTTAACTACAGTTTACATTTAGCACATAGTTAATTTTAATTTTTTTTAAGTCTGCTAAACAGCCCATCTCTTTAAAACCACACAATGTAGATATCATGGAGTACATCATACTCTTAATAACATGATTCAGTGTTGCATCACCATATCCCATCCAATGACATCACTGTACCCTACCCACATAATCATGAGGCCCTGCCCAGTGAATCTCATAGCACCCCTGCTTGCCTTCAGTGTAATCATGCATGCCTCTTCACCATAAAATTTCTGGTCCATTGGAAGCCAACTCTCTGTCATCAAAGCCCCAACAAATTCCACACTGGGTCCCTGATAAGCCTCCAAGAAATACAGAGAACTAGCTATTTAGTGAGACAGTAAAAAAGTGTATTCCACTTCCAATACTGTATTAAACTGTATATTCCTATTCTCAGTTTATTGGGTTTAAAAGCCTATAGGCCATACACCATAAAAGTTGATTTAAAAACTTTTTAAAAGGTTGTAAACATTTAAAAAGACAGCATATCAGAAATGTGCCATATGTATACATATAAAAGAAAGTACCCTCACTGTAAAATCAACGCCCAGGCCAACCCTCTGGACCTAGAAGCACGAAATTCAGGGAGAGCACTCCTATCATGACGAAGATGTTCCTTAAGAAGGGATTTTTAGAAATTCGACCCCTAAGAGGTAAAATGTGCTTCCCCCATTGCTTCCTATGTGGCTGCCAGGCTGCTGCCTCCTTGCACCCCCCACTCTCTGACTGGTCAGCTGCAGAGCTCAGTGTTCTGAGGTAAAAACAGTTACAGGAGACTGCAGAAAGGTAACAACAGTTGAGAAAATCAGGAATGGCCAACCACTTGTGAGATGCAGCAATGCTGCTGGCTCAGCCTCCCTGATGGCTTCAAACATGCTTCCCCTACAACAGGCAGCTTTCTGTCAGGTGCAGCATCAGGTGCAGGGTGCTTAAAGTCATCAGGGAGCCTGCCCCAGCACTAACACCTTAGTGATCCTGCCGGCCTAGCTTCCATTATGGCTTGCAATACCCCTTCCCTCCTACACTGGACAGGCAGCTGCCTGTCAGGTGTAGAAGAGGGGGTGGGATGCTTACAGCCATTGGGCCAGCCTCCCCACTGGCTTTAGACACACTCCCACCCACCCCTCCTCCACCTGACAGGCGGTTGTCTGTCAGGTTCAGGAGCAGGGGCAGAGTGTTGAAAGCCACTGGGAAGGCTGCCCAAGCAGCATAGCAGTCCTGCTGGCCCAGCATCCGTGATACCTTCAGACATGCTACCTCTCCTACACCTGACAGACAACTGCCTGTCAAAGATTGGAAGGGGTGTGGAGTCCTTAAAGCCATTGGGGAAGCTTGCTCACCAGGATTGCTCTAGTGCTGCTGCTGGCTCAGCCTCCCAAATATCTTTAAACAGAATCCCTTTAGGGCTGCTGGCCCAGCCTCTCCAATGGCTTTAATCACACACCCACCCACTATGGAAATATACCTCAGATTTGTAGAAAAGTTGTTTCCTATTTTAGAAGAAGAGAGAAGAGAAGAGACTGGATTTATATCCCACCCTTCACTCACTTAAGAGTCTCAGAGCGGCTTACAAACTCCTTTCCCTTCCCCTCCCCACAACAGACTTTAGGTTATTTACCTTCTCACAATATGGGTTCTAGAAAATTGGTTCATATGAACTTGCTTAATATTTGATTGCTCAGATGCTATTTTGAATATGTAGTTATGTGCCACCTCTTAAATGTAACATAAATGAGAACCATTTTTGTAAAAAAGAAAAGTATGCCCTGCACCCCACTCCTCCCACAGAAATTCACGATATACTAGGAGGCCTTGCAACCCTATCAAAGATTCATTCCTAACAGTTGATAGTTCTGGATAACAGATAAAAATTACGGGCCAGTAAATGGAAGCAAAAATAAGCAACCTCATCTCCAGAGTTCTGTGCTGATAACAAACTCACTCAAGTGCAAGGGAGTGCCAAGGGCACAATGCTTGTGTCCATAATTAAGGCCATAAGCCAAAAAGACTCCAGTATAATTTCTTATCTCCAGCTAATCATCTGTCTTGGTCTTTAAAAGCATGCTTCATTATTTCAGAGCACTTCTTAATTTTACCCTTTATAGATTTTTTTTTGCCAGTGTTGCTGCTTGTTTGAATATGCTTCCAAGCACCATGAATTGTGAAAGATTCATTAAAATATACAGTGGAACAGATGGACAAGTGTAGCTGGGGGTGAATAATGAATTTCAGATTCAGAGCAGACATCATAACAACATTCACAAACATATGTTCACCTATGGTGTAATGCTCATCTTTTGGACCTGTAACCTTTAAATAGCACATTTAAGGGTTGTAAATTTTATAAAATGCCTCAAAATGAAAACCTTACTTGCCACTTTCTCAATCATATCCCAGCGGATCTAACTTGCACACTTCGTTCTCAATGTGTATCTGTGATGTCGCAAAGAATATCTCAGGCCCACTTATCCACAGACGCACTGTGTGTGTCATGAGCAGTTATTCCCATCGGGGTATGCCACACTTCAGTTAGAATGCCATTATAATATGTTACAATTACACATCAGAACTGCAGAGTTGTGTTGACGTGATCAGCTCCAGACAACCAAAGTTCATTTAGCTAGCATGAAGTTGAACTTCTCTTGTTCCCTACATAGATACAACAGAGACTCCTTTTTTTATATCAGTTACAGTGCAGTCCTATGCAGTGTTACTCCAGAAATCAATAGCCTTGGCCTGGAGTAACTCTGCAAAGGATTCAGGTGGGTAGCCATATTAGTCTGAAGCAATAGAACAAAGCTGGAGTCCAGTGGGACCTTTAAGACCTACAATGTTTAATTCTGGGTATAAGCTTTTGTGTGCATGCACACTATCAGATATTGGTGATGTTGGATGCCATTGGGTCTGAGCTTTGTTCCAGTCACACATAGGTCAGCACTGCTCAGGCGATCTCGCTCTGCTTCCGAATTGCCCCCTAAGAAGGCCAGGGCAAAATCAAGACCTGTTACATTACGGCCCCACTCTCCACTATGAGATGTACAATTTGTGCCTAACAGTGGGGCTGCTGAACTCTCTGGGCTAGGGTTTTTGGAGTAGGTTGCAGAAGTTCTTCTTAATGCTAGGAAGCCTTATGCTAGAGCTTCATATGCCAGCAAGTGGAAGCATTTCTTTATTTGGGCAGTATCTTATTTGGGCTGCTGATTCTTGACCTCTGCCTTAGTTTTTGAATACCTGTGGTCTCTTAAGGCATCTGGTCTCTCTGTCTTTTCTGTTAAGGTACATTTGGCAGCCATATCTGCCTCACATGCACTGGTGGAGGGGAAAACGCTGTTATCTCACAGGTCTTCCTGTTTATTCCTCAAGGGCCCAGCTAATATGTTTCTGTCTTCACCACCCATAGTCCCCCAGCTGATTACAGTTCCATTTGAGCCTATGGCTACCTCTTAATTGGGAGTGTTATCAGTAAAAGTCCTTTTTCTAGTTTCCATTACATCAGCCATGAAGGTGGGGGAGTTGGTAGCCCTTAGGGCAGATGACCCCATTTATAAAGTTCCACTCCAAAAAGAGTGTTGCTGAGACCAAGTTTGAGTTTTTTGCCTAAAGTTGTGTCCCTGTTTCACCTGTCACAGGATATTATTTTGCCTGTTTTCTTTCCCTTCCCCACCTCAAGGGCAGAAAAGGCATTGCATGAGTTAGATGTTTGAAGGGCTTTATTTACACAGAATGAAACCTTCCAGAAAATTTGTGTGATTGTTTGTGCATTATTCGGGCCCCTTGAAAGGCTTCCTCCCAGATCATCTCTAAGTGAATCACGAGGGCGATCTGATGGTGCTACTATTAGGTTGGGGTGTCATGCCCACTGTTGGTTCTGGCCCATTCGACCAGGGCATAGACTGTATTAGCTGCATTCTTGCATGACACGGCACTGATGGAGATCTGTAAGGCTGCAATGTGGTCATCCTTGGAGAATTTTGTGAAGTACTATGTAGTTGATGTCAATGCCAGAAAGAAGGCTTTGGTGGGTAAGGTTATCCTGCACTCTCTCTTCCAATAGGAGAGCATCACACCTGCCTCTGAGTAAGTAGCTTCTTGGTCTCCCAATATGGGATTGCACAGAAGACCAAAGATGAAAACCATGTTGTGCTTACCTGTAACTGTTGTTCATCAAGTTGTCTTCTGTGTAGGCACGCATTGCCTCCCTCCTTCCCCACTGTGAGTTCTTTCTCTCTAGTTAACCTGCTCTCGGCGGCTGGAGAAAGGAGGGAGGGAAGGGGGCCCCTTCCCAGGAACACGTGATGGTTTGGCTCTGGAGGGGCTCCCCCCTTCAGCTTTAGGCAAGGAGAGAGGTAAAAGCTGGGAAGGAATCCCCCAGTGGGTGGCTTGCGCAAATGCAGTCCCAATGTGTGCCTGCACAGAAGACAACTCAATGAACAAAAGTTACAGGTAAGTGCAACAATATTTTCCCTTTAGTCACCAGGGCTAGTAACCACTGATAGACCTATCCTCCATGAATCTATTGAATCCCCTTTTAAAGCTGTCTATGCCTATGGCCTGTGGCCATTACTACATCCTCTGGCAAAGAAGCGGGGAAAGCTCTTTCATGCCTGCCAGTGTGAAATGTCACCCATAGTATTCTGGGTGAATCCTGGAGCATTAACCAAATGCAATACTGCCACTTCTGGCTTTGTGCCAAAAGTGACATTGTGCATTGGTGCAACACTGAAGAAATTGTCTCTACCCCCCCTCCCCAATTTTTCTGCCAGGTTGCTGGCAACCCAACTTATGTAGAAAGCTGGAGAGTCTCCAGCATCAGTGGAAAGCTCCTTACTCAGAGGAAAGGGCTACCATTAGCAGAATGGATAAATAGGATCCAACCTACTGTGTAATAGTCATGGTTTCTGCTTTGGGCCTAAAGAAACATATTTTCCAGATCTTGTTTCTCTATGAAATAACACATAAGAGACCTCCCACCAGCCAGTGTCCACTCCCTCTACCACTCAGCTGGGCAGCAGGAGAAAAATCGGGGATGTGTGGCCATCATTGGGAACATGATGACATCATATCCAGAGTGATTGGAACTGATATCATTGCATAATCTGGGACACTATGGCAGTCAGCCAAGACTCTGTGGTTACTATAGACTTTTGTCTGAATGCTATAGTGAACCTGGCAACACACTGGTGTTGCTTCCAGTTGCTCCTAAAGTGACATCATCATGTTGCTAGTGGCATCACTATGTCATGTGTAAACCCCCTCCCCACAGATTGGGTGAGTCTTCCACTGGTTGCCAACCTTGTGCTTGCAACCATATGTCCATATGCTGTTCTGGAATGTTACAGATAACGTCATAAAGCTGACATAGTCTCTACCTGGAATGCTCGATTTTCGTTCAAGAGTTATGATGATAACAGTGTTCTTTTGTTTTCCTTCAGATTCAGGACTAGGGGTGTGTGTTCAGTATAAACCGAACCGAATACAAACCCGAAAAATACCTTATCAGTATTTTTCGGATATTACTTAAGCCAAATACAGATCAGAGATCTGTAGCCAGCTACCAGTATAGTTGAGCCCCAAACAGCCTATTTTTTCCAGCTTTTATTCAGGTCAGCTATACTGCAAGCCAGCCCCAGCCAAGGTGGTGCAGAGAGAGCTCTCAGCTCCATTGCTGGGAGCTGCAAGAGAGGATCTGCTGGGGCAGCACAGAGCTGACAGCTCTTTGCAGCTCAGCTGGGTCTTCTGCAGGCATGGAGAAAAAAAGACATTTAAAGCCTTTTTTCCCTCCATGCCTTTTGCAAGCAGTGAGTTCCATGCCTTTTCAAAGCAGTGAGTTCACCCGAAACACTTCAGGGTGAGCTTGCTACTTTGGACTCCCAGCATGGCTTGGAGGAGCATTTAAAGGGACTGCATCCCTTTACATCCTTTCCCCCCTACAATAGAAACAATGGAGATTGGGGACACCTCTTTCTGGGGCTGATAGAATTTGATCCCCTGGTCCAATCTTTTTGAAACCTGGGAGGCTTGTTTGAGGCAAGGCACCAGCAGCTATGCTGCAAATTTGGTGCCTCTATCTCAAAAAACAGCCCCACCCCCCAGAGCCCTAGATAATCCCAGATCAATTCTCCATTATAGTCTATGGGGAATGGTCCCCATAGGGTATAATGGAGTTGGAAAAAATAAGCAGTCCTGATTATTTTCTGAATCAGATATTGGGATTCAGGAATATTGTGAAACACTGATATTTTCCGGGTTCAATATACCCGAATCCAAAAAATACTGGGTTTTTTTCTTGCACACCCCTATTCAGGATAGTTGAAATAACTTACAGTTTCTTACAGCTTGGGGAATTCAGTGTTCTCTGCACAGCTAATATTAAATTTACAGTGACAAAAGTATATTCAGAGTTCATAAAGTGTCTGGCACTTGTGCATATGGCTGATTTAAAAAGTTATCAGTACTATTATCTTACATTACACCCTTATAAATATCTTTTTACTGTAATAATTAAGTCTCCTCAGAGGCCTTACAAATCTGAGTACAGCAGAAGTGAATAAATTATTGTTAAATAGCTAAGGCATGTGAGGGCAGCTGAATAAGGCTTGCATAGTGCTTTGAGTACCTTCTCAAAGGGTCCAAGCATTATCTATAGCTTTTAAACTGCTCAATACATATTCATTCCAACTCCAAACATACAATGGAATGAAAAATTTATCCCTGGTTATAACAGCATCCGTTTCTCCCAGGACAAGTGTGGGGCAAAACCAGGATGAGCTCAACATAATGTGGAAACAAAAAATACCCCCCGATAATTACAGGGGTGAACTCGAGTGTAGTGTAGAATATAAGTTCGGGAACAGGGTTGAACCAGGATTTAAGGTCTAGTGCAGAATCACCCTAGGCTGTGTTGGGAGCTCATGATATGATGAAGAAGAAGAAGAAGAGAAGAGATTGGATTTATATCCTGCCCTTCACTCACTTGGAGTCTCAGAGCAGCTTACAAACTCCTTCCCCTTCCCCTCCCCACAACAGACACCCTGTGAGGTAGGTGGGGCTGAGAGAACTCTTTCCCAAGCTGTCCTTGAGGGAACAGCTGGTACAGAGCTATGGCTTGCCCAAGGTCATCCAGCCAGGTGCAAGTGGAGGAGTGGGGAATCAAACCCGGTTCTCCCAGATTAGAGTCCGCGCACTTAACCACTACACCAAACTGGCTCTGTTGTTGTGCCAGTCACAAACTTTCAGACTAACCTACCTCACAGGGTTGTTGTGAGGTGATGCCATGGGACTCCCCCTCACAGGAGACCTTCATTTTGATCCCTGTACATAAACACATCTTAGCATGGGCCTAACAATGAAAAATGGAGTCTGGATCAAACTGATATCAAAATGACAGTGAGTCACGCTGAGGGTGTACAAGAAATGTGAAATAACTCCTCCATTAATCATGCAAAAACCATATTTGGTGGGAGTCAACCAAAGGACCTTTTCCCCCAAGGACCTAAGGGGTACCCTCCTGGATAATCTGACCTTCATAACGACCTGAAGAATCAAGACAATGAGCAACAAGCCAGCCCCAGCCATTTCCTTCTTATCTTAAGTGCTGGATAGGAAGATTTCTCTCCCTACTCCATCATGTAAAATACCCAGCCATCGATACTTGCCTATCTAAACTCTGAGTCTCCCTAAAGGAACACTTCTCCTTCATAATTTTACCTGTAATACAAAAGTAGAAAAACTCCCCTCAGCAATGCACAGAAAGAAGCCTGTTCAAATCAGTTTATCTCCAGAGAGATGGACTTTTCATCACTCCCACATTCCAGTGTCAACACCTTCCCCACCCCCCCAATCTTAGCAAAAATGTACAAAAAGTTATCCCTCAGTCCATCCAATTTGTAACAGGTTTGGGATCCCAGCCTGTTACCCAACTGAATGGATGCCTTCTCTACTTGTCCATCCCATTCCTCTGTGCTTCTCCAGAGCTGCCCAGCCATTTTCAGGAAGCAGGCTTGTATGTACTTTGTTGGGGAAACTGTTTAAATGGTGTTTGTACTTCACACTTGCATTTATTTCCTTTCTGTAGTGCCTCTATTTTTATTTACCCGATTTAACTTGATTCTCTTTCTGTTAATTCAATTAATTTCATTTTTTTTTGTTGTTTAAGAAGCTCATTTGTTTTGAGTGTTGGTCTGTATCTTGACCCCTGTATGTATAGGTTATGGTCTTGGTAATTAATACCTCACAACACACGTGTTTGCTCTTTGCTGGCAGAGACTAGCTACAGGGGCTGCATGTGTATTGGTAATCTGGAGGAAAAGAGAAGAAGAAGAATGTATGCTGCTATGGTCCCCATTGTGGAAAAAGGTGGTGTATTAACACAGTAAATAAATAATAAATAAAGCTGAAGATGGGGGGCAGATAAAAGGCAGGTTGGTGAATGGCTGAGAAGGAGAGAATGAGGCAGGGAAGTGTGACATCACAAAACTGGGCCACGGTTTTCTAAGGCAGACGCTGCCAGTGGTAGGAAGAGGCTGATCTCGAGATGGAGAAGGAAATAAGGGAAGTGACAAAAGCAGATAATGTTGTACTGGGAGTTCAACTACCCTCACACTGACTGATAAATATGTGTTCAAGTCATGCTGTAGAAATGAGATTCCTAGACATCATAAATGACTGTGCACTGGAACAGTTGGTCACAGAGCCAATCAGGGGGATAGTGATCTTGGACTCGGTTCTCAGCACAGGTCTTAAGACCTGGTGAGAGATGTAGAGGTTGTTACACCAATTGGGAACAGTGTTCACAATGCTATTAGGTTTGGCATTCAAGTCAATGGAAAATTACTCCTAAAGTCCAAAACTGTAACATTTTATTTCAAAAGAGGGAACTTTAAAAAACACAAGGGAAATAGCAAAATATTGATTGATTGATTGATTGATTGAGATTTATATCCTGCCCTCCCCGCCGTATGGCGGCTCACAACAAACACATAGTACAAATAATTCTTAAAACCATTAAAACAAATAAAACAGCTTAACTATACAGATGGCATATCTTCAGCTCAATATATCCTAGCAGCGCCCAGATGTAATCCTTATAGATGATCACAGTTGGTTAACGGATAAGATCGAATAGTCGGGCCAGGGCCAAGATGGAAATGTTGGGTGGCCACTACTTAAATGCCTGGTAAAAGAGCTCTGTCTTGCAGGCCCTGCGGAATTGTAGGAGATCCCGCAGGGCCCTGATGTTATCCGGGAGCTCATTCCACCAGTGCGGGGCTGCCACAGAAAAGGCCCTTATCCTTGTAACCACCAACCGAGCCTCCCTCGGCCCTGGAAGGACCAGACGATTTTGGGATCCAGACCGAAGTGCTCGCTGGGGAACATATGGAGAGAGGCGGTCCTTCAAGTAGATAGGCCCCAGGCCGTATAGGGCTTTATAGGAAACTGGAGGGGAAACACAAGAGAGTCAAATCCCTAGGGAATTTCCCAACCTGGAGCTGGCAACCCTAAGGGGTAACTGATCTCTGTTCTGATTCCAGGAGATCTCCAAGCCTCACTGGAGACTGGCATCCCTAGAAGGATACAAGGAAGAGGGAAGAGGGTATAGGGGCTTTCAGGAAAGGGAAAGATAAAATAGTTGGGGAGGGGGAAATGAGATGCCTCATCCAAGTCCTTGTTGGTTCCCACTAGTTAGTATATAAATCACAAATTTCTCCTTTAAAAAGAGCATAGAAATGAGTACCCAGTCCTTTCCCAGTGATTTACACAAATGGGTACCCTTGACACTGACACATCCTCCTGTATTTTGTTCTGTGTTGATAGCTGTACCCAAATGCAAAAGACAGTACAAGCTTTCTGCACAAGTTACAGTGAGCACATGTACCTCCTTCAGCTGTACATGCCTTGAAGTTAACCATAGCACTTGTATAAAGAAAAATCAAATGTACACTGCACAACAACTGTACATGCACTCACCATAACTTATGAACTGGGCTGTGAGATTTACAGTGCAATCCTAAACAGGGCTGGTAGTGGAAAGTGCCATCAAGTCACAGCATACTTGTGGAGAACTCATAGAGTTTTCAAGGCAAAAGACCCTCAGGTATGAGTTGCCATTGCCTGCCTCTGCATAGCAACTCTGGGCTTCCTAGGTGATCTCCCATCCAAATGCTAACGAACTAACCCTGCTTAGTTTTGACAAGACTGGGCTAGCCTGGGTCATCCAGATCAGGGCTCAACAGAGTTACACCCTTCTAAGTTCACTGAAGTCAATGGGCTCAGAAGGATGTCAGTCTGTTTAGGAATCTACTGTTAGCCACCTTGAGCTACTGCTCTGTAGAGAATGCGTAGAATCATACTCCTGCCCTTGATTTATTTCAACAATATTCTCGAAACATAAATAGGGTAAGTGGAAGGATGTTTTTAATCTGTGAAAAGTGCTTTTAATTTGGGTGATAAATTGCTAGACTCCATTAGGTTTAATGAGCTTCGTTGATGTATTCCTAGAATAGTTTTTAAAATCCTATCAAGGACCAATATAAACAAATTAAGCAAATTAATAAGGCTCCTATCCTTTACATAATGTAATAATGTAATGTAATGTAATAAAAGACGCCATGGAAATTCTATTAATAAACATTTTGCGGTTCCTTAAAAAAACTTTTCACATGTTCTAAATGGATATCTTTAGTTTCCATTATTTATGTGTAAAGAATTAACCTCTAAAGTCCTTTAATATCTATGTTTCCCCCATCCATAGCTTTCATCTTTTGATCACTCTGAGCATCCTGTAAGTTGTGACCGGCAGGTGACAGGCAGGATGAAGGTGGGACCATCTCTTTGCCAGCTGAATGAGAACGGGGCCAAGGTCCTGTTCCTCCTCTGTGGCAGGTATTTAGCCCTTGCACAGCTGCCCTGAGCCTGCTTGAAGGAGGGCAGAGTATAAATTGAACCAATAAATTAAATTAAATTAAATTAATTTTAAATAATAAAAATAAATAAAAATAAATTTTAAAATAATAAAAATAAAAATATTTTTTAAAAATTAAGTCCTTCAGTGTTCCCACTGTCTTAGTTCATCTCCTGATTTTTTTCTGCTTGTATCCAGTCCTTCAGTATACATTGCAAGTCCTTTTAGACATGTACTTTTCTTCGGTGAACAGGGATTTTTCCAACTTGTCCTTTCCCTCGCCTGCCACTTTTCAATAGCACCACTTTCAGCTAGCTTAAGACTTGGGTACTTTCATGTAAGGAAGTTCTTGGAATCCTTTTCCTTGCAGATGGGTCCAAAAGGAAAGCACAGTTAGAACAAGAAAAGGAGAACAGACAAATTCACAAGCTTTCCTCAGAGGAAGTGTCAGTGATGAATGAAAAATGCTACATGCTGCTTGCAAGCCACCAAACTCAAGGAGATAATTAAGCAGGATGTACATAACATTTAAAGACTACTAGTGAAGTTCGTTAACTTTACAAGTTACAGTTTAACTGGGAAAGATATCAACAGCTGGCATCAGTCACAAATCTAAACCTAAATGCCAAGGATTTCCAGAGCTCCTCTTGAGAGTGGAAACTGCTACAAATGTGAACCCAACAGCCCTTGAGTGGTGGTATTAACCTGCATTTGAAACAGTCACCTTCAGTTTTGACAGCTTATCACCCCTTAATTTTTGTCTGTGGTGGAGAGCAATGTTTCAGAACTCAGTGGATGAGGCTGCCCCAACTTTAAACATCCAGTGTTTAAACCCATAAACCTATGTTTATTGATGCGCAAATAGCCAAAGTACACAGCTTTCAGGCCACTTTGTAGAAGCATTTATATCTTATATGCAAAAGAACAGCAGTCCTGTACTCCAGAACTGCATGTACAACAACTTGTAGTGCATGATATACCTACACACCACTATACACACGCATGCTCCCTCAGTTAAGAGTTCTGCCAGCTATGATGGACTCAGCACTAAAAAGAACCTTCCTCCTTGCTGCAAGGAGTTTTTATCATATCTGTTTCTCCACCCACTGACCAGGTAAGGCTGGGTTTTAAAAAAAAATATTTTCCTGAAACTTCCAAAAGTTTCCGTTCCCTGTTAGAAGTGTGTGTGTGTGGGGGAGCTTGACCATCCCATTGTCTAGACATATTAACATTTGTATGAAGGTGGGCTGAGGTAAGTCTGAAAAGCAATTGAACTCCCTTTCTCCCTTCCTGCCTGTTCTCTGCCGAGGGGCGGGGGGGGGGGGAATTTAAACTCAGAGAGAAGGTTTTGCTAATTTCAAACCTCCAAAGAAAAAATGCATTTCTTCACAATCAATGTCTACTGTTTTTCTGACAGACTGTGAAGAAGGATCCCAGAAGTTCCTCACATAGCTTTTATAAACAGGAAGACTCCTCTCGTGAGAGAATTTAATGTTACACACAAACACCTGTAACAGGGTGGCCAACCTCCAAGTGGTAGCTGGAGATCTCCTGGGATTACAACTGGTCTCCAGACAGCAGAGATAATTCCCCTGAAGAAAATGACTCTATGGCATTATACCCCTCTGTCCCTCCCCTCTCCAAACCCCACCCTCCCCAGGCTCCACCCTCCAAATCTCCAAGAATTCCCAACCCAGAGCTGGCAACCTTAACCTGTAACAAAATCTCAGTAACCACTTATATTAGAGAAAAACCACTTGGAGAAGGAGTGATTTGGAACAACCTAATGTCTTCCCTGCCCTCTGCTTGTCTGACACACATTTCCCCATGTCTTTTTTTCTACTGGGTTCCAAATACATGATTACCACTGAAAGTGGATTTCAGGAAGCAGAGTTCCTACAGATAAGTAACTGAAGAGAGAAAGGGCCATACAAGGAAAAGGGGCAGGCACGTAAGGGTTAAGCATTCCCTGCCATTTCTTTGCTATAATCATGCCCTTTTCTTTAACAAATGGGGATGTCTAGGTTTTGCTACACATATTTTCTTGTACTGTTTAGTTCTGCCCCAATGTTGAGCCCTACTCTACCTTGCTGCAGCTTAAACCAATTACTTCTTATTCCTGTCATTTCATAGCATGAACAATTGTCATAACTCTTCCTTCTCACAGTGCAGCCTTATTGTTACCATTTAGTCTGAGAAATTGACTAAGTGCCCACTGTTGACCTGCTGAATATTTTTTTTTCATCTCATTCTAGTAGCATTGTGCATAATTTTCAAAAGCACAAGAAGTCAGAGCACAGGCTAAGCTGAGTTTGCCAAGCTAAATTGTTTTTGCTCGTATATGAATTGGTTAAATGGCATTGATTTCCCCCTCCCAACACAATTCAGAAATATGAATATGCCATCATTCAGGCACCTACCTAAAGCCTTAATCTAAGCTTCCCCCGTCAGTGGCATCTGGAAGCTGCAGTAGTTAAACTTATTACACATGGTCCAATCCTCATTGGAAGATTATCATGTATTACATTTTAAAAGCCCGTATATTGCATTTCTTTTTCCTGATTAAGTTTTTTTAGAGCCTGAATGACTATAGAGTGGCAATTTGTAAAGGAGATTATTCTGGCAAAGTGAATCTGAGCAAATTGCCTCTAATTATTTCAGTAAATGAGCTTTACGGGAACCTCGGCAATCAAGAAATATCCACCAAAGGATAACTGGTGTTCTCAAGTCACATGATTGGTAATCAAGCTATTAGGACCTAAGATACTTCATGCATAAAGCCTATGCTACATCATCGATTGTCAGGATGGTTCGATTTAGTTGTCAAGCATATCTAAGCACACATACACTACCATATGATGGTACATATGATGGTATTGTTTTGATCCATTCCAAACACAATGGGTTGCATACAACCAGCTTTTCTGGTGATGGAAAGAAAGGAGGGGTCCTCTTTGACAACCAAAACAAGCTCTACCAGGGATCATAGGACCTGCATGGATAAAAAGCTACATAGGAGGGAAGGGAACCATGAGAGACAGAATGAAAAAGCTGTCTGGATCCAACCCTTTTATTGTATTAGGTTGAATTCTTTTTCTGCATCTATCATATTTAAATGCTTGTATGTGTCAGCTAAATAAACCATCATGCCATAATATGATGCTTTAACATTACTCAAAACCTTAGAACAGAGAAGGGAAATAGTTGTAAAAAGCAATGAGCTTCTTTCAGCTCAAGCTCTTAAGGCAATGTCTTGGCCCTGTTCAGATGTCACTGAGCTAGAAGAAATCTTAATCCAGTAACTGTCTCATGCATGTGTCTGCTGTCTTCTCACTACAGGATTACACTACACTGTGGAGAAAAAAGGGGAAAGAGCAAAAGAGGCAAAGAAAGAGCAGAGAAAGGCCAGAGACACCATGACATAAGCATCCCTGCAAAAGGGAAGAGCCAGACATACAGGAGCAGAGTTCTACTTTCCATCATCAATGGACTTCTCCTGGTGAGCAGCAACTAGGTCTGGCTAGCCTAATTTTGGATGAGGTTGAAAAACAAATGACATTACATTAGGACGCATAAATGTTTTCAATAACACCTTGTTTCATTTAAAAGACCCTTGCCTGGGACTGTCCATCTGCTCACTGCTGGATACAAAGCCCACTGACCCAGAGCCCTGACCCAGGCCCTGAGGTACAAGGTCAAGGTCAAGGGTCTACAGGTGCAATTTTGTATCTGACACATGCTCCTTGAGATATGTTTGGGGTGAGCAATGATAGAGAAATATGGTATTCATTTCCCATTACTCCTATTATTTTTATTTGCTTCATTTATTCATGCTTTTATCTCCAGTGGGATCTCAGAGTGGCATTCTGCACTTCTTCAGTTTATCATCACAATAGCCTTGTGAGGTAGGCTAGGCTGTGAGCGAGTGACTGGCCCAAGGTCACCCAGCAAGTTCCCATGGCAGAGTGGGGATTCAAACCTGGGTCTCCCAGATCCTGGTCTGAAACTCTGACCCAGTGATCCCCAACAGGGGTACCATGGTGCTCACCAATATTAATTAATTTATTTATTACATTCACTATTAACCTGCCCTCCCCACCAAAGCGGGCTCAGGGTGGCTTACATAACCAATAAAACCATACATTTCAGTATAAAGTACATAAAACCAGTAAAACCATACATTTTAGTTAAATTACACAAACAGTTTAAAACCATAGTATATACCATTGGCGACATGATATAATAAAGTGCATCTAGAGCATGTTCTACAGTGCAACCACTTTACATAACTTCTATTGGCAGATTGGCACCGGCTCAGTCAATGGATACTGCTCCTGCTGGAATGCCTGTCAAAAAAGCTCCATTTTCATGGGCAGCGGAACTGCTGGACGTTTCATAGGGCTCTGATCACACTAGGGAGTTTATTCCAATATGTCGGTGCCACCAGGGAGAATGCTCTGGTCCTGGGAGGGCCAGGCGATTTTGTGTTCCTGACCGCAGTGCTCTCTGGGGAACATACGGGGAAAGGCGGTCCCTCAGGTAGACAGATCCCTGACTATAAAGGGCTTTAAAGGTCAAAAACAGCTGTTTGCTTTCTTCAATATGTTTTCTGGCACTCACTTCTTTCATTCCTAAACCAAAGAGCTAATTCTTTTTTCCTCCATCCCTTTAGAGCAGTGGGTGCTTCAGAAGACTCCAGATGGCACCACCTTTTGATCTGTTTAAAGGACCCAAACAGAAACAGCTTTTTTTTTTGAATATTTTTATTGATTTTCTATACCTACACCCAACTAAAAACACTACAATGTCTAAAAAAACTAAAAAACTACTCTACCCTAAGGTATACAGAAGTCAGAACTATATTCTGGTATGCTATTCTTGCTATAAACTGTTCAAGAAAATGTTTAAAAATACAGGCTTCAAAATCTTAACAATTCTATCTTAAAAGCTTAAGAAATACATGGATGGCTAAAATTTAAAATGGGATATATAAACATATAAGACTTTCAACAAAAACAGCTTATTTTTCTTTATGCTTTCTCTTCTTCTTCTTTCTTCTCTGGGGTTTTGGTGCTGCTGTTTCCAAAGCTGAATCTGACCCTTCTTCTTCTGAGCTTTTACTTCCAGATGTGTCCGAGCTTTCCAGTCCATAAATGCTCTCTTGAAGATCTAAAGAGTCCTCTGTTGAAGCTTTATCTTTTCCTTCTTTGCAATAGTCCAAAAATTTCTTTACCTTTGCAGCTGAATCAATTCTTTGTTTCCTGTCTTTGTAGTTGAATACCACACCTTCAGGAGTGAGCCAGATGCTCAAGCATGGATTCAAATAATCATTTTTTAAATTTTATGCAACAACTTTCAATAGTGTCATCATGGCCAGATCCACCTAGCATGTAACCTCACAGATTCAGTTATGTTGGCAGCATGCCATATAGCATAGTCTGAAAATGTTTGGTTCTTGCCACTGGAAACAAGAAAAGATAAATACTTTCCATAAAGCACTATAATTTTTTCTCCCAATATTTAATGTTTTAAAATATTATATATTCATATAGTTCCCAGAATACAGCGGCTAAATCAGCTCCTGGCACATAAAAGCTAGACGCATTTTTTACCTAAGCATCTCCAGAGAATGCTTGTTCATTAAGCACTGTAAGTTCAATGCCATCAAGAAAGGGAAATATTGCCATCTTTTAGTGAAAGCAGTAACACCACGGGATTATTTCCATTACAGAAAGCTCATGTTCATTTTTTGCATTTAGTATTTCTCTGTATCTATTAACTGATGCATTACAAGACCAGTAGACAATAAAACAAGAATGAACTGCATTGTTAAACATTATCCAAGTATCCATAACTTAATTCTTCCTCCAAGAGTAAAAGGTTTGCCTGTTAACATAACAACATAAGAGAAGCCAATGTTGGATCAGGCCAGTGGCCCATCCAGTCCAACACTCTGTTACACAGTGGCCAAAAACACCAGGTCCCCTCAGGAGGTCCAGCAGTGGGGCCAGGACACTAGAAGCCCTCCCACTGTTGCCCTCCCTCAAGAATACAGAGCATCACTTGCCCCAGACTGAGAGTTCCTATCTATAGCCACCTGTGCTCCATATGTTTATCTAATTCCCTCTTGAAGCCGTCCATGCTTGTAGCTGCCACCACCTCCTGTGGCAGTGAATTCCACATGTTAATCACTCTTTGGGTGAAGAAGTACTTCCTTTCATCTGTTCTAACCCGACTGCTCAGCAATTTCATGGAGTGCCCATGAGTTCTTGTACTGTGAGAAAGGGAGAAAAGGACTTCTTTCTCTACCTGCTCTATCCCATGCATCATCTTATAAATCTTGATCATGTCACCCCTCAGTTGTAGTTTCTCCAAGCTAAAGAGCCCCAAGCGCTTCAACCTTTCTTCATAGGGAAAGTGTTCCAACCCTTTTATCATTCTATTTGCCCTTTTCTGCACCTTTTCCAATGCTATAATATCTTTTTTGAGGTGTGGCAACCAGAACTGTACACAGTACTCCAAATGAGGTTGCACCATCCATTTATACAGGGGCATTATGATACTGGCTGATTTGTTTTCAGTTCCCTTCCTAATAATCCCCAGCATAGCGTTGGCCTTTTTCATTGCAGTCGCACACTGTCTCTACATTTTCATTGAGTTATCTACTCCAACTCCAAGATCTCTCTCTTGGTCAGTCTCCACCAGTCTGGACCCCATCAACGTGTATTTATAGTTAGGATTTTTGGCTCCAATGTGCATCACTTTGCACTTGGCCACACTGAACCCCATTTGCCACATTGATGCCCACTCACCCATTCTCAACAGATCCCTTTGGAGTGCCTCACAATCCTCCCTGGTTCTCACCACCCTGAACAACTTCATGTCATCTGCAAATTGACTGCTTACTCCCAACTCCAAATCATTAATAAACAAGTTAAAAAGCACTGGACCGAGTACTGATCCCTGTGGTACCCCACTGCTTACCTCCCTCTACTAAGAAAATTGCCCATTTATACTCACTCTCTGTTTCCTCACAAATTTCTCTTAGCGCTGCCGTCAATCCAACAGACATAGCTCAATACAAGGGATAGCCTCCCTAAATGGTGGTGGCAGGGGCAGGATAAGTTTTTGCTGTTCTTTTTACAGAATATGTGCTACTGAATTCTAAAGGGAATAAAAAGGCGTAGTCTTCATAGAATTAAATAACATCTCTCTAAAGACTCTTAAAATAGCAAAGCATTGCTACACTAGGGGAGTAGCTTTGCTATTGTTTGGCACTTATCTTTTCTTAAATACTATCTTTTTAAAAGTCCACTGATATTGGGGGGGGGGAATTGTGTCAGTCAGCTCAAGAAACAACATCAACTTACATGTATTCTTATCAAAATAGTAACTGTCCACTGAGTTATGCATGTATTCCTGTTCTTTGTACTAGTAAATATCATGTTTAAAAGAATCACTGAATATGCCTAACAAGGCCATTTTGTATGGGTCTAAGTACAGCCTGTTTCTTCACCGATGCATCAAGGATCACATATGGAATGACCCAATGCAAGTCCTAATGTTCTAGTGTTGCCTACAAGTATTGCCCACTCCTGGCAGGCTCTATATCTCCTACCTTTATTTTTCAGAATGGATGTGTCACCCTTCTCTGAATCTAGCCTACCATTTCTTCCTCAGACACTGACCTCTAATGATGGATTTTGGTTTCAGAGATTGTCAGGTCAGTGGGGAAGGGAAGAACACTGATTGTTCAGTTAGCTTTTGAGATGGTCACTGTTCTTAGTGATACAATACCATAGGCAAGAAATACAATTCACTTTATTGAATACATTTTTTTACCCATCTGATTCCAGCACAGCCCTGTGTCTCAACCACAGTGCAAGAAACTATAACGGAGATGGCTAAGGACTTAGTGAGCTATTCATATCATGATTGATTTAGACTACACAAGGTTAGCTTCACTTCAACAATTCATTTACAGAGCAGACTAACCTAATTTGTTGGTTCCAAGATAATCTGCAGTGACTGACCCAGTAACCTAAGACTACAAGCTATTCAAAAACGTTTTGAGAATTGTACATAAAGGAAAATACACGGCCAGAATGCTCTTGTCTCTAGCTATTAATTACGGCAAAATCTTTTTCCTGGAAGCTGGCAAATGGCCCTATTTTTAAAAAGCATGAAAAACTACTCTTCACAACTTTGGTCAGGCTAAGAAGACTCTCAGTTCCTTCCCCTTGTCTTTAAGGATGAGGGCTGAGCCTAAAATGCAAGAAGGCTGGAATGGGGTTATAAATCCACTTCCCTGCATGGCCATTAAATGCTTCTAAAACCAGATGCAAGTGCATTTTAAACATTGTGCTTTTCATACATGTGCACCAACATGGGTTGAAAAGCACCTTAATTGGTTCATGTGAATTCAGGCTGCAATCCAAACACCTTTAACAGGAAGTAAACTACATTATATTCAAAGGGGTTTGGTTCCACATGGGATTTGGATCTAACCACAGAACTGAATAGCAATTCTATATGCATGTACAAAAAAGCCAGTTCCACTGAACTAAGTGGGACTTACATCTGCGTAAACATATTAAGGATCACGAAGAAAATATCAACAAACAATTCTTTCTGCAGTGTCATCCCTTTGTTATGCTGGCAAATAACTGAAAAAGACATACACATTGAGTATTTCTACTGAATTCAGTGGGCTAATTATTTCCCTGAGTTTTGTTAGCTAGCTGGCTAGTTAGCTAGGGGGAAGCCTCCTGGCCGGAATACCTGGGTTGCTGCTTTGCGTTGGATTGTTTGTATTACCGCTATCTTCTGTGGTTCTACTACGCTGATTTTATGTAGCTGATTTTAATTTTTAACTGATGTATGGTTGTGATTTTTAAACTGTTGCTAACCGCCTAGAGCCGGCGCTGCTGGTTAGGCGGGATATAAATTTAAATAAATAAATAAATAGCTTTCAGAGGGATTTGTTCAGCTTCATATCCAGATTCTGACGTTACATTAGTCATCCAGTACGTGGAACAAGTGAGCTGGTTGGAGATATGGGTATTGCTGAAGAATAAGAAGGTTTAAAGGCAAGAACAGCCCCCAGCCTCTTTTGCAGGCACACTCCCAACTTTCTCACCAACATGAGCTTACTGTATTGCTACCAATAGCATTTGAGCTAGTATGGAAAGACCATTGGACAATATTTGCTCCAGGGGAAGTACACAGGACTGATATCACAAGAGTCAAATAATAGGGGAACCGTTTCCAGAATGTAGTCATTGGCTGAGGGCAGACTGGCAATCTAAAGCGGAGGCAAAGCGGAGGGAACTGGTATGGGGGAAAAACCCCACGGAGCTGGACTGGCCAGAGCAATGCGGACCAGCGGCGATACGGAGCGTTCAGACTGCCACGGAGCGTTCAGACTGCCGTGTAGCCAGCGCGTGCGTGCCGCTGCGCTTTTTCCCCCTTTGATGTTTTTCTTTTTCTTTTTTTTTTTTTTGTATAATAATTTTTTTATTTTATATATATAAACATATTTACATTTACATGATCTTACTCCACATCATATTTAAATTATTTCTCCATTAGTCATAACACATTCCAATTATTACTTCATTAAGCATTAGACATTGAATGTTTACTTTTCCATCTAACAATCTTCACTACTTTTAATCCATCCAGTTATAGAATTTGGACCAGATCACTATAGTGTCTTTCTTGGCATATGGGTTTAATAAGTATCCTAATTTATCCATTTCTGCCCAACCTAAAATTAAGCTGATTAGTTCTATTTGCGATGGCATTTTCGACGCTTTCCAATATTTAGCCCTTAAAATACGGGCTGCTGTAACTATATATGACATTAATTGTTTATCTTCTTTTACCATTCCTTCCGGTGTCATGTTCAACATGAATAGAGCCGGATCTAAAGGTATTTCTATTTCAAAGATCTCATTCATCATCGTTTTGACCATTTCCCAATATTTTCTAACTATCCCACATGTCCACCATACGTGAAAGTATGTTCCCCTATTGCCACAGGCCCAACATTTATTCGATACATTATAGAATTTATGTAGCTTATCCGGGGGCCAATGCCATCTATAAAACATCTTATAGATGTTTTCCTTGTAGTTAACAGCTGTTAGAAATTTAACTGATCTCCAAATCTTACTCCAAGCCTCTATATCAACATTCTTTCCCAAATCTCTCATCCATGTTACCATAGTGGGTTTTATAACCTCATCTTGCATTTCATTATTTAGAAAAAATTTATATAATTTATTGATTAATTTGTCGTCATTTTTTAACCAAATCTCATCTAGTGTGTTTGGTTTACTGTCGATCCCATTTTTTATATCTTTTTGGTATCTAGATTTTAATTGTATATTTTCCCACCAGGAGAGTTGTAGTCCTAATTCTTCTCTTAATTGGCTTTCATTTTTAAGTATCCCCTTATTATCCAGTAATTTATTATAACCAATTACATTTTGCGGGTTTAGTAGTGATGGTTTAATAAAGGCTTCTAGTGGGGAGATCCAGCTGGGTATTTTGCCATAGTGACTGTCTTTTATCTCCAACCATACTTCTAATAGAGCTTTTCTCAACAGGTGTGAATTAAAGTTTGTATGTATTTTGTGTTTCCCATACCATACATAGGCATGCCAGCCCATGTATAGGTCATGTCCCTCTAGTGCAAGTATCTTCCGATTACTAAGAGTTAACCAGTCCTTAATCCAAACCAGTGCTGCCGCTTTCCCATATAATTCCCATCTTGGTACACCTATACCACCTCTTTCTTTTACGTCTTGCAATAGCTTCCATCTAACTCTTGGTTTCTTCGATGCCCATATGAATTTCCTGGTTATACTATTTATTTCTTTATAGAAATAAATCCCGCTTTTTTCCCCTTTGATGTTTTTCGCATGTGCGCACATGCGCACATGCGCATAACTTTGTGCGGTGCGTTCACACTGCCGCCTCCGGATGCCTCCCGCTTCTTCCGGTTCACACTGTTTGGAAGCGGGAGGCATGCGGAGGACGGCCCCTGAACACCGGTTTTACCCGGTGTCCTGGTAAAGCGGAAGGAAAGCGACTGGGAGACGGGTAAGTACGAAACAGAGCCGACAGACAGATGCGCATGTCTGAACGTGCTCCTTTCTTCCGTTTCCAAAGCGTGCCTGCCCCGCTTTAGATTGCCAGTCTGTCCTTGGCCATTGTGTCCTCTTCAGTGGGTACCGTTCATAATTACAGCTGTAGGTCTTTGAAACATCAGTACATTTATTGATTTCTCCCTTTAAATATTGCTTGTTTTAAGTTTTTTTTTGCTGTGGTGTTTCTTTCTCCATTTTCTTCATATTTAGGTTCCCATGTTATTGCCACCTATTGCAGGTTTTATTGAGATAGTTTACCTGTCAGTTTTTATGAGATCATGTTGATTTTATATTTGCTGCCTTACTTTCTGTATAGTGGAAAATTTTGCTATAATTGCAAAGCATACAAATAAATTACTGAAATAACAATAGACAGGTTCACTTTCTACTGAATAGTTTGCGCTATACATGTAAAAGAATGGTGGGCTGCTATTTTCCTGTGAGACAAGCATTCATGGCTGCTGTCTTCATGATACAAATTTCTAATATGCCTTCCTGTCAAACCTATTTACCTATTCCTCTGAATTTAAAATGTTGCTGCATTTAAATGTCACAATAAACTATGGTTTATAAACCATGATTAGCTCAGACCCCAGTTAGTTGTGATACCTGAATGCAGACCCCAATGTTGCTGGCACTTTTACATCATGAAAAACAGCTTGAGTAAACTATTCAGCATGCTAAATGCATCACAGTATTAATACCTTGTTTTCAAAAGGTGACAAAATCAAAACTACTATTTGTTCTTTTTAAAAAAATGAATTTACCTCCAATTACCTTAAAAACTACAGACCCTTAAAAATAACTGAGAAAATGAAAAATTAGCATTATCTTCATACTATCCTGCACAGAAAAATTCCATTTTGCTTCTATCCAAGTTCTGCTACTATTAAATCTTTCCATAGTACAAAGCAATAAAGGGTTGTAGTCACACACACTAAATATCCACCTTCAATCCACTTTCAGTGCACTTTCCAACTGGATTTTGCCAATTCACACAGTAAAAATCCAGTTTGAAACTGGATTGAAAGTGGATTTTTTAGTGTGTGTGACTGCAGCCAAGTACTGGTTCTCACCTTTAAAGCCCTATATGGCCGGGGACCTACTTACCTAAGAGATCGCCTTTTCCCATATATACCCGAGAGACCACTAAGATCAGATTCCCAAAACCGCCTGGTTCTTCCGGGCCCTAAGGAGGCCAGGTTGGCTGCAACGAGGGCCAGGGCCTTTTCTGTGGCAGCCCTGCACTGGTGGAATGAGCTCCCGAAGGACATCAGGGTCCTGTGGGATCTATTACAGTTCTGCAGGGCCTGTAAAATGGAGCTGTTCCGCCAGGCTTTCAAGTAGGGTGCCGCCACAGTGTCTGGCCCTGGCCCGATTACCAACAGTGCCAACAGTACCACCAACCAAGGTCTAAAACCTAGGCGGGAGCTTGGAGGTCCCACTTAGCTGACAGAAGATCACCATCTTTTATGTCGTATTGTATGGTTTTATGCTGATTTTGATGGTTTTCATGTATACTGTATATGTTGTTAGCCGCCCTGAGCCTGCCAAATGGCAGGGAGGGTAGGATAGAAATATAAATAACTCTCTCTCTCTAAAGCGCAGTCAAGTTGCAGTCAGGTGGTTTTCGAGGCAAGTGATCCAGCAGAGGTGGTTTGCCTTTGCCCTTCTCTGCAAATTCTTCCTTGCTGGTTCCCCCATCCAAGTATCGACCATGCTTAGCTTCTAAGATCCAACGAGAGTGAGCTATACTATATCATCCCATATCCTGGGTATGATCTACCAACCAAGGCACAAATCTGCTAAAAGAAACATTTTTGCCACCTATAGTCCACAGTTATATCTGTCCTATAAAAGCAAGAACAAATAATAAATGATTCAACATTAGCTGCAGCTCAACACCAATAGAGGGCCACCTGCTCTCCTCTATCTCTGCTAACCCAATTCCATTTTTCTCTTTCTTAAAATAATCTATTTTTATTAGACGGATTTTCGCACCAGAGCCATTACTCATATTTCTCTTCCACTGAATAGAATTAGGCAATTCACTAGAGCAATAAAGTACAAGGATAAACCCAGCAGACATTCAGAGTGGTAGCCAGTTGACAGCTCTGTATCCAGAAGTGTCCCCAACACAAATATAATGGATATTTCCTCCATTCATAGAAACTATACAGAAACATCAAATAAACTTGCTAGCAGCTTAAGTTAGTGGAAGTTTATTTCTGCTCAAATGAGAGTGATTTTGTTCAATTTTATTTTATCAGGGTCCTAAATTATTCTTGTTGGAAAAGAATACAAATCTACAAGGCCATAAAAAGAAGAAAGAAGGGGAGAAACAAATAAAAATCCAAACCTGTGTAGCATTGATTTACAAGTTACTTTTAAACCAATATTACTTTTAGATACTTTGTAAGCCAGTATGATTTCATGGTTTGAGTATGAGATTAAGATCCAGGAGACGCAGGTTTGTATCTGCCATGGAAGCTTGCTGGGTGTCCTTGGGCCAATCACACTCTCTCAGCCCAGCCTACGTCGCAGTGTTGTCATGCAGGTAAAGTGGAAGCAAGGAGAATGATGTAAACTACTTCGGATTCCCACTGGAGAGAAAGGTGGGGTATACATGAATAAACAATCGAAATGGTTCCAAAATTTTTGGCTAATTTTAAAGCTCACACAAAAGGGGGAGTAGTTCTTTTTTTAAAGTTGCAGTGACTTCTCTGTGCAAGCTCCTTTTGATAAACCTCTGAACTGATTTCAAACCTAATTCATGCATGCAGTTCTTTGCATGTTAAAAAGTAAGTGCCTCCATGGGAATGATGAAGAAGGATGGTGGGGAGGGCAATAGTAGTTTCTGTGTGCATCCATAAAAATATTCCCTGCTGAGATCGGTTGACTTTGGGAAGCATGAAAGTTATGGGTAACCAACGTTCAGGTTATTCAGGTTCTGTTATTTAGGGTGACATCATAAAAGCCAGGAGGAAAGAGTTTTCAGCAGCACAGGTAAGATTTGTGGATAGAAAAAGCCATAATGTGCTCTTATACCTCCAGAACCATCCATTACACATGTTTCTGAGGGACTGGTGTCCCTGTGCAGTGTAGCTAATGCAGTAACTTCTCGATGTCATTGCTACTGCAAGGTGACTGAGCATCAATATATGAAAGCTGTATGAAAGCTCCTGAATTCTTTGACTTTATCTGTTTTAATTACAGAGGGCCCATAATATTGTAATTGGTAATCACAGTAACAGTCTAAACTAGCTTGTTTCCTACCATTGTACAAAACCTGTTGCAAAGGTAGAATGACTTGTGAATAACTAAGCTGATGTGTGATTAACCAACGTTATTGCTGCATAGAAGTGTATTCGATAGAAGTTCTGTAGAAATGCTGGAAGACATTATCCCTCAAGGAGCATACCTGAATAAATATGCAAATTGAGTTTTTGGAGGACTAAGTAAAGTGCAATTACTGAGCCTGAACAGAGAAGAGAAAAGAAAATGCTGATAAAGATTCCTAATCAAGTTGAATTTAAGTAAATCTGAGCACCGAAGTGTTCTACAGTGAAATGGCTCAGGGAAACTCAGGGATTTAGTTGCATTACTGCATTAGGAACATGCTGAGATGAACTATAAACTGCATTAGAGCAGAGGTTGTGTTCAGAGAGCTGGTGTAGTGATGAGGGAAATTGAAACATGCAAATACACAGGGTCTTGTAGACTGTAGCGATTGTAAGATGAGCTACTGTATCTTGTTCAGTCTCACACCCTGAAGGCTTACCTCCTGCACCACTGTCCTGGAAGACTGAGGGCCAAAGTACACGATACGAAATCCACATGTCAGGGCATGAGTTCAAGACCAGACTCATGATTATATTTCCAAGCGGGGACCTTTAAAAAGCAATCCATTTGTCTTTTTGGCAGTAAGTGGGAGGATGGGGAAGATGGAGCTTTGGGCTTCCCTCCCATGGCATTTTTGCCACTGGAAACAGCACCAGGGTGACCCTATTTGCTCCTTCCTCTGGCTTCATATACCCTGGGATGGACATGCAGTGCCAGAGAAAGGGGCAAACAGTCTCCTCAGTGCTCTTTCCGGCGGTTAAAATGCCACAGGAGAGAAGCCAGCCTCATGGTTGAGTGTATAACCAAGAGCCCTTGGGAAGCCCTGTCCTGACACATTGGTCTTGTATTTTGCCCCTGAGATACAAGCATGAAGGTCATTATCTAAAGAAGTGGATTCTGGCCATTTTGAAGCCATTAGAAACAAAAACAATGTTCTCCACCCCACTCTAAAAGCAGGGAAAAACTGGGAAAATTTTGGGGAAAACTGAAATATATTCAGAACTGACTCACTTATCAAATCTAAAATCATTTTACCACACTGAAGAACATAAAATATATAACCTTACAAACATATAGACACCATAAAAATCAACACCAGCCTGAGCATGGAACGACTCAAAGAAACAGTACAAGATCAGGCAACGTGGAGAGAGCTGGCCCATAGAATCGCCAAGAATTGGACACAACTGAATGGCTAACAATAACAAATATATAACATTGTGCTATTTGTCTTATTTATGGCATTTAAAATAACTTTGACTGTGTTCAAACAATGCTGCAGATACAATCACTACTTTTTTAGAAAGGGGGAGGGGGCGAGTGGAGTGAGTAAAACATTGTCATAAAAGAGATTTCACTCTCTCCAGATGAGAAAACATTTCCTCAGTGTTTTCAAATTTTCCACTTTTTCCACTGCAGAAACTTTAAAAAGTTCTCTGAAGCCCCCCCAAATCCCCCTCCTAATTTCCATTATTTCCCCACTATGATTTTCACATGTCTGTGCAGTCTAATACCAACTCTGCTAATATAGCCAGCCAGCTGACATCCCAATGTCTAGGCTCAGATGCTCTTTCGTCTAAGAAACTCATCTACTGGGTACTACTGCTCAGAGTGTTCTTTGGATCTGTTTAAGTGTGCCAATGAGTCATGTCCATTGGATTCTGGTTCTTGATTTAACTGTGTCCACTGTCTGGCCTCTATGATGCCTCTGACCTATCATGGACTTCAATATTTGTTCGAGCAATTGTAGCTTTGTTTCACCTGTTCATCTGTTCTTGAGTTGACAGCCCTTGGTCTTACAATCTGGCTTATCTTTTCTGAGGTCTAACTTATACACTCTTTCCAGATCCTTTTTACCAATGGCAGCTTGAGCCTGAGAAATAAAAGGTTTGCCTCAGATCTCCCCAAACTAATTATTCCATGGATGATCAGGGCTTTGAGTTTAGACCCAAGTCCAGCATTCTTTCTATTAACCACAGTTCCCAACCAACTTCATCTAGGACCACCCTAAAGACTTACCTAGCTAAGTTGTCCTGTCTAATATTGTACATATGAAACAAATCCTGCCAGCAGTAGATTTAATCTGCAGAGACTCTATTGTGTGAATCTATGGGTATAATGATTCCTGGCAGCTTCTGGCGGAGACACCATAAGAAAAGTTTGCCCTAAGGTTAAAAAAAAAATCAAATAGTGGCTATAAATATTTCATGGATTCCCATGCTGCAACTAGATCATCAGGAAGTGTAATAAATCAATTATTATGCTGAATGTGAAAAAAGTATAACCTGCTCTCTCCAAGTTTGGTTCCTTCTTTGATACTGGAGGCTGCTCTAGCTTTGGCTGCTATTTGTTGTACTTTGGAGAACATATTTGTTTGTACTGTAGACCTTTTTTTTTTTTGCTTTTAATCATTTCATTAAAAAATTACAAGGAATTTCAATCCATGCACACTCACCACCCAAGTAGAAAGGCTTCTCTGCTTGCACAATGGTGGGCTGATATTTGCCAGATCCCTCTTAACCACAGCAGTCCTCATGTCATATCCCATGTTGTTGCCAAGGTCTGCCACCACTTTAAGAATGGCCTTTCAGGGTGCATAGAAGGCTATCAATAGGAAAGGGAGGTGGCAAAGCCAGGTTTCTGTGTCCAAGCCAATAGTCTCTACTAGAATTTAAATATTCCATCAGATTCCTTTTCCAGTTTTCTTTGCTTACACATCCTATCTTTTTTTTTAATCCAGATCTGAAATTATTCGAGTTAAATACAACCTTGGAAATATGTGATGATTTTAACAACACTTAGATGCACCTCACTAAGCAAAAAGAATAGAGTTGCACTGTTCTGACCTACCACATTTGAGCATGAAACAAAGAAAACTGAACCAGCTTTCTGTCCTTGTGATCCCAACTGGACACAACTGCTAATGCATCTGGTGACTCCAGTGAGGCTGCCATTGTAAGCCTTCTTCCACGTCCATCTTTTCCATATGTCTGGCAGCCAGCTGGTTGTCCAGATGGAGTCACAGCTAACGATGATAGCCAGATGACCATTACTACCTCGGATGATGCATTGAGAAGGTCAAAAGGGCTTTGGATGCCATTTATAACAAGAGGAGTTTATCAACAGGGGGCCCATTGGTTGCTTGCAATAAAACATGCAAATAATTTACAAACCTATTGTCTACCTTTTTGTGCAACATCAAGAGCAGAACCTCAAAAGCATACATTTGATTTAGTTACTGCCAAAATCATTTGTTCAAATCTTTTGTTCATTGTATTGTTGGATGGTAAATTACCAGAGGTAGTCCTGATGTCACAACCTAAAGCCCAATTTCTGTTCTTTCAAAGGGGTTATTATGGGATTTTCCCCATCCACATAATCTTTCTCTCCTCAGCCTTTCAGAGATTCTGGGTTCACCCTTCCCAAAGTATCAGTGTTTGAACTGTAATATTTTATTTTATTTAAAATATTAGATACTGCTTTTCTTGCAGCATAAAAGTGTTGATGGGAAAAAATAAAATAAGATATATTTAAAAAGTAAAATATCACCCTGGATGTTTGGTTAAAAATGTGGAATCTTATTGCTGTTCTTTCCATAAAAGAGGTAAGATACAAATATTAATGTATTTTGTTATTATAATCATGTTTTTAGTTAAAGAAGGGAGAATAGAATTTTGCAATCCTTAATAGAACAAGGTTGTTAGAGTCACTAGTTTGATTAAGTATATATCACATTGCATATCCTGATTGTTTTTTTATGTTAACATGATTCAGAACTACCATATAAATGGTATAAAAGAACCATTAAAGATAGCAACCAAAATTTAAGTGGACCAAAGCTGAATGCAATGAAAATATACAGAATTAAAAAGACACGGAAACAGCAGTGTTGGTTCAATTCAAATGAAAAAGAGGAAAGTGGTGAAGATTTACATCAGATCCTCATACTTACTATTTCTCTGAAAGTTGCTGTAGATACAATAGCACTCTGTTGTGACTATTTATATCAGGTGGAATTGGTACTAGTGCAACCTGTACGGGACAAAAATCTTCCTCTGAGTGCTAGCATGAATTAATTAATCAACAAACCAGAAAACTGCTTCCCAGAGTGGCTAAGACTGCATCAAAATAAATAAAATCACCATGAAATAACAAAATCCAACATAAAACAGCAGAAAAAGCATAAAGGATAAAGTGGATAAAATAATGCAAGAAGAGGCATAAAGAACACAAAACCCCAACAATTTAGAGAGACAAAAAGACAAAATAACAACCAAAAAACAGACTACATGCTGAATGGGAAAGTACCCTTCCCCCACAGACACTCACATACAGTTACTTTAAAGCCTGGAACAATAACTGAGGGCCAAACTAGACATGACAGCATCCTTGTGGTGGCCATTAGGATACCACTCATTTAAAAATTGCTTTAAAGTGGTGGAAGGGCCTGATCCTGATCAAGCCCACAGCACTGCAGGTTAAGGTGCTTTTGTTTCCTCATCTGCACCTTATCAAGTGCCAAACCAGCTGCACCCCTTTGCAGGCATTTCAGGACTTGAAAAGGGGGAGAAAAGTGTGTCTCAGCCCACTGCAAGCAGGATCGGGCCCTCAAGCAATATTTAAATGACTTTAAAAAGGAAGCAGCATCCTTGTGGCGGCCCTGAGGATACCATGACATCTGATTTGGCCTTGAAGTCTTCAGCCAGCACCAGAAGGAGATGTCAGGTGAGTAGTAGAATAAGGCAGATGCAGCAGAACCTGCACAAGCAACACCAGCTGATCAGGGTTATTTTCATTTCAGTGAAAGATTCTTGACTTGTTTTCCTTATTTAAACACTGAATTTTTGTATGTAGATATGCTGATGACACTGTCTATGTGACCATCTTGGCTGATCTATGACTGCAGCAAATAAAGTTAAAGTTAAATTTATTTAAACCTTTTTTTAAAAAAAACCCTGCCTTTCCTTTTGGCTCAAAACAGCTTCCAAAAAGTTAAAACATTACAACTGAAAACCAAGTAGAACAGAAGCCCCTGAATGTCCCATCCTCCCGCCCCCCCAGGGCCTGATGTTCATCAAAAGCAAACAGGCAAATTTTGCAGTGCCTCCTGAAGATCTACAATGAGGGAGCTCCCCTCACCTCTTCAGAGAGCCCATTCCACAGAGTCGATGGCGAACAGGCCATCCGAAATGATGGAACAGACAGCAGGTGACAACAGGAGCATATGGGAGGAGGCATTCCTTCAGATATGTGGGTTCCAAGCCATGAAGGGCTTTAAAGATCATAACTAGCACATGGCAGTCAATGTAACAGATTCAAAATTGGTGGCTAGCCCCCAACAATAATCAGGCTTTTGTATTCTGGACTAACTGTAGTTTCAGGGTTGTCTCCAAGGGAAGCCCAACATAGAGCCTGAGCCTGTTACAGTAATCCAGTGACAAGCTTGCAAAATCATAGATCAATATGGCTAGATCAGCTGAGTCTAAGAAAGGAGACAGTGGGCAAAGCGGATGAAGCTGATAGAAGGTGCTCTTGGCCACTACACCAACCTGTTTTTCAAACAGCAAGGCTGGGTCTGTGAGCACCCTCCAGCTTGCTCTGCAAAATCCAACTCCACTCCATCCAGGACAAATGAATTCAGTCCCCCTAGAGCATCAGCCTTTCTGACTATTATTGCCTCAGTCTTGTCTGGGTTCAGCTTTAACTTATTCTGCCTTAGCCACTGGACCACAGCCCCAAAATATTAGTTCAGAACTGTTCAGTTTCATAATAAAATATTTTGTGTGTTTGTATGTGTGTATAGATAGACAGACAGATAGACAGATATAATGTCAAAAACCACTAAAAGATTTAACAGTATTGATAGGGATTACTGTCCCCTGTACAATTTTAAACTAAGATAATCCACCAATGCAAACGAGGCCATCTTGGTTCCAAACTCAGGCCTGAAACCAGACTGAAATGGGTCAAGTGCAAACATGTCATCCAGAAGTCCCTGGAGCTGCTCTGCCACCACATGCTCGATCACGTTCCCCAGAAAAGGGAAATTGTAGATAGGCCTGTAATTGGCCACCTCATCCCTAGCCAATGAAGATTTTTAACTCAAAGGCCTATTACCTGCCTTCTTCAAAGGTTTAAGGAGAACCCCATCAGTCAATACAGTGTTAATGATTTTCACCAGTGGTTCCAATACTTTTCCCCGCATGATTTTGAAAGTATGGATCCAGAGCACACGTAGTAGCTCTCATACTTTCAAGGATGCTGTCAGCATCCATAGGCAAGATCAGTCCAAATCTATCCACAACAATGGGACAAGAAGGTGTTTCTGACACCTTAGGTATGAGATCTGTTCTCAGCTTGGCCTCCAAGTTACAGTGGATGAGCAAAATTTATCAGCAAAGAGCCTTGCAAAAACACCACAGCTAGGGGCCAAAGCAATATCATTAACATGGTTGGACTTGAGTGTTTTCAAGCCATGAGCCACTGAACTGGGTGAGATTCTGCTGACATGGCAGAGAAAAATGCCTTCTTCACCACCCTCACCACCACCTCATAGGCCTGCATATGTATGGAGGGCTCTTTCTGATTAAGCCTGACTGGGTCTTCAGCTGATGAGGAACATGTATATACAAGTGCATTATAACGGAGAGTTTTCCAAACTGAAACCCAAACTAGGAGCTAGTGTTAGCAGTCAGACCCCTTCTGCTACTGAGAGGCAGTTTATAGATTACAAAGCCAGAAATACCCCTCTATACATCACCTCCATACCTTAAGTAAGGACACTGCTTGTGCATAAGTGGACCAAAATTGATGCCAGTCAGGCAGAAGCCTGGGAAAGCAGTTTACAAGGTGTAAGTCAGAGTGGCTGGCTGGCTACTACACTTCCTTGCCCTGGAGAGATACATGCCTCAGAACAATGGGTCACCCATACACTCAGGAATAACCCCTTTAGCACCCAAGCCTGACTTCCTCTTCATCCATTACCCTTGACTAAGTGGCAATTAATCAATGCTTAAGTCTATTCACCTTCCCTTTCACCCTTCCCATCCAGTGCTTGTAGGGCCATCAAATTTCTCCCACCTCTTTATCTACCTCTGGTAAAACAATCAGTTCACTGTTCTCTGGCAGTGAGTCAACCTGCCTCATGATACGTTTTGCCCTATAAATATGTCACCCTACTGCCCCAGCAGCATGTGTTTTCTTGGATCCCCTTCACACCCCCACTCGTATGTGGGTCCTCTCTTTCGCTTTCTGAAATGCTAGCAGTTTCCTCTTTTACTCTGCTGCTTCCGTGGACCTCCTCAAGGTTGGTAATTTGCACCCATCCCTGCAGCACTTTCTGCCCTGATTCTTCTAGTTAGCACTTGTGTTTTCTGTGCGCATCCTTGTTTTATTCTGTTTTCTTCCCTTCCCTTCCCATAAATAACAGCTTGGTTATTTCCAAGATTTCTCATAGGGACAATTCCCCGTATACATATGAGACGATCCCAGTTACCAGCCTCTCTCTCCATCTCCAAGCTAATTCCCCCAAACTGCCTATTTTGGGTAACACTGGGGCTGTTTGCATAGAGTGATAGTCAATGACTGCACTAATCATTCTGTACTAACTAATGACTGTACTAACCACATGACTGTACTAATCATTCTGCTATAGGAGGAAGAAGAGCAGAATGCTGCGTTCAGTTCTTTCTTTCAACCAGTCCTTCTGGCAGCACTACAACCAATAACTAGAGCTATTGTGAAGGCTCAGACCTGATCCTTGATTAAGCTTTTCTGACCAGTGAAAAAAGTCCCAGGTACTTCTTTTCAATCAAGCCTGAAGCTTTGGTGATAGGCAAGCAATATTTCTCTTATATATGAGACTTCAGTGGGGAATTCATTCTATGGGGTCTTACCTTAATAAAACACATACTGGGCTGGATCCAGCCAGCTTTTTCACACAGTCTTGGGCCAGTTCCCTTCCTTATTACAGCCCCTATCCAATATGGCCTTTGTCCATGACAGCCAGCATGGTGTAGTGGTTAAGAGTGGCAGACTCTAATCTAGAGAACTGGGTTTGATTCCCCTCTCTTCCATATAAAGCCTACTGGGTGACTTTGGGTCAGTTACAGTTCTCTCAGAACTCTCTCAGCCTCACCTACTTAACAAGGTGTCTGTTGTGGGGAGAGGAGGGGAAGGGGATTGTAAGTTTCTTTGACACTCCTTAAGGTAGAGAAAAGCAAGGTATAAAAATCAACACTTCTCCATTCATGTAGATCACACAGTCCCCAGCACAGATTTTTTGGCAGTCAAAAGGGCCTTCCTCTCTTTTTCACCAGTGGAAGAGCTGGTTAGAAACTTATGTTTGACCAAGACATTGCACTGACAAGTTAAGTACTATTTGGGCAGGTTCTTATGTTTAGGTTACATTTCATTTCTTTAGTTTGCCTTTACAACAGCTTCACTATAACTGTAACAAACATTTACAAAAAGTTAAGAACTATCATCTTTTTATTACAGACCAAAACTCACCAAATCTGGAAAGGTATCATTATTAATATTTTTAGTTATGAAGAAAATGTGCTCTACCACTTGGTATTTTGCTGCCAAAAATAAACAAGGCCATACTTTGACATGACAATCTTTTCAACTTTGAGGAGCCTATTCCCTACATTTGCCTGATATTTGCTACAGATATCAATTAACTCACTAACTTTGCTTCTGTTAAGAGAAAGGAATGCAATACCTGATGACAAATGATAGAAAGGTGTGTGTGTTTAAAATTACTTTCAAGAGTTATTTTCCACTCTGAGTCATTAAAATGTGCTTGTTGCAAAGAACTGTATTAAATACAATCCTTCACTTACTCAGATTATTTAATGCATCTGAACAAGTAAATATTTGATGTGACTAGACTGGAGCAAACAGAAGGATCAAATCAATTAAATTTGATTTGTTTTGTTTTATACTGTAGAAGCCAGATTCAATAAAATTCTCTCCAATTCTTTTCCACAGTAGCTAGTTCAAGGTCACATAGGACATAAAGGGTTTATTTATTTAATTTAGTTCCAGATGATTTGTGAAAAGGAAATGCTAATCTTTCTTTAACTCTTGCTTTCCAGACTTGATCCAGACTAGCATTTTTGTGGGTGCAATGAAAGCAGGATGGGGTATTCCCAACCTTCCCCTCCCATCGCAAGATTTTGGAGCACATTTCAGACTTCCACAAGGGGATACTCTTCAGATGGAAATCCTTGCAGCTATGGAAATGCTATTATTCAGGATCCAACCTTTAGTCTGAAAATGGTTTAGATGTGATGGCAAACAAGTGTACTAAACACAGTGACCAGCTTCAACCGCTCTTGGCTCCTTGAACATGTCACATTTAACACTTATACATTTGCATGCACTCAGCATATGTGCATGTACACAGATTAAAAAATCCATATATATGAAGCACCCCTAAAGACTCTTAGTGGAATGCAAGTGCTGATTTGAAACTCAGACTTTTGGAAGCTATTTAAAACAAATGATTACACTGACCATCTTTTGTCATGCCATTCCATATGCAACTGAAAGAAGTGTGAACAACAACTAGAAGGGAAATTTCTCTGTAAAGTTAAAAAGACTCAGGCCAGTCTACTTTCCAAGAGGGATTCTGTGTTTCACTTTCTGCCATTGATTTATGGTAAAGAGAGGCACATGGGCTATTATAGCCATGATCTCTCTCAATAGGGCAGATGTGATCCAGTGCCGGATATTTGCCCCAAAGGGATAAGATTCAATCTAATACATTTGGCATTCAATTAGCATAACACAGTCATCAGCTCCCCCTAGACAAATAGTAGTTAAGACTTCAGGCTGTTTCACAGTGAAGCACATCCTATAATTTGAATAGTATTTTCATGGGGAAACACATGTTAAAATCATTAGGGCAGCAGAGGGAAGGGGGAAATAGAGGGAGGCAAGCCATGCTGATTTCCTTCTGCTTAACTATAAAGGCAGGGCTCTCTCAAGTCCTTTTGCTGCCCCAAGTGTGTGTGTGTGTGTGTGTGTGTGTGTATGTGTGTGTATATATATATATGTGTGTATATATATATACACACACATACATACACACACACACACACACACACACAAAGTGAAGCAAAGGTGTACAAAATTATCCTAACAAATATTCACCTTTTCTATATGGAATTTCTCTCCTAATATGGAATGTTTTACGTTTGAAGTGGTCCAGAGACTCCCTCATGTCAGCAGGAAAATAAGCTACTTGTATTCTAAAATACAAAGTTAAAAATTCAATGTTTTTTTTCTAATCCTTCCATTTTTAGAGAAAACATGGTTACTAAACTCCATGTTCATATATACCTTTACTAATTTTCCCGATAATGATTGTGGATGTAGGATATGGTAGAAATGAAACAGTGACAGAAATAGTGAATATGCTGTGAAATCTTGAAAAGTTTTGTCTTTCAGCTGCTTTTGCCTTCTGTTCTACATGTATATAACAACTAGGAGTAAGGCCCGTTGTGGGAAGAAGTACAATGGGCTCTAGAAGGAAGCTCCAGATGAGTGTCCCAGCTGTGGCTGGTAGGGCAGCAGAGGGAAGGGGGAAATAGAGGGAGGCAAGCCATGTTGATTTCCTTCTGCTTAACTTAGGGCTGCCAAGTCCCCCGGTTGAGCGGGGGAAACACCGATTTTTAAAGCTTTCCCCCGCTTTTCCAAAATTGGCCACCGGGGGGACAAAATGGCTGCCAGCAGGGGAACCTCGGAGCCTGCCCTGCTGGCCTCTTGAACTTCTTAAAAGGGAAATTTCCCCTTTAAGAGCTGATCGAGCAAGACAGCCCCGCCCAGAGATTAAGGAGGGACTAAGATCTTTCTACTGAAGGGCTTCCGTGCAAGGTTGCTACTGAGTAAACTGCTGGGGTAAGTTGGTGTCTGCGAGCTCTTTTCCTTCTCTGTCTCTCCCCCTCTTTCTTTTTTCTGTCTGTCTGTCCACTGTGGTTTTGTCAAAGGAATAAACTGTCACTTCCAAAGAGGTAAACATCACAAGGAGAGGTTGCCTGTAGAAGGTCTGGGAGTGGGATTGTTTAAAATGTCTTGTCGTGGCTGTTTGGGTCCCCCCAATCCTCATTTCCCTTCTGCAAATAAAAGTTGGGATTCCTCATTTTTATGCCAATTTGCTGTTTCTTTCAACCATGTCCCCCCCCCCCCTCCAGCAGTAAAAATCTGCATTTTTAAAAGCATTTGTACATCAAGTAACCGGTATTTTAAGTTAGGGATGGATCCAACTAGCTTTTCTGCTGGCGAAAAGGGAAGGACAAAGGTCCTCTTTAGCCACCAAAAAGCCTATGCTGGGGGGGGGGGGGGGAGAAGTTATGGGACTTACATGGACAACAGCTGGGTGAAACAAGGGCCAGAAATAAAGCCTGGGAATTGGGCAAGAGTAAGTGAAAAAGCTGTCTGTCTGTCTCTCTCTGTCCCCATCCAGCAGAGGTCTATCAGTGGCTATTATAGCCACAAGGTCTAAATGGAACCCTTTGTCTGGGGCAGTGATGCTCTGAATTCTTGGTGCTTGGGGGGCAACAGTGGGAGGGCTTCTGGAGTTCTGGCCCCGCTGCTGGACCTCCTGAGGGCACCTGGTATTTTTGGCCACTGTTGTGACACAGAGTGTTGTACTGGATGGGCTGTACTGGATGGGCTGATCCACTGTGGCTTCTCTCCTGTTCTTATGATATGAAAATCATATTTAGCACTTGTGTAGCACTTAGGGCTTCATATTCTGCCGAGATGAGGAAGGATTCAGTAGGGCCGTTGCTCAGTGATAGAGCATCTGCTTGACATGCAGGAGGTATCAGCCTCTTCAGCTAAAAAAGGATCAGGTAATAGGTGACATTAAAGATCTCAGCCTGAGACCCTGGAGAGCCACTACCAGTCTGAGTAGTCAATACTGACCTTGATGGACCAATGGCCTGATTCAGAATTAGGAAACTTCATGAGTTCATGTGTCAGCATGTGGAAGCAACATCACAGGATGTGACATCACAAAATGATGTCACTTCCTTTCTCCTGGCTCCACCCCCAAAGTCTCCTGGCTCCACCCCCAAAGTCCCCAGATATTTCCCAAGTTGGACTTGGCAGCCCTAGCTTAACTATAAAGGCAGGGCTGTCTCAAGTCCTTTTGCTGCCCCAAGTGGGTAGTATGGGAGGACAGCCTCATGGTAACAGGTATGGTTCCCTCCACCCCTGACTTATGTTGATTTGGGGTTATGCAGTGGCAGCTAAGGGAGAAAACCACCTCCTCCTATGCCATGTCTTCTAGGTTCCAAGGGTCTGGAAAGCGGTTCCGTAGCCAGTTACAGGGTTTTCAACTCTGGGTTGGGAAATACCTGTAGATTTGAGGGGTAGAGCCTGGGGAGGGCAGGGCTTGGGGTGCGGAGGGAATTCAGCAGGGTATAATACCATAGAGTCTACTGCCCAAAGCAGCCATTGTCTCCAGGAGAACTGATCTTGGTCATCTGGAGATCAGTTGTAATAGCTGCAAAATTGTAGGGGAAATGATGTGCTGTGGCTGGGGAACACGGTGATTTCTGGGAGATATCCAAGCCCCATGGGGAGTTTGGCAACTCCAGTAACGGTTTAAGGGAAGATTGGGAGATGTATTTTACCTCAGGACACATTCAATGACTCCCAACAGCAACAGCAAACTGTTTAGAATGTTAGAGGCAAAGGCCAATCAGGCTGTATCTGCAAATGACCTCTGTGTTCTGACAGGCTATGGCGGGGAGAGGAACAGCAAACTGTTTAGAATGTTGGAGGCGAGACTCAGGCAACGCAGCCAGTGGATAAGGACAGCTTCTGAGTAATACATCATGGAGCCAACTAATTTAGGAGCATGTGGAATGTTCAGAAAGTGCCACCCCACTACTTAATTATGTATAAGGAGATATGTCTTTGTGTCTCTTACTCTCTTCCAACTAAAGATGAATCCCTATCAACACATCAAAGACAATATCCAGGGATAATTTTGCTAACAAAATTCACAGCTTTGTATTACAATTTTAAGCATGTTTACTCAGAAATAAGTCCCATTCAGTTCACTAGAACTTACTCCCTAATAATTTGTTTAGGATTGCAGCTGTCATTTCCTTTTCCAGCATGGTGTAGTAGTTAGATAAGGACCTGGGACACTGAGGATCAAATGCCCCCACACAGTCTCAGCCTAACCTACATCACAGGGTTGTTGTGATGATAAAATAGAGGAGAGGAGAGCAATGTAAATTGCTTTGGGTCCCTATTGGGGACAAAGGTGGAGTATAAATGAGGTACATAATTTTAAAAAATGTCGAACTTGAAAGGCCAATGTGAGTGCAGTATACCATTACTACAGTGCAACTGATTTTGCTGTAGCAATGCCGTTCCCAAATGGATAACATTCCCTATTATAGACAAGAAAAATTAGTTCTGCCTAAAGAAAGAATTTATGAGTGGGTCCAATAAATAATTAGCAATGTTTTCCTATTAGTCATTAACTAATACTGGCTTCAGAAAGATGCCAAACACCAACACATGCCTCTGCAGTGCCTCTCTGGGCATTCCCAGGACCCAAAAACCAATCAAAAGAGCAAAGTTATCAAATATGCCTACAGCAAAACAAATGACAATTGAGCACATAGCTTGCTTTGTGCTAGTGACAAATAAGAATGTTCAGTCAGAGCTATACAGAGTCAAGAAACTTAACAAAGGTCTGCTTTGTTCTGTGAGCTGGCCCTTTGCTCCCACATTATTGCTACACAATGAAGACTGTATATTTTCCTCAAACACTGCCACATTGGATATTCATTAAACCCATCAGATGCATGCACAGTGTACATCCATTACAAGCAGAAGTCTCCCTGTATATGTTTGACTGGTTCGTGCATATACAGGGCTTGTGACAGATACCACTGATGCTTGAAGAAGCCAGAGATTTTTGGTCTCCACATCTGGAAGTTATTCATATGGCAGTGGCCAATATGTGGTAGTCTCAGTACAGACAATCAGACTGAATGAAGGCATGGCAGACTGTGGGGACATTTATTATTACAACTGTAATAACTACACAAGCACATCATGCCAAAACGATTGCAGGTTTTATTCGAACAAAGCAGGGCCTTTCCGGGCCTCTGCTGGAACACAAAACTAACAGCCAACAACAAGCCTAGGAAAGTGAAATCAAACTTCAGCACATGCTTTTCTGGGCCGTAAGGGACCAGGGGAAAATAACTATGCAGTTCCATAAGGAAACATCACCAAATTCACAATTTCCCATGATATAACAACTAGTGGGTTAACTGGTATAGTTAGTCCAGAACCCACTAACTAGTTTAGCAGAGTGCTTTAAGTCACATGTGCAGGAGCGTCTTTGCACCAGGTAACCTAGTTTAGTTACAAAGTTACACAGAGCCACTTATCAGACTAATAGTAGTCTCTTTATTTAGGAACTACATTCTAGATAGGAAAGCTTAGAGATAGGATAGTATTCTAATCTAACTTACTGTGGATGGATGCAGACGGTAAGAGGGCCATCTGCATCCTGGTGCCAAGATGGGGACAGCATGTCCTCCGTCTTGCTATGTGCAAGGAGAAGTGTGTTCTGGGAGAGGATGAATAGAACGAAGGAAGAAGTTCCCTGAGAGTAGCAATCTATATTTCAAAGGAAACAGTGACAGAAGAGTAAACACAGGAAGAAGCTTGGTCTGCCTGTCTAGCCTATCTAACTCCACATAGTCTAGAGGATGAGGCAGGTGACAGTGTCCAGTCCTTCACTTCCAACCACCACCACCACCTTACTGCAGATTTAGATATGCGGTAAAGCCGAAGACATAGTTTTGCTACAGCTATCAAGATGAACCCAGTGGCATGTGAACTGTCCTTTATTTGAGCCAAACACCACAGGGATGTCCTTCATCATGTATTTAATAGTGATGGGTGCTTCTGCTGCGCAGATTAAAAAAATCCCCAAGGGGAAGCCACCCAGGTCTTGAATATATCTTTCTGGGGTAATCCCCAGATTTGCCATACACAAAAAGGCAAAATGTTGAAAAAACAATTGGGGCTAACTCCCCGCCCCCCAGCAGAGGGAAAAAATCTGACCTGACTGATGAAAAGAAAAAGGTCGAGATCAGCCAACAGAGGAAATAAAGGAAAGTGAACCAACCAAAGGAACCAAGTAATTGGGTAGGTTGTAGAGGTGGGATGAAATCTAGTGATGAAAAAGGCTGGTCAGGGAGAAATCAGTCAATCGGTCAGGTGAAAAAAAGGAAGAGAATGGAGGCAGAAAAAAGGGGAGTTAGCAGGGGGTAGTGATACAAAAATGGGTTTTCCTTTCCTCGATGGAGCAGTGGGAGCAAAAATAGGGGAACTGCCATCATGCAACACTGATTTCTGCAGTCCCTCTTTCCCAGTGTTCTGGAAGCATTTCTAGAAGGATCAGTCTTTACAGACAGTGTATGACTTCATGTTTTTTCCAGCAGAAATTTGCAACCCTACTCCTCAGGCTAAGCTTTGGGTCATCTGAATGTACCTTCAGGGTAGGCCTAAAGAACCTAGTTTCTTCCTTTAACCAGATGTCTTAAGCAGAAAGCCAGTACATGTTCCTCTGAAAGCCAGGAACAAACCCCACATCATTTTATCAACAGAAATCCTAATGCTTTTCAAGAGGATATTTATAAGAGCAAAGATTCAAGAAACATACCTCTCTATTACTGGCCCAGGCCAGCTTGACCTCATCAGATCTCAGAAACTAAGCAAGGTCAGCCCTAGTTAGAACTTGGATGGGAAACCACCAAAGAAATCCAGGGTTGCAGAGTCAGGCAATGGAAAACCACCTCTGTTCATTTCTTGCCTTGAAAACCCCGTGGGGTCACCATGAGTTGGTTGCGACTTGACAGCACTTTCTACCACCACATTACTGTATTACTGAAGACCCAAATATCTTTTTAAAAACAGCACATTTCTTATTCAGTTATTTGGGGATTCCTGACCCGAAAAGAGAGTGCGAGCTGAATTCCACTTTTGGATCAGACATCTAATTTAGCATGCACTGCAAAGTCATATCTAACTTTTGAGGATGAACCTGTAAACAAACATCCAGCGGTTAACATCACACTAATTCTTGCTGTTCTGCAAATGCCCCATCAATCTCCTCTGATTTCTCCCAACAGCACAGAATGCTTGGCATGAAAATGTCACCTATATCTCTCATGCAAGGCTTTCTTTAAATAGCATATAACAGACCATGAACAGGGGCCAAAGGCCCTGGACACCTAATAGTAGAAGAGTAGAGAAGTGAGTGGGAATGGAGCAGCAGACACTTCCCCACTGCTATGTTTGCTGTAACGTAGCAAAGGCCCTATGCACTATGTGTGGGGATACAGCCTCCCTCCCTCCCCTCTCTTTCTCCCTCTGTGTGTGTGGGGGTCTGCCTCTGAAATCAGGGACTCCAGAAAAAGATTCCAGTCATGGAGTTGTATCTAGACTAAATTTCCCAATGGCAGGATGCAACTTTCCTCCCCCTGCCACCCATGCAACCTACTGATCTCTAGCGATGTACACTTCAGAATGTTTTGGATTTGGATTTCAGGAAGGGTACCATTATTCCAGATTATTTCAGTCTCCAGCACTGTTTCAGAATTCAAGGTTGCTTTTATTTGCAGGTTCATTGTTCCCTATGTAGGACTTTTTCTGGGGTGTGGGGGCTAGCAGATGACAGCAAAATTGCAGGTAACCTGGTCTTGCCTGTCCACTAACCTCCCTTCCCGAGTTTCAAGCAAATTGGACCAAGGGGGCCCTGAACAACATGGCCCCAGCCATCCTAATTGTCTCTATGGTTTCCTATAGGGGAAAATGCCATGCTTTCTCCAGGGCAAAGCCAAACGACAACAGTAACAACTGGCCAAAAGCCTCCAAATGCAAACAGAACCAGAGAATCCATTCCAAGCCATCTTAAGTAAGGAACTCTGTGGCAAGCCCAACAGGATGAATGCCATACCAGAGAATCTACTTGTCATGACTGGATAGACAGTCCTAGTGTTCCTCTTAACATCTGAACCCATTGCCTGAGAGAGTTGTCTCCTTCTCCCTCCCTTCTGTTGCCAAGGAATCCTACAAAGTTGACAAAAAATAGACCTGGGAGCCTTAAAATTCCTGCCCCAAATATTCCTGAATATTCCCAGAGTTTTGGGAACCTGATTATCATTATTCTGGAGAATCCAAATACTGCTTTGAATACCTGAATATATTTTTAAAAATACCAACAAGGTATCTTTTGAATATATAGTCAGACCAGAAGTACCTGAATGCATATCCATACTGATCTCTAAGAAATGCTGCTCCTGATGTTACTAAACTAGCCTAATTAATTAATTGGTTGATTGGAGATTTTAGTTTTCAGTGAGAGCCGGGTAACTTGGGATGTTTTCCACCTTTGTATACCAAGATCCTTCCTCCAGAGAACTCTCAACTGAACCAGGCTGATGTTTAACTAATAGAGTTTTATTGAAAACTACTAGAAGGCAAAACACACATACAAAATACGTACTAGAAACACACTGGCTAAGAAGGATAGTGAGATGTGGAAAAATAGATTTTGTGGAAGAAGTTATATCTACCAGTCTTGAAGAGATTCAGGTCTGTCCAGAAGGTCAGAGGTCTGTTGAAGAGCAAGGCAACCAGCGTCTTGGGTGTAGGGTTACACACACACACACACAATGTGGGTAGCTTGGGTATATTTATACCCAAACATGATTCCTGAGGGTATGCTGAGGTAGTTGCATCAAATGAACAACAGTGTCGATGCAATTACAGGAAGGTTTCCAGAGACCTGGACAAATGGTTAATAGCTCTCCTGGAGCGGATAATATCTGTGGATGCCCAGGATGAAGAGGAGCTTCCAGGTGTTGAGTGGGGGAATGGAGGAAGCAAAATCGGGATAAAAGAAATTATCATGAGGTGTGATGCTGTTTTCCTGAGAGATCCCAATGTTGTAAAATATACATTACTTTAGGATGGGTGAGAACAATTATCAAGCCAGCCTCCTTTAACGAACTTCTGGATACTTTTAGGCTGTGCCTACCATTCATTTCCCTAGGCCAGGCTTATGAAACAGATTTAATTTCTATCCAAAGTGATTTTATATGAATTGTGTACGACATTACTTTCTACTGGAAAACCAACTGCCCCTCTGTGAGATGGCACTGACTGGTAATGTGGCAGGATAGGAATCCTGAAGAATGACAGAGGGCAATCTATAGTGGGAAAGGGGAATTGAGGAAAATTGCCAATTTATCCTGGATCCAACTCATTGTGCCAGATCTTGCAGGGACATGAAGGCTCTGTGCCTAAGTTAAACTAACTATATGTCCAGAGCATCTGCTTTGGTCATATAAAGTGCCAGGTTCAAGCCCCAGCATTTTCAGTTAAAAAGATCAGGTAGAAAGTGATGTATATCTCCCCTAGAACCTTCCTAACTGTGACCCTGGTGGGCCACTATTAGTTAGAGGAGGCAGTACAGACCTTGATAGATGGATGGTTTGACTCAAGAGTCAAAAGAGATGTTAGGGAGACATGAGTCAGGACATGGGTGCCCAACCCAATCACTGTCACACATATGAGTGTGAGCACCCCTTTTGAGTGTTGGTCCTCCTCTCTCTTGGCTGTCATGTTCTCTGCACTGGCTCCTCTCGGGCCTTAGGAAGTGGGGATTGGGAGGTTGTCAGCCACGCACCAGAGGTTCTGCCTCTCCTCCCCTGGAGCAGCACTCTGCCTTGCTGCCTGACCTTGTGCTGCCTCCTTCCTTCTTGGCCTGCCCATGGAGCACTCCTTTTATATATGACTTTGTCCTGCCGCCTCCACCCCTGAAGAGCAAACCAGCCACCCTTCGCCATTAACCCAATTGCTCCTGTACTTGTGTCTAGCCCAGCTATGCTTATTTTCTTGGGTCAGGTGGCCCTCAATAATCAGCTGCTGGCCAGCTCTCAGGGTTTCTAGGCTGTCTCCCCACCCCTTGCTGGCTGATGACATCACCAGCCTGGGCCAGGAGAAGGCTCTCTTCAGTTGCTGCCTCAGTGGATCTTCTTTCTCTGCAGGCAGCCTTCAACTTCAGCCTGACTCACCCCTGGGGCAGATGTTTGTGTGGCAGGCCTGCTACTGTGATTCCCACTAGGAGAATTATCTGTACATGATCACGTTATGTGTACAAGTGCCATCTTTTAAATTTTGTAGGCATGTCATTATTCATCCCCAAGTTTGGCTGTGATGCACAGATTCTGGGCCCCGGGCTTTTGCTCACGGACTTTTGTGCAGGATGGGGTCCAGAATCACTGCTATCCCAACTGGAGCCCCCTGCTGGCCCCTCTGCCAGGGCCAGCAAGGGGTGACCCTCACTCCATGTGAGGTAGGTGGGAACCATTGCTGGAAGTCAGCTGCTCAAGCTTCAGACGGAAGGGAACAAATGAACACTGCAAAGTAGATTGCCCTAGTGCAAGTTTTTCTTCTTTTCTGTTATTTTTCTGCTATTTTTAATCTTCCCCTGTCTGTTGGAAGGTGAGACTATGAGCAGTGCCCAACACAAGGCCCAGGACAGCTCCCCTGTAACCCATTGGCTAAGACTGCCCCGGTGTTGTGTTTAAAGTCCTACTAAAATGCGGCCATGGCCAGTTTGCATGCTTTCTTGATATGGACTGGTGGCTCCAGTCCCAGATATTTAAAGGGTACTAGCTGTAAACATTTCAGCAGAATGTTCCAGACAAGTTATAATTCACAGAAGTTTCAAATATGTTTAAGAACACACTGCAAAATTTGTTAAGCTTCCTCCCCCCCCCCCCCCCCCAGTTTTCTGAGTATGGGTCACAACAATTTCCTTAAAATAAGCATAATTAAGTCAAAAGCAGAAGATTGATTTGTTTTACATTTATTCACTGATGTTTCACTCCCACGAACAGTACATGAGTTCCAAGTACTTCTGTATCTTTTGATGTATGCATTCAAAAGAAGCCATGGTGCTCCTCAGACTGCTTTTAGGGCTTAAACCCTGTAACCAGTTAACTAGACAAATCTCCATTGACTCTAGATATTATAGGATTCTTATTATTAAATGGTTGTGATCAAGAGATGTACACACAAGAGATACTTCACACAGTCAGACAACACCCCCCCCCCCCAAACAGGCCACCAATAAGCAGTGTTTTAACTATCTGTGTTTGAGCAGGCACAAAAGACTCCAGTGGTTTTAAAAAGTTGCAGCATTATGTATGTTGTTGTCATGCACAGCTAGTTATGCAGAGGTGAGAAAGGCTTCGTTTGCCCAGATTGCCTCTTTGGTACCGCTGTTAAAGAGACAGAAGCCCTGGTCTGCTTTGCCTGGGTTATCGTCATGTGTAAAATCTAAGCCTTGGCCTCATAACATTTCAGATATTTATTCCTTCCATCATCTTCCCTCCCAGTTTTTGTGGCAAAGAGGATGTTATGATACACATTGGGGGTGGGGGGGGAGAGGAATAACAAAAGCAAAACCACAATAGTAACCTCTGACTATCTTTGCACATTATTTCAAATGGAGCAATAATCTCATAACAGTCTTGATGTTGTGGGCTTTCCATTAGCAAACAGCCCATTCCAACAGCAATTCCGTCGACTAAATACATCTTTTAAAAAGACCACAAACAGTCATCATTCCCAAAGGTCAGCTTGTGGGATATAAAATGCACAATAAAAAGGGTTGTGGATGTTTTACTGAAGGACCTGGCTCGTTTTCATTCATTAAAATTTCAACAGTATGAAACTGGGTGCATTTGCGCCCTTAACAATACAAACGCCAGCTTCAAGGCAACAGTATCATCATCCACACCTAACATATTGTACTAACAAGAAGAATTTCTGTGGCATGGGCCATCCAATCATTCACAGCCAAAGAAAAGGCAAAGTCCATAATGGACAATAGCAAGGTATACCGTTGGGACAAAAGAACACTGATTTCGGTTTGGAAATATACTGAACAACATTAGGTTACTTTTTTTCTCCAGACTGCATGCTACTACTGCTTTTCTATTTCCTTTTAGTATTTAACTAGTTTATGAACTTACATTATATCATGTGTTCTAAATATTTTGTTTGCAGCACAGCTGAGGAAGCATACTGCTTGTATTGATAATTAATGTACAAACAGCACACATGTGTAGTGGGGGAATCAGGACGTGACACACTGTGACCATTCTCCACCTACCCAAGTTTTGTGAAACAATGCTCATTGGTGTCTTGGGTCAATGGACATCTTTGTGTTTCTTACAGAGACTCTTAGAATTCTCACCTATGTCCACTAATGGAGAGTAAATACATGCTAAAGACTGTATCAATCTTTCCTATTATATAAAGCCATTTTAAGATTCCAAGGCGCAAGATTCCATGGGGCGCCAAAATCAGTAGGCTGGACGGACTGCCACTCAAAAGGGGAACCCTGGCCACTGGCTGCATTCTCTCCCTGCTTTGCCTTAGTCCCACCCACAGAGCCACCGGCCAGCATCCTGGCCTTAGTCTGGAAGGAGTCAGAGAAGGGGAAGGACCGAATGGGTGCTGGGTCCACTCTTCTCTTCCGCCCACTGCCAGGTGGGTCTAACTGTCCCCCTCAGTGGTCTGCTTCTATCAGTGAAAAGACAATGGACTATCAGCATAACCCCCTCCCACACACACTGCCAGCATGCCCAAAATAAACTGTCAGAATAAACTGTCAGAAACAGGGGGCCATTTCACACAGCACCCCATAGCGCTTCAGGACCAGTACAAGCACTCAAGAACGCTTGGGAGGAGGTTTCAAGGTAAACCGGTTCAGGAATGCTTCCCCAACGGGACAGGCACATTTCTGTGTGAAAGGGCCAATATGTTCCGTTAGGGAACCGGTACTAATAAGGTTCTGTGTGAAATGCCTGACAGAAACCATTACTGAAGAGTTCCTGAAACAGAACATATTGGCTGTGTGAAATTCATCAGGCTCTCTCTCCTGCTTAGCTCCACTACGGCTGGCTGGCTAATGAGGTGGGCCAGCAACCATCAAACCACTGTCCTCAACCCCCTGCTGTGTGGCTGACTTCCCCTTAGGGTGGCCAATCTCCAGGTGGGACCTGGAGATCTCCTGCTGTTACAATTGATTTCCAGATGACAGAGATCAGTTCCCCAGGAGAAACTGGCTGCTTTGGAGGGTAGACCTTATGACATTATAGCTTGCTGAGTCCTTCTATCCCCTCCCCCCAAAAAATGCTGCCCTCCACAGCATTTACCCCCCAAATCTTCAGGTATTTCCATCACAGGGTTGCCAGGTCTGGGTTGGAAAATCCCTGGAGACTTTGGGGATGGATCCAGGAGAGGGTGGGGTTTGGGGAGGGGACTGGCCTCAGCATGGTACAATGCCATAGAGTCTACCCTCCAAAGCCATTTTCTCCAGGGAAGCTGATCTCTGTCAGCTGGAGATCCATTGTAAAAGTGGGAGATCCCCAGGCCCCACCTGGAGGTTGGGAACCCTATTCCATCATCAGAGCCAACAACTTTCTCCTCAGTGCCCGTTGCTGGGCAACCAAGCTTGCTTCTCTGAAAGCCCCTTTCCACATCTATGATGGCCTTTGGGAGAAAACTCATTGGGGCCAGCTGAACAGAATGCCATAGAGGCCACCCTCCAAAGCAGACATTTTCTCCAAGGGAGGGGGGAAGATCTGTTGTCTGGAGTTCAATTGTAATACCTGGTGATCTTCAGGCTCCACCTGGAGGTTGGCTACCCTAGGCGTAGCTGTCAGTGCTTCAGAGCAGGATCTGCTAGATCAGGTTCTTCCTGAGTGGGTGATTTCGGGCCAGTCACAGACTTTCAGCCTAACCTACCTCACAGGGTTGTTGTGCAAGTCAAAAAGGGGGAGAGAAGAATGATGTCAGCTGCTTCGGTCCCCATTGCAGAGAAAGACTACTTTTCCTCCAGGGGAAGTATGGTTGCCAATCTCCAGGCGAGGGCTAGAAACCACTCAGAATTACAAGTGCTCTCCAGATGGCAGAGCTCAGTTCCCCTGGAGAAAATGGTGGACTCTATGTCCTCATATCCTGCTGAAACGGACCCTTTATGACAGCCAATGTGACATAGCAGTCAGGGCTTCAGAACACAGTGGAGGCTGCAGGGGGGGAGGAATGGAAACTTGAAGAGTGTGGTTGATGATTGGCAGGAAAGTAGACAGGGTTGCCAACTCCAGGTGGAAAATTCCTGGAGACTTGAGGGGTGGAGCCTGGAGACAGTGAGGTTTGAGGAGGAGTGGGACCTCAGACAGGTACAATGCCATAGACTCCACCCTCCAAGCCAGCAAGTCCCTCATGGGGAACCATTGTTGCCAATCTTCAGGTGGGGGCTGGAGAGCACTCAGAATTACAACTGCTCTCTAGGGGGGAGGGGGGAGGAGATGGAAAGCTGAAGCAAGGGGGCAGATAACGATACATTGACAGTTGGCTGGGAGGTGGAGTTGCCAACTCCAGGTAGAAGAAGAAGAAGAAGAAGAAGAGATTGGATTTATACCCCGCCCTCCACTCCCCAAGGGAGTCTCAGAGCGGCTTACAAACTCCTTTTCCCTTCCCCTCCCCACAACAGACACCCTGTGAAGTAGGTGGGGCTGAGAGAGCTCTTTCCCAAGCTGTCCTTGAGGGAACAGCTGGTACAGAGCTATGGCTTGCCCAAGGTCATCCAGCCAGGTGCAAGTGGAGGAGAGGGGAATCAAACCCGGTTCTCCCAGATTAGAGGTAGGGACATTCCAGGAGATTTGAGGGGTGGACCCTGGAGACGGTGAGGTTTCAGCAGGGGTGAGACCTCAGACAGGTTCAGTGCCATCAACTCCACCCTTCAGACCACCCATTCCCTCATGGGAAACCATTGTTGCCAATCTCCAGGGGAGGAATGGAGATCACGCTGAATTACAACTGCTCTTCAGATGGCAGAGATCTTCCCCTGGAGAAAATGGTGGACTCTGTGTCATTATGCCCTGCTGAAGTCGCCACAGCAAATTGACACTGAGTGCCCAAGGCCGGGGCATTCTCCCAGAGCCTCTTTCTAGAGCCCATTGTATTTATTTCCACAATGGGCCTTATTCCTAGTCATTATATAAAGATGGTACGTAGTTATTGCTCACCATTTTGTTTTTATCTAAAGGACTCTCTCCCTATGTCCTCATGCACCAGTTGCAGTACTCAAGCTGCCACTTTCTAGTTGTCCACCCACTCAGGGCAGCCCACTAGGCATTGGTTAGAGCCCACTCTCTGCAACAGGCTTCCTGAAGAGGTGGGAAGGGGGGTCACTCAAAAAATGCTTAGGAGAAACTGGAAGGCCATTTTATTTGCCAAGACTTTTAATGGGAAAGAGACTGCAGGTATCTTTTGAGGGGAGGAGGACACTGGGGGTATTATTTTATTCTGTATACTTTAAATTGTGATTTGATAGCTGCTTTGAGTCATGAGTAAAGGCAGGATACAAATAGTTAAATGAATGAATGAATGAAATGTATATAAATAAAAAATGAGATAAGAAAAAAATATCCGTTAAGTCCTGGGGGTTTCATTGTTCTGAGTGTTGTAATAACTTGTAACTCATCAATTTCCCTTTCTAGTCTGTTCCTAAAGTTCTTTTGCCATAAAACAGCTACTTTGAGGTCACCCACTGAATGTCCTGAAAGGTTGAAGTGTTCTCTACAGGTTTCTCAGTCTTGTGATACTTGATGTCAGATTTGTGTCTATTTATCCTTTGGGGTAGGGTTTGACCTGTCTGTCCTATGTAGAGGACCAAAGGGCATTGCTGGCAATGGAACCCCCAGGACTTGATGGGGATATTGGTTTCTTATCTCAATACATATGCTAATATCATTCAGTCATTACATTTGTATTCTCACCGATCCCCCAGAAAGGCTACACATCCTCTTTATTTTATTTTATTTCTTATTTGGAATAGTAGAATGCAATGTAATGAATAGCAGAATGTCATGTAATTTGGAATGGTAGATTGGAATGTATTTCTCCGGTCTGGGGACAGAGGAGATACATTGCACAGCCAATCACACCACCTCAAAGAAGAGGATGCTATACTGTTGCCTCCACAATTTAGAGGAGACAGATGGAATGTAACAACAGGGTCTCAGTTAATTATTCTAAGCATTCCACAGTTAAGAAGGATACATCTGGCCATCAATCTCCAATTTTGATATACTGATATATGTTTCCCCCAGAATTAAACCCAAACTAATGGTGACCATATAAACTAAGCTTGTTATTTCAGTTTGGTCCTTGCATCTGTTAATCACATTTATTATGCTGTATGCTAATTTGCTGCTCACCCTCTACATATATATATGGACTGGTAACTTCCATTTCCAGTGATTCTGAAAAAGTGTGTTTGCACATGAAAGCTTAAACCTTGGATAAAACTTTGTTGGTCTTAAAGGTGCCACTGGACTTAAACTTTGTTCTGCTGCTTCAGACCAACACTGCTACCCACCTGAACATTTTTCAGAGTAGGAAATAGCTAATAGTGTATACTGTATTTTATTAATCACATCCCAGAAAAGGGGTTTTTAGGGGTGTGTGTGTGAAAGATTTATGATCTATAATGGATTCTCTGTTCCTGATACCATCTATCCATTAGGATTACAGGACATCACATGTCACTTTGTCATGCAGGCATGTTTTAGAGAAATTCATTTCATATTTTCAATGGCATGAATGAATATAAAATACTAATGATAATACTCCATGGTTCAACTGCTGTAAAATTATCAGAAAAAAACTTTAAACAATATTCTGCAATTAATCAAAAAATGGGGATACTGCCAAAGAATAACATTATTACAAAGATGTGTACTTGCAAAGAATAAACAATGCTATACAATTTTTTGCCCCTCCTACCCACATCAAGGAAAAAAGGCCTGAGAAACAAAATGTTCTTTCTCTAATTGACATTTCACACAGCCCATAGATTATTTAATAAAGAACAAATTACACAGTTTACATTTATACATCTGATTCAAAAGACAGAAAGAGCAAGCAAACAGGAGTTGGCATATTATCCATTTTTGGACTAACATAAATATGCTTTTCTAGGGGTCATTTCGTAGAAAAAGAGGTGCAGGAGCTCATTAGCATAACTCATTAGCATAACGTATTTGCATATGCCACACCACCTAACATCACCTGAAGTATGTTAGAAGGCAAGAAAGAAGAGAGAGAGAAGGGAGGGAGGGAGGAATGAAGGAAGAGCTGGCAGAGAGAGGACAGCTTCTAATCCAGGCCTCAGAAATACCACTATTCTGGGAGGATAGCTTCAGTGGTGGCTGCAGTCTTCAGAAGGCTGGTCGGAGGAACAAGGACCTTTCCAGGGGACGGGTCACTTTGCTGCAGCCATGACACAAGTAGGCATTCCCCTGTGGGGGGTGGGGGCTGGCACCAACTCCCGGAGCTGAGCTCCCCTGAGCTCCTGCTTGAAATGACCCCTGTGCTTTTCATTGTGCTTTTTTCTGTATATGTTCCTGTATATGTTTAATAAGTAACCTTGAAGAAGGCTGCCTCAAACAATTAGAAGATTAATTTCATTGTTTATGATAATGAATATTTGTACCCCTGTGAACACTTATGGGGAAAGTATCTTGGAGCTCTAGGTGTTGGTAGTGTGCAAGTGGAAATATACTGTGCTTATTGTCCCCCAACAGGGCAGCCCAAGGAGGGGAGATTTTCAAACAGTGGAAGGTATAGTGGGAAGAGTGAAAATTTCCCTTCTCTGTGCTATATCTCCAATCCCCTTTGGATTCCCTTGTACCTACTTTTTTGCAGTTAAATTACACATTGAGGGGTTCTGATAGTATTGCCAGCCTCCAGGTAGTACCTGGAGATCTCCCACTATTACAATTGATCTCTAGGTGACTAAGATCAGTTCCCCTGGAGAAAATGATTGTTTTGGAAGGTGGACTATATGGCATTATACCCTGCTGCCTCTCCTTTTTTACATTTAAAATTATTGTCTCTGACTCCTTTGGGACTCTATTCTGGTGTAGGTTGGAGCTGGGGGTAGGGTTGCCATCCCCCCACTTGGGGCAGGGGATCTCCAATATCAGTGACCTCAATCTGCCACTGGTCACTTAGCCAGCAGGGGAAGCCCCACCCCTGAACAGTAGCATCCTGCACGGATACCACCAACAAGATGACATCACCACTAGTGATTCCTTGCCAACAAAAAATTAGCATAGGGACAAATGTTCTAGATTAGCTCTTTAAGTGATAGTTTCCTACTTTTCAGGAATTCTTGATATAAGAGAATTTTAAAACAAATTAATTCCTGGCTTGGGCCCCTAAACTAACTGCAGATATTATTGGCACAATCTATCCTTTGTGCCCACAAGAAGCTCTTATACTTTCCAGCTGATTCAGAGAGAAAAAACTGTGCCTGATGCAGATAGTCTTTCCCCAACAGGGAGTCCATCAGCCAAATTACAAACATATAATTAGCAAAAAAATCTAGCTTTTGCATATTTTTGGTGTAAATTCTATACTTTGCATATCATTCATATGGGCCTGGTAGCTTCAACATAGCTGGTACATGCATTAAACTGTATTCTCATTGACATTAAATGTGCAATCCACCAACTAGTCAAAAATTTTTACATCAGCATGAAACTTAAAGTGCATAATGAATTGGGGCAAATTTATCCTTTGTTCCATGTACCATTAAAGCATCATTTTTTTTAACCAAAGGTTATGTTTAGAATAACAAGGGCTAGACCCTTTCTTCCTTTGAGTTGGAAATACCAAGGCTTATGCTGGAACAAACAACTGACTTATCTGTTAATGCTCTTGAGTAACATCTTTCAAACTCATTGTGCTTTAGACCAAGTTCTTTCACTAACATCATTATGAGAATAACTGAATTATAAAATCCATCCATTTAGATACAGTTCCATGTTTTCACAGCTAGCGCCTTTGAATCTTGATGTATAATATTAAAAGATCTTTTACAAAGTTGATCATTACATAATTTTGCCCAGGCATTTACAATGGAGGCACTAATTGTACTCTAGGGTTTTCTACTTTATTATGAGCAAAGTAAAGTATGCTATTTTTATTGAATTCAAAATATTGACTTTTGACCTAAAGCGAGTTTAGTAAACTTAGAAAACTGCACATCACATAATATGCACTATAACTGCAATACTAACCTTTCCTATGTATTCAATATCATGCAAGAAACTGAAACTCATGGGTTTTTTTTAATAAGAAAAGACAGAAAATCCTTATTAATTATTAAATCTATATTTTGCAGCATAGGACCAAAAAAATGCAAACCTGAAATGAAACTGCTCTTCTGTCCTCCACCTCATTCATGCATGTTAAATCATTCATTGGCTAACAACATACAAAGCATAAAAACATAAGAATGTAAGAGAAGCTAATGTTGGATTGGGTCAATCCAGTCCAATACTCTGTCACACAGTGGCCAAAAATACCAGGTGCCATCAAGAGGTCCAACCAGTGGGGCCAGGACACTAGAAGCCCACCCACCATTGCCCCCCCCAAGCACCAAGAATACAGAGCATCATTTGCCCCAGACCAAGAGTTGAGGCTAATAGCCATTGTTGGACCTCTGCTCCATATGCTTATTCAATTCCCTCTTGAAGCCGTCCATGCTTGTAGCTGCCACCACCTCCTGTAGCAGTGAATTCCATGCATTAATCACTCTTTGGGTGAAGAAGTACTTCCTTTTATCTGTTTTAACCCGACTGCTCAGCAATTTCATCGAGTGCCCACGAGTTCTTGTATTGTGAGAAAGGGAGAAAAGGACTTCTTTCTCTACCTGCTCTATCCCATGCATAATCTTGTAAACCTCGATCATGTCACCTCCTCAGTCATCATGTCTCCATGCTAAAGAGCCACAAGCGCTTTAACCTTTCTTCATAGGGAAAGTGTTCCAACCCTTTTATCATTCTAGTTGCCCTTATCTGCACTTTTTCCAATGCTAATAATATCCTTTCAAAGGTAACTAGAATTGCACACAGTATTCCAAATGAGGTTGCACCATCGATACAGGGGCATTATGATACTGGCTGATTTGTTTTCAGTTCCCTTCCTAACAATCCCCAGCATAGCATTGGCCTTTTTTATTGCAATCACACACTGTCTCAACATTTTCAGTGACCATGTAAAAGTCTTCGGGCAGCGCTGGCTCTTCAGCTTGGAAACAGAGATGAGCACCGCCCCCTAGAGTCAGATTTGACTGGCTTTCGAGCAAGGGAAACCTTTACCTTTACTTTACCTTTATCTACTTCGACTCCAAGATCTCTCTCTTGGTCAGTCTCTGCCAGTTCGGACCCCATCAACATGTATTTATCGTTAGGATTTTTGGCCCCAGTGTGCATCACTTTGCACTTGGCCACACTGAACCCCATTTGCCACGTTGACACCCACTCACCCACCCTTTGGAGTGCCTCACAATCCTCCCTGGTTCTCACCACCCTGAACAATTTTGTGTCATCTGCAAACTTAGCCACTTCACTGCTTACTCCCAACTCCAAATCATTAATGGACAAGTTAAAAAGCATCAGACCCAGTAGTGAGCCCTGTGGTACCCCATTGCTTACCACCCTCCACTGTGAAAATTGCCCATTTAGACTCACTCTCAAAACAACATAACCCACAGATTACTGAGGTTGCACCATTCACATTTGACTCAGTCAAACCAGATAACCAGCCATTATGCAGAAAATTTACTAAGCACTCATTGCTGAAACCACTAAAATTATGGTGCCCTCTGAATTTTTCAATTTTTTCAAAAGGATCTGGGCTGTTTAGCACCAGTCCAAATCATAAGCATGTTTGGTTAGACGTCCACCTGAATGAGTTCAGTGGGGTTTAATTTTCAGCAAAAGGGTTTAGAAATGCAATCAAAATTAAAAGGGCAACATCACGCTAGTGATCAAAATATGAAGACAGCATCCTTTGTCAGCAGTTAGCTTTATAGAAGAAGGAAATGGAGAGCAAAACAAGTCTCCCATTTACCCAAATGGACTGCCAGCAAACCTTAGTGCAACCGTTACCACTCCTTTCACAGAGTTGTTTGATTGTGGGTTGGTGACTGGGATTGCCCAAAGGAGCATTGCTAGTATTTCTCAGAATGCCAGGTTTGGCCTAGGGTTACAAACTCCAGGTTGGGAAAACCTCATAAATTTGGGGGTGGAACCAGAGAGGGTGATGTTTGGGATTGGGAGGGGAGGAACTCAGGCAGGGTATAATGTCATACAGCCCACCTGCTGAAACAGAGGAACTGCTCTCTGTAGCCTGAAAATGATTCTCAGAGAACTCCAGGCCCCACCTGGAAATTGGGAATCCTAGATTTGGCTCCTTGAGTCCATTATATTAAGTGTTTATGAAGAGTTCATTGGCTGTGGATGTCTTTTGGGAACTTCAGGCTTGAAATGCTGTTCAATATGTTAGTGGTAAGAGACAACATAGTAAGGATTGTGGCCCTTCCTGGTGCAATTAAATAGCACCCTTGCTTCAGGCATGGAATAGAAAGCAAACGATATGTGTATTGTATTTTCAACACAGCATTCAGTCTCCTGGAATGGCTTCCAAAAGAAATGAGATGGTACCCCGATCTTGTGGAGACCACATAAAGGCCATTCTGGTAATACAATCATGTTTAGAGCCTGATCCTTCAATATGCCCTCTCACTTTGAAATCAGCTGAACTGAAATCAGCAGCTGACATCTGTAAGACTCTTTAAGGTTGAGAAGCAAAGAAATGCCTATTTTAGGGACTGACTATACATCTGGGGGGAGGGAAATCTGTTAAATCATAGTTTCTCTTAGATAATATGAATTAGAATAATTGTATTACTACCTTCCTACTCTTTTCAGAATGTTGAATCACAATGACCTCCCATCTGGCGCCTTTGGTCTGGTCATAAACTAAATGAGTACCTCTGTGTATACCAGATGTATTACTCCCTGAGATCCTATTCTAAGGCCTGGACCAGGAGCAGAAATTGGTCAAAGAGCATAATATTTTTTAAGTTTCCATTATTCCAAGACCTCATGGCCACTTGTAGTATCCTCCATCATTGTAGCCCAGTTGTGTGTGACTTAACATTGAACAAGTGTCTACCTTTTTTGAATGGTAATTTGTAAATCTAAACATTCTCTGTGTGTGTGTTGTGTGTGTGTGTGTGTCTCAGAGAGAGAGGTTAGGATGTGCAGTTAAAACTCTGCGAATCAAGATCCAACCCAATACATGTTCCTTTGTAAATACTCTAAATCTGACCAGAATTATTTTAAATATTTGTGAGCATTTGGAAACCTTCTGATCTCACCTTATATTTGGAATCATTCCCCTATACAGATGGGTATGATAGTGAAGGCAAAGGAAGAGAATTGATCACACATGTGCCTGATAGGGGTACTTTGAACCAGAACAGTGAGCTAATTTTTGTGCAGAACAGGATCATCCTGAGCAGGGAACCTACTTTTCTATTTATATTCTAATTCGTAATAACAATACAGACAGCCAATACAGCCCCTCCTGTTTGAAGATCCCAGGAATGGTAGGAAAGCTCACTCACCAATTCACTGTGCATGCTGTGCAAAAATTCCACCCAGAGATGTATATATTGTTGAAATCAAATGGAATATCAACCCCCCCATTTTATGTTTCCTGAAATTACAAAATAGCTGAAAATAAGACTCTTTTTATAAACACCCCTAGAGGCTGAATCACACTGACATGGTGCCAAAGTGATCAGGATAAGCTTTATTTTATTTCCTGGATGTGTTTCATACCATCTGTCAAGCAGTGAAATAATCCTCTGAGAGCTTGATCATCCACTATAATCAAGTTATGTGGAGTAACTGGCTTCTTGAGGGCAGCTTCAGTTGCAACCTTGCTGTGCAATCACCTTAGGGTTGCCAGGTCCTATCTGGCAGCTGGCTGGGGGGGGAGGGATCCAGGCTCCTTCCCAGGATCTTCTGCCATGTGCGCAAAATGCACAGGGTGCAAATGACATCACCCAAAAGTGACATCATCACATCACTGGTCAGGGGGTGACACTCTAGTTTTTGGGCAAAACTCTATGGTTTGTAGGCAATTTTACCATAGAGTTTTGCACAAAAAACTAGAGCATTGCCACACAGTGTCGGCAATATGATGACATCACTTCTGGGTGATGTCATCACATCATTTTCGGGCCAGTTGGGGGCAGGATTTCTCCCTGCTGGCCAGCTGGCTGGCGGTGGGGAAGCACCCCTCAAAACTAGGGGTTTCCCCACCCCAGCAGGGCTCTGGCAACCCTAAATCACCCCATGCTACCAATTCTTCCTCAATAATGTCATATCTGAAACTAGCATTGTCAACTCTGGATTGGGAAATTCCTGGATATTTAGGGGTGGAGCTTGGAAAGAACAGGATTTGGGGAAGGGAGGGACCTGAGTGGGATAGAATGCTATAGAATCTACCCCCCAAAACAGCCATTTTCTCCAGGAGAATGGATCTCTGGATTCTGGAGATCAGTTGTAATTCCAGGAGATCTGTGGGTCCCATCTGGAGGCTGGCAACACTATCTAAAACACAGCTCTCACATGTCCCTCACTTTGTAAGGAAGTTTCCAGCACAGATATGGACATGTCTCTTGGGTGGGAGAAATATGAGAGCTGTATGTGGAATGTGGTGTTGTTTTCATGAAATACCAGGAAATGCAGGAAACTTGAACATCCTTCACCTGCACTTCAAGTTAATATCTGAATGTGCTCCAACTCATCAGTTGCCCATTTCCTCACAGAGGATTTCAATGCCTTTCTAAGCTAAGTTATGCCCTTTTAAATCCTTTGACTTCAGTGAACCTAGAATGTATAACTGTGCTTAGCATAGCACTGTTTCGGGTTTGTTTCAGATTTTCATATCCGGCATCAAAATCTGCTAAAATATTTCTGGGCACGTTGTGAACAAGAGCTAGTCCAAAAAACACAGAGACTCTGGTTGGGGAATCAGTATAGGGTTGGGTAAGAGAGACATAAGGTACTGCACTTCCACTACATGGGTTTCACGTGGAGATTTCTTTACTAAAGCACAGACAAGGGCCAAGCCCTATTTATAAAAATAAAAGTGGTTGTAGCTCAAGGCTTTATGGCTGCAAATCAAAGTCACTGCAAATATCCGTAGAAATGAGAAGTTACACCCATAACATTCAAACAACTATATAGGTACCAAGAAAGGTCAGTCATTGGAGTCTCTTATTGGATCCATTATACTTAAAAATATTGTTCAGGGGTCAGGGAAAGAAAGAACATGATATCAGGGGAATATGAAAAACAAAATAAATTGGATGCTTTTTACTGTATTGTAGTGTTTTGGGATTTCTATTGAATCTGTGCCCAAATGAACTTTTGCCTGCCCAGAACTACTCCTGTCTTATGAGCTGCAGAGTGCCTGGTCTGCATACACAATCCATATCTATGCTTCTCTTTTTCTTTAGGTTATTATGCTGTCCAGATGCTTTGACCTTGGAAATGGGATTTTATCTAGACTACACAGATAGATAGCTATCACCACCTTTACTTCTTTGTATCTATCACGTCTTGCATCTTCCCACTCCCCTATCTTGATTAAAGTATGTTACACAGTCTGAGTGCACTTGGAAAAGCTGGTTTCTTTTAGTGGGCTTGGCATTATTTTGACTGCTTGTGTTTGCTGATTCTTCTCCCCAGGTATCTGTATTATTCCATTCAACAATAATTTATCTATATTCTCAGCATTTTTTCAGGCTTGGAGATAGGGTTGCCAGGTCCCTCTTGGCATCTGGCAGGGAATGAGGGAGAACCTACCAGGAGGAAGAAGGCGGCCCAGGCCACGTTGCCAGCATTGCACAGGAAGTGACATCATTGTCATGGGCTGGTTGCCAGCGGGTCAGGAGTCAAGCCAAAGTCCAGGACAGTCCGAGGTCAAGCCAAATCAGGAATGAGTTGAGACTTCCGGAAGCTTTGCGAAGAATGGCGGACGCCTCTCACCGCACCAGCGGGAGAGGCGATCCGTGCCAGGCGGGAAGAAGGGGTTCAGGACTGGTGCCGGACCCCCAGAGACCCCAGTGAGGGGGCTCTGCCTGGGGTGGCACAAAGGAGACCTCTCTCGACAGTGGCGACCGCGAGATCGAGGCTCCTCTCATCACCCCCATAGGTTCCCCCGCCTAGGAAGCCGTAATGGCTACAGTGCAAACCCAGAAGCAGCAGAGAGTATGAAGCGAAAGAAGCAGAAGCTCCCAGATACCCAAGGTGAAAATGTGAGTCTCGAAGTAAAATAAAGCAGAACCAAGCGGGAACGCGGCGGGTGGAGGAAACCCCCCCCCTCTCCTTTTTGTATTGGCGTACTTACGAGGCTCCTTACACGGCGTTACTGAGGAATAAAAGCTTGTACGGACTGCTAGTAGGCAGGATCGTGTACTTGAAGATATAAACTTTAAAAAGATATAAGTGCTGGTTGAGAAAACATTCCTTCTGTCCATCTTATCTAACTGTAAACAATACAGCGGACTCAACAATGCCGGGGAAACTGAAACCTTCCCCCAAACTAGCAAGTTCAGCTCCGAGTTCAAAGGTTGATACCACAGAGATGACTACAATTTTCTCCTCGTTATTGTGACCTCTAGTGGACCAAATGACGTCTCTTAACACAAAGATGGACAAAATGCAGCTGGAACTAAAAGAGTCGAATAAAACTACAGAAAAGTTGCAGCGGGACCTCATGGAGGTAAAAACGTCAGTAAAAAATCAAGACTCAAGATTACAAAAAGCAGAGAAAGACAAGGCTCTTCATCATGACCAACTTCTAAAACTACAGATGGAACGTGCAAGTTTCTTCCTAAGACTTCAGAATGTGCCAGAGAAGAAAGGAGAAGACCTTAAAAGCTTGCTGAGTGAAGCGTTGGAACCAGTAACAGGTTTAAAAGCAGAAGCTTTAAAAAGCGATATGGATATGGTCTATAGGACCTATCCAGATTATATTAAAAAGAATAGCCTGCCTGGTGAAATCATGATAAAGTTCTCCAAAAAATCTACAAGGGATGTGGTTTTAAAAACCACAGATAAGACGGTTCTGAAGATCCAAGAAGAAGAGGTGAAAGTTTTGAAGGACATTCCATTTGAAATAAGGAAAAGAAGAAAAGCCTACAGAAAACTAACAACCTGGCTTCAGTCTGAATCTATCATATATCGTTGGAATACTCCAGAGGGACTAAGCTTCAGCATCAAAGATAAGAAATATAAAATTGACTCTGTTGACCAAGCGAAAAAATTCCTGGAAAAAAGCAAAGAAAAGAAAGCAGGAGGAGACACAGATGGTTCACTGGCTTCGCAAGAAAGTATGTATGGATTTGACAGTTCAAAAAGTGAAGATGAATCTGACTCGGAAAAAGGAGCAGCAGCCCCAAAAATACAAGTTGAGACTGTAAAAACAAGAAGAGGACGAAAGAAGAAATGATTGTTTAAAAATGTTTTATTAAGCTTATGCACTAATGTGATCTATAAAAAGTATTGTTAAGCATATTTCTTCAAAGTATGCATACTTGCCAAATAGCTTTCTCAGTGGAAACAGTAACAAAGTAATAAGCTGTAAACCATGGTCTTAATTAAGCTTCTTAATTTTTTTTATTAACTTGATATAATTAAGCATTGTATAAAGTATTCTCTGTATAAGGTATATGTAGCTTAGTTTGTAGCGTTGTAGAAGTAGAAAATAGATAAAATCAATAAAATTTAAAAAAAAAGAAAAAAGGAATGAGTTATCAAATCCAAAACACGAAGCCAAAAGCAGAGTCAGTCCAAGCCAGGGTCAGAGAGGGAAACTCACAAGCAAACCAGGCCAAGAAGTCAACAAAAGCCGAAGTCAAACAGAGCCAAAGTCACAAGACAGAGGGTCCAGAATCAGGTTAGCTAGTGCAAGCCAAGCGGGTGCAAAGCTTAGCTGAAATGACTTGCTGCTAGCACAAGTTGGTAGTCTCTGCACTGCGCTTAAATACCCAGCCACCGCCTGTGCTTGTTAGCAGCTGGCAGTGAGGTCCTGGCTCCTTCTAAAACTCAGGACTGAGTGATCTGTGACCACGCATGCGTGTGTCTTTTCTCTGAGCCGCTAAGTCTTGTCTGTATCGGGACCTTAGATTTCCACCTGAGGAGGTGAATCAGGCGGGCTTGAGCTTGGCTGTGGCTCAGCTGCTGCTGGTGCTGGGGTAACACCCTGGGAGATGCTTGCCTGAGCCTCATCTGGTTCAGGTGGAGGCTCCTCTGGAGCTGGGAGCTGATCCTTCACCTCACTTAGGTCCGCAGGAGGCAGGTCCTCAGAGGCACTCCTGACAATCATCACACTGTGATGCCACAGTGACACTGGTGTTTGGGCAAAAACTCTCTGTTAAAAATGGCTCCTACCACAGAGTTTTTGCCCAAGTACCAGAGCATCACCTAGACATTGCTGACATGAAGATGTCACTTCCTGTGTGGTACTGGCAATGTGGCCTGGGTTTTCCTCTTTCTCCTAGTAAGTCCCCCTGCCTGCCAGCTGATCAGTAGGATCTGGCAGTGGGAAACCCCCACCTCCACTGGGGGTTCTGGCTAGGGCTGCCAAGTTGTCCTGGGGGGTGGGTAATCCCCCACTAAACGGGTCCCCAATCACGCTGGGCATGTTGCTGGGGCGACGCTCTAGCAATTGCCCCCAAAACTCTATGGATATTCATACATGCTTAGCAAATCAGTTTTGTGCAACTTGAAGTCAATTTTGGTAGAAGTCATTACTGTGGAAAAATACTCCAAACATATTCAAGAGGATGAAGCATCCGGCTATGGCTATGGTTCCATATCTTCTTTTTAAAGTTTGAATATATTTACTCTGACACGTATTCACTATTCAATCAGATTATCACTGCAAATGTTTGCTTTTCCAAGGATTCAAATGTGGCTGTTTCAAGTATACCATGAGATAGAGCTTCCTTAAAGAGAAGGACAGACTTTACATCATTAGGACTGCAAGCTGAAAGTAAATCCTATTGAGTCAAGTTGAGCTTAATTCTAAGTAGGCATGTGCAGGATCAAGCTTTAATGGATTTTAACATTACCCCTGTTATGCTTCAATGTACTGTGAAGTCCTAAAGATTTTTCTTGTTTCTGGCATCCAGAACAATTTTCTCTCTCTTTTCATATACAGTATGTGATAAAGCCACAAAATAGTCATGATAATCATTTTGACCCATATTTTATAAGGGAGCAGATAAGCAAAGATTTATTAGACTACAAGCGGACATGTGCAAGGACTTGTGGGGTGAATTTCCCTCTCCCCCACTATTTCCTTCTTTCCCTTCCATGAAAACCTGCAAGCCTCTCCCCTTTCCATCCACCAGCCATCCTACCTTTATCTTCTCCCCATCTTCAGTTCCTTGCTGTACCCTACACCTGGCACCCTCTACCCAGGAAAGCAAACGTACAGTTCCATGGTACCAGTTGCTGGGACAGGCCAAGTTGCACAGTGGGGAGCCTGCAAAGATTTGCAAAGGGTATACATTTTCCCCTGTCTCAGCTTCCCTACACTATTTCATCTTTCCCTCCCCCACATCCTCAACCTTCTCTGCTTCTTTCTCTCCTTCCCACCCAGCCACCCACCTTTTATTTGTCACCCATCTTCAGTCCACCTTTCTCCACAATGGGGGCTCAAAGCACCTTACCGGACAAAGGGAGCTTTGATGCTGGAAAGCTTACCACCCCAAATCTCCTTGAATGTGCTACTGGACTCAAATCTAGCTGTTCTAATAGCCATAACCACTTCTATCTGATGCCTTGGGGATCATGGGAAGAGTGAGCAGGAAATTATATTTGCCACTCATCTGCTGTCCAGATGATAGTTCTCATCTCAGGTAAGCAGATAAGCTCAAAATGACATCTTTCATTTGATTTTATATGGCCCTCTTTAGACTTTACCCAAAAGCCTGCAGAAAATTTATACTATTCACTGCTATTTGCAGAAATCCAGAATGGATATTTCCCTCCATTTAGGAACTAGGATATATGATGCTTGACATGGGGCTGCCTCTATCTAATCTTTTCGCAGATATAGATAATCATGTTGTCTGTTTTCCTGTCCCCTCATAACTGAATGACATAACTCCAGTGTCAGGAGCAGAAAACCAACAGGGAAATGACACAGGAAAATCTGCCTAATTGTTATGGGAAGAAGAAGGGCACAGCAACCCAGGTCATGTCCAGCACTGCTTCAGCTCCTGAGTATCTTTAATCCCTTTCCTCACTGGAACCAGGTAGCTATATCTGGAGAAGAGTGCAGACTCTAATCTGGGAGAACTGGGTTTGATTCTCCGCTCCTCCACATGCAGCTGCTGGTGTGACCTTGGGTCAGTCATAAGTTCTTTAATTGCTGTTCTCTCAAGGGCAGTTCTCAAGAGAGCTCTCTCAGCCCCACCTACCTCACAGGGTGTCTGTTGTGGGGAAGGGAAATGGACTGTAGGCCACTCTGAGACTCCTTTGGGTAGTGAAGGGCGGGGTATACCAATCTCCTCCTCCTTCTTTCAGAAAGGACAATGTGCAATCTTATTACTAAGGGGGGCAATAAGCAACATTCTGTCCTATATTGCAACAAAAGCAGGAAACATGGACAATGAATGTAAAACCGTCTAATGTTGATTGCTTTTGCCACTGCAGAAAACAATGTTACAGGAGAATGGATAAGGATGTGGCAAGGGTGCAAACATCCAAGTAACATTGAAAAGACATCAATGTCTTGTTCTGTTTAAAAATGACACCAAAACAAGGGGAACTTGATACGAGTGCAAGATTCAAGAATGCATGAGAAGTTACCTATGATGACAAATTCACATACAATAGCTGCAGTTATCAAAAAACCAAAACGAAACAATGAATATAGTTCATTTAAAAATGGTTCCTAAACCCATAGAAATTAGTGGAATTAAAGCATAAAGTTAAGGGTTGGCCTAATAGATTTCAGTGGCAATTAAGGCTGTCAAAGAATGTCATCCTAATCAGAGTTAAGCCTCTCTAAATCATTAGGTTTGCCAGACCCCCGCTGGGGACAGGGGAATTCACACTTTTGGGGAGTGCTTCCTCACTGCCAGCCAGCTGGCTGGTGGGGGGAAATCCCACCCCCAAATGACTTTTTGGGCCCCTTCTGGTAAAACTGGAAGTGCCCATTTTGGCATGCTGACATCACCCAGAAGTGACGTAGATATGCTGTGGATGTCTGGGGGTGATGCTCTGGTATTTGAGCAAACTTTATGGTAAATTTGGCTAAGTTTGCCTGAATACCAGAGTGTCACCCCCAGATGTCCCCGATGTGCCTACATCACTTCAAGGTGACATCAGCATGTTGGAATGGGCACTTCAGGTTTTACTGGAAGTGGCCCAAAACCATTTCTGGTCTCCAGAAGCCCCCCGGCAGTCAGGTAGGTCCACCTGGCAACCCTATAAGTAATTGAAGCCAATATGCTTACACTTAGAAGGAAGTAATCATTGCTTAGGATGTCATTGTAAATATATGCATTTTAACATGCAATCTAATATGCAACCGGATTCTTCCATGAAGTTCCACAATTAACAAAGTAAATGTCAATATTACTAAATTAAACCAAATGCATCCAGTTTTTGCCTAACTTGCACACACAGTATGCCAAGATGGTAATGCCACCAATATTTTCAGGTCACTCATCAAGGCTACCATGACCTCGATTTCCTGAGTGAGACCCAGGCCTGCACTGATTGCTCATCTCTTGATTTTGGTGTGTGATAGATGGCTTCAAGTTCCACTCTTGGGGGCCTCAGCTAATCACTTTCAAGCGGTGGGCTGTAATGTTGAAAAGAAGAAAGAGGCAGTGTTTGGCAGCTGACACTAGAGGGTTGTTGGATTTTGGTGGAAGATGATTTAGGAAGTCTACTGGTTAGGCAAGGAGTCCTTTACAACAACTTCTTTACTGTAATATTGAGAGGGCTGGAGAAAAGGAAAACAAAGAAACAACCAAGCCAGGCACAGCCGTGAAATAAACCTGTTTCTTAGTTGTTTGCATCAAGTCTACTGTGTAGTTACTTCATGCCTATAATCCTCTCGAACAGGCCAAGTGAATGCTGGGTGGCACCCTGAATTACAAAAGAGAAACAAAGACAAAATAGGTCTCTAATTTCTAGGTCTGGAGATAGTTTTTAAACTGTTTTTGATGGGGTAAAAGCGATTCTTGGAAGGATATTTCCTGAAACTAGGGCTGCCAAGTTGCGCCGGGGGGCAGGGAATCCCCCGCTACAGGGGTTCCCAATCCACTGGCCCGGATTTGGCCAGTGGGGAGAACCCCACCTCCGAAGTAATCTGATCAGGACAACTGCCCCAATGTGATGACGTCACCCAGAAGTGACATCATCACACTGGGCACGTTGCCAGTGTGACGCTCTAGCAATCGCCCCAAAAACTCTATGGTACCATAGAATTTTGGGGCAATTGCCAGAGCATCACCCTGGCAATGTGCCCAGCATGATGATATCACTTCCAGGTGATGTCATCACGGCACGCGCGCACTGAAGTCCCAGACCGTGGACAGGAGTCCCCCACCAATTGCCAGGTAGGACTTGGCAACCCTACCTGAAACACCCTCTTAAGGTGAGAATACTTGCCTTCTCCACACTTGTTCACTGCATTGTTCATTCAACCTGCTGCAGGTTTTGAATCATATATTTTTTTTGTTTGAGTTTTGCTCTTCTTCATAGTGCCATTTCTGCCAATCAGATTATTTAGTGCATACAGTTAATATTACAGTGCTATTTTAGCCAGTCTGGGTATATGCTGATATTACTAAGCACAAACAAAGATTTGGGAGGCTAATGCTTTTTAGATTGCTCATGTAGGTAATCATGAGAAGAAATGTAGCCCATTCATGGCTATGCTTCCTAGATTATAGGTCTTTTGCAGTGATCCTTGAAAATTACAGAAAGCAAGGACTTTCTGATGACAATTACAACTATCACCCTCCACTCTGTCTGTCTCTCTCTCTCTCACACACACACACAAACAAACACATACACAGTAGATTCAGCCTTACTGAAATCTACTTGGCCACAGCATATGCTAGATGAACTAAGAGGCGTCTTCATTTTTCATTCTAATGAATATTCACAGCAAAGTTTTCAGATGGGTCAGATTGGCACAGGTCCACTGAAGTCATCTGTTCCACCATTTAAAAATTAGCCACTTTCCCTTGAATAGTACCTTCTGTCTTCAAGATGCAGTCTTGCATCTTGAATACCATCTGAGCACAATGATGCCGGGAACTTCACTCCATTATTTAGTAAGGTTTCAAAGGCCTTAAGTTTTTAGCACATATAACACAGCACTTGAAGAATATAACTGAGAAGCAGTGCAAACAAGGCCTGTGCCCTAGCAATATTCTTTTACTTAAGAATAAAGAACAAGGATGTTTTAAGCACTACTTGTATCATTTACAGCCCAAAGACAGACAAAATAGGTGCTTTGTACTCCTTATAATTTATGAAAAATATCCTTGAGGGATATTTATGTTAAATGCTATATACCCTATTTTCTAGTGAAGACTTTCAAGTTTAATCCTCCTCCTCTTTTTTTTTTAAATAGCTGTCCAGCACTTTTGTTATATTTCTTTCCTTGCTAAACAAAACACAGGCATGTTCTTACTACTTAAACTATCTCCACTTCCAAGCAATGGCAAATTGCAAATGTTTCAAATTATTCAAAGTTCAAGACTGTTCTCTTAAAAGTCCCATTCTGAAGGGGGTTAAATTCTTATATATGATAAAAGCTCCAAGATGCTCTAAAAGCCTTTGCATGAATAAAATTTTGTCCCTTGTTTACTTTTACAGAAGTTGTGAATCTGGGTTCCAGTCTCTACATTCTCCTTACTTAGGATCTAATTGTGAATTCTTTGCACGTTAGCTGAAGAGGGATTTTTGGGTGCAAATGAAATAAAGAATGGGACAACTAAAGGCCAAGCGTTGTAATGCTGCCATGAGCTACAGTACTCATGTGATTACGTGCCCTTCTCAGATGCCATTTTGATTAGTTCTTGAGTAATATATAAACTGCTTTTCTGTGACAGGAGCCTGCTCTCGAAAAATGCTATCTCAATTCTTGGCTGACAGCCTTTGGTGCTGAAGTGCATCCCCTTCAGAATACCATCCTAGTCTATATCTTAATGCCAGATGTTCTTTCTGATGACCAAGGCCTTTACAGCAGGGGATTGTACTGTAGAGAAAGGGAGTGCGAGGATTTGTTCATTGCCCTGAAGGGCTGCTGAGGAGAGGAAACTGGAGCTGACACATTAGCCAGTAAGTACAATTGTAAGGTTCAAGGAGTACTGAAATCTCTTCTGAAAATCCCTATCGAAAAGTCCTTGGGACAACATATCCAGCTATATGCTGACGAAGGAATGAACTGAACAGTCTCAGGGCTCAGAGGAGGGAGCAAAGTCTTTTCATCTCTATCCCTTTGTTGTTGCTGTTCTTACAGACTGGCCTGACACAAATGGCTCTTATGAACCCAGCTTGGCTTCTTCATCCTCTTTGTGACATTTCCTTCATGACAAAGGACAGAAAGCTGCATTATCCTTTATGTTGTTTCAGAAACCAGCCAACTGTATTAATAATTTTTCAGCTTCTTTTTTTTTTTTTTTTTGCTCTCTGGGTTGCCCCATTGCTGTGTAGCTGGCAGCCATTAATTTCTCTCCACCACAGTAACATTTATTTAGTTATTTAGAACATATTTATTCTACCCTTCCTCCAAGGATCTCCTGATGGCAAGCACAGCTCTCCCCTCCTCCATTTCATCCTCAGAAATAACCCTGAGAGGCAGGCAAGGCTGAAAGACAGAAACTGGGCCAAAGTCACCCAGGAAACTTCCACAGAAGAGTGGGGATTCCAATCTGTCCTTCTCGATCCTAGTTCAACACATCCTCTGCATATCAGATACTGACACTTGCCTTTTAGTAATGACTTTGCACGACTAAGCTATGAAAGGTTATACAACAACTATGTAAAGTCACTTTACAGATAAGGCTAAGGGAGCTCAGCTCATTAAAGATGCAAAAGTCACCTCTTTTAGCAAAAACAAATTCATACATTATAGAAGTTTTAGACAGGCTCTGACTCCCAGGGGATGGAGCTTGGGACTGCTGCATCCTCCTGCATCCTTTAGCAACAGGCTGCAGACAAAGCCTCAGTCACTGGCTTTGCTGTATTTTTTTTTGTTTTACCTGTGTTTTCTGTATTAAACAACTAGACCTGCAGAATCTGGCCTGGGCAATTCTTGGAGATCTGGCAGTGGTGCTTGTGGAGTAGAAATAGGGTGGCCAGGTCCAGCATTGGGGGTGAAGCCAGGAGACTTTTGCAATGTCATGTCCTGTGATATCATTGCCAGGTCAAAGATTAAGTGATGTCACTTCCCAAGCTCCACCCCACTGGTGTAACCTTGGGTCAGTCACAAGTTCTTTCAGAGCTGTTCTCGAAAGAGCTCTCTCAGCCCCATCTACCTCACAGGGGTGTCTGTTGTGGGGGGGGGGGAGGGAAAGGAGATTGTAAACCACTTTAACACTCCAAGTGAAGGGCGGGGTATAAATCCAACTTCCTCCTCCTCTTCTGTGAAGCATCTGCTTGGCATGCATATGGTCCCAGGTTTTCATCACCTCCAGTCAAAAGGAACCAGAAGTAGGTGGTAAGAACAACCTCTGCCTGAGACCCTGGAGAGCCACTGCCCATCAGAGTACACAACACTGATCTTGCTAGACCAACAGGCCAGTGCAGTACAAATGCAGCTTCATGTGTTCATTATCAAGGGGTAGAATTATGTCACAGCAGTAGAGCACCTGCCTTACATGCAGAAGGTACCAGGTTCAGTCTCTGACAATCTCCAGTTGAAAGAATCAGATAGTATGTGACGTGAAAGAACTTTTCCTGAGCTGCTGCTAGTCAAAGCAGGCAACAGTGACCTTGATAGGCTAACAGTCTGATTCAGTAGAAAGCAGACTGTCATGATCTGAAGCAGAGTGCAGTGAAAATACAACACACAAAAATACATTCATGCCAGCTCTTCAGGGCTCTTCCACAAACTTTCACAATTTGTGGGAATTTCCACCCAGATCCTTATGTGGGACATTAATCCAATTACGCTATTAGAACAATTGCTTATCCCCAACACTGCATCAGGCTACAAAAATGTTAACTCCAGAATCAAACATGCAAGTGAGTGCTTAGCTTTGGAATAGAGCCTTGGATTATAGGCCTAATAACAATTTCTGTGCCAACTACTGTCTTAAGGTAGCCCACCTGACATCAATCAGAGCGTATGCTTTTTCCTTCATACCTTCCACCTTAAGGAATGGGCTCCCTAAGGAGCAGAGATGCCAACTTCCAGAAAGAATCAACATTCACCTACCCAAGGTAATACAAAAGATTTAGTAAATCTTCACCCAATAATCCAACAGGCAAAAGAGTCTGTCCACTGAAAAATCTGGGGTCATTTCGAGCAGGAGCTCGGAGGAGCTCAGCTCCAGGAGTTGGTGCCAGCCCCCCCCCCCCCCGCGGGGGAATTCCTGCTTGTGTCATGGCTGCAGCAAAATGACCCTGTCCCCTGGAAAGGTCCTTGTTCCTCCGACCAGCCTTCTGAAGGCTTCAGACACCACTGAAGCTATCCTCCCAGAATAGTGGTATTTCTGAGGCTTGGATTAGTAGCTGTCCCCTCTCCGCCAGCTCTTTCTTTCTTTCTTTCTTTCTTTCTTTCTTTCTTTCTTTCTTTCTTTCTTTCTTTCTTTCTTTCTTTCTTCCTTCCTTCCTTCCTTCCTTCCTTCCTTCCTTCCTTCCTTTCTTTCTTCCTTCCTTCCTTCCTTCCTTTCTTTCTTTCTTTCTTCCCTCCCTCCCTCCCTCCCTCCCTCCCCTTTCTTTCTTGCCTTCTAACATACTTTCGGTGATGTCAGGTGGTGTAGCTTATGCAAATAAGTTATGCTAATGAGCTCCTGCACCTCTTTTTCTACGAAATGACCCCTGTGAAAAATTATCCAAAAAAGGATCTGCAAAATATTCCCAATACCAAAGCTGGATACTACCACATGTCCCATAACATCCAGACTGAATATAAATTCAAAATAATAGTGTCCAATCACTAAGTGGTAACAATGGGGGGAGGAATCCCTGTATTTACTCACTTCTCTAGACAAATATTGCTGATAGAGAAAGCATTTTAAATTACATACTCTCACCCACAATACCAAGGGGTGTGTGTGTGGAAGGAGTCCTTTCACTGAAGGGGAAATATGTGGAATGTTTAAAACTGATGAAAGAAATGAATGAAAAGGACACGTTACACTGCTCCTTTCATGATCAAAACAAGAGAGGGGCCCCCTGCAGCACCCCCCCCCCCCCGAATAAACACAATTCTCTTGGTCTAAGGTGCCACAGGACTCAAATGCTTGTGAGGGGGAGAAAGGAGGGCACCCCCACCTCCATCCCTAGCTAAGGTTGCCAACCTCCAGGTGTTGGCTGGAGATCTCCTGCTATTATGCCTGATCTCCAGCCAGCAGAGATCAGTTCCCCTGGAGAAAGCCCTGACACTCACACACACCTTGAGTAAACACACTTCTCTGTGGTCTAAAAGGTGCTGCTGGGCTGGACCCAAATGCTTGCAGGGGGGGGTGCCTGCCCACAGCCCCCCACCTCCATCCCTGGCTCCAGTGCTCACACCTGCACGTATCCTGAATAACCACAATTCTGTTGGTCTAAAAGGTGCTGTTGGACTCAAACACTTGTGAGGGAAGGAGAAAGGAGGGAGGGTGTGTGTGGCCTGTCCCCCACCCCCATCCCTGGCTCTGATGCTGCTGGGAATCACATGCACAGTGTGACACCCATACAAACTGAATAAACATAACTCTGTTGGTCCTTGCCTTGCCTTCCTTCCATGTGCAGCTCCAAAATGCAGCATGGCCTGGATCTACCCCAGGCCAGCAATGGGCAAACTGCAAAACCATAACCCCCATTCCCCCGCCTGCCACTGGAAGCCTGGAAGACAGGAGAAAGACTTTGGCTCTTACCTTCCACCCAGTGAGGGGTGCCCATGCAGCACAATACCCCAACTGTTGGCTCAGCTCCACAGTGCAGCAGCTGCTGGCTGCTGTCTCAGGTTGGGAGCAGTATTCCCTCTAAGATGAGTTAGTGTGAGCTAGCTCACAGTTTATTAGCCTCCGGCTCACACATTTTTGTCTTAGCTCAGGAAGGATGGCTCCAGAGCAGACTAATGTAGGCAGCAGCTAAATCGCTCGCTCACACCTTTAATGCCAGTAGCTCACAAAGTAGAATTTTTGCTCACAAGACTTCACAGCTTAGAGGGAGCATTGGTTGGGAGTCACATGTGCAACAGCCAAGATAGTAAGCAACTTGGTGCAATGTGGCCAAATGAGGGCTGCCAGGAGAGGGGGTGCCCTTTATAGGGCACACTCAGTGGCAGCATGCACGTGGCTAAACAGGAGGGTGGGCTGCCAGAGCCTGGTGCCCACTCCTTGGAGCCAGTGCCAGTGGCTGGGTTGAGTCAGAGACCTTAGCACAGGGGTGGGGCCCTGGGGGGGGGGGATTCTGTGTGCTAGCACACCATAGGAGGAACTGGGCAAACATGTGGCTTCTTGGAGGCCTCCAGTGTGGCACTCTAGCCTTTGGTTTCCATAGAGACTAGGATGAAGGAAAAGCTAAAGTGTCACATGATGCCACCATTTCCCCCCTGCTGCCTGATCCTTAAGAAGCGAGGGAGGGAGAATCTCAAAGCAGGGTTCCCCCAACCCCACCAGGGGGCTGACAAGCCTAAGCAAAGAATCTGGAGAGGGATTTAACCTAAAATGTATGGTATACCATAGAGTCTCCCCTCTGGAGATGCCATTTTCTGCAGGGGACTGATCTCCACAGTCTGGAGTTCAATCGTAATTCCAGGCCCCAACTGGAGTTTAGAAACCAATTTAAAACAACTGAAATTTCATGAACAGGGCAGAGACCTTAAGAGGGAAACGCCCTCTACCACACAATCTACTTAGCTAGAAAAGCACATGAGGAAGATAAGCTGAAGAGATGAGTGGAAGATTAAATGGAAGATCCCTCTCTTTAAGATTCTCATCTCCAAAATTCTTCAGCCAAGTGAACTCAACAGTGGCTCTATGGCCTCATTCCAGATGTTCACATCCCTGTTCCTTCTGTCCTTTAAACAAGTATCAGTTAGTTAAAAGGGGACTATGAAAAATGCAAGTTTAACAATAACTGATTTAGAGCCCTATTATATTCAACCAAGGGAATCAGTAACCAGAAGGGTCAATTTAAGAGGCCTTAACACCTGTGCAGCTAGAAGCACTGTAAATGTCATGGGGAAGAGAGTTCCTCAGCTCTGTAGTATTTAAATGCCACTATATGGAAAGCTCTTTGTGGGCCAAACTGCAGTGTGGTGTACTGGTTAGAGCGTCAGACTAGGATTAGGTGGCGGCGGAAAGTGCCATCAAACTGCAGCTGACATATGGCAACTCCTTATGGCATTTTCAAGGCAAGAGACATTCAGAGGTGGTTTACCATTGCCTGCCTCCACGTCACAACTCACGGCCCTGGTATTCCTTGAAGGTCTCCCATCCAAACACTAGCTGGGGTCTGACCCTGCTTAGCTGCCCAGCCAATTGGATCTCTAGTGGCCAATCACAACCCTTGCTGGGCAAAAGCCACACCTGGCCCCATCCACTTTCAAAAAACACTTGGTGAGCAGCTAGACTTGTTTACGCCGAGGTGGTGTGGGCAGGCATGGAAGCATTGCACTGTTCAATAAAAGAAAAGTCTGTCATATACAGAGGGACATGTTAAAAAAAGATCTGCTCCAGGTGTCAAATGCACTAGGTTTGCCAACTCTAGGAAGGTAAATTCCTTAACATCTGATGGGTGGAGCCTGAGGAGGGTGGAGTTTGGGGAGAAAAGGGACTTAGAAGAGTATAATGCCACAGAGTTCATCCTCTAAAGTGGGGGAACTGATCTCTCATGATCAATTATAATTCTGTGAGATCTCCAGGCCCCAACAGGAGGTTAGCTATCATATTCCCATCCCCTCCATGCTGTAATTATGACATCTAGGCCACTGGCAGCCTAACTGGGCATTCCTTAGCAATTTGTAGTACTAAAACAGATAAAGGCTCACATCCCACCTAGAATCTCCCATGTCAGCCCAAAACACTGCAAAATGCTGATTCTGGGGGACAGGGGACCCTCAGGAATATCTTGGGAGCAACTATAGGTCTCCTGTTGGAGAACAAACAAAAATCACCACCCCTGCCCAGAAATTCTAGGCAGGCTTGGCCTGGCAACCAGCTGGAGATGGAAAAGGACACAAAGGATGGGTGGGAGGTTGGGCAATGGAGTCCACTTCTGGGAAAACCCAGAAGTGACATCACAACCCTCTGGCCAAAACTCTATGGTAAAGCCATAGAATTTTCAGCAATTCCTAGAGAGGATGGAAATCACTTCCAGCTTTTCCTCCGAAAAAAAACAAAAACAAACACATCAGTCCTCTTTAAGAATCATCAAAAACTCTCTGATACCTGATAGACATTTGACCCATTCCTAGACAGGCTATTGGCCAACAGCCATTTTTTAAAAAAATTATTTTTCTCCCAGAACTGCTCAGAATGGCAGGGAAAATTGACAACTGGGGGTAAGGGGGTTTCCTGAAGATTATTTCACCATGTAAATGAGAACACTGAGTCCCTGATTCCATCAGGATGCAAGGTGCCCTTGCTGAGTATTTACATAAATCACCTCATTTCTTGACTAACTTTGCACTGCTTGATTCACCAATTCCAAAAGCATTATTTTTCATTCAAAATCTAGAGTGCAAACAAAGGATTATTTGAAAAATAATGAAAATGTGAACAAATAGAAAGGGCAAATTTAAAACCTGGAGGTGTGCAGCTGTTTGGGGGGGGGGGAACAGTATTTTTAAACAAGGCCTTCTTGTTCTTTAAAAAATCAGAATTGGTTTCGCACCTGTGAGAGCTATTTGGTTATCCTGGTGTTTCAATAACTTTTTTTATGTTATTTCATTTTTTCAGATAGAAGTCTTTTCACTCCAGTGAAGCAAGCACATTCAAGAATGAGCTTTAAAAATCTCAGGAGATGGGGCAAATATTGACTTTCACTCACTTTCAGTTCATTCCTTTGTCAGTGTTACATGAAGACTATATTCTAATTCCCAAGATGCTGCAAACTGTTTATCTGATAAGACAGGCATTATATTGCAAAGTAACATACATCATTGCATGTCAAGATAGTTAGTTGGCTAAAGACATGTATTTAGTAACTCAATAGATGATATTTGGCCGCGGTCACACGGCCCCTTTAAATCCGGGAGGGCTCCCGGATTTAAAGGGGCCGCATTTTTCAACAGCAGGTTGGGATGTCCATACATCCCAACCCGTGTGCCAGCGTGATCGGCGGCCGTGGCAGGAACAGCGGCGGCAGAAGCGGGCGGAGGCGGTGGTGGGAAGAGACGGCGGGAAGAGACGGCGGCAGAGGGAAGAGATGGCGGGAAGAGACGGCGGTGGAGGGAAGAGACGGCGGAGGCAGCAGTGGGAAGAGACAGCGGGAAGAGACGGCGGCGGAGGGAAGAGGCGGAGGCGGCGGCCCCAGCAGCACTGGAAGCGGCGGTGGCGGCCTCCGACCCGCCATCCGCCTGGGTAAGTCGGGGTGTTTTTTTTTCCCACTCTTTTACACTTGGGCGCATGGCTGTCCACTTGGCCATGCGCCCAAGTGTAAAAGAGTGAAAAAAAAATGGCCGGCAGGGCTATCTGGACAGCCCTGCTCTCACAATGCATGCGAGAGAGGGCTGTCCAGATACCTCCAATGCGGGTTCCTCCCGCAACACCCGGGAAAATACTTGATTTTCCCGGGGTCTGAAAATGCGGGAGGAATCCGCATTGGATCCCGCTTCGGCACGGGACTAGGGGGCCGGCCGTCTGGTCGGCCCCTTTAAATGCGGGAGGAAATTGCCCTTCCTACCGCATTTAAGGCCCGTGTGGCCGCAGCCTTAATGTTTACAATTAACTAATCATTTAAATATAGATTTTAAAATCTGTTTTGGATATATTCTGTTACCTAGAATATCTGGGATGTTTATAATTGTGCTTACTGAGTTTGAAGAGTTTTCACGACATGTGCAAGAAGGAAAAAGTCATGTGCATTAAAACAATGGAGCATGATTAAAATGTTGTCTCTAATGATATAGCTCTCCTGAAAGCACTTTTTTGTTGGTCAAAGAATCATGTAACTATAAGAACATTTGAGCTTCCTTTTCTCTGAGGTCTGATGGATCAGATGGGAAGCGTTTTCCACTACTGCCATGGCTCTATGCAAGATGGGACAGTATAATGCCTAACAGAGGTACTCTAAGAAGAGTTACATTCTCCAAGTTCATTGATTTAAATGGAAGGGTATGTCTGCTTTTGATAGTATTGTAAAAAGGCGAGCTGTGAACCATCCCAGGTCAGAACTCACCTCTGCTATTAGGAATGGGCATGAACCAGGAAAAATGCAATTTGGTGCAGTTTGTGGCATGCCCAGTTCACAAATCACGAACCATCACTAACTTTTAAAGGCTAAATGAACCAGTTAATGAGGTTCATGACCCAGTAGAACAGCCCCCCCCCCCAGCATGATAGAGACACCGAACTCCAGCTGACTCTCCTCTACCTGCCCTCCAAGCTTGGTGAGGATTTGATGTACTGGGTCCAAGTTATGGTTCCCAAAGAAAGTGCCCTGAGGAAAGTGCTTTCTGAGGAAATGGGAGAAACGACAGGCACAGGTTCAAGAGGTTCAGGAGTGTATAGAATGGACCCTGTGCAAGCTAGAGGCATCAGACTCACAGGAGACATCCCCATTGATGATACTCTACATGCCCTCCAAGTTGCAAGACCTTTTGTACAGGAATGTCTGCCAGTTTAGAAGTAGGGATGATTCTGACTCCAATCACATCATTTTAGTTAGCAAATAGGAAAAAAAATGGTCCTTGAGATCAGAATCCCTGTGTTTTTCCCCCCAGCACTCCTATAATCACTTAGAAGTAGATGGTTCCCAGCTGCAAGAAAAACACCTTTTAGTCCTTTGGCGACAGACAATTTGGCCCTTGGAGATTCAGCTGTGTTGCTAACCCTTCTCGTCAGTACTGCAAGAACATTCATTTGAAAAGCAACTATGATACTCAAAACCAGCAAATCTTACAATATGTTAAGCACAGGGCAATCTTTTTGAAAGACTTCCTGTATTGTAATTAACAAAAGTCATTCTCTCATGTTGCTTGCGGGGGGGGGGGGGGGGAAGAATGGCAAAATAAAGGTGTGAAATGCAGCCTATTTTTTTTTAAAAAAAATCCTTAAGAATTTAAAGGGTTAAAAATGCTACTCTTTTGAATGCACCTAACAGATGAAAGGGAAGGCTATATTTAGTGGAGGGGAAACAGTAATTTTCCAAAAGCTGAGAAGTATTCAGGGACTTACAAGGAAGGAAATCCCAAAATGCCATAGATTGCCTGTTAGATTAGTATTCTTTTTGTCATATGAATCATATTTTGCAATCTGAACAGGTACAGTCAGTATTCCTGGGAAAGATTCCTACACACTGTTGAACAAGTCTATGAGTTTTCTACGTTGGTAATTCACATTGTTCTGCTACTTCTGAGCTTCCTAAATGGTGTGTTTATTGGATGCTAAATTGTTGCTGTTGTTCAATTTCTATACTGCCATAGCCGAAGCTCTCTGGGTGGTTTACAACAAAACAAAACAATAAAATATAATAAATAAGAATTAATATAAAACATTAGAAAATAGTAAAAACTTTAAAAACAGCAAGAACAGTTAACAGCGCCACATCGCTAATCATGTTGGGCCCCTAAATGTCTGAAAAGAACTTTGAAGGCCTCTGTGAAGAGGGCTGTCTTGGCCTGGCATCTGAAGGATGGCACGTTTGGTGCCAGGCGGGCCCCAGCTGGGAGGTAGTTCCAAAGACAGAGGGCCACCACCAAAAAGGCATTCCCCCTAGTTGCCACCCTCTGAGCCTCTCAAGGAGTTGGCACTTGGAGGAAGGCCCTGAAGGCTGTGTGCAGTGTCCAGGCAGAATGAGGTCAGGAGAGGCACTCTGACAGATATTGTGGTCCCAAGCCATGTAGGGATTTATAGGTTAAAACTAGCACATTGAATTGAACTGGAAGCATACAGGCAGCCAATGCAGGCAGGCCAGAATTGGTCTTATATGTTTGGGCTTTTGGGTTCCAGCTATTAATCTGACTTCTGCATTCTGTACCAGCTGTAACTTCCAATCTGTCTTCAAGGGCATTCAAGAGTGACTGAAGCATCAATGCATTTACCATAAAATGATACATGGATTTTTAAGTATAGTGTAAGTCACTGTATTTTCAGAAAAGGCAGGTGACAACTTTTTAATTAAATAACTACCATTCGTCTACTGCAAAAAGAAAAATGGCCATGTATTTTCATGGCATTATAGGGATTCATGTGGTGGAAGCAGGAATACTAAAAAGGGATGCATTCAGACTACAAAGAAACATTTTGAATTCTTGATTAAGTATCATGCTAGTTTAGTGATCACTCTGTTTAATCAGTGTGTTGTTGTTAATTATTACACTGCAGTAAATACATTCCAAGCTGCTTACTGTTTCAGTGCCCACCTCATCACACCTATCCTTTGCATCACATAATTGCTAATAACTGTTAGCCAAGTGCTCATTAGAAAACTGCTGGAGAAGCAAAATACAGTACAAGCCTAAAAGGGGGGGGGGGAGTTCACAGACAGCATTCTTCCATGTTAAAGGTGGAACACAACTGATACCACTCGTTCATGAAAATTCCTCTAAAGAGCTCAGAGTGAAACGTTAGCCTCATAATAACTACGGTGTGCATTTAGCAAAAAGCTGAGCCAAATGAATAGCCAAAAAATACCATATCTGTATTTTTCAACCATAGTGTAAGCCAAAAACAGGTTAGGGAGAGCTATATTTGGCTACCAATATAGCTGAGCCCTCCAAAAGCTGATTTTATTCAGCTTTCATTCAGATTCATCCTTCCCCAGCCATCCCACCACATCTACTGGTCGGTTTCACTCCCCGCCAATCAGCTGTTAGGCTTAGGCCATTTAAACCTAACCAGGGGTCCTTTCGTAGAAAAAGAGGTGCAGGAGCTCATTAGCATAACTCATTAGCATATGCCACGTCCCCTGACATCACCAGAAGTGTGTCAGAAAGGGAATGTCAGTTTCAGCCCCATTATATCCTATGGGCCATTGAAATCAATGGCAAAAACTTATAGGGTACATGAGGGGCTGGAGGAAAGGGGGTTTGAGGGAGAGGCTCCAAACTTGCAGGATAGCTGCTGGGACCTCTCCTCGAAATACCTACTAAGTTTCAAGAAGACTGGACCAGGGGGTCCAATTCTATGGGCCCCCAAACAGATTGTCCCATCCCCTCCATTGTTCTGGAGGGAATGGGGGCAACCTGTTTGGGGGCCTGTAGAATTGGACCCCCTGGTCCAATCTTCTTGAAACTTGGTGGGCATTGCAGCTACCTTGCAAGTTTGGAGCCTCTCCCTCAAACCCCCTCCCCTCCAGTGGCTTTAAAGTTGCCGCCGAAATTCAGCGAGCTGAATCAGATTAGAGAATCTGATTCAGCCCGTGGCTGCCCTACTGGCCAGTCCTGAGCTGGCGGAGGTTAGCTCCACCTCGCTCTGGCCCCAACAGACCCCTGAACCTAACAGCTGACAGTCTGAGGGGAGTCTGAGGGGACCAGTGGAATTGGCAGGGGGACTGGGGGAGGGCAGGAAGAAAGAGAAGGCATGTTTAAATGCCTTCCCTCCCCCAGCTGCTTGTCAGCTGGAGGAGGGAAGAGAAGGAAAAGCATTTAAATATGCCTTCTCACTGTATCTTTCCTTCCCCAGTCCCTCGGGGGGAGGGCTGGGGAAAGAAAGGGAAAGCATGTTTAAATGCCTTCCCACTGTTTCTTTCCTTCCCCAGCTCCCTTGCCACAGTGGGGAGGATGGGGAAGGAAAGGGAAGGCATTTAAACATGCCTTCTCTCTCTGTCTTTCCTTCCCCGGACTCCCGGCTGTGGCAGGGCAGCTGGGAAAGGAAAGAGAGAGTGAGAAGGCATGTTTAAATGCCTTCCCTTTCCTTCCAGCCATTAAACTGGGAGTGAAACTGGCCAGTTTTAATGGCTGGAAGCAAAGGGAAGGCATTTAAACATGCCTTCTCGCTCTCTCTGTCTTTCCCCAGCCTCTCCCTCATGGTGAGGTGTCTAGGGAAGTCATGTTTAAGTGCTTTCTCACTGTTTCTTTCCTTCCCTAGCTGGGGAAGGAAAGGGAAGGCATGTTTAAATGCCCTTTTTCTCTCTCTCGCTCTTTCCTTCCCCAGCCATTCCCTGTGGAGCATGGCTGGGGGAGGGGAAGGCATTTAAACATGCCTGCTCTCTCTTCCTTCCCTTCCCCAGCTGCCCCACCACTTCCACTGGTCAGTTTCACTCCCTACCACTGATCAGCTGTTAGGTTTAAATGGCCTAAACCTAACAGCTGACTGGCGGGGAGTGTAACTTACCAGTGGAAGTATCAGACCCAAATATATTTGGAAATACCAGATATTTCCTGAATCTCAATACTATACTGGTATTGGTACTTGGGAAATTCAGTAATAACCAATATTTTGGGGTCTTATATACCCAAATTGGAAAAATACCAAAAATTTTTTTTTAGCACACTCTTAATAATAACTCTGTGAGTTTAAAATAGTAATTTGCCTAAGGCCACTCAGTAAACCTCAAGGCTGAACAGAAATGTAAATTTGCGTTTCCTATGTTCAACCTTAGCCATAGCATTACAGAGCATTACAGAGGATAGCATTACATAGCATTACAAAGGATAGCTAAGAGCAGATGATAGGGAAGCTATGTGGTTGTTGCCAAACTATATTCATATATTTCCAGTTGAGACTTTCTAAAATAAATAAATATAATGAAAAATCAGTAATTTTCTTAAAACCAACAGAAACTTCCATAACATTGTTCCTAAGCCCAAAGATCCCTAGGTTTACATTCCATTTTATAATTTATAATAATAAGTAATAGTAATAAGGCAATGCTGTGTTGTTTGGATTGCAAGTGTATTGCATCATTTATGAGGGACCCCTGCAAATGCTGTAAAGGAGAGTTCTAAATTGGTATAGAATATTTTTTGTGTATGTGCATTCCTGAACCACTGCTTGGGAGTTGTATTTTAATGCTGTCACATGAGTCCTCTGACACCACCACCCCCGCTGTCACTGGAGCCAGAATTAAAGCGAAGCTCCACCACCTAGGGTCCTCTTCCCTCAGGGCAGCAGGGGCCTCAGACATTGGAGTGGGGGAGGGAGTTACATCACCACCCTACCACCCGCTCCTCCTGGATGGCTAAATTCTTCCCCCTCTCTGGGTGCTCTGCGCCAGTACCAGGTAATCCTCCCTGGCCCCTTTCTGCTGCCCTGCTTTTATCCCCTCCCCACTTCCGCCACCCTTCCCTCTGCCCGCCCCTCTCCTCCTCCCCCTGTGGTCACACCTCCCCATTTAGCCCAGGGCACCAAGCCTTGGGAGTGGCCTCAGTGCTGGGCGTTCCTCCTGGGTGGTACAGGCCCTGCTGTTCTTCCCAGGCTGCAGCACTCTCATGTGGGGGCAGGCCCCAGGCCTGGTGTGGCTGATTCTTCTGGTGGTGGGGCTGTTGTGGCTGCCCGAATCGGCCCACAGTGCACTTCTTTGTGCTGCAATGCCATTGGCCAGGGTCGGGGCACTCACAGTGGCTCTTCTTCTGTGGCTCCTGATTTCCAGGTAGGCGCCAAGAGGCCTCTGGGGGCTTTGGTGGGTGCTGGAAGGGGGTCTTTGGCGGCTGGGAAGTGGAGGGAGGCCCATTGGCAGAACAAATGCACTTTAATGAAAGTAGGGAGCTGGAACATCAGTAATTTTAAAAAATGATTTCTCTCACAAGGTTGGTTGTTTCCTTGGATAGTATGCTAGAATCTTAAAATGACTGCTTTATCTGGTAAATTTTTGTTTGTTCAGGAAGAAAAAAAGGTTCTCTCTACTTTCAAATAGCTATTAGGTTGTTAGGAGTCTCTTGTCAAGGCAGCACCAGATTATTAGTTTGGATTTTTCAATCAACTGCTAAGGTTTTCTGCAGGCAGAATTGAAAAACTGCAGCCCTAAAAACAGTCAACAAATGGTTAATTAAAGTAGCTGAGTTCAATGAGATGGTCAAAATTTCAGCTAAAATCCATTTTTAAAAGGATCTATACCTTTTATTTTCTCCTTAAAATATGGTCTTTTTTTACTGGAATTCTAACCTCATTAAGTTTAGAAAAATAACGTGAATCTATAAATGTTGTTTATTGTTGACTTCTGTCAGAAGATATTACTAAAATAATCTAATAAACTACAAGTAAAAAAACCCCACAATTCTAACAATCATTGCAGTTGTAAAGGTCACATTTGCACAATAATTCATGTCCTGCACCTGCCCTTTGGGCATATATGACTTTGGCAGCTTCAGAGATCATTATCTCTGGTCTCTAGAAACAGCCAGGGTAAATGGATGCAAAAATTTAAAGAACCGATACCTATGCAACAATGGGAATTACTATGGGGAAAAGTTATCAAATTTACAGCCAGACAGACACTAAGAGAAAATTGGTACAAAATGTTTTTTAGATGGTATATAACTCCAAAGGAGATTGAGAAAGCAGATAAAACCTACAAAGGAAAATACTGGAAATGTCAAGACATGGATGGAACCTATTTTCCTATGTGGTGGTCTTGTAAAAAAGCAAAAAGATATTGGCAGGAAATATATGGGAAAATGCAGAACATATTAAAGTTTACATTCCCTACGGAAGCTAAGAACATGTTACTAGGGTACTGCCTAACAAATTACCAAAATTTTTAGAAGAGATATTCAGACACACGGTGACAAAAGCTAGAATTATTTATGCAGCGAAATAGAAACTATATGTCTGTCCATGCTTAGAAGAATGGGAAAATAAGCTTGCTAAACATGCAGTAATGGCAAAATTAACAACCTATTTAAGAAATATGCCAATTACGAAATTTGAGGAGAGAGGGAGTATGTACTATGTGTACTATGCAAGCAGGAGATAGATTTAGAATGAGAAGCAGTCTAAAGCATTGTATACAAATGTATGGTAATGAAATAGAAGCAGAATAAGAATTTTCTCATTATGAGATATATAACAAACCTTCCCACTGTATTTTTGTTATATTATCTACCTGTAAAAAACTAATAGCGAATATGCAGCTCATCAACTCAGCTTATTTGAGAAACAGATCAATTACTAAACTCGAGAAGAGATGAAGTATGTACTATGCAAGCTGGAGACTAATTTAAAATAAGAAACAATTCAAAAAATTGTACATAAATGTATTGCAATATAGAAGCAGAATGAGAATACGTTCTAAATGTAACATCTTAAATATAAATATATAAGGAAGTGAATTTAGACAAGAAGCATATTTTATTTTCTTATTATGTACTTTGTAGTTTAATATAGTTATAGTGAGTACGCAGAAGCAACGAAAATATGGATTATTGAATATGTAGTAATGATAAAACCAATAAGGTAGTTGCAAAACAGATTAGTTATGAAATCTGAAACCTAAAATATTAAATATAATTGTACCACAACAGAAATAAGGACTATTGTATTTTATATACAATGTCTTAAAAATTCTAATGATGGGGATGCTGGGGAGAAATATTCTCTGTTATGTACACTTTGTTATATATAATTATCCTTGATATGCACAATTATGTTATACTAGGAGTAAGGCCCATTGTGGGAAGAAATACAACAGGCTCTAGAAAGAGGCTGCAGGTGAGTGTCCTGGCTGTGGCTCGTGGGGCAGTGGAGGGAGGTGAGCCATGTTTATTTCCTTCTGCTTAGCTATAAGGCAAGGCTGTCTCAAGTCATTTTGCTGCCCCAAGTGGGTAGTATGGGAGGAGAGCCACATGGCAACAGATATGGTTCCTTCCACCCGACTTATGTTGATTTGGGGCTAGATTTGAGGAGTAGAGCCTGGAGAGGTCAGGGTTTGGAGTGGGGAGGGACCTCAGCAGGGTATAATGCCATAGAGTCCATGGCCCAGAGCTCATCCTCCTGTACCATGTTTTCTGGGTTCCAAGGGTCTGGAAATTGGGTTCTGTAGCCAGGTACAGGTTTGCCAACTCTGGGTTGGGAAATACCTGTAGATTTGAGGGGCAGAGCCTGGAGAGGGCAGAGTTTGGGGTGGGGAGGGACCTCAGTAGGATATTACACCATAGAGTCCACTGTCCAAAGCAGCTATTTTCTCCAGGAAAACTGATCTTGATCATCTGGTGATCAGTTGTAATAGCTGGAGATCTCCAGGTGCCACCTGGAGGCTGGCAATACTTAGGGGAGGGCCAGTTTTGTTGAAGGACTTCAATGAAGTATACTGCCATAGAGCTCACTCTCCAAAGCTACTGTTTTCTCCCTGGGGACAGATCTCCACAATGTGAAGATCAATTGTAATTCAGGGAGATGTCCATACAAAGACACTATACTTCTTTGATATCAAAGCTACATAATTTAGTTTAAAAGAATTCTGGAGTGATTTCAGTGTTATATTTAATCCCCCTTGAAAACATTTTCCAAAATTTCACCACCCTATTACACTTCCACTACATGTGTATAAAGTCAGTACATGGTTCATTACAGAACCAACAATAATTGTTGAGGCCCAGATATATTCTTGCGATTCTAGCAAGTGAAAAGTGCCAGTGGTATAACATTTTAATGGCATTTTCCTTTTTTGCCTAAACTTATACAGAATGAGGGTCCTATAGACATAAAAAAAGATCCAGACTCCACTATCAAATTCATGCTGTAATTCCAGTTGCCATTTCTTTACAAATTCTGGTCTTGATCCCCACACAGAAGTACATAGGAAGTACACAATACACAAAAAGCAACATTACAGCTATAAGTTATAATTGTCTCCAGTTTTCTTCCCATCTCTCCCTTACAGATTTTTGCTGCAAGTAAACTCACTGATTATGAAAAGGTTATCAATGTGGGACTGTACTTGACAAATGAGAAGGTTGGAGATAAGCAAATCAATAGCAAAGGCTGATTGACCAGTTTACATGGAGCACTATTGCACAATCATATCTTGTCAGAGTACAGTCCAGAAACACTACTGTGGACATATTTGATGAGCTGAGATTTATTCCCTATATACAAATGACCAAATCCCTGGATATGCTCTCACCTACTTCACACTCCCTCAGAGAATATATTCAACAGGCATTTCTAGTCATCAGAGAGTCTCTTATACTCCTCTTTCCTAACCATTCAAGGCTAAACTCTGTGGACAGTGGCTGGGAGGAGGTGGACAGACCAACAAAGTATCTCAGACCCATACCAGAGGAACTGCTGACACTGTGTAGCTCTAAAACTTGCAAATCTAATGCATGCAGGTGCAAGAAGGCTGGACTACTCTTTTCAACAAAATAAAAAAGTAATAATGTTGCATAGCAAATTAGGACTGTAACTAGGGGTGTGGCAAAAATGGTATTTTGGGGGGTTCAGGTGTACTGAACTGAGCCCCCAAAAATCAGTATCAGTATCAGTATTTCCTGATATTCAGGAAATACTCAGGAAATAATCAGGACTGCTGAATTTATTCAGCTCCATTGTACCCTATGGGGACCATCATGATAGGATATAATGGAGAAGGAATTTAAACTTTAAATGCTTGCTGACTTCACTCATTGAGTCATGCTGCAGTGGTGGTGTGACTCTGCAAGTGAAGTCAGCAAGCATTTAAAGTTTAAATCCTTTCTGAGCTCACTAACTGAATCGTTCCACAGTGGTGGCACAACTTGAAGAGTGAACTGAACTCAGAAGGCATTTAAAATTTAAATGCTTGCTCAGTTCACTTGCTGAGTTGCACTGCCACTGTGGTGCAACTCAGCAATTTAAATCAGAAGGTATTTAAAGGACTTTTGTCCCAATATTACAAACATTAAAAAGTAACAGTTTCTTTGAATTTATCCTTCCTCCCAAGTATTATAAACCTTAAAGAATAATACTTCATTTTGTTTTTACAACAAAAGGAACAGTCTATTTGGTTTTATTGACTGTAAAAACATATGGTTTGACACCAATATGGGTATTCTACAAGAATGTGGCAGAAAAATCATCATCTTGCAAAATGGCATCTGCAGAAATAATGGCTGTATCTACAACTAATATAGTAGTGTGTTTGGCTTTACTGACCTTGAAAACATATATTTTGATACCAAGATGTGCATCCTATGTGAGTTTTAAATACTGCAGTAACCACATTCACCATCTTAGGAAATGGTGGCAACAGGAAAAAAAAGTCCCAAAATTGGGATGTCTACCCAAGAAAATTTTAAAGCAGTAGTGCCTTCAAACACATACAAAAATTAAATTTTTCTGTACATATCTCTCCTTATATACAATTGAGTAATGGGGTGGCACTTTCTGAACATTCCACATGCTCCTAAATCAGTTGGCTCCATTATGTGTTAGTCAGAAGCTGTCCCTATCCACTGGCTGCGTTGCCTGAGTCCTGCTCACAGAAGCGGCACCCGCCAAAACTTTCCTAAGAAGACGGTTGCTTTGCTCCAGTGAACACAGCTACTGTCTTCGCTCTCCTTGCCAGATGACAATTGATTCCCTCAGGGGACAAAACCCACTGTCTTTAGCCTCCAAGCCAAGTTTGCTGAGGCAACACTTTCCAGAACAAAAAAAAACCCACCAAGTAAATAGCTGTCAGTGTAGTGAAGGCGTGGGGGGGGGGGGGACCAGCCCAAGTTATCAAAAAAAAAGCCAGTGAATACACACACAAGCAGAGATAGAGGATGGGGCCAGACACACAGAAAACAGGAAGCCAAAAACCTGAGGCATGCTGCAAAGCACAAATACAGACACAGTCACAGACAGATCTACATTGGCATGCACAAACAGCAGGAGTGCAGGAACAACTGGCTGAAGCAGAGAATGACACATACATTAAAAAAATACAGAGAGTGTGCGGCACTGGGATAAAACCTGCGAGTGGGGGGAACCTTTAACCACACCCAGAGTGTGAAAACCAATTACAAAGAAAGAGGCAAACCAACAGAGACAGAGACAGAAATCCAGATAGATATTTAAAGCAAAAAAAGGAAGGAAAAAGCCAGGAACCCAGGTCACAACTTGGCTGTTTGCCAAAAGCCATGAAAAGGACACTTCCTGTTTTGAGTAAAGCTGTACTGTATAAAAGAGGTGTCACTCATGGAACTCATCTGCCCATAATCCTCTTCATCATTCTGACATAACCTACTGAGATTTTCATCACAACTGTTCACTTTCAACCCAACTCCCCTTGAGACCTGTTCTATAAAGAGGGTGGACAGTGTGACCATGACCACATTGAATTACAGGGATGACCAACATAAAATGACTTTGCAGACTGCCCAAATTGTAGAAATTACTCCACAGAACCCTGTGTGCTGCATTTTCTTGGACACCAGTTATTGTGTAACGTAAGGTATGTGAGACTTTACTTCCACATTTGTGGCTTTTTATTACATACTGCAAATATGTACTTAACCTGCTTCCAGCCTATGCATTCATTACACATCACATTTTTCTAGAGTCTGTTGTATTTATTTCTACAACAGGCCTTATTCCTAGTATAGATATATTTTTGCTAGAGTGTATGGTGGATCCAGGACTACTATAGTTAAAAATCTTTTTATCTTTTGCTGGATCACTGTATTGATCAACCCCAGCAGTTTCCCATCTCAGGCAATCTCTAATGTTCCAGCCAGCCCAGGGTGCCGGCTCTCTTACAGTAGATAACAATACTGAAAATCTGGGGGACAATTTACTACTGTATTTAATCCAACTTGCAGTTACGGAGTTTATACTACAACTATCTGATTCCTGTTGATAATAGAATGAAATGCCTTTCCGATTATTTTAAGCTGAACCGGCTCCTTAGTGCAAGTTTATTTATTTATTACGTTAACTTTTACCCTGCCCTCCCCGCTGAAGCGGGTTACAAATGATACTCAAGCATGTTTGACTCAGGTTGTATATTATTAAACCAACGAAACAGCTCAGTTAATTTGTCCATGTGATGATATAATGAGATACTGGGTACAGCCAACCTACCCTGATCCCACTTGTTTTAAACTGTGTTCCATGCTAATCTTTGTTTTGTTTTGTTCATCTTTTGCCAAATAAAACTTCTACAGATGCATTGACACTCTTTTGACCTTTCTTCTGATAGAGATACTAGGAAAGGGGGACATTTTAATATCCATTAAATATCATAATGATAGTCTTGAAAAAGCTATCCTGAATTAGGGTTGCCAACTCTGGGTTGGGAAATTCCTGGAGATTTGGGGAGAGGAAGGACCTCAGCATGGCAGAATACCATATAGAGTCCACCCTTCAAAACAGCCATTTTCTCTAGTTGATATGATCTCCATAGTCAGGGTATCTGTTGTAATTCTGGGAGATTTCCAGTCCCCACCTGGAGGCTAGCAACCCTACCTGAACCAGTGGAACTTAAAGGTGACCAGGTCTCCATGGGTGAATTGGGTGGAGTCTGGGAAATTTTGCAGAGACACCAGTTGCTACTGTTATCTTTTTGCCAGAAATTTTTGAATTCTAAGGAACAAGATAATCTGCAAACTGAAGCAATGTCACAAATTTAGAATGCTACACATTAAAAAAACACACCCAGCTTTGTGAATAGGGGTGAATCACTACATCAGATAAGACAGTGCACTCACTGGCCCTGCCCTGGCTACAATCCTCAGTGGTCTCCAGCATGCACATCATCACTTAACATTGCAATCATTAATAGAAGAGATACAAATGTTGCACACAGGGGTCATTTCGTAGAAAAAGAGGTCCAGGAGCTCATTAGCATAACTCATTAGCATAACTCATTAGCATATGCCACACCCCCAATGTACCGGAAGCGTGTCAGAAGGCAACACTCACCCCTCAGGCTCCACTCCACAGGTGAGTGAAACTGACCTGCTCTTCCTCCGCTCCCTTCCCCATCCAATACTTTGTGCAATAAAAATAAGCGTAAAGAACACACCCTCATTCTCTTCCTGCTCCCTTGAAACCACCAGGTTTCCAGTAGACTTGAGATACCCAGGACATGTGCACCACCCATCCCTTCCCCTTCCCCTCCCCACAACAAGACACCCTGGGAGGTAGGTGGGGCTGAGAGAGGTCTTTTGAGAACTGCTCATGAGAGAACAGCTCTGAGAGAACTTGTGACTGGCCCAAGGTCACACCAGCAGCTGCATGTGGAGGAGTGGGGAATCAAACCCGGTTCGATTAGAGTCCAACTCCTGACCACTACACCAAATTGATGGGGTGGAAGCTGCTGAAGGGTTGGTGACATTTCTTCAATACTTATGTGCCATGTGCCCAGATAAAAAATGGTATACTTAGAAAATTTATATGCCACCTTGAGCAAGTCTCTGGAAAAGCAGCACACAGTCATAAAAGGAACAATGATAAAATTATCAATATTAAAACAAAACATTAAAAACAATAAAGACCCTAGCAGGGCTTTCCCCGGGGCGCTGCGCCTCTGCACACTGCACATATTTGGTCCTGACAGACCAACAGTCATAACATTTGTGCTGCCTTGGAAGAATACTCAGGATGCTCCCATTGAATTTCACAGGAATGTGTACTATGGTTTTGACACAATATAAGTCTGAAGGAAACTGCTGACACATAATTGACAAGAGTTCCCTTGTTCAAGCCTGTCTTTATGTTTGCACAGAGAAGACAGACCTGATCAGTCATTCAAGGCAGGATATGCCTTGTTTGTTCACTCACTGTTGCTTCAGTCGCCTCTTGATTAACTTAAATGCCCTGAGACATCATTTGCTTTAAACTGTGTTATTTACCTCAGAGAAATGGACAGTTCAATAGTGATAATCCAGTCAGTCCATATCTAGTTTGTAACTCAGTTGTCAGAGAAAATATGTTCAAAGATTCCAGAACAATAACATCCTTTAAGCAGACCTCAGTTATTGCCCTACCTGGATCAAAAACAATGCTGCAGAAAGGAAAAGGCAAAAAGCAATGATGCTTACGAAGTTGTGAGGAAAAAAATTAGGAAAAACTAAAACATCTCTGTTGATTATTTTTGCTCTAGTTACAGAACAAACTCTGTTTTACAATATATGTTTAACAGGCCATAAATTAAAGGATGAAAATCTTTACACAGATTCTTTATGAGTTCCACAGCAGACAATTTCTTTGTCAAATCACCCTGTCCCAAACAGTTTGATATCTGCATAAACTCACTGTCATGAGTACAAATACAATTTTGTATTTTACTAACGTAATTGTTATTACTTGATGTATGTATGTGTGTATCAAAGGTAAAACACAAAACAAGCTAATCTCCCCGTATGCTGGGCAACACACAAAAATAAATTGGTATCTGGGAGATTCCAAATAAAATGGTTCTGGCTGTGAATACAATTATGTGCCCACCATTTAAAAATGATATATGGCCCATCTCTTCTGAACTCACTGCAAAGAGCATATATGTTCCAAACTATTTCATATTTCCTAATTAGCTTTGCAATATTCTGCCTGTTCATATCTCTTAACTTCCTTAACCACAATTCTTAGAAGAACAGGTAAAAGTTTGAAAAATACTATCAGATTTTTTTTCCTAGTGAAGTGACACAGGAGATTCTGAACACATCTACTGCCAGAATCTTTGCCTATTCCTGCTCTAGGCCATCTGCATTCTAAGCTAGACACCAAGTGTTCCTCTAAATGACATTTATATTGTTTTCCATGAATTTAAAAAGTCTGCATCTCCCATAACTATTCACTAGGTCCCTATTATTATATAATACACAGTTTGTCACTTCTGTTTTCAAATTTGCCTTCAAATAGTCCTCTGTATATAGACAGGACTCATGTTTGTATAGCACCATTTTTTAAAGCCAAATTTTGGCTGTGTCCATCACTGCCAGTAGTTGGTATAACAACTAGGGATGTGCATTCAGATACACACAAACTAAAAACATACCCTAAAAATATCTTATTGGTGTTTTTTTAGATATATTCAGCATCCCAAACATATCTGGGATTTTTTCAGAAAACAAAAAAAAGGTCCCGAAAAAATCCCAGAAATATTTGGGAACTACCAGGAAGATTGGGAGCTAGCATTTGCAGGCTCCTGGGGACTATGGGCTTTCCCACTATTTTGTCAATTTCAAATGAATCTTGTAAATTTCAAGCTTTAAAATAAATTGCCTGTGTCCCTTCCCATTTTCTTGCTCAGAGCTTGTAAAATCCCCCCACCCCCTGGCTTGGATTTGTTCTGATTACATGCTTTGAAGCTTGAAATCAGTCCTGTTAAGCTTTAACTTCCACAGTGGCTCTGGGTTCTGCTGGGCATTCTGTACATTGCAACTGGTTGTGCTGGGTTGCAAAATCCCCACCGCTTGCTTGGATTTGTTGTGATAACAGGCTTTGAGGCTTGACATCAGTCCTGTTAAACTTGAACTGCCACAGTGGCTCTGGGTTCTGCTGAGCATTCTGTTCACTGTAACTGGCTGTGCTGAGCTTGAAAAAATGCTCCCTTTCAGTTTATACCACACAGATTCTCTGGGGGTTTTTCAGAGTCCTCTTTTGCTTCCACTGCCACAGTGGCATTGGTTTGGCTGGGCATTCTGTACATTGTGCTGGGCTTGAAAAAATCCCCCTGAGAAAGAGTTTGGTCACTCCAGCCTTGAAACAGGCAGTAGCGGTCCATTCCTAAAGACATCCGCTCTGGACCCAGGAGATTTGAGTAACTATCATTCAGTATCAATTATAAAAAATATTTCCAAAATATAAAGAAAAGGGAAATGCAATAATATTCAAAATAATTTAGCATTAGTAGAAAATAAAGGGGGGGGGGGAACCCAGCAAAACACTTTCCAAACTGTCTGGATTTTAAACTTTCAAAATTAACAAAGAGCCATGATTTTTCTTTTTTCAGTAAACTGCTGTTTAATGAAACAGAGTACATCTTCATGTGGCCCCACGATTTTTTTTGCAAGCCAATATCTTTCATCATCCTGGTACCTCTCTTCCACGTGTCTGCAACAAAACAGCAAGTGTCCATTTTCTGATAAACATATTGAATATGGCAATGCCCCTTTGACTGCTATTAAACATTGCATTCTTCTGTAAGTCACAGTGAGTGAGTTTAATTATGGTTCATTAACCCCAAGCTCAACTTCTCATCCACAGGCCCTGATGGTGCTCTATTAAGTCATGTGTCATAAGCCTCCCAGGAATTTCCTATATCAGTGCAGATGTTTTGTGTGCATGCAGGAGTGCATATTCCATGACATTTGTAAATGGAAACAAATCACAATTAATCATCTCAAAGCTTTTTTTTAAAAAAACAGACAAAACAGAGATCATCCAATCTTTCCCCCTTAGGATAAATAGTTTCCGACTATAGCCTCAGCACAATTCCTCCCTTGATGTCTTATACAGAAACTACCCCATGCTGTGTTTGCCCTCTGGTTATTGGTTTCACCTGTAAACAGTTCACTGCCACTGCTGACTCCACTAAACATCCTTGTACTTCAATCTGCATTTTATGTGAACTCTGGAGCTATTAGCCACTAATATCAACAGTGCTGCACTGCCTAGGAACATTTATGGCTCCCCTGCTTAGTTTAATGTTTCTGCCTTAGTACCATAATATTATTAATAGTCACAAAGCACAATAAAAGAAAATTAAGTGTTTATTTGGTTTAGGCTTTAGCCACCATACCTGCAGCCTTTTTCCATTACATTTGCACATAAATGAGCATGTGCTACAGTTTTTGGATGCCAGTCAGTTTTTTAACTTCTTCAATCATATTCTTTCTTTTCTCAGTCATATTCCAAACCTTTTTTTCTTTATAATTGCAAACTCTAGAATAATACAGTAAACTGAGAAAAAAGGCAAATGTTCACATTTACAATATGCCTTAAGCTCCATAATGATATGCAGTGCCCTACCAAAAAAAGCTCTGCCTCACAACCATCCATTTACTTCTTAAATGGCTCTGTATTTTGTAACTGACAATACACATTCTCATACCTAAAAAAAAAAAATGCAGGTTAATGTTTCTTTGTATTAAGGTGGGCAGGAACTCCTCTTTCAAGCTGATTGGAAACGAATCTGGGAAAAAATATTTGCATCTGAATGCATGCGGGCAATTTGAAAAGCTATTTACAAAAAGGTGGGGAGAATCCCCATTTCTTTTATTAACAAACAGTCAAAATGTACCTTCCACAACATGGGAGGCAAAGATGTTGTAAATGAGCACTGCTGAATGCCCATACTCTCAACAAAAGGACAATAGCCTTTATGTCATTGTTCAAGGAATGAAACAGAAAAGTGTCACTTGGTCGTCTCATGTGATTGTATTGCTACAGTTCTGAAAATGGTTGCTTTGTAAGTATTGGATCATAGCTGGCTGAATATCTTCTTTTCCCTCTGTAATGAAAACATAGGAACTCTAACACTGCTAGTAAAGACTGGCTCCAGCCCATCCACATGTAATATTTCTTCCTTGTGCCAGTCATTCAGCCATCTGTGCAATCCATTTAGATCTCTTAACAGTCCCAGAACGAGCAATTTTGTTTTTCCTATGGGAATGGTGAAAACTCAGTAAAGATTTTGTTTTGAAGAAGCAAATCCAGTTGTCCATCTGGCCTCTCAAAACGCAGACATTAGTTTGAGTAATCAAGTTTTTCATGCACTTTCATGGAACCTTCTGTTTGCATGTTCAAGTCAGAACCATTACCTGAGTTGCATACAGAACTCGAGAGTCCCTATTTTTCCACACATTGTTTCCCCCCACCCCTTGCCAGCACAATGCACAGATCCATCAATGCAAAGTTCATTATTCAAGAAATAGAACGCCCATTCTTGGTCCTGCTCCAGTGATTCCTTGTGGCTCAGAAGCACTGAGGAATACACTGAGCTCTTATTTCAGTGGGAGAAAGCTCCATAGGTTTTTATCATATAGCTTCGTGATCCCTCTTTGCAAGGGACTGTCCAGGTTTATTGATATGTGTTCACTGCCATTAGCTACTTTGGTAGCATGTGTCAGGCACAGTTGCACATCCTCTAAATGGTGAAATGCACTTGTTCTTTCCCCATTTGAAACTCATTCATTTATCTACAACTTCAGAAGTATATCAAAAGGAAGCATAATAATTCTTTTCACACCGGCCTGTAGCCATGGGGGGGGGGGGGGTTGTGTGTGATAAGGACAATGCCCCAACCAAAACATGCCCCGCTCCACCAATCAGTTTTCCTCCTGCTGTCAGAGGCAGGCTAAAGAGCCTATCGTCAACCTCTCCTCAAGCTTTAAAGCCTGGCATATTTTCTACTCAAATCAATCGGTGGCGTCCTAGCTGGAGCTTGAGAGAACAGGTAAGTATCTCTTTTCTCCCTTCCCCCCGGTAGGGTTGCATGCATCTGCAGTAATAAATTAAATACCAGACAAGCCTCCCCCATACTTTTCAGGGTCCTTCTCCTGGGTTGCAGCTGTTGTGCAGCCACCACTTCTCATTTGCTGCCAGCATTTCTCCACGCCGAAAGAGCATGAAGAAACATACTGCTTAGGCTTGGAGGCAGTGCCAAGCCCTTGGGCACATGATGCTCCTCTTCCAAGCCCAAACAGTGCAAAGCACAGGCTTGAAGCTTCTGCAGCACACTTGCTGGATTGGCTCCTTGCTGCCTTCAGGGGCTCTGAGCAAGGGTACTGACCGATGGTTCAAGAGAGACAACCACCAGGGAAGAAGCAACACTGGCAAGGTTTCTGCCATGTGCAACAAGCACAGGGCTCCTTTCTTGCACACCACCCCTGGACCTTTCCTGCCACTGTGCTCAAGTCCACACCAATTTCAAAGGAGGTAGAGTGCCTAAAATGTTAAGGGCTGGGTAACAGCTATGAATCACAAACCCTGTTGGCCTCTGCGGGGCTTGGAGTTTTTTTCATACTCACTGGGGCGGGGAGGCAAACTTGGAATGAGGTAGGGTTGCCAGCCTCCAGGTGGGGGCCTGGGGATCTCCCGCTTTTACAACTGATCTCCAGCTGACAAAAATCACCTCCCCTGGAGAAAATGGCTGCTTTGGAGGGTGGACTCTGTGGCATTGTACCATGCAGAGGCCCCTCCCCTCCCCAAACCCCACCCTCTCCTGGCTCCACCCCCAAAGTCTCCAGGTATTTTCCCACCCAGACTTGGCAACCCTAGAATGAGGGTAGCCAGCCCCCAGGTCCGGGCAAGGGTCCCCCTGCTTTTGGGGGCTCCAAACAGCCACTAGCCAGCTGGCCAGCAGGGGGAAGCCCCACCCCCAAGAGCAACCACCCATGGCTATCCCTCTCTTTCCCGTCCTGCAAGATTTAAAAGGCTTAAGCTAATTGGTGGGGAGCACGTGGCAAGCCAATCAGCTGGAGGACCCTATAAATCTTTCGGGAGGGAGGAAGAGGGGCTGTCACCAGCTGCGTGCTCTACTTGCAAAAAGATCCTTTAAAGGGTCTTTTTGCAAAGGGGGGGGGGCTGTAGCACGCAGGGCTGATTTCCAGCAGAGATACACTGCTTGGGATTCAGATGCATGCACCACTACCCTGGTCGCTGCAAGACCTCACTCATTTGCAGTGAGCAGGGCAGTGGTACACATGCCTGAATCCCAAGCAGCAAATTACCACTGGGAAATCAGCCTCGCACCACAGCTGATGGCTGGTGACACATTTTTGTGTGATATACCACTAGACTTAATTATTTAGAAGTATAGGCATGCCCCCTTAATAATTTTTTTGCAGCCCTTACAAAAACAATTCTGCCTACGGGCCTCCTCCCACCTCTCCTTGCAACACTGCTTTCTGTAACTTGTGTGTCAATCATTCATTTAGGCTGCGGCCACACGGGCCTTAAATGCGGGAGGAAGGGCAATTTCCTCCCGCATTTAAAGGGGCCGACCAGACGGCCGGCCCCCTAGTCCCGTGCCGAAGCGGGAACCAATGCGGGTTCCTCCCGCATTTTCAGACCCCGGGAAAATCAAGTATTTTCCCGGGTGTTGCGGGAGGAACCCGCATTGGAGGTATCTGGACAGCCCTCTCTCGCATGCATTGCGAGAGCAGGGCTGTCCAGATAGCCCCGCCGACCATTTTTTTTCACTCTTTTACACTTGGGCGCATGGCTATCCATGCGCCCAAGTGTAAAAGAGTGGGGGGGGAAACCACCCCGACTTACCCAGGCGGATGGCGGGTCGGAGGCCACCACCGCCGCTTCCAGTGCTGCTGGGGCCGCCTCCGCCGCCGTCTCTTCCCTCCACCGCTGTCTCTTCCCGCCGCCGCCCTCCGCTGCCGTCTCTTCCCTCCGCCGCCGTCTCTTCCCGCCTCCGCCCTCCGCCACCGTCTCTTCCCTCCGCCGCCATCTCTTCCCCCCGCCGCCGCCTGCTTCCACCACCGCTGTTCCCGCTGCGGCCGCCTCTTCAGCGGCCGCGGCCGCCGATCACACTGGCACAGGGGTTGGGATGTATGGACATCCCAATCCGCTGTTGAAAAATGCAGCCCCTTTAAATCCGGGAGCCCTCCCGGATTTAAAGGGGCCGTGTGACCGCGACCTTAGGCCCCACACATTTTCAGAGCAAAACAACCACTCATAAGAACAATCCGGAAGTACAAAAGAGTATATAAACTGGATGCCAGGCTAGGGCTGCTAACCCCCGGGTTGGGTAATTCCTGAAGATTTAGAGGTAGAGTCTGGGGAGGGCAAGGTTTGGGGAGGGGAGAGACCTCAGCAGGGTATAGCACCATAGAGTCTACCCTGTACAGTGGCCATTTTCTCCAAGGGAACTGATCTCTGCCATTTGGCGATCAGTTGTAATTCCAGAAAATCTCCAGGCTCCACCTGGAGGCTCCACATTAACTGGGGAGCAGTTCAAGTGCAGGTTCTTACTTTTAAAGACTTAAAGAGCCAATTTGGTGTAGTGGTTAAGTGTGTGGACTCTAATCTGGGAGAACCGGGTTTGATTCCCCACTCCTCCACTTGCAGTGCTGGATGACCTTGGGCAAGCCATAGCTCTGTACCAGCCGTTCTCTCAAGGACAGTTGTCTCACAACTCTCTCAGCCCCACCTACCTTATGGGGTGTCTGTTGTGGGGAGGGGAAGGGAAAGGAGTTTGCTCCCCGGAGGGGGAACACACACACACAAAATCTAAATAAAATAAATAAATATACTTTCTTATAGTCTGTATGTTCAGCCCTTTGGATTCTGTCTGTGTTGTACAGTGCTTTTGTTTTGTTTTTCTAACTAATTACTAATGTTCATTATCTCTACACATCTTAGAAAGACAGAGAAGGAAGAATGAATGATTAGAACAACACACAGTAAGCATTCTCTTCTCTTACATTACAGCCAATCTCTTATTCATTAGAGCCTCTGTAATTAATTAACATGTTTAATATTCACAGATACTAATGCCCTGCCTCTGTCTAGATAAGAGAGAAAGATACCGGTAAGTTTTTAAAGCCACTTACATGCAAGCCATTTTGCCTGCTCTCATTACTGCTGGGTGAATATGCTGTCTCCCTACTGGAATAAATGGAGATGTGTCATTTATACACCATGAGCCAGCTTGTTTGGCAAAGCGGGATACAAATATAAATAATAAATAAATATATAAATATCATTTACTGGGCTCATATTTCAATAGAATATTTCTAGAGACGAAAACTTAGTGACATACACATAAACAGATGAGCTTGTATTTTGTATTGGTTCAGTCAGAATAACAAAGATCAAGGCTGGCTACATTCTGGGGTGAATGTCAGTGAATCCTCTGGTAAGTGTGAGCTTCAGTTTATTGAGATACCACACACAAGACTTAAGCAGTTCTCAACCCTCAGAGTACACCCTATTCATTGCCACTGCCTTTGCTTGCACACCATGCCTTTCAGAGGTAAGAAAGAAGAGGTAAGCAAGTATAGGCAGCCACTGCTCCTATTGCCCCTATGGTTCCTCTTGCTCCTATATTGTCTGTGGCTCACTAACTACCTGGTGATAATGGTGAAGAAACTATCTAGAGATATTACAGACTTCATGGTGCTCTCGTTTAACAGGTGAACATGTCACGTTCGACAGCCACAATCACCCATGAGCTCAGCCTCCAGTCTGTTCACCTGTCTGCCTTGAACAGCCATTGAACAGCTTTGCAGCTAAGTGGTGGCAGCATTTCATTTCCTGCTGGTATTAGAATTTTACTTCTACTCAGTGGAAGAGATCATTCTCATGGGTCATGGGTGGTTGGGTCAGGTAATTAAATGACATTGGGGGGAACAATGCCTGCTGTAAGGTTGTGTGAGCATGCACATGCATAGAAGAACACCAGTGTCTTATATTGGGGAGCCCACCATCACCCTTACTGAGGCCAGCAGATGGGGGAGCAACTACATGCTCCTCAGTGGGTCCAGATTTGTGGTTTCATCCCTGCTCTTCTCCAAGGAGAAGACACCAAAAGTGCTCCAAAAGCAGACAGTGCCAGTAAATCTGCATGACTCCTTTAAGGACCCACATCTAGTAGCTGGTGCCCAGCAGGCCCAGAAGACAACCAGGGGAATTCTTCTGAGACTAGGGCTGCCAGCCTCCAGGTGGGGCCCGGAGATCTCCCGCTTTTACAACTGATCTCCAGCTGACAGAGATCAGCTCCCCTGGAGGAAATGGCTGCTTTGAAGAGGGGGACTCTATGGCATTGTACCATGCTGAGGCCCCTCCCCTCCCCAAACCCTGCCCTCTCCCAGATCACCCCCCCCTTCCAACCCAGGCCTGGCAACCCTTTCTGTGACGGATGAGGCGACACACCCATCTCACTCCCAGGGGATTTCCCTGGGACTTCCTGGAAGGGTGGTGCTCCAATAAGTCTTTTAAAAAGAGAATCCACTAAAGGCCAAGGAAGACTTGCCAGGGCTCTCTCTGCTAAACTGTGGAGAGGCCTGGTGTGGTAAAGGAAGGATGCAGGGTGGATTTAGCCCCCTTTTCTCCAAGTACTGAGGCCACAAAGACTTTCACAAAGGACACTGGAGGGGGCCTAATATTAGGGGTCTATCCTGGCAGCCCCAGCTTCTGACACTCAGCAACACAGAAACTTTTTCAAAGCCAGTATTTATTTTAATAACCACTGTCTGACTGACTTGCTCACTTTTCATGTGTACAACTGGCTGTCCAGTGCTGTGCAGAAACTACAGGTCTATAGAGGAGGGAGTAAATTGGGACTCCCCTCAGGCTATGTGAGAATGTGCATACTTGAAATACTGCCAAATGCACTATACTGGAACAATACATGAAAAATAACCAAATTAATAAGCTCCCGCTGTTCAGAAACAGCGAAACAAAAAAAATCTTCTTGGTTGCAACCAGTGAATTGATGTGAGCTGAACTGGTGGGTATTCAAGCATCCCTGCTGCCATCTATTTACTTGTTGTACATCTGAACAGCAACCGACACAACAACGCAACTAATCTGAGCCTGTAACATCCTTGGTAGGAACAATTATTAGTAGAATATTGCATATGGTGTGGAATTATGTGTTTGTCTCTTCGTTTTCTTTGAGTAAATTCTTAGCCCGTATCCTATCACTGTGTTCTCTTGAAGCCCAAAATTCTAATGTTTTATAATTTCTACTCAAAAGAGACATATTTCCTGGAGATACATTTTCAAAAAATAATTAGCTATTGAACTGATGTTATGTGCAGCAAGTTTAAGTTTTTTTTATGAATGTGCCCATGTCCCTGTGTCTGATCTTTTCACAAAAAGTTAGTTCAGATGATATGCTGACAGCCAAACTAAGCAAAAATACTGCTGGTTGTGAATAGTCCTCATTTTAGGAAACAAGAAATCACAACTTGAACAAGCAAGGGTGGTATACAATAGATTTTCTCTCTAGAGTAGAAATTTTGCTAGATTACACTTCTATCCAGATTTCGACGAGCCTAAAATTCAACAGAGTACATTTGTTACAAAGTAAAGATACCTGAATCAGTAAAAATCTATTATGCATTCCCCTGAATCCACTGCTATCTAAATAAGCTTTCTAATGGAATGCATTAGAAAGTAAGACAGGATTTCACTTTTATCTTTAGCTGCTGACTCATCTTTCTTCACATTCTCTTACTCCTTAAATACCCATATAAAAACTTGTAAGATAATTAAGATTCTCCTTAATTCTGTAAGGCAACTTTCTAACCTCCAAGTCTTTTTCATTAATCAAGGTTTGTCCGTTCTAATCAGGATGCACTCATAAGCTCACGATGGGCGTGCCAAAGTAATTAAAGTTGCCAATTTTGCTGACAGAATTCTTAAGTTACAACAGCAGTTATCAAAGTTACATAAGTTATCTGAGTACCACATTGATTCCTCAGATCCAAGACTGTTGCATTAATAGGCTAATTGGCTTTATTAGGATAATTAATCTTCTAATGTTCACCCATTCTTTAAAGTTTTAGGATGGAATTAAGCAGCAGCAGTCAGTTCAAATCTCTTTATGTCTACCATCCCAGTAAAATATATGGGCTTCAATCCTTAAACCACATATCCTGGTGTAATCCCCACTGGCTAATGGAACTACTTTGGAATAACTAGCATGGAAATTGGAACTGCTATAATATAAAAGCCTTACAAGACTTTAACTACTTTAATTAAACTCTGTAATAATTAATGTTTTAATATTTCAAGGGTAATTTGTTTGACCCACCAAATCATATTCTTATGTGCCCTGGATCATGGTATGCTTTGCTGTGAATGCAGGAAAGCTTCAGATATAATAAATTTATTAATTGATTCAGCACATCCTTTTGGCCACATGAATTACCTTACATGTTTCATGAAGCCAAAACAATGCAAGATCTTGATGCTTTAATTGTACAAGAAAGACAAGAATATTAGTTCAAAATATTTCCCATGCTTTATTCACCAATAAAAATCTATTTTGTACTGGTATAAAATTCCACTTTTTAGATTGTTCAGTTCTCATTTTCAATAAGATTGCAAAGGAAAATCTGATCATCACTAAGGGCTATATGAAACTCTATCATGAAAAGAACTACAGATATGCATATCTATTTGCATGTATCTGACTCAATCAGGAAAAAGTCCTATCTTGGTAACTGAATATTTCAGACCCACTGATTGTATCCCTAGCCTCAAATGGAAAAGAAGCGGAAATGCACATGCTATTCCCTTCTGTTGTCAACTGTAGGTCAGAAAAGAGAGTATAAGCATGTTTTTCATTCTTACTTAAGTGGAGAGAGCATTATGTACATATTCAGTTGAATGCATAAGGCAAGTACTCTGATGTTTAACTTGTGGTAGGCTGTGATCACATACACTAAATTTGATTATCCAGTTCACGCAGTAAAATCCAGTTGGAAAGTAAACTGAAAGTGTATTGAAAGTGGATTATTTAGTGTGTGTGATCATAGCCATAGTCAGAAGAGGTGACAGTCATGCAATCCTGCTCCCCATTGCATGCAAAGAACATTTGAAATAGGCTGATGAATCATTTTCCTTAAAAACATGTGATGGGTTTAGAAATCATGAACTCTGAAACCATTATATTTATTTATTATTTAATTTATACCTTGCCCTCCCCACAAGGCAGGCTCAGGGCAGCTTACATTCATTAGTAAATAGTACACAATGTGTAGGAGTAATTAAGGATTACTAGTAAACATACTTTGCTCACCATACATTGAGTGTACTGTTGCTGTGGGGGCAGGCTGTGATTATTTAGACCTAGGTTGTGAGGTCTCACACTTATTTTTTTCTACTACTGCATTGGATCTTCTGCCTTGATCTTGCATTTATGCTCCCAGGAGATTTTACTGATCCCCCATTCCAATGCCAATAATTGGCAAGAATATTCCCAAAGTATATTAATGCCCTGGAGCAGGCTATAGGTCTGCAGTGGGCCAGGGAATGGGGGAAATTTCTTTTTCCACATATACATTTCATTTAAATGAGTGTAAACATTGCTCTTTAAAATAATTGTTAGAGAAAAATCAGAACCCTGACTAATAGACAGTAGGAAGATTAACACCAGAGCCTGATAAGATGCGTGCTAGTTACTGAGGCTGATCTCCTTTAAAGGGATTAATAGAAGTGATATCTGATGTTTTCCCCTTATAGAGAGAGCATTAGTATTACTTTATACATCCTAATATTTAATTCCGTATGTTTTCACAAAGATATTGCTACTAAGAATTAATTCTGGTAGTAAAGTACTGATTACTGTTACATAAGTCAATTCAAGCATGGGTTGGTTCAACTTGGGGGAGGGGGGTCTTTTCCTGTGAAAGCAGCCACAACTGGGATGGAAGCATGCAGGGAAAGCACCCACATGCCAGATTCTGCCACCCCTCCAAGCCCACCCTCATACTCAAGCAATATTTCGTCTCTCCCCCCCCCTCCAAACAGCTGACACACAGCTCAGTTGTTAAGGGGAAATATCCCTGTTAAAGAGCTAACATGGGCAGAGCAATGACAGAACACGGCATCACCATTTGGAAAGCAGTGCTAAGCCCCACCCACTTTATGGATTGGCTGCAGGCAGAGTTTTTAAGGTCAAATTTACATCTGACTTTCCCGCTAGAATCATTCTAGTTTTTTAAAAAAACTGTCTATACCTTTTTCTAGTTTCAAACCATACTTGTTCTAGTTTATAAATTATTGTTTACATTCGTTAATTGCCCTCCTGTGGTCAAGCTAGCATTATACTGCTTTAAACAAATGCTGTTGCTTAGTACTCTCCAGACCCCCTGGAGTGAAATTTGAAACCAGCGTGAAATGAGCTTGGGAAAAGACAGCAGTCAAACTACTTCAGAGGGGAGGTATAAATTGGGCCTAAGCCACTTCAAAGGAGATTTTTCTTTGCTCCAGCTTAAAAGTGAAATCCACACGTGGAAGCTCCCCAGAATAGCAGGGACATGCTGTGTTCTAGGTAAAGGTAAAGGTTTCCCTTGCTCGAAAGCCAGTCAAGTATGACTCTAAAGATGCGGTGCTCATCTCCATTTCCAAGCCAAAGAGGAAAAATCCCCAAGGGGAGGCAGCCATGAATATCTGGAAACGATGGACTGTTAAATGCTGCAACTTCAAGAATTACTAGCCGATCCTAGCAAAAACATTGCTAGGATAAAAACAGTGTTTAGGATTTAGAGGACTGAAAGTTTTCACTGTTTCTTTTTATCCTTGCTCAGCCTGGTGATTTACAAACCACATGCACTCCTATCGTTTATTAAACATGCTTATATTTTAAATGTTCAGAGCCTAATTTCTACAAACACATCACACCTATTCAGTCCCACTTTCCAAAGCGTGGTAAAGTTTTCTGTCTCTAAAGTTCAAAAATGTGATAAATCATCCCTGCTCAAGCTAATACAAGCGAAGTGGGAGATGCAGCAACTAGGCGGAGCTTTTAAACGGTGAGTATAACACAGGAGCACTAATAGTGCTGAAGTACCTATTTACTGATATGATGTACAACATTTATGAGGCATATAAACTGTGTTAGATAACAAAGTTGAGCTAGAGGCCTTCCTGGTGATCATGGATGTTGTTTGAGTATCTCAGAGAGCTTAAAATGGTGGTCTGGGTTAGGGCTCACCAAACCTCTCTTAAGCTTAGTTCTACTGGAGTTGATGGGAATGTGATTTACAGTAAAATTAAGACTGTCAAGGTCTGGCCCAGAGTCAGCTGGAAACTGGCCACATGTGGGATGCAGTTCAGCCCCTCTGGCAGCACTTTTAAGTTCCCTTAAGGTAAGCACAGAATTTAGGTTTTAATTAGTCTTGCTTAACTTGATTTATACTAATTGCCAAAATCTTTTATTTGGAATTTCAACATGATCACAGCGAGTTAGATACTTTTCAGAATGACTAAAGAGAGAGGGAAGCTGTAGTGATTCCAAGAAATATATTGCGCACCTTGATTAATTTTGGTTTTCTGAAGACAACATTCTGATCAGGAATTGTCTTAGGGCCACACAGCACAAAATGCATATGCATCCTTCAAGAGTGAAAGATGTGTTTGTGCAGAAGTTATTTATATACCAAATATTACAATATATGTAATGAATATCACAAAAAAGTCCTCCAGCCCAACAGAAAAACAGAGTTTTGCATGTCTGGGATCTTACTGGAAAAGGTGGAACTACAAGCTGGGGCAGAAGAAGTCAGGTTGGGGTTAGAAAAATCCTGTCGATTTCAGGCTCTGTTCATGCAGCTCTGGCAGCTGGACTGAGGAGGGGAATGACGGTAGGGTAGCCAGCTCCCTTCTGGTTGCCAGCGGGGGATGGGTGAGTAGTGTTGCCAGATCCAGGGTAGAAAACTCCGGAAGATTTGGGGATTAAGTGTGCGGAGGACAGGGACCTCAATGGGTGTGGTGCTGTAGAGTCTGCCCTCCAAAGCATCCATTTTTCCCCAGGGGAACTGATCATAGAATCACAGAATGTTAGAGTTGGAAGGTACCTTGCAGGTCATCTAGTCCAACCCCCTGCACTCTGCAAGAGCACAGCCGAAAGATAGCCCTACAACAGGGGTGGGCAATTGTTTTGGCTCGGGGGCCACTTTGTGGGAGCGGAGGTTAGCGGAGGGCCGCACCTTTTAAAACGATTGCATTCATTAGTTAACTTTGCATTTCAGAAAAGGTATAAATTGTATCATAAAAATCCATAAATATAAATTAAATAAAATAGTGGTAGTTTTATTCAATTTATTTATTGTGCTAATTTCATATCATCGCTAGCTGCAAGCATATTTAAGTTTAGAATCAGTTTAATGAGACAAATGTACCCTATCACACTTTTCTGCAACTTTTTTGAAATCAGGAGTGAGATTGCTTGTTGAGATTCTCATCACAGCCTGCAAGTTAATGTCTGTCAAAGAGCATCTATATTTGCTCTTGTTGATCTTCATGCAAGAAGAACTTTGCTCACAAACATATGTAGACCCAAATTTAGAGAACATTTTCCCAGCAAATTTCTTCATACATGGAAATTTTTTCAGCAGGCAAAGATTTGTAAAAGTCAACTAATTTCACAGCATTAAACATTTCTTTCACAGTGTGATCTGGCTGCATGTCAGTAAGTTCAAGCTGCAGCTCCTCATGTGCTGTATCAATATCAGCAGCGATGGGATAAGAGAGCAAATTGAATTTAGGCTCAGTTTTCTTGAAGTCCTGAAATCTTCTTGGCGGGCCGCAAAAAACTCTGTGGCAGGCTGCATGTGGCCCCCGGGCCGCCATTTGCCCACCCCTGCCCTACAACATACCCGAAAGATGGTCATCCAGCCTCTGCTTGAAAACGTCCAGTGAAGGAGCATCTACCACCTCTTGAGGCAGTCTGTTCCACTGCTCAACCACTCTTACAGCTAAGAAGTTTTTCCTGATATTTAGCCCATATCGACTCCCTTGTAATTTTCACCCTTTAGATCCAGTCTTGCAATCCAGAGCAAGAGAGAATTGATCTGCTCCATCTTCTACATGACAGCCTTTCAAATATTTGAAGACTGCAATCATGTCCCCTCTAAGCCTTCTCTTTCCCAGGCTAAACATATCCAACTCTTGTAGGCTTTCCTCATAAGACTTGGATTCCAACCCTCTCACCATCCTGGTTGCCCTCTTCTGGACACGCTCAAGCTTGTCAACACCCTTCCTAAAATGTGGTGCTTAAAACTGGACACAGTACTCCAGGTGAGGCCTGACCATAGCAGAATAGAGTAGAACTCTGTAATCTGAAGATGAGCTTCAATTCCAAGGGATTCCCAGGTCCCACCTGAAGGCTGGCATCCTTAATATTGACGTGCAACATTTGTCTAGGTGCATGCTTTTCCATCTGGGTGACGATACTATGTGGAGGACTCCCTCTATGTGCATAAAGCCCTCAGCCACAGAATTACCTAAAATGTACATATCCAGGTTTCCCCTACAATATAAATATAGTTCATAAGCCAGAAACTATACATGACAAATGAATCCAGATTTTCATAATACCTCTCCAAATATCCACTTTTGCTGTTGATATTGCACCAATATTACTACTCAGTATTCAAAAGTCAAAGCAACATCTGCCTCAGGCTTTTCCTTTTGAATGTTATTTTTAAACCTCATAACAGTGACCACCCAGTCTATTCCCAACCACTGCTTCCAAGTTTACAAAACAGAAATATGTATCTAATTTTACACATTTGCTCTTTTGTATTTGATGGCATTCATTCAAATTTTGTATGCTGGTGAATGGCTTGTGCTCCATGCTCTCAGGCCCTGGTCCAACAAAGTATGTGCATAGTATCTGGGTCTACAGAGCCTTTTAAGACAGATATATCCCATCAATCAGCTGTTTGATCCAGTTTCTCTGTGCTTCATTATGCCTTTAAACATGCTCAGTAAAATCATCCTGACTACAGAACTTGGTAAGCTGATTCATGGAATTTTACAAATTTTAAATTGGGATGCATGAACACATACCTTTCTGGTTCTTTTTAGGGTATGGTTATGTTTCAGGGGGCCACACTCCACCCACAAAATTCTTTTTTAAAAAAATTCCATATTCATTATGGCCTTTTAAAATATGTCACTTTTTACTGTCATTTTTAGCATTTGGTGTAAATAGTGTAATTGTTCCATTGTTAATGATTAAATCCTTGGAAAAAAATGCATGCAGGTACACCACTCCATTCTTAGAAGAAAGGATGTGGTACATATGCAACAATACAAACAAACAAACCACCCTAAAGCTACAGTAACCTCACTAACCTCCACTGAGGAAACATAAGGGCAACTACTGTGGATAAGAACTGCCATGTTAGAGCAGACAAGAGCTATCAACTCCACCTCTTGGTTTTCCAACTATGGCTGGCCAGATGCCTTTAGAACTTTGGCAGAGATATTAGCCTTGATGCTCCCAAGACAATAATTCTGCAAGAGGAGTTATGTACTGGAGGAGAAACATTCATGAGAGTAACAAGATACAACATTTAACCAGCAGCACATGAGTGGCAGTTCTGCTAAAGCCCAACATTTCAGCTGAGAAACTAGATTCCAGCCCAGTCCTGCCATATAATTTCCAAAGAAATAAGTCATATTGCATCAGCACCCACTGTAATTGACCTTACATCACATGGAATGATGGCACCCTACTGTGCATATTTACAAAAAACAGTGCGTATAATTGCGCTTGGGGTTTAAAATACAGAGCAGCTGAGCACATGCAGATCCAAAAAAACAACTGAAAGGAAATTGTGGCGAAAATAGAAACAGATGCTGCAAGTCATTCAAGAGTTTCAAATTATAAAAATACTTCATTCTGACTTGTAGAAAATGGGGTACCAGAAAACACATACTGTTGCTTTAGGACTAAATGTGGGCTAAGAAGAGGTACAAGGAACAGGATATTTCAGCTAACAAGAAGGAATCTTATGTCTCCTCTTCAGAGAGGCATTGCTGCTTAATATTTTGGTTTCTTATTTTATGTACAAAGTGCTTTAGATTCTGGGATAAAGGGTCTAACCTACAACAGAATGCACATCCCTGGCACCCAGGAAAGAGGAGAGCTGCTTTGCCGGGGGGGGGGGGGTACAAGTTCTGGGATGGGAGAAAAGCAAGAGGGAGTATACATAATGAGACCATATATTGGTACCGGGATGTATCCAGTTCTGGCTACAAGACATAGGTTGTGGTCAGACTGGCAGCTTGGAGCTATATGGCACCACCTCTAACTGTAGCGTTTTGAAGTATTGCAGGGCATACCAACCAGATAGCACACCCTGCTGCAGGCCACCTGCGCAGCCATCCCATGGGCACACATCCACAATACTGCAGTGCCTCAGCCACAGAGTGTGCTGCCCAGTCATTTTAAAAGTGCAGACGGGTGCATGGACATATGCTCTCATGTGCATATGCGCATATAGGCAGAAGTTCCAAAAAACACACAGTGGCAGAAATGGATCTACAGGCTCAGACTGCAAATCTATTCTGTGTGCACTCCCCCACATTCAGACATCCAGCCACGTGCAATGAATGCACAGGGAACTGAAAACACTACATGTTATGTGGTGTCTATTTACTCCGTTTCCAACTTGTCGGGGTGAATACGATTGGGGAATGGCTGGCAGATGTGGCTGTGTGACCCTGCCAGTTTAATCCGTTAGGGCAGGGGTGGCCAACCTGTGGCTCGGGAGCCACATGCGGCTCTTTCACACATATTGTGCGGCTCCTGGCAGGGCGGCTGGGGAAGCAAAGGGGAGGCATGCTTTTTCTCTCTTTCTCCCTTCCTTCCTTCCTTCCCTCCTCCCTCCCATCTATTTGCTTTCCTAGTTTCTCTCTCTCTCTTTCTTTCCACTTCTTTAATTCTTTCTTTCCATCTCTCTCTTTTTCTCTCTCTCTCTCTCAATATCATTAGCAAACAAGTAATATCATTATCAATAACCGGTTTTCCTCGTTTGTTTTTATTTTTGGCAGTCCCATTTAACGTTAATAAAAAGCAAATTTGCATATTTTTAAAAATAAAAACGTGTGTGTGATATTTGTTCCTGTCTTGCGGCTCTCAGACATCTGACGTTTATTCTGTGTGGCTCTTACGTTAAGCAAGGTTGGCCACCCCTGCGTTAGGGGAATGCAGCTATATTGGGCCAAACTGCCAGTCAGAATGCAGCCATAGTCTCAGCCAGAGAAAAAGGGTTTTAAGTACATACAGCTATGCAAGATAGATAATGAACAGGATTGTCCTGGAGTAACTCCACAAAGGATTGCACTGACAGTCATACAGATTTCACTTGAGTGCAATCATATTTCAGAAAATAAACATAAGATGTGGGTACTCTTACCCTTCTGATACCCCCCTCATGCATAATCATACCACGCTAAAGGTTGGGTGAGATAGGGTGGGGGGAGGTCTCCATTCGAACCCTAAAAAGAGATGATGTTTTATAATTCAGGAAAAGGTACATCCTCTCAGACTACAGAATTATTTGTCCTGGAATTATTTTCAAGGGAGATCGAAAGATAACTTCTTGGCAGGCTACTTCTCATACATGTGTTGTATCTTTAGAAAGCACACTAAGGGAACCTGAAAAGTAACTCTCTCAAACAATGAAGAAAGCATCAGCTATATTTCTATATAGCAATCGGAGATAAGTTAATTTTCATCCCACTATCACATGACTGGTCAGCTAATAGTGCTCCCCCCTCTTCGTTTTTCTCCTCTTTGGCTCTTCTCCCTCTTAATTTTTCCCCTGTTGCTTCTCCATCAACCAACAGACTTCTGAAGCATCACCATTTTTACCAGAAGTAGGCAAAGGATTGTCCACCTCTCTGCCCATCTCCCCTTTGTGTGTGTGTGCGTGTGTAGTGTTGTCAAGTCACAGCCAACTTACAGTAACCTCAGCAAGGGTCTTTAAGGGCAAGTGAGAAGCAGAGGTGGTCTGCCATTGCCTTCCCTCTGCAGAGTCTTCCTTGTTGGTCTCCCTTCCATGAACTGACCCTGCTTATCTTCTGAGATCTGACGGGATCAGGCTACACCATGCAGCCGTCTCTCCCATCTCCCCTTTATCCCTCCCTTAAGTTCCCCCTGACACACATAAACACGCACTCACTAACTGTTCCACCAAACCTGAGCTGTTATAAATGTAGCTCCTCATGGCAAAGATTTCTCTTACTTGGGGGCACTGTACATGCACCTGCAGGTGATTTCCGCTAAATAAATCAAGAGGGGTGCAATGCACTCATGTTTAGGTAATGTATAGTGGCCTTTGAGATACAAACATTATTTTTAAGAATTGATTCTAATAGCTACTAAAAAAAATTCTATGACTTTGTTTCCTTTCTACCTCTTTTCTGTCTATTTTTGGTAATTCAATAAAAATCAACATTCTTTCCTTGAAAAGGTCTCCCTTATTTCATAAAAATATTGCAGCAAGCACACACATTTTAAAAAATCCCTCCAGAAGGACTGGGGTGGGTTAGATGCTAGAAACCTGTACTTGTCCACTATTACACACTACAGAATAATTATACACCAACAGGCAAATGTAAAGGGTAACTAGGAGTTCCATGTTTTAAAGAGAGCAGTCCAGGTTCCCCAGCCTTGACTCCTCTCTCTCTCTCTCTCTCTCTGCAGCCACACAGTAGCTGTCAAGACTGTCGGTTTAAAAATAAAGGAGACCCTGAGTGGAAACTGTGTTGTGGGGGGGGGGGGTCTTGCCTTCCCCCCATGTCTTTTCCAGACATGAAAGGGTATTGGGTGAGTTATTTCCTACTCTTTAGTTGTTCCACACGCACAGAATACTGCAAAAGGGGGAAAAACTGCATCAAGCATCAGAACCCAGTCTTAGCTCTTAAAAAAATATAACCCTCATGCTACTTACATAACTGTTTCAAGGTCTGTCCTCAGGGACTGAATTCTTCTTAAGTAAGACAAATGTTAATGTTAAGTAAAGCACTTCTGCAGAATTATGTGGATGTAATTTTTACATTGCATTCTATTTGATAAAGCTTCCCCCCCACCCTCGACTTTTCACATTTGTATTATCATTTTCACCTTAGCTAGTAGGTTGTTTAAAAACTCACTCAGACACCATAACAGAAATTTCTAGAATGCAGTTTTGCACCTCTAATTTCCCTCCTTTCCATCACCATCAAATTGTCTAGCCCCTATAACAAATGTTCCAAGGACCGACCTGGTACACAAATGCAGGAACTGGCTTGATTTCAGTTCCTGAGGGGGTTAATAATCAATATTTATATATTTTCTGTCAAAAGGAAATCTTGTGCTTTATACTTCAGGAGTCACTTAGAGTAAAAGAATTAATTTTAGTATGGATTGAATTCAAGAAAGAATCCATCTGGGATCTTTCAATAAATATCTTCATACCAACTTTCATCAGGAAATCTTTCATCCAAAAAATAAATATCAGTTCTGAAAATAAAGTCTTCTCCCTTCATGGCTCTGCTTATCAATGTGTGTTTGAAGAATCCATATATGGACTTATTCTAAGCAAGTTTTTCCCCCAGTGAAGTCTGACTACAAATAAAGTAAGGGCCTCAGGATTCCGGGTCTCAATTTAAAAGAAGGTAAACTAGCCAAAGTGCCTTAAAGGGAGATTTTGAACACACCAGATGGCTTCCCCCCCCCCCCCCCCCATTTTGTTCATTAAATTAGCAAATTGTGCTTTCCCTATGTGTTGACAAAGTAGTTAATTTACTGCGCCTCACTTATCTAATAGTAATAGCATCAAAAATGTTACTCCATATGGAGTACAGCCTTAGTTATGTACATAGCCTGAAGGACATCTAAAACATTCCAAACAGAAGTTCTTCTGAATAAACATTGGGGCAATAGTATTCACTTAAGATTCCCAGCATATTCACATGTGTTTATTTCAACAATTCCTTTGGGAGAGGATATTTAATAGTGTACAGTTATGGGGTGAGGAGAATGGTGGTGTGGTAGCATGCCTTGCTCTGAACCATACATATTCAATTGAAGGTCACAAAGAGCTTATACATTCTTGTGATCAGAAACTCTGGTCAATTAGTCTTCTCCATTGCAGGAAGGAACCACAAGGCATAGGCTCCATTCCAATTTTCAGTTGAGCATATGTAGATTGGGAGTGGACAATATTCATGCTCCTGCCTTCCTCCACTATATACTATGTGGAAGAATGAAAGTCTGAGAAAGGTCTGTTATGGTACAAATCGCACAATCAGGTCTTCCAAAGATTCCACTTGTTCCCATAGAATTCTCTAAAATATCAGTCTGAATTCAAAACAGCAGGCTTGCAACCCTATGTACATTTAGGCATGCAGAAATCAGTGGTCTTATAAGCACTTAGTTCTATATAGGATCAGATTGAGCCAATTTTTCTAGGCCTCATGGTCTGCAGGAAGACCTTGGCTAAAATGAGAATGAATCCAAAGACAATCTTAATTGGGACTCCAGCTGTCAGGAGAGTGAAGCATAGTCTTATCTCTCTTGTTCCTTCTTAAATGTACAATCCTTTGCCTGTTTACTAAAAAAAGGTATGATTTCATTCAGTGGGGCTTACTCCCAGGTAACTGTGCACAGGATTGCAGCCTTAATGCTGTACAACATTTTAACAGTTCATATCAGCCACTAAATCTTTCCTGAAGAACTTAGATGGGCTTCTTCGAATATCTTATTTCTTATTTTAAGGAAATGTATGGCTTGGGGAAACTAAATTCTAGTAGTCCTGGGATTTCCTGAAAGTGTTAATTTTTCATTGTATTCTATTTTAAAAGAGTGAAATTTTTACAGTCTTATGCAACCTTTGAATGAGCAGAACTAACACCGAGATACTAAAAAATTCAATGCATCTACTGAGCAATAGTTTCATTTTTAAAAGGCCAAAAGCGCAGCATGTAAATAAAATAAAATGTCAAGTCTCAAATTCAACAAAGCTTTACTATTAAATGTGTAATGATCTGTGGAGACATCTCCTCAGAAGCCCTCTCTGAGCGCTGCAGATTTTGACCCAGATTTAAGCTCCCAGAGAGTTTGCAGTATGTAGCAAGCAGTTGACATCTGAACAGCCTCATGAGTGTGTTATAAACTCTGGTAGTTCTTTCAAGGGCTCTTGGAGACCTTTTATTTTCCATATGTTTAGTGCCAATTCCCCAAGCAGTGGAAGAATCAGCCTACATCCATGCTCATTTGCCCCACATGGATTAACAGTAGAAGGTTCTCCTTAAATTGTGTGAGCTAAAAATGGATGGGAGTGCAACAAAATTCTCTGTGCCATTGTGACTTCAAGTTTCAGACATACGGATGTAATTTTGCCATTTCAGCTACGCTGACATAACTGACAGACCTTTGTAATTTCAGTGGTGTCAAGAAATAAAGGGGCAGAAGACAACAGTGCAATCAGAACCTAACTCCCCCCCCCCCCTTTCCAGGACTGGATCCTGACTTGTCCACTGGTGTAAAGTTATGAAAATGTACAGTAAATAAAGACACATCTACGGAGGTCAGTGGAGAGTTCAGAAAGAGCAGCTCACTCTCTTCCACCATTCCTCTCTATATCAAAAAACAAAACTCAAGAAAAATCATATAATCAGAGATAGTTTATTTAAAACTTGGGAAATGCTATGAAAGAAAATCAGCCCTATAGTTCCACCAGTCACGTCACCAATAAATGCTTATTACGGCAATCACACAAGGAGAAACAATGGTTTTATAACCTATGGTGATAGGATAAACTCGCAAGGTATGATCAAGACGTGGCAAAAGATTACAATTTACAATTCGATTTATTACAATCAAAGATCAGCAAATACCTTAAGATGTTACATATAATTAACAACGAAATACAGCCAGACAATTGGTACAGGTAAAAATTTTAGTTAAGCCAATGTAGATTTTAAATTTTTCTAGGAATTAATAATCTTTTATCAGGTTAGGATAGCCATAGCATAAAATCTTGCTACCTTAGCAGTAGTTTCATTACAAATATCAGCTAAAAGAAGAGTAGAATAAATCTGATTAGACTTGCCTGGGTAGGCGACAACTATTGGCGTAAGATAAAAGAACATGCTCAATTGTCTCGACCTGTCCGGCAAAAGATTAAAGAAGAAGGAAAGGAGATACAATGGTAGATATATTTTCAAATTGCTTCCAGATTTAAAAAATGATATCTGCACTAAGAGAGGTGTTATTAAAGAACAGACTGATTTTGAAAAGATTCTCTCACAATCTAAAGACCATTTATTAGGACGAATTTACACGTTACTGCTTCAGTATGCAGTATGCTGTATGATTAAATGGATGCAAAATCTCAGTGAAGAAGAAGAAGAAGAGATTGGATTTATACCCCGCCCTTCAGTACCCAAAGGAGTCTCAGAGCAGCTTACAAACTCCTTTCCCTTCCCCTCCCCACAAGAGACACCCTGTGAGGTAGGTGGGGCTGAGAGAGCTCTGACAGAAACTGCTCTTTTTCAAGAATAGCTGTGCCAGAGCTATGGCTTGCCCAAGGTCATCCAGCAGGTGCAAGTAGAGCAGTGGGGAATCAAACCCGGTTCTCTCAGATTACAGTCCGCATACTTAACCACTGCACCAAACTGGCTCTCAGGAAATACAGTTTCAATGCTGGGAAAACCTATGGACTAAAAGCATTAGATTTAATGCTAGCCAAGCATTCAGAGAAAACTGGTACAAGATGTTCTACCAATGGTACATCATTCCAAAAGATATTGAAGATGGACAACAATTACAAAGGGGCTTGCTAGAAATGTAAAGAAGTAGATGGCACTTTTTATCATAAGTGGTAGACTTGCATCAAGATGAAAAGATACTGAAAAAATATACATGAAGAGAGCCAAAATATTTGAAAAACCAAATTCCCAATGAATTCAACTGTTAAAAATGTAATCTTTCTTATTGTTAATAGAATATTGTTAACATTAGGAAAGTTCTTGTTTATTCTTTTAAAGAGAGAACCCAGCCTAAAACACTGTCATAACAATATTTTATTGTCTGGTTCTACATTTGTAACATGTATTTTTACTAATACAGTTGATTTTACTTTTTATAACTATTTATAATATTAATACATTCGATGAATCCATATTTTCCCCAACCCCCTTTTCCTTTCTGTACCCCTTTTTATTGAGAATTTTTAAAAAATATAAGTCACAAAGATTCTTGAATCAATAAGCTTCTAAGGGTACAAAAAGAAAGGAAAGGAAAGGATGGAGAGTATCCTGAAGGTGAAAGAGGCAGTAGCAGGCTGGGCCTTGGAGTTCCCCAGACTGATAGTCTTGGGGGGCTTCAGTGTGCATGTTGATGATGATGATGTGTCCTCACAGGCTATGGACCTAGTGTCTTCCATGGCACCACTGGGACTCTCTCAGGTTGTATCAGACCCCACACACCAAGCACACACTGGATTTGATCTTTGGAATGGGGACATATGTGGACCTGGATGCCATTGATGCAGTGCCATGGTTGGACCACTTGGTCTTGAAGGCCCTTCTGAGTTTTCCAGCCCCTCCCTACTTAGGCAATTAGCTGATTTATGCTTGCCCGTGAAGACTGATGGATCCAATTGGTTTCCAGAATGCTCTGCAGGATCCAATGCCCTCTGGCAACTTGTTGGATGCACTGATAGAAGACTGGCATAGCTGCCTTTCTGAAGCCATTGGTGAAATTTCCCCTTGATGCCCTCTTTGCTCCCATGCCAAATTAGCACCCTGGAGTACCTTGGAGCTTCGGAGAATTAAATAATAGCTTAGATGGCTAGAGAGAGATTGGCAACAGATTTGTAACAAACCTACAAGAACATCTTACAGGGCATTTATGAAATCTTCTGAGATGGCAATGAAAGCCGCAAAAAAATATTTTTTATGCCTCCTCCAATGCATCTGCTAGTTCTCACCTCATACAATTACTTAGGGTAATCAGGTCATTAACTTCCCTTTTAGAGGGAACCCCAAAAAAATTAGTAATTCAGCAATTAGCTTTGAGGCTTTTGTAAGCTATTTTGTGGATAAAATCTTGTCACTCCACCAAGACTTGCCTGCCAATATTGATACAGTATGTGAACTGGAGGCCTCTTGGCTATCTCTGGATCCAGTAATGGACCAATTCAGCCAACTCTCTCAGGACAAGGTCGACAGGATCCTGGATGCTGTGAAGCCCACCACCTGTCTCCTAGACCAATGTCCATTGTGGCTGGTGAAAACTGGCAGTGATGGAATATGTGTCCCCCGGCAGATATTATAAACCTATTCCTGAGCTCAGGGACTTTCTGGGGATTTTAAAGGAAGCAGTGGTGAAGCTGCTCTTAAAAAAACATCTTTGGATGCCACCAGTTTATTCAACTACCACCCAGTTCTTAATCTTTCGTTCCTGGGCAAAGTAGTTGAGAGACTGGCAGTGGAACAGCTCCAAGTATTCCTGGATGACACCTTGGTCCTTGAATCCTTCCAATCCAGCTTCTGCCCTGGCTATTGGGTAGAGAAAGATTTAGTCGCACTCAAAGATGACCTCCGTAGACACCTGGACTGAGGTGGGTCAGCGTTGCTGTTTCTACTCAATCTTACAGCAGCATTTAACATAGTTGATTATTATATAATTACCCACTGCCTCACAGCCATGGGGATTCATGGGACAGCCTTGAAATGGTTTGTCTAATTTTCCATGATTGGGGACAGAGGGTCTCAATGCCACACCCTTTGGTGTGCAGTGTCCCCCAGGGGGGCAATCCTCTCCCCAATGTTATTTAACATCTATATGCACCCCCCTCACCCAGTTGATACAGAGTTTTGGGCTGGGATGTCACCAGTATGCTGATGACACCCAGCTGTATCTGTTGATGGCTGGCTGGCCAAATACTGCCCCATATAACTTAGCCAGGTTCTTAGAGGCTGAGGGGCTTAGCCAGGGGTTTAGAGGCCAAGGAGATCCCCAGATGGGATGCCAACGTTTGTCCCTTGATGGTGTGCTGTTAATATCAAGGCTACTTGTGAAGAGTTTGGGTGTGTATTTAGATGCCTCCCTTTCAATGGACGCTCAGATCACAAATGTTGCCAGACTGGCATTCTTCCATCTGTGCCAGGCAACTGGTTTCCTTCCTGTCTCACCCCAACTCACCCCATACTGTAACTCGCTCTATGCAGGGCTATCCTTGAGATAGCTCCAACTGGTCCAGAATGCAGCAGCACATGTGCTTACAGGTATACCATCCAGAGGCCATATACAACTGGAGCTCTGCCAGCTGCACTGGCTCCAAGTTGAATACTGGATCAAGTTTAAGATCTTGGTTTTAACCTTTAAAGCTCTACATGGTCTGGGACCAACATATCTTCAGAACTGTATCTCCTGGCATGCCCCCCAAAGAGCACTGCACTCTATGGATAATAATCTCCTAGCAATCCTCAGCCCAAAAAGTATTAGTTTAACCTCAACCTGATCCAGAGCCCTTTCAGCCTGGTGAAAGACTCTTCCAAATGAGATCTGATGCAGTTCCACAGAGCCTGCGAGGCAGAAATGTTCCACCAGGTGAGGCAAGGAAGTTTCCATCTGAACTGGCCTCCCCCAGTCCTTTCTCTGCTCTCTACTTTGTCACTGTATTACTTTTTCTCCATCGGCATAGAGGCTGTACAGCAGCACTTGGATAACTTTGTGCCTTATATCACCATCTCACTTGATTTTTAAACTTATTGTTGTGACAAGTGTTTTTAATAATTAATTTATGGTATTATCTTAACAGTGTTGTTACCTGCTGTGCAGGGGAGGGCAGCCTATAAGTCCGAAAAAATGAAAATAAATATATTTGTTTTCTCTTCACTCCAACCTCTCTGTATATTGAGATACAACACCACCTACCCAGCTGCTGCAACTGGAATGCTTCCTTGCCTACTAGCAGTGTTTCGGCTGCCAAGGGATTAAACTGCTGTGTGAGAGGAATCTTGCAGCTTGTGGCTGTAGGTGTGGGCTGCTGTTTTTCTGGCCTGTAGCACTGTCTGTGTTAAGGCAGGTGCTCTACGCTTTTCCTAAACAGGGCTGCCAAGAACCACCGTAGGCCTCAGAGAAAAATTTCCTCTAATCGCACCACACACACACCACCCATCATATTAGCAATTTGTTTATGCACCTTTAAGGCTGCAGGCCATAACCAGCAACCCCCAGGAGAAATTGTGGAGTGGGGCCTGGCACACCAGTGGTGCACTGTCATTTCTGGTTTTTACTATTCTGACACTATTATGCTATCATTGAGATATTGTGAATTCTAGAGTGCCCTATATGTCACTTCTGGTTGTTTGTAAGTGACATTAGTGGACTGACGCGGACTCCTGTTTTCTTTCCAGCATGTGCTAAGGCACCAGCAGGCAAAACACCAGGGTGCTGGAAGGTCTGGCAACCCTATGTATTTGACATATAAATACTGCCCTTTCACTTTACTTCACCTATATGGCCCCAGCCACAACAGAAACATTTCTTTCTGTCTTGCACGTAACAGTAGAACACAAGGCTACCCTGTGCAGTAGAAAATAAGAAAGTAAGGACATTCACCTAAGGCATACACTTCCCTGATCTAGGTGGCCCAGGCTAGCCCAATCTCATCAGCTCTTAGACTATAAGCATGGTCGGTCCTGGTTTGTACTTGGATGGGAGACCACCAAGGAAGTCCAGGTTCGCTACATGAAGCAGGCAATGGCAAACCACCTCTGAATGTCTCTTGCCTTGAAAACCCTCTGGGGTCACCATAACGGCTGTACCTTGATGGTACTTTCCACCACTACCAATGCATATACTGAATTATGGATTTCTCAAGCACAAGATGTGGTGGACTTTCTAAATGGATTAGGCAAATCCAGAGACTAAAGATCTAGTTTGTCAGTGACTATCCAAGATATTTCAATGGCATTCCCATCTTCAGAGGCATACGTTTCATATTGCCATATACTATGGCTGTACAAGCAAGTCCTGTTGTCTTTCTCCTTGCTCAAACTTCCCAGACGCATGTGGCCATAGGAAGGGTGCACATGACATCTAACACTGTGATGCAGCAGACCAATTTGGGCTATCTGTCACCTTGTAGCTTTAATAAGCCTGACCTGTTGTTTAGAACAATGATTTATAGAACCTGTGTTCATTATCAATATTTGGTTTCTATTGCCAAAGGTTATAGTGAAGCTAAATGAAGTATAACATAAAATAAGACTTTTTCACTGCAGGAGCAGCTAGCTTTCCTTATTTCAGTCAATACTTGCTGTCCTGTCCAAGTATCTTCTGAATACAAAGTGGAACTGAATACTAAGTTTTAGCAATGCTACATTAAGTAGTCAAAGATGCTATGGTTGCCTTGCTGTCAAAGTACACAAGGGAGCTATGAATTTCACCATGAACTTAACATGTTCACTGGTGGTGATTAGATCTGTGCTGATCACTCATTCTGTATGATTTGTGAAGAAGCCAGTTGTCTATGTATACAATTGCCTGCTGAACAGAGCAGTTACCCCGCAAGGTGGAGGGGGTAAGTAGGATTCAAACATATGCAAAATGCCAATTGCTCTATGCTGCACAGTTAGGAAGGCATACAATAAAGCCACTGCTGAACATTAATTAAGCCACCTGCACATTTCCCGGACCCACCCAATCTCCCCCCGCTGTCAGTGTGACCACAGGGCAGGTCCAACCCTCCCACCCTGCCCAGGACCTGGGAGCCACCTGCACGCTTGCAGGTGGCATTGTCTCCCCAGGCCCACCCTCCCACTGATGGCTTCATGATAACTTGGCAAAGGCAACCCTCCTGACCTGCCTGAGAGCCACCCACATGTCTCCCAGGCCCACCCAACTTCTCCCCACTGTCAGTATGATTGAAGGGCAGGGCCAACTCTCCTGTCCTGCCCAGGGCCTGGGAGCCACCCACATGATTGCAGGTGGCCATCTCTCCCTGGGCTCACCCACCCATCACTCATACTGCCAAGGTGACTGCTGAGCATGCCCTGCCCGCCCCTACTGGGCCTGGGTTGTGGGTTGCATGATCATCTGTGACAGCTATTTCAACAGGTGGCAGTTTTGGGAGCTTCATTTGTGGAAGTCATAAAGGTTTAGAAGCCATGGCCAGAAACTTCCTGAATGCACGGCCTTAGACAGAACTTTCATACTTCAAAGATGAAAACACACTGGTCATGTCTCACAAGAAGAGAACAAAGGCACCAAGTGATGTGTGGATCACCCCTACACTTTCTTAGCTGATATGCACCCTTCCCCAAAATGGGATAGTCAAGCCACTCAAAAATTTTAGGCACTGAAAATTAAGTTTGGCACAGGACAGAGAACAAGAACAGATGCCAAATGAGATACACCATGAGGGCAAAGGAAGGACAGGATGAGACAGGTGTTCCCTCTCCAAGTGGGTTTCCCCTGTACAGTCACCCTCAGGAGTGGGGAAACAAGCATGGGTGCCCAAGGCAGGCAACTGTCTAGTTGTGTCATTCACATCCACATCCACATAAGCATGGCAGTCAATGAGCCACATGATCATGGGGCAGGACCAGCCATCTCACCTCATCAGGGCCAGATTGATGGGACAAACTCTGCATGAGCAAGCACCCATCTTCTGAAAGCACCTTTGCCATGGAGTGAGTGAGAGGGGACAGCTCCAGAATGCAGGACATGGCCAGCCCCCTTGATGCTGGGGAGTATCAGACACAGTCAGGGAACTTGGAACTAGGAATGTGCTGACAAGCCCTCACCCTGTCTCCCTGCTCATGCTGAACAAAGGGCCCTGAGGAAAGGAATAATACCTCTGCACAGTTATCATCTTGCCAGCAGGCTGACAGGAAGTTCATGGATACAGAGCGTGCATCGAATGTGGCATGACCTGGTCTCAGGAACAGTCAGGGAAATGGGACTGGGTGAGCTCCCACTCCAGGAAGACTTGGCAATGTCCAGTTATCATGTTGCCAGCAGGGAGACGAAAAACTCATGGAGGCAGAGCATGCATTGAATGTGGCATGACCTGGTCTCAGGAACAGTCAGGGAAATGGAACTAGGTGGACTCCCACTCCAAGAGGCTTGACAATGCCCAGTTATCATGTTGCCATCAGGAAGACAGAAAAGCCATGGAAGTGGAACACGTATTGGATGTGGTATGACCTGGTCTCAGGGTTGGGGAGCTAGAACTAGGTGGGCTCCTACTCCAGGAGAAATTGACAATACCCAGTTAACACACTGCAAGCAGAGAGATGGGAAGGCCATATTGGAGGTAAACCATTGGGCCTGCAATCTCTGTGTGGCTCGCCCAACATTTATCATCACACAGTGATTCCATGCTGGCCAAACATGCCAGGAGGGTTTTGGCACTGCCCAGTTATCATGTTCCTAGTGGGCTGGTGTGAATGCCATGGTGGGCAGGAGCTGGAGGATGGATGGACAGGGAAAGAAGAGACAACAGGGTTGAGGGGAGATGACATGGTGGATGGGAGTGAGAGAAGACCTAGTGAGAGGCAAGCCATGGTGCCAGGAGCTGGAACTCATATGGGGAGGGTCATGTTGGATGGGAAGCATGATACATGCGGTAGGGGGAGATGACATGGTGTGGAGATAGAGACAATATGGTGGAAGATGATGACATGGTGGATGGGAGCCAAAGATGATAATGTGGGGGGCAGCACATGGTGGACAAGAGCCAGAGATGATAGGTGGACCCATGTTTGACAGGAGGTGGACAATATATGGTTGGTAGGAGAACACGGCAGAGAGGAAACAGAGACTATATGGTCGGGGGCGGCATTGTGGACAGGGCCCATTCATTTCTGGGAGATGGCATGGAGATGTGCCTGGACCAGGTAGAGGCCCCATCAGGTGGCATGAAACCCCATGGTGAGGTGATACAAACGGAGCTGACCTCGCCCTGCGATAACCTCACCATCAGACAGTGCCAGATTGAAGGCATGTGCCGTCAAGTCACATGTTGAGTTACAAAGCGCCCATGGACAATGAGTGATCACAGTCACCTTGCCAGTGATGAGAGTTGGTGCTGCTGTGGCAGCCACATAGCAGGCTGCCCGTTCTGGAGTTTGTGAATGGCAGTTAACAGCATGGAATTCCTTGTACATGAACAGTGTTCATGTTGCCAAAGTGCTGGCCAAAAGGCCACAGTGGGTGGCTCCAGAGGGGGGAACCATTCAGCATGGGAGTGTTTGGCCATGCCCTGCGATCACATTGCCAGTGGGCAGACAGCCAGAACACGGTGGTTGGTTTCCAACTGGGTGCTCACGCCAGCAGCCATGCCAGAACCCCCTTAGGATTTTGCCCTGCCAGTGGTCATGTTGCCACCAGGTGTCATGAAAGTCCACGTTGTGTGACTCCATAGGGAGTGGCTTTGACCAGCATTTACCACAGCATGGGAGAATTAGCCGTGACCAGTTATCATGGTGCCAACGGGCAGACTGGACATCTGATGTGGGCTATGTGCAAAAGTCCCCCAAGTCGCCATAGCCTTGTGTGCCAGCCAAGCATGGGGGGCTGGGCTGAAGACGCCACCTATGTGCTGTCACCATGGATCTGTGGAACTCCCCAAAACTCGCGGAAGCCTGAGTCTTAACTGTTGACTGTAAAGGAAAAGAAGTCACCAAGGAAAGGAAGATGAGTGGACCGCAGAGGCAGAGGAACCCCACTGGCCTGCTGTGACTATCCTGGTCTCCCAGAATCACTCCACCAGTGCTGTGAGAGAATGAGGATAGGACTGCAGCCACACTTCATGGGCAGGCAACCTAGGTGAATGTCTTGTGGCCAGCTGTCCATGGAGTGCCCCTGAAATGCACATTCACAATGCTCTGAGCATGCCCTTCATAACAGAAAAGACAAGTGAATGTAGCAACAATGAAATGGTGGTGGGGTGTGCAGCCCAACAGACTTGTCCCACGTGCTCCCTTGCTGCTGCATCGGCCATAGGGTTGTCAGCTCTGAGTTGGGAAACACCTGGAGATTTTGGGAGTGCGGCCTGAGGAGGGTGAGGTTTGGGGAGGGGAGGGACTTCAGTGCAGTATAATGCCATAGAGTCCCACCTTCAAAAGCAGCCATTTTCTCCAGGTGAACTGATCTCTGTTGTCTGGAGATCAGTTGTAGTACTGGGAGATCTCCAGCCACCACTTGGAGGTTGGCAACCTAATCTGCAACCTCCTCTAATCACTCGGGGGGGATATAACAACATTCCCTTCAAAAGGACGCTTCAGACTGGTGTTCTCTTATACTTTCCAATATGGAGCAATACTCATCTGTCCATTCAAAAATTTAAAATACGGATAAAATCAAATAGTTATGAACAGCCCCTCCCCAAACAGTTCTAATGCTAAAAGTATAGCACAGGAGAACTCATAGTATGTTGTATTATTTCATGTAAGCTGAAACTTGTAATGCATCCAGATATAAATCATGATGTGTCAACCGAGGAAGAATTGAAATAGACACAGTCAAATGCAAAGTGGTCCACCTAGGATTAATGAAGTAGATTTTACTTTTTTTCTGTTGGGGAATAAGACTGACTAACTAGGTGCTATTTTTACTTCCCCAGATAACGCTTGGATTTAAATTAATTTTAAAAGTTGAGCTCTTTTTGTCCTTCTAGCCATTAGGTCAGAGATTCTATATCTGGCATATTTCTATTTAAAGTTGTGTGCGCTCACTCTCTCCCTCCCTCTCTCTTTGCCTTTCTCATATGTTGCTTCCAGCATGTCAGTGGCAGAACAAAAGCTCTGGGCAATTGGTCTGCTGTAAATTTTGAGCATTAGTGAAGAAAGTTTTTAAAGAAGGTCCTAAGCCACAGCTGCTACCATAACTCTCCTGTGGCTTCATATGCAACCCTCATGGTGAAGGTGATGGGAAGCTTTCCATTTTCTAACTCCCTGGATGTTACTCTCTTCCCAGGTAGAACTGAGATAACATAACGATAATACTATGCATAGAAATGCCCTGGCAGAAAGCTAGTGAATTAGCATTACCTTCATGCAGTAAGTGGCACTAAGATAAAATGGCACATTTAAACCAGTACAAAAAGAAATTAATATCAAAACACTTCACCCCAAGATCTCACTAGGGGCTATCGTGCATGTTAACCCATTTGGCCATTATTCCCTGTGGGTCTTCACAACCACAGAAATAAACTTCTGTGGTTTTTGCAAGGACTACTGGGGAAAGGGAAAAGCTGGGAAGACTGGCAGTTCTTATGCTGGATCCAATCCATCCTGTTCAGAATGTAAGCAGCAAAGTGGGGGGGGGGGGGTGAGGCTATTTGCTAGTAGATGAGATGGGGAAAACAAGAGCCCCCAAGCCTGCTGTACTGCAAGGCCTCATGTGTTAGGCTAGCCTGTTGAAATGTTCTTTCACATTTTTCTTAATATTCCCATATCAAATTTGAGTCTATGGTGAAATAATGCCTCTCCATTGATTAGATCTGAAAGGGAAATGTGTAATCTCTACTCTGCTAACAGAGTGGAATACCCAGATCCAAGGGGACAGGAGGCACACGGAATATGGCCACTGTCTAGGTGGGGGGGGGGGGGGTGCACAGCTTTTCCAAGTAGACAAGTTTATTTTAAAGCAATTTTCCTTCTACCAGAGTGGGAAGGACGGAGATAGAGATCCTATAAAGAAGTAACTAATAAAAAATAGGACTCTTCTAATTACAGGTAAAAAGTCATAATCAATTAATTCTCTGGTAACTGTCTGGAGTCAGGAGACCAGAAACTTCTACGAGGTAGGAGGTAAATTCAGATGGGAAGAAGTCCGGCTGTCCTCGACCAGGGCCAGGGCCTTTTTGGTCCTGGGCCCAACCTGGTGGAACTCTTTGCCAAATTCCATCAGGGTCCTGCAGGATCTGATGCAATTCCACAGGGCCTGCAAGGCAGAAATGGGGTGTCTAGCTTGGAATACAAATAACTCCAGGGCAGCATTCTCCAAGTTTCAGATAAGAGTTTCTAGAAAAAGGACTAACTGAAGAAAAGATGGCTTTAAGAACATGAGCTAGACAGAACAAGTGATACAAAAAAAAATCCTGATGAAATTTCTTAAAGAGTTTCCCTTCCCATACCATTAATGTACCTTAACTAGAGGAGAAGAACTTGATTACAGGAGCTGAGGAAGTGCTGCTCTGAATCAACTACAAACATGTTGGCATATTATGGAGACATGCAGGTACCCATTGTATCCATGCAGGTACCCTTAACTTGAAGATACATGTTTGCAAATGTGAAATAAATATTTGGGAGAGTACAGTGGCGAAGCTTCATGGATGGGTGTGCTATAATATCACAGGGGAACGAGGCAATATTCCAGTGCCACTATAGGGGAGATTGGACTATATATGGTAGCCAGGATGGTGTTCTTTGGGATACTGGCAATAGATTGTTTTTCCCTCAGAAAGTCACTAGTGTCCTGAGGGTAACTTGAGTCCATATTCCTAAGCACTCCTACTGTGACACTGCCTATGCCTTTGTGCCATGTAAGATTGCCTAGCTTGTGAATTTGGGGGAGTGGATTAAAGGTGCCTGCCTATTCAGGGTTCCTGATGTGCATCAGTGCCAATTTGAATGAGAAAGACTGTTCTTTATTCTTCCTCTCACTATTTCATATTTGGTGATTTAGTATACAATTTCTTTTTACATGCTTTTAACAAAGGAATCATACCTTCTAAAGCTGTTTTTATGGCCCACTTCTAGCCTGGGGAATATTCTATGAATATCCTTTTAAAGCTGTTGCTTCATTGTATCGTATGACCTGGTTTGGTTTTTTAGTGATCACTGATGATATTCATGCTATTTTAATGAATATATTGTATTGTTTTACTTTCTAAGCCTCTTCAAGCTTACTGTGATATTTTACTTATTTATTTATTATTTTTATGAATCGCCCCACCACTGCTACTACAGGGCTCTAGACGATGTACAACTAGAGATAAAACAAGATAAAAGTAATTAAAACCTTAGTACAATATTAAAAAACAGATGGCAAATAACCAATCCTCCTCCAACTCCCACTGCCAGCTACTTCATGGACAGGGAGGAGGAGGGCAAAATAGATATAAACAACAGAAAATAGAAAGGGTGCCAGCCAAGATGGAACCATCACTGTCCTCAACCAAAAGCCTGGCGGAGCATCTCTGCCTTGCAGGCCCTGTGGAACGGCATCAGATCCTGCAAGGCCCTGATGGATTTTGGCAGAGAGTTCCACCATGTTGGGTCCAGGACCAAAAAGGACCTGGCCCTGGTCGAGGACAGCTGGATGTCTTTAGGGGCAGGGATCACCAGTGGATTGCTGTCTAAGGAGCGCAAAGCTCTCCTGGGGACATAACGGGGGAGACGGTCCCGTAGATACGTTGGTCCCTGACTGCTCAAGGCCTTATAGGTCAATACCAAAACCGTGAACTTGACTCGGTATTCCACTGGGAGCCAGTGTAGCTGGCACAGCACTAGCTGTATATGTGCCATCCATGACGTTCTCGTCAGGACTTGCACTGCCACATTCTGGACCAGTTGGAGCTTCTGGGTCAATCTCAAGAGTAGGCCAGCATAGAGCGAGTTATACTAGTCTAATCTGGAGGTGACTGTTGCATGGATTACCATAGCCAAATCAGGGTGCAACAGGAAAGGGGCCAATTGCTGAGCTTGGTGTAGACGAAAAAAATGCTAGTTTGGCAGTCTGAGCCATCTGGGCCTCCATACTTAAGGAGGGGTCCAAAATCACTCCCAAACTCTTGACGGATTCTGCCAGTGTCAAAGGCACTCCATCAAGAGCTGGTCGTCTATGCCCCAATCCTGAAGCCCCCCCCCCCCAACCACAGAACCTCCATCTTTGTTGGATTCAATTCCAGCCTATTCTGTTTCAACCATCCAACCACAGCCTCCAAACCAATGGTCAGATTATCTGGGGTGGCAGCCAGGTGGCCATCCAATAACAGATGTAGCTGGGTGTCATCAGCATACTGGTGACACCAAAACCCAAAGCTCCAGACCAGCTGGGCAAGGGGGCACATATAGATGTTAAACAACATTGTGGGGAGAAGTGCCCCCTGAGGGACCCCCCATAATAGGGGTATCTGGAGGACACATTCTCTCCCAGCACCACCCTTTGTCCCCGGCCATGGAGAAATGAAGTGATTTTTCACCATGGAAGGACTTTTGCTTGGAAGAACAGAAATAAAAAGATCCATTCTAAAAAACATGGTCTAAAAGAGAGCATCATGTGGCAACTGAAAGAAAACCAAAACATAAATTTCAGAACATTATTCATAAAGAATGTTGGATATGGAGGTAGCAACCAAATTATAATGTCAGGACTCCCTAAAAGAATGCTAAGCAAATGCATCATTGACTTTTCTGGTAGTACTGCTCTTGATTAATGAAAGACCTGAGTTTTCTTGACATTGTCTTTTTATTCAGCATACACTGAGCTGAATAATCCTTGTCACTTTGATATTCCATGTGTTTATCTGAGAGTTTATGGAAGCAAAGACAGTGCTGTAAATTTGACAATACCAATAAGTATTCAGAAATTTATCCACCAAAGTATGCTCTTGAAGATAAGGGAATACGATGAAATTGTTGATATTATTTACAGGCAAGTCACTGTGATATGAGAGAGAGAGAGAGAGAGAGAGAGAGAGAGAGAGAGAGACTGACTAACTTACCCTCAACCAATATTTAGGTATGAGGGCAGCAGATGGTGAAAAAATAAGTGTGGTCCCAGAAGGAGAAATGAATGAAATGTAAAATTATGAGCAGTGAATGGGCAAGATTATAGCCTGAAGATATCTGCACATGGATGACTGCTGCTCTTTTGCCTGACGACAGAACAAAAATAGCTGCTCTTTGAAGCCTGTTTACTGGTAATAGTTATCAGAAAATGCTTCATATGATGGACTACATTTAAAACACAGTTTTCCTAATGTAGCAAAATCAGAGAAGGGAGGTGAATAGTTAACTCTGCTCTAGAATGTTGAGCTTGAGTGACAGGGTGCTTCTTTTCTCTGATTGGCCAGCACCAGCTGAGGGAAATATAAAATCACCTGTGTGTTAAGAGTGAATTTGTTTGGAGTTCAGTGGTAGTTACTGTTCAGTAAAGTAAAGTAAAAGTTCAGCTAAAGGAGTGGATATCTGAAGAGTCTGACTGAACATCTGCCAGACAGGTTCACCTTTTGAATAAAGAGAGATACTCTTCATCTCAGCTGTGTTAAACATAACCTGAGAAAGAATTCCATCTAAGAATTCAGAGTCTAGTGTCCGCTAAAGCTGAAGCAGGTTTTTGCACAGGCACGAAGAACTGGGGTTTGACATTCTGGCAAAGAGTGACTGGGTAGCAGGCTGAAGTTCCCGTTCAGGCCAAAAGAAAAAGGATTATATTTTTAGGAAAGAAATGCAAGTCCTGTCCAGTTATACAGGGAATTCACACTCAGGCAGTCACTGATCTGTAGTGAAAGGAAATGGTTATAAACTACCTGGGGGGTGGAAATCTTCATTATTGTTCACTGTTACACAGTCTCCAGTGCTATTTCAAGGGATCTAAAAAGAGGGCTCTTGTTTTCTCCTGACAAGTTCCTGGACTGGGCAAAAATCAAATTAGATTCTGTCACAGGGTGGGACATTCAGATTTATAAAACTGCAAATATTATCACGCTAATGGGGGCCAACTCAGTACCTGAAAGGAACTAAGAATTTTGGCAGGGAAAATCTGCCTCAGAGTGGGGAGAGTAATAGGGGGTCCGTCATACTCCAAATGCCCATGGGAAATTTCTTATCAAAACATCTTAGATACTTCAGTGAAGTAGGAAACTCCAAAATCACCATTAAGTCTATTTTAGATAAACTGGTTGGCAGTTAGGGGAATGTAGAAATAGTTTTCATGCTCCAGTTTCTGGGGATTGGAGTCCAGGACTGTCACACCCTCCAGGGCCCTTCTGAAGCAGGTCACAGGCACTGCAGTAGTTAGGAGGACAGAGGTTGGCATGCTCCCACGCCATTCTCTCTCTCACCACCTGCCTCTCCCTCAGTGGTATGAGAGAGGCCTAGCCCATTCTTCCCCAGCTATCTGGGGCCATGCCTCCTAAAAGAGCGCTTGGGTGGGTCCACCCCAGACTCCACCAGTGCTCTGCAAAGGTGGCAGGGGCAGAGGGTGAGCCTGGATATCTGGAGCCTGCTTTCCTGCTAGGATTGCCAACCACCAGCTGGATATCTCCCAGTATTATGACTGGTCTCCAGGTGACAGAGGTCAGTTCATCTGGAGAACATGGCCACTTTGGACAGTGGACTCTGTGGCATTATACCCCACTGAAGTCCCTCCCATCCCCAAACCCCTTCCTCCTGAGGCTCCACCCCCAAAATCTCCAGGGATTTCCCAACTTAGAGCTGGTGCCTGGCAACCCTATTCCCTGACCCATTCTCTGCCTCCTTGCCAGCCAATGTTGGCCTAAGAGGGGTGAGGCCACTGCAAGCCTCAAGCATCAGAGTGCAGACAGGTGTGGTGCAGCAGCTGCAACATCTCATTACTTCTCTTCTTTGGAGGATGCAGCCAGTTCAGAGAGAGGCTCAGCCACATCTCCCCTCTTCTGCAGCTTGCCCAGCTCATCCTCCCTGCTGTTTGCCCAGGGCCCAGTCCTTACCACCACCTGGGAAGATTCAGGCAATACAGGACCCTGCACCACCTGCTCTGGTAGCTCTCCCAACTGTGGTAAATTCAGTGCTGGGGCCCCCAACCCCAGACAACAGCTAAAGAAATACAGATTCTTTAAAGCCATCATGGTGCAGGGGTTAGAATGTCAGACTACGATCTGGGATACTCAGGTTTGAATCTCCACTCTGCCATGGAAACTTGATGGATGACATTGGGCCAGCCATATACTCTTAGCCTAACCTAAACAAAGTTGTTGTGAGGATAAAATGGAGGAGAGAAGGATGATATAAGCTGCTTTGGGTCCCCACTGGAGAAAAACATGGGGTTTAAATGAAGCAAATAAATAAATAAATAAATAGTATAGCAATAGTGGTTTCAGAAACAGCATTTCTAAGGTGTGGGATGGAGGAGAGGTTAAGAAACGTTTTTTAATTCAAGAAATGTTCTTCAGCATGAATTCCCTGTTTAATAAATGATTAAAACTTGTTTTTACTTATATAAAAAGCATATTTTCATTCAACAGGTTTCCAATAGCATGTATTGTTATGGGTTCACTTTTCAAATGAGTAGCATTGAGAAGTCTCTTTGATGACCGTAAAACTACCTGGACTATATTTGGCTTGAAGACTGATCATCACTACAGGCAAAATTGAAGATACAAACGGCTCCTGACAGCAGTAGATACATGGTAGATGAGAAGAGCATACACAGTGCAATACTGAACACTTTATTCAGTATGCCAGTTCTCTTATTTTTCTATCCCTATTTCCTTTACCTTGAACCTCTGTGTGGGAATGCATCTCACAGCCAAAAATAATTGCTGCTGGGAGATCCATGAACAGATCTTTAGAACACAGGATGTTTAACCTTTCTGTCTTCATTATCTCTCTATTATATAAAGCTGATTTGGGGTGGCCAGCTTGAGCTGCCACTCACACTGGCAACACTGGCCATTGGCCGCGGTCTCTGGCACCCACCCACAGAGATGGCGCCGGGGCAAACATGCCCTGCCATTTGAGGACACCGTGGCCACTCACACCAGTGACACTGGACACTGGCCGCGGTCTCTGGTGCCCACCCACAGAGGTGGCACCGGGATGAACATTCCCTGCCATTTAAGGATGCCATGGCAGAGTCCCCCCTGCTGCCCACAGAACTGCCACCCAGCCTCAGTAGGCTGCTAGGTGATGGACAAGTCGTGCTCTCCGCCAGCAGCCAAGACGAGCCCAGGTCTCCGGGTGGGTGGTGAGCACTGAGACTTCAGTGACCGCACGCAGGGCCTGAGCTCACTCCTTACATGCTGAGACCCAGCCCCGCAGCTGCCTGGGTGGGTGGTGGCTGATGGTGGCAGGCAGCTGGGACCCAGCAGCAGCAGAAGGAAGACACCTCGCAGCGGACGGTTGGGAGGGACAGCAGCTCTAGCGCCCCTTGTATTGTTTCTACAATGGGCCTTGCTCCTAGTATTAAATAAAAGCCACATATAGACCAATTCATGGTAGTTCCTACTTCTGGAAGAGGAAAATAAAAGATACCTTTGATTTGTTTGTCATTCCCCTCCTTTCCTGGGTTAATGTGTATCTGTGTGTGGGTTGTTGGTTTTTTTCATTTTTAATCATCATGCCCAGAAGGAGAAGGATTGAACCTCTTTTTCCCTCATAATGCTGAGCCATCTGAACATAAGTACAGCCATGATGGATTATACCTGGGGCACCTTGTTAAGCACCTCAATAATATAAAATGGTAATCCAGATGCCTCCAGAAAGGCAACATAACATGGAGACCAAATACCCCCCCACACGCACACACACTGCTGTTGCCCCCACACAGCACAGATATTCAGAGGGTTACTGCTCTGAACAGATGGTTCCATTTAATCATCAAAGACAACAGCTATTAACGGGCCAATGCTATCCCCTGTGAAAACCAAATGAACTAACAGGCAGAAAACTCCACAAGTTAATTACTCTTTGAGTGCATAAGTATTTTAAGAACATAAGAGCATAAGAGAAGCCATGTTTGATCAGGCCAATGGCCCATCCAGTCCAACACTCTGTGTCACACAGTGACCGAAACCCAGGTGTCATCAGGAGGTCCATCAATGGGGCCAGAACTCCAGAAGACCTCCCAAGCACCAAGAATACAGAGCATCACTGCCCCAGACATAGTATTCTGTCTATACTTTATGGCTAATAGCCACTGATGGGTCCCTGCTCTATATGTTTATCCAATCCCTTCTTGAAGCTGTCTATATTTGTAGCTGCCACAATTTTCATGTGTTAATTACTCTTTGGGTGAAGAAGTACTTCGTTTTATCTGTTCTAAACCTACTGCTCATCAATTTCATTGAGTGTCCATGAGTTCTTGTATTGTGAGAAAGGGAGAAAAGTACTTCTTTCTCTACCTTCTCTATCCCATGCATAATTTTGTAAACTTCTGTCATGTCACTCCTTAGTCATCATTTCTCCAAGCTAAACAGCCCTAACCTCTTCAACCTTTCTTCACAGGGAAAAGGTTCCATCATTATAGTTGCCCCTTTTTGTACCTTTTCCAGTGCTATAATATCTTTTTTGAGGCACGGAGACCAGAAGTATACACAGTATTCCAAATGAGGCTGCACCATAGATTTATACAGCGGCATTATGACACTGGCTGATTTATTTTCAGTTCTTTTCCTAATAACCCCAATGCAGCGTTTGCCTTTTTTATTGCAGTACCACACTGAGTTGACATTTTCAGTGAGTTATCTACCATGACTCCAAGATTTCTCTCCTGATTAGTAACCACCACCAGTTTGGACTGCACCAATGTGTATTTATAGTTGGCATTTTTGGCTTCATTGTGCATTACTTTGCACTTACCCATGTTGAAACTCATTTGCCACGCAGATGCCCACTTGTCAAACCTTGAGTGATCCGTCTGGAGAGCCTCACAGTCCTCCCTGGTTTTCACCACCCTGAACAACTTAGTGTCATCTGCAGACTTAGCCACTTCACTGCTTACTACCAACTCCAAATCATTAATTAACAAGTTAAAAAGCACCAGACCTAGTACTGAGCACTGCAGTATCCCACTGCTTACCACCTTCCACTGCCACTGTGAAAACTGCTCATTTATACTCACTTTCTGTTTCATGTTAACCAGTTTTCTATCCAGAAGAGGACTTGTCATCTTATCCCATGACTGCTGAGTTTACTTAGGAGCTGTTGATGAGGAAGTTTATCAAAAGCTTTCCGAAAGCCTACATAAACAACATCCGTTGGGTCACCCTTCTCCACATGCTTGTTCACCCCCTCAAAGAAATCTAAAAGGTTAGTGAGACAAGCTCTTCCTTTACAGAATCCATGCTGATTCTTCCTCAATAGATTTTGTTCATCCAAGCACTTACTAATTCAGTCTTTAATAATGGATTCCACCAACTTATCCGGTATCAATATTAAATTGACCAGCCTGTAATTTCCCGAATCTCCTCTGGACACTTTTTTAAAGATGGGGGTTATATTAGCTACCTTCCAGTCCTTGAGAATTTTCTTTTCTCTGTTCTGAATTTATAGCTTATCAACTTCTTTGAGCAGGTTTTAACATTGCAGGAGAGAAGAAAAAGCTCTCTCTAGCTGTTTTTTCTATGCCTGCATAATTTTACAAACCTCTATCAAGTTTCAACTGTAGTAATCTTTTCTTTAAACTAAGGAGACCCAAACTCCTTAGTCTTTCCTCGTGTGGAAGAACTCTATGCATTGACAACTTTGGTTGCTCTTTTCAGTATCTTTTCCAGTGCTACAATACCCTTTTTGAGATATGATTGTCAAAACTGTATGCAATATACCAAATGCAGCCACACCATATAGACTTATACAGGTACATTCCAATACTGGCTGTTTTGTCTCCTAGCAACCTACATCATAAAATTTGCCTTTTGCATAGCTGCTACACCTTGAGGAATCATTTTCTCCTAGCTTTTCATCTGAATAGCATGGCTATTATTACCCTTTTAAAACATCGGTAAGACCTGTTCACAGATCTCCCAGTGTTATGTCTGTTTGGTCTTTAGTTTACTCTGTTATTTATTACGGGACCTGTTCATACTTTTTATAACCACCACTATGACCTAGTCCTGGATCCAGCAACACTGCTTAGAAAAATCCCTATTTCAGAGATGGAAGTTCCATTTGTCATTGTATACAAAACAGTTAACGGCATTGCATTCAACACCCAGATGTAGCAGGTGGCTCCATATGAAGACAGAGACAATACAGAGATTTATGGGTAAAAGGGCTCAGGAGGGAACAATATATCAGCTTGCTTCAAAGTCTTATAAAATAAAGACTGAAACAGTACGGGGTGTTTGTTAGAAGTATTTGGAGAGGGGCTGTAGCCCAGTAGTAGAGCATCCACTCAACATGTAGAAGGTCCCAGGTTCAATCCCTAGTATATTCCATTGAAAGGCCCAGGTAGTAGGTGGTATGAAAGACCTCTGCCTTAAACTCTGGAGAACTGCTGCTGGTCTAAATAGACAGTACTGACTTTGATGGACCACAGGTCTGAATTCCATATAAGGGAGCTTCATGTATTCATGTGGGTGTTCGATGAGGAATGGGTTATTTGGTATTTGGAAACCTGCAACAGACTGCTATTTTTAAAAGCGACAATGCACATGGCACAACATAAATATTTAAGTAACGCTAGGCTTATGAAATGAGCATATTTCAACTTTATCATCTTAAGAATCCAGTCCGGTTATACTTTTTGCCAACCACAGCAGGAGCTAAAACTATAGGCACTCGTTATTTTTTTCAGTAGAAGTAAAAATATTTCTGCCACCCACATCTTCTCTGATTCTTCAGGAAAGTTTCAGGGTTCTATTTTTTCCACAAAACACTCAAATTTCAGGTTTCACCAATAATTTGCTTTCCCCCTCTCTCTCTTTTTAAGTTTTACATTTTTGTATGCTTCTCCAGGGATTTAGATCTTAATGAAGTACAAGTTTCACACTGTAAGGTACACTGTATAAGCACTGCCCACAAGAATATGTTCATGCTGGGGAAGGAGGCTGGGGCTAGAAACATTTATTCAACCTTTATAGACTTCAGTATTTAATTACACTAAAGAAGAGCACATAAAGAGAGAAGGAATATTCCACACATACAAGTTTTAATTCATCTCAGAAAAGTGAAACAGTGACATTATAGGAACCTAGGGCTGTTATGAAAATATGACTAATGAGTCAAAAATGAAACTATGGGGAATTGAAATCTTTGACTCCTGGCAAAGGATATTTGAGCGTGCTTTGAAAAGTGATACTAGCTTTATGGAAACTTTTCTTTAGCTTTCCCCAAAATTCCTATTTTTGGCTCCAAGCAAGGATCTCTAATTTCACAACAAGTTTCTCTTACGCATCTGATGACACTTCCTCTGTAATACATTTTTGTTAGGCTGTAAGGTGCCATTGGACTTCTGTTTAGTTCTGCAACTGCCTAACATGGCAACCCCTCCAGAATGCTTTTGGGTGGTGTCTTGTTCCTAGGTAAAGGCAAACAAATAAGATCTCTATCACCTAAACTGTACAGATTGTGCATTTACTGGATTGGGAATAATCTCTGACCCTGTTAGAAACTACCCACTGAAAGGCTGAGTTTGAAATGCTATGAGTGATATCTATTCACTGTGTTCTGTGCTGGATGCCGAATGATATAAGCACAGAGCCTGCCTTTGTTCTGCCTTTGGCTTAGATTGTAAGTAGAGGAAGGGGAAGAGGAATGCTAGATGAAAGCAATTTCCCTGCCTCCTCCCTGCTATATGGTTGCCGATATATTTATTATTTTGTCTATTAAGCAAAAACTCACCTTGTTTTATGTTAAACATAAGGCTGCACATGCTGAGAATACTCCACATGCAGTTCCACAATTCTGTTTTCTTTTTCTTTTTTTTTGAAAATTTTTGATTTTACTGGAATACACCAAATTACAAACCTAATCATATTTTCTCACATACACATAAAATAATTTGAGATAGCTGTCTTCATTTTTAAGCATCTAACACACTTATGCCAAAGGAAAAGAGAAAGAAATGATTATTCTCCTGACTATTCACCTTTACATGAGCCATTATTTCATGAGCTCAGCCATTTTTAATCTGGCTGCCTATTGGTATCCAGCTCCATCCAGGAGTCTAGAGAGACCATTTTTCTTACCTCCTTACTCCTTCAGGCCTCTTTAAATTTAGGACAGCAACTGCACACACCAGTTCTTGAAGTTTTTATAAGCATTTGGCCAGTATTTCTGGTTTCCTGGGCAACTAAAAGGATGGCCAAAACATTGCAAGAGACAATGCAAGTGTTCAGTAATAGGGATGGACACAACCCGAACCACAAAACAAAATTGTAGCAGTTTGTGGATAGAGCAGAAAGCAGGGGTTTAAAGGGACTCCAAGTCCTTTTAAACTCCTGCTTTCTGTTCCCTGTGAAAGCTGCAAAAGTAGCTGTGTAGTGCTGAGGTACTCTCCACAACTCAGCTGTTTCAGACTGTCTTGTGCACAGACAGCCCAAAACAGCTGAGCAGTGGGGAGTGCCTCCCTGCCACTCAGCTTTTTTTTCGGGCTTTCTGCAAACCCTGCTGAAAGGGACTGTGGTCTTTTTTCAATGGGGTTTGCAGGGCCATGAACTGGTTTGGTTCACGAACAAACCTCCCAGTTCAGTTCGTGGTCTGGTTCGTGGTTTGACCATGAACCACAAACCAACATGAACCACATTTTCCTAGTTCATGTTCATCCCAACTGGAAACCTCATATGGTATGTGAGCTGCTTTGAAAGATTGCCGAGGCAGAGAAAATATAAGAAAGATTAATTCCTCCAAAAGAAGTAACAGGAGTGTTCAGGTAGGTGGACGGACCAGGGTGGCGAACCTCTAAGAAGGACCTGGAGATCTTCCAGAATTACAGCTGATCTCCGGATGATGCAAATCAGCTCCCCTGGAGAAAATGTCTGATCTGGATGGTGGCATCTATAGCATTATACCCCACTGAGGTCCCTCCCCTCTGTAACACCTGCCCTCTCCAGGCTGTACCCCCCCCCCCCCAAATCTCCAGGAATTTCCCAACTCAGAGTTGGCCAACCTAGAACAGACACACTGGCTGCTGCATCCGTAGTCAAGTGGGCAGGTAATGACAGTAGCTTCTGACACTGCTGCTTCAGGTTTTGAAAGCTCTTCCACTGCCACTGACAACTGTTGGAAAAGGACATATTTTTCCCTTCTTTATGATAGAGAACAGGACCTATCAGATTTTATCATTACCTCAGCTTGCAGAACTACAAGCATGGTTTGTAAAAGAGTCATAAATGCCTTTGAAAAAATGCAAACAATGTGATAAAAATCTAAGGGATTTTTCACAATGCTAAATACCATGATTGTCTTTTATAACGCTCTTATCACCCCCCAAAAAGCTATAGATATTGAAATCAATATTTTACTTCAGTTCATCATCAGGTTCAGGCCCTGATCCAACAAGCCTTTTTGTATATGTATGCCAAAACTTTAATGCATGTGACGGCTTTTAAAATACTTTTCTCAATAGCAGTTTCCCCATCCTACATGAAAAGCTTCTCAGATACGTGAGCTCATAGTGGATGTGGTAGTGGAAAGCACCCTCAAGTCACTGCTGTCTTATAGTGACCTTGTGGGTTTTCAAGGCAAGAGACATTCAGAGGTTGTTTGCCATTGCCTGTCTCCACATCATGACCCTGATATTCCTTCGTGGTCTCCCATCCAACTACTAGCCAGGACTGACTCTGCTTAGCTTCCAAAATCTGATGAGATCAGGCTAACCTGGGCTCTGCAGGCAGAGCTTCATTGTGGATGACTCTTTCCAAAACATTCTTTAGCTCAAGGCTCTTTCAGCAGGTCCCCGAGTCCTCTACAAGCAGAATTATGTGCCTTAAAATCTACTTGTTCCAAGGGGGGAGTGCTGGAGTGGGCACAAATGCTCTAGCCCCACCCCTATCTATGGAATCACAAACTTGTGATCATGGAGGGACTGTACATAATCTCCCTCCCCAAGACCAGGAGCACTGTTTTTTCAAACATTTCTAATAATGGGTTGGGAATCTACATGTGTAGGGTCAGTAATTATGAGCCAGCAATCATATGCAGCATAGGGTGAGGCCAGCATACTTGTGCCTATTCCCCTACCTATGTCTTGATTTCAGAGCACATAGTGTTTTGTGTACGGGCTTGTGAGGCGACTGGAGATGACAGCCTCCAGGTGGGACCTGGGGATCCCTCAGAATTACAGCTCATCTCCAGACTACAAATATCAGCTCCCCTGGAGAAAACAGATGCTTTGGAGGGTGAACTCAATGGCATTGGACCCCACTGAGCCCCTTGTCCTCCCCAGGCTCCACCCCCAAATCTCCAGGAGTTTCCAAACCTGGATCTGGCAACACTACCCACAAATCCCCTGCCGGAGGCTGAGGAGGACCTGGCAATCATACAGCCTAGATAAACATATTCATACAGGAAGGTTCTAACAGTCATCTTAACAACAAACTCAGAAGAAGATGTGAGAAAACATTTAAGATACCGCTGTCTTTCTCTGTGGCAGGCACTTAAAGCCTGGGCATAGCCAGGGCTGTAGGCTGAAGGGCAAGAGCCAAAGAGCTCTTCTCTCCTGGCTTGATGGGCCCTCCCAAGGTGTTTACTGTGTCTTTTGTTGTCTTTCCCATCTGCTTAAATATGTAGTGGTATTTTTGACAGTCACTTCAGGCCCACATTGGAGAGGAAAGTGGGATAAGAAATGCCCAAATATATGAACTTCAGACTTAGAAATCATCCTGCAAATAAGTTTACTAATTGGTTAAAATACAGTTTCTTGTCTTACCGTGACTTTGGGCTCACTCTCAAAGAGGTATTATTACAACAGTGCCACCATTTCGGATACCTTTGTCCTTCTACACCTCCTCTTTAGACTCTAATTCTGTTGTCGACCACTTTGAAAATGCTGAAGTTTTATCCTCTCTCATTCATGAAATTATAGAACCAGAATGGAGGCATTCCATAAACTAGTCTGTCAGATTAGGTACACCTTGTTTTCTCTGTCCCTTTCCTTCTGACATAATATATTCTTCATACGGGGACAAATGGAAAAAAACCCTCTTTCGGAGCATGGCCAGAGATTAGACTTGAAAAACAGCTTGTATGTGATGCGTACTCCCTGCTTCCATTTCAGGTGTAAGATAAAGGAGAAAGCTTTCCAAAGCTCTGTGAAACTCACCCACAGCATGCGAGTGGGGAGGGAAGGAATGCCTGACTTCTCTCCCAAAGCAGCAGCTGCTGCTATTTATTATTATTACTTTATTTTAAACAACATAGAAATAAATTAATGCTTTACTCTGAATTTTAAAGAGACATACCCTGGCACAAAGGCTCACAAAGAATACAAGAAATACACAAGGGAGGGCGGGGTTCATGGAGAACAGAAAGGAAGAATTGAAGACTTGAAGAGAAAATATGTAAAGCATACCACCTTCATAAAGTCTGCCATCCTTGCAAGTTAATGGCTTTTTGCAGGGAGGAGGTAAAAGTTGTGAGTGGGTTTGGGTCCTTTTTTAAATCTTTTTTTCTTTTGTTTCTACACACTACACAAACTATAACTAAAAACACTAAAAACTACCCCTACTTATAGAGAGATGAATCTGTTACTAAATATTAAGTAAAAAGCTTCAGTTACTTTCAAGAAAATAGTTAATGTATCAAGGCATCCTAAACTTACAATCCATTAATAACCCTAAAATCATAAAATCAAATAACTGAATTCAAAACAAGCGCATACAAATACACTAATTCCAAACTTTCCAGTTAACAAAAGAATTCTTTCTTCTTTCTTTTCACTTCTTATAAAAAGTTTTTTTTTTACTTTATGGGATCTTGGAGCTGCTGCTCCTTCTTCTGCATCAGAGTCTTCTCCCTCAGATTTATTACTGGCTGAAGATTCAGAACTTTCCAGTCTATAGATACTTTCTTGTAATTCCAGTTCTTCCTCCGTGGATGTTTTCTCTTTTCCTTGCTGGTATTGTTCTAAGAAATTCTTCGCCTTTGCAACAGAGTCAATCTTTTGCTTCTTATCTTTATAGGTGAAAGCCAGGCCTTCAGGGGTTATCCATCTGTACATGATAGCACTTGCTTGCAAAAACGTGGTTAAGTTTTTGTAAGGTTTCCTCTTCTTTCTGATTTCAAATGGAATGTCCTTTAACACTTTGACTTCTTCATCTTTGACTTTCAAGGTTGTCCTGTTGGTGGCCTTGAGCACCACATCTCTTGTAGATTTCTTAGAGAATCTCACCAAAATCTCTCCTGGCAGGTTTTTTTTTCAAAAATCCAGGATAGGTTCTATAGACCATATCCATATCGCTTTCAAGTAATTCCGCTTTATACCTGTCATTGGAGCCAAAGCTTCACTTAACAACTTCTTGAGAATCTCATCTTTTTGCTCAGGGACACCTTGAAATCTTAAAAAAATGTTGACCTTTCCATCTGTAGTTTCAAAAGATGTTCTTTATCTGAGGACCTTTCTTTTTCTACCATGTGCAGTCTTTGATTAATAGTTTCTGTCTTGGCTTTGACTTTCTTCGTCTCTTTAGCTGTGTGTTCAGATCTACTGTTGGCATCAGCAATTTGCTTTTGCAAATTATCCAGCTTAGAATTCACTACAGTCATCTGCTCCATCAGAGGGTACAATGCAGTAGCTAATACAGAGGATAGGTCAGTACTTTGATACAGAAGATAGGTCAGTACATTATTTGGAGAAGGCTTTGGTCTCATCACCATTTTCTCTCCCCGTCCAGTCATTGTTGATATATAAAATTCCAGAAAGTTTTTAAGTAATCCACAGTTCCAGAAAGTTAAGAAAAAGCAGTTTAAAGTCACTTATAAAAACTTTGCAAGCACTTGCTTGGAGCCCAGCCACTTAAAAGGCAAAATTTCTTTAGATCCCATCCGAGAATCGTGAGATTTAAAGAGAGGGGATTTAACCCCCCTCCCTTTTGCTACTTCATATTAAGACTGAAGAATCTGAGCCGGGAACTTACAGATCTTTAAAGGACTTGCTCCGTGTCAACAAGTAGGCATCTTTTCCTGCTTTCACAGGTTCAATTTCTGCACCTGCCCAGTATGCGCTTCCCCGTGCCGTCTGGCACCACCGCAGCAGGACCCATGGAGGCAAAGGGGAGCCTCTATCCCTCGATCGCCACCTTGGGAGAGGCTTCCCCTCGCGCCTCGGGCAGGATGCCCCTCTACAAGGGCTCCTGGGGGGCCGAAATCCAGTCAGCAACCCTTCTGTCTGCCGGGTGTGGGTCACATCTACTGGAGCTCTCTGGAGATGCACTCACCATTGAAATGCCAAAACCGGAACTTTTCTCGAGTGGGTTTGGGTTCTGACGGATGGCATAACACCAGAAGTGCAAGGCGAGGATATATGAATCCTTGATGAACCTTCTTTGTAGCACATGTGAGTATGCAAACAAACACAACCCACTGAATCAAGTCATGAAGCTTTGCTTCAGACATGGAGGGATATTATCTTGCAGGTAAGTAACAAATATGCAAGCATAGATTCCTTTCCCAGTCTGCAGTGTTCAGGCCCAGGTAGAACTTTAATAGTTTGGGTCACTTGATTGTAGACATTTCTCGAGAGAAGCTGCTACCAAAGAACACATTAGCCACACCTCTTTAAAAGTCTCCCAAGTTGAAAAGGCAGTGGGGAGATTTGGCACAAAAGCTGTGCAAAGAGAAAATAATGCCTAAACACTGGCACTGGTTTGACCTTAAATCAATCTTGCACCATGTGACAAACCCCTAAAGTAACTTAGGTCTCATTTACTAAGTGGTAACTCCAGCATGCATCTAATCCTAAAACAAGCTAGGTGTCTGTATTGTCCTAAGAGATGCTGAGGAGACTATTACCTGGATGCAGAGTTCAGGATTGTGCGAAGAAGCATAAGAATTACATGCACCCTAGGAGGCCTCCGTTTGGTAAATAGTCATCTGTGTTTAGTTTCAGAACAGAGCTAGTATGGGGTCAAGGCAGACTGAATAAGGGCAATGGCAGAAAGCGGCAGAGGAAGCCCTTTTGCTAGACACCCAGGGACTCTACTATGACTATGAAATTTCACAGGTACATTGCTTGTTCAGACTAATCCAATTGCAAATCACAGTGGTATAGGACTAGTCTTTTGGAAGGTGAGAACAGAGGCAATCAGTTTCCTAAGAAACAATTCTCTGCACTCTGCTTTTGAAAACTGGAAAAAAAAACCTTTAAAGCTGTTAAAAAACCTTCAACTTCCTAGAGGCTAGCTGCTTGTAAAAAGATGTAATGTTCTCAAGAAGGCTGTTCCACTAAATGCCATCACAGCGCTAAGTGTCAATCTAGCACAATTCCCAAGCCAGCCTGGGAATTATTCTTGTAAATATAGAGCACAGCTTGAGGTGCTGACTTTTTCTGATAAAAAAATGTCCTGGAGTCAACTGAATAGTGTTTCGGGCAGGCAAAGGTTTTCATTTATGGTGGGCTTTTTATTGTCACAGAGAGCCCCCACCGTACCTAAGAGTGTGCACAAACCGACCTTCTCTCCTGATGTTCATGATTCCGCCTAATGGCTTTTCTTCTTTGTCCATGGTTAAAGAAGGGTTTAAAGAATGTTGAAAATACTTTTAGGCTGCAGTTTTAATAACCACGATGGCAGCCCAATTTCCCTCATGAACAAATCAAATAAAGAAACTGTAATCACTAGTTAAGTAGCTGACAACCTCTTAAAAAAAGAAAGAGCCAAACTCTCTACACATTGCCAAAGTTATCCTAGGCAACTAAAAAATAGAAACATGTTAAAATTAACGTTTATTACACTGTACATTAAACTTTATAAAAGAAGATACCTTACCTAAGACTAATATAAGGCATAAAGAGAGATACATTACATATCATATGAACAAGATAATTTTCAAGTTCTAATTCACAATGTTACAAAGCTTCATGGAAGATGTAGACAGTAAAAAAAGAAACTGCATGCAAGTAAGTAAGCTATTTTTACCAAACTGCATTCTAGTTTGGGGTCTAGACTCCTATTCTAAAATAATATATGGAGCCAGACTTCCAAGCTGGAGCAAGAAGAATAACATCATACAGCCAGAAATACATCCCTATGCATTCTGCATACCCATTTTGTTGTCCTTATTTTAAAGTACAGTGTACGCTTCATAACACAGACAGCCTAGCAAAAGCTTCATGCTCAATATAGAAGGGTGATGACATAAAAAGTAGCTGGGCTGAGGATCATGAAGAATTGAACGAGCATATCAGGGCAATTAACACTTCAAACATAAAGGCAGTGGGCAGGCAGCCAGAACAAGAATGGCAGCAGAGCAGGTTAAGGAGTAATAGGGGAAGGGTTTCTTGACAACAGAAGCCCTTCCCCTAAATCTTGGTTTTGAGTGATTTGGGAAGATATTTGCTTCTATGCACAGCCTTAGTAAGCTTTTGACCCCCAACTTGTTCTCTTCTTTTTGACCCAGGGATTATTCTCCAGACAATCACAACTAAGGCTAAACCAAATGTGCAAGCAACATAGACATAAGTATTCATTTATCTGCTACATACCCAAAAAGATTCCTATGTCTGTTGAGATAACACTTTTTCCTTAGAAATATTTCCATAATTTTCCTCCAAATTTCCTCATATTATAGAAATGCAAACGATCTACTTTTGTTTCTGAAGTGGAACTGATTTAATGAGAGTACTTTTAGGTTTTTGTTTTTTATTATCAAACATTGTACAGAAAATTGTGTTTGCATGGTTTGCTGCAGTTTTTTTTGGTGCAATGTTAATGCATACATGTGCGTTGATTAGACTGCAAAAAAAAAGCAGTGTACATGTAATTCCATCGAGAATGTTTTGGTGCAATGTGTAACAGCTTTGCACATGCATGGATAAAACACTACAAAAAGGAATCTTAGTGTGATTGTAAGTAGTTATGTCAGGATACTTTAGTGTAGTGTATGACCCAACTCCTCTTTATAAGCTGTAGTTTTAACTTTCCCTCTGAGGGAACAGATTGGCCCAGCGGTCTATGAATACTAATCAGGTCCATCTCTTCTTAACTAGTCTCTTTGGGGATTGGTTTTTAAAGTATGAGTCAGGCACCAAGGTTTTCTCAAGATAAAATAAAACTGTAATTTATTGGCAGAACACAACAGAGGAATATCAGTTGTTTGTACAGAGGACTCTTTGTTGCTGAAAGGGCTGGCACTGGTCCTCAGCCTATGTTCAGGCCATATGCTTATGGTTTTTTTGTGTGTGTGGCATACAGATAGTTACACATTCCCTCAACTCTTCTATTATACTCTTTCCTGTCCTGCTTTGTGGTTCCTCTATAGCTGTGTCTTACTGGCCTCTTTGAGTCACAGCTGGCCTCTACACAGCTGTCTAGACCCTGCCAGAGTTCAGCCCTCCCACAACCACATCTCACAGGCTCAGCAGGATTGATGTATGTTAGTGTTTGTGTTCACTTAGTTCACTATGATTAAGTCTGTTCCTTCCTAGAAACAGAATTCTCCACAGAGTCTCTTCAGAAGGTGAAAGTTGCTTCACTCCCTCAGCGCTTCCCTTCTGAGTCTGTTAATGGACAATAACTGAGAGCTCTAAGCCCAAACGGCCCCCTCCTCACTCTGTCATGTGACTCAGCAGGGTTCCATGAACACACTCTGCTGGTCATAGGTTTTTTTTTTCTTTAATCCCATCACATAGTGCTTTACCAATGCACAATAAAACACATCACAAAAAAAGAATCTCACAAATGCTCATGTAAGTCTGAGTTTTAAAATGTTTGCAGAGTTTACCAGTAATACGAGGGAGAACAGAATTGCAGGAATAGAAACTTTAGCAAACTGTGCATAATGTAGTTCTGGAATTAATTTTATAAAATTTTCTAGAACAAAGTTTGAGTCCAGTGACACATTTACAACCAACTAAGTTTTATTCTGTGTATAAGAAGTGTGCATGCAGACAAAATCTTATACCTTGAATTAAACTTTTTTGGTCTTCAAGGTGCCACTGGACTCAAACTTTGTTCTGCTGCTTCAGACCAATATGGCTACCCACCTGAATATAAAATTTTCTAGTTAAACTAAAATTCAGAAGTGGGATGCAGTATGGACCAAAATTCTAGAACAATAGAACAAAACTGGAAAAGCCTACTAGTCATGACTTTGCCTGTCCCATGTCTTTCACAGAGCTGTCAATCTCCAAATGGGACCTGGAATCTCCCAAAGTTACAACAGGTCTCCAGACTACAGAGATCAGTAACCCTGGAAGAAATGGCTGCTTTGAAGGGTGGCCTCTATTGCACTATAACTAGCATTGCCAAATTCCAGGTGGTGGCTAGAGATCTCCTGGGATCATCTGGAGAAAATGGCCACTTTGGAAGGTGGACTCTGTGGCATTGTACCCCACTGAAGTCCATCCCCTCCCCAAACCTTGCCCTTCCCAGGCTCCACCCCCTAAATCTCCAGGTATTTTCCAACCCGGAGCTGGCAAACCTAATTATACCCCACTGAGGTCCATCCCCTCTGCAAACCCTGCCTTCCCCAGGCTCCACTCCCAAATATCCAGGAATTTCCCAATCCAGAGATGGCTAATTGATAGGCAAAAATTCAGAGTTATCTTATTTCTGGCATGGAAAACCATGGCTGACTTTCCCCCATGAATTTCTACCTGTCATGTACCTACTCTGCTTTAACAAAAGATGGCAACAGCCCTATGCATCTCCCACATCCTCTATGATTTTGAGATTCCCGTAACTTGCTAGGCTGGTGCCAATAATTCTTCAGCAGAAGCCAAAAGGAAGCTGTTGGAGAGGGAAAGGAAGATGGGAGTGCTCTGTGATTTATTTTATAAGGCAGAAGGTTTTGCTTTCATCTCTTTTACTAACTCCTATATTGTTGACCCAGAAAGGGGAGGCAACTTTGATTTCCATATCTACGTTCCATTCTCTCCTAGGTCAGTTGATTTGATAGAAATTGCATACCAGCCTTCCTGCATTTGGCCTCACTAAACATGTCAGCAACCCCCTGAATCCTCAAGCCTGGGAACCTCATTTCTTTGCAAAAAGAGCAGCTCTTCTGTCATTGCTTGGAAGAAAACACATTCCTTATGCTGAAAGCAAAGCCAGCAGCAGCTTCTCAGATGTGAATTTGACCTGACTGAGGTTACTTGGGCTTCTTTAAACTCCCCCCCCCCACCATACACACACAATTAACTTCCTTGCAAGTACAGCCCAGTGACTTCACTCCACTGAGTAAATGTTGTTTAAAGTCATGCATAAGCACATATTCTTGCCATTAGATATATCAGCAAGGAGAGTTTTAAAGCATGCCATAATTCTCAGGAGCACTGATGTGATTATTCAGCCCCACCTCTTCCAAAGAACGCTGCCATGACACGACTGAAAAATAATTTCATATTTCTTTCAGCCATTTGTTTTAAGAGATGTCCATAAATTTAAATGATGTGTTGCAAGGAACTGGGTGGGTCGTGACATTCTCTCACCAGCCACAAAAAGATGAAGAGGTTACGGAAAACCCCTAAAAACAGAATGCGGCTTTTGCCCCCCTTCATTTTACTGTTTGATGGGATGGGGTAATATTAGCAGATGATTATGTGCAAGTTGATGCTTTTGAGGTAATGTTACAGGAATGTGTACACACTTGTTGAGGCATACCTTAAAAAGGCTTCACTTAGATAATGAAACAAGGAAACTTCACTGCTTCAGAATCATTGTCATAGTAATGGAATCGAATTGTAGTGCAATCCTTAATGAAATTACACCCTTCTAAAGCCAGAAAAGTCATTGGGCTTAAAAGGGTGGAACTCTGTATAGTACTGCACTGTAGGAGGCCATCAAGTCCAGCATTAACAATAGAGCCTGGGAAGCCATTTCATATAGCAAGAGGGTTGATCATGAGGTAGATATCGAACCAAGGAATTGCAACTAGCCATGGCACTTTGCACCTTGTTAGTCACATTTATAATTTAGCACATCACTCCAAACTGCTTTATCTCCCCTGGGGAAAACTGCCAGCGGAGGTACAAGCAACTCTGGAGTTGTTGCTTGGTTTTTAAATGAAAAAGATGTCAAGGAAAAAAGAGTTAAAAGCTTCCCTCTCCCCACACTGTTCTCTTTGAAAAAGAAGCCCTGGAAGAGAAGAGTCTCTTCAAATGCAGTGGCGAAGAAATTCAGTGTACTATTGGACACTAGTTCTATGCCTACACTTGAAAGACATATGGCTTGATTGAGGCATCATGCAAAATGATTATTTGATTCAACTGACTATGGTTAGTGGGATTCTCTGAATGCAGGCCAGTCTACTACCTAACCACTAATGGTTTGTTTGCATCCAACCAGCCAGGATCTGAGTTTAGGTTATTAACCACAGTCCATCATAATTAGAGTTCCATGTGATATCTGAATGCAGGCATCCTGGCTTGATGCTGCTTTGATCCAGACTTGTTGTCAGTGGATACCCTCCCAAGCTAGAAAGAGAAGGCAATGAACTTAGCATTGCAGTGAATGGCTAGACACACACAAAACTATGGCTTCTTTTAGCAGTGCTTTAGTTAGTCAAAGAATGAAAGTTGGCTGCTTCCCCAACCTGCCTCCCAGCACTCAACTGATAGCAAAGTCTTGCTGCATTGCCAACTCACGAACCACACAGTGATAGCAAGAGGAGGCCAGGAAAGTTGCTGTTTGGAAGTTCTGGCTATTGTCAGAAAGATGATTGTTTGTTGAGCCACAAATACATGCTCCTGCTCAGAAGCCAGCAACTTTCACATGAATCCTTTCCTCTCTTAAAAGCCCTCAAGAAGACAGCTTTCCAGTGCCAATTTCAGTGCACACCCCCCCACACAGATATTTGACACTTGCAGAATCCTGGGGTGGATCCTTCTCCTATCCCACCAATCTACTCTGCAAAGTTTGAAGCTTGCCTCCATTGGAGAAAGAGCCACTTGGATGAAGGCTTTGCTGAGTGGAGCAGTAGGACAGAAGTAAGGTCCACCCCAGTGTAGCCTTCTCCCACCACTTTTCACTCATACTCACTAGCAGGTTTTTTTTTACTTCCCACAAACATTGCCTGCCCAGCCTCATATGCAGAGGCCAAAAGATCCTGCTTACTTCACAACATTGACCATTAGAATGCAGAACTCCCAGACCATAGTTCCAAAACTCTAACCTCTATACCAAATTTATTCATGTTTTCTGAGAGCTGAATCTTGATTTCATTGAACTAGCCATAGTTAAAATAGACTAGTCTATGAAATAGTGAGAAGAGCACAGCCATAGATTTGTCAGTTCCTTATTATTTAAAGCAACACACAATAAAGCAGTGTTCCAGAGAAATGCAACACAGCTTCCCTACAGACATTTCAGAGTATCTCCAGCTCATTACATACTCATGGACAAGACATTCTGCTGACACTCTGACCCAAAGATGTCATATAGCTGCTGTAACACTCTGTGTAGTATTTATTTACATTTAGACATTTGTAAAGTCTCTTGCAATTTTGCTAATGTGATGTCTAATGTTTTCTTAAATATTTATGCAACATAGGGTACAACAATAAACACCAACCAAAACTGCAAATACAAAAGGTATAGAAACACTTTTGTACTCACCATGAGTCTACTATCCAAAGACAATCTTTTCCCAGACTGTTTTTTCACCAGTCTCTGCTTTCTATCCATCGCTGTGGGGGGTCCTTGTTTATGACATCTTCTTATTAGAATTGTCCAGCATTTGCTATTTCACTGGAAAAAATTAAATGCACATTTTCAAAAAACATACTTTTTAATTGATTCAATAAAAAATGCAGAGCCCTGCCAGTTGAACTAATGATGTTAGTGATGTATTTGTTTCCCAGCCAACTTGAGTTTTTTGTTTTGGCCCTTCTTGAAAATATGATAGCATACATCCTGATTGCAGGATAGCCTCGAGCGTGGATATCCTCCTCCCCAAGAAAGAAACAAAAGAGATAATTTGCAAGTACTCAGGGAGAAATAGTTGTTGAATCCCAGTTATTTCCATCATCTTCCTAAAACTGATTCAGTAGATGCAAGATACAATGGGGTTCCCATCCCGCCCCCTGCCCCCATTTACTGTGCTGTAGAGATTTCTCAGACAGCTTACAATGTCTCATTCTTGTTTCAAAGCCTGTTCATACATAACCTGCACCAGCCGCTGTGTGTAACTGAGTACTTCCATGGACTGGCCTACCTACTTGAGTAGGGTTGCCAACTCTGGGTTGAGAAACTCCTGGAGATTTGGGAGTGAAGCTTGGGGAGGGCAGGGTTAGAGGAGAAGGGAAAGATCAGAGGATAGGTGACACCATAGAGTAGGCCCTCTGAAGCTGCCCTTTTCTCCAGGGGAACTGATTTCTGTAGTCTGGAGATCAGTTGTAATTCTGGGAGATCTCAAGGTACAACCTGGAGGCTGGTAACCCTACATAACCTGAGCAGTACAACACTGAAGATGTAAGCTCACAGGAGATCACCAGTAATTTCTGTGGTTAAAGCTCATGTAACCCAAATTTCCCTGAGTCACCTTGCTACTATGACACTGCTTACTGGCTGTCACCAGTATGCTGATGACACCCAGCTATATCTGTTGTTGGGCGGCCAGTTCAGGGCCACCCCAGATGACCTGGAGCGGGTGCTTCAGGACGTGGTGGGCTGGCTCAGGCTGAGCCGACTGAAATTGAATCAAATGAAGATGGAGGTCCTGTGCCTGAGTCGGAGTAGACTTGGGGTAGGGATCCCATTACCGGCCTTTGGGGGGGCGCCATTGGTGCCAGCGCCGAGGGTCCGGAGTTTGGGAGTGCTCCTGGATGCCTCCTTAACTATGGAGGCCGAGGTAGCAGCCACTGCCAAGGCAGCCTTTTTACCATCTATGACTGATTAGGCAGCTGGTTTCCTTCCTCGAATGCAATGACCTAGTGACAGTGATCCATGCAATGGTCACCTTGAGACTGGACTACTGCAACGCTCTCTACATGGGGCTGCCCTTGTCTCAGCTCTGGAGGCTGCAGCTAGTGCAGAATGCTGCGGCCAGGCTGTTGATGGGCCTCTCGGCGCGAGACCACATCTAGCCTGTGCTGAGGACACTGCACTTGCTGCCTATAGCGTACCAGATCCGTTTCAAGGTGCTGGTGTTAACCTTTAAAGCCCTGTATGGTCAGGGGCCTGCCTACCTAAGGGACCGCCTTTCCCCATATATACCCCAGAAAGCACTGCGGTCAGGCACCCAACATCGCCTGACCCTCCCCGGCCCTAGAGAGGCCAGGCTAATGAGCATCAGGACCAGGGCCTTCTCAGTGGCAGCTCCTTACTGGTGGAATGAGCTCCCAGAAACATCAGGGCCCTGCAGGATCTTTTGCAGTTCTGCAAGGCCTGTAAAGTGGAGCTCTTCTGCCAGGCTTTTAATTAGGAGCCACCACTGGGGGGAAGGGGCGCCTGGATAGCACCAAGATAAGCTTTAGCTGTGCAATCAACTGGTGCAACCTCCTGGCCAGGGTTTGGAAATTGTGGTGCTCTGTGTTGGAAGAAATGATGGCCGCCAATTCTGTGGTTTTGCTGTTTTATGTGCATATTAACCTGTAATTTTATAGTAAATTATATTGTTGTTTTAATCTTTGTGAGCCGCCTTGAGCCGGCTAACACTGGCTAGGCAGGATAGAAAATAACAACAACAACAACAAGAGTATATTTAGGGTTGTCAATTCTGGCTTGGGAAATTCCTCAAGATTTGGGGTTGAAGACTGTGAAGGGAGAAGGGTTTGCGGAGGAGAGGCAACTCAGTGGGGTTGTGATTCCATGGACTCTACCCTGAAGCTGCCATTTCCTCTGGGGAACTAATTTCTGTAGTCTGGAGATCACTTTTAATTCCTAGAACACTCCAGGCCCCATCTGGAGGACGACAACCCTAAGTACATTTCTTGTATACGCAGCCAGAACAATATACTTGCTGGCCAGATAATGTATGAACTGCTCCTGAGGAACAAATCAGACAAGGATGGTTATACCACTAATCTCGGACAATCTGTAAAAAAGTTAATTGCACATATGTGTACCCACAATTCGGATTGGGGCCACATGGAAAGGGAAGAAGGGATTTGACCCTTAGTTTCATTCACTGAAACCTGGCTTCATGCAACATTATTTTAAAGACAAAAAGGGTAGGTTTTAAAAGGACATTGTTTTAATGAAAATAAGACAACAATAGCATGGAGAATTCCATTTTGAGAACCTGAGCAGGGCTTGAAGAGTTAAACACTCTTTCCTTTCCACGTGACCCCAATCCAAAATACAACTGGATTTGACCCAGTTGACTCTGAAAACTCTATCCCTTCTCTTTTGGCCTTCATTGTAAAAGAACTGTTGGGGATTTCCCTGAGGACATTGATGGCAACATCATAAACTGATCTGCCAGTATGGTTGAGCAGTAGGATGCATGGTTTTGCATGCTGAAGCCCCCAGATCCGACCCCTGGCATCTCCAGTAATAGAATCTCAAATACTAGCTTGAGAAAGACTTTCATCTTGAGCCCCTGAAAAACTGTTATCAAAGAAAGTAAGCCACAGGTAGTTAGTCTGGCAGTCCAACGGTTGCCAGCCTCCAAGTGGGGCCTGGCGATCTCCCAGGATTACAGCTGATCTCATTACAACACAGCCAGTTCCCATGGAAAGAAAATGGCTACTTTGGAGGGTGGCATCTATGGCATTATACGTTACTGAGGTCCCTTTCCTCCCAAACTCCCTAAGCTCCATCCCCCAAATCTCCAGGAGTTTCTCGTTGGCAGCCCTATGTGACATAAAGAAGCCTATGAGGCCCTAAAGTTTAACACAGCAAGGAAAACTTTCTGAAGTGGAAGATATGCTAGGGGGAAAAACACTCACGTTAGCAGAGATCTGCTCTGTGTGACATTAAAGTAACTGCGACAAAGGGTTTTTTTTTTTAAAAAATGTCACTAGACTTGACCATGAAACTGTAAAATGTTTCTATTACCATATGAAGGAGCTGTGACTCAGTAGCTCAGTGGCAGAGAACATACTTTGCACAAGAAGGTCTCTGGTTCAGTTCCTATCATCTCCATTAAAGTCTTCCAGGTATTGAGAAAGACCTGCCACTTCCCGGAACTCTGAAGAGCTGCTGCTAGTTTTAGCAGACAAAACTGAGTTAGATGAACTAATGGTCTGGCTTCGTATAAGGCATATGTTCACAACGCATGATTAAAAATAACAGGAATTCAGTCCCTAAATGCTATTTCTAAATTCCTCCAGCTATTCAGTTCTTCGGAATCCAGTGTCTAGGATAACATACATACTAATATGTATTTTTATGTGGTAACACTGCTTATGAAGGTAATACTTTCAGGGGGGAATAGTGATGATCAGTTATTTCACTGTGACGTCTTCCAGAAAATTAAAAAAGTCAAACTCAACAAATCAACAAAAGTTATTATAATTGGAAAAGCAGCTTAGTACAACTCACATCTGTTCCACTGACTGGTATTGGCTTCATTTTGACATACTCAGTGCTCTTGGACAACAGAAGAGGAAGTATGACTTCTAGTGGACAATTTCATTTTTTACAGTGTAATCCTAAACAGAAATACATGCTCCTAAGGTCACCGTGTGCTCAACATTATGTTGTAAGACAGCTATATTAGCCCATTCTCTTCTCATGTCCACTGGTATAAAGTCTGACACACATTTATGAAACCTTCCCAATCATGGAGGATGTAAATACCATACTGACCACTGTGTTGTGGTAAGAGCCTGACAAAGATAAGACATTATTGCTCAACTGAGAACTATTTATTTAAAAAACCATCTGGAAGATCCCCAAGCTAATTACAAATCTTTCATATATTTCCAATTTGTTGACTTCAAATAAAGGACTGAAGAGGAACTTGAACCAAAGAGAATAATCTGTCTCTTGTTGATTCATAGCACAATCCCAAGCAAAGTTACAACTTTCTAAGCCCACTGACTTTAGTGGACTTAAAAGGGTGTAGCTCTATTTAGGATTGCACTGTCAGAGCACTGCTAAACTGGGGTGAAACTGCCTTAGGCCAGACACAGTGTTTTGGCTTGCTTTCACCATGTATGTCTGTCGGGTTTTCTTTTTCATTCTGCATTGCTTTTCCTCCTTTCAGCGCTCAGTTCGATTTCTACTCACTGTTTCCCCAGGTTTTCTGAGAGTGCTTTTGTGCCAGTTTCCCCCTTCCTTCGCTTCCAAACCAAATGTAATTCAAAATCATACAGATTCCCTCAGATTTTTACCCACCCATTCCCCTCCCAAAGGTCACTCCACTGCCCACATTACTGTCGTTCTGCCCACTCTGCAGCTTCTCCCATCTTCATGCTCGCACACCACCAGTGGTACTCACCAGTGGTACCAGTGGTACTCACCAGTGGTACTAGTGGTACTAGTGGTACTGGTGGTGGCAGTTGCAACAGCCCAAAGAACAACCGCTGTCCCCACCACCATCACCACCCCACTGTCGCTGCTGCCTTTGTTGTCCCCCGCTTTCAGGAGTAGCCAGCTGCTTTTGGGACTCAAGAACCACTGCCTCAGCCCCAAGGCCAGGCCTAGCAGCCTCTGATGAGTGAGGAGATACAAGGCACACATACACACACAGAGACATGTTACCAACCAGCACAGCTTGCAATGCCAGTGTCAGTGTGTCCTACTGTGTATTCTGTACACTCATCATGTTCCCCCATATAATTAGATCCTATGACTCTTTCCCATTTTTCACAGTAGCCAATAACAAAGCAGATAATTCCCTAGCTCGGCAATATGGAAAAGAAGAAGAAGAGATTGGATTTATACCCCGCCCTTCACTACCCAAAGGAGTCTCAAAGTGGTTTACAATCTCCTTTCCCTTCCCCACAACAGACACCCTGTGAGGTAGGTGGGTCTGAGAGAGCTCTTTCCAGAACAGTCCTTGAGAGAACAGCTCTTGTCAGAACTATGGCTTGCCCAAGGACATCCAGCAGCTGCAAGTGGAGGAGTGGGGAATCAAACCCGGTTCTCCCAGATTAGAGTCCGCGCACTTAACCACTACACCAAACTGGCTCTGCAGTTGCTTGTCAATTGCAGAAAAAGTCTGATCAATTTCCACAGTGGGTTTTCCACCTTTGCCAGTGTTTATTTCTGTTCCCTTTCATTCAGTGAATTCATGCTAAAATGCATGCACAGAACCTGAACCACAAGGATTAAAATGGAAGGTGCTTGCTGGATGATACTGCACAGCTGCAATAAGGCAATTGCGTAAATTTAAAAAACCTTTGGACACCCTCCCTATATGTCACAACAAGTGATGGTCCACCCCAATTTAGAAAAGGTGCATTTTTAAAATACTAGCAGAATGAATACACTGGAGGGAAAAGAATGGTGTGTAAGGCAGAAACAGAATCCAAAGTCAAATTTAAAGGTTTACTGATCAGAAAATCTCCAGTAATCTGTGCATGCATACTGGGCCTCTAACTGCCCTCAAGCCAGCTGTCCATGGAAGAACGATGTGGCAGGATCAGCCTTAGATACAGTCTGCTCCCAGATTGCTGTGGATGATTCTGGGAATGGCTTACTTTTTGTTCTATCATCACTGCCAAGGTTTTAGGCCTGTGGAGTTGCTCTCTAGTCTGGCCAGGAGGTGCAGGGCAATGGAGTCATATAGTTCATTCTAGGGTAGAAGATATATGTGGAAGCTCATCCCACTTTTTTTATTTAAATGATTTATAGGCCACTGCTTAGGTCTTCAAGTTGGCTTACGTATTTATTTGAACAACGTACACTAAATGGCATTTGTTTCTGCCTCTTATTTCATGGTGCAGCATTCTGCTGTCAACATTTCCTTTTTGTCCAATAATATATTGTGTAGTAAACCACTTTATTATACAACAAAATACAACTGTGTAGCATCACAGTTTATACAAGACCACAGAGGAATGCTCAGTGTAAACCAATAGTGTTGTATGATCTTCCCAACTTTTCATAAGCCAAACACATTTCTACCCACAAACTATTTCTTAGCCTTCCAAACAGTTAAATGTTCAAAATATTTTCAGAACATGGAGGCGTGTTACCACCACAAACACATGAGAACACTCTAGAAGAGGACTAAAATCAGATAGGTAATTACTAACTTTATATTAGACACCTGCTATCTACCCTTTACTGGTTTTTCGTAGTTTAATTCTAATTAGTTGATTTTGCAATACTCTTGCCAGCAGTTCAACAAGCAGAGCAAGGCCACATGACAGCATGACAACAAAACCACATCATCCACATAAAGCAAAATTGGGACGTTAGTAGATTGGAGCTATGGCCATCTATCTGGGTCATAAAGGGGACAAGGTCATTTAGGAAAATGTTGAAAAGGGGGGGCACAGTTGAAGGGCATTTGTTCTGAGTTTGGAGGATTTATGATACAGGTGATATGATACGTCATACTCATCTACTATATGCTTTGGCCATAAAGTCACTTCTCACCGGTCTTGATGATGTCTGCCCTGAAGTTGTTAAAAGTCTTGGTCTTATCCAAGGCAGTGCAACAAACTCCACATTGTCCAAAACCATATGTGGAGAGGTTGGTGCCAAATACAGTGTACCTCTGTAGTGGTTATTGGGAGAAGGGTGAGTCTTAAAACATGTATTGGCATGCAGAGACAATGGACTTCTTATAGTTCCTATGCTATTTGCTACAAGGTACCACTGCAAGTCTGGCTTTTCTATGATACTCTCCATTTAAACCAAGGCAAGGAATACACTGGATCTTACTCATGGCCTACAATACATTCTAGCTATGCCAAAGCCTCAGAGCTCACAGTTGACAGAGAAAAAGCACTTTCATCCATTGCACTGATACTTTCTTCTTTTTCAAAGATCTTTAAAGTATAGTTCAACTGCAAATACTGCACACTAGTTCCTGTTCCTTAGCACCATCATAGTTCCATCCCAGACTTATTTTCATTTTGATTTCCCATCTTTCCCAACCTATTTTCATATCTTTCACAACCACTGCCTTCTCAGGTACTGATTTTTTCAGGTTGCCAACTCCACATTGGAAAATTCTTTGATATTTGGGGGTGGAGTCTGGAGAGGGGAGAGCTTGGGGAGAGGGGAGGGGAGGGACCTCAACAGGGTACAATGACATAGAGGTTACCCTTCAAAGCCACTATTTTCTCCTGGGGAATTGTTCTCTGTACTCCGGAGATCTATTACAATTCTGGGAGATCTCCAGGCTTCACCTGGAGGTTGGCAACCCTACCCACTTTCCTCTATTCCAATCTTGCTGGTAATCCTCCTTTCTTTATTTTTTTAAACATCTGAATCCTATTCTCTCACCACTGGGGATGCAAAGAGGCTACAATTTGACAAACAACCAGTCAACAGCTGAAACAAAATTCGGTTCATGTCCAGGGCTGGTCCAGGATCCCACTGGACCAGCTTAGTCAAGGCTGCAGGCTGCAATCCATGGGCTAACAGCCCTTTGGCTCTTGCCTTTTGACTCACACCAAGAGGCTTGTGCCTCTCGCCAACCCCAGACATACCTTAATATTTGAAATAGGAATGGAACCAAAAGTTCAACCTTAATCTTATAAACCTGGAGGACAAGTTTCCAAGATTCCTTTCCTCATTTTTGAAGACTCCATCCAATGATCTTGCCTCTATTCTTCAAGCAATTTTCTCTGTCTATTCCTTCCTTTACTTTTTTTGGTCTTGCATTTTTCCTTCAGCCACCACATCATTGAGCTCTCTGTCCTTTGGGTTCACTGGGCCTTCTTGCCAGTCCCCAGCCATCCCTATATGATATTTCAATCGTAACCCAAAGGAACACTTTACCTGTCCCAACAGAAGCTGGACTTCTGCATTCCCCTGGACATTTTGAGTTATCACAAAAGCTCAACCAACCTATTTCAGAGGCTTCATAAACACAGTACGAACTAGATTTTGTAAGCCAGAGCAACATTCTTTTGGACTTTTTTGGTGATCTATGAGAGCAGTGAATGGATTATGCTGTCAGTTATGTGAGTTAAAATAATGCACCAAATGACCAGTGGGAAAATGACAGCAGATGCTTCCAACGAAGGTTTAGAGCGCCATTTTCTGGGGTTATCACCTCCAGCCAGGTTGTCACAAAGCACAAAGACACTCACACACACACAAAGCCATGTGAAGCTCTTTGGCTAGAGACACATACCACTAATTCCATGAAGGTACGAACTCCATACATGTACACAGGCTTGAACCCCCTCTTACAAGTCCCCCCTCCATTTGGCACATCAAAGGACTTCACACGAGGGTGCGAAAGCAGCGGGATGCTTCCTGATGGACCAGTTCTGCCGCCCGGGGACCGCTTTCATCTAGAAGACCATGCCAGATGCAGCTGACGTTAACATCCTGTCCTGACCATCAGGTAGATCTAAATATTGACCACTCCCATAGGACCTTCTTAGTGGCTAGGGACAGAGAACAGACCATCTATAGGCGTTCCTGGGAAGGTCTCATACCTTGCCAACCTCCCGGGAACACCCCCCAATAAATACTGCTCCCCAAGAGTCACAAGTCAGACTTTCCTCCCCGCTCCTGCTTGTTCTTCCTCCCTCCCTCACGGATACTTGTGTGCACCACTTGGATCTGCCACACAGCCTCTGCTGGTTCAGAACCACGATCCTTTGTCCTTTGTCTGAAGATATCTTCCCCACTTTTTCCAGACAGACTTTGCTAGATTCCTGTAGAGGTAAAGATCACCCTTGACGGACACCATCAATTCTCCTGCTCATGCAAACGTCTCTGTAATTCTACCTAATTTCTTAGATCAGTGTAATTGTGTGTATGATTGTGTAATATTGCTTATGAATCTTTTATCCTTTTTATAGTAAACAATTTATCTTTTTAACTCTTACCTCGAGTCTCGTGTCAGTTCCTGGGAAACCTCAGTGAAGCTCAGCCTCTGTAGACACAGGTGGAGATCCGCAACGCCTGCTGCAAATTGCTAAGAGCTAATATTCCCCCAAATATTACTAATAAAAAGAGCAGCCAGGCTAACAATTTAAAGAGACTCTTTTCCTAAGACTGAAGTAACCTGAAACTTCCAACAATGCTCCATTGCCCAGGTCCACAGCACTAGTTTTAAAAACTAATGGTTTTTTAATTGCTAAGAACGTAATTGTCAGACAACATCCAGACTTATCGGAAGAAATCCATTATTTTAATTTAACTCCACCCACTAGGACAATGCTGGTTAGCCTGTGTGTAGCTGTTGAGACTGACCTGGCTTTCTTGGCAAACATACAAGATGATAGAACAAATTTAGAGTCCAGTGGCACCTTTAAGAGTAGACCAACAAAGGTTTATTCAAGGTATGAGATTTTGTGTGCATGCACTTTGTCAAAACTGTGCATGCACACAAAAGCTCATACCTTGAATAAACCTTTGTTGGTCTACTCTTAAAGGTGCCACTGGACTCTAAATTTGTTCTACTGCTTCAGACCAACATGGCTGACCACCTGTAACTAAACAAGATAATGTATGGAATAAAAAGAGAAGATACCCAATTCAATTAATACAGAATAAAATGACAATTAAAACAAAACTTTTTGGAGCTATGCAGTGCATAATTAATATGTACAACTTTCTCAGAGCCACTTTCCTGGAAGTGAGCTCTATTGAATAGACTAGAGTAGGAATTTTTTTTGTTGCCCTGCTAAAGTTTGCTCTCTCTCTGCCACCAGAAACAGTGGTGTCAAGTGGTTTAACAGAGTTCCAGAAAAATAATGAGTATATTAGTACCACCATGTGAATATATCTCACAAAAGAGATGGCTGGGCACTGGCCAGAACCTGTCACATCAAATTGCAGAGAAACAATCAGAAAGAACACACATAAATAAATGTAAACATTACAATCTAGCAAATATGTTCAATATTTTTAAAAACAGCATGTTAAGAAATGTAAAATATTATAAGTATCTAGCAAATAACTTCTGGCAAACTAACATATATGAGAGGAATAGAGAAGATTTGCAGTTTGTGACCTTAATGAGGAATCTGAAAGGCCCACACTATTCAGTTAAAAGAAAAAATACTGGAATGACACAAAAGAACAGGACACATTGTTCTGCACTGGTAGTGAAAATGGCTTACATTGATACCATTTCTGAATTGTGCAAGAAATGGGATTCATCTAATGACATTTTCTGCTCTTGTTATAACATTTCTCAGTAACATGGCCGTGAACATTGAATAGACACAGCAAAACTAAAGGCGGTAACCTTTACAACATTCCATATTTTCATTGGCTGTCCATTTTTATCATGAGGTTTTGGGGGGGCATGTTCTAGGGGAAAGGCAAATAGCCTGTAAATTATACCAAGGAAGACTGAAAAGGTCACTGGAGTATTTTGCTATTCATTTGTATGAAGGCGATAAGGCATTCTGGTTGTGAAACCAAACTCTTGGGACAGAGATCATAACTGATATGATCTGAGAAAGAGGAGATTCACATCAAGGCAATGTCAGGTGAAGTTAGAAACTTGAGATGCATTGTGTTTAAGCTGCTGCTGATGTGTCAGTGCAGGGTGAGTGCCCTCAGCTCCCCAGAGCAAGGTCACTGGGGCTTAATTCAGGGGCTGCAAACCAAAAAATGAACAGTGGAGTTTTTACACTGGGACAGAAGGTGCCATTCTGAATCTGTATAGTAACTGCGTAGCTATGTTGCCAGTTACGTTCACTTCCTGAACAGGCAAGTGCCTTGGCCCCCCAGTAATCCTTACCTGTCAGAGGATTAATAAGAGTTGTACAGAATCTTGTCATGTTGTTGGGCAGCAAGACACTTTTAGTGCTCTTATGGATTTTAAGATTCATAAGCTTGAACTTGGGTTGCTAGCATTGGAAGGGCCATGTGCATTCTCCATTACTGGGGGAAGCTCCAGTCCATGCCAGGAGGCTGGCACCCTAGATAGTTCACCAAGACAGAGACAAAGACTCCTTCTGCCATGAGGTTTCTTTCTGTCACACTACGCTGGTCAACCCCTGCCCCCTCCAACATACCTGAACGGATTATGCTAACGTAGTTACCTGGCAACTAATGGTCGGGCCATCACCCAGTCGGCCAGGGCCATCAACGGACAATAGAAGTGGCCCTGGTGAGTCATCGGACCTCGCCCAGGTGTCAGTTCCTGGTGAGATCATAGTTTCTGCAATATTGTCCACTCCCCGGCCCTCCTCCTTTTGTTCACCTTTAACCTATGGTAGGGTCAGAAAGGGATGGACCGCCTAGTAGGTGTGTTAGTGGGATGTGGTCAGCGCAGCCCACCCCCAAGACCACCTAATAAAAGACCCTGCACAGAGGCATTTGCTCTCTTGAGCCATCGTCCCCTATCTGCTTTGCTACCCCTTATGCCCAGCTTGTTGTACCCAAACCCTTGCCTCCATCTTTGAATCTCTGAATTCTGGAACAGAGAGAACCACGTGGTCTTGCTGGTTCGAGCCATGTGCCCCATTTTTCTATATTTCTCTCCCCATCCAATTCTTCCTTCGAGCGGACAACTCTTCAGGAAGGTAAAGTATCACCCATCAATGAAACTCCTGCTAATGCAACAGTGCTACTTTCTAGCTTTGTTTCCTAGGCCTGTGTGTATGTGTGTGTGAGTCTGTTTTTGGTGTGCTTGAACAACATTACCCAGTAAACGGCATTGGACTTGCTATCTGCCTCACGTGCCTCTTTCCTTGAGAACTCCCGGGAGGGGTGGGACCCTGGTATAGTTGGCAAGAACCCGTGTATTTCGCCAATTGCTAAACGTAAATTAAAGCAATTCGGCTAACAATGTCTCATGAAATGAGCCCCAAATCAGCCCAATGTAGGTGTGGATGAGGGGGAAAGGAAGAGATTTTTGCAGATGGGAAAATGTGGGTGTAAAAGGTGACTGGATGATATAATTGCTCATGGATTTGATCACTGCCCTTTGTTTCTCAAAGTGGGGAAAAGGTGCTATCCATGGGAATTTCAATGCACACTCCAGTCGGTCAATTGATTTCAATGAGCTTAGACTAGAGTAATTCTGCATCAGTTTGCACTGTCTCCCTTAAATATTTTAAGATTATCAGTAAGACTCTCTCTACTGTTTTTTCAAACCAAAATAATCACTTGCATGTAAATCTTTCCATTTTGCCATATAGGTTTAAGCCATAGATCTAAATTAATTTTATTCACCTAAATTTCAAAACACATTATAGAGAGTGAGGTCTTGACTTAGCTGGATAGAAGCTGAAGGAGGGAAATAGTAGGAAGGTTTCAATAGCTCATACATTCAGTTTTTGTTTACTATTCACATCTTTTATTTTCAAATAGGTACCAGCATATCAGTGTTCAAACAAAGTGGGTTAATAGCACTTATTTCAGGTATAATGCCTCAAAGGCCAAGACAGGCCTGACAAATATCTGTCAGTCTGTAAATTGTTAACAGCCACAATTAGGGTTAAAGCCATAGAGAAAGGATTTAACCCTTCAAACTTATTGACAGTGCTGACCCTGCACTTTTATTATCTTTTTTTAAAGATACATTTTTAAAGGACATCTTTTTCTTTTATTACTAACAGCATGGGGATCCCAATTGCAACCAGCAAATCAGAGTAGGGGTTGAGGGTTAAGAACATAAGAACATAAGTGAAGCCAATGTTGGATCAGGCCAATGGCCCATTTCAGGCCAATGGCCCATCCAGTCCAACACTCTGTCACACAGTGGCCAAAAATACCAGGTGCCATCAGGAGGTCCAGCACTGGAGCCAGGACACTAGAAGCCCTCCCACTGTTGCCCCCCCAAGCACCAAGAATACAGAGCATCACTTGCCCCAGAGTTCCTATCTATACCTTGTGGCTAATAGCCACTGATGGACCTCTGCTCCATATTCTTATACAATTCCCTCTTGAAGCCGTCCATGCTTGCAGCTGCCACCACTTCCTGTGGCAGTGAATTCCATGCATTAATCACTCTTTGGGTGAAGAAGTACTTCCATTTATCCATTCTAATCGGACTGCTCAGCAATTTCATTGGGTGCTCACAAGTTCTTGTATTGTGAGGAAAGGAGAAAAGTACTTCTTTCTCTGCCTGCTCTATCCCATGCATAATCTTGTAAACCTGTATCATGTCACCCCTCAGCCATCATTTCTCCAAGCTAAAGAGCCACAAGCACTTTAACCTTTCTTCATAGAGAAAGTGTTCCAACCCGTTTATCATTCTAGTTGCCCTTTTCTGCACTTTTCCCAGTGCTATAATATCCTTTCTGAGGTGTGGTGACCAGAACTGTACACAGTATTTCAAATGAGGCCGCAACATCGATTTATACAGGGGCATTATGATACTGGCTGATTTGTTTTCAATTCCCTACCTCATAATCCCCAGCACAGTACTGGCCTTTTTTATTGCAGCCATACACTGTCTCAACATTTTCATTGAGTTATCTACTACAACTCCAAAATCTCTCTCTTAGTCAGTCTCTGCCAGTTCGGACCCCATCAACGTGTATTTATAGTTATGATTTTTGGCCCCAATGTGCATCACTTTGCACTTGGCCACACTGAACCCCATTTGCCATCTTGATGCCCATTCGCCCATCCTTGACAGATCCCTTTGGAGTGCCTCACAATGCTCCCTGGTTCTCACCACCCTGAACAATTTAGTGGCATCTGCAAATTTAGCCATTTCACTGCTTACTCCCAACTCCAAATCATTAATAAACAAGTTAAAAAGCATCAGATTCAGTACGGAGCCCTGCGGTACCCCACTGCTTACCACCCTCCACTGTGAAAATTGCCCATTTATACTCACTCTCTGTTTCCTATTAATTAGCCAGTTTTTGATCCACAAGAGGACTTATTCTTTTATCCCATGAATATTGAGCTTACTTAGGAGCCTTTGATGAGGTTAAATTCCTCTGTTGTCGCCATGTGATTCCATTCCAGATTGAGGCTATCCACACACACTTTGCCTCTCAGAGAACTAGAGATTCATGATTTACATCATGTCTGTTTGGTCCATAATATATAGCAGCTATACCTAGGAGGTGGCTGGAGGTCTCCCACTTTTACAATTTACCTCCAGGCAACAGAATTTGTTCACCAGGAGAAAATGACCACTGTGGAAGGTGGAGTCTGTGGCATTATGCCTCACTGAAGTCTTTCCCCTCTCCAAACCCTGCCCTCCTCGGGCTCTACCCCCTCCCCAAATCTCCACATATTACCCAACCCAGAGCTGGCAAGCCTACCTACATTTTCTGCATGTATAGATACCATGTCAATAAAAAAATGTCCAGTTAGCTGCACAAATTTAATGTGGGCCTCAGAGTAGAACTAGTTAGCTAGGCCAGGTTATATTCAGTGGGCATGTTTGAAGAATACCTCCGGTCATCCTAAAGACTTTGTAACAACAATAGTTTCAGAAGTATTGAAAGGTACTTAGACAACAGCAATAACACTAGCCTTGTGAGGAAACTGACAAAGTTGTATGTAATCATTTTTAAAAATGAAGACCAGCCCTTGGGAGAAAAGGATAATCAATTTATACATTTTTGAAGGATGTAAACCGTCACCAAAAAGCTTTAGAAGTTTATTGCAATGATGTGAAGGGGAGACTGATTAGGAGAAGCTCTCTGCAATGAAATGTAATATAAAGTGTGGTACTATTTTCCCAGGTGGAAGAGTTGTGATATTAAAGACTACAGTGGCTAAAGCACTATAGAATATACCACAGGGAACAATGTTTCAAAGGCACCGATGGAATAATAGGTTTCCTTTCTCTTTAATCTCTTCAAGGTTCTTTTCTCCCCTACACTGAAGTACCTGACCCAAATTATACAGATATTAGGTTGAGAGGTTTGCTTTAGAAAAATATAAATAACAGCAGTGGCTTCTTTCCCAAGAGACAGTTGGATGCTAATAGAAAGGAGTTTACCTTACTTTCTCTGATGAGATAGTGATATTTGCAGATGGATTCTCACCATTTGCCAGAATGTGAATAAAAATGTAAATTTTAAAAAGTGTTCATGAACTACCACTTACAGTCCATAATTCTTCTACATTTGTGTCACTGAACTCATTTCTTTTACCTCATCTGCATTCAGTTATTTCAAGTGAAACAGAATATAAATAGGTATATGTGAGAAAATACATTAACAATAACATTAGGATTATGGGTGGTAAATGTTATAAGAGAAGAGGGGTAAGGGGGGGATACATTCTTTAATCTTTCTTCTTGAATGATTCTTATTTTATTTTGCATACAGTTAAGTTACAAAATCAGCTGAACAGCCACTATCTGGACAGTATTTTGGGGGAAATTACAGAAGTCACTAGCTAACTAAAGCTTGCCTACTTTTTAAATTTTTCATGAGATGCTACCCTATGTTCAGGTGGAATCATGTTCTTTGTTATGGAAGTCAATGCTGAATAATAGCAAGAGACCACATAGCACAAAGGGAAGCTCATGAAGTAAATACTGATATCCAACCACAATATTTTTACAGTTGGGGGGAAAAATGCATCTGTGTAACATTTATGTTCTCACAGTACCCAGATGAACCCTGACTCATGGCTTTGGCCTGAACCTTGCAGCAGAATGTTCAGTTCATCTGTGTAGGGGGTTGGTCAAGAAGCCCACACAAATAATGTATGTGGTAGCTTATCATATGAGGTAGGAAGAAATGGGGAGCACAGACAGATGTTCCACAAATCCTCTCCACTCAGTTAGTGGCAGAAGTAGCTTTCCAAAAAAGGCAAGTGATGATGTCCCTCACCATGTCAGGTATGAAAATAATTGGATATATTGATCAGATGAGCCAAATGGTATTCTGACCATTTCTAATACTGATTGGTCCCTCAGTCTCCTTCCACCACAACCATTATCCATAGCTAAATGGCATGTGATCACCACATTCCAGGGAGTGGAATTTATATGGGACTGAGACAACCCAAACAGGCAAGACTAAGACAAGGTACTGCCTAGGTCAACACCCTAGGCTGGAATGTCCTTTTGCTTAGGATGTTCTTCCTCATCCAAAGAGTAATTACCACATGGAATACACTGCCACAGGAAATGGTGGTAGCCACAAGCATAGACAGCTTCAAGAGGGGATTGGATAAACATGGAGCAGAGGTCCATCAGTGGCTATTAGCCACCAGGTACAGACGGAACATTATGTCTGGGGCAAGTGATGCTCTGTATTCTTGTGCTTGGGGGAAACAGTGAGAAGGCTTCTGGAGTTATGGCCCCACTGGTGGACCTCCTGATGGCACCTAGTTTTTGGCCACTGTGTGACAGAGAGTGTTGGACTAGATGGGCCATTGGCCTGATCCAACATGGCCTCTCTTATGTGCTTGTTAAGAAACACACTACCCCACCCAGGGGGTGGGGGGTGGAATGATCTACTGCAATCACAGTCACACATCTAACCTAATTTTAGATGCCTCTGACACATCCCCAGGGCTGCCAAGCGCCACCATGGACCCCTGGACAAGAACTCTATCTGGGTCTCCCCATATGACCCTGATCCAAACCAAATATCATAACAAAGCAAACAAATCACTTGACTTGCTGTCAGTATTCCCACTAAGGTGCACTAGCATGTGGTAGCTCAGAAATTTTAAGCTGTTGACACATGGATTTTTGGGGAAGCACAGGCTTGCAGCCGACACAAAGAGTGGTGATACCATGGGCTGGAGCTGTCTGTGGTCTCCAGGCTCCATGTGATGCTGAGGCCAGAGCCAGGAGATGCCCATCCAGGAGGCAGGCAAGCAGGCAGAGATCACAGGAGAAACAGAAGCTGTTGGCCACACGTACAGCTGACCTGACACTTCACATGGCCCTGGGCAGCAGTCAGCTTTCTTCACAGTGGCCAAGTCCAAACAGCATGATGGCAGGACTGGCTCCTCCTTCCTGAGTGTTGGCCAGACCACCCAATGCTGGCCCACCAGAAGAGAGGCACAGGTGGCTGCACAGGTGCATTGCTGGACCCACCAACTGTGCCCAGGATGGTGGGCTGCTTCTGAGTGCTGCTCTCCTCCTGCCTATTGGCTGGCTGCAGCTTCAGCTTCCTCTTGCTTGCCTGGATTGTCAAGGAGCTCCTGGCAGGTGAGTGGTGTGCTCCCCTTCTCCCATTCTGTGCACCACCAATAGTTTGAATGGTGAGGGTCTGAGATTTTTATTTTTTAAACTCACCATGCTATTTTAGTTGTTGTTTTTAAGATCAATAGTGTTGATAGGGTTAAAGAGGTGGCTCCTTCTTACTAGGATTTTAAAAAGTACTGGAGTCGGGAGGCCGGTAATAGTGAAAACAGCATTGTAGTTTATTGCTGGTCAAGATGGAACATGGAAAACCCCAGGCTCAGAGCCCTCTTTTATGCTGGTCGGAGATAATCCTCTGACCTTGCTCAAGTGTCCTGATAGGACCTTAAGATGTGGTTACATTTCATAGGTCCCCGGAGGGAAACCTAGGCTCATGATTGGTGGTCGTTTAGGATCTGACCAGCTATCATTCTACCTGGCAAAAGCTCAGGTAGATTCGAATCATGTGCGAAGTCCACGTGGCGGTTGCCATTACGCAAGCACATTGCGACCGCGATATTGATACATAACAGATTTGCAGCTTTCCTACATAGGATTGGAAAAATATTAGAGGAGACCACATTTGGAGATGGCACTTTCTAGGGTACAACTGGTGGTTGGGGGTTTTTTGTGTGTGTGTGTGTGTGTGTGTGTGTGTGTGTTTTAGTATTACTAGCCTGGAAGCTGTTTTATAGTGCCACTTCAAATGGGAATCTAGGGCCATGGTGCTGTGGGTTCTGTTTTGTGGGAGGAAATGTTTTGCCTTTTCAGCCCTCTGAAAATGTTTGTATTTTGTTTTTAAAAAAACCTTTGAAACAGTTAAAAATTGTGCTGATTTGTTTGTGTGTGCGTAGCTAAGTGGCTTATGACAACAGTAAAAACAAAACTTACGTAATACCTTTTTGATGTTTAATTTAACTCTACCCACCCACCCCAAATCTCCAAGCTTTTCCCAAGCCAGAGGTGGTAACCCCGTGCATCCTTTCTTCCAGTTTGGTGTAGTGAGCCAGTTTGGTGTAGTGGTTAAGTGCGCAGACTCTAATCTGGGAGAACTGGGTTTGATTCTCCACTCCTCCACTTGCACCTGCTGGATGACCTTGGGCAAGCCATAGTTCTGGCACAGCTGTTCTTGAAAAAGAGCAGTTCTTGAAAGAGCTCTCTCAGCCCCACCTACCTCACAGGGTGTCTGTTGTGGGGAGGGGAGGGGAAAGCAGTTTGTAAGCCACTCTGAGACTCCAAGTGAGTGAAAGGTGGGGTAAAATTCCAATCTCTTCTTCTTCTTCCTCTGTCACTGTCTGCTCGCACCCCCTCTCCCCAGTGACTGGAGAGCGACGGAGGGAAGGCAGGGGAAAGACTTTTCCACTGACTTTTAGGTCAGCAACTGAATGTCCTGGAAGGTTAAAATGTTCCCATGGGGAACATTTCAGGACATTCAGTTGCTGACCTAAAAGTATCCATTCTTTTACAAACTTACAAAGGAATTTCAAAGGGGGATTAGAAAGAGAGACTGCTGAATTGCAATTGATAATGAAGCTCAAGACAATGCATCCACCTGGACTGAATTGAGATCTAGGTTTCCTGTTTCATTACCAATGCTGATTGCTCCACGCCTATTATCCCTCTGCATATCTCACCTAAATCCAGTCATGCCTGCTATTGTCATTTGCCTGCTAATGTAATTCAGCACCTGAAATCACTCCACTTTCCATTAAATAGGACAGATGGACTCCCATTCTAGCTGTATCTGAAGAAGTGAGCTCATGAAAGCTCATACTCTGCCACATATTTTGTTAGTCTTTAAGGTGCTACTGGGACCTTGCTCTTTTTCTACTGCTACAGACATGGCTACATATCTTGAACTGGGAGCTGTAACTTTTGTTCCACATGTATAACCACTAAAAAAGATCAATGTTCTATTATCATGCATGAAAATGGTGTGGAAGGGGGAAGCATCTTTTTTTACTACTTTATTACTTCATGGGAAAATATTAATTCTTCCCCCTCTTCTTTTCATAATATTAACAAAGGTTTGCTACTATACTACTCTTAAATACATTCTGTCACCAAGCAGGATAAGGATGAGATGGCCTTGAGACCAAGAACTGAAAATAAGGGGGGGGGGGGGGACAGAAAAATTAGGTGAAGGGAGACAAAATTAAGAGCGGGAAAGATTGTTTTATCTTGCTGCAACACCCTAACTATTGTTTTGCAAGATCTGGCTGAGCTGGGTGCAAGGAAAGGGAGAGATAAAGGCTAGACTGCTGGAGAAAATGACCTGCAGGTTGGCAATTACTGTAGCAGCTCTTAGCGTCCTGGCTTGGTTGTTGGGTTTGGTAAGCATGATTGTTTCAGCCTTGGAGAAGGGGAAGTGTAGCCGATCCTAGAATGCTTTTGCTATGCTGAGACTTCCCTGCACCTCTAGTGGCTGCAGCTAGAACTGCATTTAAAAATAGACATTTGGCTGGAGGCAGCAGGAGGACGTTGGCTTCTATGGCACCCTTCAAAGGTATTTCTCAACTTGCAATCCCCGCCCCCTTCACTGGGTAGAGGGGCTGCAGACATGTAGCTCCTGCCTGAACTTGTGAAATCTTCAGTAAAAAACTTCTAGTCCCTGAAAGCTTGTGCTCAAATGAAATTTTGCTAGTCTTTTGGGTATCATAAGACTTCTATTTTTGCTGCAACAGACTAACATGGTTAGCCCTCTGAAGTAGAATCACCTGTGGCAGAAAGCCAACCAAAGATGTACTGGAGTACAGTTGTGCCGTTTTTTAGGCTTTTCTTCTTGCTTTATCACCTCTACAGTATCAGAATTCGTGGATGATCGGCTTTCTTCTCTTATTCCTACTCTCCTTATCTGCCTTCTGCTTTTCCTGAGTGGTAACTGAATAAAGGGAATCCAAGGAAAGACTGAGGAACTGTAGTCATAGGTAGACAAGTTTATCCCTGTGAGAAACGGAAAAGTCCTCTCTGCTTTTCTTCTCTTTTCGCATAACTAGTTGGGCGCCATGTACTCTTCCACATACACTCAGGCTTCAAAGATGATGGATTCTGCTGCCCACACACTTGGAATCAGCCCTGCCCTTATTTGCTCAAGGGCTTTATAAAATGCAGTTAAGCAATTAGTCAATCCTTAATTGCTCTTTTTAAACTTCTCTCTTTTCCTACCTCAGTTACACTCATACATGCATACAGACACACCCCAATACTATCATCTCACCCACCCCACCTCAAGTAAACTGGCACTATTTCACATAACCCAAACCCTACTTTACACTCAACAAGAGAATAGGAAGCATAGACTTTCACAGATGTACACACTAACCACTGAACCCATTAGCACAGCTGACCAAAATATTCACCTCTACACTATTCCTTTTTCCAAGAGAGCACAAGGAGAAATATTAAGTGTCTAGAAATGACAGGTCTTCCTACAGGAATCTCAAAGGGTAGGCAGCTGCTGGAATTGTAACAGAATATCTGGGCTCTTGGGAAAAGCTGGATTTACTGTTTTTAATAAATAGTAAACACAGGATGATTATTAATCAATCTCATGTACACACATTTTGCAAATGGCTTTCTGTGTGTCTGCGGTTTTTCACTTCATCTTCACCTGCACGATGATATGAAGGGGCTTTCTCCAAGCATCAGCACCGCAATATGAGCAAGAAACAGAACAGGAGACTGCTGTTGCAGACTTTCTTTCATTATTACTTGTTAAGTGGTACTAAACAATTTAACTAATATTTAATGTCATAATTTATACATGATCCCGCGTACCTGAAAACACAGAGAGTCCTCCAGCTTGCTTTAACAGTTTGGTAATGCAAGAAATCGGATAGCTCATACTTCTGGTAATTGGAATTTTAGCCTTTCACCCTAAGAATGCCATTTTAAATTCAGACCAGGTTGCCAGTGGGTGAAAGCCATTACTACGAGAGGGCTGCAAAGTGACCTATGTGAAATACTATAACTTGGTGGGGAACAGGTGTCTCCATAATTAAAATGCCCTGCATATCACAGTCACTATGCCAGAATTTCATTCTTAGCTGCTCCTAGCCTTCTACCTCATACTTTGAAGACATTTGGAACATCTCAGTTTGTGGTTTTGAGTCACATAAAAGCAGCTATGTGACATTCTGGATGCTGTCAATCTAAAAGAATGCCACCACTGAATGGCACATACTTTTGCATCCTGTTAATACAGGTGATAATGAACAAAATAGTGGTTTACCAAAACACAAGTATGTATTAGTAAAAATACAGCAGGGCTGAATGCAGCAGTTGCTTAAAAGAATGAAGATGCATGGATTGCTTACTACTGAAATTGTATCCAGAATCTTAAAGTAAAACTTTCTTCACTCCTGGGCAACAACACATACCTTCAGAGGCACTCTTGTGCATTCTGTGAACTCCTACTAGAATATACAGAAGAATCCTCAATTTCTAGGGCTCATGTTTTAGAAATAGTCTAGGATTGATTGATTTACATTATTTTATAGCATTCCTTTTTAACTGAGAGTCAGAGTAGATTACATAGTTAAAGTCAAACACAAGCAACAGGATGGGACATCTAATAAACAAAGCAATAAAGTTTGTACTGAAAAAACCTGAAAACAAGCAGAAATCTAAAAATGGAGCTAAAACAAAGATTAAGCATCAACATGACATGTTAAAAGGTACAGAAATTATGCAGTGCAGAAATTATGCAGTACAGCAATAGACAGTACATACTATACACAGTGCCCTGACCTGGCTAGCCCAGGCTAGCCCAGTCTCATTAGATCTTGGAAGATAAGCAAGTTCAGCTGTGGCTAGGAATTGGAAGGGTGACCTCCAAGAAATACCAGGGCCATGATGCAGGCAGGCAATGACAAACCACCTCAGAACTGTCTCTTGCCTTAACAACAAGTCTAACTCGCCACCTAGTGGTGAATAATGCTCAAGAGCTAGAACTTCTGACTGCCAGACAATTTTAGGGTCTCCTGACTGTACTCCATACAATGCCATATGATAATTATAATTATATTATACACAGTAATATAGTCCACAGTCCCTATCCCTTCACCAAAATATCTCTCTGAACCTTTTTGTTACATTACCCTAATTACCTGTGTTGAAAAATCCTCTTGAATAATCCAGTTTTGCATAGTTGGAAGAAAGCCAGGAGGGTGGGGACCTTCCTCACCTCTTCAGGTAGGCCATTCCATACATTGGGGGCCACAAAAGAGATTTAGAAGAAGAGTTGTTTTTATACCTCACTTTTCTGTACATTAAGGAGTCTCACAGGGGCTTACGATTGCCTTGCCTTCCTCTCCCCGCAACAGTCACCTTATGAGGGAGGTGGGGCTGAAAAAGTTCTGACAGGAGTGGGAAATCAAAGCCAGTTCTTTAGATTAGAGTCTGCCACTCTTAACCACTATGACACACTAGTAATTACACAAATGGGCAAACGATTATTTTTTTCCATTTGCAGGGTGGCACTTGCAGAAGGCCCTGCTCAGATGAGTGAAACTGTAATAGCAGAGCATAGGTCCTCTGGATGTCCTGGACCAAGGCCCTGAAGGGCTTTGTATATCATAGTCAATATCTTGAATTGAGCCATAAGTATACGTAACAAAACATCAGCCACATTCAGACTGTTGCTTTTTAAAGATTTATTTATTTTAAGAAGTCCAGATGGCTTCTTTGCTAAAGAGAAGCTGATTTTTTTTTTTAAAAAAAACCATCAACAGGAGGATTTGCTGCAAAAGACAGCAGCAGGGCTGCATGGAGGATCATCTCATGTAGGTAATCAGACCCAGGCAATAATCTACTCTGTACCTTCTGTCCTCACTCTAGATCTCAGGGAGAGTTTTCCTGCCAGCAATGAATGTTCCATGAAGTATCACAAGGTGGGTTGTTGTGGCATGCCAAAGCAGTTATTACAGTCAAGCACGGTTTCATCAGGTAGAAATGGCTGACTATGCAATAAGGGAATGTGTAAACTGGCTCTAAATTGCTGAAACATGCAGCAAAGCCTCATTGCAAAATGGAAAATGAAAGAGAAAACAGAATTATTATGGTTCCAAACTAAAAATAAATTCTTGAAGTTGTTGCTGTTTTTGGAATAGCTGTGGTTAAGAGAAAAGTAGTAACATGCAAGTTAGGTTTGCAGCCTTATCTGCTCCATAATTTGTTCAGAAGTAAGTCCATTGAGTACAATGCAAACTTACACCCATCTAAGTATGAATAGGGTTGCATTCTAACTATGTAATCCTAAACAGAATTAAAACCTTCTAAACCTATGTATTTCTAAGGGTATAATTCTGTTTAGGATTGCACTATTAATCTTCACATGTAGATTCCATAAGGTCAAGATGCACCAGCTGATTTCATAAAAGGAAACAATTCCAGAAGATTTTGATCAAGATAGCCTTGGGAAATTGAAATACTTTTTGGTACTCATTTGGTCCAGGAAATCTCTGACCATTTGGGCTAATATTAATAAGTAAAGTGTATAAGTATATTAATAAGTACAGTAAGGAACATACATATTGTTACACCTTCCCATTACACTCCACTACCACCTGTGCCCAAAGTGAAGATTTTCATGAAACCCTATGATTCCACTACCAAAAATTACACCTAAGAAACAGATTATGAAAATACAAGCCTATCCTTTGCTTCATTTTTTCCTTTTCTTTTGATTTCTGTTTTGAATTGCACAAGAAATCCAAGTAATATAAGCAGTACATAAAAGAACTGTAGCCCTGTCCTGGATGGCCCAGGTTAGTCTGATCTCATCAGCTCTTAGAAGCTAAGCAGGGTCAATCCTGGTTAGTACTTGGATGGGGGACCACAAAGGAAGTCCAGAATTGCAATCCAGAGGCAGGAAATGGGAAACAACCTCTGAATGTCTCTTGCCTTGAAACCCCTAAGGGGCTGTGACTTGACAGCACTTTCCACCACCAGAAAAGGAACTTTATGTGGCCACTCTCCTGAGCTAGTGTGGACTGGAAGCCATCAACTGTTAAATGTGCTTTCACATACACTAAATAGCGTACTTTTAATCCACTTTCAATGCACTTTGCAACTGGACTTTACTGTGGGAAATGGCAAAATCCACTTGCAAATGGTGACTGAAGTGAATTGAAACTGCTTTATTTTGCATGTGTGAAAGCACCATTAAGTGTAGGAGGGAGAAAATTCAGAAAAACTATAATACATGTGTTTTCTAATAATGATGTGTTCTCTACGTGACCCGAGAACAAATGAACCCTGCTAACTTTTATCAAATAAAATACAAAGGCTACATTCAGACGCATCTGAACTCATATCTTGCTGTTCTACTGCAGACCAACATGGTTATCCTCTGAAACTATCATTATAAATAGGAATGCTTGAACAGCCACTTGTTTGGCTCACCAGCTGTTTGCCTCTGGCCTCTGGCAAACAGAGAGACAGTTGTGTGATGATCAGTTGGTACCTGTTACTTTCCACGTATTTATACAATACACACAATACATTGCAGTGCAGTGCAGTGTTTCAGGTATGTACATTTTCACAGCACTCGTTGGCAGTCCTCTGACCTCCCCCCCAACTTGTTGCTGCATGCCACTCAATGATCAGTGGTATGAACAAACAGGAAGCAAATCAGTCAGTGAAGCAGCAGTGATAAAGACTGAGGTTTTTTAAGTGTCTTATCATGTGGTGCTTATTTAAGTACAAATTATCAATGTTATTCTCTAGTTGTTTATTGAACAAGTTCACTCAGAAATTTACAGCATCTAATGCTACAGGCCCTACACTGAACTGAGATGTGCACAAACCTGGCTTGTCACTGAGCTTCCATGTATTTCTCAATATCCTCCCCCCTCCTTTCTCACGTAGAGAATCACCATGAAAATTACTTGTGATCTATGAATGCAAGGAAGTGGGTTAACTAGACTTATTTCCCCTCCCCAGGAATTCTAAACCTGGATTAAGTTCTGGTTTAGAACCAGAGAGGGGCACAAGCCAGCAGACGAACTGAAGTTCATCATGAATTTTGGGTGGTATGTGGTTCGCGAAACGATGTTTGCAAACTGAAGAACAACCACGAAATTCCATGAATGTTGGTGCAGTTCATGGTGGGTTATGGCAGTCTGTGAAGAGTAGAACAGCAGAGCCCCACTGCTTAGCTGTTTGGTTTAAATGGCTCAGAACCATTTAAACCCTGCTTTTTGCTCCCTCCAAGCCATTTAAACCAAAAAGCTGAGTGGTGGTCCCCACAGCACAGGTGTTTAGAAACCCCTGCTTTCTGCTCCCAATGAAAAGCCGTGGGGAGCTGAAAGCACGAGTTTATACTTTAAATGGCTCACGAACCAATACAAACCAGGCTGCTTCATGAACCAACCTCCCAGTTCATATGGGTTCATGGTTCAGTTCATGGTTCAGCCACGAACCAAACCACAAAAATGCAGTTCATGCCCATCCCTCTTTAGAACCCCTTGCCATGGGGAGGGAGAACTCCAGTTAATGCATGTGCCTACATTTATATGCCATATATCCTAGAACTAATTTGAGTTTCTCTGTGTGAGAAAGTGGGGAGAAGCAAGCTGTGCATACCCAAGTTCTTTTAATGTTGTGTGCTTAATGTAACTTCTGCATGCAGCCAAAGTAAATTGCAAGTCTGTAAAATAGGCAGTATAAACAAACTGACAACATGTTGTCCATGCAAGCTTACAAACCATTAATAGCAACCTGAGCTGAGAGAAAGAGAAGTGAATAAGGAAGAAAATCACTTAAAAGTGTAAAGATATAACATCTGTTAACCTTTTCTGCCAGTTATAATTAGACGTTATCAAGGAGTAATGTTTTAAGGGTAATTTACTTTTCTCCAAACACAACCATAAAAAGTGAGAAGGATAAAGTTCGCAGTGCCTTTGTTCATACTATAGAGTTTTGGAAGGTCAAGTTTTTGCAAAAAATTAATTTTCACTTAGAAACACTGGAATTTGGCTTGAACAATCTGGCTGGCCATGATGGCCTCTAGGCAAACTTACAGGAAAGTATCTACTCTCATTTTACTTATATATTCTGATCAGTTTACCATATCCTATCGCTATCTATTTTATCATGGCAATGGACCACTGAAGCTGTTATTTATAAATGGATTATATTTGAAAAATTCCTTTGTTGTCAGTGGATTTGTTTCAGAATACTTTCTATTAATAAATAACTTTAGGGGTGAATAATATAATAGACTGATGGAAAATAAGATTAATAATTTGTATTATTGTTCACTTCAAACATTCATAAATTATAAAAAAAAATTAAAAATACAAATTTCAGTAATTCTGTCCATTTAAAATCTATTCATGTATGTATTGTACTCTCAGTAGCATTAATATTATTTCTAGAAAACACATTCAATAGTACCAGGTTACAAATTCTCTATTTTAAAGTCTTCACAAGGAATACTGTTCATGAAAAAGTCCATCCCAGCAGACAGTTTATTCAGTTTAACATGGCCCTCTACTGGCAAAACTAGCCCCCAAATCTTATCAGTGTACGTCATTTGTTCATAAATTTTAAGACTGTGCTTATAGAGAGGATTATGTCTTACATCAAAGTTTGTTCATTAAGTATGTCTTAGCACCTCCAGGCTTTTAGCAAAATGTGGTAAACACACAAAGAAGCAGATCTAAAAGTTGTTCAAGAAGTTGCTCTTCAATTTGATTTTGCAGATGCACCTTTGAAGTCATGTTTCAGGTACTTAGGCCATTCTCTGCTGGCCAAACCATGATGCCTTTCAAAGTACACAGTAATACTTACAGAAAACATGTTGATTTCAGCACTGCTTCACACTCAGCACAAACATCATGTTTGTTCCCACTGAAAACAATTACTAAGGGTAGATGCATGTTGAAACATTTTGGGATCCAGCTCTCTAATTGTTTCAGAGTCGCAGAAATTCCAAGGAACTGATACACAAGATCCAGGTTTGCTTACAAGGAGATTTTTAATAAAGCATCAAACATAGAAAATGCATAAGCTTCCATCAGCTGGGCCTCAAGTGCATACACGTACAGAGAAACTTGCCAGAATCAGAGACCACATGCATAATGAAAACTAGGCATCTTATACCCTAAATATTGACTACATGTCAAGAAATCATTAATTAAGCTAACCTGAACACTAGGACGAGCTAGACCATCTTGCACCTGGTGTTCAGTGGTGGGAAGAAACAACCCAGGATTTGATTATAAGCTTTGCTAACAGGCATGAGAGATAGGAAAGTTCTCTTGGGAGTGGCGGAACACCATCCTTTCACAAGACTCAGGGCATCTAAGCACCAGCATCTAACAAAGATGGAGTATGCAGGCCATACACTAATATATGTTCCCTCACTGGTGGTTTAATAATGTCCACCTGCCCTTTATACCTGAAATGCCACTGAGGCAAGGAAATTCACTGATTCCACACATCAAGCAACTCATTATAAATAATTTGGTACTTATACCCAGCCAGCTGGGTGACCTTGGGTCAATCACAGTTCTCTCAGAACTGTTCTCTCAAGAGCGATCCTCTCAGAGCTCTCTCATCCCCACCTACCTCACAGGGTGTTTGTTGTAGGGAGAGGAAGGGAAGGAGATTGTAACCCGCTCTGAGGCTGCAGTCCCACACACTAAATAACCCACTTTCAATCCACTTTCAGTGCACTTCATAACTGGATTTTGCCAGTTCGTACAGTAAAAATCCAGTTTGAAAGTGGATTATTTAATGTGTGACTGCAGTCTGAGACTCCAAGTGAAGGGCAGGGTATAAATCCAACTCTTCTTCTACATAATGCACATAAATGCATAAGTAAGCTTACTTCTTGTTTTTGCAATTCAGTTTTGAATACATCCAAGAGCAATCACTTAAAGAATTATGAGAATTGCTGTCTTATACACAGACATATATACGGGTGCACATACTGAAATGACATCCCTACTTTATGCCTCATGGATTAGATCCAGTAAAGGGAAAAGGGATTTTTTTCACCAATCCCCTCTGTTACTACAGACCTCCAACTCACACACACACACACCACTGCTATTCCAGGGGGGCCTGTCTCCCAAGAGCAGCATTTCAGGGGCATTTTGGGATGTAGCAGAGGTGGAGAAGTGAGGAAGTCTGGTTCTGGGAATAGAAATCCTTTCCATCTGCAAAAGTTACCACTGGATCCAAGCCAACATGCTTGCTGTGGAACAACAAATGTAGTTACAGCAAACAGAACTGCTGTTCAATGCATAAAGCATCTTGCAGTAATGACAAACATACATTTCTCTTTTCCTGTCATAAAATGGTTTTTGAGGGATACCAAGCCACCAAGTTTTGAGGGTTATGGACTTGCCCATCCTTAAAAGACACACCCTATTAATTTCTTAGAAAAAATTAATTAGTGATTCAGAATTTTCTGGTTTCCCAACTCCATCCCTACTGCTAGTGCTAACATTGCTACAGCTTCAGTTTGCATCCCTACATATAATTTCTTCTCAAGGCAGACACTGAAACTTGCCTCTGTTGCTTCATGTAGTAATTAACTCTTATTTTGTATTTTGTCTGTGTGACAAAAAAGCATAGAAACTGTGGAATTTAGCAATTTAGATAAGGATGAAACCTTGTAATCAATTAGCACTGTCAAAGAAAATAATTTGCAATACAGATTTCCAGCTGCACAGTCCTATTATGTCTGCATGCTATCCAGACCTTGTTTGACTCTGAGAAAACAGGATCCTTCTGTGGAAAGACTATCAAATGTGGGGCTCAACAGAAGCATTTGTTCTGCATATGTCTCACTGCAAATGCCCATCTTTCAGCAACATTATGTTTATCTACTGTTTTATTGTCCAAGAGGCTCTGACACAGAATTGACATCTTTCACAGTTTTGCCTGGAGAGTGGATGAATAGTCATGCCTGGCAGCAGTAAGCTAGAGTGCATGAACCCGGGGTTTCACCTCTCACAATAAATTCAGACTTTCATACCAACTAGTCAAGATGCATTAACAGAGAAAGGATTAGTTCATTTTCATATACAAATCCTTATCTCAGATCAATCAATGTCTGAAATGTCATATAAAAGCACTTTCCAATCATATAATTTTCCTACACAGTCACTACGCCACCAAGCTCCTATTAGTCCCAGTAAATGAGAAATCCCAGCAGCATCAGTGATTTTGCAGTTGTACATTCCCGTATTGAGCAGGGGATTGGACTGCATGGCTTCCAAAGTAATTTCCAACCCTAATGCTTTGCAGTTCTAACTGGCTTTGAAAGGGCACTACATGAGTTCATGAAAGACAGGTCCATCACTGTTCATTAGCCATACTGGCTAATTGCAATCTCTCTGTATACTGTTGCTGGGTGGAGGGAAAGGAAGGCATCTGTGTCCCTGCTGCTCAGGCTTCTGGCTACAGTTTTCACACTGATATATTGTTGCTGAATAGGGATCCGCACAAACCAGCTCAAAATCTGAAGTTCATGATGAACTTTGGCCGGTTCGTGGTTTGCAAAGTCAAGTTCGTGGTGGCTCTGCCAACATGAACTTCCATGAACTTTTAGCACTGTTCGTAGCAGTTCGTAGTGGTTGGTGAACAGACTGGCGCAGATCAATTAAATGGTTTACAAAACTTCAAGGCAACAGGGAGGTGTGGAATTCTCCAGCCTTGGAAACAACAATACGAGTTCCCATTCTGTTCTACGGGTACAGAATGCTATATATTCAGTCAGCTTCCCTCCCACTCTTTCCTCTGTTGGCTAGTGAAAGAGAAGCATGGAGCTTCTTAAAAGCAGAGCAGATTCATTGCTTTCTGTTTGCAATCTGTTCTCTGCTGCTGAGGTTTGGGAAGGTGGACCTAGGGCTCTGAGCCACCAAGTCTCTCTGCTCACGCCAAGCATTAGAGCTTAGCTACTGGGTGCCTTGACCGTAAGGACCCAGATTTCATACCCTTCCACATTATGATCTGTTCTCTGCTGCTGGGGTTTGGGTATAGGTAGACTCGGGGCTCTGAGCCTCCTTCCCCTGCAGAGATCCTCCTTCCCCTGCTCCATCCATGGGGCTCTCCCGAGAGGCAAAAGAGTTTTTAGCATTGCCCAGAGACCAGCAGTTGCTAAGAGTCTTTGCAGAGGTCTCTGACAGCCGTGATTTAGAGAGTGGGGGGGGGGAGCATCCTTACCTTCCACATCCCAACTCCTTGCTGCTCCTGCCGGCCTAGATATATCCCCCTCTGACGCCTCCCAGCCCAGAATCAGAAAGCAGCTGTGCCTAGTCCTACCTGCTCCAAGCATGGGGCCCCATTTCCAGGCCACCCTGTGGAAATATTTCCATATCCTCTCCAATGACCTCTGAGTGGCAGACTGCAAGGTGTGCCACTCATGTCTGTGGGGGACAAACCCCCAACACCTTTCTTCCTCTGTTCTCCACAGGCACCTGCAAAAGGTACACCACACTTTGTTGCTGCCAGAGGAAGGAGCGGTGGGCAGTGGAAGCTGGAAGAGGCTCACTCCCTCTCAGCAGGGACAAGTGGAGGGGGAGCAGGAGGCCCCTTTAAGAAACACTTCCCATGCTCTGGTGCCATGATTGGGACCCCAAAGCAGGCCATCCTTCAAGAGGTCATGCTCCCAGGGACGCCAACAGTGCCACCTAAAAGGGCAAGGGGGAGGGCTCAGGAAGCACTCACTGGTCTTATTGGTGAGATAATTACGGGGAATGGCCAACCCTTCTCGTTCGTGGAGGACACTGCTGCTGCTGCTGCCTGGTACTCTGTCCTCTTGCATCTTGCCCACCATGCAACACTCCACAGTGGTGATGGTCAAGGGCAAGCTCTCCAGAGCACAAGGCTGAACCGTCCACCACACCACAGACCTCTGGAGTAGCTGGAAGCACAGCTACTTCTCCCTCACTGCCCACTGGTGGCAAGCAAAGGACTTCACTGTCCAAATTGTTGGCCCCAGGCCCCAGGAGGGGACAGTTCTGCAACCTGGTTACAAAGTGGTTCTGCTCCATGTGCAGGGGTTGGATGCAGACCATATAGTGGCAAACATCCCTGCCATGATACAGAGTAGCCTGAGGGAATGGGTAGGTGACAGCAACATCGTTCCTGGTTACTTGATCACAAACGCCAGCACCATTACTTGGTCACAAACGCCAGCACCACCATACTGACAGTGGTGAAGGCTACACGCCTCTAGGGAATCGTCTGCCTGGTGCACACACTTTACCTTGTGGTGAAGGATGCTCTGGGGCTGAGGAGCACTGTGAGGGCCACCTGGGACACGGCTACCTCCAAGCTGCAGTCCCTGCTTGAGACCTGCATCTGCTGCACAAGAGGCAGGGGGAAGTTGATGAGCCTGAACACTGGCTCATCCAGGATCTATCCACACACTGGAACTCCATTTACACCATGATAGCACGTTTGGTGGAACAGAAGAGCTCTGTGACCATCTTGCACAGGGAAGAGGAGCTCAGCATAATCTACAATGATTGGCTGACCTTCTCACAAATGATACATGTCCTTAAGCCCTTCTAGGACACCACCAACATGCTCTGTGCCCACACATGCAGACTGGGACAAGTCATCCCCCTGATTAGAGGGTTAGGCTGGGCATTGGCCTCCACTCTACAGCCAGGCCCTGAGGGGACAGCTGTACTTCTATGAGTCCAGGCCTTGGAAAAGAGGTGGCAGGTGGCATCACCACCAGGTTGCATCCTCTCTGCAAAGAACAGGAGTACAAACTAGCCTGTATGTGCAACCCACAGATTAAAGGCAGCATTGCTCTCCATAACGCCGAGCTTATTAAGTGGAAGTGTGAGCTCTGCAAAGAAGTGTGAAGACTTCTGGCCAGTAGATGTAGCCAGAGGAAACAGTGGGTAGAAGAAGATGGGGAGGAGGAGGAAGAAGGGGTGGAGGAGCCACAGATCAGCACCTCTGCCTCAAAAGCCTAACCAGGCAGAAGCCCCACTACTGGTTGTTGGTAGTCAAGTTGGAGATCAGCAGCAGCAACAGCTGGGAGGCCAGGATTCGACAGAAGTGATGGTGAGGGAGTATCTCACTGATTCCCTTGAACCTACCAATGCCAATCCCTCAAATACTGGTCATGCAAAGCCAACCTCTCTTGTGTATCCATGAATCTCCTCTCCTGCCCTCCCCCCAGCATCCAGAGCAAGTAGGTGTTCTCCCACCTGGGAGACATTCTCAGCCCCCACCACTCCTACCTGGACCCGGCCAGGGTGGACAAGCTGGCCTCCCTGAAGGTCAGCCTTCCCCTGCTGGGCCACTGTGCTCTGGACTTGGCAGAGTAAGATTCAAATCTCCCAGTGTTGTCCCCCTATGTCACCCTATTCCTCCTCCTCTCTGGGTGATCCAGCATGTGGGTTGCACCCTTGGCACTTGGGTGGGAAGATGGCTCCTCTGCTAGGTCAGGGTGGGCTGGTACCACACTCAATCCGAATAACATCTACATCATAACAAAACACCCAAATCATGAGCCAACATCTACCTCATTGCACAACACCTACCTCATGGAACAACATCCACCTTAGCAAACATCTACTTCAACAAACATCTGCCTGTACAAACAAGCCCCTGTTTGACTACCCTTTTCCATTGCACTTGTACAGTTCACAACTATCTGTTCAGTGTGTTCTGCTAATAGTGAAGAACCAAAATTTCACCTGGGGCAGGCTGTGACCAGAGGATCTATGTGTCTGGGCCTAGGAGGGTGCCTGGAACATTGTGGGCACACTTCTTTCCTTGTGGTGTCTGGCTGGGGTGTCTGCCAAGCTGCCATGGAGTAATTTTGGGGAACCCTCATAAAAACTCTGGGGATGGATGAGCTGCCTTTCTGTCCTTCATAACCTGTCTTTTTAGACTTGAGAGGTGGCCCTGCCAGCTTCACATGCATTTCCATGTATCTTCACAGTAGAAAAATTCACCCCAGTGGATAGGTTTGCTGCAGACCCAGTTGCAGAGTAGAATAATACACCCCCATTGGTGGGAGTGCTCTGCAGCACCCGTGTGTTTACAGCTGGGGGGGGGGGGGGCTGTGAGCTTTGAGGGCATGCTTCTTTCCTTATGCTGTCTGACTGGGATGCCTGCCATGCTGCCATGGGCTAATTTTGGAGATCCCCCATCGAAACTCTGGGGATGCCTTGTCTGCATTTCTGGCTGTCCTTCATAACCTCCCTTTTTAGACATGAGAGGTAGCCCTGTCAGCTTCACATGTGTTTCCATTTATCTGTAAAGTAGAAGAATTCACCCCTGATGGATAGGTTCACTCTGGACCCAGTTATAGAATACTATACCTTCCGCTTGGTGGGTATGCTCTGCACCTGTGTGTTTAAGCCTTGGTGAGTGCCTTGGATGAGGGCACACATTTATTATACCCTCCCAGCTGCTATGGGGGTACTCTGGGGAGCCCCTGTTGAAAGTCTGGGGTATCTGCCTTTCCATCTATCCTCCAAGTACTGGCTGTGTGTTTCAGCCCAGGGGAGGGGCACTCTGAGCATTGTGGGTAGGCTTTGGGTTTCTGGTGCACTCAGGGCCACTGTTTCCTGGCCACACTCCAGGAGGTCATTCTCCCGAGGCACATAACAGTGCTATCCAAAAGGGCTAGGGGGGAAGGCCCTGGAAGTAGTCACTCACTTGCCTCACTGAGGATATGATTGCTGTGCACGGCCAACTCTTCTCAGGACTTCGAGCTGCCACATCTACATGTGTCGTTGCACCCTAGTTTAGGTTTGTGTCTCAGATGGTCTCAGGGCTTCAAGCTACCATGTCTACATACATCATTGCACCCTTTCAGGTTTGGGTCTAAGGTGGACTCAGGGCTTCGAGCCACCACATCTGCATACACTGTTGCATTTTAGGTTTGGGTCACAGGTTGTCCCAGGGCTTTGAGCACTCAAAAGTGCTCACCATCAGCTGGGGCCGCTCCTCTCTAGCACCCACTGCCAGCCTGGCCACTGTTCCCTGACAGAATAAACTGCCAAAATGGCTGTCTCTCCTGATGAAGTCACTTCTCCTGCTTGGTTCCTGCGGGGCTAACTTTTCCCTCAGTGACTGCTGCTAGACACCCAAGCTTGGTTTTGTCAGTAAAAAGGCTAATCCGTAAACAAACGGTGTATAAAAGACCAAAGAAGCAGAATTACTGGATATTTTTATATAAAAAAGTGAATAGAAAACTGTTCTCTTATTATGTTAAGCCAATAAGTATGCAAAGAAAGAAAATAACAATCCTTAAATTAATGTCTCTTACTCCAACTGATGTAATACTAACAAATAGCAGCTACATGAACCACATTTTCAAATAATGATATTACGTGCATATGCCTATGTGTGCTTGTATGAACAGTCCATATTATGGTGAACAAAACCAATAAATCTTCACATTCGGCTGAACAAAAAAGGTTCAGTCTCCTTCTCATAAAGAAACACAGTTCACCGTAAGGTTCCATCAATGGAAAAAGAATAAGTAGGTTCCAAAGTTGCTTCACACATTTGCCAGCTATGTTGTGTCCTCATATTACTGTTGCTTTCTCAAAACAAGAAACAACGCATGTGCATTAGACTAGAGTTCCATGATATTACTAGGGCCGTTCAACTTCATTTGAACCAGTTGAATGGCCCCAGTAATGTCATGGAACTCTAGTCTAATGTGCATAAGTTCTCTTAATTCCCAACATTCATTAAAAATGGTAAGTCTCTAGCCCTTTCAGTTGCAGAGATATAAGGGGAAAGCATATCTCCACAATGGGAGGGGATAAAGACTTACTTTTTAAAAATGAAAGTTGTGACATCAGACAGCCTGATACACATGGGCCCTGGAATCCCCACTCCAATGTCCCCCCTTCTCAATGGCACTGCCTGTGGTGCATTCCCAGCCAGTGATAGCAGTTACCTCCTATACTGCTAGTGGGCCAGAGTCAGCAAAGCCCTGGTGTAGCGGAATAGAATATACACATGAACACTTTACTCTGATTGGCTTGTCAATATTTTGAAAATAAAAGTAACAGAGAGAGAAACTGAGAAAATCAAGGCTTTGTCAAAGTTATGAATTTTCTATGGATTTAACTGTTTTTTATGGAGGAAAATAGGAACCATACAAGGTATTTCAAGTTACAGTTTCTGGTTTGGCTGATATATTACTCATCAAGCCTGAGCACAACCACTGAATAGTCACTCATTGTAAGGAATATACAGAATCTATCCTTCAAGTGCATCCTAGAATCACATTCATCAAAGGAGATACAAATGGTGGCGCAGGAGCTATTTATTAATTATTATATCCCACTTTTTGATCATGAGGTCCTTTGATCCTCAACCACAGGACATGTAGGGAAAAGAATTATGTGATTATTATTTTATTATCATTATTTTAAAGGACACTTCTTTTTTGATTTTTTTAATTATTTTGCTTCTACAAACATTAAAAACTAACAAAAAACTAACAAAACTCTAAAACACTACAAACACTAAACACTAAGCTAAAATAAAGGTATATGAGGAGCATATAATAAGGTTTCTCATTTAGCTTGGGCAAAGATTTCCTTTATTTTAAAGGAGACTTCTAGTATGTAAAGTAAAAGGTCATCAGCCTTATAGAAGTTTATTACTGCATACATAAGACATACACCCCCTGGTCACTCCTTCTCACTGTATAGAATTAGCTGCTCCATTAATACTTCAGGTACTGATATTAGAAGAAATAAGCTTTCCTGCAGAGGTTTATGCGGTGAAACACAGTTATCTTTCATTTTTCTAACTTTCCCAAAATTTATGTGGTGGATCAGGATAAACCTGATTTTTAAGCCTCATTATGTCAAACCTGGAAACAGTCCTTCAACATTCTAATATGACCTGAGCTTTAGCACAGAAACCACAAGGACAGGAATGTTAAAGTTCTTCATGTGGCCAATGTCAAAAATAAACACAATGATATTAGTCTTAAAAACTGTACACAAACTATTAAACTGGAAAAAAGGAAACACTTAACATCACTGTATAAAACACAACCAGAAAAGTCAGAATCTGCATCATCCCTCCTTTATGAGAAAATACATAAAGCATATTGAAATGTCTGGTTGTAATTCTGCCTAATGGCAGCACACTTGCTGCTGATGTAATTAAATGCAACCCCCAAGTCGTGATGCAGAAACAGAAATAAATACAGAAATGTTAAAAGAAAACAAGCTGTGCAAATCTGATTGAAGTGTTAGTGGGGGGGGGGGGAACAAGCAAAATAGCCCCTTACTTGTCGTTGCTCTGCTTAAAAAAAAAAACAACTCCAGTACTAGACAAATCCAAACCGTAAGAAAGTTTGCTGCAATCCAAAAGTCTCTTGAGTATATGCTGTGTTTATTTACCAAGTCTTTAAAAAAGCTGTGCCGAGGAGGACAGAGTTAGCTTTCAAGTTCACCAAGAGCACTGCTGAAAGTCCTACTGTAAACTGCAGACATGAAATTTGCTGCCAGTTCACTTTTCTCCTGCTCTCTACTTGTAAATACAAGCTCTGTGGACAAAGTCCCAAATGACATCACAAGCAGCTGCTTATTGTTGAGTCTTTATTAACTGGCTGTCAAAAAAGTTGGTGGGGGGAAGAGAGAGGAACTGCGGAGGGGTGGGGAAGCACAACTGTCTCCCCTGAAGCACAATCAGCAAGCTGAGTAGGAATTTCATTTATACATATGTAAATACTTGTGATTATCTAGACTATGCTTTCCTTTGAGCCAATAAGCCAAGTTTCCATGAGAAGCAGAATCCTTGCCAGTTTGAAAAACGAGAGGAATAAAGGATCCTAGCAATATATATACATATAAATTTGAAATGCAGCATTTACCACTGCATGCTTCTAGTATGACTATGCGTATATAAATATTATATAGATGCTTATATGAACTTCGAGCAGATGTCAGTATTGGTCTGAAATTTAATATAGCCCTCTAGATCCTGCTGTGGAAGGAAAGCTTTCAGGGTTTTGAAGGCTTTGTGTGCACAGCAGAACTTTTTAAATGGCCCAGACAAACACTTGCAGGCTAAATGTCTCATAGCCAGCATTATTGGTTTTAATTAAAAAATGTGATGCCTCTTTAAGAAGATGACTATAAAGAAAAACAGATCTGCACAGCAAGATGAAGCACACTGAAATGGAGAGAAGACCTGCTGAAAACCAGTGAGACTTACTTCTCAGCAAAAAGGATCAGATTCCACTGCAAGTGATAAAGACGGGCATTCAGCTTGTGGTAAACCCACAGAACAAGGAAAGCACTGACCTTTCACTCTCAGGACTGTGACTGGAGACTAGATGGCTACATAAATGGGAAACAAGTAAGACAGTCTCAACTGAGTCTTCAAGGAAACTGCAGTGTTTGTTGGGGAGAAGCTAGCATTGTCCCCACCACACCCTCTGCTTCCTTGTCCCTGGGAGCTTCTCCTGACAAAGAGGTCTTGAACTGACATCACATGAAGTCTGCAGGTAACATATCAGGAGCTGATCTTTTCAGTCGAAAGGTTCTCAGATCACTGCAACTGGAGACATGAAGAAGCCACTGCTGTGTATACTAATATCACCATTGTTGATAGCATAACATGGAGGAACTCCAGTACTGAGAAACTCTAACCAGATATTTTCCAAACAAAACATTCAGGGTCCATCAGGATAGAAAAACAAAAGGTTGTCATTTAAAATTCAACTTCAGAAATGATTTTAGAAACTGACATTTTTATGGTACTCCTTGAAGTAGTGGAAAGTGTTTAATTGAGCCAGTGGATCAATACCAGGGATATATTATAGGTACCCTCAAAGATTCTGCTGCCTTCCTGCTACTTATAAGAATGAAAGTTGTTTCATGATGTGCAAATAGGGTCAGAAGCAATAGCCATATAGTCCCATCCCATTTTGTAGTGTATGCACAGTGGGCATAGACCATTTCTGATCAAAAAGCAAAAAAGTTATAAGCTCACAAACATTTTTTTTGACCACACATAACTATGTCAGTCAGTCATTGAAGACCTGAAAGGAAGGTTGAAAAGGACCAGCTACTTTCTAACTTAAAACCTTCCACAGTCTTAAAGGGATTTTTACTAGCCACAGGCAAACAGAAATATACATGCCTAATATATTTCATGATCTAATTATGGAATAGCATGGTCACTTGTGCACCAGTCTATGTAATTATCTGAACTATGGGCTTTTGCAATGGATTTTTCAGCTCTCAAGTTGCAACAGGGCTCCAAACCTGTAGGGGGGAATGCCCTTACCCTTTATATCTGGATGAAAATTGGTCAGTGTTGCCACTTCCCCATCATCCTCCATCAAAACTGCTCTAAGCTCAGTTATGAACAACTGTTCACATGCACTGCACTGACTTGTGACTCTAGCAGCTCTTAGGAGGTAGTTGTATCTTCTACTTCATTGGTCACAGAGTCTTTGGACTGATCTTCTCCACTTTTTTTGCTTGACATAGTGCATCGTATAATTGGACTTCTGGGTTATCATTTTTTTCAAGAAAATATCTAACCAATATGTAAATGTTAAAGCATCTAAAAATATCTATAAACTATTCTGCCTTATGGGGAAAGCTGATGTGTTTCAGTAAGTCAATATTGTGTTCTTTATTTCCTAGAATTATCTTTGTATCCCTGTAACTGTCCTACTGTTGTATATCTGTCCTTGTGTAACTCAAGTTCACTCAGTATGTGATGAAAAAACCTAGTGTTGGCTCTTAATAATGTTCATGGAACCCTTTCAAGATGAAGTGTGCCATAAAGGTGATAAGTTATCTTACCAGTATACATGGATTTCCAATTATACCACAACTTTAGTTCCCAATCCAGCCATCAGAACTGTGAGCTTCACTGAATTGAAACATGATTGCTCTGCCTGGTCTTAGATTTCTTTACTTGAAAAGTAAGACATGATATGGTACTAACAAGACCTCATCTACAATCACATTCAGTTGTTTTCAAAAGTTTGTTAAAGGCAGTTTGGAAAGAGTAGCAAAGCCATCCAAACACAGCTTAGTTGTTGAGAACCTGAAGCTCATTTAGTGCTGAACTTTGCTTTGCCCACCCACCCCTCAAATGAAACACAAGTTATGGGTTAATCTGGGAATTTTATTTATGCATAAACTGATCTGCCCTATCTCCTTAACACATTAAAGCATGGGTTGCATTGTGCTTGCAAAGCAAGCACCCAAACAGGGCAAACCCACCCCGGCTCAGAGCCAGGTCCGGGATCCTTCCGGACTTTGTCATAGCCTGGACATCAGTGCATAGAGGGGAGGGAGGGCACATTCCAGCCCATGACTTCAAAGCCTTAAGGCTTGTCATATGCTCCCCCAACCCCCCAAAAGCCCCCAACTGAGTGAACCTGACTGAAAAGCCCATAGGTACCCAGTCTGAGGACTGCCCTATCACTGCTTGCCAACTAAAAATCTTCTCAACCCGTGCTGTTCCCACCTTCCCAGTTAGGGCCTAGCCAGCTTTACCAGGCCTATTTATACCTCACCCACTCTGACCATGAAGAGCAGATGAAAAAAGGCTTCCCTCTCTGCCGATCTGAGGCCCCCAAAATTTCCGCTCAGCCCCCAAAATTTGCGACTAGATAATCCCACATGGTTTAAAAAGAGGGCAGGTGGGTGGGGAATGCATGCTGGGCCAAATTGAGGAGGGAGAGTGGCCACCACCAGACCTCTCCAGTGAGCTAGCCCTTGATTGGCCAGTGCTCCCGTGCTGAGCCCCAACTGGCTCACCCCACCCTCATGCTTCCTCCACTGGGGGGGGGGCAGGCAAACACCAATGCCTGCTCCATGGGCAGGCATCAGTCTTTTCACTGCATAATTCAATGCGAGGCTGTGCCCAAAGTAAAGATATCATTAATTATTCTGTCATAAATGGGAAGGGGGGGGAAGAGACCTCTGGGAAGAGATACTCAATTAGCAAGAAGCTGCTGATTTAGACTGGTCCATCTCTGATAATGCTGCTAGCATATTCCATCTGGCAGCAAGCAGCACAATGGGATCCATATGTTTGGTGTGCAGTCAAGAGAGTCTGGATGTAATCCTCCTACCTCCAACCTCATTGTGTAGTGATACCTACTACCCCAGTTTTTATTTATGGCTAACATCACATTCTTCTTTCTGAGGTGGAAGGATGACAACACAAACAAAATACACAAGAATTCCCCCCCCACACACACACACACACTGAACATAGTAACATCCTATAAAAGTCAGGGTAGATTCAATGAGCCTTCAGATTCATGTCAGAGATTATCCTGTCCTGTTTACTACTAGCACTTTCCAACTTGTAACCTCAAAATGTTATATAATCTCTCAGGAATGCTGGTGATAGTTTTTCACTATCTGGAAATCTTCTTACGGGGAGGGGAGGAGCCTGATCCTCTGTCAGAGGAATCTCATGTGTTTTATTATTTGTAAGCTGTGTTGCCAAGTATGTTGACCAAGGAGGTGGGAGACTCCCCAGCCTCTATGAGGTGTGCTCATGTAACCGAGCAGAACCCTTGCCTCATAAATCCCTCTCCTACATCCTTCCAGGTAAAGAACTGGGGAAGGTCCAAGTCAAGAAACAACAATGTCCCTTGTGGCTTGTCAGGCAACAATGAAATTGCTTCAAGGAAAGAAAAATATCTAAGAGAGTATTCTTTTCCAAAGTAACACAGTTTATCAAAGATTTAATAGTTAAGAACCACATGCATATTCGAGACATTCACTATGCTTTGCAACCCTAGCAAATACAGCTCTTCAGCACCATTCAGATAGGGTTGAAAATTACCCCAGGTTTATGAACCTTAGCTTTTTGGCTAAGATCAAGTGTGTGTGTTTTAAGCACACCCCTCTTGGACCAAAATTTGACACAACCTCTCAGAGCTGCAAAATCAAGCAAAGGAGAGATTTGATGTGGTAAAACACATTTTTAGTGATTTATGTAGATCTAGTCTGTCTCTTTTTGGTGCCTTATTTTGTTTTCATATGTCATCATTTTTTAATTTTCATTATGGCTAGCTAGGGACCTGCTGGTAAACTTGTGACTGTGAGGTGAAACTTCATTAGTTTAATCCAGAATTGTATTCTTTGAGGTAGTTCATCCAAATTTTTGATATGCAGCTGAGCAAGTAAAGATTGGTGGTTGTTTTTATGCAGAATGTCTTTCATGAAAGAAACCCACTGAAATGCTCACAAGCCACCAGGGTGCTTTTTCTATTTTATCATATAGCTTGTTCAGTAGAACTGAGTGTCTATAAGACATAAGCTATAGGGTGCCAACATGATGGAGATTATTCCTGGATAATGATGGTCCCTATTCCATATGATGAATCATTTGCTGAAATGCTTATAGCTTTATTTAGGTTATACAGAGCTAAAAGTGGAGCTGTGCTTAGGTCTCTTTTATGTGACTGAAAGCTGCTTTTTGTTCATCTCCCCTGTGGATTTAAAGATCTCTCAGTGATTTTGACTCCTCTGACTAACAGGGTCAGAAATTTCTTAAGGTGTGTTATCACGCCCATGAGCCTAAATACATTGCTGACAGTTTGAACCATCTGAGAGATGGCTTCCACTTTCTCTGGATATGAGCCAACCCCTGTGCCATCAATAATTTGGCCAAGAACTTTTCTTTCCTTTTAAGAAAACTAACACTTATCATTCTGCATGATGCCAGACTTGTATAGTCATTCCTATAGGTGCTGCCTTGGTTGCTTTCTGACTTTGTTTGCTGGAGTCCAGGAACGTAGCATCTTTCTCATTCTTAGGGTGCCTTTCTCCCACATTCAATAGCTTCAGATGAGAAAGAATGAGAATTTGTTTTTGTAGTGGATAGCTTGGTCAGAATGTCAGCTGGGTGTGCACAGGTGGTAAAAAGGGAAATCTCCAAGCCAGAGATCGTTAAGAAAAGGATTGAAAATAAAGGTGAATATTGTGATGAATAAAAGTGAATATTGCAAGTAGATAGAGAGAACTTTGTGTCTCTCTACCATAATGCTATAAATTGGAGTACTCAATTAAGTGGATGGGCAACAGATTCAAGACAGAAAGAATTCTTTATTCAATAAGTAATTAAATTGTTGAATTCACTGCCAGAGAATGCAGTGATGCCCACAAGCATAAATTGCTTTAAAAGTGGATGAAAGCTTCATGGAGCCATCAATGGCTACTAGCGATGGTGACTAAAGGAAACATCCATACCCAGAAGCAGCAACACTCTGAATTACCAGCACTAAGAGACAACATCAGAGTATGCCTCATTTGCTGGCCACTCATAAAAACTGTTTGGCTAACATGTGAAACAGGATGGTGGTCTAGATTAACCAGTGGTCTGATCAAGTAGGACATATATGTTCAACTGTGATCTCGTAAAAAGCTGTTCTTGAGAACAACCTGTTATTGCCTTATTTGAGAACTCTGGAAGACTGGCCTTGGCTTTTGGGTATGAACTTGGGGTCACTTTCTATTGCCTTAGATAGGTGGATGACTTCTAGCCTGTCCCTGGCAGGTGCCTCACCCATGTGTCCATAGCTCCAGTGTTGTAGCTGTTAGACACAGTCTCCTTGCTTTGTGCGTAAGAGTGAAATCAGACCTGTTGAGAGGTTATATTGTGGCAAGGTGATTATCTAGCTCATCTTTTATTGTTTTGAACCATTTTATCATACCTTCTTGGAACAGGGGTGCAAAAATCAGGGGGCTAGGGGGTGTTTTTAAAGGTATTGACACCAAAATTTCAGGGCAGCTGCTGGTGCCTATCCTTTCAAGTGACTTGGACCAAGGGGTCTTATTCTATGGGCCCCTAAATAAGATGCCCCCAGCCATCCTCCATTGTTTCCTATGGAGGGCAGGGAAACAAATCACAAAAATATGTAAAACCTGAGAATCTCCCTCCATTTGAATGCTATTTCGCTGGCTAGGCGGGATACAAATTGAACAAATAAATAAATAAATAAATATAGAAGCTATTGCTAAGCCCAACCAATGTAACACCTGAAAATCTGAAACTCCGTAACATAAAGAATCTAAAACTATGTAACGCTGGAGAATCTTGAACTATTTAAAATGCAAGGATTTCAAACTATGTAAAACTTGAGCATCTCAATGTAAAACATGAGAATCAACAAAACAAACACCAACCTGACACAAACCAACTCCATTAGAAGAAGAAGAAGAGAGAAGAAGAGATTGGATTTATACCCCGCCCTTTACTTGGAGTCTCAGAGCAGCTTACAAATTCCTTTCCCATCCCCTCCCCACAACAGACACCCTGTGAGGTAGGTGGGGCTGAGAGAGCTCTTTCCAGAGCTGTCCTTGAGAGAACAACTGTGCTAGAACTACGGCTTGCCCAAGGTCATCCAGTAGGTGCAAATGGAGGGGTGGGGAATCAAACCCAGTTCTCCCAGATTGGAGTCCGCAGACTTAACCACTACACCAAACAGAAAAGAAGAAAGTTTTTATAAACACTTGAAAGTGACAGAATCTTATCTATAGCAACCTGGCAAGCTGATACCAAGATCCAGGAGATATAGAAACATGGCCGGGGAGACAGCCCTGGGAGCCTGCAAGCTCCAGCTCCTAAAATTCCCAGTTAACCCTGAATAGCTCCAGTATTTTTCAGGAGCTATTTTTTCAATATCTTGAAAAATCCCAGATCAAATTCCATTGAAATTTCTATTTGGAAACAGGGTGGGGTAGCCATGGCTGCCTTGAGATCTTCACAGGCTGGACTCCTAAATCTAGGCCTCTCCTTTGTATGGTGCTGTAGTAGCAGTAATATGCAGATTGTAGCTGCAGCAGCTAAGCCAAGGATGTGTTTATGTATCTCCAGACAGTCTTGAAAGGATTTTTGTATCCTGAAGTTTCTATTCTGATGCCATGTAAAATCAACACAGAACAGCACATTGGACACCACATTGAGATAAATGTGAAATAAATTTTAGACAGTCATTGACAGCTAACACCATTTCAGGCATTCACTAAATGTTATACTTTGGAGTGACCTACAAGACGCATGGTGTAATAGTGCTGCTTAGATAAAATGAAGAACTCAAGGACACAAAGGCCAAGGACATTAAAAGCCCATGAAGGCATTTCCAGATATTGCTGCTATATATCACACATTTCTGAAATCCCATGAACATACTTGTTTCCTTCCACACAGCGCCTTAAACTGATGGTTTAGTAGCATTCTCCTGTTGCAGTACTTCATTAGAGTAATACTGGAATATTATTGCCAAGTGATAGTGGAATCTAATTAGTTAATGGCAATCCAGGATCAAGAAAATTCTCTTACTATACCACCCAGACTCCCATATTGTCATATGATCCCCATTTACATGAATAGTGAGAAGTTCCAGGGGCACCACCTAACTGGATTGGTTCCCTTTGGAACAATACACACTAGATTAGGGCATTCTACAATGTTTATTTACCACTGTGCAGGCAGAGTACAGAAGGAAGCAAAGCAGCACCCCTGTGCATCAGCAAACCCACTACCTCACATATTTCTCCGGGGGGGGGGGGCTTATACCCACCAAGGTGCTTCAGCCTACTTACAGCAGTCTCTCTTTCTCTCTTCCAGAATCTAAAACTGCTGTTTTTATACATAATGCCAAGCCCTGATGGCTACTTGGACAGAGCTACTTCTTAACAATTAAGGACCTTTGAGGAGATATCTACAATTGTTGAGAAACTTTCTCATTTTCTTGTCATAGGCTCTGGTTCCTCAAAGGAATACCACTTTAGGTCAATCACACAGGGCAGAACAGATATGAGTCAAAGTTCCTTTTGATGATCCTATGATCAGTGTTCCCCCTAAGCTGAGTTAGTGTGAGCTAGCTCACAGGTTTTTAGCCTCCAGTTCACACATTTTTGTCTTATCTCAGGAAGGATGGCTCCAGAGCAAACTAATTTATGCACTAGCCAAGTCACTCACTCACAACTTTAATGCCAGTAGCTCCCAATGTAGAATTTTTGCTCACAGGACTCCACAGCTTAGAGGGAGCATTGCCTATGACCGATATAACAGGACAGTGGACTCTCCAGGGCCTGAATAGTGATCCCAAAGGCTAAACAGGGATATAGGATTTTTACGATTTTCTGCCCCAAGCATCTCTCCCCTGCTCTGAACAGCAGATTACACTTTGAATTTTACATTTGCAACACCCCTCTTGCCTTCTGACTGGGATAGAAGAGTGAAGAAAAACTAGGCTACACCCAGCAGTGTACCAGCAAACAAAAAATGAAAAAAAAAAAGCCAGGTGCTAGGTGAAGGGTCTAGCACGGGGTGAATCCTCTGGTTCCCCCGAATGAAGCCTGCATGGTGAAATATGTAGGGGCCTTGTATGATAATAAGCCATCCACCTATCACCTGGCATTTTTTCCCTTTTTGGTTTGTTGGGATAGAAGGGCTTGAAGAACTCCATTCCTATTCGATGAAGGGAGCTTTGACTCTCATAATCTTATACTCTGAAAAACTTGTTGATCTTTAAGGTGCTACTGGACTCAGATCTTGCTCTTATACTGCAGACAAGCATAGTTACCCACATGAAACTATTTATAGTGTAGTACAATTTACAGTGACCAGACTTCATAATGCAATACAATAAGAGTTCCTGGCAGTTGTCCCACAATTATATATACACAGAATAAGGAATGGACTGAAGTAATGCAGAACACAAATTTTACTACCTAAACTAATCAGATCTGATGAGACCACCTGAGGATCATATGTAAGTGTTCAAGATAAATATAAGTAAATAGGCCAGGTACTGTCCAGGGACCTGTAACCTTCTACTGTTATAGAATCAAACCACAGCCAAATCCACAGCAAGAGAGCAAAAGGCTCAAAGCATATTTGCATAACTGAAACTATACAATTTAGAATTACTGATAGTTGGCATGATGATTTAGCATGCATAACTTTTCTACAGCCCAAACACCATTTATTGTGAGTCCTTTATTAGGTAGTATGCGCGAGATCATACGTTTAAAAAAATACATAGGAGCATAATGAATACATTTTTAGTGAATTGGCTAACACATGTGCATGGTACATATCTGGATTACTGGCAACTAATTATTTTGAACATTTACCTTTCTGAAAAACATCTCTAAGAAGCCCTTTAGACCCAGGAAATTCTTTGCTTGGCAGCCCCTTCACATGCTGGTTATTCTAGCATCCCATCCACCCGTCCAATTTAACTTAACTTAAAAATTTGGTTTTCTTTTTAAAAGAGCCATGTTTGGTTTGGTACTGAGCCACAGGTTGCAAGCCCCTGGCTATGGACAAACAAAATATTGTAAAGTACATCTCTCGGGGGGGGGGGGGAGGCATTTGCTCAATTTCCACTGATGGAACGAGAGAGCAATTTGACATTTCTATACTCCTCTTGCAGATCTCCTGATTGCCCCTCTTGCTGCCCCTCAGGATCCCTTGTGTTAGAACAGATAGTTACCCTGGCCAGCAGATATGTTTGCCAGCTCTGGATTGTTAAATTCCTGGAGATTTTGAAGGTGGAGCCTGGGGATGATGGGGTTTGGGGAGGGCAGAGACTTCAGTGAGGTAATAATACCATAAAGTCCACCTTCCAAAGCAACCGTTTTTCCCAAGGGAACTGACCTCTTTTATCTGGAGACCAGTTGTAATTCTAGGAGGTCTCCAGCCACCATTTGGAGACTGGCAACCCAGAGGTGCAAAAATGACTATCTAGTCAGTAAGGACCTACAAATGCATCTTCTGCTCTGAGATCAGAGTACTAAGGGAGGAGTTATACAGTTTGTTCCGCAGTTGCCCAATAAAGCCTAAGTCATTGAAGCTAGGCCTCTGTTGTCTTTAAATGATCCATTAAAACATATTGTCCCACAAAATAGGGTTGTCAGTCTCCAATTCGCCTAGAGAAAATGGCTGCTTTGGAAGGTGGACCCTATGGCAACACATCCTCTCTGAGGTCTTTCGCCTCCCCTCCCCAAACCCCACCCTCCCCAGGCTCCACCCCCAAAATCTCCAGAAATTTCACAATCCAGAGCTGGCAACCCTATACTGGAGTAGCATTTTCAAGATCATTTCAGGCTGCAGAGGGAAGTGAGAGGCGAGAAAGTCTAATTTGGCTGATGTAAATGCCGTCCATTAAAAATTTACCAAGTCAAAATAGACACCATTGACCTAAGATAGAGAATTCAGATTTTCTATTCAGTCCCCAACTACTGATGTTCTGTCCAAGGCCCTGTATAATTGTCTCAACCCTTGTAGCCCATATATGTGCAAACTTTTCTCAGTGTGCATGATTTTTTCCTACCAAAAAAAATAATAATCAAGCAAATTTAGAGCCAAGGTTGCCAGACAGCCTAGTTCTGTTTTATTACCTATATATCACATGTCTCAAATATACAGACAACTGAAAGAAAGGGACCAGCAGTATTCAAAATCAATAAACTGTCCACAGAGTGCATATTTTGTAATATAATAGCAGAATTTGTTTTTGCTTGTAAAATAGTTCTAAATGAACCCAAAGTATATGCATTTAGAGATCCAGAGTCCTCCCAATAGTTGACTGACAGCTTTATCTGATCGCTGATGTCCCCCCACTTCTCTATTAAGCTCTCTACTGTCTTCAGATAGATTTCAGATGGAAAGGAAACTAGAGCTTTAAGATTTCAAGGCACTGTCTTAAACAGGCAGCCAGTCAATCAGGGAAAAATTAGCAAGTCCTATGAGGTTTACCATCAAGCTGCAGGCTTACACTTAGGGCTGCCAAGTCCAACTTGGGAAATATCTGGGGACTTTGGGGGTGGAGCCAGGAGACTTTGGGGGTGGAGCCAGGAGAAAGGAAGTGACATCATTTTGTGATGTCACATCCTGTGATGTTGCTTCCACATGCTGACACATGAACTCATGAAGTTTCCTAATACTGAATCAGGCCATTGGTCCATCAAGGTCAGTATTGACTACTCAGACTGGTAGTGGCTCTCCAGGGTCTCAGGCTGAGATCTTTAATGTCACCTATTACCTGATCCTTTTTTAGCTGAAGAGGCTGATACCTCCTGCATGTCAAGCAGATGCTCTATCACTGAGCAACGGCCCTACTGAATCCTTCCTCATCTCGGCAGAATATGAAGCCCTAAGTGCTACACAAGTGCTAAATATGATTTTCATATCATAAGAACAGGAGAGAAGCCACAGTGGATCGGCCCATCCAGTACAGCCCATCCAGTACAACACTCTGTGTCACAACAGTGGCCAAAAATACCAGGTGCCCTCAGGAGGTCCAGCAGCGGGGCCAGAACTCCAGAAGCCCTCCCACTGTTGCCCCCCAAGCACCAAGAATTCAGAGCATCACTGCCCCAGACAAAGGGTTCCATTTAGACCTTGTGGCTCATAATAGCCACTGATAGACCTCTGCTGGATGGGGACAGAGAGAGAGAGAGAGACAGACAGCCAGCTTTTTCACTTACTCTTGCCCAATTCCCAGGTTTTATTTCTGGCCCTTGTTTCACCCAGCTGTTGTCCATGTAAGTCCCATAACTTCTCCCCCCCCCCCAGCATAGGCTTTTTGGTGGCTAAAGAGGACCTTTGTCCTCCCCTTTTCGCCAGCAGAAAAGCTAGTTGGATCCATCCCTAATTTAAAATACCGGTTACTTGATGTACAAATGCTTTTAAAAATGCAGATTTTTACTGCTGGAGGGGGGGACACGGTTGAAAGAAACAGAAAATTGGCATAAAAATGAGGAATCCCAACTTTTATTTGCAGAAGGGAAATGAGGATTGGTGGGACCCAAGCAGCCACGACAAGACATTTTAAACAATCCCACTCCCAGACCTTCTACAGGCAACCTCTCCTTGTGATGTTTACCTCTTTGGAAGTGACAGTTTATTCCTTTGACAAAACCACAGTGGACAGACCGACAGAAAAAAGAAAGAGGGGGAGGGGGAGAGACAGAGAAGGAAAAGAGCTCGCAGACCCCAGCTTACTGGAGCAGTTTACTTAGCAGCAACCTTGCACGCAGTAGAAAGAGCTTAGTCCCTCCTTAATCTCTGGGCGGGGCTCTCTAGCTGGCTCAGCTCTTAAAGGGGAAATTTCCCTTTTAAGAAGTTCAAGAGGCTGGCCAGGGCAGGCTCCGAGGTTCCCCTGCTGGCAGCCATTTTGTCCCCCCGGTGGCCAATCTTGGAAAAGCGGGGGAAAGCTTTCAAAATCGGTGTTTCCCCCGCTCTTCCGGGGGACTTGGCAGCCCTACTTACACTGCTACAGCAAACCTCACCCTTTTATAAGACAGTGCTGGTCACCAATGGTGCAGAGCTGCAGGACCTTTGTCCTCCCCTTTTCGCCAGCAGAAAAGCTAGTTGGATCCATCCCTAATTTAAAATACCGGTTACTTGATGTACAAATGCTTTTAAAAATGCAGATTTTTACTGCTGGAGGGGGGGACACGGTTGAAAGAAACAGAAAATTGGCATAAAAATGAGGAATCCCAACTTTTATTTGCAGAAGGGAAATGAGGATTGGTGGGACCCAAGCAGCCACGACAAGACATTTTAAACAATCCCACTCCCAGACCTTCTACAGGCAACCTCTCCTTGTGATGTTTACCTCTTTGGAAGTGACAGTTTATTCCTTTGACAAAACCACAGTGGACAGACCGACAGAAAAAAGAAAGAGGGGGAGGGGGAGAGACAGAGAAGGAAAAGAGCTCGCAGACCCCAGCTTACCGGAGCAGTTTACTTAGCAGCAACCTTGCACGCAGTAGAAAGAGCTTAGTCCCTCCTTAATCTCTGGGCGGGGCTCTCTAGCTGGCTCAGCTCTTAAAGGGGAAATTTCCCTTTTAAGAAGTTCAAGAGGCTGGCCAGGGCAGGCTCCGAGGTTCCCCTGCTGGCAGCCATTTTGTCCCCCCGGTGGCCAATCTTGGAAAAGCGGGGGAAAGCTTTCAAAATCGGTGTTTCCCCCGCTCTTCCGGGGGACTTGGCAGCCCTACTTACACTGCTACAGCAAACCTCACCCTTTTATAAGACAGTGCTGGTCACCAATGGTGCAGAGCTGCAGTTTTTGAGAGGCCACTAAGATAGGGTATGGCACAACTTCTTTTACCAGTTTTGCATCAGCTTAGACAAAGGCACTTGATTGACAGGTCATTAACTTGGCTGATAAGATCCTAAGTAGGCTTCAGGGTTGGCAGGGCCAGTGTGAGTTGTGGACAAAGCAAACTAAGTCTTCTGTGGATGACAGTTTGCTCAAACCAAACCCTGACAGCTCACCTGCCCAAGGGGATCAGTGTGTTTGTGTGGGTCTCTTGGGGCAGGGCAGCATGCTTGAACTCTAAGGCCAACAGACCTGGGGGGATAGCTAAGCATTCAGCCAGGGTAGAATTACCTGGCATCCAAGCCATGAAACAGTAAGCTCTAGAACAGGGGTGTCAAACATGCAGCTGGGGGCCAGATGAGGCTTCAGTCATATACAGGAGACAAAGGGAAGCCTCTCTTTCCTTCCACTGACTGAGCTCCTCCCTGAAGGGAGGGAGGGAGAGCTTGCTTTGCTGAGCTGTCCCAATTGCACGGAAAAAATACCAGGCACCTTTAAGACCAACAAAGTCTTGTTCAAAGTACGAGCTTTTGTGTGCCTTGCTACAGTGTGTGTATATTCTGTTGGGCTCCTCAAGCTGTGTGTATGTGTTTTGCTGGGCTCCTTATACCAAGGCTCTCCTAGGTGCAACTGGGTTCCTTCCCCCTTTTCACTGTATTCATGCCCTCATGATCCAGTCTTTCTCAGTAAGAAAGCAGTGTGAACTATTTCAGAGGTGGAATAACAATAAGCCAGTGAGGTCAATTAGGCTGAGAGTGTGTGTCCAGACCAAGTTCACCCAGCACATGTCCTTTTGTAGGAAATTGTAGTTATTTCTCTGGGGAAGACTATAGTTTTGTAGACAAACAAAGCCCTCAGACTATGTCAGGATGCCTTCTCATGTTCTTAATCAGTACAAAAGCTTGCAATGCCCAGCCATTTCATGTTTTCCCCTGTTCCTAGGCTCAGAACATTGAGCATGAGATTTCTGTAATGAATGTCAATAAATCAAAAGTAGGTTTGCAGCTTACAGATACACACCTGAACAGCATACTAAAGACTGCTACAGCTCAGACATTTTGATGCAATAATTCAGAGCAAGAGGAGTCAGTTATCAGAGACTGTTAAATAGACAAAATATTGCAAGAGGCCTAGTGTTTTAAGCAGGTTTTACTTAAAGTTTAAAAAATCTTTAACTGTGTTTGTCTGTGTCCTTTATAAAGTTTATATCTATATATCTATATACCTGGCATTACATTTTATGACACACATGGCCTGGCCCAACAAGGTCTCATTTATGTCACTTTGCAATGCTATATTTACTCTACCAGTTTCCCATTAGTTTCAACAGTTTCAGCCTGTCAAAGCAAATCATTTTGGCCTATCGTTTGTTCATCCTCTTTTTTCATATACCATAGTGAAAGAAATGTATTGATACATACCTGTTTCATCACAAATATCATCTAGGTGCTTTAAAATTAACATTACATCTACTTAGGTGTTTTTGATTAACTGCAACATTAAGTACTTTATAGCTTGCTTAGTCCAATGTTTTGCCACAAGCTAGACCTTGTAATCTTCATTATTGTGCAACTCAAGTCCCATAGATTTATCCCCAGATTCTCAATCATTCTACTACTCCAGGTACTTTTCTCCCATGCCATCCTCATTGGGTCCAGGTAGGCTCCAGAGGCTCTGCTTCCTTGGGCATAGACAACAGTGGCCCCACAGGTCTATAAATAAATGACACATTGCCTCTTTCCACATCACCAGCTCTTAATGAATGGGTGCCCCACATGGCCAGCTGGGCAGAGACCTGGCCCTGTTTCCTGTATCATTGCAACAAGCATACAAAAAGGAAATTACAGCAAACAAGAACAAACAAGTTTCCTTGTGCTAATATTTGCTTTAACAATTCAAGAAGTAGTTAAGCTAGCTTCCTAGCGGTCTTCTGAGCAAGTTGTTGAAGATGTACAAAATGAAGGACAGTCAAACAAAAGGCACCAACAGGAAAATTAAATGAGATTTGAAGAAAATTACGTATTCAGGTTACAGACCTGAAGCAAAGCTTCTCCATCCTAAAAGAAAACCATAGCTGACTTTTTCAAAGAGCCGTCATCTCTTTCCAGTATTGCAATAATGGTTGAACTTTCAGTGGGAACAGCAGAACACCAGGGTTTTTTATATGTCCAGTGCCTAGGGACTTGCCCAGAATACTCAGGTCATAACAATTCAAAGAATTCCCTTAGAAATCAGTACAATCTTCATCATGTCCGGCAGGCTTTTTGATTTGTTTTCCCCTGAAAAATACCCACCCACATTTCTACATCATACATTGATTTTAAACTTCCTTGACAGCCAAGGTGACAATTCTAATAAGAGGTTCCTGGGAGTAAGCCCCATTGATCAACATTGCTCCCCAAATGTGATTTGTCATGAGGGTTCAGTTAAGGTCCACAAACAAACAAACAAAATGAAAGCCAGTCTTACTGTACCACTGGTTTTCATTACTTTTTAAAGTAAGATATTCTTCTGACATAAAATCCAAACAAAATTTCCTTCTGGAAAACCTGAAGAAAAAGAAACATGAACAGAGTTGGACAGAACCCCATGTCCCCAGAGTTAAAGGCCCATGCCATGGAAAGGACAATTATCTTCAATTACTAGGACACATCTTGAAAAGGGCATCTTTCAAGCCAGAAGGTTATCTCTAACCCTAATGCCAGACCTCTATGCCCAAATGCCACACAAGAAGGCTGAACAGATTTAGAGAATTTACACCCTGCCTTTCTATCACATGTATATACAGACCGAGGACAATTGATGATGACTGATAAGTAGCATTCAACCCTGTGGAAACAGATGTAAGACAAGAACAGTCTTGGCTAGAACTAGTAACTTGAGCCCTATTCAATTTGAGCCCTGCCTATGAAATTTCTAATCATTATGCTGTCGCTTCATTAGATCTTTGACCATGACACATTCAGCACTAATGGCAGAGCTTGCCAGGGAACAGAAGGTGCTTCTCTGTGAAGTATTTCAGAATACCTGCATGAATTATTATTTTAGTGTATGTCTGTATTGCTATAGGTGAATTGCCTGCCTCAAGGTACAAGAGACCCACAGCTTTTCTTTGTATGCTAGGGGTATATTTTATTAATCTAGTTCTCTGGAGATGTTGTCTTATGTAACTAGTACATAGCTATACAAATAAACTTCACCAAGACCATTATGCAGATTTAGGATATAAAAATTCAGGAATATTTCTCCTTTGAAATAAATAAAGACTGCCACTTGCCAGATTTTCAGAAAATCAGGATTTAAGCCAGAAAATCCAATGGTAATTAATTCCTTTAATGATCTAATCTAAATATAACTGCCTTGTATAAATGTAACACATGCTAAACAGAGTATAGAGCAGGTGAGTCATTCCCATGTCTTAAGTGGGTGTTTCTATTTTGGGTAGTATAACATAAAATTTTGTACATTAGCAAAATAACAATTTGCCCTTTGGGTGAAAGCACCTACATACTTATGCATTCTTAAAGTAAAGTAACATTTCCTGCAATTTCACTGTTAGAAATGTTCAGCATTGCTATAAAAACAAACCTATTTTAAGCCATGCTAAAAACTCATTTGGAAGCATGCACATCATCATTGATTCTCAGTTCTTGTTTGTCACTTAGATGCACCCAGAGAAAACACACAGAGGCCCCAGCCACAAGAGAGAGATAAAGCGGGGGGGGGGGGGGAGTGAGGTTTTTTGCACTGGAGTGCTTTGACCTGCAGTTGTGTGATCACACATTTCTGCGAAGCTGCAGTCACAACTCGCCACTGCATGATCAGACACAAGTTGGGGGGGAGGTTTTCGTTCTTTTCTGATTCGCTTAAACGGGGAATCGATGAATCGCACCTCCACCCTGAGGGCTTCCAATGGCAGTATGTGATGGTGCACATACTGAGCAGGGGAAAACAAACAACGGCATGGCGTCAGGATAGCCTGATCAGACTATCCCCGACGCCACAAGTGCGCACTGGAGCGATCACATGGGGAAAGTCCATCTGTGGCCCGTAGCAACCCATTTGATACTGGATTTTCCCTACTGTTTGTTTTACTGCGCTTCTTTGGCAGAGAGCAACAGCTTGCCAACAGGTGTGGGATGCTTCACAGATGTACTCTTCTGATCGCGCCCTTAAAATCCAGCAGGGAGTCATGCCTTTCGCGTGGCTAATTCTGCGTGTGATCGGGGCCAGAGAATAGCATGCCAAACAATCTGAGAACCATTCTACATATGATCCTTCTTGTAGTATCAGCCGATGGTTGATTTTAATTGAAAACTTCCGAAACTGATTTTTATCAACAAGGTGTCATTCAATACCCTATGGAATGTACATATTTCATTTTGCAACAGTTGTTGATGGGCCTTAGAGTTCAAGTACCTTGATAGTACTGACTGATCTACTCTTTTATCTTAGTGAGACTAGTCTTCTTCAGCACTCATCTGATAGGGCCAGTGTTGTCTAGGCTGTCTGAGAAGACTGATCAATGGCTCCCCAAACAGCCATGATACTTCTAGATGCAAAGAGCCACTGTGATGTCACAGAACATCAGCCAATGGCACTGAGAAGTATAAGACAGAAATGAGCAAAGGAATACAGGACACAACAGTGGAAGAAATAAAATGCATCCTACAGTACTAGTAAAATGTGTGTGTGTGTTAAATGTCATCAAGTCGCTCTGAACTTATGGTGATCCTATGAATTACTGACCTCCAAAATATCCTATTATCAACAGCCTTGCTCAGTTCTTGGAAACTGAGGGCCATGGCTTCCTAGATTGAGTCAATCCATCTCATGTTTGGTTTTCCTCTTTTCCTGCTGCCTTCGACTTTTCCTAGTATTGTCTTTTCCAGTCAGTCTTGTCTTCTCATAATATGACTGAAGTACAATAGTCTAAAAGCCTCTTGCTGTCTCCACTATCTTACAAAAAGCATGACCTTCACATTCAAGCTTTCTATAAAATTTGCTTGAATATTTGAAATGATGAATTATATGCTGCTATGAAGGTTGATAGTGTAATTAGGAAGGTGGGATATAAATGTTCTGTAACCGGAGGGAGCTCTATGCCTAAAGTGTGTAGATGGCAATAGGGATGCCAACTCAATGCCCACAACTAGTGGGAGAGTGTTGTGACCATTTTTGGGTACAAACCGGAAGTTATCACATGTCATTGCTCTCTACCCCCACTTTCAAATGTTGATTATAGTAGAGCAAAGTTAGAGGAAGCTGTAACAAATGGGAAGCAAAACAATCTGAGAAGCAGTCTATACATGATGCTGAATAGGATTGCCAACTCCAGTTTAGGAAATTCCTGGAGATTCGGGGGGGGGGGGGGGGGTTCTTGAGTAAAGAGAATTTGGGGAAGGGCTCAGTCAGAGATATAATTCCATAGAGTCCATATCAAAAACTGCCATTTCCTCCAGTTTCAAGATCAGTTATAATTCTAGGAGAACTCCACACCCCACCTGGAGTTCGGCAATACTGATTGCTCAATGAGGAGGCGGCCTGAATTGAAGGAACTCTGGGCTCTCCCATAATAGCGGCATTGTCTTTTGTTTAATGTTCCCACATTACAAAAGAGTCTGGCTTTAGGATTAGGCTAGTCTAGCCTCACGGAAGCCATCTCTGATTTTATACCTATAACAACTTTAACTGTGTTCCTAATCCTGCTTCACTCCTCACTTCCAGATAGTGCTTTGATCGACTGCCCAGACAACAACAACAGATTCTGAAGATGAATATGCTGTCAGTAACTACTAAAGTATACTAAAGACAGCACTGCCTAAGTGTAAAGAGGTGAGGTGCTCACCCTTTCTTTGAGAAGATTTGGTGAATCACAGTAGATTGCAGGTTGAACAGTAAATATATCTGTAATTTGAACTGTAATTCTTAAGTGCTCTTTACCATGCCAGAAACTGGGTTATGTTTAAGAGGCACTTTTAAGACAATGAACTTAATACTAATTAAATGAACGGCAATTGGGATTTCTTTTGAACGATGGATGACATATTCAGTTACTAAGAACAGTTTGTATTAAATTGTTTCCTTCCATCTCAGCACCTATCACACGTCATAAAAGAGTGTTGTAGGCAATGCTAGATCAAACCCTGATGTAATCACATGGCAAGTCCATGCATGTGCTGTAAGCTGCCTGCAACTTTCCCCTGCCAAAATCAGGGTGGAGAGAGAAGGAGGACTGTAGCCTAAAATTAGCAAAAATGTCCTCATGCCTCCAATATTTTCCCCAAGGCAGTAAACAAGCTGATTTTAGATGTAGACATCCCTGTTCATCTTTTATCTGTCAAGATGGATAAACTTTACTTGGACAGGAAAGGGTTTTTTTTTCTTCCTAGATCTAATAAATTTGCTTAAGGATACAGCTACAGAACCTGACTGAGCCAGTATCAAATGAACCAGGCTTTGGAGAGTTGATGCTGTCACTAATGTTCTGTAACCTGACCTACTGTCAAGGGTCAGAAGAAGCTGAAAAGTGATTTGGAACATTAAGCTTAAATGAAAGGCTTTTATTTTCATTTTAGAAAAGTATAAACTTCAACTCTAGATGAGGGCTAGGTTGGGATGATGGTAGAACAGTTATTCTAAAACTTTAGCAGGCTAGGAACCCCCAATTTTGACATTTTTTTACAACTCCCCCATGTCCCATAAAGTTATTAAATGCAGGTTGAGGATTTGGAGATGTAGGGTGGGAAGGGTAGGGTCTGGGGAGGGGAAGAACCTCAGCACAGTATAATGCCTTAGAGTCCACCTTTCAAAGCAGCAGTTTTCTCCAGGAGAACTGATTCCTGTAGTCTGGAGATCAGTTACAATTCTGGGAGATCTTCAGGCCCCAGTTGGAGTTTGGCAAATGTACCCGTCATCCTTCCCTTACCATGGCCTACCATGGAGGCCTCTATCCTCTAGTGTCTTCAATACAGTAACAACCGAATCAGCTACACTTTAAAAACAAGTTTAAATTAAAAACAAAGGAATTCTGTACCATGGTCAACAAAGCCAGGTTTCAGAGGGCAGCAGATTCTATAAGACCACAACTCAAAAAGCCCTGATCAATCACTCCCTTGACTAGAAGTGGCATTGTGCCCTAGAAAACAAGAAACTTTCTTAGTGGTTAATAACTGCTAACCAAAGGCCACAGGAACAGGGATAGAAAGGGGCAGAAGAACATATTTATTATTTAGTTATTTAATTCATTTGTACCTCATCTTTCTCCCCAATGGGAACTTTCAGAGTTGCTAATAGAAAAAAGACCAGCATCACACAAAACCTGAACTTAGGGATGCCAGCCTCCAGGTAGGACCTGGGGATCCCCTGGAATTACAGCTCATCTCCAGACTACAGAGATCAGTTTCCCTGTAGAAAATGGATGCTTTGAAGGGCGGAATCTATGGCATACCCTACCAAGGTCTCTGTCCTCTCCAGGATCCATTCTAAAATTTCCAGCAGTTTCCTGACCTGGATCTGGCAACCCTACCCACCCCCATCTTCCACCTGTAGCCAGTGGGATCCTGGCAACCCTACCTGAACCTCTCTGTTATTTTGTACAGAAGCAGAATGGTATCTTTCTATCTTTATGAGTTGGAACACATGATTCATCAGAAGAAAGTGCTGATGGCTACTGGTCTTCCTGCACACAGTATCCATTTTCCAATCTCATGCAAGCTTATTCCTGAGGTCACAGAACCTACGTGGAGTAACAGCCATGCACGTCAGGAGACTGAAGCGGGGAGGGGGAATCTGAGAAATGTCTCCCTTTTGCTTTTTGCATGAGTAGAGGTGTGCTGTGAGAAGAGGCAAAAGGCAGCAATTTCCTCCCTCCCCATTGCAGTCTCCTAATTGCAGTTGCCAGGTGCCTGCTGTGGGTACTCCAGGGAGCAGCAGGAGAAAAATGGGGGGACGATATATCTGACACTTTGACATCACTTCCACAGCCTCCTCCCCCAGCGCTAGGAGCTGATCCAGCTTGTATAGTATTGCCAATAGAGATTCCTCCATTCCTTTCCCCTTGCACAGCCTAGAAGAATACTGCTTTTGCAGCAAAACATGGCTTGATGTTTCATTTGAACCACAAATTATGGTTTGTTCTTTTCCTTCCAAACCTAAAATCAAAAACAATAGCTGTAAACAGGAAAGGAAAAACTAGGAATTTCACCTGGTGCACTGATATTTCTATTGGGACCAACTGCACAGCTTGGGAACAACATTCCTTAAGGACCACCTTCTCACACATGAAAGTGGGATTGTAACCCATTGTTCATCGAGTGGTCTTCTGTGCACTAGAACAACAAAGGACACTGGAGAAGGATTTGGCAGAAGGTCTGGGTAGTTACACTGAACTCCCAGAGAAGCCAAATAGAAAAAGAAGTTATTACTTCTTAGGGACAATAACTTCCTGCCAGTGATAAGGGTTGGAAAGAGAACCCTGGTCTGTGAAAAATGAGAATAGGGATAGGTGGGGATTATTTTGGGGGGGTGGGAGGGCCGTAAGCAACCAGGCCACCCTGCAACCTGTCCAGGCTGGCTGGGAAGCTTTTCCCCAGCAGGCCTCAGCAGGCTGCAGGGCAGCCAGGCCACTCCAGGCTGGAGGTGGGTGGCGGGGGATTGTTTCAGAGGTGGGAGGCCCGAGAGCAACCAGGTTGTCCTTCAGCCTGCTCAGGCTGGCTGGGAAGCTTTTCCTCAGCAGGCCGCAAGGCAGCCAGGCTACTCCAGGCTGGGGGTGGGTGGCGGAAGGTTGTTTTGGGGGGCTGGGGGGCTAAGTGACCAGGCTACCCCACAGCCTGCCCAAGAAGCTGTATTATCTAAAGGAAAACCTGTAATATCTGAAGGAAGAAATCTAGAAACATCAATAAGAACTGTGTTGTGCTGAATTATACTAAACAAAGTACCTCTCAAAGAAAGAAATAGAAGGTCTTGAAATAAAACTACAAATACACACTCTCGAATGTGCTAAGAATTCAACTCTGTATATATTAGAAAGTTTTTTACCTCAGCAACCTCAAAATCTTAGCTATTCCTATTTTACATATATCCCCTGCCTATTTAATAAAATCTTTATTCTGTTTTTGATCGCTAATTTGCTTCAAGTGCCATTTCTCAAGGGTTTAAAGAAAACTGGACAACTCCTGTATTTTCAGTAGAGTTCCAGACCTGAGAAAAAGCCTAAACTAAATGCCTAACAATAGGGTGGGAGAGTCAAGTCTTTTATGAAAAAGATTATATACATGCTTCTGTACGGCAACTCAGTCACTGAGGGGAACTGAGGATTTGGTGGGAAAAATCTGCCAGACAGTTGGGGAGATAAGGGGTTTATCAAGATGCCAATTTTTTTTCATAATAATTCTAGGTAGGATACTGTTTTAGTTATCCTTATTTTGGGGGGAATGTTATTACTGGTTCAGAATTTGGGGCCATTATTTTTGTCATTCTTCCTTTCCTCCCCCCTGAGGCTGCAGGAGTTTGGAGTAAGGGAGGGGAAGAGAGGAAGCCATCCCTGGAATTACCATGCCGGCTTTGTCCCAGCTGAGGCTTTTGGCAGCCACAACTCCCTCACAGCTGAGAATGAAACATTGTACTTACCTGAAGGTTTCTTCTCTTCAGTGGGGCAAAGGCATCCAGACTGGTTAAGCCATGCCTCCTCTCACTCCAGGCAGGGCTATGCAAATTTTTTGAGTATGCCTAGTAGGACTGAGCGAAGGTGCCCTTCCAGACATAAAATAGCCTAGACCGCAATAAACTGCACACCACTCTCAGTAATATTGAAGTAGTTAAAGCAATTTCTTTAATTTTTAACCCCAAAACAACTAATCCATACTTTCTTGTCACCTTACATTTTCCTTGGTGGCGTCTCATTAACAAAAAAAAATTTTTTTGAACGAACCATTGCATAACTTGATATCCACTCTAAAAAACCTTACTTCCCCACAAAAAACAGTGGTGGGTAAATTGGATACCTTCGCCCCACTGAAGAGAAGAAACCTTCAGGTAAGTACAATGTTTCATTCTCCTTCAGTGGGGGAAGGCATCCAGACTGCTTTTGTATAAAAGCTCAGTCAGGGTAGGTACCATTTTCCCCCCAGTTATTCATCCAGTATTTGTTGTAGGACCCTTCTCCCAAAAGCAGCCTCAATGGAGGCCTGCTGATCAATTCTGTAATGCTTGACAAAGGTAGAGAAGGTAGACCAGGTTGCTGCCTGGGATATCTCCTCAATGGGGGCCCTAGTGGAAAAAGCAGCAAATGTTGCCATTGCTCTGGTAGAATGTGCTGTCACCCCTGTTGGTGCTCTAAGCCCTTGTACTTTGTAAGCTTCTTGTATGCATTTCTTAACCTAGAACACTATTGAGGTCTTAGATACTCTTTTTCCCTGGGCCTGAGTCCCATATGATACAAATAGAGCATCGGATTGTCTGAAATTCTCTGTTCTCTGTATGTAGTACTGTAGAGCCCTCCTAACATCTAACTTGTGCCACTGTTTTTCTTGTCATGCACTGGGTGCTGGCAAAAGGAAGGTAGCACCAATTGTTGGTTCAAATGGAGAGCTGAATTTACTTTTTGAATGAATGAATGATCTGTCCTAAGAACTACAGAATCCTCCTGGAAACTGCACAATTCCTTCCTGACTGAAAGGGCTCCTAACTCCAAAACCCTTCTAGCCGAAGTGACTGCTACTAAGAAGGCCACCTTCCAAGACAGATGCCTCATCTCAGTGGAAGGAAGTGGCTCGAAGGGAGGTTTTGTCAGTGCCGGTAATACCTTTGACAAACTCCAAACTGGGAATCTGTGTTGAATTGGTGGTGCTGTGTTGTGCCTCTTAAATATTTTTTAATGAGCTTGTTTGATGTCACTTTGCTCATTCCCCTATTACTGGGGACTGCCACTATGGCTGCCACCTGTCTCTTTAATGTGTTGGGTCTTAAACCCCTTTTCTAACCCTCATGTAAAAAAGTTATGATATCCCCAATATCGGGTTTCATAGGGTCCACTCCCTGGGTAATTGCCCAACTATTAAAGGCTGCCCAGGTGTAGTTATAGATACGTCTTGTGGCTGGACATTGCGCTTGAAACATGTCTGTAATGTCCCTAGGCAGACCTGATAGTTCTAAGTCCTGCCTTTCAGTCTCCATGCCGTCAACTGAAACCATTCTGGATCTGGATAGAGTATTGGTCCTTGATGCAGCAAGTCCTTCTGAGTTGGGAGTCTCTACGGATTCACCACTGACAGTTGAATCAGCTCCGAGAACCAGATCCTCCTCGGCCAGTGTGGGACTATTAGGATTATATCGGCTGCCTCCTCCCTGATCTTTCTTAGCACCCTGCTGATGATAGGGATAGGAGGGAAAGCATACAGAAGACCTTTCGGCCATTTTATCTGTAGAGCATCCAAACCTTCTGCCTCCCTCTTGTTGAATCTGGATAGATATATTGGTATCTTTCAATTTTTTGCTGAAGTGAAAGGGTCTATCAGAGGAGTCCCGAACCTTGATGTCAGTTCCCTGAACACTCGACTGTTCAGAGACCATTCTGTCAGATCCACATCCTTTCGGCTTAACCAATCTGACTGAATGTTGAGAATCCCCTGTATGTGTTGAGCTCGAAGGCCTTTCAGATGATCTTCCACCCATGCTAACATCTGCATTGACTTATTGTATAGCACTATTGCTCTTGTCCCGCCCTGGCGGTTTATGTGAGCTTTTGCTGTTGTGTTGTCTGTGCAGACCAATACAAACTTTCCTCTTAATACGCTGTTGAAGGGTAGTCATGCCAAACATACTGCTCTGAGTTCTAGAAGACTTATGCTGTTCCATTTTTCCTCTGTGTTCCACTTTCCTTGAACTGTCTTGTCCAGGCAGTGGGCTCCCCAGCCCCTCAGACTGGCACCTGTCATTATCGTTATGTTGGGGTTCTGAAACAGTGGGACCCCTTGTGCTAGATTCTTTGTGTAAGTCCACCATTTTAGTGATTCCCTCACTTTTGTTGTGATCAGAATGAATTTTTGTCTTTTCTTTATGATGTCATTCTGATATGGCATCAGTGTCCACTGTAAGACTCTTGAGTGAAATCTCGCCCATGGAACTAGATCTATTGTCACTATCATGAGACCCAATAGTCTGGCCAGTATCATCAGATTTGTCCTCTTTTTCTGTCATATGGATACTATTAGTGATCTGATCGTTGTCTGTCTTTCTGCTGTTAGGAAGACTTTTGCCACCTGGTATCTATCTGTGCACCCAGATGTTTGAGGGTTTGAGATGGAACTAGCTGACTCTTCTGTGTATTGATAAGAAACCCGTGGGTCTGTAGGAAATATACCACCCAATTTATGTCTCTCTGACACTTCTCCTGGTCCTGAGCTCTGATCAGGATGCCGTCTAGCTAGGGGTACATGTGGATTCCTTCTCTCCTCAGTGCTGCCATTAATGTAACCAGGACTTTGGTGACCACCTGAGGTGAAGATGACAGTCCAAAGGGGAGTGCCCTGTATTGGTAATAATTCCCTTGAAAGGCAAAATGAAGGTATTCTTGATATGCTGGGTGTATTGGTATGTGTAAATACGCCTCCTTGAGGTCCAAGGAAGCCAAAAAGTCATTCTGGTGTAAGGTTTGAATGATGCATCTTAGAGATTCCATGAGGAACTTCTGCGGGATCACCCAAACATTGAGCTCTTTAAGATTCATTATGGTCCTCCATTCTCCCAATTTTTTGGGAACCAGAAAAATAATGGAATACACGCCCAGAAAGCGCTGATGTGTTGGAACTGTCTCCATTGCGCCGATGTCCACCAGGTGCTGGATGACTTCTTTCATATGAGTCAGCTTGATCAAGTCGCTTGGCACTGGGGACTGAATGAAACGATGTGGTGGTAGTGATGAGAACTGGATCTTGTATCCTGACTCCACAATGGCGAGGACCCATGGATCTTGAATGGTTCTTCTCCATTGTGGAACAAAATTTTGGAGTCTTCCACCTATTCTGGCATCATGCTGCTGGCTTTTTTCCTTGACCGTAGGAGTCCTTCTTTGGTCCCTGGAACTGCTTCCTCTGGAATCTAGACTGGGATGCAGGGAAGCATCCTCTTCTACTGTCTCTGTAGTCCCCACCTCTGTATGGTGGTTTGTACAGAAGAAAGGACTGCATGTGTCTTGGTTTAAATTCCTTCTTTTTGTTATCCATTGTTGATGGCATAGAACATTTCTTCTCCTTGATCTCTACTAACACTTTTTCCAAGGGACCTTCCCCAAAAAGAAGTCGACCAGAGAACTTTTCTGTGGATAAGTCTGATTTTGAAAGTGAGTCCACTTTCCACTGTTTAAGCCATTTGTTTCTTCTCACCACCACGTTAGCCACCTGAGATCTAGCAGAATACTGTAGGCTATCCTGAGAAGCATCTGTTGCAAATTGAGCTGCACGCATTATTTTGAGCAGTGATCTCTTCAGTGTGAGCAGATCTGACTCTGTATTTTGAAGCAAATTGTCAGCCCAAATCACTATTGCATGTGAGAAATTTGACAGAACTGCAGATGCTCTGATGGCCAGAGATGCTGCTTCATGTGACCTCTTTAATACTGTCTCGTTCTTTCTATCCACTGCATCCTTTAGGACATTGTCCTCATCTTTTGATAGTACTGCCCCTGAGTGGCGTGCTACAACTGGTGCATCTACTAAAGGAGCTTTCAAGTCTTCCAAGATTTTTCTGGAAGAACATAATTTTTTTTGGCTATGGTTTGTAAGGTAGTTCCACTACCAGGCACAGCCCACTCACACCTGATAACTTCCTCAAAATTTTCAGGAAAGGGGCATCCATTCAATTGTTTATTAGGCTTCTTAAAGCCTCTGTTATCCAAGTCAGGAGTGTTTTTGATGCTCTTTTGTTCCTCTGACTCTATGTAATAATTTAGAGTGGAAACCACCTTCTTTAGGAGTCTCTGAAAATACTCTGGTTGGAAAAGCCTGGTAGAGCTTTCCTTTGTGTCTGATTCCTCCCCAGAACATTCACCTTCCTCTCTATTTGAGTCTATGCCTGTAGAATAAATGATCAATGGAGTTCCTTCTCCCTCTGAATCCTGTCTGCTGGACAGCTTCCTTGCCTGTTTCTTAGTTGGGGGAGATTTCTTATTACTACTGGCTCTCTTTTTTCCTTTCTTTTTTGGTCTCTTTCTCTCTGCCAGAGATTCTGATGACTCAGAAGAGGCTGATATGCTAAACGAGTTTGGACTGCCTCTCCTTGACTTTCTAGATCCACAGGAGCTTGCACTGGGAGAACGTCTGTTCCTCCCTGGTCTGACTTCCACCTCCATTTCTCCCCCAACCTCCCCATCTGCTGTCCTTCTGACCTAATTGGCATAGTCTGTGGGAACCAGGCTGCCCTCCATGCATTCCAGTCAATTGGGGGCTGACTAAACATGGCTGGAAAAAATGGTGTGGCCACTTGTTTTTGCCGTGGCTGTAGGTCCCGCCGTGGTGGAAAAGGCTGGCATAAATGGCATCCCATAATATGTTATGCCAGTAAGCCTGGGATCTTGGGCTGGTGGCATATTTGAGAGGCTTGTTGGGGCCCTGGAACACTCACTGTCGGTTGGTGGGGGGCACATTCCGCTGCATTCTTAACTGCCTGCCTCGCACTGTCACCATTATGGTGTTTTTCCTCTTCCTCCCCTTCTGGCTGCCCAGAGGCCTCCTGAGCCAACAGGGACGTTCGCAGCACTGATCTGGCCAGGGTCGGGTGTTTCCCCAAGGCCTTGGAGACACCCGCCTGTTCCTCTCTCTGGCTTGCCACTGAAGTGGCATCCCTCAGTCCTTCCCTTTTCCCTGATACCTCGAGCAGGTTTGACTTGCCTTGTTGTGACTCCTTTTTTCCCCGAGGTTCCTGTAATGGGTGTTCTCTTTGAGGGCTTTGAGTCCATCTCTCTGTTTTCTTCTTCAGTATTTTTTAAAAAACTCCTTTTAATTTTGTAGTTGACAAGTGAGGGAAGCTAGGCACTAACAACCCTCCTGAAGCAGCAGGGCTATCAAACTGGAAGGGCACCTTCGCTCTGTCCTACTAAGCATGCTCAAAAAATTTGCATAGGCCTGCCTGGAGCGAGAGGAGGTGTGGCCTAACCAGTCTGGATGACTTCCCCCACTGCAGGAGAAATACCAGACAAGGTGGTGGACTTAGGGTTGCCAGGTCCTTGTGGCCACTGGTGGAGGGTTAGGGTTGCCAGCTTCAGGTTGGGAAAATCCTAGAGATTTGTGGGTGGTGCCTGGGGAGAACAGCAACCCCAGTGGGATACAATGCTCTCCAGAGTCAACCCTCCAAAGTGTCCACTTTCTTCAGGGGAGCTGATTTCTGGAGATGAGCCATAATTCCAGGATATCAACAGGCCTCATAGAGACCACCTTCCAAAGCATCCATTTTTTCCCAGGAGAATGAACTTATCTCTATAGTCTGGAGATGAGCTGTAATTCTGGGAGATCCCCAGGCCCCACCTGGAGGCTCCTGGACTCCTGAAAGGCTTGGCTGTTACAGCATTTGTTTCCACCCCATCACTGGGGGCTTTTATATTTTCAAAAATTGGCAGTTGAATAGCATTATATCAATAGAACAGTATAGTGATATGTGTATCAGGCTCTCTGATTTCCCAGCTTTCATTTAAAAAAATTAAGTCTCTAGCTCCATCCATTGTAGAGATAAATGGCATATATCCACAATGGAAGGAACTAGAAACTTATCTTTTAAAATGAAACCTGGGAATTCAGAGAATTTGGCAAATATATTGTTCTTCAGTTATATCCTTGCAGTGCTATTCAAATTGCAGATTGAAAAAATAATAGTGTCCCTGTAGCAGGGAAGAAAACAGCCACAGCCACAGCCAAGCCTCACAGGAGTCCAGGATCCTACCAGCCCGTGCACCATTTTCCAGCCAAGACAGTGGGCTCTGCTGCCTCAGTGCTGGCAGCAGGGAGAAACCTTCAGCAGACACAGTGCTGGCATGGTAAGTCTGGGCTCATTCAGTCCTTTCATTTTTAAAATGTAAAGGGCCAAGGATGGAGGCCACGTCTACCTGATCTTTAGCTGTTAGTCAGCATCTGCCTTCTCAAAGGGAGAGAGATACCAACTAACAACTATTTCCTGGGCCGGCTTCATCGGTTTCCCTCCCCAGTACTGCACCTTCCTGAAACACTTTCAAAATCCAGGGAGATAATTTTTCATTACTCCTGGAATTTCAGGAATGTTTTGTGTCATTCTGGATATCTCCAAGCCAACCCAAAACAACTGTGTTTGGGCATAATTTCAGCTTTTAGTATATTCAAATGCATACCCCTCCTGCACACACAACAGACAACATATCAGCTGTTCCTGCCCCCATCATTTACATGATCCCCCTCCCTCTCAACATATTCACTGTACAAGGTTGGAAGATGGATGAAAAAATGCTCAAGTCTGCAACAGACAAGTCAAAAAACAACCACTGCCTAGAAAGAAAGATATATTCACATTAGTGGACTAAAGCATAGCTTCCCATGACAGCCTGGCTTAAAATGGTTCTTACTCAGGAGCAAAACAATCAAACTTAACAGGAAATAAATAATATTTAAATAATCATAAAAGTGTCTGTTTTTATGATGTACACCAGTGAATGCAAAATGCCTTGAGGGACTAAAGAGTTAATAAGAATACAGAAAATGCACTATTCTATAAAACACAACCTGTCAATTAGGTATTGGTAATGGTATCGGAAGTAGCCAGTCTAAGTGCAGGCACTTTTATCCTAAGATCACTGGAGAGTACTTAGAAAAGACAAATATGATTTATACAATACTGGTCTTATTGCACATCCCCATTTGAGATGTTCAAAAGCTCGAGTGGGATGCCCCTTGAACAAATTCCTGATTATTTGCTGTTTTGGAGATCTGTAAATCACCTAAATGCTTATACTACTGCAATGTGCTCTGGTGGTGTACATCAACACATCATCTCAAAAGAACTCAGGTGATGAATTATTGATACTGCTGTTCATAGCCAGTAAGTGTTAATTTTTTAAAAAAATCATAGCCTCCTGTGATATGGCACATGTTTCTTTCCAACCATCAGACTGAATCTTATGTAACCTACAGTACAATCAAGATTATATATATATACACCCATTAGAGTCCTTGAACTGTGTTTTCAGTTTTATTACTTGATGATTCCCATGGATTATTTGTTATGCATGTTGACACTGAAATATACCGAAGATGTGCATGCACATCTTTTTATATCAGACAGCTTGCTTCAGTTGGCTTCTCTTCCATAAACATTTTTAAAAATTCAGTAAACAAAACAACACTATTCTGTGATAGCAATCTGAGCAAAGGGGTTGCCTGTTTTGATTTGACAGATATTGTGAGAAAGTTATAATATCTTGAATACCAGTTTTTCTTCAAATTCCTAGTTTGTTTAGGCTTAAGTACTGGAGGACAGTTTTTAAAAGCTCAATAGTTCTGTGTGTAAACTTGAAGCATAAATATTACCAAATATACAAAAATATACATGTATTTATTGCAAATTCAATAAAAAACAAATATAGGTCCAAGTAATAACCTCAGTTTAGAATAAAATTACATGCTAATCTCAAAGATAGAATATTATTGACCCTGACCAAATGTATTTTGGCCAATTGGCCTTCCTCAGTGGTCAAACAATATAGTTACAGAGTGGCTCCAGACATTACAATAATACAGTCGTTTCTTAAACTTAGACCGAGGTAAGATTGTTCTGGAGAAAAAAGAAGAAAAAATCACAATTATTAATTATTAAAAATAGTACATTACTATGAGTAAAATGTCAAAAAGCTACGTTCAAAATATATATTCTGAGTTAGTTACTTATAATCTTTATCTGTGACTTAAGGCAAAGATATAAATCCGAGACCTCATTCTAGATAACTTGCTGCCACGGTCAGGTACACTTCCTTTGAATAAAGTACCTAAAAAGTATTCCGAGATATTCTGATGAACGCAATTTTTAACAAATTATATATAAAGAGGAACTCAAACAACTCAATAGAAACTACCTTCTCTCCTGGTTAAAAAAAAATTAGATGCAGTCTGGAGCCAACACTAATGTAATGGTACATATTGCAAAATATTATATCTTTTATATGCCAGGCAAAGGGATGATGCAGCCAGCATGGGGAAAAACACACACATTGTGCATCTGACCAACTACAAGTTATAGGGGGGAGGAGAAAAAATTAAATATGTTAAAAATACAAATATTGCCTTAAATAATTGATTAATGCTAGAAGGACAAGATTCTGTCAAACACATAGTCAATCCACTTCTTCATTAAGGCTATGTGGGGATACAGTATTCAGAGGGTAAATTCAATAAGTAAACATAGTAATGTTTAGTAATTTCAAACTTGACATATTACTTTGACATATTATCTTTTTGACATTACTCATAATAATGTACTGTTTCTAACAATTAATAATTGTCATTCCCACTCTTTCTTCTCCAAAACAATCTCACCTTGGTCTAAGAAATGACTGTATTATTGTAATGTCTGGAGCTACTCTGTAACAATATTGTTTGACCACAGAGGAAGGCCAATTGGTCAAAATACATTTGGTCAGGGTCAATAATGGTGTATCTTTCAGATTAATATGTAATTTTATTCTGAATTGAGGCTATTACTTGGGCCTATATTTGTTTTTTACTGAATCTGCAATAAATACATGTATATTTTTGTATATTTGATAATATTTATGCTTCAAGTTATACACAGAACCATTGGGCCCTTATATTCTGATTTCCTTAACCTTTTAGTTCTTAATTCAATTTTTTTGGGGTTAAGTCCCCCCCCCCCCTTTTAACTTTTGTTGTGGACAGTTTTTAAAAACCAGACATTCAGATTCACAGCACAGAAACAAAGATCCTCAGACGTAAGTCCCCAAAAGACAGTATAATTCAACTGATTAACAGGAAATGCCTGACAGTACTGTACACTGCTAGAAATGCCTATCATGAAGCAAGATGTGACAAAATGACATCACTTAATTGTAAAATAGATCGTACGGCTGGGAAATTCCTGGACATCTGGGGGATGGAGTTTGGGGGAGGGGAAGGACTTCAGCAGGGTATAATGTCATAGAATCTGCCCTTCAAAGAAGCTGTTTTCTCTAGGGGATCTGGACTCTGTCATCTGAAGATCCATTATAATTCCAGGAGATCTCCAGGCCCCACCTGGAGGATGTTAACCCTAAGTGCATTCTTTACCTGTTAAGGAACCCAGATGTAATTCTCAGCATTGTTGCTCAACTAGGAAACCACTCTCACTGAAACCAGCTCAATTTTCATAACAATTACAATTTTCAGTGTTGAGCTAAGTAGGCTTTGATCTCAGTCTAAGGCATGAACACAACAATCCCAGAGAAGATTATTGGCTACTCTGCCCTAGACAGAGATTGCTTTTCAACTCCCTCCCCGCCCCCCAGCAATTGATTTAACCTTGGCATGCTTCCGGTAGATCTAAGCTGTCCAACAAAAAAAATGTGTTTTGACTTTTTAGCACAAATCCAATCAGTGCAACAGATACATCTTGTTTTAAGATATGCCTATGTCCACAACCATTGGGTCAGAAGAAACTGAGAGATTCCAGGTTATGAAAAGAAAAAATCCAGTCCTTGCCGATCCCTGATGGCTATTGCTAAAACAAGTTTTTAAACTCACCCTGTGATGATAATATCAGCTCCATGTGGCTTAATTTCTGTGTCTAACATTCTCACTATCACTGAAGAAATAAGAATGGTCACATGAAATCACATATTGCATAGACTTGCTGACAAATATCAGTTGCTGTTTTTGCAAAACAGTCACAGGCACTCAAGGAAGGACAAACACAGGTAAGCATGAGTGAGATCTCATTTGTCAACTTATGCTGACAGCTGGCTTGCTAAAGTGTCACACAAACCTGAAGGGAAAGCTGAAAAGGGAATAAAAGTGAGAACCGGAGTGGGGAGGGTCTGAGAGGAGATTATGGGAAATGAGGGTGGTGTCATTTAGAAGAAGCCAAGCTTTTTAAATTGTTTAAGCACCTAAGTTATGCACAAATCTATCTCGTTCACTATCCAAACTGTGCATTTATGCAGATTATTTTCTGGCACAGACTGATTTGGGAATCAGGGGGAAAATGAGACATTCATCAGCCCAGAGAGACTGGTATGGTAGACTGATATCCTAGTGACATCCACTTTGTCTTTGAATGCAATATTGAATCAGAAATATCAATGCTGTCAGTTTTGAAAATAACATAAAGCCATTTTGAGAGGCCAATTTCTAATTATTAATGGTCTCAAAGGAAACGGTTTTACAAGTAGTGCACAATGCTATCTGAAATACATCATTTTACAAAAAAAAGATACGTTAAAATTCTTAAAGTGTTCCATGGATAGAAACTTTTATACTTTGGAGTATGCAATGAGTTGCAGTGGCTGAAGCAAGTACTAATACCTTTTGAGTAGGAAAACCCTCAAACAATTCAATGCCACTGTCCTCTTGATGGTAGCTTATAAGATTTTTAGGGGTACTTGAGGACCATCACTACACTTCCCCAAGACGCACACCAAGCACTGTGTACAGAGAGGCCAGAGAAATATTTATGTACTGGTCTACCAGTGCTTGGCACTCTTTCCTGCTAACCACCCCTGAGGTAAATTGTGATTAAGCTTATGAGAAACTCATGCTGCCCTTCTCCTGGTTGACTTCTCCACCCTAGGTCTATCAGAATGGAAAACAGAATTTTTTAAAACAACAATAAACCGGTTTCTTTTACACCAGTTTGGTGTAGTGGTCAAGTGCACGGACTGTAATCTGAAAGAACTGGGTTTTATTCCCCACTCTTCCACTTGCACCTGCTGGATGACCTTGGGCAAGCTATAGTTCTGTCAGAGCTGTTCTTGAAAAAGAGCAGTTTCTGTTAGAGCTCTCTCAGCCCCACCTACCTCACAGGGTGTCTGTTGTGGGGAGGGGAAGGGAAAGGAGATTGTAAGCCGCTCTGAGACACCTTTGGGTAGTGAAGGGTAGGGTATAAATTCAATCTCTTCCTCTCTCTCTTTCTCTTATTGGGAAGGGAAAGTAAACTATGGATGGTTAAGATCAACATTATACAAATGACATTTTATGAGAAAGTGAGATATGGAGATACAGTTTCTTTACAGATTATATATATTGTTTCAGAATGAATTCCAATAACTGGCAGACTACTTTCCTCTGTTAAATTCCCACCCCCCTACACACACAGACAAATGTCCTAACTTTTTAGAATTACAATACAGTCTTTTGAGCACAAACCTCAGTCTGCCTTGGGTTCCCAGTCCCCAGGTGGGGGCAGGGATCCCCAATTTTGCAGGCTCCAGCCCTCTGCTGGCCAGCTGGCAGGAAGGCCTCACCCCCAACAATGACCACTAGTGGCCACACCTCTTCCTCCCCTGAGATTTAAAGGGCCCTCCAGCTGATCGACAGGGGCATGTGGCCCACCAATCAGCTGCAGAGGGCCCTTTAAATCTTGCAGGAGGGAAGGGAGAGGGGCGGATGCTGCTGTTACTGAACTCCAAATGGCAAATTTGTCGCTTGGAGTTCAGGCTTGGGCAGCACCCACTTGCAAAACATTATTTAAAGGGAACCTTCCCTTTACATGGTGTTTTGCAAGTGGGAGCTGCCCACAGCTGATCTACAAGTGGCAAATTTGCCACCTGGAATTGATGCAAGGCATGCAACATCCAGCCCCGCTTGTAAAACACCCTTTGAAGGGAACCTTACCTTTAAATGGTGTTTTGCATGGGGGCGTTGCTGGTGCCTTCCAAGGGGCTGCATCCCCAACAAGATGAAGTCACTTATGTGTGGTGTCATCATGTCGGGGATGTCCCCGCCCCTCCAGTAATGCCCCCTAAGCCCCCTGCCAGCAGCCAGGTAGGACCTGGTAACCCTAGGTCTGCCACATACCTTTCAAATATACCAGAAAGACTACATAGGAAGACCTTAAACCAGTGTGGTCTACCCCAGGCTTACCACATTAAACACTCATCTTCCCCTTGAAGATCCCTAACCTGTCTAAGAGACTTCTAACCCCCATCTGAACAAAAATCAGTTAACAGCTCTATTTTCCCCTGCCCACCCCCCGCTTTCTCCATCTGAAGGTTCTGAGGACCCTCATTGGCCCTTGCTGGCTTTCTCTACCAGAAGAGAGCACAAAGGAGACTGGCAGATAAGAAAAAGGGGACAAAGTTGACTCTATCCATCACGGAGTAGTTAAAAATAATGAGCTTCATTATATGCCATATTAGCAGAAAGTACTGGGAATGGTAGCCTTTCTCTGCTTCACTCAGAAGCCACCTGTGAGCCTAAAAAATGTGATGCCAAATATATGAGGGGGGGGGATTTACATGAATGAAAAGCCACACAACATGGGCAGATAGATTTGGTGGCACCAAAACTTAGAAGCTCCCTCCCCAGGGAGATTCCCCCCTCCTCTCTCATTAGCCTTCTTTCCTGTTTGTGTATATATATTGGTGTTTTTAATGTTTGGTATGATTTAATATTTGCTGCCTTGGGCTCCTAAGATAGGTCAAAAGGCAGCATAGAAATCCTTTTTAAAAAGTGCAGATAGAACATCTAATGTGCTGCTAAATGCACGAGAAGATCATCCCCCCTTCCCCCCCGCCGTCGGAAGAAAGAGACGAACATGAGGTTGGAGTAAATAAGGGCCACTTTATTAACTATTTACGCAAGTTAACTGGCAAGGGACAACCTAACAGTATAGGAAGGTCAAGGACAGGGATCACAACCCAACCCCTCCTTGCCATATTGGGCAAGCCACCTATTTCATACACATGGTGTATAACATAAATGGCACAAGTCAGGTATAAAATTGCATAGAAATAGTGTGCATGTGTTAATAGAGTAAAAAACACAAGAATCATCAGCAACAGCAGTAAACAGGAGGCAAGTTGAAACTACTTCTGCTCCTCCTTACTTTATAGCAAACAGCTGCCATTCTTGTTACCAATGTTCTTATTACCAATGTTCTTAAGTTATTTATAGTCCACATTTCTTCCTGCATGGAACTCAAGGAAACTCTCATCTCTAGCACTGACCTGACCTAGACTTGATTAGCTTTAGCAAGATTGTTGATTCTTATGCCCTCCAACCATACCCTGGGACCTCTGCATTGATGATATGCTGCTTTGAACTGAATCCATATTCTTCCGTGACAGCAATAGTAGTAATAATGCTGCTGGGGAGTGTGGGAGAGAGTACACCTTTATGTTGCTTTGGAATGACAGCCGACAGCAAATAATTGTGAAACTGCAAAAAGCTAATTTCAAAATATTACTATCAAAATGGGCTAGATCCAGCCAGTTTTTCAACTCCAGCTCACCTAATTCCTTTGTTTACTACAGCCTCTTTTGCCCATTGCATTTGTCCTTGCGGGTCTCATGATCCACAGCACAGCTCTTTTGGATTTTAAGGAGGACCCCCTTCTCCCTTTTCCAACAGTGGAAAAGTTAGTTGGATCCAGGCACCAGTGTTCCCTCTAAGTTGAGTTAGTGTGAGCTAACTCTCAGTTTTTTAGCCTATGGCTCACACATTTTTTTCCTAGCTCAGGAAGGATGGCTCCAGAGCAAACTAATTTATGCAGTAGCCAAACTGCTCATTCTCAACTCTGATGCCAGTAGCTCACCAAGTAGAATTTTGCTCACAAGACCCCACAGCTTAGCGGGAGCATTGGCAGCCCAATTCATTCAGATCTTTATCCCCAACAAATACTGAAATGAAATTCATCAGAGGAAAAATTGAATTGAGAACATTGAGAAGAGTGCTTGTTAATGGTTCCTCATCCTCTTGGAGAGTAGTGACAAGTGGAGTGCCTCAAGGATCTGTCCTGGGACCTGTTTTGTTCAACATATTTATAAATGATTTGGATGAAGGAATAAAAGAAATGCTTATTGGGAAATGATACTAAATTGGGACGGGTAGCAAATGTAGAAGACAGAATTAGGATACAGGATAATCTTGACAGACTGGAAAACTGGACTAAAACAAATAAAATGAATTTCAATGGGGATAAATGTAGTTCTGCATTTGGGAAGGAAAATGCAGCCGGCTCGCTGGCAAGGCGGGATATGAATCGAAATAAATAAATAAATAATAAAAATCAAGTGTATAATTATAGGATGGGGAAACTTGTCTTGGCAGTAGTATACGCGAAAAGGATCTAGGGGTCTTAGCAGACCATAAGCTGAACATGAGTCAGCAGTGTGATGCGGTAGCAAAAAAGGCAAATGCAACTGGGGCTGTATCAACAGAAGCATAGTGTCCGGATCACATGAAGTGATGGTATCACTTTACTTTGCTCTGTTTAGACCTCACCTAGAGTACTGTGTTCAGTTCTGGGCACCACAATTTAAGAAGGATATAGACAAGCTGGAATGTGTCCAGAGGAGGGCAATGAAGATGGTGAGGCATAGGGAGACGAAGTCCTGTGAGGAAAGATTGAAGGAGCTTGGCATGTTTAGCCTGGAGAGGAGATGAGCAGAGATGGACAACTTAACTTTAATGTTGAGAGGGAATAACAAAGAAGACTTTGAGGACATATGGTCAAGGTTTTACAAATGGATAGAGGAACATAACATTAAATTCCTAGACATAGCCGAAGTAAAAAGAAATAAGAACTATATATCTATCTGTGAGCAAAATGTGTATATCAACATTATAAGGTGTAAAAAAGAAACGAACTCTTTAATTACTGTATGAGATCAAAAGACTATGTGAGAATGATACAGTGGAACTTCCCCAATTATATATTTACAAGCAGAGGGACCCGCGATACTCCCGGGGGGGGGACCTCACGGCTGAGGAGGAAGCGGCCACAGGTAAGCTTCCCCCCAGGCACTGGTGGTGAGGCCTGGACGCCTCCCACCACCGATCTTCCCCCCCCCCTGGGCTCTGGTGGTGAGGCCTGGATGCCTCCCAACCACCAGGCCTGCCACAGAGTTCCCAGAGCATTCTCTGCACATGTACAGGAAACACTCTTTTACTTTGGGGGGGATTTAAATATCCCCCGTATAGTATTTTGAAGTTTTTGGATTTTTCTGCATACCTGGGGAGTCCCCCAAGTGTGCAGGAAAATCTCTCTGCCCCCCAAGTGCCCCCGATGTGTGGATTTAGATATTCACATGCACAGGGGGCACTTGGCTATTAGTATATAGACAAGTGGAGACCCGCAAGAAACTTGCGGGATGGTTATCCCATTCCTCACACCTTTGCTTCTTCCCCCTACCCCTACTTCTCTCACACTATTTCTCCCCTCTACCCCCCTTTTCTTACTCTCTCTCCTCCAAGCATGTGACTTCCTCTCTCTTTCTAACCTGTCATTGTTCCCTTTGTTTTTCTGCCTCCCCACCTCATCACTCTTTCTCTTTTTCTGCCCCCACCCCATCACTCTCTCTTTATGCCCCATCACTCTTCCAGCCTCCTGCCTGATTCCTCCCCCACCATGCATAGCAGCAGCAGCAGAGGTGATGGCAGTACTCCCAGCCACCCACCTGCTTCCTCTCCCCCCACAGCAGCAGTGGCAGCACTTTGGGAATCACAACAGATCTCCCAGCTACAGAGATCAATTCACCATCACTGGGAAATTCCTGGAGATTGGGGGGCGGGGTGGGAGCCTTGGGACAGTGAGGCTTGGGAAGGCAAGCAGCCTCAGCAGGATATAATGCTACAGACTCAACCCTCCAAAGCAGCCATATTATCCAGGGGAACTGATCTCTGTCACCTGGACAGCAGTTATAGTTCTGGGAGATCTCCAGCCCTCACCTGGAGGCTGGCAATGGTAGTTCTCGTGGAGGAAATGGCTGGTTTGGAGGGCGGAGTCTATGCCATTACACCAGTATGAAGTTCCTCCCTTCCTCAAATCCTCCCCTCTCCAAGCTCTACCCCTCAAATGCCCAGGAATTTCCCAACCTGGAGTTGGCAACCCTATTTCCTTCCCACCCAACAGCTAACCAGCCTTTATCTGCCTCTCTATCTTCAGCTTTCCATCTCCACCCCCACAGCCTCTACCTAGGAAAATTACAGTCTTTCTCCACAATGGGTACCAAAGCAGCTTACATTATTCTCTCCTATTTTTTATCTGCACAACAATCCTGTGAGGTTGGTTAGGCAGAAAGTATGTGACTGGTCCAAAATCACCCAGTCAGCTTCCACCGCAAGACGGAGATCTGAACCTGGGTCTTGCAGCCCCTGCTTTGAAGCTCTAACTGCTGCACCTCACTGGCTTTCATAGGGTGGCTGCTGCTGCTGAACAGTAGCAAGCAGCCAGGCCTTAGTTGAGTCATGCAAATCAGGGGAGACCTGGCAAACCTAGACTGCTGCTAGGCCTAGGGTTGCCAACCTCTAAGTGGGACCTGGAGACCCCCCCCCCCCCAGAATTACAACTGGACTCTAAACAGTAGAGGTCTGTCTCTCTGGAGAAAATGGCTGTTTTGGAGGGTGGACTCTATGGCACTCTACCCAGCTGAGGCCTCTCCCTTCCCCAAACCCAGCCCTCCTTAGATTCCATGACAAAATCTCTAGGATTTCCCCAGCCTGGCACAGGCAACCCTTGTCAGGCCTGGCCCCAAGGCTCCTTCCCTCCCTCAAAGGCCAAAAGAGGCATGGAAAGGGCCCTTCCCCCTGCCTTCTATTGGCAGAACCAGTTAGAAGCTTCCCCCTCCCCGCCCAACATTCTAATCTCTCACCACTGATGCCAGGAGTTAGATCCCTACAGAGGCCATTTCAAAAGGTACTGGGGGGAATTCAACAGTCCCTGAAGGGATTATTTTTACTTTTTGAATTTTTCTGCAGACCAAGAAAGGCCCTTGACTATATAAGAAAAGCTGTTGGGGGAGAGTGAGCCCTCTGTTGGCAGAAATAAGTATCTGCACAAAGAAAAAAAACTCTGGAAAATAGTATAAAGACAAGAGACACCCCCCCCCAGCGGTGGCTTTGCTGCTGTCAAGAGGCCCCCTGTCTGTGCCTCCCCCCAATAATCACAGCCAGGATCCCCCCACACACACACACACACCCCGCACGCACATTCTGTTTCAAGTCGGCCTCTTAAGACCAGACAGGGATCCATCCAGCAGCCTGGTTGGGCCGGCGGCGGGCGGTGGAGCCGGGCCTGGCTTTTCCCTCCCCGCCCCCCGGGCACCGAAGGATCTCGTCTGCCGCCGGAGCCCTCCAAATCCCTCGCCACTTGGAAACCTAGCCTGCCTCCCAACAGGGCACAGCCAGGCCGGCACCACCGGAAAGCTGCTGCCTGCGACGCTATCCCCGCCCCTCTCCTCTCCCCCAGGGGACAGGCAGGATGTTGGCCAGCAAGGCACTTTTAGTGCTCTTATGAATTGTGATATTCATAAACCTGAACTTTAGGCTGCCTTGAATGGAAGGGCCATGTGCTTTCTTCATAATAGGAGCCAGCTCCAGCCCACGCCAGGAGGCTGACACCCTAGATAGTTCACCAGAGACAAAGGACTCCTCTTGCCATGAGGTTTCTTTCTGTTTCAGCGGACGCTGGTCAAACCCCTGCCCCCTCTCCTACACATCTGGATAGTTATGCTAACTACGCTGCCTAGCAACTAATGTGCCAGACATTAACCAACAGGCCAAAGTCATTGATTAACAATGGACTTGGCCAGGTGAGTCATCAGACCCCAGACTCAGTGTCTGTTTCCTGATGAGATCATACTCTTGCAACACTGTCCAACCCCTGGACCTCCTCCCTTTGTTCACCTTTAACCTATGGAAAGGTCCAAGAGGGACGGACCGCCTAGTAGGTGTGTTAGTGGGATGTGGTCTGCAAAGCCCGCCCCAAGACCCCCAATAAAAGTCCAAACCCAGAGACCCTCGGCCTCTTGAGCCGTCGCCCTCTGTCTATTCTATTGACCCTTCAGTCCAGCTTGCTGTCCCCAACCCTTGCCTCCATCTCTGAACCCCATTTCTCTCTCTCTGGAATCGCGATCCAGGAGAAACACGTGGTCTTGCTAGTTCAAGCCTCGTGTCCCCATAGTCTTTCCAATTCTCTCCCTATCCAACTCATCCAGACACTGGACAACGCATCTAAGGTACTGTGCTTTTCCCCATCAACGATATCCTGCTCATGCGAATGTGCTATTTTCTCTCTTTATTTCATTAGGCCTGTAAGATTGTGTGTGTGATTACGTTTTTGGTATGCTTGACAACATTATCCAGTAAACAACATTGAACTTGATATCTGCCTCACGTGCCTCTTTCCTTGAGAACTCCCGGGAGGGGTGGGACCCTGGTATAGTTGGCAAGAACCCGTGTATTTTGCTGATTGCTAAACATAAATTAAAGCAATTCGGCTAACAAGGAGTCCTCTCCAAGTTCGGCAGATGCGCTCCCGGGCGCCTGGCTGGGGCTGCAGCCTCCCCTGCCGTTTCTCCTTGGCAAGCCACCAGAGGAGACAGGCCGAGCGAAGGTGGGGGGGACCCACGATACTCGCGGGGGAGGGAGAAGCTGTCAGCCACTTGGGCCGCCGCTTCTCCCACCCCTCCCCCTTCTCTGTGGCCCGAGTGGCCGAAGCAACTCGGGCTGCTCCTCCTCCTCCTCCCCGCCCTTCTCCATGGCCCGAGTGGCCAATGCCATTCGGGTCGCTCCTCCTCCTCCCCCCACCCTTCTCCACAGCCTGAGTGGCTTCAGCCACTCAGGCTGCTCCTCCTCCAGCCCCCCCCCCCGCCCTGCTCTCACTCGGCCCCAAGTGGCTGAAGCCACTCGGGCCCGGCATTTCTCCCCTGCCGCCGCCCCCCCCCCAGCACCAGCAGTGAGGCCTCCCAACCACAGGCCGCTGCAGTTCCCAGAGTATTCCCTGCACATGCGCAGGGGACACTCTTTTAATTTCGGGGGAATTTAAGTATCCCCTTGAAAGTTTTTTTTACTTCTAGGATTTTTCTGCACACAGGGGGAGTCTCCCCTGTGTGTAGAAAAACCTCCCTGCCCCCCAAGTGCCCCCCCCCCGCACGGATTTAGATATCCGCACAGGGGTGGACCACTTGGGAATTAGATATATAGATGTTTGTATGTCTTTGTTCATCTTATATGCATGAAATAAAAAAAATTAAGAAGTGATATGATAACCATCTTCAAGTACTTGAAGGGCTGTCATATAGAGGATGGTACAGAGTTGTTTTCTGTTGCCCCAGAAGGTTGGACCATAACCAACGGGTTGAAATTAAATCTGAAGAGTTTTCAGCAAAACATTAGGAAGAACTTCCTGACAATTAGAGCGGTTCCTCAGTGGAACAGGCTTCCTTGATAGGTGGTGGGCTTTCCTCCTTTGGAGGTTTTCAAATAGAAGCTAGATGGCCATCTGTCAGCAATGCTGGTTCTGTGAACTTAGGCAGATCATGAGAGGGAGGGCAGGAAGGGCTGCACCAATGCTTAGTTCTTGTGGCCCTTTCTTACATGCCCAGAGAAATGCTGATCACCACTCTGTGGTCAGGAAACAATTTTTTTCCAGGCCAGTTGAAGCTCTTCATGGCAGGGAGGTAAACAACATCCCATTAAGGCTCTATGAAAGAGACAGGACACTTTCTCCAGGCTGTTGACAACCCTAATGGCTGTTAGCCATCGTATTTCAAGTGGGATGAGTGGAAGAAATATCCCAACTTTTAAAATTATTTTTCACAGATGCTTGTGAACATGTTAGATGAAAAGTAAAAAGAAAAAAGAAAAGTCATTTGGTGGAGCAGAAATGAGAAGGCACGCAAGAGGCTATATTTCCCACTGTTTCCTGCTCACAATTTTTATAGGTTTGTTGATACATTAAACAGGACATTGGGCTACAATACCAAGGACCCTTCCCTGTAAGCTTCATTGAATAAAACTGTACTTACTTTTGAGTAGACCTGCTTAGGAGTACTCTTAGCAAGCAACCCTAAGCGGCCCTACTCAGAAGTAACCCCATGTTATTCGGTAGGGCTTACTCTAGGCAAAGTGTTCCTAGGAGTGCAGCTGATCCAGTAATTTATCTTTGCTTGTTAGTTTCCTTCATCATCCCTGCATTCCCAGAAATGTAACAGCTAGTAAGTTTCCCCTTCTTAGGATCCCTAGTTTGCCTCATCTCCTTGGTATTTGTCAGTGAATCCTTTAAACCTGCTTATTAACATTATTGTCCACGTAATGTTTACACAGTTCAATAACGTAATTAAAAACTAACTGCTGAAGGATTCCAAAAGCACTCTGTCTAATCATTTAGGGTAGTAAATAAAATGTTATGAAAGTTCATGGAGAAGCTATTATCTAAATTACTACAGGGGGAGGGGCTGCTGTTAGGTTCCAGGAATGCATTTCTGGCATGGAAAGCAAAAACTTGTACACAATGACTTTTTATAGACTGGACTGGGCAATAAATGGTTGCATTGATGTACTGCAAACTGTAGCCATCCTCCACCCCCGCAGGAGAATTAGAAGTGACATCAGCTTTCATATTCTTTGAGAATCTATTTTGTTGAAAGATTTTGTTCTTTGCTTTCTAGCATGTTTTTGTTACTGAAACAAACTTTTCTTTTGATTATTGTTCTATGAATCATGTGACTGGTAATTTTATCTTTAAAAAAAGATAGCTTGGCTTTTAAACATATTTTTGGAATGACATGGAACTGCCCCCTTCTTTAGGAAAGGGAACACAAACTTGGTCCTGTTTTCTTTCTACTTCACCTAAGCTGCAGAACACAAAGTCCTTGCAGAGACTCTAGTTTTGCAAGTCATGGCAGAATATGAATTGTTTGAGCACATCTTCGGAATCGTTGGGCTTGGATGCTGTCTCTTCTCCCATCCTGTGTAGAGATAGGATTAGAACAAAGTTTGAGTCCAGTGATAGAATTAGTTATTGCAAGATTTGTGGCATACCATAGGCTGTGGTCACATCCAAACCAGTAAGTCACAGCTTGCACTTGCCTTCAAGTGAGGATCCCAAACCTAGTTAAGAACCTTTGGTTTGTAGGGAAAGCTTAAATCATAGTTTGCTGGTTAGGATACCATGGCTAATATTTAATTATCTGGCTATGGGTGAATGGAGGAGAGAGAAAGAAGGCAGAGGCATGCCAATTCAAGGATTCCACTGGGGGTGGACTGGCTTTTCAGTTTACTGGGAAAGCTCCTGAAAGGCAGTTGTCCTGAAAAACCATTGATGACTAGGAGCAAGCACAAACAAATAGCTCTGCAGGTGGTGCCTTGTCTGAGCCCTTCAGTTTCAATGATGATGAAATCAGATCACCTGTTAGCTCCTCCTGAGCCAAGTCTGAACAGAGTGGAACTCATAGTGTTCCAGAACCATTTTAACTCCCCAGTCCGACCCAAGTTTCCTCTCGCTGCTTCATTCAGGATTTGTCCTCAAGTCTGTACCAAGCCATTCAATGAAATTAGAATCTGACAGGAATCCATAGGAAGTGTTTGCCTGCATGCATAGGGCCACTGCAACGCCATTCTGCTGGCTCCAGTGGACTCCCTCAGTGCTGCCACCCCTTGAGCCACCCCTTTCACAACTGGCATAGAAACCCTCAAATAACCAAAATCTGTAAAAGATAAAAATGAGGACTGCAAGTCAGCAAGGTCAGGAATAAGAAAAGAAAGGACTCTGCCTTCTACATCGGGGTCATTGGACCATACGTAGCACTTAGAGTTCTATAAATGAATCCACAGAAGGGAACCAGCCCTGTAGAATTAGGAGGAGCTTAAAATAAAGACCACCTCTGCAGCAGCATGCACTTGCTAGCATCATCTTCCAGGAGAAATCAGGAAGGTCAGTTCTGTTCTGCAAATCGAGGGGGGGATTTATTAATTTTGTTTTATTTTTTGTCATCAAGCCACGGGTGGCTTATGGCAACCCCACAGGGTTTTCAAGGCAAGAGATATTCAGAGGTGGTTTGCCATTGCCTACCTCTGCATATTGTGGATGCGGGTTGGATACAGAACTCTTTTATTTAGCTCATCCTTGAGACAACAGTTCCTGAGATGCCTGGAGGCTGTTTGTTGACCTTTGCTGTTGTTATTGTTTGTATTAGGGTGCTTGCAGTACAATTTTATATTTTGAAATCTGCGAGAGAATCTTTGGAGCACCACTGTAAACAACCTGGAACAGCTGGAGATACTGTCTGGAAATCTTTAAGAACAAATGCATACAAAACTAATATTGAGTTATCTTTCACTTTTGCAGTTTGCTGTTGCCTACTTGCTTGTTAACTTTTGGTCCATATACTACACTACTCATTACTCTCAACAACAGTTCTTTATTTCAAGGAGTGGTTTCTCATTGTTACTTCAGAAATACTCATAGAAAAGAAAAGGAACACCATATTTACAAGAAACAATTTTTAGGATAAAGACTGTATTTTCTAAACCCCTGCTAATATAAGTCATCATTTCTATATGGTGTCACATATTTTAGAGCTGTTCAGGTGGCAATCCTACTGCTCACTCCTCTTACACCAGGCATTGCCAATGTGATTTTTCTCACATGAGAGAGAGAAGGCACAAGTGGGGCTGATGAAAGAGGAATAACAGTCCAGAAGCAGAAGATACTGGTTTGGAACCACAGAGCTTTTCTGTGTGCAGGAGGATTTCCACCTTTATTTATTAGATTTTTTAGTTGCCGCTCATCCAAAGGGTCTCATGGTGACTTACAACATTAAAATCAACGAGGTAAAGCAACATAAAAACAAATAAATATAACATATTAACATTAAACTATCAAATTATTACATTATTAAAATACATGGCTATCCCCATACCACTGTTAAAACAGCCCAAACATGTGGTTACCCTCCAAAGGCCAACCTAAACAATTCAGCCTTGCATGCCCTGTGGAAACTAAACAAGTCTGGCAGGGCATGGGTGTCATCCAAGACTGTATTCCACAGGGCAGGGGCCACAACTGAAAAGGTCCTTCCCCTGGTGGCAGCTAACTGAGCCATACAGGGGCCAGGCACCTGCAAGAGGCCGCTACACGATGACCAAAGGGAGCACAAGGGGTTGTAATGGGATAGGCAGACCTGTAAGTATGAGGGTCCCAGATCATTAAGGGCTTCAAAGGTTAACACCAGCATCTTGAATTGGATCTGGAGAGTAATTGGTAGCCAGTGCAGCTGCCACAGAACTAGAGTAATACGAGCTGACCATGAGGTTCCAGTCAGCAACCTGGCAGCTGCATTCTGGACCACCTGCAGTTTCCAAAGTGTTTTCAAGGGTAGTCCTATGTAGAGTGAATTGCAGTAGTCCAATCTGGAGGTGACCGTTGCATGGATCAATGTGGTAAGGTCTGACCCAGACAAATAAGGAACCAGCTGCTGGGCCTGACATCCATGAAAAAATAATGACCATGCTACCATGGACACTTGTTTATCCAATGACAGCACAGAATCCAACTACACCCTGAAGCTCTTTACAGATTCTACAGCTGTCAACTGGACACAATCACTTCTGAGTGACCCTCCAGCTAGCATCTCAGTCCTTCCTAGCCACATGACCTCCATCTTGGATGGATTCAACTTTAGCCCGCTCCCCCTTAACCTCAGGACTAATGCATCCTATTATGAAATTTCTTCTGCTAATGCAAACGTCTCTGTACCTTTCAGTCTAAATTTCCTAGCTTCTGTGTTGTTGTGTATGTGCTTGGATTTTATTGTACATGTGCAAACTTCCTAGTAAAGAAACCATTTAATTAAGATCTGGTCTCTGCATCTATTTCTGGAACTCTGTAATAAGTGGGACTCCTGTATACGTAGGTTATTGTTCCCTTGTACACCTATTGCCATTTCATAACTATATTCCCCCCATTTTAATAAATAAATAAGGCAATTTGGCTACTAAGACCTCTTCTCTCTGATAGCAATCCTCTGAGAGTGTCCCTAGAGGAAAGAGGAGAACCAACTAAGGGCAGTGCCCCTTACACCCAGGGAGGCAAGGTGGGTTGATCAGGACCAAATGGTCAACTGTATCGAAGGCTGCTGATAGATCCAGAAGGATCAACAGGGCTGTCTTGCCTTTATCCAGATGTAAACAGAGATCTTCAACCCAAGCAACCAGTGCTGTCTTAGTCCCAAAGCTGGGCTGAAGCCCGACCGAAAAGGTTCCAGGACAGATGTCTCATCCAGGAAAACCTGGAGCTGTTCAGTGACTACTTGCTCAATTATTTTCCCCAGAAAAGGTAGATTGAACACTGGGCAGTGATTGGCTAGCTACTTTTTATCTACAGAGGGTTTCTTTAGCAAAGGCCTAACAATCACCTCCTAAAGGGAGCTGGGTAAACAGCCCTATGAGAGAGACAAATTAATAATCTGTCTCAAAGGGCCACTTACCACTTTGTGGCATAGTTTTACCAACCACAAGGGACGAGGATCCAAGGAGCAGATAGTTGGCTTCACAGCTGTCAGGATCCTATCAGCAACTGCAAGGGTAAGCAGACCAAAAGAGTCCAAAAAATAATCAGACAGTGCAAGTGGTGCCCCCACCCCACTTCTGTTATTAAATTCAGTAGCCAACTCCAGGCAGAACTTACAGACTTTATCTGCAAAAAAAATTGCAAATGAATCACAGCTGAGAGCCAAATCACTATCAGTTTTAGGACATGCTAAAGGGGTGATAAATTGTTGAACCAATCTAAATAATTGAGCCGGTTGCAAGCTAGCCAATGCAATGGAGGTGGTGAGATAATCGCTTTTCACTGCTTTCACTGCCACCTCATAGGCCTTCAACTGGGCTCTATAGAGTATTTTCAGTTTCATCTCATGCTCATTGCCAGTTCTGCTCTAGCCATCTGAACAAGTTCTTAAAATCTCTTAGACCCTCATTATACCAATGAGCCACAGTGATATGAGGGTGCAGGGGGTGTTGGGGAACAATCTGATTAATAGCTTCCTGAAGACCTCTATTCCAAATCTCAGTCAGCTCATCGAGGGAACTGCTGGCAGTTCCAGATAAATCCCACAGAGCATTTTGGAAACTATCAGGAACCCTTAGTCTCTGCAGGTGAGCATAAATACACTCATTGGCCCTGCAAAGCTCTGGTAGACCCAATCCACCAATATGGCCGAACACTTGCAAAAAATTATCATGGCCTATTCACCAAAGCAGTGTAATGTTAGAGGAGAAGATATAGCCATGGTGAAGAAGTCATATTATTATGCAAGTTTCCCTCTGTGATGCCACATAATCATGGGACAGCGTGTACATGAAGTTCCAAAGGAACCAGTGTAAATCCGCATTTGTAGCATGTGGAAACAAGTCAAATAATGGCCTTGCTCACTAACTACTAAGGGATTGCTTGAGCAACACAGAAGAAAGAATCAGAGCAATTCCTGTTTTGCATTCATGGATTCTCAGGGGAGGAAGGGTGCTATGCCTCCTCTCCCCTACCATCCTTCACTGATTTTAATGGCTCTGTTTTAATTCCATCTTCTCTTACCATCTCAGTAAAGGTGCTCAATAGCAATACAGCTCATCCATGATTTTATCTTCTGCAAATGGCTGAGAGCAAAGAACTGGAATTAGATATTCAGAAAGTTTCCTAGCTTGCAGAGCACTGGGATGCAAAGCAATGCGAAACACAGAACTGCCTGATGTATACAAGGTGGGATGTTTGCTATATGATTAATATTTCACAAGGTATTTTTGTTACAGTCCTTTTGAAAAAAATAGAGTTGAATCAACAGAGCACATTACTGGCCCTGCTTGTTTCCTAATTCTATAGGGATTTCATGATCTGCTATTTTCATCTTGATAGACTTAACTATGTGCAATCAGCATTCCTATGCTCAAGCCCTATTTTGTAAACCAAAGGTCATCATCTAAACATTCTTTAAAGATTCCTATCTGAGCAGGGAGCAGCACAAGGCTAGGAGATTATACTACTTTCAAGTGCCAAAATCATGTTCCTCTTTCTTAAAAAGGTGCAGAACCAGGGCTATTCAACATGATGTAAGAAGTTAGTTGAAAGGCATCACAAGTTTTGTGGCTAAAATAAGTAAGAAAACCATCTTAAAGGCAGATTCAGGTGAATAGCCGTGTTGGTCTGAAAAAATAGAACAAAGTTTGAGTCCAGTAGCACCTTTAAGACCAACAAAATTTAATTCTGGGAAACAGGTTACGCTCAGGAGGCTATACCCAGGAAGTAGTGAAGAATGTAGGAAGCAGTGCTTTACTCACGACAGCACAAGTCTTGTGGCTTGAGACCATGAGGCTGTTTAGATCTTACAAGGTATCCCCACACATCTAAAGAACAAGGGCCTTGGGCTCATTCTAGCTTGGACACTCTCCTATTTTGCTGATCTCTTCACCATAGGGGAAAGTATATCTTAAGAACTAGGACATCCTGGTTTGGACATCAAATATCTCTTATCTACCTCCTATGTGCCGTCAAGTCACTTTTGTCTTATGATGACCCTATACATTAATGATCTCCAAAATGTCGTGTCATTGACAGCCTTGCTCAGGTCCTGCAAACCGAAGGCCATGGCTTCCTTTATTGAGTCAACCCATCTCATGTTGGGTCTCTTACCTCTGAAGACTGAATTCTCTTTAAAGAAAGTTAACCTTCCAGGATGAGGAGATTCATGCACGTATTTCCCTTGGTGAGAAATGCAGGGGAATGTGCATGGCTGAAGCTTAACCTTAATCTCTCCCCCAGCAAAAATCCTGGATGGGGAATTAAAATAAAATTGACCCAGAATTTCCCACATCTGCCAGTACAGTACATGGATATTTGTTTGAAGATGGCTGTGATCACACATGCTAAATAATCCAGTTTCAATCCACTTGCAGTGTACTTTCCAACTGGATTTTTACTGTGTGAACCGGCAAAATCCAGTTGGAAAGTGCACTGAAAGTGGATTATTTAGCGTGTGTGACCACAACCTATGAGCATGCACCAACCATTCCGTTTATCACTATGGAACAGAGTGAAGTTTTCTACAGATCACTGTTGAACCACACACCAGTACTGACTCCTGCCCATGAAACAGGAACTCCATGTAGCAGATGAGTTCTAAAAGAAAATCTCCAGCCAGTTTTGTGGTATGGGCACAAGATCTAATGTGATGGAGTGACAAAATATGGCATTCATGTGGCTTGCCGCAGCAGCAGTAGTTCTAAAAGTGATCCTGTATCTTAGTGGTTTGCACCACACAGAAAAGATGGGGGGAGCTCTTTGGCTTTGGAAGACTGAGGTTGTTTGGACAGAATAATCATATTTTAGAAAGCAATAATTCCATCAAGGCAGCACGAGTAGCATTTAGCAAACCACAGCTATGTGCCTCACTTGCCAAGCCTTTTCAAAGATATGCCCTCTTGTTTATCAATGTTATTTACTGCATGTGTGAAAAGGAATTAAATTTCGGTTTGTCAGACTGCTTTGCTCAACCACATAGTTGGGGGGGGGGAGTTCTCAGGAGAAACAGCATTGTAAAGACTAAGAAAAGTAAGTTATACTCTGTGTGAAGAGGCTATATCTTAGATATGGCAATTAGGTGATTAAGACCCATTACTGAAAGCTGAGGGAGGGGGAGTATCCTGTAGAGTTGGACTGAAAATTCACAATGTAATCCTAAACATTCACACCTTTCCAAGTCTACTGAAATAGTAGTTAGAATAGTACAGTTCTGCTTATTTATTTAAAGCACATTGCCTTTGCCCCCAATTCTGGTTCCCCAAAGCAGTGGACATTAAAACATTTGAGACATTAAAAAGCATTTAAGATACAATCATAGATATAAAATATTTAACACAATTGCACAAAACATAATATAAATACATAAGATATAAATATATAATAATATGTGAACAGGGAAAAGGGCTAATAAGAGTTAGTGAGGGAATGCCAAACAAAACTCCCAAGGTCTTTATCCACAGGCAGAAGGCAACGACAGAGGGAGAGATGAATCTACCTGGGGAGGGAATTCCAAAGTTTCAGCACAATGATCAAGAAGGCCCTTTCTTAGGTTGCTACCTTTCTAGCCTCAGATGAAAAGGGCACTAGAAACAGGGCCCCTGAAGACAACCATAGTGGTTGGATACATTATATGAAAGGAGGTGATCCTTCATCAGTGTGGGCCCCAAGCCATGCAGGGCTTTAAAGGTCAAAACCAGCACCTTGAATTGTGACAAAAAAAATAGTATCCAGTGTAGATGGCCATGACTGGAGTGATATGGTCCCTTCCCTATGACCTACTCATGTCAGTGTTCTAGCTACAGCATTCTGTACCAACTGTAGCTTCCAGACAATCTTCAAGGGCAGCCCCACATCGAGCACACTGTAGTAATCTAACCTAGATGTTACCATGGCATGCACCACAGTAGCAAGAACTTTCCTACTGAGGAAGGTCTGCAGCTGGCTCAACAATCATAGCTGGCAAAAGACTCCTTTGGCCACGACTGCCACCAGTTTGTCCAACAGGACACCTGGATCCAGCAGCACTCCCATGCTACAAATCTACTCATTTAGGAGGAGCACAACTCCACCCAGAACAGGAGATATGCCCATCTTAGGTCAGACCTTCCCCCTACCAGTAGCACCTCTATTCTGTTGGGATTAAGTTTCACTTGTCAGCACTCATCCATCCCCAAACTGCCATCAGGCACCTGTTCACGGTTTTTACAGCTTCCTTGGGATCTGCTCAGTACTGCACTGCCAGATTCTTTAATACTGGATGTAAAACTAGGTGTATTAGGAAGTCAGTACAAAAGTCATTTTCATAGGTAGAAACCCATTTAATGATGCAATTGCCCCTTCACCTGTGTGTGCAAAGTGCCATCAAGTCAGAGCCAACCTTCAGCAACCCCAGCAAGGGTCTTTCAAGGCCAATGAGAAGCAGAGGTACTTTGCCATTGCCTTCCTCTGAAAGTCTTCCTTGGTAGTCTCTCTTCCAAGTACTAACTCTGTGCAGCTTCTGAGGTCTGATGAGATCGGGCTATACCATGTCAACTTCCCTTCCTATGTCCCTTCACACACATGTAATAAAATATTCAGAAATTTCATAGATAACTCAAGGGATGTTCCAGCATCCCTACAGGATACCTTTGTTTCTGTTTGATGTATTACAACCCTGCTTTGTTTGGAAATTCCTCCAAAGCAGCTTTGAAGCAGCAATTCATTTTGGGAAACGATTTATTGTATAACAAAGCCATCCTTCCATTCATTTTTTCCAGTGATTTTGCCCAACATCCGCTGACTTCAGCTGCATCCAGTTCCACAGTTCACTGGATATTGTCATATAGCAGTCATTCAGAACTGGATTCTCACATGCAGACAATCCAATCCAACTGGCAAATGATTGCTGCAGTGCAAAATCCAGTGACATGTGGATGTAGCCTTCTGATGTTCCGGTCTTCTCAGCCCTTTGCACCTCACAGCGTGCAAAAGAGAGACATTTGATTTGTTTTATCATCATTTATTATTTATATGAGCACCTAATATATTTTAATTGCAATAAAAATGAACTGATCTGTTCATGAAGACTGAAGACGAAAGAAAGGAGAGTGGCCTGGAAAACACATAAAAATGTGCATTAGCTGGTAAAACTTTAAAAGGGAACATAAAAGAGTTAAAGTAAAACCCATGCAATGATTAAACTACAAAAAGAAATATAACCAAAGTGGTCAAACAGAACATCAAGAAGGAAATGCAACAGAGAAAATATTAATTCAATAATAGCATAGGGGAAGCTAGCTGAATAAGTAAAAGGAGAGACAACCACAGCTAAGGGGCCATGAGAAAGAAAACACAACTATGAGAAATAGCACAAGGGAGTGAAGGTGTAACAAGAAGATCAGTGTTTGATGAGCAGAGGGACCAAGAAGGAGAAGAAAGAAGAAGCAGTGAAGATAGATGTGAGGGGGCAAGACTGTGCAGAGATTGAAAAGTTAGAAGAAACTTAAGTATAATGTAAAACAATAGAAGAAACTAGCGAAGAGGAACATATAGAAGATATAACACACTAAAAGTGCAAATCAAGTTAAATTATGGAAGCAAAAGAGCTGAGAACAGAGATAGGTTTAAGCTGAGAGTTGGGAAGACACTAGGAATCCCTACATCCCAAAGAACATTGTTTTTATGAAAGACACCTTCAAATTTCCTTTGCAGTCTTTCATATAAGTTCCTTCAACAGAGGGATGGCCCAATGATTTGGGGAACATTAGGTTTGGGTGCCCAAGCCAGAAGCTGCTGCCCATCCTTCCCACCCAAGAGCTGTGGTAAGAGAGTGCCTACACTTCTTGTCCTCCACTGGCAGGATAAGGTGGGGTGGAGCATCTTCCCACCCTTCTCACCCCCTGTCAGGGGAAGGAAAATGGTGCCCACTCTCCTTGTCTCCCAGCATCTGTGCATGCCATCTTACCATGGTCCTCACCCTACCAGGCTGCAAGATGGCAGGAAGATGGCACCCACCCTCCTTCCTCATCCTCCAGCAGCTGGGCAAGATAGGGAATGATGTCTTCCCGTCCTCCTCTTCCTCACTCCATGGTAATAAGCCCTTCTCTCCCCATCAGGCCCGGTAAGGATGAGGAGGGCTGGGCTTGCTCTACCCATATCAGAGGAAGGGGAAAAGGGAGTGAGTTGCCTGCTGGCTACCATTTGGGGCCTGGAGCCTCCTAGAGCAGACCATAACACGAGGGTTGCCAAGCTAAGCCTGGCAATCAGCAGGAAAAACCTAAAAGTGACATTGCGCTTCTCTAGGAATCACCAGAAACTCAATAGTAAACCCCCACACACACACACACAAGGGGACTGACAACCCTACCAGGTGCTACAGACAGCAGGGCTGGAGGGGATACAGGGCTGATTGGAACCCCTTCACCACTGGTGCCCTAGGGCCACCTAATGGATGGGCCATCCTTGACACAACATTTTAGCATTATTCATCAAATACATCTACAATACTTTATGCTGTCTGAAGTGCTTTGCCCTGATCCTGATGGCCCAGTCTAATCTGAACACATCACATCTTGACAGCTACGCAGGGGTGTCCCAGGTTAGTACTTAGATGGGAGACTGCCCAGGAAGTCTAAGGTAGCTATGCAGAGGATGGCAATGACAAACCACTTCTGTTTCTCTCTTGCCTTGGAAATCCTACAGGGTCGCCATAAGTCAGCTGTGATTTTATAGCACTTTCCATCTTCAAAGTGCTTTAGGATTCTTATTCCAGTCATCTACCAGCAGTCTGGTGAGGCAGGTAAGTTATGCAGAAACATGGGTTCAGTGCAACCCATAAGCTTGGATCCAGTGCAGTGTTTCTATGGACCCCCTACACAGCATGACTTTTCCATCTCCTCCTCCCACTGCAGCCCCAAATGCCCTCCAAAATGCTGTTCTTGGAAGAACCCTTTTCTCCAGAAGCAGCACTTCGATGGGAATTTCAGGAGGAAAGTGAGAAACATGTGGTCCGCAGGCAGAAATCTTTCCAATCCACAGAAACCTTGTGCTGGATCCAAGCCATGGATCTGAGACAAACTAAATGTTATAATAACAGAAGGGGAAGTTAATTCCTACCAATTCTACCTTCCTGCTGCAGACCCCTGATTTACTCCCCTTGGCATTCCCAAGAGTCCCCTGTCCCCCAGGAGCAGCATTTCAAGAAGCTCAGCAGGCTGCTGTTCTACTGAAAGAAATGCTTTCCATTACTGAAAAACTTAGTCTGGATCTAACCTATAGTATCTTCCCAAATGTCACTTAGTGCAGTGATAGAATTAGCAGTTTAGAGACATACCTTTACATTTTATAGTGTTAAAGAATTGTGGGCTTGCCCTATAAATAACACTGCCTTAGTTTGTTGTAGAACAAGATTTAGAGACTACAGTGCAAGATGTTTTAGTTCCTGTTCACATTAAGGTTGTTTTATGCCATTCCTCACTCTCATAGACTTTATCTGAGGACCCAGAAATATCACATCTAATGATGATGCCTCAAACTAAGAAGGAGGGTTTAACTTGGAACTCCTACATCCAATGTCATCCACCAGGTCTTTGGAACATTTGTTCTCTGAAACAGAATGATTTCATTGCTTCCGATAAACGTATGGCTCACTGCTAACCTTTGGCCTTCTGAAGAATTTACATACGTCCAGAACTGCCTGGTGATAAACAGACATACTTGTTTAACAAGCTTTTCTATTGATTCCAGGAGAGACAAAACAAAGGTCATTGTTTCACAGGATCTCAATTTTCACCTCTCTTAAAGTGAGAAGTCTGATTTCATTCAAAGAAAGATGCCGAGTAGTACAGTTCTACACATCCATATCACCATTCTATTCATGTGCTACATCTGCCAAGTGTTTTCAAAAATGGGGTGAATAAATTCAGACTCAAGTAAACTCATATTCACAAACACTATGCAACATGTTATGGTTTCTCCACTCCTGTTCAAAAGTACATTTTATTCTTTGTAAATGAATTTGTCATTCATTGTAATCATTGATTTTATTGTATTAAGTGATTTTAATTGTATTGATTTTACTGTTTTATGAATCTTGGCACTTCGTGCCCAGCTATGTGAGCAGCTCTGAGCCTGCATGTGGGGAGAGCGGCCTATAAATGCTATAAATAAATAAATATGAAGGTTATTTAAGAAGCTCCTCCTACATATTTATAGAATAGATAAAATATTTACAGAGTAGGTAAAAAGTGTATCTCATCATCAGTTGGTCGACTCCACAGAGCTCTAAAGGACTTCCCAGGACCATTTTTGTAATAAGTATAAAAGTATTTTAAAAGTAGTTTTAAATACTTTATGCTCAGGCTCTTATCTGCCTTCTGATTGGGGGCATCCTTGTCCCTACTGTCAAACAAAAGGAGGCAGCTATTGTATATCTTGCTGATGGCTATAAACTATTGGAAACCGAGAGACCTCAGTTCACTCTCACACAATTATTACTTTCTTAAACTATTAATTACACATGTAATTTTAGTTCAGCTGTGAAAACATTACTATAAACAGGGGTCCTTTCGTAGAAAAAGAGGTGCAGGAGCTCATTAGCAAAACTCATTAGTATAACTCATTAGCATATGCCACGCCCCATGACATCACCAGAAGTGTGTCAGAAAGGGAATGTCAGTTTCAGCCCCATTATATCCTATGGGCCATTGAAATCAATGGCAAAAACTCATAGGGTATATGAGGGGCTGGAGGAAAGGTGGTTTGAGGGAGAGGCTCCAAACTTGCAGGGTAGCTGCTGGGGCCTCTCCTCGAAATACCCACTAAGTTTCAAGAAGATTGGACCACGGGGTCCAATTCTATGGGCCCCCAAACAGATTGTCCCATCCCCTCCATTGTTCTCTATGGAGGGAAAAAAATGTTAACTTTTTTCCTACCATAGAGAACAATGGAGGGAATGGGGGCAACCTGTTTGAGGGCCTGTAGAATTGGACCCCCTGGTCCAATCTTCTTGAAACTTGGTGGGTATTTCGAGGAGAGGCCCCAGCAGCTACCCTGCAAGTTTGGAGCCTCTCCCTCAAACCCCCTCCCCTCCAGTGGCTTTTAAAGTTGCCACCGAATTTCGGCGGCAATTCAGCAGCAAGCTGAATCAGATTAGAGAATCTGATTCAGCCCGTGGCTGCCCTACTGGCCAGTCCGGCCCCTACTGGCACTCCGGCCCCAACGGACCCCTGACTATAAAAATGCATGACTGTGTTACACTGTGGTCACAAACAACTTCTCTGGTACTTACACACCAGAAAACAGTGTTATTTCTTGAGGAGCACTATTTTTTCACACTAGAACATTTTGGAAGGGGGAAAAGTATGCCTTCGCAATGCATGAAATCTCCCAACTTCTGTTTTTTTCAAGTCTGCTGCTCACAGCCAGTTCTGCTGATATTATATGCCATTTTACCAGGGCTTCTCACTCCTTCACTACAGTATCTAGCAAATTATTGTCCCATATCCATGGAGCCAGGCTGTATTGCAGAAAAGAGAATCACTTTATTCTCACACTGATCAAGTTCTGGTCATGCCAGAATGCATGTTTGTATTTGCACTGGAATGCGCATTCAAGCACACATTCCAGGGGGAATAGTTGTGTGTGGATAAACCACATCTGCGGCACATCCAAGCCCATATGCTGGCCAACTCTTCTCATTCTGCCAAGCTGTACTGAAGAGGTTTCATTGCTACAGTGCCGCAAAATAGCAGAACTCCAATTGCTAAGCCAATTCAGACACAGGTGCTCTCTGTCTCCCGAGGCACTGTTGTACCATTCAAGCATCCCCCTCAAGTTGCTAAAAATTGGAAAGGGGCATTTTGAAGGGGAAATGCTTGCTAAACTTGGCCTCTTCAATCAACGCAACACTAGCTGTTACTGTACAGCAGTTTAAAACAAAATAAAAATATGATACTACTGCCAGTGCGGAACTGTTTGTGAAGGAATGTTTTACAAACACTTAACAAAGCCACTTGGAAACTTAGCTATTATGTTTTTTGTCTGCCAAAGTCTTCAAGTGATAGTGGCTGTACTGAGTAGCCCAAATAAATAATACAGTACTCAGGCAGGGGAGAACAAAAATTAAGAAAGGCAGAGAATGGCCTCCAAAAATGCAAGTGAACATCTGTTTGTTGTTACAAATAGCAGATCCTGTAGTCCCACCTCAGGTGAAATTCTCATTAAAGTCTACCCTAGATCTGAGAGCTAGGTCAAAAATGCCAAATACAACAATTAAAATTGTGTTCATTTTTTAAAAACCTGAATAATGTGCTGTAATGTCCTTCCTAGCTCTGCAAGGCGGACTTGAATAAATAACAAACCTGGTTATCAAGAATATTTGCAATCTGATACCAACCCCACTAGTGGGTTTTGGGAAAACTGGCATGAAAAGTATCTAGTTTCCATATCACATTCTTGCATCTGAATAATTTACAAGAACTATTAGACAACTGATAATATAGGACAAGAGAAAGCTGGGCTGCAAAGGCAAGGGGATAGTCACAATATACCCACAGCATAGCAGTCCCACTCCCAGACGATTGAAAATCTGGTCCAGATAACTTTTAACTATTATACTCTTAGCAGATATTTCCTGCACGCTATGCAAGTCCATGCTTGATACTACAAGGACCAGAAATTTGATCTTTTTTAAAAAGGGGGGTGATTCGCATGTTACAAAGATGTGTTTTGGAATTTCATGATTCAGAGAGGCACATGGGCCCAATTCAGATTGGGAACCCCAGCACGTGGAGGAAAAGTGCTTAATTCTTCCTTTCCTTTCTTCCATTTTCCTGCCCTGGAATAGCCCCAGAGAGTTCCCACTGACCACTGGCAAAACTTACATACACGCAAGTTCCCTGGTGGTGCAAATCTCTTGGTTTGCCCTGTTATTTGACCTTCAGCCTCATAACGAATAGTCAAGATGATAACGTCAGTCATACCTCTTCATGCTACTGTGTAGAAATGGAACTTGTCTCAGAAATTATGGGAGATAGCCCTATCCGTATTCTGAGGTTCTTGCTTCAGATAAAGAAAGCCCTATACAGCCACAATAGATGCCATTATAAATTGAGAAAGCCACTAATTACCTGAGAGGGGTTTTCTGCACTCTCCCTCATGCCAGGACTAAAAAGAGGCCTGCACCATTCTTTCATTTGAGAGCTAACAGTAGATACTGTTATTGGCTTGGTCCAAGGAGACCTGGTTTCAGTTGTCCACCAGAAACCTATTGTTGGGCCGGACGCCTCCAGGACTGTCACAAGGTTATTTGCAAGGACAGAATGGGGATAATCTATAGATCTGTGACCTTACTGTTGACTCACTCTCTCAGGAGTAGGTTCCATATTGCCTTTCCTTCAGGGCACTAAACAAAATAGTCTTCCATAGTTAACAGAGAGAGTTACTTCCACACAGCAATATGTTAATAATCAAACATATACACATCATGTGCCCATAAACATACACTATGAGCCTAATTCTATTTAAACTCTAATGATGCGTGGTACTGATTCAAACAAGCTGTTCCATTGAGCTCCACTGAATTAGAGCCATTCAATGGGAGGGGAAGCTTTCAAAATTCCAGCCCCCAACTGTAGGATTTTAATAGGTATTTCTTAGCATTTGCATGTTTTTCATGATGCATCAAAGGATCATGGAATGTTTGAACTCACATGTTGAAGTTTGTTGCAAAATTCTTTTAATAATATTATTTTGAAGGCTGCCAGCATTTATTTTGGCAATGCATATGTGGGGCGTTTCTTAAAACGTTTCCATTTTGGCATAACCTCAGCGCTACTTACACATTAACAATTAACAAGGCACATTTAACCAAATACCTCCTAATGCAACGTGATCTCCTATAGCATGAAAAAGTCTTTGCTTGCCTACTATTAGCTAAGGTAAAGCCCAAAGATTGATAAGTGCTTTAGGTTAGAAAACAAGCATCAAGTTTCTACAGCTGCTGAATGCCAAGAGGAAAGCAGATGAAAGAAATGTTACTTGCCAGGCTTCTGTGGATAATCAGACTGAAACTTATCCTAAATTGGGGGGGGGGGGGGGCAGTGTTTCCTCTAAGCTGAGTTAGTGTGAGCTAGCTCACAGTTTTTTAGCCTCCAGCTCACCCATTTTTGTCTCAGCTCAGGAAGGATGGCTCCAGAGCAAACTAATTTATGCAGTAGCCAAATTGCTCACTCACAACTTTAATGCCAGTAGCTCACAAAGTAGGATTTTTCTCACAAGACCTCACAGCTTAGAGGGAGCATGGGGGGGACCCACTATGAATCCCCTACAAAAGGCCAGTCATGGGAGCATAGTTCATGTACAGCATGCTCTAGAGTCACTAAGAGTGAAACGAAACCATAGGTCAAAAAACATGTTTTTTTTCAGGATCCCCTCGCTTTCACTAGACAACCATCAGGGCAGTGAAGAAGTGCCTGGAAGAGGCAATGACATTTTGCAGGTACAACCAGTGCGGAAAACTTTGAACTGTCAAACGAGCATCGGTAGGTGGAATCCTGAAGTGAATCTCACAGGTCCCCCATATTCCACTGCAAGTATGTCTTTAAAGTGTCTGGGAAGATTCATGTTCCTATCAGTCCCTGTAATAGAACTGTGAGAAAGGTAGCATTAACATTGATGGGGCACAGTTCCTGGCTAACATCATCTGTCTACTTGCTCCGCTTGTCTCATAACTTCCACCCAAATCGCCGGATTAAAATCAAAAAAGGCATGAATCCGTCCTTTAGAGCTGCCACACATATAACAAGCCCTGCCTTGAGAAAGAGAGATTTAAAAACCGTGCAGTCGGGGGGGCGGGAGGAAAAAGACGGCAGAGTCAGTCCTTACCTACCGGGCAATGCCGAGGGAAAGAAGGTCAGCGCAGTGATTTACCCCAGCTCAGCATTTTCACTTTCACTCTGTGCAGGCTGTTCACATTACTGAGGGACGCGGGAGCGGGGGGAGGGCGGGAGCGGCGGGGAAGACGAGGCAAGGGGGCTGAACTTCTCGGCTCTTCCTTCAACGTTTTAATTATTCACTGCCCAAGATCCCGCTCCAGCAACGCCACTGTGTTCTGTCAATATTTGCATGCAGCCCCGTGGAAAGCAAGCCGCCAAGCGAGCCGGGTGCCAAGAAAGAGGCAAAAAGAAAATACACCCTCCCCCCCCCAACATTCTCGGCTTTGTCTCTTTTAAGGGGGTGCCGCCGAACGTGTCCTCTTCCGCGGCTGACGGGGGTAGCTCCACAGGTCCCTCGCCACTCCCCCCCCCCGCCTCCCAGGTCTCACAACAGCCGTGCCTTCCTGGAGGGCGCTGATTTGAGACACGCGGAAGACTCTTGGCCTCGCGCTTGACAGAAAAGTTTCGCAGGCGGGGGGGGATGGGGTTTGGGGGGGTTGGGTTTTGGTTTGTTTGTTTTTTTCCCCAAGCAGCTGCCCTTGAAATGTATTTTAATTGGCTGGAATTTCGAAGGAATCTCATTTGGCAGTTATTTGCATTTGAAGCACGCCCCTCAGCAGCTGAAGCGGGCCCCATAAGCGCCCGGATTACTTCATCTTGCTGAACGGTGGTACGCTCAAATATACAGGCCAAAAGGGTACCATTAATAAGGGGTCTTTTTTATGTTTTTGGTAATTGTATTTCCTATGCATGTTTCCCTAATCCTTTTTTCTTTCTGTATCCCTTTAAAAAAATTAAATTAAAAATAAAAGAAAAACCATTAATAAGGGGGTTTTTTTGCAAGTCATTCTTAAGTCATGCAAAAAGCAGTACAAAGATGATTGCTTGCTCTATGTGCAAGAGTGCAGCCTTACCCCTCAGAACAGAGATAAATCTATTTTTCCTTGGGTCCAGTAATTAATCTTTTCCCATTTCTCCCCTGAAAATACCGATTTTTTTAAAAAAATGTATAAACTGCCCTTTGAAGCATTATAGGATTAAAGAAAGTACAAGAATCAGTTTCTGCTTGTAGTCACTATAGCTCTTATTAAATTACTTTTCCATATTTGTGAGTAGCATTTTCGGTTGTTGCTTTGTAAGGCTACAATCCTGGCATGTTTACCTGGGAGTTGATGTGCCTAAACCACATGAGGCTGTTGTGACACAAGTAGATCATCTCTAGTTATATCAACTATGTAATAAATATTGAAGATGTATACTCACTGCAGAAAGCTGAAAAACTACCCCATATTACATTTGGGAGAAAAAACACAATATAATCCTGTAGTAAAAGATTCTGAGTGCTATCGAGACAAGGTTAACTCTTTTAAAGTCCACTTTATTCCAGTGAAAAAATTAAATACATGGTTTGGTTTTTGCTGCTAGATTTTGTGCAGTTTATGACACAGTCCTAAATAGAGTTATTCCTTTTTAAACCTATTGACCAAGCACTGATGCAACCCTCCCTGCCCTCCCTCTCACAATCTGACAGAATCAGCATTGCTATCTAGCCTCTGTTTAAAAACCTCCAAAGAAGGAGAGCCCACCACCTCCTGAGGAAGCCTGTTCTACTGAGGAACTGCTCTGACAGGAAGTTCTTCCTAATGTTTAGCCAAAAACTCCTGATTTTATTTCAACCCACTGGTTCTGGTCTGACCTTCTGGGCAACAGAAAACAACTACACACCATTCTCTCTATGACAGCCCTTCAAGTACTTGAAGATGGTTATATCATCTCTCAGTCGTCTCCTCTCCAGGCTAAAGATCCTGAGCTCCTTCAACCTTTCCTCATAGGACTTGGTCTCCAGACCCCTCAACATCTTCATTACCCTCCTCTGGACATGTTCCAGATTGTCTATATCCTTCTTAAATTGTGGTGCCCAAAACTGAACACAATACTCCAGGTGAAGTTTAACCAGAGCCAAGTAAAGCAATACCATCACTTCGCGTGAACCAGACACTATACTTCTGTGGATACAGCCCAAAATCACATTTGTTTTTTTAGCTACCGCATCGCACTACTGACTCATGTTCAGTGTATGGTCTGCTAAGACCCCTAGATCCTTTTTGCTCTTATTACTGCCAAGACAAGTCTCCCTCATTCTACAATTATGCATTTGGTTTTTTCTTCCTAAATGCAGAACTTTACATTTATCCCTGGTGAAATTCATTTTACTTGTTTTAGCCTAGTTTTTCAGCCTGTCAAGATCATCCTGTATCTTGCCCTGCCCTGGATAGCCTAGGTAAGCCTGATCTCATCAGATATCCGAAGCTAAGTGGGGCCAACACTGGCAAGTATTTGGATGGGAGACTTCCAAAGAATACCAGGGCCGGTAGAGGCAGGCTATCAAGCCACTTCTCTGAATGTCCTCCGTGCCCCAGTAGTAGTCAGCAGAGGTTGCCATGACTTCCAGGCACGGGCACACATACACACATGCACATATACACAAAAATGCAAAAAAAGGAGATCTTCCTTTATCCTGACTCTGTCTTCTAACGTATTTGCTACCCCTCCCAGTTTAGTATCATCTGCAAATTTAATAAGCATTCCCTCTATTCCGTCATCCAAATCATTTATGAAAATGGTGAACAAAACAGGTCCCAGGACAGATCTCTGAGGCACTCAATTTGTTACTCCTCTCCAAGAGGATAAGGAACCATTAACAAGCACTCTTTAGGTACAATTTGTCTACCATTTACAGATCCATCTAACATAGGATCCAAACCACATTTAACCAACTTGTCAACAAGAATATTATGTGGAACCTTGTCAAAACCCTTACTGAAATTGAGATAAACTATGTCTATAGCATTCCTCTGATCCAGCAAGGTAGTAACTTTCTCAAAAAAAGAGATAAGGTTAGTCTGATATCACTTGTTCTTGAGAAACTGATGCTGGCTCTTAGTAATCACAGCCATGCTTTCTAAATGCTCAAGGACAGACTGTTCAATGATCTGTTTTAAAACTTTTCCAGGTTTCGACATCAAGCCGATGGAGTGGTAGTTACCGGGATCCTCCTTTTCCCCCTTCTTGAAGATGGGGACTACATTTGCCCACCTCCTGATACCTCACCTGTTCTCCAAGAATTCTCAAAAATAATGGACAGAGGCTCAGAAATTACATCCACAAGTTCTTTTAGTACCCTTGGATGCAATTCATCTGGCCCTAAGGACTTAGTTTCATTTAAAGAAACTAGGTGTTTATGTACTACCCCTATGCCTAACCTAGGCCTCAACTCCCTTTCCTCATCATTTGATGCAATACTCTATAAAAGTGCTTCTGATTAAAGGCAAAGCGTCCTGAGTGTGACAAACAGCTTACAGAACTGTGATGCCTTAAAAGTAGGAAGGGCATGAACCAGCTCACGAACTAAAGTTCATAAGGAAGTTTGGCTGATTTGTGTTTCACAAAGTCAAGTTCATGACAGGTCAACCGGCATGAACTTTCCACAAACTTTGAAGCTGTTCCTCAAGGTTCCTTGCAGTTTGTGAATGGATACATTTCCACACAGACAATCAAGATGTTTACCAAACTTCAAAGCAAGGGGGGGTGGAAGTTTCCCTGTGAGTTTGGTGTCACTGGCTTGCTCCTGAGCACTTCCATAGACTTCTGTAACTGCTGCAATGCAAGCAAAAAAAGACTAATGTGAAATCACAGACTCCCTGCAGTACAAACTGAGGGGGGAGCATTTTTCAAGCCCAATACAACCAGTTCAGTGTACAGAATGCCTACTGTGGGAATGTGTACGGAATCCAGTACCACTGTGACAATGCAAGCGTAAAAGGACTGATCAGTCTCAAAGCTCATTGTCACAAGAAATCCAAGTGTCGGGGGGGGGGGGGGATTTGTAAGCCCAGTACAACAGTTCAGTGTGCAGAATACTCAGCAGAATCCAGTACCACTGTGGCAACACAAGTTTAAAAGCTTAAATTCTTCTCCCTTTACTTTCAGTCCTTCAGTTTTTGGATCTTGTCTTATCTTAGAATCAAATACCTCCAGTGCAAGAATACATAAGAGTGATGATAATGGACATCCTTGATGTGTCCCCTTCTCTATTTGAAATCCGTCTGTTAATAGTCAGTTAATTAAAAGCTTTGCATGCTGTTTCATATAGATACCCTGTATCCAATTCATAAATCTGGAACCACAATTCAAATGTAGCATTTTTTGTAAGAAAGACAAAGACAGGTTGTCAAATGCTTTTTCAGCAACTAAAAACACAAATGCTGCTTTATCCCCCTTGTTTTTCACAAATTCTGTTGCATGAATTACAAAGTGAACATTATCTGTCATAAATCTTTTGGGTACATATTTTACTGAATTAAGAGAGGGGCTGTCGAAACACAAAAAAATGCTGCAGCTGGAGAGTCATCCAAAGCTTCATTTAATCAATGGGGCTTACTCCCAAGAAAGTGCTCTTAGACTTGCACTGTAAGACTGCAATTGTAAGAATATTTTCCTTTGAGTAAGTTCCACTGAATAGACCTGAGTAGGATTTTGAGTAGGTCCTGTTTAGGATTAAGAGCCAGTGTGGTGTAGTGTTTAGAGTGTTGGACTAGGATCTTGAAGACTCAAGCCTCAATTCCCACTCGGCCATGAAAGCTCACTGGGTGACTTTGGGCCAATCACACACTCTCAGCCTAATCTAGTTCACAGGGTTGTTGTGAAAATAGAATAGAATGCAAGAGAATGATGTAAGCTACTTTGGGTCCCCAATGGGTAAAAATGAAGTTAATTAATTAATTAATTAATATTCCAATAAAGATATCGGCAGCACCTCCTTCAGTGCCCAAGCATGAGGAGGTACACTTTACCAGGGCCCAAAGATGTAAGGAGCCCAGCCAGCCCAAACTGTATCCATTCCCATGAGGGAAAATAATTGAAGTTAAACTGTAGACCATCCTGGAGAGTATTTATGCAAACTTATCTCTCTGAACATATGACATGTGTGGTATTCAATTCTTGGGAGATTTGTTGGAGCCTAAGGTAAGAAGAATAGGAGCGGAACAAGCAACATTCTGAACTGAGAGAATGTATTTGTATAGTCAAAAGAGAGATTTGAAGTTCTCTGTGTGACACACCCTCTCAACAACTACTAAGGTTAAAAGGTCCTTCCTGACAATGGGCGGGGGATGGGGGGACTAATGAGGAGAAAGGCCAACGCCTCGTCGCTGGCATCACACAGGAAGTGATGTCATCATGACAGCAATGTCTGGGTGACACTCAGGTATTTGGGCAAAAACTCTATGGTAACTGGTAAGCCCAAAAACTATGGGCTGGCTGGTAAGTCCATCACTGGTATGATGATATCACTTCCTGTGAGATGCTAGCAACAAGACCTAGGCCTTCTCCTTGTAAGTCCCCCCACCACCAACCAGCTGATTGGCAGCTGGGGCTAGCATCTGGCAATGGGGGACCCCCATCTCCACTGGGAGGTGTCTGGCAACCCTAAGAACTACCAATCTTGGAGTTCCTTGTGAATAGACAGGAACATGGGACAAAATACAGTAACAACCAACAACAGTGATCCCAAGGACAGTGGGAGCCAGTGGAAGCTTCTGGTAGCAGTTATAGGTTGAACATATATGTGACTACTTCTTCACACATCAACCATATCACCACGTCTTGGTACAAATACCCAGGCAACCAGTGTGGTGTAATGGTTAGAGTGTTCAGAACAATTTGGGAGGCCCAAGTTCAAATCCCCACTCTGCCATGGAAGCTTGCAGGGTGACCTTCAGCCAATCATACACTCTCGGCCTAACCTACCTCACAGGGCTGTTGTTAGGTTAATATGGAGGAAAGGAAAACAATGGGTTCGGGTCACCATTGGGGACAAAGGTAAGGTATAAATGAAGCAAATAAATAAATACAATTTGGTAGCCACAGATTTAAGAAGATTAAACAAAGGAGATTCCAAGTGGTTAACTGACACCAGTCAACCTTTTAGTGATGGGGTCTATGGCAATTAATGATGAAGAAAATTTGCCAGATCCATCTTGCAGCTCCAATCTAATGGTTTCAAAAGACATTCTGGTTGATAATTACATGTACCCCACAGATCTTTCTGAGAATTTTCCTTGTGAAATGTTGCATCTGGAAAAAAGAAAATAAAAGAAATCATAATCTTTTTTTGGAAAAGAGCTTGCACTTCCCCCCACTTATTTATTAAATGAGATTTACAAATAACAACTGCAACTAATGTTCTGTGAACTGTTCATAGCCATATGAAGGACTTCTGCACACTACCAGATACTGGAAGAAGTTCCAGCAGACTAGCACTAATCAAAAACTGCAGGCATTCTGTTATTGAGCAAGAACACTTATGCCATCTAGCTGTTTTGTCTATTGTGTGTAAACTAGTAGGAGGAATCGACTTTGGGGAGATAATTCATGATTTTGCAATGAAAAGGGTCAGAAAAATAAAGATTGCATTGTTCCTTCCCATTAGAATTTTAAAAAGTCAAAAGTGGTAACCTTAAGAGCAACCAAAAAGTTACAAAATTGTCAACAAGCTTTGCAGGACTCTTCTTCAGCCTGAACGTTATGCTGACCAAAAATGAGGGGGGCATAGTAGAAAATCCCCAGTGTGGGCTATAGTGTAATTTTAGAAATGTAGAAGATATAATTTCAGAACTAAAAGCCTGCCTTTTTATCATTCATTATATTATATTACATATGGAATTAAATTAGTGTTGCCAACAGCTTGGAGAAAAGAATGTCCTTAACAGAGGCTTAATGGGATGTTATTTACCTGCAGGCCACAAAAAGCTCCACCTGCCTATTTTCACACATTAAGCCTCTATTAAAGGGGCAGGACATTTTTCTCTAGGTTTCTGGCACCCCTAGATGGGAGTGTACTATGTGGGAGGGGCCCATGTTACATGTTTCTCCTGGGGCCCCAAAACTGATGCTTGTGCTTTCAAAGTTTCATCTCTAACGTTACTAAAGTATAAATAACAGCCAAGTTGAATGCAGTATATGGTCTAGAATGATGAACAGTATATTATAGTGTTGCCTACAACCTGGAGGGGAAAAAATTGTCTGCCCCTTCAACTGAGGCTTAATGTGTGGAAATGGACAAATGAAGCTTTTCATGGCATAGAGCCTGGGAACCAGCATACAAACCTTTACAAGGCCCCATGTATTAATATTATACTGAATATCTTTGGGATGTCTGATAACAACCTGCCCTCGCCTCTCACAGCCTATCAAACCCTTTAAAAACCTGCTCAGAGGTGTCAAACATACAGCCCAGGGGCTGGAACTGGCCCATCCAGGGCTCTTATCCAGTCCGCAAGCAACTGGTGCAATGGATGGAAGGCAGAAGGCTGCTTGGGGTGAGTAAGTGGGCACATCTGTTCTCAGCCCATGAAAGAAAAGGGGTTGGAGGAGGACAAGCAGCACACTTTAGAGGTTTCAGAAACAATCTCTTCATCAGGACTTCCCCTTGGGCCCACTGCTTTTGTGGGAAATACAAGAGAGATGAGAACTGGTGGGGGGGATCTGGGACAGCCAGGTTGAGACACCCCTCCTCCTGAGCCAGGACCATGTCACCTGGGCCACCTGGGGCCAGTCGCTCAGCCTGGACCACCTCATGGGGTTGTTGTTGTTGGTTGGGATGGGGGGGCAATGTGCCGCCTCAAAATCCTCAGAAGTAGCACGGTGGAAGGGAAAAAACAAAGAATGAGAGATGGATTGTAGCTGTGCTCAGCTTCTGAGGCTGGGTGTATGGGGGGGGGGGGGAAGGTGCTTAAAAACTACCTCGTTTACCTGCAAGGAAGATGACTCATCTTCTAAAAGTGCTATATATTCAAAAAGTAACTATTCTTATGGAAATGTAAGCTACCTCTCCCCCTCTTTTATAGTATTCCTTGGAAAAAACCTAGTCCTGCATATTATTTAGTGGGACTTTTGTAGATTCTCTAGTAAATCAATTGCTTTCACTTCTAGGAATCAATTGTTTTATTTTATATAATCATTTATAAAGTTTATATCTCTGGTACCTCGCATTACATTTTATGGCACACATGGCCTGGCCTGACAAAATGACATTTATGTCAGATCCGACCCTCCTAACAAATGAGTTTGACATCTCTGTCCTACATGGCTTGGGACCTGAAGGACCATCTTCTCTGATACATTCCTGCCGGGGAGCTAAGATCACAGGGAGAGGGCCTCTTGACTGTCCCATCGATTGAAGAAGCTCATCTGGAGGGTTCATGAGAGATGGCCTTTTCAGGGGCAGCTCCGCAATTATGGACAAACCTCCCACAAGAGGTGCACTTGGCCCACCTTCTCTCAATCTTTTGGAGGCAGCTGAAAACAGTTTTATTCATTACCTATCAGCAGCTTTAAATTATTGACTTTAACTAGATTTTATGTATTTTATTCTTATTATTTACATTGTAAACTTCCTTTCTATAAGGTAGAAAGGTAGCTAATAAATGTTTTAAATAAATAAATAAAAACATCCAAAGGAGTGTGGGGGACTCTCAATTATAGGATGATATCTTCTTATAAGCTGTTCCAGCACAGGAACGGTACCACCCAAGAACAAATATATATTGTCTCACACACATACATATAAGGGTTGATAATGTTCCAGCATTCTTAATTGCAATTGTCAGAATATTTATCTGTATAATGAATCTGTTGGATGTCAGACCACTCAGAAAAATATGTCTACATGTACATGACCACAACTGTAGTTTTCCAATGACTGGCTCATAAGAATAAAAGTTAGGGACATAAGTCTAAATGCTTGCCAAACCAGGGCTTTAAATCTAATTATAGTAATTATAGTATAGTTTTTTCCATATACAATTTAACTTATTTTCCACTATTTTATGGAAGCGAAGGCCTTTTGAGAGTTATGTATTATATATTATAAACATATATTACATCAGGAATATGTCCAGTAGGAATAACCATGGACTACAGCATCTGAAAATGATTCCAGATATGAAGAATTTGGTTTAAAGATGGGTGTATGGAGAAATACATAGATCCTGCATGTCATCCATATGTTAAGTCAAAGTTTAACCCATAAATGAATCCTGGAGCCTAGAACTGCAATACACTCATGAGTCATCCAGTTCAACTACCTCTAGAACTGTCTTCTGGCTGATTTAGTTCACATACAGTTACGGTTCATCCCAGTAACACTGGGGCAGACTCTGAAGATGATGAAGAGTCCCCTTTCAGGCTCTAAGATCTCCGAGGGGCAGGCTCCTCTGAGTGCTCTTCAAGTGAACCCTTAGGAACCAGTTGTGGACCACATTCCAGTGAGGAAACAGACTAGATGCCCTGCACCCTGTCAGCACCTTCTAATGGCATGGATCCACTTCAGGAGCCCTACCAAGGTCTTAGGATTGCCAAGTCACTTACCTCCAGGAGCGGGGAAGTCCCGCTCCTGTTCCAGGAGCTGCGCATGCGCACGCAGCATGATGACGTCATTTCAATGCCTCCCTGCACCACCCCTGCCTTTCCTAGCTTGCTCGCCTGGCAAATGAGCTAGGAAAGGCGGTGGGGAGGGGGAGCCTCTGCTGGGCTTCTTCTGCTCACCTGCTTCGGCGAGCGGGCAGAGGAAGCCAGAGGGTGCCTCCCTACACCCCTTCCCATGCCTTTCCTTGCTCGCTTGCCTGGCAAACGAACTAGGAAAGGTGGGGGAGAGCCTCTGTCGGGCTTCTTCTGCTCGTCTGCTTCTGCAAGCAGGCAGAGGAAGCCAGAGGGAGGCATTTCAATGCCTCCCTGCACCCCCCCATGCCGGATCGGGCTGCTTCGGGGGTGGGATCCCCCTGCTGGCCAAATCCAGACCGGTGGATTGAGGACCCCTTTAGCGGGGGATTCCCCGCCCCCCGGGGGGACTTGGCAGCCCTACAAGGTCCTGCACCCACAAAGGTACCTACAGAACCTTGGGTTCAGAGCAAAGGAGGACCAGGATAGAGGAAGAGACCCAACAAATGAGTAGCCCAGTGTCGGCCTCTCTCCAGTTTCTCCTAAAAGGAGATGGTGTAGTAGTTCTTGACAGCAGCTGAGACTTTAACCAACTCATCAGAAAGAGTGGGGATCTCAGCTTCTTCTATAAAGCTTGGAAGCTTTGCTGCTTTAACGACTCCCTAGCAGAAAAAGTGCAACTTCATTTTGACTGAGGCGGTCTTCCTGGGCCTTTGCATCAGAGCCCAGGGAATCCTCATGGATCTGTACAATGGTTACATGATTTTGTCCTGGCAGAGCCTCCTGAAAGGCCTTAAAGGCCATTCCAATGGACTCCTGAAGCCCAGTAGGACTTCCAAACACTGACAATGCTTTCCCTTGACTTCCTTGCTTTGCCATCTGAACCCACACCTACCATTCATTGTGAAAACAGATGCATCCAATATGGCTCTCAGGAAAATTCTGTATCAACAGTGGACTCCTGGGGAGACACAACAGGCCTGCACCTATTATTTCTGGAAGCTCTTACCAGCAGGACACAAGTATACCATTTGATAGCAAGGAGCTTCTTTTCCGAGGAGGTGTACTTGTGTTTTGTTGGTGAAAGCTTCTGGAAATAATAGGTGCAAGACTGTAGTGTTCTCAAATGTAGCCTTGATAACTGGGGCCATCACCTCAAAGAGGCCCACCATCCTGTCCTGGTCTGCACCAATCACTGCGACGTGGAACATCTTCAGGCTGTTCAGAAGCTCAGCCAACAACAGATACAGTGGTCTTTGTTTTTCTTCTAGTTTAATTTTCAAGTCACCTATTTCCAGGCTGATGTGTGCCTGCAGAAACTAGAGAGTATGCCCTCACCCCAGCAGAACCCTTGGCCACAGTTTTGTAACCCAAAAAACTTTGCAGTTACTGTTCAGGCATCTACTTTCAGGGACTGTGTCCAGATTCAGCATGAAGATGAGTTTGCCTGAAGACAACTCCAGGCACTTCAGGACCCCCACCATGGGCCTATAGTCCACATTCTCCAGTTATCAGGGTCTGCTCCACCACCATGGCCAGACTGGGGGGCTGCATGCAGAATTCCTGCATTTATGTCATGACTCCAAACTAGTAGGTCATTTGGGGCAGTACATCAGCATGAGTTCCTTGGAGGAATGGCAGGATAAATGTGTTATTGATGGAGTACCTGATAATAGAAGTGTCTAATTGATTGGTGATTGATTAGGGATCTGTGATTGGTGATTGATTAGGGATTGATTCAGGGATCTGTGAATCTGGTATCCAGTGGCAAAACTAAGACAAGGAGTCCCACTTGAATTCCCATGTAGCCCTGATCCAAATAAGGGGCTGCATGTGTACAGATTGCCTTTTTACAGACAGATGGCTATCCACAATCTTTTTCACATCTTTTGGTGAGGATTTAAACACAAACATGAAGTTGCCTTACAATGACTCACATCAATGGTCTATCAAGGTCAGTGTTGTCTACTCTGACTGGCAGCAGCTCTCCAGGGTCTTGGAAAGAATGATTTTGCATTATCTACTACCTGATTATTTTAACTGGCAATTCCAATGATTGAACCTGGGATTTTCTACATATGAAGCCGATGCTCTACCACTGAGCCACAGTTCCACCCTAACAGCATCCCTAAATAGCATGCTGAGAATTGCTCTTGCTGGAAAAATGGCTGCCAACAAGGTGAGGCTAGCAATGTACAGGCTGCAATGAGTTTTTAAGTGATGAGTCACCGCTGGCAAGATTTCTGACCTTTCAGCCCAACATACATTTGATACCCACCTTTAAAACTGGGCTTATTCATGAATGGCCCCATTTAGTAGTTTCTCAAGGACAACGACAACAAGCCAAAATGTTTACAAGGAGGTCGTTGTTGTACTGAATGAAGTTTATTTCTGAGCCTCCTGCAAGATATATGCCTTCAACAAGTTCTGCATAGCCGTAAACAAAACAGTTTTTCTAGTGGCTGTTGCACAAAAACCCAAAAATCTTTTGCAACTGAAAAAACCTTAACCATATGAAACACTTATTATTAAGCCATTTAGTAGCCCCCAGGAGAAGGAAAGAGTGAAAGTGCTGCTTTGAAATTTTAAACATCCTTTTTCTATATGTTTTAAAATTGCAGCTATCACAGGAAAGATAATCAATTCTTCAAAAGCAAAGACATAAACAAGTGCAGACTGTTTTCACCGTTGCAAATGGCAATTCTCCACTGTCTTCCTTTCCTTCCTGAGGCTGCCAGTGTGCTGTTAGTTAAGGGAAGGAGAAGAGTTATACAGTATTAGGGAAAGAGGCAGAAGAACTCATAGTAAAGGAGGAACCCCACAGAGAATGGGAAGCTAATTTACGGCAAGCAGTAACCCCACAGAGAATGGAAAGCTAATTTTCTGCTACACAAATTCTATGCATTTATGAATCATACTCAGAGAGAGGTCTCTCATTTTGTTATAGAAGGCTATAAGAATAATTGTGTGCTTGATACAAGTTTTCCTAAGGTCCCGTTACTAAACTCATTGCCAAATTGAGGATACCTCTGCTCTTCAGTGAAGAGAGCTGATTTTGAACAACTATACCACACTGCCTAGCATCTGTTTCAGGACTTGCAGAGCAGATGCTTCCAAGTTCACATCAGCACTGGAGGAGTATTTGGGAATGACCAGTTCAGTGGTTCTGTAGTATGACCAGTTCAGTGGTTTCCGGTGTTCCTGTGAGGTACATCTAACTTAACAGTATTATGCCAGAGACCAACAGTACACAAAAGCATAAAAACATAAGAGGAGCTCTGCTGGGTCAGATCAATAGTCCGTCTAGTCCAGCATCCTGTTTCATACAGTGGCCAGTCACTTGCCCTGGAGGGCCAACAAATAGGACATAGAGAACAAGGACTTTCCCTTGTGTTATCGCCAGCACTGGTTTTCAGAGGTTTTCTATCGCTGTATTTGGAGTTTCCCTTTCGTCACGGTGGTTAGTGAACATTGATGGAAATGCCCTCCACGAATCTTCCTAACCTTCTTGTAAAGCCACCTGTGCTCAGGGTCACCACCCTTGTGGCCATCAGGTAACAATGACTGACAGGTAACCTGTCCCCAGCAATGCTCCCTCTAAGCTGTGGAGTCTTGTGAGCAAAAATTCTACTTTGTGAGCTACTGGCATTAAAGTTTTGTGCGAGCAATTTGGCTACTGCATAGATCAGTTTGCTCTGGAGCCATCCTTCCTGAGCGAAGACAAAAATGTGTGAGCTGGAGGCTAAAAAACTGTGAGCAAGCTCACACTAACTCAGCTTAGAGGGAACACTGCCCCCACCATTCTTTGTGTGTGCGTAAGGAAGCACATGCACTGATACACAACATGGGACTTTCAGTCCTGCTATCTTTACTTCTAGTGGCAATTGGGATAATGTCCTGTTCAAACTGGTTCAGGCCACCATGTCTCACTGCAATAATAAGCATTATTATGAACTCGATACTGACTTCAGCTAGATCTGTCCTCTTCTTATCAGTCTTTTCTGGCAAAGACTATTGAACACATAATTCTTCTAAGGGTTAATCATATCTTAGCACCATCCATTTTCTGTACTTTTGCCAACCTCACTTTCTAATGACTGAACTTATTACCCTCCTTAGTTACCTTTGGACATTGATTGATAAGTAAAATTGTAAGCCTTTTAATCTTATTGTTCTTAAGCTTTGGTGACATGAATACAGGATTCACAAAGCATTTTCAAGAGTACTCTGAACTGGCCCTTCCCCCCTTGCCATAAGGATGGGGATGAGTAGACTACTTATCATGTTCCCAGTGCTCCTCGTGAGATTTCTCAAGGCTCAGTTCAATATTCCTTCCTGACACAGTTGGGCAAGATCACACAAAGATTAGGGGCAGGGATGGTGAAAATCTAGTTACAAATAAAACATTACAAATAAAGAATTACAATCTAGTTACAAATAAAGAGTTACAGACCCTAATAATACATAGTTGCCTCCAAAATAATGATTGATATTATCTGTGGCAACTAGACTCTCTACCTTTGCCTAACTGAGATGAGATTTTGAGCTGTTTGGTTGGTGATTAAAGATCTAAAATCTCTTGAAGACACCATCATTACTTTCATTTCACAGACTTAGGACTCCATTCTCCCCTTACCTTGTCCAACACTTTAGTAAGGACATGTCTGCTATCAGTCACCCTCAGCAAAACCAGCCAAGAACAAATACAGCTGAAGTGGAGAAGTATTAGCTGTTTCTGTCAAGGGTGAGTGAGGAATGGTTGTTCCCATCTTGGTGAGGTGTCAGAAAAACTGAAGTGAGAGTGGCAAGTGAGTGTTTAATAAGTGAGCTCTCCATCTGGTTGTGTCAGTGATTTCTGCTAGGATACAGGCAGCAGCAGGTAGAGGCAGGCTGGATTAGAAGAAAAATGGGACTAGATTTCATTTGTTACCTCACCCAGAAAATAATGTGTAAATCAATTCTAACTGATTCCAATAGTGAAGAAAAATAGGTTTTTATACCGTGCTTTTCTTTACCTTAAGGTGTCTCAAAACGGCTTACAATCACATCCTCTGCCTCTTTCCACAACAGGCACCCTGTGAGATAGGTGGGGCTGAGAGACTTCTGAGAGAATTGTTACTGGCCCAAGGTCACCCAGCAGACTTTATGTGGAGGAGTACGGAATCAAACCAGGTTCTCCAGCTTAGAGTCCACTGCTCTTAACCACTACACTGCACAGGTTCTCAGCTAAAAAGGGCAGGAATCTATAATAATGGAGGAGCATAATGGGAGGGCATTTCCTCAGCTCAGATCTGCTAAGGAATTTATGCCTTCTGTTGCAGCTTATAATTTATGGCTCCACCTCTTAGCTGTTGGCCAGTGCTATTTCCTCCTGCTGGCAATTTGTGGCACTATAACATAAATGATCCTAATTTTCATCCAGTAACTTTTAATATTTGTATTTTTGTTAACATCTTTGTTTTCTGTTTATTAATTTTACAACCCGCTAATGCACCAAATTCTTTCTGTTAATATTTGTATTTTATCAGTCATTCCATCATACCTCATGGCTATTTCATATTAATACAAAAGTGAATGTGTGAATGTTTATTTTAGTCAGTATTGTATCATTTTCACAATTTTCTCAGTTATTTCCTGCTGTGCAAATATTGACATGTATAGAGTTGTGCTCTTCAGAGATAGCTAAAAAGGGTGGGAATCTATATAAACAAGGGGAGTACTTTCTAAAGCAAATAATGAAGACTGCTTAAGGAGGGATGAAAGCCAAACTGGCTAAGGTACAGGTTCAGACAACCAAAGAGCTGAAGTGAAAAAAGAAAGGAAGGGTGGGACTAAATTAATCCAAATTATCCTCCCACACAAAAAAGCCGGTGAGTCCTCAGGTAACTTAGGTTTTGCTGCTCTAGGGTGATAGTGTCAGCTTCAAATGAATAATGTTTATTTTTGTGTTCTTTGTCAGAAATGTCATTTTTAGTTGGTAGAATACCTTCTTTCATGATGTAAAAGGAAGAACAAGAGCTAGATAGAACATGATTCACATATAAATAGCTGTAAAGTAATTTTTCTTTTCAAGACTTTGGCTAGCGGACCTATGGCCTGTCATCTAATGAAAGAAGTACTCAGACATTTCATAATATCCTTGCACCATTCATACAGTCTTTCCTACAAAGGACAGAATAGAAGTGAGTAGCTAGAATTTTAATAAGAAGTGAGATTACACTCATTCAGCAGATTGCAAAATCTGTATTTTCCTGACACAAACCAGGTACAGGGGAAAATGAAAAAAAAGATAGCAAATAAACCCACGAAGCACCATCAAGCCAAACATTTGCAAACAAAAAGTGGATATGGAGCCGCTCTGTGTATTTTGTCAACTTTTGCAATTTTAATTGACCCAGCACCTTCATTCTACAGCCTTATGCAGTCACATCCCCACTGATGTCAGTGAATTATGACATGGGTAACTGGTTGCTGCTTTAGCTTTTAAGAAAGCCATTTAGAAAAATGCCACGTGATAGAACAATATTAAGAAAACAAGACATGATACTGCCTCCAGAGCCATTGGTACAATGAATCTAGAATAAAGACAGAGGCTGTGGTTATGTAGCTAGGGTACATCCTTTGCATGCACAGAATTCAAATGTGTTGCCCTGGCATCTCCATTTAAAAAGATTTCAGGTACCAAATATTGGGAAAGACTTTTCACTGCCTGACATGCTGGAGAGTCAAAGTAGTCAGTCCTGAACCTGATGGAACAATGGTAGGACTCAGGTATAAAAGCAAGGGTGTCAGACTTAAGGCCCGCAGGCTCATGGCTTTAATCATGCCTGCAGCTCTTTTCTTCCCCCCTCCCCCTCCTGTCCTCACCCTTTGAAGCTTGGGGCTGCCGAAGTTCCAAGCTCACTCCATTTTATCTTTGCTTGCTTCAGCAGGAAGCTGGGCTTGCAAAGTTACAAAGAAAATACGGAATGGTTTTTTTTTTCATTAAGGTCTGTGCACCCAGATAGACTCTGGCGTTGTTTTCCAGCAACAGAAACAGTTCTCTGGGACTGGAATGATAGGGTGCATATTGGAATGACAACCCCTGGGAGTAGCAGCAGCACTCTGGGAGTGGAATTCCACTCTGGGGATGCCTTCATTCCAATCCCAGAATGCTTCTGCTACTCCCAGGGACTGTCATGTCACTCTCGTGGCTGTCATTCCCATAGTAGTCTATCTGGGCTCAAAGACCTTAATTCTGCATTTTCTTTGCAACTTTTTCTGTGCTGCAATGTATTTCAATGGAGTGGAGTTCAAGAAGTTTCACTTTCCAGTGTTTGTCTAGTTGAAGCTGTTGCTTAATGGAGTTGTCTCCTTGTAAATAAAGGGCTGATGTTTTTAGCCAGTTTGTCTCTGCTGAATGGACCTGAAAACAGGTGCTTGAGTGAGTACTCTAACCTGGGAACCCACAGCCAAAGGGGGAAATTACAGTGGAGAACCACTGCCACTCTAAGTATACCGGGGGCGGGGGGGAGAAGCTTGCAATGCCCAACCATTTTATGTTCCTAAGCTCAGAGCATTTTATTTTTAGTTTATATTTTTAGTTTCTGCTATGATCCTTGTACTTTTTCTTGATGTTTTGTTTTAAAAATTGCATTGCCAAACTCCACTATTCACCCACCTTTCCACTTTAGGCAGGCATCTTTGGGGGGGGGGGGTGTTTGGGAGGTGTCAGTTATCAAAGACTGTTAAATAAGCCAAATATCACAAGAGTTTTAAGTGTATTTGTATTTTAAGTAAAAAAATACTTTTAATTGTGTTTGTATGTTTTATAAAGTTTGTATCTCTGCTACCTGGCATTACATTTTATGATGCGCATGGCCTGGCCCCACAAAGTCCCATTCATGTCAGATCTGGCCCTTGTAACAAATGAGTTCGGCACCCCTGGTGTAGTGCTCTACTGTGGGTGAAGTAGCATGGAAGAAAGAATAAGGAAGTATAGATTGGGCAGCTGTGCCCAGTCATGTTTCTAGCTGGCCAGAAAGATGGGTGATTTCATGTATTCTGAGAAACAAAAACTGCCAAGGAAGCCAAATGCTTTCCTATTATTTCTTTCCTTGCCCACTATTCACAGGAATTATTATATAGAATAATTATACAGGATATATGCATCATGTTGTTCACATATTGTTTTAATATCAGTTCCCAAAGTCTTCTATAGACATCAGCATATTTGGCCTCTAACCACTCTAGTGAAGCTGCAGTTATGATAATTAGCAAATGGCATCATGTCATCAATATGCATTTTTAGGTAGAGCATGTGTAAGACATAATTAACTGGAAATGTAATTAAAGCTTCTTTCCCTGCAAGGAAGACAGGTAACTATAATCACAGCCTGGGCATAAATTAATAAAACAACTGTCTTTTGCTCAAGATTACTCAGCTGTGGACATGTACCCAAAGCACAGCAGAGAAAAGAAGGGGGGGGGATCTAATAGGGTCTTCTCAAAGAATGAGGTTTATATTAATTCAGAGGCTAAAGACTGCTGTCACCTGAATCCATGTTAATTGACAATAATTTGTTTAATTAATTTCAATAAATCAGTATTTGGTGGTCTGCTGTGGTCTGCTGTGGGTGTGCATGATATGGGAAAACAAGATACTGCAGCCTGAAACGTTTCAGAATTCAGAACTGAAACTGAGGAGAGTTGTGCTGCGCTACCTTCACTTTTGCCCATGACACATTTGCAAGACACTCTGCCCATGGAACATTCCTTTAATTGATATCCTGTGGCTTTAGGAGTACTCTCTCAGCACATTTGTGTTCTCTTGCCATTAGCAGTGTTTATTTCTTAAAGAATAAGAACGATGCAACATGAATAAGGTAGAAGATCGCAAATGAGGATTCATCGTCATCATTTCTATACCCATGTTTGGTGCACATCAGAGTGTTTTATAATTTTAGATCTGTTAACCCGGCAATACGTCTCTGACTTTGATTAAATTCAGAGGTAATGATTTGCCCAAGGCCATCTTATATTATTGCAATGGAGTAGGGATTTGTAGCCTGCTTCATTGTATCAGATCCCAAAACCAACATCTATAGCCAACATACCACAGTTCCTGATGATTCTGTGGACTTGCTCAGTGAAATTCTTTCACATACCTTTAAAGAACCATCACAGTGCCTTGCTTTTCCCTCCAATTCTTTTTAAAATTCCTCTGAGCACATCTGAACCCTTCAATGGCTGAGGACAGATTGGCCATCTTGGCCGCTCTGCCTCCGCTTCAGAAGCGGAGGCAGAACGGCCATTCAGACGGCCGCATCTGCCCCCAGGAGGCGGCCCGGACACATCGCTTCAAAGTGGTGCTCGGCTGGTGCGGCGTGCCCTGCGTGCGCGATCCACCCGCCGGAGCGGGTGTGAATGTGTGCGGGCAGGGGCAGCCGCGCGGCATCCGCACGCCACTCCAGGAAGCCGCCCACAGTCTGAACGCTGTGGGCGGCTTCCTCCCGGCGGCGTGCGAACGCCGCGCCGCGAGGGAAATTCCCCCCACCCCATTCTGCTGCGCTGCGGAGGCGCGGCAGAATGGCAGTATGTCTTCAGCCAATGTCAAAATAATGTTTTGCCATGTTTATTTATTAAATTAAAATTTTAAACTACCCCCCCCCTGTAAAACATGGAAAGTTTTTATTCTTTCAGTTCCAACACTGAAAAATCAACATACACTGTAATGCCAGGGTCAGTGTTTAGATATATTTGCATCCACCAGAACAGATGTGAGGAAACTTGCAAAACTTGCATTTGAGTGTAAAGATGCAAAGTTGACACTATTTTTTAGCTATATGATATCTCATATTTTAAGATCAATATCTTATTGACATTGGGAAGACCATAAACAAATGGGAAAGGGAAATGGGAATGCATCCATAAAGTACTAGTGGGACTTTGTCATAGGTAGGATGTTCCTCACAAAGATGAAATTCTGTTAGGCAAGTTCAGATATCTTTAAGGTTGTGAGGCTGTAAATTCCCCTTAAACATTTACATCTTGGTTCCCAGTCTTCAAAAACTGTGAAAGTTGTAAACAGCCAAACTGGTCCATGAAAAATCCATGTAACACCTTTATTAGGACTAACAAGTTGTGGACAGAGCAATAATATGAAGAATAGTGACAAATCTGCATTTATTGGAATTAAATTCTGAATTTCTGAGAAAAAATGATACTAATTCAAATAACTATAAGCAGTTTGATTTTTTTTTAAGTGCACACAATCTTTTAAGAGGATTTTTTTGGGGGGGATGATAGACCTGAAGGAATGTCTGACATAGGCCACTCTCCAACTGTCAAAGTAAGTTGTTTTATAGTTATGTGCACAAAAGGTGTGAAAACTGGTAAATTTCTAGGAAGAGAGATGCATGGTCAAATAGAATTTAATTCAATGTATGAGCCATTTGTGTGTCTGGATGTTTAAACAAGCTACCAACATAGTTTGGATGCACTGAGAAGACCAGGAAAAAGCACAGCACAGGTATAAACTGGTTTAAAAGTCATTTCCTTTTCCCAAGTGATTCATAATGAGTACATGTTTATCCATCCCTACAGTTAAGAAAAGTAGAGCGGAACATCCAAAATTAAAGAACTGGGCCATTTGGGTCAACACAGGAAACAAGCCAGTGTCAAACAGCTACCATCTTCCCAGCATTCTTGCAAACATTAGAGCAGCAACCAGTTTCCACACTCCCAACGCTACAAAACGAACAACATAATATGAAACCCTTCTACTGACCACAATGCCATGAGGCGGTTTTATATAGATTTAAAATTTATTTACTTTATTTATAGCCCACCACTCTCACTGAAGATTCAAGGTGGATTGCAGAATATAAAATGATGCACTCAGACACCATAAGATAAACAGTGAACAATGCAATAAATCTAGGATTACAAAATGATGTCCAACACAAGTTATACTATAAACAATGCAGGAAGTGGGATTGCAAAGATGGAAGACAATGCTATAAAAGCAAGATGATACCTACAATATGAGACTGCAAACCTATCCTATTTAAAGGCACCCTTCTGAACTGTTCTATCCAGCTGCAGTTCTAATCCCTTTATAAAACAACCCTCCTAAACATTTTAGTTTTCCACATTCTGTGGAATGATAGAAGAATGCAGGTGAACGGACAGTTGCTAATCTGTATTTGCAAGGCAGCACCTTCAGAAAGTTTTGCTTGGCTGAGCAAAAGTGTCACAGTGGAGCAGAGCACAAGAGGCTTGGCAGGCAATAACCATTACCTTGAATGCTTTCATTACTGTACCAAGGCTGAAGAACAGCCTCAAAAACAATTCTTACAATCACAGAGAATGAAAAAGACAGGTCTATTGCTATTATGAATTATTCTGACAGCACACAGGAGGCTGGGAGCCAACCCTGCAACACCACAGTTTACAGGCCATGATCTTTCGATTACATTTGGGATTACTGAGAAACAAATTTATGTAGGCACATCCCGGAAGCTTTAATTAGGACTATCTGCAATACACAAACAAAAACCCTGCAAGATTCAAGTGTGGTAGCAACTTAAACACCAACAAGATGTCCAGAGTATAAACTTTCAAGATTCAAAGCCTTCTTCTAATGAAAAGAGCTTTGACTCTCAACAGTGTATTCCCTGGACATTATGCTGGTCTTTAAAGTGGGACTGCACTTGAGTCTTGTTCTACTCTGCAGGCCAACCCAGCTGAAACTGTATGAACATGGGATACCTCATTGTTTTAGCCACTGGCACAATCATGGTAGGAGTTTTTCCATATATGTATGATTCAGGCCCCATCCCACCAGCAATGCTCCCTCTAAGTTGTGAGGTCTTGTGAGCAAAAATTCTACTTTGTGAGCTACTGGCATTAAAGTTGTGAGCGAGCGTGGAGCCATCCTTCCTGAGCTACGACAAAAATGTGTGAGCCGGAAGCTAAAAAACTGTGAGCTAGCTCACACTAACTCAGTTTAGAGGGAACACTGCCCACCAGCACCCATAGTAGCTTGCAAAACACTACAGATTTCCTGAGGAAAATACAATCTATCACCCGGCTTCCAGAGAATACCATCCTGGCCACTATTGATGTTGAGACACTGAATACCTACATCACTCACAAAGATGGATTACAAGCTATCAGGATCACTGTACCTGGTAAAACCACAAGACATTTTGTCTTCATCCATAATTATTTCATACTGAGACACCCCTTGCCTATGGAGTCCAACCATATGCACTATTCATGTCTCACTTGGAGCAGCACTTCTTCACTCCTAACCTTAAATGCCTTTACTGTACTTGAGATTTATAATAATAAGAAGTCAGTGGAAACCTTTAAAGGATGATCAGAAAGGAAATAAAAGCATGATGAAAGCTAAGGGCACTTATAAAATGGCAAGATGTTTTACCTGGCCCATTCATAGAACAACTATGTCCTGTGCTTAAGGCTGTAAGAATACAGCAGTAAGACACTGGCTTTTCATGGTAATGACATGGCAGGCATATCAACACAGTGTGTGGTTAATAAATGCAAATACATTCTAGACTTACCACTGCAGGGTATACATTTATCCTATATCTCAGGCCAAGTTTAGTCATCTTTTCTTTTGCTGTAATAAATCCACCCATGCCACAAGCAAAAAAGAGAGGACATACACAGTCAAGTATGAACTTGTACCATTGGATGGGAAGGAAACACACCGTGTTTTTAGAGACTTCATTAAAGAGATTTCATTTAGAGATTTCATTAAAAAACAGAACCTGGAAAAGTTTACACACCCATACACTGCTACCTTTGCTCTCAGCTGCTAATGAATGAATATGTAAGCAAACAAAAGAAATAGTTTATTTTTGCTAAACAATAGCCTTTTATTAACAAATGTCATAAGATTATTTTATTTAATTATTTTGTAAGGGGGGGGCTTTAAATAAGTCAGGGGGCACTGACTTCACAAAATAAAAAATAAAATTAATTTTTTTAAAAAACTTACTTTTGCGGCATTCTCACTCTGCTTGCCTATGCAAGGAAGCAAGCTGCATTTGGGGGTGGCGCTGGGGAGTCCTCCAGGTAGCCCAGAGAGTTGGGAGTTCTCTGGGTGGCCCAGAGAGCCGGGGGGCCTGGGGGCTGCCTGGAAGTCAGGGGGTCTTGGCAGGAAGTCAGGGGGCCAGGCCCCAAAATACCCCACTGTAGCTACGGGCCTGTGTTGCTTAGGATTGCTTGCTGGCAACCTGTAGGAAGGTGCTGGGGGGCAGGACAGTTACACTGGCATCGGCATGATGTGTGACATCACTTCTGGTGCAAAAACGGTAGCTGTCTGAGAAATGTAACTGGTACACAGGAGTATTCCGAGACATGCAGTTCAATCAGCAACACAAGTTTACATCAGCACTTGAAAGTCATTTTGAAATATTTGTCTTCAGAAACTTTTCAAAGTAGTCCCATAGATTTCAGTCATCAGTATTTTGGTGTAACTGCTTAGGAACACAACAGTCTCACCTTAGAAATCCTATTTTCTTGTGTTTGTTTATTTGTTTATTTAAAACATGTATAATTGTTTATTTAAAACATGTATATGCCTGTGTGAAGCCGCAGGGACTGGGGCCCCATCCTGTTGGATATGGACCATGTTCTTCCCTCAGTAACAATGATGAGTCAATGAGTCAACACCAGAAATGGAACTGTCGCAGTTCAATTGCCTGGCGCCTTTACAATGTCAGTCCCATAGCCTAGCTAGCTCCCTTCTCATAACCTCTGCCTATTCCCACCTAGGCATTAGGACTACTTTCCCAGACTGGACCAGGAATGTCACCTTCCATGTCTCCAGAAGACTTGGTACTCTCTAGCCTGTAAAGACTCCAAGCCTGAATGCCCCCAGCTTTTTCCCAACTTCCAGCCAGCTGCCCCCTTATCTCCTTCAGTTGGGGCTTTTTGCCCCTTTTGCCTGGTTACTTCCAGTTCCTGTTTCCCTCCTCCTCCTGACTAGGTCCTTTCTCTTGTGACCTTTTCCCTGGAGGAGGCCTTTACTCCATAGGGAGTTGGTACTGGTTGGCCTTCCTCCAGTCTGCTCCTCCCTCGCTCTTCCTTCTTCCCAGCAACTGGGCTGCTACCATCTTGACAGCTGTGATCTGACCCCATCACTTCTCCCCCAAAGTCCCAGTGCCCAGGGGCATGACAGCTTGTCCTTAGCAATTCATGCACAGAGGTGTTAGCAACTGTTCTTTCCTACCTCTTTGCCATGTGCTGTTTTGCCGATTCACTGATCAGCTTCCTCACTTAGAAGCCTTTTCAGTTTCTTGCTACTAAACACCAACCTTCCCATGAAACTGTTCTCTGAAGTCTATATTCCACTGTGCACCACACTCAAACTTTTTCGTGTTTCCAAATTGTTACCTGGGAAATTGAAGGGGCAGAGAGAAAAGGTGCACGTGAAGTGCTGGAGAGTGAACTATTTATAATAATTTAAAATAATCAGACTGAGTATACACTCTTGGACTAGATGGACCAATAGTCGGACCCAGTATAAAATACCTTCATACTCTCACGTTTGGATCAAGCAAATTTATCATTTGGAGAATTGCAACCCCCCCATTCAAGACACTGACATTTGCTGACTTGTAGGGCAGCTAAACATGTATGTGAAGTTCCACGTGCACACATAGTTGCACAAAATGGAATAACTCAGGCTAGCAAGTTCTGTTTTGAAATCAAGTGCACGGCACTGTCTTGAAGGGAATCAGGAGAGCACCAGGAATCCGTAACATGCTAAGAGATTAGCAAAACATGCACTGCCTCTTATGTGACACGTGTGCAGCAGCCAAGCTGTGCTGCGGATCCAGCTGCATCCCTTGCCAGATCTCATCCAGAATTCCAGCAATTTGTCATACCTCTCTGTCCCACTCCTCTTGGCACAAGAGTGTAGCCACAAAGCAGGAAAGCTTCAGGCTGCTTCTGATCAAGCCTTGTTTGTTTCTCAAGCTATTAGCTTAGCTAGAACATTTCAACCTATTAGTAATCAGACTGATTAGCACAACATTTTTCAACTGCACTCTTATTCAGATCTGAAGGCTCAAAACACTCAAATGCCTTCCATTATCACCCACAAGAAAATGAAATGAGATTTCATTTTAAAATATGTAATACCTTTTTTGTATTTCTTCTGCCTTGCTTCCTCAGATTAGCATAAAAGCAGAATAGAATGTCAGAACATGGCTGAATTCAAATAAATGCACAGTTATACCTTTCTTTAAATGCTTTGCCTTTCTTTAAACTCTTAGAAACCCTTGATGTAGATCAAAGTATCTAGCATGGCCTCTTTGTCAGAAGTTGAGTGGCAGCTTTGGAAACAAGTCTGTGCTCAGAACCATTAAGACCAAAAATCAAGATATTCCCTGGACTATTAATTAATTAAAATATTTATACCCTGTGTGTCACAGGGAACCTGTAGGAGCAGTGTGGCAAGAAACGAGTGCAGCCAGACAGCATGCAATGCTGGGTCCAAGCTAGTTGCGTGGGTTTGGCTAGAGGGTCACCAATTGGGCAGGAGCTGACTGCTGGGCTCAGGGGTGGCCCTAACAGGGGAGGTGAGGGTGTTGTCAACTCAAACCTCTACCCCATCTTCCAGGTGGGAGACAGCTCCTAGGAGCTGATTTAAGGGTAGCTGTGGTCAGGAAATAATAAATGGTGGCATAGGCAGAGACCCGATGGCATGTGGCATGTGAGGGAACCAGACAGCCAGTTACAGGGAGTGGGGCAACTCCCCTGTGCAGAAGGACTCTGGAAGGCAAGACCTGACTGAATAAAGTGGGCCTTTGCGAACTAACCTGCATGTGCATGGTCTTCTGAAGAGGCGGAATGGGAGGGCGACCACTCCCAGGCCTGTTGAAACCACCCACTCTGACCACTCCCTCTGCCTGGGCTGGGCTGGGCTGGAACATGACCAAAGGGGACACCCTGACTTTCCCTTTGGTTCAGGGTGCGATCATACGCACCCATTAGCCACGCAAGAGGGACGACTCACCAGTGGATCAAAGCAGCGCAATCACACCAGCACATCTGGGAGGCATCTCGCAACTGTTGGCAAGCCATCGCAAGCCGTTTGATCCACCGGAGAAGCAGCGTAAAAAACTACTAGGGAAAATGCAGTCGCAAACAGTTTGCTGCGGGCCACAGCCGGACTTTCCCCGTGTGATCACTCCAGTGCAAACTTGTGGCATCGGGGATCATCTGATCAGGCTATCCCAATGCCATGCTGTTGTCCCCCCCCCCCCCTTCTCAGTATGCACATCATTGCATACTGCCATTTGAAGCCCTGGGTGGAGAAGCGATTCATCAATCCCCCATTTAAGCGAATCGGAAACCAACAAGCAAAAAAAACAAAACCAACTCGCCCGCGGTTGCATGTGATCATGCAGCAGCTAGTTGCGCTGGCAGCTTCACCCACCTATGTGATCGTGCAACTGCGGGTCAAATTGCTCCAAGGCAAAATAGCCTCGCTTCCCCCATGGATTATCTCGCTCGTGTGGCCGCGGCCACATTGTGGCTTGCTATTCCAAAAATAAAAATGTGCAACATGCAATAAAATCCTATTAATTCCTATCCCCCCAAAAGTCTGCAGCATAAACCATGTACTTATGATGCCTTCCAGGGTACCAGAGTGACCCACCCAGGCAGCATATTGTTTTCCTTTATCTAAGGTTGCAGGTTGAAGATATGACTTCTGCCTGGCTGCTTGTTCCTATCAAGTATTTGAGGACTTGCTCAATTTCTTGCCTGTCCACCTGCCCACTCTCCCCCTTACTGGAGTCTTTTCAGGTTCCAGTCCTTTAGACTGATACCTTCTACAGTCCAGCATCCAGACACAATTATACAAGAAATACATCTGATTTTGCCTAGTGCTCTGTATATCCCAGGCAATATCAACATTCTGCATCATGAAGATAGATTCAGGCAGGTAGCCATGTTGGTCTGAAGCAGCAGAACAAAGTTGGAGTCCAGTGGCACCTTTAAGACCAACAAAGTTTTATTCAAGGTATAAGTTTTTGTGTGAATGCACACTTCTTCATATACAATGAAATGGAAATTACCAGTCCATACATATAGGTAGAGGGTGAGCAGGATATTAGCAAACAGCATAATGAAAATGTTTAAAAGATTCAAGGACCAAACAGGAACAATAGGCTTAGTTTATATAGTTACCATTTGTTTGGGTTTATTTCTGGGGGGAAACATAGTGAAGGAAATAAATATGTAAAAAATGGAGATTGATGGGCAGATGTATCCTTAATTGCAGAATGCTGAGAGTAATTAACTGAGACCCTGCCATTATGCTCTTTCCATCTCCTGTCAAGCATGGAGGTGACCTTATGGCGTCTTCTTCTTTGAAGTGGGGTGATTGGTTGTGTAGAGTTATATCACTGTCCCCAGACCAGAGAAATACATTCCAAATTACATTACATTCTACTAGTCATTACATTAAAATCTACTATTGTATGTAATCTATTATTTCACATTAGAAATAAAATAAAATAAAATAACGAGGATGTATGGCCCTTATGGGGGATTGGTGAGAATACAGATGAAAGGGCTGAATGAGGTTAGCATATGTAGTGAGATACAAAACCAATATCCCTGATAAGTCCAGGGGATTTCATTGTTCTGAGTTTTGTAATAACTTGCAACTCTGCTATTCCCTTTCTAGTCTGTTCCTTTGCAATAAAACATCTACTTTGAGGTCACCCACTGAATGTCCTGGAAGGGTGAAATATTCTCCTACAGGTTTCTCATTCTTGTGATTCTTGATGTCAGATTTGTGTCCATTTATCCTTTGGCGTAGGGTTTGACTGGTTTGCCCTATGTAGAGAACCGAAGGATATTGTTGGCATTTAACGGCATATACAATGATAGAAGATGAGCATGAGAATAAGCCGGAGTGACTATGTTGTGTTCAATGCATCATCGGTGACTTACAACCTCTACTGGATAATGACAGTTCTCTTTCTCAAGTACTGGAGGTTAAACCTTTTACTGCCACAGATAAATGACCTTGATGTGGATGGGGGAGTGACTTTTGAGGGGCAGCAAAAGGGCCTGGAGGAAATCGAAGGGAATCTGTACACTTTTGAATTACCTTCAGCTTGGAAGCGAAACAAGGGGGAAATCGGCACAAAAGCCCTCTCAGAAAACCTGGAAAACAGTGACCAGAAAGCTAACTGAGTGCTGAAGGGTGGAAAATCAATGCAGAATGATAAAGAACACCCAACGGACATGCATGGTGAAAGTGAGGGGAAACACCCTTGTATAATAGGCCATATATCTAGCATTTATTGTAAGCCAATCATTTGCTTGGTTACATTAAAAGTTATTAATGTTCTCTCTGTTGATTGCAAATAAAAGCGCTCACGGAAACTGAAAGGAAATAAAAAGAAAGTCTGTTTTAGGGATAATAATCAGTGTAATTCAAGAGGAACAAGAAGAAGCAGAGCATTGTTTTTGAAGAGCAGGTATGTGTGTGTGTGTTTATATATACCTACTTGTATGTGATCCCCTCTGATTACCAAAAAAAAGAAAAAAAGGAAGCATACATGAAAGGACATTGAGTTTACCTTCTTTTCTTGGATATGTTAATGAGCTCATCTCTGCTGTAAATAGATTAGTATCACCCATTCTGACCAGTGCTTCAAGACCAGTGAGAACTTTACATGATTTTGCCATTTGTCCAAGAGTTTACAGCCTAGTGGAAGCAGAGACAAGGAACTGGATCCACCAGAGTATTTCCATGGATGGGTTTCCATTCACAGAGCTTGGCTCTTTTGTCTCTCTTCTCCCATTACAGCCTAAATGCCTTATGAAATGCTGTTCCTAGGGGGTCCCAATGGATCCAGGACAAGGAGTTAACTGCAGCACACAGCTGTAGTGATTTCTTTTTTCCAGGGTGTACCAACATTGATTGGAAAGTGAGACAGTCAACACTGAAAATTGAAAAATTGCATGCCATACATAGTTGGCTTCTGTCTCTAGAGTAGAGTAAGATATTTGTGTTTTGGGGAGAAAGGATGTAATAAATGTACACTTTGGGAATCTCAATACAGCAGGGCTGTAGCTGAAATATTCTACATTTTTTTGAATTTGCAGTTTCCATGGTCTATGTTTCATCTCCAGATGACATTTAAAACTGGAGAATCGTTCTTGAACAACATTTACTGCTTCTGTAAAGCTTAAGTCTATAAAGATTTTCAAAGACTCTTAAAAATGACAGCCAGGAGACTAATGAAATTGCTATATGTTGCCTTTGGACATTGCAACAGCAATAATCTTTAAGAACAAACTATTAAGGATGCCGCATTTCACACATTAATATCTATTGCTTTTAAAGCACAACAATCCTCTCCCAGCCATTTTCTAGAAGCTCAGTGATCTCTTGTCCTTCAGAACAAAAAGACATTCTGTGAGCTTTACGTGCTGAACTCTCCCAGTCGCTAATTGTGCAGCCTGGCATGTGGCATTGCACCTTCATCCACTAAGCTGGGTCACTGCAGTTAATTGACTCTGCAAAGTCATTTCCAGAATGCTGTTATCAATAATGAATGTGTAAAACTGGAGTAGGTTAGCAAACTCTAGGGACGCCGGTGTAGTTACCTTCCAACAGCTGTGCTAAATCTTCCAGATTGCTTAGCAGAAATAAGGCCACTTCTGTACAGTACATAACACACTGTTAGCAACAAACTGCTAAGTCGTAGTCACAGGAATGGTAGTATTAATTGTTATTAGTTGGATCCTATTAAAAATAGGATCACTTGGTTCTGACTATATGCAATAGTTTTATGACTTGAAAAATTCTGTTGTAGGTTAGAGCTCAGATGTCTTCTGCACCATGTTTCTAGAACTATTGCTAAGCATTCACAATTAACCAACCCATGATTGTCAAATCAGAAAACAGAAACAGTAGTGCCATCCTATACAGTGCTATACCTTTATAAACTCATTGACTTAAATGGACTTAGGAAGGTGCCACTCTGTTTAGGATGGCACCATTTGCCAGACTCCTTAACAAAAAACCTGGCCACAATATTTATTTATATGTATCTCTCTAATCCATCATTACCGTACATTTTCAAAATGTGTAATATGTACTTTAAAAACTGTATCTACATGAAAAATGCATAGAGGAATCTCAGCTTAAAAAATAAATTCCCATACTTATCTCTGACCCTGAGATGGCTGCTTACATTTTGGAAAATAGTCTCACATCCCTTCCAGAAAAGACTTAGATTTTGAGAATGATGATCTTTCCAGACAATTACATTCAAAAGCTGTGGAGTGCCAGTTTGTGTTCCTCAATGTTTCTTATTTGAAGTACAGAATGTTCTATATATTCTCAGCTAACTGCAATGTGTACACATATGTATGACTCAAGCTATTTAGGGCTTCATACTTCAAAAGGCACAATCTTGAATTGTTCCCAAAGACAATAGAAAGCTGAAGCAGACTCTGGAACAAAGTCCACACAGTGAGTACTTTTGTAATTAAAGCTGATTGGTTTACCATTGCACTGAGTTCAAGACAGATGACAAGACACATACGGACCACATCTCTCTCATGTCATCGCATGAGGGGAGGGGGAAGCCCCAAAACCTTGTTGTGGAAAAGCCAATATTGTTTATTGTGTATAGTTGCAAAAGTAATGAAACAAAGCCAATGCCCCAGGGCACTGTGAGTTGGCTTGCGTAGGGACATAAGTCAGGGGTGTGTGTGTGTGTGTGTGTTCATGTACACATAAGCAGTGTTATAAGGTTCATTGATGGACCTATAAGCAAATAATCAGGTTTCAGGAGACTTCAAAGGACAGGTCATGACCCACTGATATCACAGAGGTGGAGGAGAGTGTTTATAAGTCCCTGGACTTCCACAGAGAGACCTGGTACATTTAGAATGGGTTAGTATACTTCATAATTTTTTGAGAAATAGTGCCTTAGGCAACAGAATAAAAAAAGTTCAGATTTAAAACTCAATAGTAAGTCTTCTCAAGAAAAACAAAGACTCCAGTGCCCCAAGCCAGCAATGCTTGAGCATGTGTTATGATAACAAAGCAGCTCAGATATCTCCCAAATACCTCAAGCCTGTTCACTCAGTTATTTCTTACATTTGACTTTCACAGTCTGCGACCTCTATTTGTGAAGTCAGTCCCCTGGTGCTTCCACTGTGCCAATTGTTTAAATGAAGGACTACAGTCATTTAGAAATAAATGCTGTTACTGTTAGGATGGGAGGAAAAAAAATAATTTGTTATTCATTTGGGTCTATCAAAAAACAAGCAGAGTTATTGGCTACACAGTTCACACACATGTATTCTTGCACAGCCTCGTGGAAGCTGTAGCTGAATCCTCCCAATAGCTGTGCAGCTGCTGATAGAGTTACCAACTCCAGCTTGGGAAATTCCTGGAGATTTGGAGGGTGTTGAGGAGGAGAGTTTACTCATCAGGGATGTGATGCCATACAGTCTGCCCTCCCAAGCTGCCATTTCCTCCAGGGGAACTGATTTCTAGTCTGGAGATCAGCTGTAATTCTGAGAGAACTACAGGCCCTACATGAAAGATGGTAACTATACAATTGAAGACAGTAAACAAATCATTTAAATAATGCTTCCTACTGGGGAACCACAAAGGTGAGCCAAATGGAGTGATCTGTATAGAATAACATCCTGACCCATCTGTGACTCTAAGAGAAGACCAAAAGTATTTTTTAAAAGAAATTAAACCTACCAGCCCTGACCTAAATAGCCCAGGCTAGCCCAGTCTCCTCAAATCTCAGAAGGTAAGCAGGGTTGAATCTGGCAAGTACTTGGATGGGAGACCTCCTTGAAATACCAGAGACTGGAGGTTGGGGCAGGCTTTATTCAGCCGCCTCTCTGAATATCCTCCAGGCCCCCAGCAGGGGCCAATCACCAGAGGTCACCATGACATCCAGGTGTATACAAAGTCAGTCACTAGAGGGCACCATGACTTCCAGGTGCACACACAGTCACATGTGCACACATACACATGCACACATAAAAAATACAAAAAGAAAGAAAAAGAAGTTAAATTTACCAACCACAGCTATAGTGGAGGCATGAAATGGCTCAGCTCAGTTCTAGAGTTGGACAGCAAACAAAAGGTGTGAGACTCAGAGAGGCAAAGTGCAGAAGCCAAAGAAGGTAAGTTCAGGAGGTAAACATGTTCAAGGCAAAATTTTAGCATGCCTACCCAAAATAATATCTTACAAATCACTGCCATTATGGGCCTTTGAAAAAAAAAAGTCTAAATACTGTCTAAATTTAGACAGTAAAATTACAATTGTGTGTATTAGTATGGCAAATTGTATATTTCCAGGTACCGCTTGCACCTGAACATCATATGTGTCTCTGGAGTAAATGGATATCATACAGAAGCACCTGTGTGGCAAGGAGAAGATGTGGAGCCACAGTTGCTTTTCCACTTTATTGACAGGGTTCCATAAATACAAAAGGTAAGCTTGCCATCTGCCCACTGGGGGTACCAAATCTCTTGCCCCTAGCTCCCATTGCCTGCCAGGGCTCCAGCAACCAGTGAGAGGGGAAAAAATAGAAATCACCATTGGGCTACAGTGTTATGTAACTCCCAGAGAAAACCCAGAAGTGATGTTATACCTACTTAGGAATCACCCGAAACTCTATCATTGTACCATATGGTTTCTGGTAATTCCTAGAGAGGCATGACATCACTTTGGGGTTTCCCCTGGACATAGAATCATAGAGTTGGAAGGGACCTCCATGGTCATCCAGTCCAACCCCCTACACAATGCAGAGAATTCACAAACACCCCCCACCCCCAGTGACCCCTGTTCTATGCCTAGAAGATGGCAAAAAACCTCCAGGATCCCAGGCCAAATTGGCCTGGAAAAAATCTTCCCCAAAGCGGTGGTCAGCATTTCCCTGGGCATGCAAGAAAGGACCACGAGAACTAAGTTCCAATGCAACCCTTCCTGCCCTCCCTCTCATGATCTGCCTAAGTTCACAGAATCAGCATTGCTGTCAGATGGCCATCTAGCCTCTGCTTAAAAACCTCCAAAGAAGGAGAGCCCATCACCTCCCAAGGAAGTCTGTTCCACTGAGGAACCACTCTAACCATCAGAAAGTTCTTTCTAATGTTTAGCCGAAAACCCTTGATTTAAGATGGTTAACATAGCACTTCTCAGTTGTCTCCAGGCGATACATACCAAGCTCCTTCAACCTTTCCTCATAGGACTTGGTCTCCAGACCCCTCACCATCTTCATTGCCCTCCTCTGGATACATTCCAGATTGTCTATATCTTTCTTAAATTGTAGTGCCCCCAAATGAACACAATACTCTAGGTGAGGTCTAACCAGAGCAGAGTAAAGTGATATCACCACTACGCATAATCAGGACATGATACTTCTGTTGATGCAGCCCCAAATTGCATTTGCCTTTTTAGCTATTGCCTCACACTGCTGACTCATGTTCAGTGTATGGTCTACTAAGACCCCTAGATCCTTTTCACATATACTACTGCCAAGACAAGTCTCCCCATCCTATAATTATGCATTTGATTTTTCCTACCTAAATGCAGAACTTTACATTTATCCTAGTTAAAATTCATTTGATTTGTTTTAGCCCAGTTTTTCAGCCTGTCAAGGTCATCCTTGTATTCTGACTCTGTCTTCTACTGTATTTGCTACCCCTCTTAATTTAGTATCATCTGCAGATTTAATAAGCATTCAAGATAAACTATGTCTACAGCATTCCCCTGATCCAGCAAGGTAGTAAATTTCTCAAAAAAAGAGATAAGGTTAGTCTGACATCACTTGTTCTTGAGAAACCTATGCTGGCTCTTAGTAATCACAGCCATCCTTTCTAAATGCTTGACTGACTGTTTGATGATTCTAAAAAATTTCCAGATATAGACATCAAGCTGACAGGTTAGTAGTTACCTGGAGCCTCCTTTTTTCCCTTCTTGAAGATGGGGACGACATTTGCTTGCCTCCAGTCTCCCAGATTCCCACTAGTTGCCAGTGATTGGCTGGCAACCATAACAACAGGAAACACCACTGCATTCATCCTTGCACATCCCTGCCCTTAAACTTCAAGAAGTGACAGGCTATAAAGCTGGTTCCATCTAGACTTTTAAGAGTGGCCTCTTTCAGTGCACATCCCAGCAAGGCTGCTTTTCTCAGGTTCACAGCTTTCCTCACTCAGCTCACTAGTCTTCATGTGACTCACAATTTCGCATCCACTTTGTAGTGGTAAAATGGATTTTCTTCACTTTTGATTTTACCTTTTTCGTTATTTAATATTATTGTGTATGACTTGCCCCCATAGTCTTTCTTAAACTCATCTAATTTGCTCCTTAGTGATAAGGTAGTAAACCTAAAGCAGCTATATAAAATATGATACACATCTCACATATTAAGTCATATTAATAGTAGGTTTATTAATTATACAGAAAACTACAGCATAGTGTCAGTATTGTCAGTGCAACTAATGTTAAGGATCCATCCTGGATTAGTGCGAAATATAACTGGGCTTAAGCAGTGTCATTCTAGAATTATACGACATGGTGCTTCAGACCTAGAAATATTTCCATAAGAACAATATATAAAGAGGGCAGATTCTACTGGTGGACTGCAATTTTTCATGCTAGTTTACCCCCAGTTGCTCCTTGGATCTTGTCTCATTTATCATGTTAATTGGGCAGCTGAAATGCCAGTCCATACAGAATTTCTGCACCTCTGTCAATGGACATCTATACATTAGATATGATTTCTTTTTGAGTGAGCTCATTTTAAAGCACTCAGAAATTGTTTTTAATATACCAGCCGAAGTAAGGTTAACAAAACACATTCTGGCAGCATTTTGTTTATTGTACTTTAAAACGCCATAAATGGAAAGTCAGTTCTCATTAGACTGTAAGCACTCTGAAGTCATGATACAACTATCATATTTTAAAGGAGTGTTTATGCTAATGCCTTACTTCACATTATATTCCTGGAAGGTTTACTAGCATTTCATGTTCACTTTACATTGTGTGGTTGTCCTATTCAAATGCCAGAGCATTTCTCCTGTGGTGAGAAAGAATATAAAAAAGAATTAGTTGGATTAATTTAGGTCTTCATAGTTGTCAGCAGAGATTGGTTTCCTTCTGTCTAATATAGGTCCCTTCCACATACACCTATTTGCCACGCTAGAGAGACGATTCATTAATGGATCAAACTGGCGCAATCACACCAGCACATCTGGGAAGCGTCCCGCAACCGTCATCTAGCCGTTGCAAACCATTTTGATCCAGTGGGGAATCGTAGTAAAAAACTACTAGTGAAACTCCAGTATCAAATGGTTTGCTGTGGCTCACAGCCAGTGTTTCCCCGTGTGTGGCAGAAGTGTGGTGTCGCAGATAGCATGATCACATGTTATCTCAATGAGACGCTGTTTCCCCCCCTTTTCCATGTGCGCATCATCTAAAGCCCTTGGGGGGGGGAAAGTAAAGCATTGATTCCTCCTTCCCCCCTTGCAGCAATTCATCGATCCCCCATTTAAGCGCCTCAGAAACCCACCACACAGAAAACCCCCCACTCACCCGCGGTTGTGTCTGATCATGCAGTGGCGGTTTGCCCCAGCATGTCCATGGAGCTGTGTGATCACGCAACTGCAGGGCAAATTGCTCCAGAGCAAAAAAGCCTTGATACCCCTCTGGATTATCTCACTCGTGTGGAAGGGACCATGGTATACCTAAGTTTGCCTTTTTGGAAAAACAACATAAAGTCACCAGATCTTCAAATTCCATGTTTTTTTCTAGACTTTTGTTTGGCAGAAGATCAAGACAAAGATTGAGCTACAGTGCCATGGAATACCAAAATAATTGCATAATGTTGAAGAACAATTATAAAAAAAACCACTTGGTTTTTACATACATATGTTTGCTTATGGATAAATATTATGAATATGATCCAAATTAATGTTAGGAAGGCATTAATGTTAGATATATCCACAAGAGAATTCCAGTGTTCCTTTTAAATGAAATCTAGAATTCCAGCCTTCAGAGGCAGAACTTTTCTATCATACATCATCTCATACTCCATGCTTTTCAAAAGTATCAGGTCACAGTCATTTGCCTGCCATTAAGTGTTCAATAACAGGGGTGTGCACAAAAATCAGTATTTTTCGGGTTCGGGTAAACCAAGCCTGAGAAATATTGTTATATACCAACATTCCCAAATCCCAGTATCGGTATGATATTGGGATTCAGGAAAAATCAATATTGCTGAATATATTCAGCACCATTATACTCTGTGGGAAAAGTCCCATAGAGTATAATAGAATTGGAGCCTTTCCTTCCCCAGCCGCCCTACCTTTGGTCAGTTTGACTCCCTGCCAATCAGTTGGGGGGTGAAATTGACCAGTGGAAGCAGCTATGTGGCTGGAGAAGGGAAGACTTAACAGAGAGGCATGTTTAAAAGCCCCCTTTCTTCCCCAGCCCACCTCCCAGGACTGGCTTTCCAAGGTGCCCCACAACTGCAGGATCAGCTTCCCCAGGCATTCCACAGCTGTGGGGCACCCAAGGAAGCCAAATGAAGGCTGTTTTAAACTGCCTTCCCTCTAGGTGTTCATTGGCTGTGGGACACCTGGGGAAACCCTCCCAGGATCCCTCCCACCCAACAGAAATCTTAACTCTTTCAAATAAATATTAGTTGATTAATCATATACATTTTAATCAACCATCAACTAAATTTACAAAAATGTGTATATGAGTAAAACAGTGTTTTGTTTTGTTTTTTAAACCACATACTGTAATCTCTCACTATTCACAGGGAATCCATTGTCAGGATAATGATGAATGGCAAAATCCATTAATACTGGGAAGAAGGAGTCTGCTGCCTCTCAATAGCAAGACAACCAAATTTCCTCACTTTTTGTCTTTTTAAAAAATATTTAAATAATTACAAAAATCAAGAAATACCACCAATTAACTCCTTGTTTCCTGCAAAATTTAAATATGTAATTATGATCATGGCATGGTGGGAGTAAAAACTGTCTGGAGACCACATCACATGAACAGTCTGTGAAGCACAAATAATTGAAACTACAAGTCAGGAATCCATGAAAGGTAAGGGTCTACTGTACTTTGTTTTTGGGTAATGTATATTTATATATCTTCAGGTAGGTAGCTATGTTGATCAGAAACAATAGAACAAAAGTTTGAGTCCAGTGGCACCTTTAAGACCAACAAAGTTTATTTCTGGGTATAAGCTTTCATGTGCATGCATTGTTATATTGTATATCATTGTGTATCAACTACTCAAATATCTTATGTTCTAATAGTGAAGTAAGGATCTCTTTAAATACTTAAATCCGGTGACTAGAACTGTGAATGTGCAATACAGATCTTTCTACAAACCTGAAAAGGGCCCTAAGGTGACAGAAAAATGGAAAATCTAAAAAAAAGTTTATTGGACAGCTTAAAAAAAATAAAAAAAATGTTAAATGGAGCACCCGTAGCTTTAATCAGTTGATAACCTCAGTGACTGTTGTTAGGCAACCACAGCATTCCACGCTTGGCTCTATCAGTAAAAGGCAGGGGGAGGGCCCTTCTAGCTCTATTTTGGCCTATGAGGGAGAACTCACTGGGGCCACGCATATCTAGGGTTGCCAGGCCCAGGTTGGGAAATTCATGGAGATTTTGTGATGAAGTCTTAGGAATGCAGGATTTGGGGAGGCGAGAGGCCTCAGCATGGTATAATGCCACAAAGTCCACCCTCCAAAGCAGCCATTTTCTCCAGGGAGACACCTGGTGTCACCTGACTAGGGATGGGCACAAACAATGTTTCTGCAGTTCGATTTGATTTGTGGTTTGTGGCTGAACTACAAACCAAACCACTAACCGATATGCCGGTTCACAAACTGAACTGGTTCATATTGGTTTGTGAGCCATTTAAAGTTTAAACCCCTGGTTTTTGCTCCCCATTGCTTGTTGCAGGGAATTGAAAGCAGTGGTTCAAATGGATCCTAGCTTTCTGGGAGTGGTTTAAAAGGCTCTCTGCTTTCTGAACTAAATAAAGAATAAATATAGGTGAAGATGGGAGGCAGATAATGGTAGCTTGGTGAATGGCTGAGAAGATAATGAGGCAGGGAGAGGATATGGGAATTGACAAGAAGAGGGAAAGAGGTTAAAAAATTCCTACAAATCTTGAGGGCAAGCCTGGGGAGGGTGGGGTTTGAGAAGGCGAGGGACCTTAGAGGGGTCTAATGCCATAGAGTTCACCCTCCAAAGCATCCATTTTCTTCAGGGGAACTAGGGTTGCCAACCTCTGGGGGGTGCTGGAGATCACCCAGAATTACAACTGCTTTCCAGATGACTGGAGAAAATGGATGCTTTGGAGGGAGCTTTATGGCATTATATCCTGCTGAGACTGCTTCCATCTCCAAACCTCACCCTCCCAAGGCTCTATCCCCAAATATATAGGGATTTCCCAGCCTCGATCTGGCAACCACAAAGGGAACTGATCTCTGTAGCTGGGAGATCTGTTGTGATTCCAGGTTGGCAGTCCTAGAAGGAGAGAAGGAAACAGGAAAAGGGAGAGGCTATGGGGCTTTCAGGAAAGAGGATGAGGAAATAGTGGGAGAGGAGGAAGTGAGATACCTCCCACAAGTCCTTGCAGGTTCCCACTTCTTACTTATAATTGTTTCAGAAGCTGTAAAAAAAAAAGAAATTAGAATTACAAGGTTGGGAAATCCCTGTATTAATACTTCAACTATGAAAATGTTAAAACGAAATGCCATTGAATATGATATAAAGATGTTAGTCATTCCATTTTGAAAATATTCAGATATCCTAAGAATATTGGAAAAATATTTAATGTTAAAACTCACTAAAGGGGATTTTGAAGAAAACTGCAGGGAACAAATTCATTTATGTTCTAGAAAATCCTGGCCCAGAGAACATGTTAAATGCTGAAGGTAAGGAATATGCGGCAATACTGGGCAAGACAGAGTTTGCTTTCTTCACTCCATTTCTAATTGTATATTTTCACCTCCATGAGTCTCTTAGGAAATTATCATCATACTGGGCCATTACATTTCACTGAGGCCAATCATAATACAGTAGCCAAATCAAAGTTTTGCACATTAATAGGAGAATAATAATAATTTCTAGTTTGAGTATTTGAATGGTTTTATTTAATCCTACCTTTGTTTTCCTTTGTAGTCCATTGTCCAATCTTATATACAAGTATCAGATAGTTTTCTGAAGTAGTAATAGTTAGGTCTTTCTTGCTTTCCTCTCTCCTTTCTTCCTTACCACTTTTATAAAATACTACTTGGGTTTGTCAGACAAGATTTACTTTTCATAAAGCCATGATGACTAGGATTCTGTCAGCTCATGTTTCTCCAGATGTTTTGTGATCTCATCCCTTAATAATGTCTCAGGGAACTTGCCTACCACTAAGGCCAAGGCTAACTGGTCTATAATTTGTTGTCTCTTGCCACCTTAAATGGCTCCCTGGCTGACCAACTGGCCCCAGCAGCAAGTTCAGCCAGAGTGAACTATTCATATATAAGTAAATATTCCAATAGCTGCTCAGAAGTTGCATTCAGAGGAATCTGCTTTCCTGCAATGGCCACAATGTCTAAAATGGTGTACATGATCTAATAGTCCTGTGCAAACTATTCCCAAGCTTCAGCTCAGAAGGACCAATATAAAGACTTAAAAGCTGGTGCAATGAAAACTCCTTGTTCAGGCACTGGGCCTCAGCTTTACAGCTAGCATTAGAGTTGACCCTGGCAGAGCTGAACAGAACCTTTACCTTGGCTAGTCAGTCTTTCTTGTTCTATGACAATAAGGACTAAAACAGGACAGTCAGGTAAAAGGATAATCTTTTGGTGTGGCATCCTCTGGGTTTGACTGGCACATGTCCATTGTAAAGACTGGCTATCACACGTATAGTCTAGTGAGTATAGGGATACAGTGCAGGTACATCCTTGCTTCATTTTATATTGCCACATCAGATCTGTTGCTAAGCACACTGCCCTGAAGTAGGTTCCATAGAAAAAAATGGAGCTTACTTCTACAATAATCTGTTTAGTCAGACAGGGCAGTGCTTTATTAATTACAAAGCCAATTTCAGCAGAATAAACAATAATTTTCTTGTAGCAATAATAATTTTATCCTACATTGTAATTATGTTGGAAAAATGCTTTTCTGAATGTATTTACAATTTCCAAATGGGTATTTAATATTTCTGCTACTGTTTGCTTATATAAAGCAAGTTCAACAAGTCGGAGTCTTGCTAGAACTTAGCTGCAGGCCAATCAAAACTGCAGTTCATAGATGCAGAAGCAGAAATCCCTATACGCAGCTATAAATCTTTTATTCCATTTTAAAACATGAAGTGTGTAATATATTTGCTTTTAACTTTCCATTTAGTAGTATTTGCACAATGAATGAAATAATCAAAGCAACAAAACTGTATTAGGCTTTTAACCCATAAGCTGTCCTTTAAAGCCACTTGGGAGATATCTGCACAAATTCTCCTGCATAAACCCTACTGACATGAATGGGAACTGTGGAAAGGTTTAGTTGCATTTTTGCAGCATTTCCATCCTCTTTGTTTCGTCTACACATGAAAAGTTAACAAAAGCCTGTGCTCTGTGATCCACCCAGATGGATGGATGGCCCAGGCCAGCCTGAATCTTATCATATCTCAGAAACTAAGCAGGGATTGCCCTGATTACTACTTGGATGGAAGACCACCACGGATGTCTAAGGTTGCCACACCTTGAAAACCCTATGAAGCAGCATGTCAGCTGTGACTTGACTGTATTTTCCTTATAAAAAATATTCTATAACAACAAATAAAAAATGTAGAAACAAATGTTACACTTGGCATAAATCATATACATTACTTAGCCTTTAAACAAGTAATAATATTCCAAATATTCATGTTATCTGGTTATTTAAAACATTTACATCCCACCTAATTTCTTTGGACTCGAGGCAACTAAAAAATGTACAACAAGTTGCAAAGGTGTTAAACATAAAAGTCCATTAAAAGATAAAAATATATAAAGACTTTTCAAAAATCCAGATTTAAACACAAACACCTAAATCTGCTGAATGCCCTCTGAAACCTATCTTGCATGCCTTCCTAAATGAAGCCAGTGAAGATACCCTCTGCCCCCACTCTGGTAAGCCATTCCAGGGGACTGGACCTGCCACAGAGAAATCCTGCAACCTAGTTGTTGCTGACAGGACAATTCTTAAAAAAAGCACTGCAAGGAGAATGCACGCTGAGGAAAATAACTTGTAATGTTGGCAACCTCCATGTGGGGTCTAGCGATCTCCTGGAATTATAACTAATCTCCACACTACAGAGTTTGGTGAAAATCAATGTTTTGGAAACATTACACCTTGCTGAAGTCCCTTCCCTCCCCAAACTCATCCCCAGAATGTGTTGCCACACCTCAAAAAAGTTATTATAGCACTGGAAAAAGTTCAGAAAAGGGCAACTAGAATGATAAAAGGGTTGGAACACTTTCCCTATGAAGAAAGGTTAAAGTGCTTGGGGCTCTTTAGCTTGGTGAAATGATGGCTGAGGGGTGATATGATCGAGGTTTACAAGATTATGCAAGGGATAGAGCAGGTAGAGAAAGAGGTACTTTTCTCCCTTTCTCACAAGACAAGAACTCGTGGGCACTCCATAAAATTGCTGAGCAGTCGGGTTAGAACAGATAAAAGGAAGTACTTCTTCACCCAAAGAGTGATTAACACATGAAATTCACTGCCACAGGAGGTGGTGGTGGCTACAAGCATGGAAAGCTTCAAGAGGGAATTAGATAAACATATGGAGCAGAGGTCCATCAGTGGCTATTAGCCACAAAGTATAGATAGGAACTCTCAATCTGGGGCAAGTGATGCACTGTATTCTTGGTGCTTGGGGGGCAAGAGTGGGAGGGTTTCTAGTGTCCTGGCCCCACTGCTGGACCTCCTGATGGCACCTGGTATTTTTGACCACTGTGTGACAGTGTTGGACTGGATGGGCCATTGGCCTGTTCCAACATTGGCTTCTCTTATGTTGTTATTTAGGATGCACCCCTAAATTGGCAACCTTGGTAACTGTTGCATGATGATTTACCAGGAGATGCAGCTCAATAAGGGCCCCAGGCTGTGAAGAGCTTTAAAGTTAATGATCAGCAGTATGACCTGGATCTAGAAGCAAATAGGTAGCCAGTTCTCATGTCTGCATCTTCCACTACCATGGGGACAACTTACTGCACTTGCACTCCACTGGGGATTGGCCACTTGCCAGCTGATTGCCCCCTTGTCTTAAAATAACATGTTTGAATGGTGAACGTCCAAGTGGTACAGAGAACATGACATATATACTCTTAGCAAAGTGACAGATTGAGCAAAAGATCTAAAAGAAAAGTGTGAACATGCTATTCCTCTGTCCTTCACTCCATACTCCATACATGCCCTAAATAATGCTATTCTAAGGTAGACTATTTAATTTAGAAGTTAAAGTGGTTCTAAACATTCCCATTACCTTGGTGTCTGTGTTTAGGCGTGCAGCCCACCGCATGGCAATTGCCACCTTCTGCAGGTGCTCAGGTGGAAAACCTTTCTCCTCCTAGATGGAATCAAGCAGAAAGAAACCCTTCCCTCTGTGCCAAAGAGTTTTATTATCTCTCTTTCTTCCTACCCCTGAGGATCAAATAAACTTTTTTCTGAAATCTTCAGTAAGTTTTCCTGAATTCTTTCTAGCACCCAGGTCTTCCACATCTCTGTTCCCTGCTCAGGGTCACCTTGAAGCTGGAGGGGTGAGCTGACCATTTCATTGTATCCAGCCAGGGAACAATTACCATTTCTAAAGTTTGGCTGGGTGAATCTGGAGAGCAATTGACCTCCCCTTTCCTGCCTTCTCTACTAGGAGAGAGCAATGTGAATGTTTTGCAACCATCAGACAAACCTTAATTTTTTTTTGACAAACACTAGTTTCATCACCTTTGCTCTAGCCATGTGCATCTGAAGGTGGAGGAGGGAGTACACGAGGATGGTAATGGAAAATAAACCGGGATTAAACCAGGATGTCTGCATCTGTACATTCAACAACATCATACTTATGGTTAATAAACCAAGTTCCACTGTAGCTTTATATTATGGTTTGATAGACCCTATGTAACCACAGTTAGAAAGAGCTGTGTTTCAATACTCACACTAAGCATAGTTAGATTAATTAAATTTGTTTCCCATTATGTCTGAACTACGTCGTCATGTTGGAAACTCTGGAAAAACAGTATTTGAACATTTATATAGGATATGGAAATCTGTAATCAAAGACATAGGCTTTTGATCCCAGAGCACAGAAACTAACTAGACTTGTTAATAATTTTGCCTGATATCACTATATAAAATCTCCCTACAGATGCATGTAATAATGCCAATATCTACTGCAAGCTAAGAAATTATATCAAATCTGGCCTTTATCTGCTAACAAATATGCTGGCTGGAAAAATGTACTGCCAAATATTTCACTTGAATGAACAACTGGTGATTTTAAAATAGATATATGTGTCACCCAAAAGAAATATTAATTTAGGACCTACATTTTGTAAAACTGCAATTCTGAACTCTATACTTTGAGAAGAAAGGTTACCTGTAGTTCAGAATACTACGAGGAATGTGAGATTTGTTTTCCAACCAGCTCTATGCTATATTCTTTGGAATGAACTGCAATTTGAACACAACAAAATTAATATAATATCACAGGTATCCAGAAAGAAAGTGGGAGACCAATCCTTCTTATAACAATGATCACTGAAACCAGATGTAGCATTATTGAAAGCTCAGAGTTGGCAACACTGTTAGAAAATTAAGCCACATTTCTTTCTCCAGTCTCATATTAATCAGAGGATGCAGTCCAGTTCCCATTTAAGTCATGCAAGAGTTTTCTATGATAAGCCTGCAAAGATCATTATGGCTGGACTGCAGTGCTCAGATTAACTTGGAAATACATCTCGTTGAATTTAGTGGAACAATGGAGTAACTATGCATAGAACCAGTTTTAAAGTCTGGTTTTTAACATGCAGCAACCATCCAAACAGTGCCCCACTTATAATGGGGCAATCAGAAAACTTCTTGTTTCTTTCATTGCTAGTAAAATAACTCTTTGTATATCAATTAAACTGCTTGAAGAAACTATCCTTTCCATCTAATTCCAGGGTAACAATGGAAGCACTAAACCAGTGTCAAGCACTGCTTTAAAAAATGGATGAGGGTGAGCTAACAGGAATTTAACCAAGGCAAAATGGAAGCACTGTGGATTAGGAGTAAAGTTCATACAGTGTGAAATGCTATCTCTGAAGGAGCATTTTTTACATTTTTAGGGTGCTTTGCTTCATTTCTGTCCCCAGGTAACAGATGACAGGTAACTAATAATGTTTTTTACCATCTTAGCCTGACATGTCAGATACAGCCATTCCTGGAAAAATCAGACCTGGCCAAAGTCACATATATTTTAGTAACATCCAGACTGAACTACAGTAATGATCTGTTGAGGGGAAGATTTTTAAGAGTTCAGAACGTATAGTTGGCTTAAACTTCAGCAGTGAGAATATTAATTGGTGCTCACCATAATGAACATGTCAAGCCAACATTACATGGACTTCCAGCCTGGTTTTAATTTTTTTAAGCATAATGGCTTGGGTCCAGAGTACTGAAGGATCATGGTCCATCACCAATGCCAATACTTTTATGATCATATAAAGGAGCTTTACTATGAGAACCTATAATATCACAAACACTTTTAGTGGACAAATGCTTTCACCTCTGTTGCCTCCAAATTGTGGAACTCCTTCACTCCCAGGAAACACCAGGACAAGATTTCCAGTGTCTATTGAAGACATATCTTTTCCAAAGAGCCCTTGATTGATTTTTAGACTTGAACCCTGCCACCTGTTACATAACATCTAGAAGAAGAGAAGAGATTGGATTTATACCCCACCCTTCATTACCTGAAGGAGTCTCAGACCGGCTTACAATCTTCTTTCCCTTACCCTCCCCACAACAGACACCCTGTGAGGTAGGTGGGGCTGAGACAACTTTGACAGAAACTGCTGTTTTTCAAGAACAGCTGTGCCAGAACTATGGCTTGCCCAAGGTCATCCAGGTGCAAGTGGAGGAGTGGGAATCAAACTTGGCTCTCCCAGATGAGAGTCCGCACACTTAACCGCTACACCAAACTGGTATAATAAAACAATCTATAAATAAAGATAAAAAATACTTACAAAAACTTTAAATTACAATCTATAAGGCAGCACCCTAGCTTTGGCACCAGAATAAAACATAATCATTTGGCACCCAACACCAATACTCCAGACTGTTGTAAAAAAAAAAAAACACCAAAAAAAACCAGGCATGGCAAATAGATGGTAGATAACTGCTCTGGCAGAACATCCCACAGGACCCAGATGTCATCTGGCAGAGCATTCCATAAGACAGGAGCCACTATATTAAAAGCTCTTGCCCTTGTTGAGGACAGTCAAGCCACCTGTGGGTGGCTCACCACTAGCAAACCTTGTGAGGAAGAACACAGTTGTCGTGGACCAGCCAAGCCCAGCAAAGCAAAAGGACACTGAAGACTCCTCTGCGAAAGAATCAGCCAGCGGACCTGACCCCAATCCACAACCAGCAGCACATGTGTTGCCGGAGGAGGCAGTGTCATGGGTCAGTCAGGGTTTAGTGGTAGTGAGGACTCCTCAGAAGAGGACTCCTTAGTAGCCAGCCTTGAGTTAACAAAAGCTGAGCAGCAGAAAAAAGAGAGCAGCAGGCTTGTCAGGATTCGCAACCAATGGTGCATAGCCACTGACAATCTCCAGCCCGGATTCAGCAGATGAACCCCAGTTGACCATTCCCAGCCCGCCAGTATCACCCACACCCTTAAAGTGCCACAGATGGAGGCTGAGAACATAGCTAGAGACAAGATGGCAAAGTGCACACCTGGCCCAATGCCAGCTGCTCGCTGATAACAAAGATGACTAGTTTATTATTTATTATTTCAATTTATATCCCACCTTGCCAGACAAGCTGGCTTCTGAGTAGCTGGCTGGAAGCATGACCCTTAGGTATGGGGCTATAAAAACCAGCCAAGAGGGGCTGTTAGGTGTAGATGCCATGAGTATGATAGATACTGAGCTGTTGCTGTCTGACTTCTGGACCCCTAACCTTGGACTGAATGACTCTGCCTTACGTGTTGGGGGGAGCAGACATAGTTTTTTAGCCAGGAACCAGCACACTGGCCTCTCAGCCCCCCAGCCCTGAGCTGGCAACAGAAAGCCAGTTGTCAGTCAGTTCACACACACAACCCATCATCAAAGCCTTAGGAACACCCTAGGAGAATGAGGAGGAGAGACCTGCAAGACAGAAGGTGTAGTGCTCACTTGGCAGCACAAAACTGGCCCAGCACCAACAGTGAGGGTAAGTGTTTGCAGGAGCAGGACCAAGACAGCTGGCATGTGCATGATGTAATACAGGCTGCTGAGCAGTGTGGTGCTTAAAAGCAACAGAGAAAGGAGTGGCTGTGTGGAATCAACCTGTTTGATAGTTACTGACTTTGCTGCCTCTTCTCTGGATTGTCCTCTATGTTTCTGAGCCTGGCCTGTACCTTTGTATTCTTTCTCTCAGATTACCCTTCAGATTTGTAGCTGTGAGCATTGTCTTATCTTGTGCCTGAAACTTGGAACTGGATTTTGATGCCTGGCTGTGGAATTGCTCTACAAACACTGATGCCTGGAAACTGCAGTGATCTGCCTGCTTGGAGGATGCCGGCTAGCAGGACAGAAGTGTTCTTGGGGGGATGTGTAGGGAGAGGTGGTCCCATAGGTATGAAGGTCCAGGACTTTGCTTTTAGCATTGCTCAACATTGCTATCATGGTTTTATAGTTGCGGTTTTTATCTCTTTTGTGATCTGCTTTGGGCATGAAAGTTATCATTTGCTATATAAAGATTAATAATAATTTTAAGGGGGATTTGACAGATTTGGGGTGGATAACAGGCCAGCAATCTACAATAAATAGATTAGGGTTAAGCATACTGGAGAATGGTTAAAAAAAACTGCTGAAAAATAAGGCTGTGGGGAAAAGCAACAGTGTGTGAATGCATATCACTTTGGGCCCAGTTATTGATTATGGTCCCCTTCTGACTACTATGCTACATTATTGGATGTGTGCAAATGAGAACAGGAACAGAAAGCAGAGATTATGCACTGTGAAAACATATCTTACCACTTTCCAACCACCACCCATGCATGCCAGCCACCCACACACCCATATTAATATAAACTTAGGCTCCAAGAATGAATATAAGTTGGTATACAGTCTCTGTCTTAGATCAGCTTTCTATACAGAAATATGAAGTTTTGATAGCTCATACTGTTGAGCAGCCAACATTTTGGATGTATTTTCTAAGTACAGTACAATTATTTAAGTAATTGTTTTTGTACATATTGTACTACCTGCATGTATTTTTAATATTTTGTAGCTTATAGAGATATTTATCTGTCTCCATTTCATACAGATTTCAGGAGACTAATAGCAGCCAGCATGAAAACACTGCTGTTGTTTTGCATGCACCTTCATGCACTGATTGCATTTTTAATTTAACACTGCTCTCCCATTTCTACTGTGTTATCTATTCTTTACACAGAGTAAGAGTGTAATAGATTTGTTTTTGTTATTCTCCATATACTTTGAATTGTTTTTAGTAACACAGACTGCATAAAATGTGATATAGGAAGCAGTCTGAGACAATAGATGTCCTTGATGCAAAGACTATTAGTGCTTGAAGCTCTAAAACTGTTTCACATCGACAAGGCCAGAGGCACTGAAAGTGAGTGGACAAGATCACTTAATTTCATAGAATCATAGAGTTGGAAGGGACCAGCAGGACCAACCCCCTGCACAATGCAGGAAATTCACATCTATCCCCCCCACACCCCTGCTCCATGCCCAGAAGATGGCGGGGGGGATAAACAAAAAAACCCTCCAGGATCCCTGGCCAAACTGGCCTGGAGAAAATTGTTTCCTGACCCCAAAGAGGCACTTGGCATTTCCTTGGGCATGTAAGAAAGGGCCACGAGAACTAAGCATTGATGCAACCCTGCCTGCCCGCCCTCCCTCTCATAATCTGCCAAAGTTCACAGAATCAGCATCTAAATTATTTACTCCTTATGCTCTTTAACCATAGCATTATACTCAAAAACAGCTACCAACACATGCTTAAAGTCCTCTATTGCTGAAGCCCTTTATGCTACCTGAAAGGCCAGAGAGTTGGCAGACACTTAAGAGTTCACAGACATTCCAGGATACAGTGAGGGGGGGGCTCTAGCTGGATGGGCAAAATCATTAGAAACTCCACCCCCTTCCTGTATGATCTTTTTTGCCATGGGCATATATAACATTTGGAAGTGGTTTTTGAGAAAAGGAACTCTTTGTTACTGACAGAAAAGAAAGTTACAAGGTTAGATTATGTGTGAACCCTGTTGAAATCATTTGATATTTCATTTGGAGCAGAAAACTGCACAATGGATATGTTGTATACTCTCTTTTAAAAAATATCTGCAATAAATGATAGGCAAAAGGTTTTGAATTAACCTAATACTAGTACTGGGAGGGAAGGGAAGGGAGCATGGTATAGCCTGATCTCATCACATCTTGGAAGCTTAGCAGGGTTGGTACTTGGAAGGGGGACCGCCAAGGAAGACCCTGCAGAGGAAGGCAGTGGCAAACCACCTCTGCTTCTAGTTGCCTCGAAAGCCCCTTGCTGGGGTTGCCATAAGTCAGTTGATAGCACTTATGTACATAACACTATGATTATTAGATATTTTTTTATTATCAATCAAAATAATTATTTAAAGTTACTTTTTAAGGGATGCTCACTTAAATACATTTTTAAATAAAAGGTATCAAATAAATCCCAACAAAAGGATTTTAGCCAGACTTGCTCAAAATGTAGAATACAACAATAAGCAAATATGAGGAGCAAAGTCCTTACTTACGGCCTGTGAGTAACCAGAGGATCCTCTCACCATGCCATCTAGGGTTGCCAGGTCTGGGTTGGAAAATACCGGGAGACTTTGGGGGTGGATCCAGGAGAAGGCGGGGCTTGGGGAAGGGAGGGGCCTCAGCATGGTACCACCCTTCAAAGCAGCCATTTTCTCCAGGGGAGCTGAGCTCTGTCAGCTGGAGATCAGTTGTAAAAGCGGGAGATCCCCAGGCCCCACCTGGAGGCTGGCAACCCTAATGCCATCTGCTACTAGTACATTGATCTATGTTCAAGTGGTTGCTGGATCATGCAAAGGAATAATCATATGTCAGAGGAACAGCCTATCCATTACTTGTAAAGTCAGAACTTTCTGCACATTAAACATTTCACCAGGCAAATTCTAACATTCTTCACCTTGATTTATAACTGACAGACTCAGCTAGTAATCTTGGCTAATTCAAACCATTCTGCAATCAGAAGCTCAGTGTAAATAATGGCTTTACAATTGTTTAAACTAATAATTTCAAAGCATGAAAAATAGTTTCTGGTCTTGCTTCATCAATATAACATTTTAAACATGGCAGAGCAGGGTCAGCTACCACAAGCAAGTTTGCTTTAAAGGAAGAAATTCCTGATTAGAACTACATAACTCAGAGAACCATATTTCATGTGATAGCATCGGTCAATTAGCACATTCCCATATGTGCAAATGCATTAGCTGGCTAATATATTGTATTCACATTTTGTAAAATATGATCAGCATTTTAAACATGTGATTTCATAACTTGCTGCATGGAAGTAAAGGTAGCATGTTGACTAATAAGCAAAGCTGCTGACAATATTCAGTTTACATCTAGGGGGTAGTAGCTATTTCAAAGCTCTAGTTCTAACAAAACATCAAGCCTTCCGGTGAACATGAAGAAGTCCATCCTCTCTCTTCTGCCATGCATAGCAATGTATGATCCAGGTGCATCTTGAGATCCAGGGCCCACACACATTCCTGATGACTGAAAGGGAGGAAAACACACGAGCAGGTCATTGTGTGGTTATTCACATGGAAGCTCCAGTTAGATGTTTATGCTATCTTCAGGGGTAAGGTAAGGGCCAAACCACTTCTCCACCTGTGACTGCCTCAAGTGATGTATAAACCAGGATTAAGACAGTAATTTGGGAATGGACTGGATTCATATAAGAAACACATTTCCATGAAAAATACTGTCATTTCAAACCTTCCCAGCCAGGGCTAAATTACATTAGGCTAATGTCCTGCAGTTCTCTAACCTATAAATTATGTCTTTTCCAATATTCATACATAAAGGCACATATACACATTCTTTAAACTTTTCTCCAAATCCTCTCCTGTCTCTTAAATCCTCTTCTCAACAGCATTCTGTTCCTCATCCTGGCCAGGCTACAGTTATTCCTGTTTTCCCACCCGCTCTCTTTTCTTCAGCATTAGCACTGATTCTTACCATAGTCTCAACTGGAGATGACCTTTTATGTTGGGGAGGTTTACTAAGTTAAATGAAGGGAAAGAGGAAAGAGAGTTGTTTAATCCAATGGAAAAATGGTTTCCTTTCCTAGATGCAATGGCTAAAGATAGGGAAAAGAGTGAAACATGGTCACACTATAAATATTGGTCGCTTACTAACTGGTCTTAATATTGATGAAGTTAAGTTTGTAAAGAGTGTAAGTTTTAAAAAGAGATTGTATAACTCATTTACGGGGATTTAAATAATATATTTATATCTAAAGTTCTTTGTTCTACTGTTTATTTTGAATTGTATTAAAGAAGATAATATTAATAAAAAGATATTTTTTAAAAAAACTGGAGATGACCTGAGAAAGTTCAAGGTGCAGGAAGGGTGGAATCTTCATTCTGTGAGGAATACTTATAGCATAGCAGTTGCCCCTTTTTCAACGTATGTAATAGTCTGACGTTTGTATTATAGGATTTACCTGGATTTACCACAGTCCTATCCAGTTCCCCCCCTTACACCTCCTAGGTTTTTCTCCATGCAGGTCCCATGATCCCTAGTCAGATGGGGTTTCACCAGCAGAAAAGCTCTTTGGATCCAACCCATTATGAAAGAAGAATATGCCAAGAAATTCAGTTACATGTGGATAAGGAAATGAAAATTATTTAACCCTAATATCAGTATTCTTAGGAGGCTGAATCTCACATTAACAGTAGACTATGAGTGTTTGCAAGTCTTCAGTTTTTAAATATCCATTTGCCTGATTGCTATGGCATGTATGTATTACCTCTAGTCAATCAGGCAAGACAAGTTTACATTTTTTTTGCTTTTTGGCCACAGATGATTGACAAGACATGTGTGATATGTAAGCTAGTGACAGCACTGGTGTTCTAATGACTATAATGAACTTGAGAGCCTTGCAACATAATGGACAAAAGCTTTGATTTTGTGACCCTGACAATACAGTCTCATGCTTAGCAGCATTGCCTGGAATTGATGTAACCCATTTTGTTACTAAATGTGGATCCAAAGGTGATTGTTGCACCTATATTAATCTGTTGCTCTAAGAGAAAATTAGCTACCATTACATATTCTGCAATTCCATTTAGATGATTTATGTGGCGAATGTCCTGGCATCCACCGCAAGCATAAATCAGCCAATGTATGAAAATCTTTGGAAAGAGGAAATGTAAGATTTATGTGCAGCTCTGCTCACTAGTCACACAGCCTTTTAACAGTAAAAGATGTTCTCTAATCCATTTTAGAGACATTAGCTTTTTCCTTTCAGGGTTTTAAAAACACAGCTCCATATATTAAAACTCTATTCTCATTAATCTTCTAAGTGTGCCTCAGAAATACTCCACAATGCATGCATTGCCAAACAATGTTAAAACAACAGCACCACTCAAATACAACCAAAATAAATTTGGTTCACAAAGCACAAGAAATAGCTATTACATATTTGTCGGATGATAGCTGTTTCAGGCCAGTAGCAAGATCCTGAAAAGAGAATATGGATCAATTGTACATTGATAACTGCTGCTAATTAGATATCTGTGTCTAGATGCTGGGGCTTCTTGGAAATGGTGGGGATAAAGACCTACGGATGTACTCCTGTCCTGAGCACTCTTACTTGAGAGTAATTCTCATTGAAGCCTCAAATTTGGAAGCGAACATGCACAGGATCAAGTTGTAAAACATATTATAAAGCAGGGGTCATTTCGTAGAAAAAGAGGTGCAGGAGCTCATTAGCATAACTCATTTGCATAACTCATTTGCATATGCCACACCCCCTAATATACCAGAAGTGTGTCAGAAGGCAACACCCACCCCTCAGGCTCCACTCCACAGGTGAATGAAACTGACCTGCTCTTCCTCCATTCCCTTCCCCATCCAATACTTTGTGCAATAAAAATAAGCGTAAAGAACACACCCTCATTCTCTTCCTGCTCCCTTGAAACCACCAGGTTTCAAGTACACTTGAGATACCCAGGACATGTGCATCACCCATCCCTTCCCTTCCTCACAACAAGACACCCTGTGAGGTAGGTGGGGCTGAAAGAGGTCTTTTGAGAACTGCTCATGAGAGAACAGCTCTGAGAGAACTTGTGACTGCCCCAAGGTCACACCAGCAGCTGCATGTGGAGGAGTGGGGAATCAAACCCGGTTCTCCCAGATTAGAGTCCAACTCCTGACCACTACACCAAACTGATGGGGTGGAAGCTGCTGAAGGGTTGGTGAAATTTCTCCAGTACTTATGTGCCATGTGCCCAGATAAAAAATGATATACTTAGAAAATTTATATGCCACCTTGAGCAAGTCTCTGGAAAAGCAGCAAACAGTCATAAAAGGAACAATGATAAAATTATCAATATTAAAACAAAACATTAAAAACAATAAAGACCCTAGCAGGGCTTTCCCTGGGGCGCTGCGCCTCTGCATTGCTCGGGGAAGCCGAGGAGGGGGCGGAGCTTGGTCATGTGCCCGCCCCCTGGGCTCCTCACTCCCGGAGCTGCGCTCCTGTGCGCTCCCGCTCCAATGGACCCCTGTTATAAAGTAATACAATATGGGAGTTGGACTACTTGCTTTGTGATGTTTCCTGCTATTGTTCCCCAAATGCACTTGTTGCCTGGTGTGCCAGTGCCCAATAATGAACACAGACAGTTGAGATTCAAAAACAAACAAACCAGACAAGAATTTTATTGCAACAAAAGGAGATCCTCAGGCAGCAAAAGATCCCAATAAGTCTGAAGCTGTTGTCTCTATGATTAGTTTTCATAACTTTTGCTGTGAGTGGATCTTCAGACATGCACAGATGTCTGGTATGACGTAGTTCTTGTTTTCCTGGAATAACATTGCCCAGCAGACATACATATAGTTTCTCCTTGTGAACGTTTTCTGTTTTCTTCTTGTAAGCATTTTTTGTTTTCGTGGTTCTATGGTCTGGGACTGTCCAGTTCCAGTTCCTCAAAACAGTTTGCCAGACATTCGCTTTGTCTGTGACCCATTCACTTGGCCTTTACCCAGTTCCCACATCCTCTTTCCCCTCACCAGATGCTGGCACTCTGGGTGATGTCTCTTTGCTTGAGTTGCATGCGATGAAATATTTTTAGTTTCCCAGCAGAGAGATACATTCTGGCTTTTAATAAAAGTTGTGTTAGATAGTTTGCCTTGTTACTGTAAGATTTTACCTGAAATATAAGCATTGCTACCCTGCTCATCACTATTGAACAAGGATTATTGTATTGTTTTTGTACTTTGCTTTTTGTTGGAAAGCACACAATTTCTGCCTAGTGATAGAAAAGGCAGGTCTCATGAACACAGGTTTCAGTACGCAGGGGATGTGGCAGGAACTGGAGTTATATGAGTACTGAAAATAGGGTAACGGGGTATGGAAGGACTCACTATTTTGCCTCCAGGGCACAGGATAATACAAGCCCACTTGTATGCTTAATGTAAACCTAAAAACCTCATAGAATTCAGCAGATTTTTCTTAGGTGGATTCTGCTAGTCTTGCTGTGTCTAAATGTCATTGTGTTTTTTATAATAAGAGACTTGTGTTCTGTGGCCCTAGCTGGTGGTTTTATCTTTCACAAGGGAAATAACACAAGAATGATGATAAATTGTCTAATAATTGTGCTTGTAGAAATCCACAAGCCGAGCAGAATGGATATTTTTAAATTAGAAAATGGAGTTGGGGATTAATGGGCGAAGGGGCTGTATTTTTGGAAGAGACTGTCTGGAATGTTAATACTGGCTTCCTCCTTTCAAGCAAGTTACCAAATGGTGAGAATATTTACACTGCAACCATATTACATAGTGAAGACTTTGGGGGCAGTTAAGATCCACAATAACTTTTGTTATAATATAGGGTAGTGCTAAGCTTTCTGTAGATGCAAAGTTCGTGCAAGGTGGGATCTTGCCAGCCATGCATATCACGAGCACTGTCCTCATGATGCACCTGATACATGCAGTTGGTATGTCATTTTCCACTATGTACTGCCTTCATTGACTCAAACCAGAACCCTAAAATATCAGTGCAATCCTCAACAGATGTGTCAGCAATCTAAGCCCACTGAAGTCCTTGCTAAAATGTTAGCCATTTAAAAGTATTCTGTCCACTCCAGTCTCCCCTTGCTGCTGGAGACAGTTGCTAGAAATGAGAAGCTGTATGCTGAGGAGTAAAGGAACAGTTCTCAAGAACCAGAGTGCAGACTTGTCCTCATCAGGCAAAGAGACCAGATGAGGAGGTGGCTAAGCACCTGACATTACCACAGAACCCCAGAAGAAAGCAGTGGAGACATCTCCAGGAACCCCTTTTGATGTGCAAGAGGCGCTCCAGGAGGACGTCAACTCTCTCACCCTGGGATATAGCCCAGACTTTTTACTTAAAGACCCTGAATCCCTGACCTGCATAGCCCAGGCTAGCCCAGTCTCATCAGATCTTGGAAGCTAAGCAGGGTCATCCCTCACCAGTATTTGGATGAGAGACCACCAAGGAATACCAGGGTCAAAACACAGAGGCAGGAAATGGCAAATCACCTCCACAGGATTGCCACAAGTCACCTGTGACTTGAATGACACTTTCCACCACCAGGATCCCAAATCTGATATCCCAGAAAGAAGTACTAGGTACATGGCTCCAGAGTAGCACATAAAAAATGATTTACATCATTATAGAGATTTATTTCACAGTGCTGATGCCAAACATTAAATACTAGTATGTGAGAAATCAATTAGAGGTATTCACATATCACAAAGTATCAGTCCAAATAATTGCACAGTAAGTTGGTAATTTAAAAATCTAACTTGGCAGTGATTTACTGAAAAATGTTGTAGATCTTCATAGTAATCAGCAAAGAGATGTTGATGGAATGGAGTGCCAGCTCTACTCCCATTTCAACGTTTTCTTCTTCAAGGCCAGCCTTTTACATTTCAATTGCAGTACATCAATAGCTTAAAATTAAAACAAAGTTTGCTGTCAAATAGTTGTAACTAGCCAAACACACGTATTTACTGCAGAATAACTCTAGTAACTCTAGCAAAATAGCCCATCTTTTTCACTTTTTTCCATAAGCCATGCATTGCTGTGGTGCAAGCATTATAGTAGTAGGAGATTGGATTTATACATCACCCTTTACTATTCAAAGGAGTTTCAGAGTGCCTTACAATTTCCTTTCCCTTCCTCTCCCTACAACAGACACCCTGTGAGGTAGGTGGGGCTAAGAGAGCTCTTTTGAGAACTGCTCTTGGGAGAACAGCTCTGAGAGAACTTGTGACTGACCCAAGGTCACACCAGCATACGAAGGAGTGGGGAATCAAACCCGGTTCTCCCAAATTAGAGTCCGCAGTCTTAACCACTACGCCAAACAGGCTCTCATACTACAGATTTTTTTCCCCAGAGCAAATTTGGATATTTAAGGTCTACCCTTTGCATTTTGCTATGGCTTACTGAAGACACAATTCTGTCTACAGACACAGCAGAACTTTTTCCTTCTAGCAAATCTACTCTCTTCTGAGTGACTTCTGCAACTTGGCACACTTCAGTGGCCTTTGCTAATATAAGACTTTGATTTCTAGAAACCCTCCTTTCATTTTGTAAACCTGTATACTTACAACAGTTTGATACCTTATTCATGAGTCACCCAGCTCTCCAAAGTTACATGTTTAACTATATTTTCTCAAATTAACAACAAAACCCTGAAAATTCTCTGCCATTTCTTGCTTTCTTGTATAAAAAAAAAAAATTTTCTCAGAAGCCTCATTTTTAGTTGGCATACAATGCTCCTCAAACTTGTGCATCACAGTATCATATTTAGACTCTTCATGTGCAGTCAGTGAAAATTATTAAACAAATCACCAACAAAGTTCAAAAATAGGTCTTCCTTCCTTTTACCTGGCTTCTCCAGAGCTCTGCTGTTTCCATGAACAAGTCAAGCTGCTGTCTGAATCCTCTACAGTTGTCTGCATCAAGATTTGAGAGATTTGGCATATTTGGAACTCAGCTCTATCCTTTCCAGCTTCACAACCATTTTGTAAATATACATTCTATGCCTGGTATCATGTGATGTTCTCCAACTGGTATATTATGCAGGAATCTTTATAATTACTTTATTAACATTATTAAATAGAGTACTTCATTTGTAGAAAGTCTTTTTGCTTGTTCTTCTGTGATAACAATACCCCCTTCCCTTAATCTTCCAATCCATCTCTTAAAGGAACCTTATCCTCATAAGCATCAGTAAAGTTCACTGAAATATTACTCAAAGAAAGCAGGAGAAAAACCGTAGATAACTGAAGTGGTTACAGGTAACTGAAAAGTTCATTACTCTAGAAGCCAATCCATGGAGATGAGTCAGAATAAACTGAAGAATGAAAGAATCTACTTGTAGTTGGTGAGGAGGCTCCAAATTATGTTTGCAGTGTTGAAGACTGCTTCTTTCCTCTTTTACATTTAGCCACTTTAACCAGCCTTTATCATCTAACTAATTATGAGACAGATTTTTTTTAAAGGCTGAAATTACTCCATTTATAACCAGGATGGAATGCCAGGTGTTCAGAATGACTAGATTTACTACAGAAAGGGGAGAAGAATGGACAGAGGTGATTTAGTTTACTTTTAACACCTTCGTGCTGCACAGGCATATATTTCCTCTCACATACGGTAGTTTTATTAGTAGAAGGCAGTAGCCCCCAACAATCCCTGCTCTTTTCCACCACTCTCATCTTCTAAAAATTAGAGCCAAAGCAATTGTTCACACAGGTGGCAATATTGTATTTCAATATTTTTTTAAAAAAAGGAGAGAACAGGCATCACCACACAGAATTCTGCTTGTGGTATAGCAAGCAGTCTTGATTTATCATGGAAATGTCTGTAGACCTCTGTTGTACAACCTTCTATTTTACACTGTCCTCTGGTGCATTAGCATCGGCAAAGATTTTTACCATATATCTATTTTTAGTTTTCCATTAAAAAAAACCCCTGCATTTACCAAAGTGTACAGCTATTTGGAGAGGGGGAGGGTTGACTCTCCCAGCAATGAGGTTACTTGGTTGAACCCAAAGTTTCTGCTCCACTAACTGATGCAAGGAACCTTTTTGCAGCTGAGGAGATGTCTTCCACCAAAGGAAAACTCCCCCAGTCATGGAAAGGAATGCTTGGATCCAACACAGTTCCATCACCTTTATACTGCAAAAAAAGAGTTCAGTCCAAATTTTTAAGAGCTGTTCTGCAAGTTCCTAACTGTGTATCCAATGCTTGAATACAATTGGAGTCTACAATTGAGGTAACTTAGGCTGAGTGTCTGTGACTGGCCAAAGGACACCCAGCAAGCTTTTGTGGCCGAGAGGGAAATCAAACCCGGGTCTCCTAGAACCTAATCTAGTGCTCTGACCACTACACCACACAGACTACACACAGGTGGTTCTAAATCCACACTGGCTACGTTTATGCAAGGCACTTAAACTGATGAATTGACTAGTTGCCTACTGGGTATCTGAAAAGGGACAAACATAGGATAGGTGTTTTTCAAGAATGCTGAGGCAGTTTTCCTCCAGTATAGATATTTCCTTCATAGTATATTCCACCTTTTATTATTATGGCAGATACATTTATATGTTCATAAACTGATTAAAAAAAACTGTTGGCTCACTCACAATATTTAAGCTAGTACCATTTGGCTCATGGGGTAAAAATTCTGTTCAAGGGACTGCAAGCATTAGCACTGGCTATCTCTACCATGGACCTCTTCATGAAGGAAAATCAAAACAGATATAATTATGCAGGCATTGTCCCACTCACCACTTTTGATGGACTTGGGCAGGCCTTAGTTCCCACAATGATATAGAAAAGAACAACACACAATGGCATTTGAATCCCCTCTGGGACTAGGGTAGGCTTCATATGCTGTCCTGTTATAGAACATGCAGAATAACTAAAAATCACTTCAGAGAATGATGGGAAATGGTCCCTTATGACTATCCTTAAAAGTGAAACCTGAGGTAAAAAAAAATCAGAGCTGAAGAAATTTTACACATATTTTTGCCTCTGAACTACAGTTTAGCAAGCAGTGTTATTCAGATACAGGCAAGTATGCAAAGAGCTAGACACTATCTGCAAAGGCCTGAGGGTACTTGCTGATAGGATCTGAGGGAATCAGTAAGTTTGCATCTGGCATTCTTCCCATGCTACTTTTCATTTGCTCGTAATTTCTGAATGATTGAGAGTGTTGGCTAAATCAGTGAGAAATATCAGTTTTTCCTTCCAGACTCCTCTGCTGATGGAAGAGTTGATACTGATCCCAAAAGATACAAATAACCTTGAAAGATGATTAAGTACCTTCAGAAGCCAGTATTAACTTCTCTGTATTAGGGGAGAATAGGACACATTCCAACAATATGAAATTATCCAGATTTGTTTGAATGTAGCTCAGAACACTGTTCTCTCATCTGCTTGTGTTAGTAAGAACAGTACAATCTGGTAGTCTAGTTGTCATACAAGCAGTAGCAAAAACATTTGTGATTAGAGATTTCTACATCCTGACTACTGACATGTACATGGAAGTTACTGATGCTGTAACCTCTAGTATTCTGTCTCTGTTTAACACTGCTCACATGAATCAACACCTCAAGCACAGCTTCAAGCCATTTTATAAAAGAACCAAATAACGGCTGATGTCTATAGAAATCCTGTTTATGAAATTTAAATTTTAGCATTCAATATAATCAAAATCTTTGCACTGTTAAGGCCTTCCCATACATTATTTATTAAAATATCCCCCCAATTCTTATTGACACTTTAAGGTGGCTAACAATAAAACATATTAAAAACTCAGTTATGGAATAATAAAAACAGACTGATTAGTCGGGTGTTGCCATTCACCCCAAACCATTACAGGTTCTGATATGACCAACTGGTTTATGTAGCAAAACCCAAAAATATCTTCCCTCCTAAATGACAACTGCGGAGGAGCCATTTTAGGTTTACTGCTTATCCTTGGAGTCACCACTGAAAGGCCTTGTCATGTACTGCCACTTTGCTTCTTACAGTGGAAGCACATGTAGCAAAGGGTCTGAAGATGGTCCAAGAACAGGGATGCTCATATGGGAAGAGAGAGTCTTTGAGATAAGTTGTGCCCAGGAAATGTAGGACTAGATGTCAGTCCTATCATTTAGATGTGGGCCAGGAAAACAACATGAAGCTAACATAGATGTTTAGGAACTGGTGTAATATGAGGCTAAACTGTGCTGCCAACTTGGCAGTTACATTCTGAACCAACTATCATTTCCCAGACACTTTTAAAAAGGCAATCCTACATAAATGGCACTGCTGTTATCTAAACTGATGTCAGCTGAGCATGAATAGATGTGGCCGGATTGATCTTGTTAAGGAAAAGGCACAGCTGGTACAACTTTCACAGCTTGTTAACAATACTCCTGCTAACTTCTATCACTTGGATATCTGAATACAGTTCCAAATCCAAGATCACACACAAAGTTTGCATGAACAACACAGGGATGTCACCTAAATGTTGGTCAGTTATTTTTCCAACCAACAGTAATCTCAGTATTACAGGAATGTTTACCACTGTTTTGTAAGTTTGGCCCTATTTTCTCTGTACTGTAGATCAGGGAGTTCAGGCTGACAGATTAGTGACTTACCTAAGACCACCTACCAAGTTTATGACTGAAGTAAGATTTGGAGAAAAGCTTTCTGGGCATGCAGCTAACAGTTTTAGCTACTATGCTATTGGCAAGTGCATCTCAACCTTCTTATACAACCTCCTTCTTATACAAACCTGTCCTGGAATATAAATTGTTTCCTAGTGTGTTTTCACACAGTCACAGGTGATGAAACCAAAATGGCCTATCATTTTATTTGCTAGGGGGATAAATTTTAAATTTAGAGAATTGTTTTCACTGGCTTTATGTTTTTACTGCCAGTCAATAGGATTGTTAACAGCAATCAGTAAGATTAATTATTAGGACAGGACATTAATCCCAACAGTACCTGTAGTGTTGTTTGCTGCCAAGTTATTTGAGTGGGCTGCCCGCTTGCCAACGGTCTGTCACTAGTGTGAAGAACAGCTGGCAATGCCTGGTCTCCAAATTCCGGTGCTCCTGGGGAGGGGGAAGAATAGTGGTGGGTCCAGGCAGAGAAATAAGGGAAGGATGCAGAGAAATAGGATAGCTCGGCACCCTTCCAGCCTGCGACCCATCCCGATGGTTGTTGACAGTGGGGCTAGGATAAATAACCCCCCTCTGACATTGGTGTTGTGCAACGCCAGGTCGATAAATAATAAGACCAAGGTCCTCAGGGATTTCCTAGTGGACCAGAAGGCCGACCTAGCTTGCGTGACCGAGACTTGGGTGCGGGAGGGAGAGACAGTAGCTCTCTCTCAGCTTGCCCCCCCCGGACTCTTGGTCCTACACCAATCATGGACTAGGGGGCAGGGGGGAGGAGTGGCAATCTTCATTCAGGAGGCTTACTCCTTCAGGGCGCTCCTGCCAGTGGAGATCGCGGGCTTAGAGTGTGTCGGTCTGGTGTGGGAGGCTGTAGAGAGTTTGGCTGTCTGGTTGGTGTACTGACCGCCTAACGCACCAACTAACAACCTGCTGTCCCTGATCAGGCTGGGCGTTGGAATATCCCAGGCTACTGGTCTTGGGTGACTTCAACGTCCATGCTGATGATGCGGCTTCCACTCAGGCGGCGGATCTGGTGTCGTCCATGGCGACACTAGGACTCTCTCAAGTCATCACAACCCCCACACACCAGGCCAGGCACACGCTTGACTTGATTTTTGCGGCGGGGGTTACAGTGGATCAGATTACTGCCTCGGCAGTACCATGGTCCGACCACTATGCCCTGGGGGCCCGTCTGAAGGTGCCGCCCCGCCCCTGTTTAGGTGGCAAGCCTATTTTAGCTCGCCCACGAAGCCAAATAGACCCTATGCGACTCCAGATGGCTCTGTGGGATCTGATGCCCCCTGGTGGCTCGTTGGATGAGCTTGTGGAGGACTGGCAGTCTCAGCTCTCCACAGCCATTGACGAGATCGCTCCCCGGTGCCCTCTGCGCCCCCATAATAGGCATGCACCCTGGTATACCCAGGAGTTGCGGCTTATGAAAAGGGAGTTATGACGGCTACAGAGATGGTGGTAGTACACTCAGGACGAAGCTTCAAGAACATCTTATAGGGTGTTTATGAGGTCCTATGAGATGGCAACTAAGGCCGCAAAGAAAGAGTTCTATGTGGCCTCAATTGCATCCACGAGCTCACACCCAGCCCAATTATTTAGGACAATTCGGTCTTTAACAGCTCTGCCTCAGGGCAGACCAAATGCTAGGGAATTGGATATAGGCTGTGAGGCATTTGTGAGCTATTTCGTGGATAAGGTCTTGATGCTCCACCATGACCTACCCCCCACAATTGAAACAGTAAGAGAACTCGAGGCCCCGTGCACATCTTCATTTCCGGGGTTTGATGGGTTCGGCCAGCTCAGCCTAGAGGAAGTCAACAGGTTGCTCATGACTGTATGCCCAACCACATGCATCCTTGATCCGTGCCCTTCCTGGCTTATTAAAGCAGGCCACGAGGGGTTTCGAGGTGCTGTCTGGGAGATTATCAACAAGTCCCTCAGTGAGGGGCAATTCCCAGAGGCACTCAAGGAGGCAATGGTCTGCCCCCTCCTGAAAAAAATCAAATTTGGATCCAGCCGAATTGGCCAACTATCGGCCGGTGTCCAATTTGCCATATTTGGGCAAATTGATTGAGAGGGCGGTGGCGGCACAATTACAGGGCTACCTGGATGAAGCTTCGGTCTTAGACCCCTTCCAGTCCGGCTTTTGCCCAGGTCATGGGACAGAGACTGCATTGGTCGCCCTTACTGACGACCTCCAGAGGCATCTGGATCAGGGTGGCGTAGTGGCGTTGCTGTTGTTGGACCTGTTGGCAGCGTTCAACATGGTTGATCATCAGCTGCTGACCCACTGCCTTGCTGATGTGGGGATACAGGGGCAGGCCTTGCAATGACTCGCTTCATTTCTCCAAGGTCAGGGACAAAGGGTGGTGCTAGGGGAGCAGCAATCTGTGAGGTACCCACTTGAATGTGGAGTGCCTCAAGGGGCGGTGATCTCCCCTATGTAGTTTAACATCTATATGCGCCCCCTTGCCCAGATTGCCTGGAGGTATGGGCTGGGATGTCACCAGTACACTGATGACACTCAACTCTATCTGATGTTGGGCGGCCGGGCGGCCTCCTGCCCAGAAGACCTAGACTGGGCATTACACGCTGTGGCAGGTTGGCTTAGACTGAGCAGGCTGAAATTGAACCCGGCTAAGATGGAGGTCCTGTGCCTGGGTTGGGGTGGTCTGGGGGAGGGGGTCCAGTTCCTGACCTTCAGCGGGGTTCCACTGGTGCCCACGTCAGTGGTTAGGAGTCTGGGAGTGCTTCTGGATCCCTCCTTAACTATGGAGGTCCAGGTAACAGCCACTGCTAAGTCAGCATTCTACCATCTGTGGCTGGCTCGGCATTTGGTCCCCTTCCTTGATCGCGATGCCCTGGCCATGGTGATCCATGCCATGGTCACCTCGAGATTAGACTACTGTAACACTCTCTACATGGGGCTGCCCTTGTCGCAAATCCGGAAGCTGCAGCTGGTGCAGAATGCCGCGACCAGGCTATTGATGGATCTCCCTAAACGGGAGCACATCCAGCCTGTCCTGGTGGAGCTGCACTGGCTGCCTATAGCGTACCGAATTCGCTTCAAGGTGCTGGTTCTTACATTTAAAACCCTATATGGCCAGGGTCCAACATACCTAAGGGACCGCCTTGCCCCACATGTACCCCAGAGAGCACTTTGGTCGGGATCACAGCACCAACTTTCGGTCCCAGGGTTAAGGGAGGCCAGGCTCGCTGGTACCAGGGTGAGGGCCTTTTCAGTGGCGGCCCCGATCTGGTGGAATGAGCTCCCGGAGGAGATCAGGGCCATGCAGGACCTTATGCAGTTCCACAGGGCCTGCAAGACGGAGCTCTTCCACGTGGCCTTAGGCTAGGAGCTGCCACCACCTATCTACCATCTGCCACCTCCATTACCATCAGAGATGAGGGCCAGCCTGAGGGAACTCACACTAGGTAACAAGAGAAATAGCAGGATGTCATCTGAACATCAGCTGATTTTTAGCATTTATTGCGAGCATTTTATTGTTAATTTATTGTTAAATTTAATGTTTTAAACTGTTCTAATTGTATTTTAACTTGGCGTTGTGCCACTATGTAAGCCGCCCTGAGCCCGATTGCGGGGAGGGCGGGGTAGAAATGTGAAAAATAATGACTGTGCACTGCCTTCTCTGGTGGCATGAGGGAAGTGCACAACAGTGGCAGACTGGGGCATTATTCCCATTTTCCCCTGTGGGTAGACAGAGACTTCTACAAATTCCTTCACTTTTGTGGCTTCACTGTCCACATATAGAAGCTAAAGTGGAATGAAATACATATACTTATTAGAAGGGAAGGTCTAATGTTCCTCTTGCAAGAAGTTAGAAGTTACTACTATCTTCTCAGAACGTATGCTTCCATATTTCCTGACTCTCAAACATGACAAGCTCAGGCTCATCTTTGCCTTCTACTCTCTGCTGCCTCTGCAAAATGCCCCCCCCCCCCAGACCATCAATTCTTCAGTATAACCCAGAAAAATAAATCCCTCCATATCTTTAACATCCAGTGCCTTCAGTATTATACTAACTGGATTATTCAGCTTCTCCCTTAAAGTTTCATTTCCATACTCATATGCTGATGTCCTAGCACTGAACAGTTGCCAGGATGTCAATCCTATCAATTATATTACCATATTAATAATTGATGGTCCATTCTAGATACCATGCAGGAAATGGGAGATACAATAGGTATGGAGAAGAAAAGCTGTGAATGCAAATCTAGGATTCTGGTGGTCTGAAGACTACTTGAGAAGATATGTGCTGGGCCTCAGTTTAGGCACTGAGCGGAAAAGAGGTGGCATGCCTGGTGCTTGGCTTTCTCTGGCCAATGGTATACTAGCTTTTGCAAGTAAGGTTCCAGCTCAAACTTTTCCTTGTTTCTCCCCCCCCTTTAATATTTAATCAAATGCCAAGTCTAACAACTAACCTATAGAACCCTGGGTTAAAGAATATGCATTCCAAGTATGGATTCAAAAACAAGTGTTCAAAAACCTAGCACTTGCCATAATATTTGATTTGTACCTTGGCTACCACATTCTGTTTGTTGGCACACAGTTATGTATGTATGTGAGTTCAGGATTAGGGTGAAATGTAAATGGCCAATGAGAATTCTGTCAAAGCCTATTGAAATAAAAAGATTTATTTTTACTGATTTATTAGTTTGATTTATACCCCACCCTTCCCTGCCAAGGCAGGCTTATTATTAATTGTTCTAGATCTAGATTAATTGTTCTAGATCATAGGCTGCAGACCAAAATCTAAGAACATTATACATCTCTAAATCTTATTGAACTTCTTCCCCTGCTCCCAACAATGCGTTTTAGAACAGACGGGACACCTGTCCTAAATATGGAAAGCTCAAAGTCTTTTGAACGATAATGTCACTTTCCCAGTTACTCTAGTTACTTTAAACAGATACAAGTCTCTTTTTTACAAAAACAAACATAAGTCCCAATCAGTCCCAAAGAGGTATGTGATCAATACATCTGGGGTCATTGCTTATGCTGGTGGAATCTCTCCTTATATATAATTGAGTAGTGGGGTGGCACTTTCGGAACATTCCACATGCTCCTAAATCAGTTGGCTCCATGATGTGTCACTCAGAAGCTGTCCCTATCCACTGACTGCGTTGCCTGAGTCCTGCCTTCAACATTCTAAACAGTTTGCTGTTCCTCTCCCCCCATAACCAGTCAGAACACAGGGGTCATTTGCATATGTGGCCTGATTGGCCTTTGCCTCTAACATTCTAAACAGTTTGCTGTTGATGTTGGGAGTCACTGAATGTGTCCTGAGTTAAAATACATATTCCAATCTTCTCTTAAACGGTCACTGGAGTTGCCAATATCCCTGTGGGGCCTGGAGAACTCCCAAAAATCACCGTGTTCCCCAGCCACAGCATATCATTTCCCCTACAGAAAAGTTTCCAGCTATTACAACTGATCTCCAGATGAACAAGATCAGTTCTCCTGGAGACAATGGCTGCTTTGGGCAGTGGACTCTATGGCATTATACCCTGCTGAAGTCCCTCTGCACCCCAAACCCTGCCCTCCCCAGGCTGTATCCCTCAAATCAAGAGGTATTTCCCAACCCAGAGTTGGCAACCCTGTTCCGGCTATAGAACCGCTTTCCAGACCTTTGGAACCCAGAAGACATGGCATAAGAGGAGGTGCTATTCTACCTTAGTTGACACTGCAACATAAGTCAGGGGTGGAGGGAACCATACCTGTTACCATGAGGCTGTCTTCCCATACTACCCACTTGGGGCAGCAAACTGACTTGAAAGAGCCCTGCCTTATAGCTAAGTAGAAGGAAATCAGCTTGGCTTGCCTCCCTCTATTTTCCCCTTCCCTCAGCTGCCCCACCAGCCACAGCCTGGACACTCACCTGGAGCTTCCTTCTAGCACCCATTGTATTTCTTCTCACAACGGGCCTTACTCCTAGTTACATATATTACAAGAGGCTGAACAGAAGCCCCATGCTGAGTTTTTCCTCTTCACAACATTTAGGAAGACTTTCTGATACCAGGATGCCAGACCAGCTGAAGCTCCAGGTTTACCATATTTCCACACTCAGGGACAAATAACTCCACATCCAAATTCAAGAGTTCCTTAAGTGCTGTGATGATCATATGGCATTTCTGCATCAGCAGGCTGTCATGATCACTTCAGAGTAGGGAAATGATCACAGTTCTGTCCATTTGCATGAGGAGATGCTACCTCAGCTATAGAGGATGGGGAAATCCTTGCAAATTGGGGGAGCTTAATATATGCACTGAAGTCTTCCAATATGCATGGAACTGCATGACTAGAGCGCATTTATTGCAGTCTTTTCTGCTATGAAATGGTGAAGTACTATATATACTGACAGCACTGTACAAATAGTAATAATGAGTCTTCTAAAGGTCAAATTATATGTCATGCCGGGTCTTTGTTAATTACAAGCAGCTATGGGTTGCCCCAGTTCTTATGGAGGTTGTGATATGGAGGGGAGGGAATAATCGTTTCCCCTGTGCCACTTTCCTCATGCAAGACACACACACACACACACACACACTCAGATGATATACGGCCTACAGGAGAAAATATACACACACCCTGTTGGTACATTCCTTATGTAACAAGAGAGAGAAATAAAACATGTACTAAATTGGCACAGATCACAGATCTTGTTGGCTGCAAAACATCCAGTCTAATAACTGCAGGAAGACATGGTGCTCTGAGTCTTAAGTGTCATACTCTTTATGAAAAGAGACATTAATTTTAATGCCTACCAATTGTTTTCTTAAAACCCATTTTAAACACACACACACAAATGTTACACTTCGCAGTTTCTATTTGCATAGGCATCTGGCAACGATTTGTCCAAAATAAATGCACTGTGAAGCCTGAATGTATAAAAGCAAAGCACCAGATTAGAAAAGTGACATATAAAAACAGTGACAAGGGATATGTATGCATGGAGTTTGAAACAGAGCAGTGTTTATTAATAAAGAGTGACATGCATACAGTGCAGGCTGCAAGAAAGCAAAATGCTCCCACAGAGTGTGTGTGAGTTTCTCATGGAATTTCATTTAATCCCATTTATGATTTAATTATATGGCAGAGTCAAGGGGTACCCGTCCCTCCTCCATAGGAGCCCTTCACTTTTTAATGCATGGCTCTATGTCATGGGGTGCAATGAGAAGGGAGAAAGAGAGAATTTGCATGAACAGCATCCTATGTTTAATGAGCTCAGCTTCACCACTGTACTGAAATGTATGCAGCAAACACATTGGAAGTATATTATAACATCATTAGTTCTGCTCAAGGCAAGAGAATGGGGAAGCCAGACAATGGACAAGACAGATGGACAAGCCTTTGCCATATTTATTTGCAGGGGGGAAATATAGTTAAAGATTGAATGTAGCAATTGTGAGCACTTTCTATGCATATAATTGGGTATTAAATTTAAGTCCATATTTTTATTCCTTTAGTACTATGCCTCTTACCGTATACATTTGCCACCTCAAATTATTCATTATGGCCAGGCCAACCATTAGATAGGACAGATGGTTTGCTTATATGTGGCTTCTTGGGACATTGTCATGTTGCATTGTCCTTTCTTATGGGTTGTTATGATTTTTACTCTATATGAATTGTTCTGTTCTTCTGCTTAGATTTTAAATTTCAAATTCAGTTAATTGGACCTCTAGCACTAGTATGAGCTTATTCAGGATATTAGAAACCACTCACATCAGTTTACAGAGACAAGGTAGCCACATTATTTCTCTGTGTAAAAACTTTTCATTTTCAAGAATACATGAGCAATGTGTTAATCAGACTGTACTCAAATGCCTGCCACTGTGGCAAGTAGCTGTTTCAATGAGTGTTTGAAAAAAGTAATACAGTGAGCATAGAAATATCTGCAAACTTAGTTCACACTAGTTCATGACGAACTTTGGCTGGTTTGTGGTTCATAAAGCATTGATTGTGGAAGCATGCCTCTAACAAACATTTCGTGAACTTTGTGGCAGTTTGTGGCTGTTCGTGAAATGGATACATTTCACAGACAGCCTGGCATTGATCAAAGGTTGACAGGCACTGCTGGCTGCCAACACCAAAGCTCCCATTCAGTTCTATGGGATCTGAAAGCTATATAAAGCCCAAGCTGAAGCCCAGTCCTCCTTTGTTGGGTTTTGCCAGAAGCTGGAGAGGAATAGACCAGATAGAAGTTGATCAGCTTTGCTGGGCAGGGGATTGCTCTTTGCTTTTTGCATAGGTGGACTCAGGGCTCTGAGCCACCCAGTCTCTCTGCTCATATTGAGTCACTGAGCTTAGCTGCTGAGGTTTCGGTGTTCGGTGGGCCAGGGATCTGTGTGCCACCCAGCCTTTCTGCTCACGCTGAGCAGTGGGGCTTAGCTTCTACAGTGCATTCCTTAGAAGAGGTCCTGCATTTCATCCCCACCCCACTCCTCCTGAATCTGATTGTGATCTTCTAGCCAGTTTGGTGTACAGGTTAAGAGCAGTGAACTCTAATCTGGAGAACTGGGTTTGATTCCCCACTCTTCCACATGCAGCCAGCAGGGTGACCTTGGTCAGTCTCTCAAAGCTTTCTCTCAAGAGCAGTTCTCTCAGAGCTCTCTCAGCCCCACCATCTACACAGGCTGTCTGCTGTGGGGAGAGGAAGGGAAGGAGATTGTAAACCACACTGAGGCTCCGAGAGAAGGGTGAGGTATAAATCCAACTCTTCTCCTTCTTCTTCTCTGCTGCTGGGGTTTGTGTGTTAGGTGGACTCAGAGCTCTGAGCCACACAGCCTCTCTGCTCATGTTGAGTAGTGGGGCCTAGTTGGTGGGTGCCTCAGGTGAGGGCCTACATTTATACACAGCCCCCCCTCCTTTTTTGTGATCTCCTCTCTCTGCTGCTGGGATTTGAGTTTTAGGTGGACTCAGGGCTCTGAGACACACAACCTCTCTGCTCATGCCAAGCAGTGGGGCCTAGCTGGTGGGTGCCTCAGGTGAGGACCTACATTTATACATCCCTCCAGACTTGGATATCAGGACTCAGGGGCTTCAGTACCAAGAGGGTAATAGTGGGTGGAAAGGGTCTCACTGTAGGGGAAAGAAGCCCTCATCTTCCCATGTACCAGAGGACCCTGACCCTATGCACCCCCCCGGAGGACATCCCCAGCACATCATCATCAGAATCTCAGAGAGGTAGGGGGAAGGGGGTGAGCCTGAACATTGGCTCATCCAGGACATGGCCTCAAGCTATTCCAAGACACCATCAATATGCTCTGCATCCATACTGCCAGCCTGGGGCAAGTCATCCCCATGATTGGAGGGCTGGACTGGCCACTGGCCTCCGCAATGCAGCCGGGCCCCAAGGGGATGGCTATTCTCCCATGGGTCTGGGCCTTGGCAGAGAAGTTTCAACACCATGTTGTATCCTCTCTGCAAGGAACAGGAGTTCAGGCTGGCCTGTGTGTGGAACCCATGGATTAAAGGCAGCATTGCTCTCTGTAACGCAAACCTCATGGATTGGAAGCATGAACTCTGCAGAGAGGTGAAGAGGTTTCAAGCCAGCAAATGTGGCCAGAGGGAATAGCATGTGGAAGAAGCTGGGGAAGGTAGAGGAGGAAAGTGTGCACCCTCTAAGAGCCAGGCAAAGCAGAAGCCCCACTACTGGTTGTTGTTGGTGAAGTGGGAGGTCAGCAGCAGTGCTGGAGGGGGGGGGGGAGGTCAGGCATTCTATGGCAGAAGATTCCTCCAAGGTTATGATCAGAGAGTACATTGCCAAGTCACCTGAGTCCACCAGCTCTAATCCCCTGGTTTGGGGGGCCCTGGGTGGACAGTACCCAGGGGTCCCTTTCTGTCCACTACCTGGAGTCCCTCGTGCCTCTCCTTCCACCCACCCATGTGCATGTCCCCCACTTGACTGTGCATCCTTCCCTCTCTCACATCTGTGTTCACAGTTGCCTGTACCACATTCATGCCCTTTCCCTGAGAGCACCGGCTAGTAAGTGCATCTGGTTGTACTGCTGCTGTGGCTATCAGGAGTGCCATTGCTGTGAATCACCTTCATGCACTTTGCCATCAGTAGGAAGCTGGGACCATGGGCAGAGGAGCATTTGCATGCAAATGGACAGGGAAGGGCACGTGGGTAGGTGGCAGCGAGGTACATGATGGGTGGGTCAGTGACCATGGGCCCCACCAGAAGCCTGGACCCTAGCAACTGCCCCACCTCAAGCCATGCTGATCCTGGCTGCAGCTTAATGCTTATTCTAGCCACTGGTATGAATCCAACTCACACTTCATCTGACAGCATGGTATTTCCATTAGCAGAAGTAGCCAGTTTACACTGATTTACCCCCTTCTATGTCAGACTTCCACATTGCCCCATCTTGTCCCTGAGAGTCCGATGACCCACCAGAACAACACTTTAAAAAGCTCAATGGGCTGCAGCAAGAGGAGGAAGTGGGAAGTCCTACTCTGCAAACTCTGCGGATGGCTGCATATAAGCCACTCATCAGACAGTCAGACAGAAAATTATGTATAACTGTGTGTTGGCTTCAGTTAGCCATGTGGTGAATTTTTGCTCCAGGCACCACCCTCTAATGTTCAGGAATATCCCAAACTGGAGTTGCCAGCCCTGAAGGTGGTCAATGAAATTTTCCCACTGTAGCACATCAAGGCATCATATCCATGTTTTTTAAAGTCCACCCCACCCTGCAATCATCACTGGGGGCATTTTGTAGCAACAAAATGTTCATAAAAAGTGGCTTTTCCCAGCAATTTTTCAAGTGCTTAATCCTTATGGAATATAAATACGTTATTTGTTTAATCTGTAAAATGGGATTCTGAACAAAGAGTACAACAGATTATTTGTTCTGAATGACTGCTTCCATGAATTAATTTACATGAACAGCTGAAGAAGTTTTCATGCTTGAAACATGTGACCTCAGAACAAACCATTTTCGTAGTCTTGTTCTGTTAACTGGTTCCCTGCTCCTAATCCCCACCTACACTTTTGGATGCTGTCCCCCATTGATTCTAATGATTTATAATATCTAGAATATTCAGGTAGCACTTACATTTAAATGTGCATACTCCAACTTCCAAAAAAGTCTGCAAAGGCATGTATTTCACACACACATCTTAGTTTCATTCACCTCTGCCCCCAGGCTAGATAGACTATTACTGTTATCTGAACCATTGCCATGGAAACAGTTTTACACTGTCCTTCTGCCATAGTTTCTTACAGACGTTATATATCTCTTTAAAATTTTTCACGTTATGAAATGGGAGCAAAATTTCTTCATTAAAAGTCTAGAGAGGGTCAGCTGCTGAATTTGAGACACTGTTCTGAAAGTTCATCAGAGAGTATGCATCACTGCATGTTATGTTTTCTTTCTCTCTTTACAGTTGTTGAACTTTTTTCCCAGGTTCAAAAGTTATACATCTGGGAAGTAGGAAATAATAGATCCAGAACACTACTCCCATCCTGGCAATGATCAGTTATCAAAGGGTTCCATTTGAGATATATCATTCCTCTTTATTATTAATTCCAGATAATGAATTTAATTATGTTAAATCCAGAATAATTTTTTTAAAGACACCAATTGCAGGTGCTATTGGTTTAATTAGCATCTACATTAATTATGTTACTTGCACACAAATGTTTACTCTTTGTATCACAGTAGTTTAAAGATCACTAAATCTGTGGAAAGACACTAAGAAGCAGGGATTTGTCATTTGAAGATATCAAAGCAATGCTCTACAGAACTTCTTAGAGATGAGGGAAGTTGGCTTCTATCATTATACCTCAGATTTCATTGAGGAAGCAGGTTGGAAAGAAAATGAAAGAAGTATCTGAGGCTTGGCTTACTTGAAAACATTCATTGATGTCTGAAGGGAACAGAAACTCAATAAAAATACTGGAATTATATGTGTGCTAGAAAATTTTCTATTTCTGTGATAGGGATTTGACAGAAACCAGTACAGTGAAGTCAACAGACCTGGGAATGACTGTCATCAATATATTTTCAGTATCACACTGGATATAAATATCCTTCATATTTATTGACCAGGTAGCACTAGTTGTATTGAGCAGCTTTAAAGTGCAATTGTTGCATGTTAAACACAAATAACGCTCTAAAATAAAAGATGCTACTGATGCACATTTTTCCTTGGCCGAGTTTTAATTCAAATTATAATTTACACAGACAGAGTCTATGAGTGTCATAGTAACTTCTGTAGCCATCTGCAAAACTGCATCATATTGGTAGTTTATGTATGAGGAGGAAGAGGTGTTAAATGGTTCCAAAAACTGAGATAAGAGATAATGGTCAGAAATCTCAACACACGACAATCCTTAAAGGCTACATTATAAGAATACTGCAATGAATGTTATCAACAAAGTAAAAGTTTCCAATATCATATACAAAGAGCCAAAAATAATTACTGTTTTCACAATGATAGGGAAATATTAACAATGCATAATTACATTATATTAATAAAAATAGCAATTTTAAAAATTAACACACTTTTAAAACCAGCAACTTAATTTCTACGGAATGGGTAGGCCTATTAATATAAGATAAGTTCAATGAATGCTTTGGGGTGTGGGGGGGTGTCTCAATCAATATTTCACTGGTCCATCATAAGCCTTATCACAGATGAATAGTTTTCTTCTGTTTCCCTTTCTGTGATGCCTGCCAAGTTGTGTCAGTCAGTGTATTACTATTACGACAACAATACACATTTGTTCACAATGCACTTGGTCCCAAATTTCCCAGAGTTTGAAGAACATTTGCCGCTTCTGAATTCTTCTTTGTTTCAGAACCTCAGTATAAAGCTTTTTCAGTGCAAATGGCTATCAGCATATCCCATGGAAACATGATCCAGCAACAGAGATAACAATATCTAACACCTGTGCATAGCATGATATTTCTCATAGTTATCATTTAACAGCAGTATGAGCCACAGATTTTCACCATTGTCAGTTGTGGCTAAATTATGGCACAGCCTTCCAACAAAATAGCTGATTTATTTTACAAGAGCAAGGAAAAGAATGATATGCTGGATAAATTCTTTTTACAGCCTCTAGGATGGACAAATACTTTGTTTCTTTAATACCCTCATTAGGGCATAAATCAACATCCATTGCATTTATAAAGGTAAAATGTAGGAATGGAGAACAACATAAGAAAGAAAGAGAGATGGGGAGGGAGGGAGGGAGGGAGGGAGGGAGGGAGGAAGGAAGGAAGGAAGGAAGGAAGGAAGGAAGGAACGAAGGAACGAAGGAAGGAACGAAGGAAGGAAGGAAGGAACGAAGGAAGGAAGGAAAAGAGTGGTGGAAAGAAAGAGAGAAAGGAATGGGAGGGCATGAAAGAACTTTTTTATCTTTGAGGAGGGAAAACTGAGATGAAGCAGATGAGGTTAGGTGGGGGAACAGAAAGAAAAAAAAGGAAAGGAAGAAAGAAAAGTAAGGCTTCAAGGGTACAGGCGGACAAGTAAGCTGTCCCAAAGAGGTGCTCTCCTGCCCCCCTTTCCCTCTCCAACAAACCTTGAGAGGCCTTCTGCCCTGCCAGCACCAGTGTACACCTAGCCAACCCACAATGAGGCAACAGCCATCCACCCACACCAGCACACTGCTGTGGCTGGCTGCTTCCCCCACCTTCTCCAACAAACCTTAAGGGGCATTCTGCCCTGCTAGCTCCAGGGTGCACCAAGCCACCCCACAACAAGGCAGCAGGCAAGCCACTCACCCGTGAGCTGGCACGTGGAGACTGGCTCATACCCTACCACAAATCTTGTTAGTCTTTAAAGTGCTACTGGACTCTTACTCTTTTCTACCCATTCATTTACTCAGGGGTCATTTGGGGCTGGAGCGAGGTGGAGCGGTGCTCCACCAGCCCAGGAGTGGGCACTATGGCAGCCACGGGCCAAATCAGATTCTCTGATCTGTTTTGGCCCGTCGCGGAATTGCTGCTGAAATTCAGTGGCAGCTTAAAAAGTGGCTGGAGAGAAGGGGGTTTGAGGGAGAGGCTCCAAACTTACAGGGTAGCTGCTGGAGCCTCTCCCCCAAATACCCACCAAGTTTCAAGAAGATTGGACCAGCAGGTCCAAATCTACAGTCCCCCAAACAGGTTGCCCCCATTCCCTCCATTGTTCTCTATGGTGGGAAAAAATGTGACTCCCTCCCCCCCCCCTTAAAAGACATCAAAAGACTGGTACTCCACAGAAAAGTGGGAAAGCTGCGAAACTGAATGTTTATTGCTTGGGGAGGAACCTTGAGGGCATATTAGCATCAGAGATCAAAGGACACAGATTTGCATAGCAATTTACTAGTCAAATGGTCAGTGATTGCAGCATATCATGTTAACACACTGCAGAAGGGCTAAGCTTTGCCTTCTTGCCTGATGGGACTTAATCGTCTTTGTCTTGTTGACACAAACAAAGCAACAAATTCCAGCCTGGCTGATACCAAGGAGGATTCAGAAAAATCAGCACAGTCTCTAATCTACTCTTAGCAATTCCCCTTTCCAAGATTGTCACTGGCCTGTGTCCATCATACCTGCAAAAAGCCTTTGTTGGCTTAAGAGCTGCAGGTGAACCATCAAAACCTACATCAATAACAAGTGCATGCTCTTGTACATGTGAAACTTGCCCTTCCTTCAAGTAATGACATGTGCCCATCAATGGTGTTTGGTGTGGCACTGCCCCCCCACCCCCCCTCTGGCACCACCCATGGTTTGAGCCCTTTTCCAAGACAAAGCCATGTAGCCTTTCTGATGTTAGGGACCAGCCACAACATAGGACCTTCATATAAACAGAAGTATTGTATAGGAATAATCCATGTTGTTGTGACTCCAACCCATATTGGCATTACCCCACCCAGAATCTGGAACAATGCAGGCAGAAAGACAAGGTATAATGTAGTTTCTCAGCCATGGACTGGGGCTTCTGGTGTTATCTTCATGGCATCAGGGCTTAATTTGTGGCAAGACTCACAGGGCTCCTCCCTAGGGCATATGAATTAAGAAAAAATTAAAATAAGCATTGAGCAGTTGCAGTGTGCATTTCCTTCACCTGCTAAGTCCATATACATAAGACTTCAGAAGAAAGTGCCTCCAGACCAAATGATATTTTCAGACCCATCTTCAAGCTTGGTACAGCTATTCCTACAGACTGATCAAGGAAAGCAACGGTATTGCAGCTGCTTCTAAGCTACAAAAGTAACATGAGAAGGGACAGTTTAGCTTCATCCAGATACAAACCCAGTGCTCTGCTATACATCTAGGCCTCAGATTTTACTACTTCTTGCAGCTGTAGAGAGAGACATCTAACTGCTGCTTTGCTGGAGCCTATTTTGCCTGTAATACATCTCTATCCATTTTAATGCATTAGTGACTTGCTGCTGAAGTTAGAGAGCTCTGCAGTAAGTGATAAAGAGTATAGAATAAAATATTCCTAGACAAATCCCCTGCAATTTCCCACAAAAGCCATCAGTATTTGGCACCAATGTAGCAATTTTACAGGAATATCTTCCCCACTCACTTACACCTCTCTGTTCCTCAGTGCAATTGGGATAATGATACTTATCTTTCTTATCAGAGATTGGGAGTAACATTATGAACATTATTGGAAAGTTTCACACGGCAGGGGGAGTAGAAACTCATTAAAACTTTCCCACATGTAACAAGGGCAGAAAGAGGCACAAGTCCAAACTTTGCACTAGATTTATGTTCTTTAACTCCTATAAAGAGTATGATGCTCCTACATTTCTCCAGTGTCAGATAGTATAGTGGACCCAATAGTTTTCTAAATAATATTCAAAACTACATAATTTCAAGGTGCAGCCATCAAATATTCCTGGCAAATTTCAGGCAAATATACAGTTTATATATTCAGTTATATTTTATATTCCAGTTTTCTAATTGTTCAGAAATATACCAGAAATAACAGTGCAATCCTAAGAATACTTTCCTGGTAGTAACCCCCTTTTCAATAGGATTCTGGACCTGCTCAAGATGGCACTGGAAGTCTCATTTATTCAGCTGGAAAGTTAAACAGATGTTAAACAATGGGATTTGGCTGGATCATGTCCATAGTTCAAAGTGGCTTACAATCACAAGACAGTATCGTCCATTGCTGGTGATCATGTCAAGTGTTCCTAGCAATGTAGTCACAGTGTTAAAGTACATCAACATATGTAAAAATTTCAGCTTACTGTGCTTTTTTAAATTCTCAAAGACTTAAAATCAGGGGGGAAAGTGAAACAAAATTAATGGGATAAAACTGAAGGCCCCACTATTTCTGCATTCTTTTTCCTTTATGGTCATGCCCAAACTACGCATTACTCTTTACATAAATTGTCAATGGGGACTGGCAGCCATGGCAGCTGTGAGTACCTGGTGGTGTGACTCCTTTGTAAAAGTACAGAAGAGGCCTGATTCAGTATGGGACAATGGCTCCTGCTCCCCCCCACACACACAATTTTTGGGAGCCAAAACAGTCAGAGGGGCTGTTGTTGGCCCCATCAAGAGCATATACAGCCTTCTGATAGGGCAAATAACAATCCCCTTCCACCCTGTACTGTGGGCAGGGCTCATTTCATAGCAGGAGCTCCTCTGCAAATTAGGCCACACAACCTTGATGTAGCCAATCCTCCAAGAGCTTATAATAGCCCCTGTAAAAAGAGCTCTGTAAGCTCTTGGAGGATTGGCTACATTAGGGGGGTGTGGCCTAATATGCAAAGGAGCTCCTGCTACGAAATGAGCCCTGACTGTGGGTCCAATCTTGATAGGGCCGCTGCTGAGTATTCACATAGGATTTACTATCAGGGACTTTCAGCTGCGGTATGGTTGCAAGGCCTTGTGGCAAACTCATGCAATGTGTAGTTTAGCCCCAGTGTCCCAAATGAAGGAGCAAATACCAAAGCTCAGTAGGTTGAAGAGTATTTTTAATCCATTCTAAGCTGCCAGATAATTAACTTTATAATTTTACCCCACTGTATCTGCATGCTAAAGTATTTAATTGATTCCCTGATTGTGAGGAACTTATTCTGGAATGTACCTTTAATATGCTTAATTCCACACACTTCCCAATATGTGAGGTCATTCACGAATACAAACATCCTAAAACAGACACCAATTGAAGACAACAGTCCAGGCAAGCATTCAGCCAGATAATTTTGTTCAATACAGTGGAAAAGAATCTCCAGTGGGTATGGACTGCAGAGATAAGCTATACTGTTCACTACTGAGTCTCAAATGCATATAGCTAATAAAACAATGTGGACAATATATTCAAACAAAGACCTGGCTGTTGTAACCAATGCTCCCTCTAAGCTGTGGAGTCTTGTGAGTTTCTGGCATTAAAGTTGTGAGGAAGTAATTTGGCTACTGCATAAATTAGTTTGCTCTGGAGCCATCCTTCCTGAACTAGGACAAAAATGTGTGAGCTGGAGGCTAAAAAATTGTGAGCTAGCTCACACTAACTCAGCTTAGAGGGAACACTGGTTGTAACCCTTATAATCCATTACAAGCTGTATCAATGATACTGGCAAAGCCATTTGCACTTCAGATGGATATGGGTCAGATGAGTTCAGTCCTAAACAGACCTGTACCCATCAAGATCCATTGATATCAATGGATTTAGAAAAGTATAACTCCACTTAGGAAAGCACTATAAATTCTACATAAAATGATGGATACACATGAAATTTTTTAAATTATGTAATAGCTCATATGATTTATGTAACAGTGTCCATGAATGGCTTGAAACTTCATTGTCAAATGCAGTGAACATGACTTTTAAAAAATTTGTGCCCATTGACACATTCAAGGCCAACAGAAACAAAATACTGATTTGCAAAGGCAACGTTCTATAAAAGAAGTATATATCAAAATATTTACAATCACAGATTCATTATCTGTACTGGGTAGGAACATATTTGCAGGAAATGAGAGTAAAAACGAACTCAGGAGGGCTCCTCCAGAGAATGGAATCAGACTTTGAAACAGATACAAACATTCCTATAAGCCAAAATGATAGTTATCTTTCTAAAAGATGAATTAAATCTGCCTTTACATGCACAGAGCTGCCTGGGAACAATTGTAAGTAATCAAGACTGTTTTGGAGGGCAGATTACAAGTAATTTATAATTTTCCATGAAAGGATTTCCTCTTCAAGGTGGAAAGTAAATATATAAGTCAACCCATAAGTAAACAGTGCACCATTAAGTTATGGCTGTAGTTTGACAATTGTCAAGAAATCCATGGTTAAAATAAACACATGCCACTCTACCCCTTCCCATTACAATTTTATTTTATTTACAGCTGGAGGAGAATTTGAGGACTTACATACTTGTTACTCTACAGCTGTGGGTAATGAAGGCCCATGAGAACACCAGTGTGGTGTAGTGTTCAGAGTAACAGACTAGGATCTGGGAGACCTAGGTCAGAATCTGTATCATGAAAGCCTGCTGGGTGACTTTGGGCCAGTCACATTATATCAGCCTAACCTAACTTACAGAGTTGTTTTGAGGATAAAATGAAGGAGAGGAGAGTGAGTTTAAGTCACCTGGTTCCCCACTGTGGAAAAAGGTAAAGGTTTCCCTTGCTTGAAAGCTAGTCGAATCCAACTCTAGGGGGCAGTGCTCATCTCCATTTCCAAGCTGAAGAGCCAGTGCTGTCTGAAGACATTTCCATGGTCATATGGCCAGCATGACTAAATGCCAAGGCACACAGAACGCTGTTACCTTCCTACCAAAGTGGTACCTATTTATTTACTTGCAGTTTCTTGCTTTCAAACTGCTAGGTTGGCAGGAACTAGGGCCAGAGACGGGAGCTCACTCCGTCATGCGGCACTAGGGTCTTGAACTGCTGAACTACAGACCTTCCAGTCTGCAGCTCAGCATCTTAACTTCTGAGCCACTGAGGCCCCTCTATTGTGGAGAAAGATGGGTACAAATGAAGCAAAATCAGCAACTTTTTTTTTACACAAAGTATCTGCATGAGTAGATGCTTTGAAGTTTCCTGTCTGCTTTCCTTTGAAATTCCCCTGCCCAAGCAGCATTTATATCTGCATTGTTCCAGACCTCTATCTGTGATGTAAATCTGGATCTAGAACACTGACAGGGGATTTGAAAGGAGGCAATGGCTAAATACATCCTTGCCTGCCATACCTACATCTAGGGGCATTTAAAAAGGGCCATTAGGGCTTCTTTATACCAACACCTTGTAGCTCTGAAGCAGTAAATAAGTCTTCAGCAGCCACTCCCAGCCCACCTAGCTCACCCACACCCTTGCAGTGACAGCACTGTCAGAGACACTTAGAGTTGCAAGAAAGGAGAAGAAGTGTGAGACTCATGGCCCGTTGCCAGTTGTCAACTGAAGAGACAAATGAGTAGTTTCAGGATGCCTGCCAAAACACACATGAAACTTTATTTTTGTATATGACAATGGAGGCAGGTTTATTATATGCTCAGAAATTGAAATCTTCAATATTACCTACAATAGAAGAATGGCTGGTGAAGATGGTGGAACTTGCAAAGACGGCCAAACTTACTTCTTTGATTAGGGAAAAGACATTATCTACATTTTTTGCCACCTGGAAATCCCTTATAGCCTTTTTGCATGAAACCAAAAAAGATGAATTGATGAGTTATGGTTTTGAAAAATGGGGGAGGAGATATAGATAAAGGAGAGATTTATTATGTATTTATAGAGAGGGTGATTAATAGAGAGGGTGATTAGACAACTAGGTAGTTCCAGTCACAGATGAAAACTGAAAGATATTCCCTTATTTTCTTTCTACTTTCCAGGTTTTTCTTATCTCTTTTTCTTTATTTATTCCATTCCATTTTTTGTGCTTTTTTATTTTTATGTATGTTGTTCAAACAAATCCTAATAACAATTGAAAAAACATATGATGAAACTTTGGTCTTGCTTTCTATTTAATTAAATAAGTGGATAAATAGGATTGATGGGTCACTTGGAACTATACACAATGGTAATCATAAAAAACTTGTGCAAATACTCTTTATCTAACCAAGGTTTATAAGTATTGGGAGTGTTGAACTTAGATTATACATTCATCACTGTAAACTCTTAAGAGTCAAGAAAATACTGTCCAGAGATGCTTATCATACCTGACCGGTGTTACTCAGTTCCTGGAAGATGAAGTTAGTTGTAACTCTAATGAAGCTACCCTTGGCAAATTGATTAACCCAAGCTTCAAAACTTAACAGTGCATGCCACATTCATAGGTTCTTTTACTGCTTCTTCCCCTTCATCCAGGTAACAGAGCATGCTACATATCTGAAGGTAACACATCCTATTTATATAAAAGCCCAGTGTATTGGCACTTTCCAGCTCTCCCATTGGTTGTGTTGTGTGCTCCATCAGCCATTGGCCCATCAACCACCACTCAAGAGTACTTGCGTGCCATTTGCTGGGGGCTGGGTCCACTCTTCTCCCCCATCCACTGCCAAAATGGCTGTCTCTCCTGATGAAGACACTTCTCCTGCTTGGCTCCTCTGCGGCTGGCTGGCTACTGAGGTGGGCCTGCAGCCATCAAACCATTCTCTTCTCCTCTGACTGTGGGGCTAATTTCCCCCCTCAGTGGCTGTTGCTAGGTAATCAAGCTTGGTTCTGTCAGTACTTTGGCCTTTGTGGGGAACTCATTGGGACCAGTCCTGACTAGGGTTGCCAGCTCCAGATTGGGAAATTCCTGGATATTTTGTGGTGGAGTCTATGGAAGTCAGAGTTTGGGGAGGGAGTCTTCAGCTGAATAGTATGCCATAGAGTCCATCCTCCAAAGCAGTTATTTTTTTCTGGGGAACCATTGCTTCCAATCTCCAGGTGAGGGCTAGAGATCACTCAAAATTAAAACTGCTCTCCAGATGGCAGAGATCAGTTCCCCTGAAGAAAATGGCTGCTTTGAAGGGTGGACTCTGTGTCATTATACCCTGCTGAGGTCACTTACCTCCTGCTTGGGTCTCCACTGTGGAGGAAGACTGTACTTTTCCTAGGAGCAGAATCTGTCAGAACCAGGTTCTTCCTGTTTGGGTGATTTCAGACCACTCACAGACTTTCAGCCTAACCTGTCTGAAGTAACCTAAGCTGAAGTCAGAGGGGCAGATAACAGTATGTTAATGGTTGGATGGGAAGGAGATGGGGTTGCCAACTCCAGGTTGGGAAATGCCTGGAGATTTGAGAGCTGGAGCCTGGAGAGAGTGGGATTTGAGGAGGGGTGGGATCTCAGACTGGTATAATGCCATAGGCTCCACCTCCAAACCAGCTATTTCCTTCTGAGGAACCATTGTTGCCACAATCGGCCTTATTCCTAGTACCTTTATAAATACACAGACAGAAGGTAGATGGATGCCATAGGAACCACAATTGACTTTGATTCCCTCTGCCTGTTTACAGATATACATACTGTTAAAATATGGTAATATATAATGTAGCTATGTTTTAAACCTTGAGCCTTAAACCAGGTTAGATACTCTGTAAAAATTAATGGCAGATCCCCAATATCTACAACTCTGCTATGTGTGTTTGAGAGTTATAACTTTTCTTTCCCACTTACTTTCCAAAACACAGGAAGATGGGGCTACATTTTATTTAGGATGATAGCCAAATGGGGAAATGTTAAACAGTTACCCTGAGATAGCCAAAAGGGGAAATGTTAAACAGTCACTCTGTGACCTTTTAAGAGCTTCCCATATCTGATAGAGGATTAGAAAAATACTTGGCAGGTTTTAGAGATCACTGTATTGCTTCTCTTTTTATGACTGGGACAAGGGAGTAATGAAGTCATGGTGAAGTCATTCAGCAGGTTTAACTCAGCACAGCTGCATCTGTAGAATATTAAATGGACTTCACTCCATTCCATTTTCTCAGCATACCATTTGGTGAGTCTTCCTTGAGCACAAAGAGCCAGGTTTAGATTAGCTTGGAATGCTTCCTGTTTAGATTGTAGCACATTAAAAAGGCATGAGAGTTCTGTTTCATAGATCCTTTTCTTTTGATGGACACCAGCTTTGTTCCTAGGACTCATCTCCTGTTACCTCACCATAGCAGATTCTAAATCAGGGGTGGCCAAACTTGCTTAACATAAGAGCCTCATAGAATAAATGTCAAATGGTTGAGAGCCACAATATATGAACAAATATTGTACATGTTTTTATTGAAAAATATGCAAATTTTCTTTTTTATTAACATTAAATGAGACTGCCAAAAATAAAAACAAAGGGGGCAAAAACAGATATTGATAATGATATTTATTTGTTAGCTAATGATATTTATTTGTCTAAGAGAGAACAAGAGAGAGGTGGAAAGAAATAATGAAAGAGCTGGAAAGAAAGAGAGTAAAACAAAAAAACAGATGGGGGAGGGAGGGAAGGGGAAGGAAGGGAGAGAGGAAGGGAGGGAGGGAGGGATAAAGAAAAAATAAAGAAAGGTGGAAAGAAAACAAATAAATGGGGAAGGAGGAGGAAGGAAGAGAAAGAAGGGAAGAAAGTAAATAAATGGGGAGGGAGGGGAGGGAGCATGGAAGGAAGGAAAGGAGAGAAAGTGAAAGGTAGAAAGAATGAAAGAGATGAAAAGAAAGGAGAGAGAAACAAACAAAGAAAACAGATGGGGGAGGGAGGGGAGGAAGGATGGAAGGAAGGAAAGGAGAGAAAGTGAAAGGTAGAAAGAATGAAAGAGATGAAAAGAAAGGAGAGAGAAACAAACAAAGAAAACAGATGAGGGAGGGGAGGAAGGAAGGGGAGAGTGAAAGAAAGATGAAAAGAAAGAAAGAGGTGAAGAGAAAGCAAATAGATGGGGGGAGGAGGAAGAAGAAGAAGAAGAGGAGATTGGATTTATACCCTGCCCTGCACTCAGAGCAGTTTACAAACTCCTTTCCCTTCCCCTCCCCATGTCATGCCTGCTCTGCCGTGACACCCCACAGACACCCTATGAGGTAGGTGGGGCTGAGAGAGCTCTTTTGAGAACTACCCTTAAGAGAACAGCTCTGAGAGAGCCATGACTGATCCAAGGTCATCCAGCAGCTACAAGTGGAGGAGTGGGGAATCAAACCTGTTTCTTGCAGATTAGAGTCTGCGCACTTAACTACACCAAACTGGTTGTATAAAGGAAGGGGGAAAGAGAGAAAGGTGTGGAAAGAAAGCAAATAAATAAGGAGCAAAGAGGGGGAGAGGTGGAAAGAAAGCAACTGACTTTAAATGCATCTTCCAAGCCCCCCCCTCCACTGGCTTGGCTTGGAGAAGGAATTTAAAGAGACATATTTAAACACATTTAAAGTTGCTTTCTTTTTCTCCTCCTCACCACCTCAAGCCTACCCAGTGAGGGGAACACTGGCTGGGGAAGGGAAGAGTGATCAGGGAGGCATGCCTCCCCTTCACTTACCCAACCACCCTTCTGGGAGCCACACAATATTGTGAAAGAGCCATATGTGGCTCCCTAGCCGCAGTTTGGCCACCCCTGTTCTAAGTGGTATACATAGAGTATGGAAAGAAAGGAGGACTGTCATTTATTGTGTACAGAAATTTGTGAATTTGTATTCTGATTTTGGAAATCCTTTCTGTTGACTCTGTTGATTAAGGTTGGTGGGTATTTGCTTGCTTGCTTGCTTGTTGGTTTGTGTGTGTGTGTGTGTGTTTTAAACAAGCTGACACATCAAGCCTCAGAACCACATATGATCTATTTAATAAAATACTGATCAACAGTATTTAGTGTCAATTATCCTCAGAAACAACTGCATATTAAAGGGACTAGCTTCTGATGTATTGTGCTAGTGTCCAGGGCCGGCCCCAGGTTTTTTTGAACACTAGGCGAGGATACCTTCTGGCGCCCGCCTCACAGTGTGCCCACCAATTTTCAAACATAAATGCATTTTAGGAAGAATGCAAAGTTGGGAGCAACTTGAGGCACTTCACACTCACTCACACACACACACATAGTTAATGCAAATGCAGCATATGTGGTCTTCTCCCTTGCCAGCCCCCTGTAAAGAAACCCTGCTGCTAGTCGCCTTCTTGTTTTGTTTTTTTAAAACTTTATGTTGGTTTCCTTGTCTACATGATGACCCCCTCCGCTGCTCATCACAGTCCACTTTCACAATTAAAACAGCCCCCCAGTGCTTGAGGAGAATGTGCCCTCGGGGTCCCTTGAGCAGCGCCCTTCCCAGTCTCCCGCCAGCTTTAAACTCTCCTGGGACCCAAAATATAAACGGGCTGGGAAGGTTTATACCGGGCAGTGTCTCTTCCGGGGTCTGGAGCAGCAAGTCTTCCAGCCAAAGCCAGCCAGACATCCCCCCACCCCACCCCCTCTGCATGCAGAATCCGCTCCTGCTTCCTCCCTGCCACTTGGTTACTGGCTGACTACCCACACACACAATGTGACCCCACCATCTTCACAACTGGCCAAACTTCCCCTGATCTCCTCCCCCCCCAAAAAAGCTCTTCTCCCACAGCTCTGCCTCCGGGGATGTCAAGAGTTGGGAGAAAAGCGCCAGCCGGTGACGGTGGGAAGGGTTCTGCTTTTTAGGGAACAAACCACGTGGACACAACAGGGCCTCGCCGGGCCAACCTCTCGCCAAGCTGCCAATCGGTGCCAGCAGACAGGGCTCATGGATGCCCTCCTTTCCTTCACCCCCACCAGCATCTCCCTCCTCCCCCCGGCTGGTCCAGTCCTCTAAGGCAACATGGGGCAGAGGAGGAGGCGGGGGTGGACTTGTTGGAGTGGTGGCAGTGGGTCACCCAGGCTGCACCTTGGCTCTGCCTGCTCACCCAGCACGGCTGAGGAGCGCTGCCGCTGCTACCTGTAAAGCTCACTGGGCTCTCGCACTGTCTCGCTGAGTGTCTCTCTCTCTTGCTCTCAGTCTTTCCGCTGCCCCGTTTGCCAGCTGTATCCCTAGGCAGTCGCCTAGGTGGCTTAGTGATAGAGCCGGCCCTGCTGGTGTCAATGGTACTCTATCAAGAGCTGGTAATCTGTGCCCCAATCCTGAAGCCCCACCACCAATCACCACAGAACCTCCATCTTTGCTGGATTCAGTTTGGATTCAATTTTAGTGGAAAGCATAATAAATTCAGATCATCATGAATGGGAATGTCTCCCATTGGAAAATTTTATGTGTATAATATGGAGCAACAACATGACTGAGTGGTGGGAAGACAGCTAAATGTGAAAACATGAAGAATAATGCAAGTTCTTCCATCTGTTGCCTATCATGCCAGATACCAAATGCAGTTCTTTCGTGTCTCTGGACTAACCCATTGGTTGACTCAGTTTGAAACAGATATTATGACATTACAATTCAGTCAAACTGTTGAGCACAACACTGGCAGCAAGTGCCACAGAGGTGACAGCGCCCCCAACTGCAAGGGTGTATTAATGTCAGTGGGGTCCATTTTTGTCAGCAAAAGTATAGAGTTGCAACTAGCATATCTACGACAACTACTCTTGTGGGTATTTCTGTATGAGGCCGGCAACTAACAAAAAGAGAGCTTTTTAATTGATAGCTGTCATCTCCTTTTCCCGTGCTGTGTTATCAGTCACGACCTAGATACATTACCTGCTGGTGTGAAAGCGGCCCTGTAGGTGTAGGGCTAGATGCTGTTCAGACTGGAGATTTACTGCCACCTGGTGGCACTTCATAATCAGGATGCCTGAGCTGTTTTTTCCTTTTCTATAACTTTTTAAAATCTTGTTCTCTCCTAAAGTATGTGTCTCAATATTTTACAGCACTAAATTACTTCTATTGAATCTGCAAAATAATGAAGTTAATAATTCACTACTTGGAACAAGCTACTAATAGGGCACAGCTCTGCAGTAAATTTTTAACAAAGCTTGAAAAGTTACTATAGTTGCAAAATTTTGGCTAGCAAGGTTAGCATTTAACTTTTAAAAGAGCTGCAGTATTTTAAAAAAATCTTGTATTTCATGATACAGACAAATAACTAGCACTCAAACATGTAGACACACATTGGGTGATCTAAGTCTTTTCTCAATCATCGCGTCACAAGTTTTGTTACTCTGGGAACTACTTAGGTCAGTGGCTTAGAGGACATAGTCCTTGTCCCATCATATCTAATTCATGATCCAGATGTTGATAGGAGCTTCATCAATGGAATACAAAATGGTAAAGAAAAATGCTTAGAAGCTTGTATATTTGTTAAGGCAGGTCTCATGTACTTATTTACTAAATGTATCTATCTACTAAATGCCCTATCCCTAAAGTTAGTAAAGTATAATGTTTAGCATATAAACAGAGAAGAGACAGGTAACTACTAAAATGGCTGTCAATCAAGGAAAAAAAATGGCCTGTGAAACTAGGAATGACAGGTCTCAGGCTTTGGTGCACATTCTTCAAGTGTCAGGATGCCGTCTCAGGGGTACCACCTGATAACTGCATAAGGGCATATGCTTGAGAACTTCTTTTAAGACATTCTCTCTGTGCCTGTTTGTGGTAACTACTGCACATATAAATGGGACTACTAACAGCATGACTACATTTTATGTTCATTACACAGTTAATTTCCATGGTATTTTATTTTTGTATTTGCAGTGAATAACAGTGTGTCACTTCTATGTCACATGACTGTGTCTCTGGACTTTCAGAGATACTATGTGTCACACTTCTGAGCGGTGTGTGGAAATACTCTCAAAAGTACTGTTATTCAATGTGACATTACCAGCTGCTGCTCCAGGAGTTTTAGGTTTTGGGATACTGGGGACCTGGTAACCTTATCAGAATGAGAAGCCCTGTGTATTTTCAATGGTTATATTTTATGCACTGTTCATTATACAGCCCTCTTTCTCCAGAACTTTTTTTTAAAAAACCACTGCTTTCAAAACTCCACATGGACATGCAGCTCCAAAATTATGCAAATAACTCCCTGCCAGGGCCATTTCTGCTCTGGAAAATGGCACAGCAGGATCCATTCCCCACACACCACAGTTCCAGATAGAACCAGGCTCCTGCAGATTTGCAAGATAACCTTCCCTGCAGCTGCTGTGTGGCTGCAAGGAAAGCGAGTTGGGTCCAGGGAACCACTACCCAACTTTCCCATGATAAATTGGTAATGAGATGGCAGAATGGTGAGGTGGTAGAATGGACTGTCCCACTTCAGACCATAGGTGAACAAATTCATTTTTGGACATTCCCCTGTATGAATAAATCCTTGTAAGTGGAAAACATGCACAGTGTGTCAAAATTGTCCCAAAATGTGTTGTTCAACAGCAGTGGCAGCCTGTGAGCAGAATATCTGGTCTATTTGCCTGTCTGTTGATCACTCTGAATGTCTGTCAAACAGCTTAAATAGGTGTGGTGTAGTAGCTGTGGTGGTAGTTTCATTTCTTTTGTCTTGCAGAAGATTTCGCATCTATGCAGTAGGTAAGATTGATTCTACTCTGGATCATGAATGGGTGGGTCAGAGCATTCAATGATGTGTGAGAGAAATTGTGCCTCCCATAAAGCTATGCAAAAATGCAAATTTGGAAAATAACATGCCTAAAACAGACAAATGAACACCAAATGGTTAAAAAACTGGGTGTTTACTTATAATCACTGCTGGGTGATTGGTTTACTCACTATTTATTTATACCATTGATTGCTGAGAGGCCTGCTGCAACAAGAAGTTTGTCTGTGAGGGTATGTGCCCCAGAGGGCACTGAGGTCAAGCACTCAGCATCGCTTGACTATTCCCGGTCCGAGGGATGCGCAGCTGGCCTGTACCAGGGCCAGGGCTTTCTCGGTGGCAGCCCCATACTGGTGGAATGAGCTCCCGGACGACATCAGGGCCTTGTGGGATTTGTTGCAGTTCTGCAGGGCCTGCAAGACAGAGCTCTTCCGCCAGGCTTTCAAATAGGAGCCGCCGCCGGGGAGATGGCGGGACAACATCGCCCTGGATCCACAGGCCAAACCTTCTGTTGCCGCTGCTCTCCAGGAGCACGTAGATGTCACCAGTACTGCTATGTAAGTTGTTTTATAATGTTGTTTATTTATGCTTTTAAATTGTAAACCACTTCGGTGGTATGTCATGTTGTGAGCTGCCTTGAGCCAGTTCACTGGAAAGGCGGGATAGAAATGCGAAAAATAAATAAATAAATAAATAAATAGGGTGAGAGGTAAAGTAGTACTGCTATTGGACTTTGAGAATGTTCACATATGAAATACTGCCACTTTCTTTCTACTGCTGGAATATTTCAAAAGTAACCCAGTGAACAAGCTTAAATTGTTCATCAATAGCAAACTGGTCAACAATTAGTTTCATGTTCATGACCAGAAACAGATGGTGAACCAGACCAGCAAGTGTTCAAGCATCCCTAGTGTGAAGTGATAGAGCCCATTCTAGCCCCTCAGCCCACATTCAGCTACATGTGTTAATCAGATTCCAATTTGGGGGAGGGTGGCAGTTCTAGTCTCATCTAGGAGCTCATATTTGTGTTTTCAGAATGAAAGCTTTCTCTACTGCTGGTGGTGTAGGTGGTTTGGCCTCACTCACTAGGAAAGTCTACAGTTTGTACACAGAACAAATTAAGTTTGCTTCACAATAAAGGCTGCTTTCTCGGACAAAGCAAGCCTAACAACATATGAATGGAATATTAGATTGTAGAAGTTCTGTTGCTTTTCCAGCAGGTATTTGTTTGCAGGGGTCATTTTGAGCAGGAGCTTGGGGGAGCTCAGCTCCGGGAGTTGGTGCCAGCCCCCCTCCCCGTGGGGGAATGCCTGCTTGTGTCATGGCTGCAGCAAAATGACCCTGTCCCCTGGAAAGGTCCTTGTTCCTCCAACCAGCCTTCTGAAGGCTTCAGCCACCACTGAAGCTAACCTCCCAGAATAGTGGTAGTTCTGAGGCTTGGATTAGTAGCTGTCCTCTCTCTCTCTCTCTCTCTTTCTTTCTTTCTTCCCTGCTGATTCCTTCCATCCCCCCCAAAAAAATGCTGTCCTCCACATGATCCACCCCTCAAATCTTCAGGTATTTCCATCGTAGGGTTGCCAGGTCTGGGTTGGAAAATCCCTGGAGACTTTGGGGATGGATCCAGGAGAGGGTGGGGCTTGAGGAGGGGAGGGGCCTCAGCATGGTACAATGCCATAGAGTCCACCCTCCAAAGCAGCCATTTTCTCCAGGGGAGCTGATCTCTGTCAGCTGGAGATCCATTGTAAAAGTGAGAGATCCCCAGGCCCCACCTGGAGGTTGGGAACCCTATTCCATCATCAGAGCCGGCAACTTTCCCCTCAGTGCCTGTTGCTAGGCAATCAAGCTTGCTTCTCTGAAAGCCCCTTTCCACACCTATGTTGGGCTCTGAGAGAAAACTCATTGGGGCCAGCTGAACAGAATGCCATAGAGGGCACCCTCCAAAGCAGTCATTATCTCCGGGGGGGGGGGGGAATCTGTTGTCTGGAGTTCAATTGTGATACCTGGCGATCTTCAGGCTCCACCTGAAGGTTGGGTACCCTAGGCATAGCAGTAAGCGCTTCAGAGCAGGATCTGCTAGACCCAGGTTCTTGCTGAGTGGGTAATTTTGTGCCAGTCACAGACTTTAAGCCTAACCTACCTCACAGGGTTGTTGTGCAAGTCAAAAGGGGAAGAGGAGAATGATGTCAGCTGCTTCGGTCCCCATTGCAGAGAAAGACTAATTTTCCACCAGGAGAAGTATGGTTGTCAATCTCCAGGCGAGGGCTGGAGATCACTCAGAATTACAAGTGCTCTCCAGATGGCAGAGATCAGTTCCCCTAGAGAAAATGGTGGACTGTATATCCTTATACCCTGCCGAGATGGACCCCTTATGACAGCCAATGTGACATAACAGTCAGGGCTTCAGAGCACAGTGGAGGCTGTTGGGGGGGGAGAGATGGAAAGTTGAAAGTGAGGTTGATGTTGGCTGGGAAGGAGATAGGGTTGCCAACTCAAGGTGGAAAATTCCTAGAGATTTGAGGGATGGAGCCTGGAGACAGTGAGGTTTGAGGAGGGGTGGGACCTCAGAAAGGTACAATGCCATAGACTCCACCCTTCAAACCACTTGTTCCCTCATGGGGAACCATTGTTGCCAATCTCCAGGGGAGGGATAGGGATCATGCTGAATTACAACTGTTCTTCAGATGGTAGAGAAAATGGTGGACTCTGTGTCATTATACCCTGCTGAGGTTGCCACAGTAAATTGACACTGAGTGCCCAAGGCCGGCGCACTCTCCCAGAGCCTCTTTCTAGAGCCCATTGTATTTATTTCCACAACGGGCCTTATTCCTAGTTATATATAGTTCTGTTTTGGAGTGGCCCTTTGTAGCTCTCCCATTGGCTGTGCAAGGCACTCCCTCAGCCACTGGCCCATCAGCTACCACTCAAGAGTACTCATGTGCCACTGGCCAGGTGCTGGATCTGTTCCACTTCCCTGCTTACTTCCCCTTCAGCCACATTGCCCTGTCAGAATTACTGGCAAATTGCTTTCTCTCTTGACGAAGACACTTCTCCTGCTTGACTCCTGTGTGGGACTAACTCTTCCCTCAATGGCTGTTGGTAGGTGTAACAAAATGGCAGTTACCTAGGTTTGTAAAATGGCTTCTGTCTGTGGTTGGTTGTTTAAACTGTTCCTCAGGGCTCATTTTGTAGCAGGAGCTCCTTTGCATATTAGGCCACACACCCCTGATGTAGCCAATCCTCCAAGAGCTTACAGTAGCCCCTGTAAGAAGAGCTCTGTAAGCTCTTGGAGGATTGGCTACATCAGGGGTGTGTGGCGTAATATGCAAAGGAGCTCCTGCTACAAAATGAGCCCTGCTGTTCCTCCATAAGGTTTAATTGAGCTGTGGTTCCAGAGAGGGGCCTGCAGGTGTATCACTCACTGGGTTGAATGGGGCTTCCTCACCTGCTGGCCTACAGTTCCCAGCTGCCCCAAGGCTAAAAAGTGTGGAAAAAGAGGGACTATCCCAAGGGACAGGGCAGCATCAATATAGACTCCAGCCCATCCAGCTGAGTTGTAAACTTGAACCTGTTTCGCCTCAGTAGGCAACCAAGTTTGGTACGACAAAGGAAGGAAACCCTTTGCAGGCCTTTGTGAGGAACTCATTGCAGCCAGTCCTGACTAGGGTTGCCAGCTTCAGGTAGGGAGATTCCTGGAGATTTTCTGGTAGAGTCTATGGAAGCCAGGGTTTGGGGAGGGGAGAAGCTTCAGCTGAACAGAATGCCATAAAGCCCACCTTCCAAAGCAGTTATTTCCTTTGGGGGGGAGAGGTCTGTTGTCTGGACTTCAGGTGTGATACCTGGTGATCTTCAGGCTCCACCTGGAGATTGGCTACCCTAGGCATAGCAGTCAGTGTCTGCTAGACCAGGGTCTGCTAGATCCAGGTTCTTGCTGTAGAAGCTGAGTGGGTGATTTTGGACCAGTCACAGACTTTCAGCGTAACCTACCTACCCAGGGTTGTTGTGCAAGTCAAAAGGGGGAGAGGAGAATGATGTAAGCTGCTTTGGTCCCCATTGCAGAGAAAGACTACTTTTCCTCCTGGGTACAGTCTGCAGGTGGGGGGGGGGAATGGAAAGCTGAAGAATGAGGGGGAAATAAAGGTAGGCTGATGACTGGCTGGGAGGGAGATAGGGCTGCCAACTCCAAGTAGGAAATTCCTGGAGATTTGAGGGATGGAACCTGGAGATGGTGAGGTTTGAAGAGGGGTGGGGCCTCAGACTGGTACAATGCCATAGACTCCACCCTTCCAACCGGCCATTCCCTCCTGGGGAACCACTGTTGCTAATCTCCAGGTGAGGGGTGGAGATCACTCAGAATTACAACTGATCTCCAGAAGAGTGGGGGGAAGAGATTGAAAGCTGAAATCAGAGGGGCAGATAATGGCAGGTTGCTACTTGGCTGGAAAGGAGATAGGGTTGCCAACTCCAGGTTGGGACATTCCTAAAGATTTCAGGAGTGGAGCTTGGAGAGAGTGGGGTGGGACCTCAGACAGCTACAATGCCATAGACTCCACCCTCCAAACTAGCCATTTTCACTGGGGAACCACTGTTGTCAATCTCCAAGTGAAGGGTGGTGATCACTCAGAAATACAACTGATCTCCAGGAGGGAGGGCAGAAGTCAGCAGCAGTCAGAGGAGCAGATAACAGTAGGTTGATGGTTAGCTGGGAACGGCATGGGGTGGCCAACTCCAGGTTGGGAAATTCCTAGGGATTTCAGGGGTGGAGGCTGGAGAGGGTGGGGTTTGAGGAGGTTGCCACAGCAAATTGAATTGGCACTCTCCCAGAGCCTCTTTCTAGAGCCTATTGTATTTATTTCCACAACAGGCCTTATTTCTAGTCTATAATAAATCTCTGGCCTGGGCAAAAACCAAATATCTTCACTATCACAGGGTGGGACACTCATAAACCATTTATTACCACACACTATCAAAGGATTGTTCAGACAGAGTGGGGAACAGCTGTTTAGCATTTTGGCAGGCAAATCTGCCTCACAGAAAAAGAAGCAGCAGGGATCTGTCATTGAGATTTTGGGGGATTTGCTACCTGTGAACAAGATCATCAAGTGTATAGGCTCAACTTATTCAGTACTACAGAGGAAGCCTAGCAAAGGGTCTCTGTTCAGAGTAGCACCAGCTGCATCCCACAGTCATTCTTAGCTCATTACTTGGTGGCATTACTGATTTGGGGGAATTGTTTAGCTAGCTTGAAAGCTGACACCATGACATCTTACATGACGAGCATGACTGGTCGTAAGCAAAATGATATAACTAAGGTTCATCTGCCATTTCGAGACCAAAAGACTGAGCAGCGGTCTTTGTGTCTATTGTGGTATTAAACTTGAAAAGGATATGTGACGGGTGGAAAGAGACACTGTGGTTATAAAGCTGGCATTTGTTTTTGCTCATCTCACAAAAGGAGCCAAAGCCTGCTAAACCTAGCTGATCACTCCTCCTCCTTTTTTCTTTAACTCAACTGTGGGAGGAATTTACCATAATAGCAACAGATTTCAGTGCACTTTGTAATAGTGTCTTCACTTTTGTAAACATAAAAATGTCTTTAATATAAATAAATAAATTTAATTATTAACTATTAGAAGATAAGATACGCTAGGGCTCAGAGAGTTGTATGGGGGATACAATCCAAGTTCTTATGAACAATCCTTGGAGTCACACAATGTATTCCGAATGCCCTTCTCAGACTAGAGGCTGGGCTGATCTCCTTGGAGACCAACATGTGGCTATTTACATGCACCTGCTAGTTAAAACTCATCTTCAGTCTGGTGGATCTAGTACCCTTGATCCTTGCTGATAGCCATCATTCAACCTGACAAAGAGCAACTGAGGGGAAACTCCAGGAGCATGGCCTCTCCCCCCAAGTCTTACCACATCTTGGGCATCAAAAAGCAAAATAATAAACAGTGGTTCTGGTATCATGCCCTACAATCAGACATGGCACAGATACAGAAATATCCAATTACTCTGCAGTATTCCAAATACTTTTAACCTACATTAGATCCCTTGAGATCTCCAAATATTGGAGAATCTTTACCCTGGCATGCTTTAATGCCCTACCATCAGCTCTCCTGGAAGGCAGATACCATTGTGTCACACTCCCTCAACAGCTCTGTCTATGCCATACAGGGAAAATAGAGTCTATTGAACATGTTCTGCTGCACTACTTCTTTTATAATGACATCCAATCTCAATATATCACTCCAATTCTGTCAACTTTACCAGGAAGATCTGAACAATTTTATGTCTCTGTCCTTCCCAGGAGATAACTAATAAAGTTGCCAAATTTTGCCTTTGGGCGTGTGGGATATGCAAGCGGCTGATTGAGTCCCAATAATTTTTTACTATTACTGCTGACTCTCTGGAGCTGATTTTGTATCAAAATAAACTTTTGAACTTTGATGTCTAGGAATCTCATTTCCACAGCATAACTCAAGCACATGTGTACCCAGTCAAAGTGAGGGCAGTTGAAGTCTCCCAGTATAATAACATTATCTGCTTTAGTCACCTTCCTTATTTCCTTCTCCATCTCAAGATCAGCCTCAAGGGTTTGATCAGGTGGGCAATAGTATTTCCCCACTTTTAAGTAACCCTAATGGCCCAATCTTTCCACTATATTGGATAGTTAATTCCCCTGATGTTTTCTAACTTATTTGATTCTATGCCTTTTTTGATTTGCAATGCAACACCAACAACAACCCATCCCTCCCTATACTGCCTATAGAGCTTATACCTAGGAATTACTATATCCCATACATTTTCTCCATTCCACCATGTTTCTGAGATATACTATATCTAAATTGTCATTGAACACCAAGCACTCCAGCTCCCCCATCGTGGCTCAGAGACTCCTTGCATTGACATATAAATACCCATAATGTGTTTCCCTCTCCAGTAACCCTCATCTCCCTCAGCCCCTTAGTTGGTACACATGGCCCTCAGTCACTATCATGCCCTCACTCTCAAATTCTATTACACTCCTATCAATATTATCCTATTTACACAATCATCCTTTTGGACTGACTTGTCCTGAAACGGAGGCTCATCAGTTCCTGCCGAACATGTGCTTGGCATGAGAGAAAGGGGCACTCTTCAGAAGAGCCTTGAGGGATGCAGCCCGGGGTTATGGTTTGGTTAAGGTTTGGATGCCCTGAGCAAACCCAGCAAACCCCCTCCTGCTGCTGAAGTTGACAGAGGAGACTTTCCTGGCTGGCGGAAACAAACGGACAGGGTTTTTTCCCTTTGTTTAAAAGGGGGGGATACTTAAAGGAAGAGGACTTTGTCTTGGCCTCCAACAGCTAGTAAAGGGTTAAGAAGAGTTGTGATTCCCAGACTGGATGCAAAAGGGGGAGGAGAAACCCTGAAGTCCTCCAGTTGGGACCGAGTTTTCCTTTCGGAAGAGCTGTGGGACTGAGGCTGCTGGGAAGGGTGAAAATCTGTGGCGCATGAATGCAAGGGGGGGGGAGTTCCCAGAGGCTGGGCAGCCCTGCAAGGGGAGTCTCTCTGGGTCCCATGTGCGGGCAGTGGTCAGCATGGTGCCTTCTCTGGTCCTGAGGAGGGTTGCCAGCTCTGGCCCCTTAAACTGGTGGTAGATTTCTAGCATGGAGCAGAGGGGACCTGGTTTCCCTCTGGGCCTGGAAGAGATTCCCTTCTGCTAGAGGGGAAGGGGAAAATAGAGGCCACCTGTGGAGACCCCCAACCCACGTCTTTTATCCCCTTGGCTGAGCTCCTTCAGGAACCTCCAAGAGAATCTCACCTGGAGCCCTGGGGAGAGGGTGGGATTGCCTGGTCTGCTCTCTTCAAAATAATGTTTTCCTTTTTATGGCAAATAGGATTGCTCTGGAGCAAGAGGAAGTGTGCAAGTGCAACTTGGGTGTAGGAGATGTGGAGATCATTCATTTGGCTCGGGAGGGCATAGTAGTGGGGGGTTTGCATAGTAGTAGTAGGTTGCATGATCCCCCACTTCCAGAATTGTATCTCTCTCCAGTCTCTGAGCATGAACAGAGTGCCTTGCATTGACTTACAAAGACTTGAGATGCACTGGGCACATGGATGGGGAGGGAGACCTTTCTATGATAAGGGAGAGGCCATAACTCAGTGACAGATCTGATCCTTCGCATAGAGGAGATCCCTGGTTCTGTCCTTGGCATCTCCTCCCAAACCAACCAAAAGACTTGGATAGACTCCAGACAAGGTGTGGCCTTGACTGCACTCCATAGGGGACAGGCCTTGAAGACAACTTCTAAGTTCAGGAATTGCAGACACACCACCATAGTTCAATTTCTATCTGGAGTTAGGCAAAGTGAGAATGCTATGTTAGTTTCTCTCCCTCTTTCCCTCCTTCTTTCCTTCTCTTTCTTTCCCTCTTTCCCTCTTTCCCTCTTTCCCTTCTTTCCAGATCTGTGCATCCCCCGTCCCCCCCCAGCTAGCAATCCAAAAGAGTCCAGTGGCACCTTTAAGAACAAGGTTTATTCAGGTACAAGCTCTCCCTGCTCTGTGAGGGCAGATCTGTGCTGTCAGGGGTGTGGCCTTATATGCTAATGAGTTCCTGCTGGGTTTTTTCTACAAAAAGAGCCCTGCTCCAGTTAATAGATTTGTTCCATCCTATACAGTTCCCTTCCCCTGCAGCTGCAAGTAAAAAAAATCCCCCAGCATTGAGCACATTGATGATGTGCCATGTTATTCTATAACTGTGTTGTTCTGTAGTATCTTTTACAAATATTTGGCACAATATGCATTAAGGATTGGTGAGAGACTTACCCACAAAAGCCTACAGACAAGGTAGCAAAGCTTGTCCACCTGGAAAGTATGTTTTGTAGTGTTGTAATGTATTAACCATACTACAATGTTGACTGATCAAGTTTTTTTAAAAATCTCAATTTTGTTGGTGTCAGCAACAGAGGAAGGGGGCAAGGACAGTTCCTTTCATCCAAACACAAGGTGTACCTTCCCTTCCAGACATTAAAGAAAAGATCCTTCTCATACCACTATTCCAGGAAAGATCCCCCCCCCCAGTTTTTTTAAAAGCTGAACTTTTGGAGGTGGGGACAGGCTTTTCATGATTTGTGCAGGAACAGAGTATGGTATTATTTTGAAACAAAACAAAAATGCATGACAAGAGATGGTGCAGAATCAGCCATGACATAGCCACCTTGGTGGCCTTTAAGATGGCAGAAAGCAATATTGTAAAGTAAATGTTGTCAAAGATAAATAAATAAGTAATGTAAATATCTCCTCAATGAACCTTAAGTGATAGGAAATAGCCGTGGCTGAGTGTCAATCAGGGCTCAGAAAAGGTAAGCCCCACCTTCAACAGGAGGGGACAGGTGTGTGCCTTTGTGGAAAGAAAGTGTAGTTGGAAGAGACAGAGAAAAGCAGACAGCCATGTCCTAGCATGCACCTCCTGGTATGTTCTTCCATACCAGTTATGTTCCTCAGATGCCAACTCCTTGTGGTGTCCTCTTTTATTACAGTCTACACACAAGCTTCACTGTGGTAGGTCCAGTCCTAAGGAATGGCAGATAAAAGGGGATTACAACATACAAGACAGTTCTGTTTTAGAGGGCATCCGGAAGAGAGAGACCTATTCTAGCAGATTAAATTCTGTGTTTTAAAATCTGTGTGTGTTTCTATCTGTTAATGGATTTCTAGGTCCTCACAACTTGTTGGTTCATTGTTAAAGGAAATAAGGAAGACAAAGGATATAAAGTAGCATATAAATATTTTAAATACATTAATTAATGTCTGGAAGTTGGCTGAAGCAACAAGACAGTGTGGAGTAGTAGATCTGCCATCTCGTAAGTATCTTGTACTGGTGCCTGTGTGCCTCCCACTGTGTGCCTCCCACTGAAGCAAGTACTTTAAAATGTCATTAGTCTCCAGTGTTCACTGAAAGGAACCAACCAACGTAAGCTCTACTGCTCTAACTTCACATTCTTTGTGAGAGGGATGCTTATCTTTGTTTTAAAGCAAAAAAAAAATCAAAATGGAAAAATGAAAAATAAACATTGTTTACTGGCTTTGATATGTTGGCAGTATGAGCCAGTGTCCTTAACTAAATAGCCTGATTAGAACCCACATTCTCCACATCAGCTGAGAAATGATATGAACAAGGAGACAATTTCAGCTCTGTTGCACTAAGTATGACATTGCTATTATCAGTCACCATGTGGTAAATCACCATGGATGACTGCCTCCTTAGGTACTCCAGTCAGGCTTCCATTTGAGGATCTTCTTCTAAAAAAGAGATAAGAGACAATAATCTACAGTTACCAAACTTGTAAGTAACGTTGGCTGAAGCAATCAGTGTTGTCTCACAGTGATGTTGCCAAGTGACAATTGCACTGACCATAAAGCCAGCACATCTGGTGACTTCAGTGTGAGAAGCCCATAACAGCCTTTGTGCTTTTTCCACTTCAAGAACTTTGCCCTTAAGCTCCTCATAAGCATGTACTTACATGGGGAGCAAGTAACAAAGTAGTCCCATGCGTAAAATGCATTTCAAAAAGTCATCTAGTAGAGCTGGCAGTTGACTGAGTGATTGTGTCCTCTGCCACTTCCTAATGCACAAACACCTCACTGGACTTGGACACAGGAGTAGACAGGTAGACAGGTAATTAAATAGACTGATAGTTTCTCAGAGAACAAAGGTATCAGCCAAGACATTAACTCAGAGAAATTGGATTCCATTCCCACATCCTGGCAGTAAGAACACTGAGGCGCAGAGGCCCCTTGCTGAAATTTTATTTGTGAAGCTTTGGCATGAAAAGCAACTCCTTTTAAACCAGGTGTCAGAAAACTGAAATCAATGGGTATCTAGACAAAAAATACTGGCAGGATCAACTGCATAGCGAAGTAATTTCAAGTTCTTTATCCCAGCAATATTGGACGTTACCAAGGAAATGGATGGAAACTAAAGTCAACAAGTTCCTAAGGGTTTTACTTGGAGGAAAGATGGTGGTAGGGGAAAAAGCTGCAGCATATCTCCTAACACTCTGTGCACCAGACACAGAGCATTCTTGCATTCCTCTCTGTTCCTGCAGCCCCTTTCAGCATCTACAATGACCATTTCTAGAGTCACAGGACCCCCACTGAGAAATGATCACATGGGTTGCAGGGGCTGGAGTGAAGAAGAATGGGAGGATGAAACTGCTCCTCCTTTCTCTTCCACAAGTGTAGTTTCACAGAGGAAAGGAGTCATTTCCATTCCCTTGTCCCTCCTTACTCCTAGCAACTGACTTGTCCCTGAACACTGAACACATGCAAAATGTGGGTCTTTCTAAGTATTTTCTGCCCCATGGTCCCCCATCATGGCACCCACGGTCACCATAGTGCCCACCTCTACTTTCCCCAGTGCCCATCAAGGTTTTCAAACCTTTGAGATTTGGCTCCATCTCCTGCATCAGCCTTTTGAAGTTTGGCCTCACCCTTAGTGGCAGCCATTTTGGGGTAGCAAACACCTTGCAAAATTCAAGAGTCTCCATAGCTGTGCCTTCCTTTGTCTTCAAATTCTGCAGAGTGCAGCAGTATGATTTAATCTATTCTCTCATATCTGCTTGGATTTTTAAAAATACTATATAAAAAAGAAAAATGAAAGTCCAAGGCCTCGGAATGGAAAGAAGAAGGGATTGTGCCATCTTGTTCCTCTCACTCCCCAGGATTCCTGTACTCTCCTGTATAGAACCAGGACTGTCATTCCTCTTCAGCCTGCTGCTGAGCCATCCTTGTATGAGGTCTGCAGAACTCTGCCCTCAAAAGCTGTTCTTCCCTTCCCTAGTTCTCTCATCCACCCTGGGAGCAGCCCAGTGGCATTTGGACTGATGGCATCTATGACAGACCCCTATCATTGTTCCCATACTGGCACATACTTTCCCACCAAAATTCTTTGGTTCTCTGCTGTGACTGAGCTGCCCTTAGTAGCATGTAAAAAATAGAGGTTTTTGAAAGAATTTCTATTCCACTCTGGTCCATGGAATATAATTCAGCTTTTAGCCAATCCCAAGGAATTTGTGGAAAAGCAGGATGTTGTCATGAATCTATTTCAGGTGGCAATATTAAAGACTCTTTTACTATCACTGCCTTACTGAACTGTGAAGAGTGTGTACCAGGGCAATGGACAGAGCTGTGGTCCTAAGTGGAGTGTCCCCCACTGCTGGATAATGGACTGTATACTGTGGCCAAGGGAAGCCTTGGGCCACAGGCATATGCTAAGCTAGATCTGTTGCCCAGCTAGAAAGAAAAGGAGTGATTAAGCCTTCCTGCCACCTACTCTGATAATGCCTCTGACAAGCAACAGATCATTAGTGTAAAGCACTGAACCGGTGAAGTGATTGGATCCCTCTTCTCCCTTCCTTTGTCTCACCTCTTCTCCAAGAGGTGTCACTCTGTGCAACACATCAACCCCAAATTGCCCAACTGTCATTTCTTTTGCCCTATCCATCCAGAAATATTATTCTTTTTGTCTACATTTCCTGGGAAGTCATGACCACCTGGCTATGGGTTCAGGTCACAATTCGGGTACTTAAGGTGAGCTCTCGCTGAGCTCTAGAGCTCTCTGTCTTCTCCCCTACCCACCTTGCTGGTTCCATTCCTGATCAATTTGGAATCATTCCACATGCATTGTTGGCTGACTCACTATCCATTCCCTCCCTCATTTTGTTTCTTTTTCGTTGCATGATCCACTCATTTCATCAGACAGGTAACGTATCACCCCTCAATGATAATACCTGCTAATGCAAAAGTTGCTATCTTTTTCATGCCTAATTTCTTAGTTCTGTATTGAATGTGTGTGTGTTTGCAATTAATTATTGTATGCTTAATAATATTAAGTGAAAGACCAATTATTTCAGCAACTAGGTCTCCTCATCTATTCATACGCCCTGGGAATTCTAACTCTGATATACAAAGGTTATAGACTATATGCCTATTGCCCTTTAATATTCATAATTTCCCCAAACATAAATAATATAAGGCAATTTGGCTAACAGATTACTGGTGGAGAATGTGGGCACAACCCTGCACATCTGAATGCACATGAGTCGACACGCGTGTTTTCAGCCCGGCAGATGTAGGAGAACGTTTTCCCAGACTACTCAGTTTAGGCATGAGTGAGTTGTTTCTATCTGTGTGAGTGGCTCTAGTGAGCAATCTATCTTGGGGTTGGCTGCTCCCATTTTCACCTCCTTCAGCAACATCTCCTAGCCGCACCTACCAGGCCAGATACTACATGTACAGGGGCTGAGCCGTCTGGTAGAGAGCAAGGGGAAGATTGAGTGAAGTCCTGGCCATTCCTGGGCCCATTTTCATGCTATCTGTGGGTGGGTTTGAGGTTGGAGCATAGGTTTAGCTTCCCTTCCTTTCCCTATACCATTTGTCCTATACTACATGTCCTTCACCTGCTCCAGAGTCAGCCCCTTGCTACAGTGACCTTGCTCATGGATGAATTTAATAAGGTCTCCCCTAACTTCTAAAGACACAATCCAATGGGGAGTGCCATTTAGGTCCACACTCCAAGCTTATTAATAATATAAGGCAATTTAGCTAACAATTGGTGGAGAATGCAGGCACAACCCTGCACATCTGAATCCACGTGAGTTGACACGTGTTTTTCAGCTGGGCAGACATAGGAGAACATTTTCCCAGACTTCTCGGTTTAGGTATGAGTGAGTGGTTCTGTCTGCATGTGTGGCTCTAGTGAGCAATCTATCTTGGGGTTGATATGCCTCCTGATCATACTGTATTTTTCTGCACTCATTGGGCCTCCTGGAAGTGCTGGCTGGCTGGCATCCTCCTGGGCACACTCCAACTGAGTCCATAGATATACATACTTCAAGGGAACCCTTCCTTTTGTAGTACTGCATGGTGCCTAATGATCCTCCACCAGGTCTAGTATGCCCCTTGGATTCTGCCCATACAGTAATTCAAAGGGGGTGAATCCTGTGGATCCCTGGAGGGTTTCTCATACCACAAACAGAAGGGGTTGAAATATAGGTCCCATTGGTTGGGTTTATTGTGGGCCAGCTTACAGAGCATTAACTTTATTTATTTTGTTTTATTTAAAACATTTCTATACCACCTTTCCAACCAAACAGGGTCTGCAAGGCAGTGCAAACATTAAAACCTTAGAACATGAAAACATTTAAATTAAAGTATAAGCATGTTCATTCAATAAAAACATAGAAACACACATAACATCAAAAAAACAGGAGAAGGCCAACAACAGTTATTGGGGAATGACAAACAGAATAAAAAAGCTAGATCCAGGTGGGTAGCCATGTTGGTCTGAAGCAGTAGAACAAAATTTGAGTCCAATGGCATCTTTAAGACCAACAAAGTTTTATACGAGGTATGAGGTTTCATGTGCACACAGTTCTTCAGAAACAACGAAATGGAAATAGTAGTGGGTAGTAAATTATCATACAGATTTTCAGAATAAAAAAGCCTTTACTCACTAGCAGAAGACAACAATAGAGGGACAAAGATGAATCTGTGGAGGGAGTTCCAAAGATTAGGTGCAATGACCAAGAAGATTTTTTTCTCAAATTGTCCCCCCATCTATCCTCAGATGTCATGGGAACCTGAAACAGGGCCTCTGAAGATGACCTTTGTGGATGGGTAGGTTCCCATGGGAGAAGGTGGTCCTTAAGGTATGTTGGCTCCAAGCCATATAGGGCTTTAAAGATCAGTAGAAAGAACCTTGAATTGGACCCAGAAGCAAATAGAAAGTTAGTGTAGATGGAACAAGACTGGAGTGATATGGATGCACTCAACCAACCCAGCCTGACATGATACTATTAGCCGCAAGGGGCAAAGGGCAAGCCTAGAATGTGGTGGGTCACACACTTGGAAGCACTTTGCCCACTTCATCAGGCTAAGAAGGAATTCTACATGGTTGCCATTGTGTCTGCAAGCTCATGCCCAGCCCAGTTATTTAGAACAATTAAGTCTTTAACATCTTTGCTACAAAGCAAACAAAATAGTAAGGAACTGGACATTGGCTATGAGGTTTTTCCAAGCTATTTCATAGACAAAGTCTTGTTGCTCCACCATTACCTCCTTGCCACAGTTGAAACCATGGCGAAACTGGAAGCCCCTTTGCCATCTTCTGGTCCTGTTTAGGACCACTTCAGCCATCTCTCCCAGGAGGAGGTTAACAAGGTTCTGGCAACTGTGAAGCCCACGACTTGCCTCTTCGACCCATGCCAATGTTGGCTGGTCAGGGCCTGCATAGAGGGGGTATAGGTCCCTCTGAGTGATATTGTAAGCCTATCTCTGACATGAGGGGTTTTCCCAGGCGGGTTGAAAGAGACAGTGGCATATCCACTCTTAAAGAAACCATCTTTGGACCCTACAGTCTTGGCCAGCTACCACCCAGTACTGAACCTCCTGTTCCTGGGCAAGGTGGCTGAGAGAGCAGCAGCTGATCAGCTCTGGGTTTTCTTGGATGACACCTCCAACCTGGATCCCTTCCAGTCCAGCTTCTGCCCTGGACATGGGACCGAGACTGCACTGCTCACCCTGATGGATGATGTCTGGAGACATCTGGGTTGGTGTGGGTTGGCACTGTTGTTGCATTTTGATCTAATGGCTGCATCTGATATGGTCAATCACAATCTTTTGACCCACCTCCTTGCTGGCATGGGGGTTCGGGGTACTACCCTACAATGGCTCTTCTCCTTTCTTCATGGTTGGGAACAGAGGGTGTGCTTGAGGAGAGGACTATACCCACTGAGTTGCAGCATCACTCAGGGGGAGATCCTCTCTCCAATGTTATTCAACATCTATTTGAGCCCCCTCACCCAGCTAATCTGAAGATTTGGCCTATGGTGTCATCAATATGCAGATGACACCCAGCTGTATCTGTTAATGGAAAAATGGCCAGACTCAGCCCCAGATGATTTGGACAGGGCTTTGGGGGCTGTGGCTGGTTGGATGTGGCAGAGCTGGCTGAAGTTAAATCCATTGAAGACTGAAGTCCTGTACCTGAGTCATGGGGTCTGGATGTGGGAATTTGGCTCCCAGCTCTGGGTGGGGTGCTCTTGTTTACAGCACCAAGAGTGAGGAGCCTAGGAGTGATACTGGATGCCTTGTTATCGATGGAGGCCCAGATCACTGTGGTTGCCAAATCAGCCTTTTTTTCATTTTCAGCAGGTTCAGCAACTAGTCCCCTACCTTTCCTCCCACAACCTGGCTACAGTGATCCACGCAATGGTCACTTCCAGGCTAGACTATTGTAACTTGCCTTACTCAGGGCTACCCTTGTACCTAATCTGGAAGTTGCAGATAGTGCTAAATGGGGAAGTGCGCCGGCTGACTATGATGTCTCCATGGTCGCATATTTGGCTGGTGTTATGCCAACTGCATTGGCTGCCAATAGAATTCCAGATCCATTTCAAGGTGTCAATCTTAACCTTTAAAGCCCTATGTGGCCAGGGACCAATGTATCTGCAGGACCGCCTCTTCCCATATGTGCCCTGAAGAGCCTTGCACACAACAGATCACCATGCACTGGAAATCCCCAGCTTGAAAGATGTCCACCTTGCCTTTACTAAGGCCATGGCATTCTCGGCCCTGGCCCCAACCTGGTGGAATAAGCTCCCAATGGAGATCAGAGACCTGCAGGATCTATTACAGTTCTGCAGTGCCTGTAAAATGGAGCTATTCTGCCAGGCCTTTGATTGAGGCAGCAAACATCCAATCAATCTGCCCCCCTCCTGCTTAAGAGGCACTTTGAGTCTGATGGCGATGATTCTACAATTCTGGAAACTCCTACCATATATGTCTCTATCTACTTCTGACACCATAAGTTTTGGAAATGCCATCTTGTGATTGAGTCAGAATCTGGAATAGTTGTTCTTAGGGCTTTTAAACTGTTTTATTCTTTGTTCAGTATATTGTATGTTGTAACTTGCCCTGAGCCCACTTGTGGGGAGGACAGGATAAAAATTAAATTAATTAAATCAATAAACCTAAGTCATGGCACTGAAACTTGGGAACTCATTCCCCAGGGCATTGTTGTCTACCAGTGTCTATGTATGTTCATTTGTTTATATTTTTTTTATTTTATTGTTTTAACTAGTTTACATATATTTACATTTCACACACTGTTTTATTGTTTGACATTTTCTGACTGTTGTAATGTTCATTACCTTGGGGCACAGAAATGTTTTAAATAAATAAGTTTCTAAGGTGGGGCTCATTGGTATAAAAAATTCCCAACTTCAAGTATATGCTAATAAAGTCTGAACTTGCTGTGACTGAAAGGGAAAGGGACCTTGAGGTCAGAGTGGATAGCTCAATGAAAGTGTCAATCCAGTATGCGGCAAAAAGGCAACCTTTATGCTGAGGATTATTAGGAAAGAAAATAAAACAGGCAATACCATTATGCCTCTGTATTGATTTCTGTTGTGGCCTCATTTGGAACACTATGTGCTGTTCTGGTCACCATATCTCAAAAAGCTGGGGGGGAAATGCAGAGCTGGAAAAAATACAGAAGAACAGCCAATATGATTAAGGGGTTGTAGCACCTTTCCTGTGAGGAAAGGCTGAACAGTCTGGGAGTTCTTGGTTTTGAAAAGATAACTAATGGCAATACGATAGAGGTTTATAAAATTATGTGAGACTGTGTCCACATGGGGGCCCCCGCCTGCATTCGTCCCAGGTGACCCTGGTGGACTTCCAAAGGAACCAGGTTCTGATTCCGGGAGTGGGGAGTTTCCAAGTCCAGTATTGGAACTTTGATGGCCTCCTGGACTTGTAGTAGAGGGCAACCTAGTTAGCCTTCTGGGGCAGGCGTGGTTCAAGCCATTGGGCATCCGCATTGAGGGGATCAAGCAGTGCACCCCCTGGGATTTTGGGAGTGTGTGTATGGAGTTTCCATCTGTATTCAACAGGACCCTGGGGTGCTACACAGGCCCTCCTGTGTCCCTACAATTGGACCCCAAGGTGGCACCCATCTGCATACGCTCCCAATCGGTTCTGTTCGCCTTACAACCTACAATTGATGTGGAGTTTGACCACCTGGTAGCCCAGGGAGCCCTGGAACTGGTCTCCCATGCTGCATGGGAGACCCCTATAGTAATGCCAGTAAAACCAAATGGGGACGTCTGCATCTGCGCGAACTACAAATGCACTCTCAACCAGGTGCTGCAGGACCATGCCTACCCTGTCCTGGTTGTGAGCCATGTACTGGCTACATTACCTGGAGCAAAGATCTTTGGCAAGTTGGATCTCACCCAGGTATACCAACAACTCCCCGTGGATGAGGCCATGGCAGCCGCACAAACCATAGTCACCCACTGAGGGGCGTTTAAAGTTAAGAGGTTGCAATTTGGGGTGAGTGTCACCCCTGGGCTGTTCCAGAACTTAATGGACTCTCTTCTTAAAGGGATCCCTGGCATCATGCTGTTTTTCAACGACATGTTGATCACCGCAGCAATGCCGACGACTTCGCATCCTGCCTGCGCACCATGCTCATCCAATTCCAAGGGGCGGGCTTGAAAGTCAAATGGGAGAAGTGCGTCCTGGGGGTTCCTTCTGTCAACTTCACAGTCACTGCAGAGGGCCTCCATTCTGCCCAGGACAAAGTCAAAGCCATTGTGGAGGCTCTGACACCCCAAACCAAGGTGGAGCTCCAGGCATTCCTTCGACTCCTGAATTTCTACCACGCCTTCTTGCTACACAAGGCAGTGGTAGCTGAGCCCCTGTATCACTTGCTAGACAAGCAGGCCCCATGGGTGTGGGGGTCCTGCCAGGCCGCAGCATTTAAGGGGTCAATGCACTCCTGATCTCCAACATGGTGCTGGCCCATTTTGACGAATCCTTGCTGGTCGTTTTGGCGTGTGACGCCTTCCCCTATGGTGTGAGTGCCATACTGGCTCACCGGCTTCCCAATGGGCGGGAGGTACCAGTCACCTATTATTCATGCACATTGTCGGCCATGGAGCAGAATTATGCCCAGATAGATCACAAGGGCCTGGCGATCATGGCGGGCATAAAAAAAAATCACAACTTCTTGTATGGCCGGCCCTTCATCATAGTGATGGACCACTGCCCACTCCTTGGCATCTTTGCACCCAACAAGCATATGCCACAGGTCCATCCCCGCTGGTCCTCTGCTGATCCATTTTCTTGGCCGGCTACTCATACCTCCTGCAGCACCAGCCAGACAAGGCAATGGGACATGCTGATGCCCTTAGCCCGTTGCCTCTGCCATCCATCAAGGAGCACCCGGCCTCGGCGCATGGGGTCTTCTGGGTGGAGGATTTTCTGGAGCCCTCCTGCTGGTGGCTGATGTCACCTATCGCTCAGCCAGGGACCCAGTCATCTCCTGGGTTCTTGGCTGGGTGGTGAGGGGGTGGCCCACAGCTGCAGTAGGCCCAGAGTTTGCAGCATTCACAGCTCATCTCTGCAGGGAACCCACCAGGCACCCCAGAATGCAAAGACACAAACAGGGTTTTTCCAGAGATGGTTCCTGACCTTGCTGCCAGACCAGAAGACAAGCTACAAACACACATCTCCATGCCGGAAGAGACACCAATGCTCCCACAGCCGAGTACACCTGCCAGTCGGTCAGGCAAAGCCCCAGAAGCCCCGGTTCCAGTTCCTAGGAGTTCCCTGCAAGAGCAGCGGCCCCATTTAAAAGACTGTCACCTAGGCAGGGCTCAGACTATAAAGGGAGGGGTGTTGTGTCCACGGACTACCACTGGGCACCCACGATAGACAGCCTGAGCTTGGCTCCAGATAACAATAGGGGCCTAGGATCCTGAACCTCCATGAAGCCCCAATAGGGACTTTGGCAAGTTTAAACTCCCCAATGGGACTCGGGGGTGTGGTTCAGGGATTGTATATAGTTTGCCTTCTCGGCCAGTATCTCTTGTTGTGTACCAATAAACTAGAGCCGTTCATCACTCTGTTGTCCTGCCTCTTCATGCGGTAAACCCACTACACAACAAAGGCCTTATCTATTTACCTTATCTATTCTCCCATGTGAACCTACTCATCCACTCAGGTCATTTTCAGAGTTCCTGGTGATTCCTACAGCTACTCTTGTCCCTTCCAGAAATCAGCAGGAACTCTATGGATGCCTAATTTGAATTTTTAATCTTTAACTATCCCCCCCCCCCAACACAACCTGGCAGTCCTAGCTTATGGAACTTGCAATGTCACCCTAAAGAGAGTTACATCTTTCTAAGTTAACAGACTTCGATAGACTTAAAAGGGCATGACTGTGCTTCAGAAGACAGTGTTACTCTTGTGAGACTTAGGTTCTGATCCATTTTCCTGTTAGAGAAATGGGAGCATCAGAGACTCTCTGCTTAGCTATTTTTGTCACTAGCTACACTCTTTCTGCAGCATCAAAACCTTTGCATTCAGTGGGATTAGAAACAGGGTGGTCCAGAAAGCATGAAAGCAACAGTGACCAACTTTGTTTACTCCCCTTCCCTCAGATTCTAGAAAAGTGACTTACTGGGAGTTACTTCCTCTATCTCCATACCTTGTACTCTATGCACAGACATGCAGAGACCGGCTGTGGTAAGGATAAAGCATCATGCAAATCCTCAGCATCATTTTCCTCTTTCACAATCTGATTAAAATTAAACTGAACTCACAAAATGAGCATAAAATGCTATGTGACATATCTCAACAAATGAGAGAGGTCACTGAGCATTTTACCTCACAGTATTTGTGCACTGTGGGATTTCCAAACATAATTTAAAAAAAACCCTCTGAAGCAATGTGAATGTAATGCTCATTAACAACAGAAAACTTATATTTAAGATGCACATTTATATGCATTTTTCCTCTTTAAATATGGCCTCCAGAGCTTGTAAAACTCATCCATTGCTTATGAATGAGCAAAGAAACAAATTGCTCAGGTCCTTATCTATGTCTACAATTTTTTTATATTACACAGCTAGCCACTAGAGGTCAGCATATGCATGACTCCATATCCATGAAGCATTTGTTTAAAGAAAGCAATAACTGGAACATAGAGTGAGTCCAGTGGCACCTTTAAGACCAACAAAGTTTTATTCACAGTATAAGCTGTTGTGTGCACGCACAACTCCTGAGATACAGTGGAACAGAATCTCCTCAATCATTACTTATAGGGGGACGGGTGGGGGTTGTTGTCAGGAAGGGCCATTTAGAGGCAAGATGCATAAGTACTGGGTCATTATAGCTGAGATTAGATGTAAGAAAGATCTGTGAATGGCAATAAATTAGCATACTAATACAAGCATTAATAAACAGATATGGGAATGAGGTTTGAGTCCAGTGGCATCTACAAGACAAAGTTCAATTCTGGGTACAAGTGAGAACTGAGAGACTTAGTATGTACACTCCTTCAGATTCATTGAAACAGATTTCCTCAAATATTACATATAATTGGGAGGGGTAGTTGCCAGGAAGAACTAATAAGAGACAAGATGCCTAAGTAACTGAGCAATAAATACAGCTAAGATTGGAATAACACATTAGGTAAGACATGTAAATAGCAGTAAGTTGGTATACAGATAATAAAGGAGTTAAAACAGATGTGGGAATGAAGTTTGAGTCCAGTGGCACCTTTAAGACTAACAGTTTGATTTCTGGATATAAGTGAGAACTGAGTGACTTAGCACGTGTAGTGAGATGAGAAGCCTATATCTCAGATAGGTCCTTGGGGTTCCATTGTTCTGAGTGTTGTAATAATTTTTAATTCAACAATCTCCTATTCCTGTCTGTTTCTTAAGGTCATTTGTAATAAAACATTCCCCACTGAGTATCCTGGAAGATTGAAGTGTTCTCATACAGGTTTGTGTCAGATTTGTGTCCATTTATCCTTTGGTGTAGGGTTTGACCTGTTTGTCTTATGTAGAGAACAACAATGCCCTTTAGTTCTCTACAAATCTGACACCAAGATTCACAAGACTGAAAAACCTGACAACAACCCCCACACCACCCCTGCAAGTAATGGTTGAAGAGGTTCTCTTCCTCTGTATCTGAGGAAGTATTCTTGAACACGAAAGCTTATACCATGAATAAAACTTTGCTGGCCTTAAAAGTGCCACTAGACTCAAACTTTGTTCTGCTGCTTCAGACTAACATGGCTACCCACCTGAATCTATCTATCTGGAACATACATGATAAATATTTTAAAAGTTAATTGGCCTAATAAAGTAATGGTGTATGTCATAGGCCTTCTGAATTTATTCAGATTGTCAGAGTTTACTTGATCTCTATCCTGTGTTTGAATCAGTCCTGAATTCAAAAGGTAATGCAATAATATCCATTCCTTGGGGACCCTGATCAGGAGGAAAGGCAATATAAAAATGTTTTAAATAAAAATTAATAAATTTCATAGTTAATACCTGGGTATGAAGCTTTACTTTGGGGAAATCTGCATGTATTGCTGCTGCTTCTGTATCTATTAATGCACGATTTAATTGTACTTATTGAAGGGTGCCTATACTGACTCCCACAGACCCTTGAAATGGAGCTGTAACCCATCTTCCTCGCTAGATGGCGCCAGTACATTTGCAGATGGGTCTTCAAACAAGCATATATGAAAGTCAATGATTTCATCATAACCAACATAAACTTTTATAAATTCAGTTGCCAAGCACGTATTTTGTGAATATAATCATCTATGAATACATCAGAAGCATAAAAACAGAATAAGAATAACAGGGCAGGGGGGCGGGTTAGTTCAGAAGTTTTACCCTACTTATGATGAAAACTTCCTCAAACACATAAATACTTCTCACAATTCACTCCCAGCAATGTATTTGGTTCTTGGATGAGAAATGGTTTTCAGGCAAGGCTGTGGTTAGAGTGGGGCCATCCAACCTAAGAACTAAACAATTAGTTTCATAACAGAAATATACAGCTGGCTATATAATTATCAACCTCACTCCAAAAACTATAGATGACCTCTGCAGTCCAGTTCTGAAGAGGTCTAGATGACATCTCCCATGTTGTGGTCTTCTCACAAAAAGGGATGACATCAATGGAAAGCTAACCAAGCCAACAGAATGCTTGAAATTACTTAAAAGAAAAGCATGATCAAAAGATCCTCAGAGCTCTAATAAGACAGGCAAGGAAGCAATATTCCTGACAATCTCCAGATGAAGGTCATTCACTATAGCAACCAAGGCCAGTTCTGTGTGCAGACCAGAAGTCAATGCATCATCCAGGATTGTCTAGACTTATGCTGCCTCCCCCCCACACACAAAAAAAGAAGTTTGGATACCTGTCTAAAACTGACCATATCTTCTTCATATAAAAATAATTTACTAACAAGAGGATGGATCAATGTCTCCTTCAGAGAGCATGCAATGGTACACATTTTCTAGTGAAATGTGTATTATTTTGTCCAGAAATGCTCTAAGTTGGTGATGACTGGTTTTTACAGGGCACGAGGGGCAAGGGTTGATACTGCATGTGATGGTCCTCAAGCAGACTGTCAACATCCTCATTGAAGACAAAAATAAAATGAAGCAATTATGGCAAGGCAGTTGAATATCTTCAGTATATACTCAGCTCAAACTAAGACTTCCAAGTTGGAGAAGAGCTGAATGATTTTAATGAGCAAAGAAGTGAGCAAAAGTGACATAGTGCTATGGAGGGTTCTCCCTCTGGGAGCACAGATTTTTTAGGTTCCTCACCACCCAGAAGAGCCAACTGATCAATGATGATGGAGAAGAAAGACGTCTTACAGCTGCTCTCACTTTGCCATAGGCTTGCAAATTGGCTCAGTCAGATGTGGCCTTTCACCACCATTCAAACCATCTCTCAACCCATTTAGTGTAAATTAGCCAGTATGCAGAAATTTAAACATCGTTTGAGAATTCTGGAAGAACTATTGCATAGCCCTATTCTGGGATTCCATTGAGATGGATCAAGATGGGTAGTGTGTTAGACTGTCTGTAGAGGTAGAAAAGAGTAAGTCCAGTAGCACCTTAAAGACTAATAAAATTTGTGGCAGTGACTCACAAAAGCTCATACCCTACCCTACCACAAATTTTGTTAGTCTTTAAGGTGCTACTGGACTCTTACTCTTTTCTACTGGGATTCCAATGCACTTTTTAAAAAAAAAAAAATTAAAGGTTGATTTGTTTCATTTGGGATGGAAGTAGACTTGCAAGGTGTGGCTGTCATCTTTGTTGTATGTTGAAACGCATTTTTTAAAGGGCAAAGAGATAGTGCAAACCATGTTATAAATAGTATTCTTCAAAGATCCTTGCTTATAATAATAAAAAAGGTTTCTAGGATTCATCTGCCTCACCCTACTGCAATGCAGGTGAAAATAACCCAATAATTTAGAAGGTGAGTAGAAATAGCCAGCTTGCTCAAACACAGTACACTTCTTAAAGGAGAACATCTATTGCATACCCGGATTAGGGGCAAGTCCTAAAGCATATCCCACAGTTTGATTCTGGTTTGACCTATTTTACTGCTACAGATGTTAGAAAAAGAAGACATCATTTTAGCACTGTATGTTGATGGCAAACGTGAAGGTTATTTTAACTACAGTTTCCAAACCATTAAGAATGTTTTGGCTGTAATCTAAACCAGGTAAACATGCTAATCTTATACATTTTCATTTCCCTCTAATGTGTCTGCCAGTAGTTGTTCAAGATATTGATCATAGACACACTGCCAAAAACATAGCATGCTTTTTTCCTTCAATGAATGTTATCTAATGCTGAACATCATAAAGCTGTTTTCATTCTTAAATCATTTCTTTGCTGCTTACTAAGAACATTTCTAGCCCACCTTATCTCCTTGGACTCAAGGGGGGACAATGCAGCAACCAGGTTGCCATGACACAAATTATAAACAGACCAATTTGCATGATTAAAACACAGATTAAAATACACAAATCACAAATTAAAAGCACTCACAAGTTAACATACTCAGAATTAAAAATGCATAGGATTAACAAATGCACAGGATTAGAACTAGCACAGCCAAATCTTGTAAAATAATTTAGCTTTCACCAAATGCTCTCTGGAATAAGGCTGTTTTTCATGCCTTCTTAAATGTGACTAGTGGACCACTAACTGCATGCACTCTGGGTACAACTCCAAAGCACTGCATCCAACACACACACAGAGAAAAGGCTGTAACCATATGGACAATCCTAAGGGAGAGCACTTTAAGGAAAAGTCTGTCTGAGGAACTTCACTGGCGTAGGGAAGTATACTGGGAGATATGGTTCGGTAAGTATGATGGCCTTAGGCCATGAAGGGTTTTAAAGGTAATATTTAGCATTTTTAATTTGGGCTGAAAGCAAATAGAAAACCGGTGCTATAAGTTATATTGTCTGACTGACCCCAGAGAGGAACCTAGCTGCTGCATTGTATAACTGTTGGAATCTGTGAGCCATTTTCAGAGGTAGCCCCCACATAGGAAACATTACAATAGTCCGAAGTGGGGGTCACAGTAATATGGATCAGCTTGGCTTAGGCTTGCCAAGTTCTCCTGCTCTCATAGTGAGAGAAAACGGGGTGGGGTGGGGGTGGCCATGGAATTTCCTCAGTTTCTGTGGTTGTCACCATAAAGACTGGGGAAATTCATTAACTCTTGAACAACTCAGTGATGTCACTTCTGTGTCTTCTTCTGGAAATGGCATCACCATTTTGCACGATGCTCTTCTTCCCCATGCCCTGCTCCCAAAAGCTCCCATGAATGCCTGGCACAGTCCTGGCCACCCTGACATAGCTTGGTCAGGAAAGTCTAAATAGAGGGTCAGATTACAAGCTAGGTGCAAGATGCTCCTAGCAACATCTGTTACTTGTTTAGCCATTAACAAGACTGGGTCTAGTTTCACTATGGACTCTAAATCTGGTAGATCAGCACCAGCCAAAATGCTTGCTACCAGCATCTTCTCTAGATAAAGATTTATTTGTTTGTTTAAAACATTTATTGGCTGCCTTTCTACCTAGCAGCACTCAAGGCAGCTTACAATATAATGAAACAACAGTTATAAAACACATAAAAGACAACAATTTAAAATCTCAGTGCCAATAAAAGAAAACTAAATTAGTCAAATTCCATCCTAAATTAGTCAAATCCCATCCTAAATAAAACTGCCTTCAACTGCCTCCTGAAGAGTGAAAGTGAAGGGGCCAAGCACACCTGCCTGGATAGGTTGTTCCATAATCATGGGGCTTCCACTGAAAAGGTCCTTTCTTGTGTGTCCACCGGACAAGCTTCTTGAATTCACAGAATAGTCAGGAGGGCCTCACCTTTGTGATCTTAATTCCTGTGTAGGAACATATAGGAGTAGATCTCAAGTGACATAGGGCTTTAAAGAACAAAAACAATACCTTGAATTAGGCTCAGGAGCAGATCGGTAGCCAGTGTAATTGCTGTAGTAATGGAGCCATATGATAGTTCGCCCCGACCAGTAATCTAGCTGCAGCATTCTGCACTTTGTCAGTGCTGGTGTGACAGACTGTACTTTAAAAGCTCTTAGGTGCTGTATAAACATGTGATGGATTGTGAAGGGTTAATGCCTCACAGAGCTAGAGAGGCTTTGAGTGACAGGCTGCTCAAACATATTTCATTGGATAGCTGTCAGTTGAGAAGAAAGAGTTGGGAATTGAATTGATTGTAGAAGAGAATTCAGTTTAACACTGACTGAGGACTGGGAAGATGAAAAGGAGGCATGGAAGGATCACTAAAAAAAATCCATTCGAGCCAGAAAAAGGATAGGTCTTCTAGGCTAGAGAAGTAATTCCCTGCCCTGTTGAAAAGGGAGATAGCTCTAAAGAGTGGAGTGATCCCTGGTTTGTTTAGAGATGGAATTTGGGTACTTCGTGTATCCCTGACTTGAGTCAGTTAAGAATTTGTACTGGAGTGTGTAGCAGACACTGAAACCAAAGCCTCTCATCTCAAAGATCCTAAGACCTTTGTGAAAAGCTTAAAACTTTCACTTGCTGTAAACATATGAACTCGGGTTTGTGAGATTACTAAATTATCTCAGAGGTATTATTGATTAACTTCAGACATTTTACCCCTGGTTTCACCTGACCTTTTCTCCTCTAGATTGAATAAAATATTTTGTTTATTTTGAACTTTCTAAAACCTCTCATATGCCATTTTTAGAGGTTTAAGTTAAGAAGCTGATCTTGTCTCTTCCCTCAAGTCCCTGGGCTGAGCCAGCATCAAAATATATTAGTGGGGGTGGGAGTGCAGCCATAATCCTTCAAATGAGAAAAACATAGATCAAGGGACTGCTCAGTCAGAAAGGGAAAGAAGAAAGAACAGAGGGAAAATCCTATGTGTGTAGGAGAGAAGAGGGCGAGATTGCCATAGCTGGTCATCTGTCAAGGAGAAAGAGATAAGTGTCCTAAATCCTTCTCCACAAACAGCTGATCAATGGTATCATAGGAGACACCACCGATCATCTGCTTGATAATGCAGGTACACTTTCTGCACTCTCTGTCTCTCTCTTGCATGCACAGGCATGCACACACATACACAGAGGAGCATATTTTCTTCTATGCAAAGGAAAGCCAATACAGCATCCCAAATTGGAGGCATGGTTCTCTAATCTAGCATAATGATACAACTGTTCCCAGCTGGTATTCCTGGAATCCTGTTGCTCTGAGTTAAATAAGTAATTTAGCAAAGAATGGCAAATTCTGATCTAATGTATGTCTTGGAACAAGTAGTAAAGCTAAAATAAGTATCCAATTTTAATCTGAAGTCCCACTCATACTTTGTGATGCCAGGATATAAAAATCTCTCAAGGCACCATCCAGATCAACAACAGTATGTGTCAGTGCAGGCTGATCTCAACTATTATATTTCCAGAAGGGTACATGTTCTTATTTCTACTTCAAAGTAGAATTTAGCTTGTAGCAACATCTCTGTATAGATGACATGTCTTGGCAGAAGCCAAAGCATGCAAGGGAAGATCAGGAAAGACTGCTCTGGCCACACCTTCTGCTTAAGCTTGGTTGCATATTGTGTGGTACATAAACTGTCAATCTTACCTCATTGTACACAGGACTGGCGCCTTAGCAAAAATTCTGGCTGGCTCCTCTTTGGATCCTCCTTTTGTCTGCAGCACGTGCACCATGTGCAATAGCTAGTAGGGTGGGAGTTCATGAATGAGAAACATGAAGAACTGGCCTGTCACTCATATGGCTCCCCTTTTGAGCTGCTTCCCCACTAGAAACAAAGGAACATCTAAGGAGATATGGCTCAAACAGACAAAAACAGAAAGGGAAAGGTGTATGCCCTTCCTTGCCCATCACCTTCTCAGTTTTGCCCAATTTAAATGAGACACCAGCAAGCAAGGACAACTTACCCAGTGCAAAGTTGCATGTGCTGTCTCATTTAAACTGCATTACATATGCAGCACTATCATTTGGGATATACAAATAGGGTGTTTTTTTAAAAAAAAAACATGCATGATAACGGAATTTTTCATCATGATTGTTTTCTTTGGCAGATGTCCCATTCTTGTTTGTTCCTTTTACTCTGTTTTAATATAATTTTTAATACTATGTGCTGTCAAGTCAGCAGGAAGCTTGTGAGGCAAGTGAGAAGCAAAGGAGGTTTTCCATTGTCTTCCTCTGTCTACAGAGTTTTTCTTCATGGTCTCCAAGGACCGCCCTTGTTTAGCTTCAGATGTCTGATTGAGTTCAGGCTGTATCATGCCACCTCAATGTAATTTTTACAACTAATCAAAAACAGCAACAATTTTAACAATGTTTCTTTCAAATATGGGCTTGGAACCGCACAGGTCTACAAGCTAGAATTCAAGCTTTCACAAAAATTGCACAAAAGAGAGTGAACAAACTGAAACTAAACCCATTCCAGAGGTAATGCTGGCTGTGAAGGCAGAGGTCTGAAAGGATATCGTGCTCCCTGCTTTTGATGGAGTTCTGCTGACCCTTGCTGACTTATTTAAGAGCCTCGGGGTTATACTAGATCCAATGTTATTTCTGGAGAAGCAAGTTAATGCAGCTGCAAAAAAAAAAAAAGGTCTTTCTTCCAACTCCACCTAGCCTGTAAGATGGTTCTTTAGCTTAATACAGCTGAACTAGTTATAAGAGTTGTATTATTGATGACATACTTAATATGGTCAGTGTTATTGAGTTGATGTAAATTTACAATGAAAAAAAATATCAATTAGTAAATGTTTTATGGAGAGCATTACTATGCTATTAGTTGTATATAGGGTTAACTGTGTGTTATGACAATTGTTTATTTGGAAAAATAATAATAAATATATATATATATTTAAAAAGTTAAAATAATCTATAAGGCACTGCTGCAAATTGGATTAGTGTCCCCATTTGCAGGGGGGAGGGTTAACTCTCTCCCTGAACAATTTCCTGGTTTAAATTCCCTATCTCCAAAACTGCAATTTAACGTGCATTATCTGTCTTTGGGAAGGAACAGCACACAGAATAAAAAGTAATAAGGTGACCAATGGTCTGGTCTGCAGTCTCTTGAGTAGATTCACAGTATAACCTTTGGTAAAAATTTCTTCCAGAGAAAAAAAGAGTAAGTTTGATACATAAAAGTGTGACAACAAATGACTGGAAAATTATCACCAGGAGAAAATTCATTACGTAAATTAATTAAGAATTGCAGCAGCTAACAGTGAAGCCTTTGTGCAGACCAATTTCCCACTGTGGATCAATGGGTGTCAGGCTAGAGCTTACAGAAGAATGAACAATACGTTTTTAAAAGGCACTTAATTATGAAATAATTGCAACCTTTTCACATTTTTCAGTCTAGACAAAACAACAACAGAAAGGACAAAGAGAAGTAGGGAGGCCTCTGGTATTAAAAGATAATAGCTTAATTATATAAGATAGCTGCTGTTTATATCGTTTGGAATGTACAGTTAAAGAAAATATTTTTGGCACTTATACCTTGATCCTAAGCACGTATATACTTGGAAACCAGTTGCATTGAAGTAAAATGTTGCTTGCTTTCAATTAAATGCTATATATTATCACTTTCAAAGCTAAACAGGTGTGTTTTATGAGTGCAGGCTTCAGTCAGTAGTTTTTCATCTGCTTTCAAATACAAGGCTCATTTTATCTTGTTGTATTAGTTTCATTTTGAATTTGAAACAATCAAATTTGCCAGCTGGCTGGGGAGGGGAATCAGCCTGTCTTGCTCTTGTGTCCTCGGCAGAAGCTTGCTCTCCTGGCATAAGCAGGTAAAGCTTTTCACCACATGGAGATAAATGTTAAACACCTGCTAAATGTCAACAGCCAATAGCAAAAGTTGATCACCTGAAAGCAAAGCAAGGCAACTGCAATCTGGTTCAATTCAACCACTGAATCTTGTCCACAAAAAAAGGTATCAAAAATGATCATTGTAAGATAGAGATGCCAGCTTCCAGGTGGGACCTGGGGATCCCCCAGAATTATAGGTCATCTCCAGACTACAGAGAACAGTTCCCGTGGAGAAAATGGATGCTTTGGAGGGTGGACTTTATGACATTGTATCCCACTGAGTTCCCTGTCCTCTCCAGGCTCCATCCACAAATCTCCAGGAGTTTCCCAATTTGGATCTGGCAACCCTATCGTAAGAACATAAGAAGAGCCCTGCTGGATCAGACCAGTGGTCCATCTAGTCTGGCATCCTGTCTCATACAGTAGCCAGCCAGTTCCTCTGGACAGCCAACAACAGGGCATAGAGCCTGAGGCCTTCTCCTGATGTTGCTTCCTTGCTCTGGGATTCAGAGATTTAGTGCCTCTGAATGTGGCAGTTCCCCCCAGGCACTATGGCTACTAGCCACTGATAGATTTGTCTACCTTCCACAAATCTATCTATAAGAACATAGGCAACCTATAAGACTATAATTCTAATTGCAATAACATGATGATCCAATGGTTTTGTCTTAGATGTTTGATTACATAACTAGAGATCCAGATTTCAGATGTGTGAAACTGTGGTATTTTAGAGGAATACCTTGCAGGTCATCTTTCTGCTTTGCCAGCTGATGGGTATTTTGAAAAATAAATTTTTGGGGGGTTGCTTAGTGCTCAGCACCTGCCAACACTTTGGTGCTTTCAATGGTGATTGAAAAAGTCCTTTCTCCATTCATCTAGCAGATGTCATTAATAAACAACGTCTACAGGCTTTCAGAAACTTCCCCCATGTAAAAAATGAGGTTATTTTTAAAAGCATTTCCTGTCAGTCCTCTGGCCAGAGTCTTTTAAATCAGCATTTAAACACATATGACAAGCTCTAATACATCTTTTAGAAGGCACCCAAAATGTATTCATAGAATGACCAACATCATCAGAAAATGCCACCTTTTTAAAAGGTCCAACTATTTTAAAAAATTGCAGCCTTTTGGAAAACTGGAATGACAAATAACATAGCTCAAAGGAGTTCCTGTTTTAATTTGGACAGGAACCTAGTTCATTGAAGGTTCATTCCTGCAAGTTTCTAACACCTTCAGACAGCCAAGCAAATAACCTTCAGAATTCAGAATGGACTGGAATAAAGAGATTTATAAGAATGTTCATCCAGTCTGACTTTTCAGTTCTTGTTTAGTGGCTGCAAGCACAGTAAAAACCCACTGAAGTACACTGGCTGCAATTGAGGTTTTATCATAAAAGCTGCTTCACACAGTGTGAATTTCCCAGATAAATATTATTATTTATCCATGGTGCACGTGTGCGCATACTCATATACATGTGTGCATGAGGGAAGAGCGGGGTATTTATTTATTAACCACAATTTCTCAAGACAGTATACAATGGCCCGCCCAACAAGGCCCAAGTTCATAGTTGTCCAGTTGAGTGTAAACTGTATGGAGACCTTGTCGATAGTAGGTTTCCTGGTTATGCATCCAAAGCTAAATGAAAACTGTGTATAGACATCACATGTGACACTCAGGCTTCTCAGAGGTCTGGAGAGGCCTAGGTCACTTCCAGCTTTTGAGGCCCTGAGCCATAATGAAAATAAATATATGTGTACCTGCAAACAAAATAACATACCAAAAAAGAAGGAAACTTAGCTGGATTTTTTTTAAAAAAATTGCTCAAATGCTTTTCTAGTTTTTTTAAGGCCCCCTTTGAACTTGAGGCCCAGACCAAATGGCCCTCTCCCACCCCTACTGATACTGAGGTCATCTTTTGTTCCTCATTTATTTAAAACATTTTTATGCTGCCTTTCTACCCTATCAGGATTCCCAGGGTGGTGCACATAAACACATTAAAACATTTTGAGCCATTAAAAAGCAACATTTAAAATTATAATTAAATGAAAACACATAAAACAACACCAGAATCACCAAGGAAGGCCAATAACCTTATTGGGAGTATGCCAAAAGAAGCAAAAAAAAAGGGGGGGGTCTTCACTGTCATGTTAAGACACTGATGGAGACACATTAATCTCCCTGGGGAGGGAGTTCCAAAATTTTGGTGCCATGAGGAAGAAAGCCCTTTCTCAGTTCACCACCCACCTAGCCACGGATGGTGGGGGTAACTGAAGCAAGGTCTCTGAAGATGACAGGAGTGAATGGATAGGTTCATATGGGGGAAGGCAGCCCTTAAGGTATTGTTACCCGAACTGGTCCCTGAAAAGGGGAAGTCATTATAGAAGGGATTCCAGAAAAAGATAATGTAAGATGTTGTAACCTGTTTATACCAGGGTAGGTCTCAATAATGGTACCCCCCCCCCCAAATAAAAATAAATGTGAAGAACAAGAGGTGATGTGATTGTAAACACACACAAATTACTTTATTGTATACTGAAGAAAGAGAAAATGTTGAGAACCTACACTAAGCACCTGAGAACTGATTCTCCAAGCACTCACTCACACACACCAGGAAGAGAGCCGGTCTTATTAGAGGGAGAAAGGAGGAAACTGTGAAGATTTGGGAAGGGGCATAGTACCTTAAATCAGATGGCTTAAGGTTTGAAGGGATCTGGGGGTCGGTGCAGCAGATGCCCAAGGAGCAAAGAAAGAAGCCAGCAAAGCAGGGAGAAAAAACTGTGGAATGCAGCATGGGTTCTCAGAAGAAAGCCAGAACTCTGACTAGCAGAGATCTTGACCGGAGATCTGAGGAACAGATTGCTGGGGGTTGGGGGTCCTTCTTTTATGGACAGGATGTCCTAGATCCTGCAGATTTGATCATCCTGACTTTGGATTGAACTGAGATAAGAAGTCTGAATCTTACTGGCAGGTTTAAACTTAACTGCTGTCATATTTCAGTGGAAAAAATTGGGGAAATTACTTTGATTACGCTATTGTGTGAGCCGGACCTGCATGAGCTACAAAGACCCAGCAGAGGCAAAAATGACCCCTTGGATTAGGGTTAAGGGCAAGTTAATGACTTGATTTTGAGTCAATAGCCTTGGGCCGGGCAGACATCTCTGGAGGTGTGAGAACACTGAGTGATGTCGTCAACACTGGAAGGTCTTTTGTTCTTGAGAAAGATATGTCATGGACCTGGGGGAGATTGTACTTAATCTCTTTTAATTCCAGCTACGACTTATCTCATCCTTGGGACTCTCCAATGTCCTGTCTGAACCCAGGTGCCTTTCTGAGACTCCCCAAGTTTCAAATCCCCTGGCACTTAGGCTCTTAAAGGCCTATTAAAACAACTACGTTCAAAAGGAAGGGAGGGGGACTAAGTCCAAAAGAAAAAAAAGGTTCTCAGAAGGAAGAGGGAACGGGTCCTTACAGTATGTTGGGGCTTTAAAGGTCAATATCAGCACCTTGAATTGAGCCTAGAAGCAAATTGGAAGCCAGTGTGGATGGAACAAGACTAGAAAGATATGGCCTCTACTTGGTCCTGAGAGGAAGGGTGGTGCAGGAAATTATAAGACATTGCACTCAAAGTCCAAAACTGAGCCCCACTACATTCATATTGTGGAATGCATGCTAATAAGATAATTCACAGTATAACTCACCTGTGTAATACAATGATTTTTCTCCTACAATGTCAGTGGTATGCATTAATCTCACATAGTTTTTAATGATCACATGCCACAATAAATCACAACATGTATTTCTTTCCACTGTTCAAATTTCTGCACACTTTATTCCATTGTGATCCTTACCCTATAAGGCCAGCGTTATTATCCTGAGGGAGAATTGATTTTCCCATGGTCACCTTGTGAGATAAGGTTAAAGATGACATTCAGACCAAGAGGTACCTGATTTCTGTCTCTTAGGATGCTACCCTGGGAGTAAGAACTATTGAATAAAATAGGACTTCCAAGTAGACCTGCTTAGAATTGCTGTTTGAGCCAGTAAACAGTGATGTGTTTGGATGGGGAAGGAGATCATTTTGCATACTTGATTCATTCTCCCATTATCAATATATTTAATCCTCAACCTGGCACCATCTCCAGATACTCAACTATATGGATTGGGGGCAGGTGGAAAGAAGAAAGATTTTCCTGCAAACTTCGGGGAACCCCAGGGTTGCAGAAAATCTAATTTTTACCCAAACTGGGTGGGGAAAACTAACCTCCAAAACATACCTCTCTCTGCATTTGCACAGAAGCCCTACTGTCAGCCTAACGTCTCCTCACCATCCTCTGAGGTAGCTGTGCTGTGGGCAAGGGAGGAGGAAATCCCACAGTGAGCCCCACCACTGCTGCATCGCCTCACCAGCCTCTGAGGCAGTGAGGTGGCACTGCTGTTGGTGGGGGTGCTGGTAGTGGTGGGGGTGCTGCAGGAGGGGAAGGAAGAATTGCCACTGCAAGCCCTGCCATCACTACCTCTCTCACCATATCCCCCTTGCCATAGCCCTTCTTCTGCAGCTGGGATGGGAGCAGAAGGAAGGGAGGGAGGGAGGGGATAAGGGAGAGAGATTGATGGGGTGGGAAAGGAAAAGGACAGGAAGAAAGAGAGGACTAATAGTAGGCATAGGGGAAGAGAGAAATAAAGAGATAGAGAGGAGTGATAGTAGACATGGGGGGAGAGACAGAGAAGGAGTGACAGTATGCATGGGGGAGAGAGGGAGGAGGAGCGACAGAAAGAAGGGTGGAGGAGAGGGGAAGAAGCAAAATTAGAGTGAATGGGATGGATGCCCCTGCAATTTCCTTGTGAGCACCTGCTTGTTTATTCTAATTCTCAACCCAGTAAAATCTGAAGATACTTGAATCCAGAGACTAGAGCCATGGACAAGACAGCCTTTTTTACAAACATTAAAAATGCTGCAGGTCTGTGGAAAAATCTGATTTTAAAAAACTTTGAAAAATACATTGTGGGGCAAAAAGGAGCACCTGTATCTTTAAGAAACAGATGTCCATTCCTAGGCAACCACAACAGTTTTGCCAGCATTCAAGGCTTGGTTTCTATCAATAAAAGGCAGGGATAAGGGCCGGGCCTTTTCCAGTCTGTTATAGCCTTTGAGGGGAGGACATATTGGGACCAGACCTGGTGGTAGTTACCAAACCACTTACTACTATCTGACATTTTAGGCCTAGCTGCTTGCTATTGTTCAACAGCAGCCACCCTATGAAAGTCAATGTGGTGTGGTAGTTAGAGCTTCAGAATATGGTCTGGGAAACCCAGGTTCAAATCAACAGTCTGCCTGGAAAGCACACTAGGTGACATTGGGCCAGCTATATACTTTCAGACTAAGGTAACTCACAGTGTTTTTGTGAGGATAAAAAGGAGGACAGGAAAATAATGTAAGTTGCTTTGGTCCCCATTGTGAAGAAAGGCAGGGTATAAATAAAGTAAATAAATTATAAATATAGCTGAAGATGGGCAGCAGATAAAAAGCTAGGTTGGTGAATGGAAAGAATGAGGCAGGAAAAGGAGAGAATGAGGCAGGAAAAGAGAGAAAGTATATAGGGGTTGACAGGAGAAGGGAAAGAGGAAATAGAACCAAGAGGGAAAGTGAGATGCCCCCACAAATCCTTCCATGTTCCCTACCATGCAAGTAGGTCTGGCCCTACAGCCAGCACCACACAACTGGGCCATAGTTTTCCAAGGCAGAGGCTGCTGGGGGGAGTTGGAGATGAGGGGGCAGACAAAGCTAGGTTGGATGTTGAATAGAAAGGAGAGAAGGAAGCAGGAAAATGGGAGTGGGAATGGGTCTTAGGGGGACGGAAAAGAAAAAATAGTGCAGGAGGGGAAACTGAGCAAGTCCTTGTGGATCCCCTGCTTGTGAAGTTATTATAGTTAGTCTTTTGTATTTGAAAGAGCAAACATTTGGGATAGGGCTATTTGTGTCACGCTTTTAGGAGTCACTTGCTTTCAAGCAATCATTTCTGCGAAAAATAATATACATGTCACTGTAGAGAGCAGATGGTACTATCTGACTGGCTTGCCTATTCATTTATTTTTTTACTAAGGATAATAGCCACATCACCCATGTGCTGGATGAAAATGGCTTGAGGCTGTAATGCAATTGATCAAAAGCAAAGCTGAGCCAAATGCATGCCTCTGTTTTCCCTCTCTTCAGCTTTCACTGAGGTTAAGTGGAAACTGCAAGACTGGGTCATTCAATCAATCCAGAAGTCAATCACACTGTGGAACACAGTGCAGAGAACAGCTTCCTAAGGATCTGATAGATGCAATATATTCCTGACTCAGCAGCTACTAAAATTGCAGCAGATCACTGTAATTTGAAACCACACACACACACACACACACAAGTCATGTTGCAATTTGAGGGAAAGGAAAAACGCAGCAGCTTCTGTAGCTGCATCTTGGTTACAGCTTTCAATAGTCTCAGGTTGGAGTCTGTGCCTCCCTCTCCCATTAATTACTGCTGGTTCAGGTGACTGTCTCACCAGAGCTTAACCTTGTGATAATTATCTGGAGAAGTAGCTTAGTTACCTTGCGTCTTTCCATTGGCTCGAGGTTACAAATTTCCATTACCTTTTACGGAATATTTCTAGCATGCCCTATCATTATTCTCAAGAGTGAAGGTCCAAATTTCCAGTAGCTTTTTATGGCACACATTAACACATTTCTCAAAATGACTAGCATGCAATGGGATTATTCTTGGGGTTGACTCCAGATTAAATGGGAGAGAGAAATAAAATCCTTCATGTTTGCACCTGTCCTTGATGCAGGAAAAAGCATTAATAATTTGGAAGGCGCATTAGTTCTCTATTGATACAGATGCAGCCCCATTAAATTTCATATGGACTGCATCAGTGTAAATTGGTAGTGAATCACCTCATTAATTCTGTTTAACAAAATAAACAAAGGGTTAATTTTTCATTTCACACTGCCCTGAAATGGATAGCCTAGGCAAGCCCAATCTCATCAGATCTCAGAAGCTGAGTAGGGTCAACTCTGGCAAGTACTTGGATGGGAGACCTCCTTGAAATATCAGCATTCAGGAGGTGGGAGCAGGGCTTATTTAGCCACCCCTCTGAATACCCTTCAGGCCCCCAGTAGGGGTCAGTCCCAAGAGGTCACCATGACTTCCAGGTGCACATGCACACACAGAGAGATCAACATACACATATGAAAAATACAAACAAATACCCTTCCCCAATTTTTTCACTTTGCTCCTAATACTTTTCTGTTCTTTGGCTGAATGCTTTAAAAGCACTTTGATATTATGGGCCAAAAAAAAGAGTGCAATTTTAAGCAAAATTTATTACTCCTGGTCATTCTAATATATTTCACAGCACCGTCCAAATAGCAAGGTGCTTTCACACAGTGAGTTATTAATGATCTTGAACAATGGATCCTGGACTTCCTAGGTTGATTTTTATTAGCCAATAAGTGCCTGGAAAGATTCTAATAATAGTAGATGTGGTTAATACTACCTAGAACCAGAATTTATAGTCTGCCTTCCACCTAATAGTGGTGCTTTACAGAAACAAGCTTACACACACAACAATAAAAACTATAAAGACATAGAGCCGACGTCACCATCAATAAAATAGCTTCCCCTTTCTACTGTACTGGTTTGCAGGCTCCAAGTATCAGATGCCAGGAATCAGGCAAGGGAGGCTCGTTCAACCCAAGGTCAGGATTCCAGAAGTCAGGTGAGGCATAGTTGTTCAGTCCAAGATCAGGTTCTAAGAATCGGACAAGGCAGAGCCAGCGGCTTAGCATCTATCATATGCATTGCATCCACACCTAACAGCCTCTCTCGGCAGGTCTTATAGCTGCTCACTTAATGGCCATGCTTGCAGCCAGCTGCTCAGAAGCAATCCTGCAACTACTCATCTTTGTTATCAGCAAGCAGCTGGCATTGGGCTGCAGTGCTCTAAAGGTGTAGGTGTTACTGGTGGGCTGTGAACAGCCAACTGAGGTTCACTTGCTGAACCAGGGCTGGAGGGTGTCAGTGACTCTGCACCAGATGTTGGCTGTGAATCCTGACAAGCCTGCAGCTTATTTTCCTGCTGGTCAGCTTCTGCTGAGTCAAGGTTGGTATGACAAAACCTTTCTTCTTCCTTACTGTGAGGAGGGTTTTCCCACCAAAACACTGTTCCCCACTCTGACTGAGCAGTCTCTTAGTAGCATATTTTAATAATAGAATTATAAATTTCTGTATGTCCCACCCTGTGATAGAGAAGTTATTTGGCTTTTGCCTAGGCCAGAGATTTATTGTAGCTAAGCAGGAGTCCTATTATAATTCTCTTTGGAAATGGCACTTGACACGAAGTAAAGTTCAAAAACGAACGTTGATTTTATTGAGCAGGCACAGATGGGTTAGGAATAGACAGGAGGTGAGAAACTGAAGTGAATTTTGTTGTTTATACAAATTATAATATTTTGAACAGGCAACAGAGTATAGCTGAAGCTTATTTTCTTAGACACTCAGGCTGCGGCCACACAGGCCTTAAATGCGGGAGGAAGGGCTATTTCCTCCCACATTTAAAGGGGCCGACCACACGGCCCGCCCCAAGTCCCGCGCTGAAGCAGGCTCAAATGCGGGTTCCTCCCGCATTTTCCAACCCCGGGAAAATCAAGTGTTTTCCCGGGTGTTGCGGGAGGAACCCGCATTTGAGGTATCTGGACAGCCCTCTCTCACAAGCATTGCGAGAGCAGGGCTGTCCAGATAGTCCCGCCATCCATTCCCCCCCCCCCGTTTACACTTGGGTGCATGGCCACTCAGGCGCCCAAGTATAAAAGGGGGGGGACCCAACTCACCAGGCGATGGTGGGTCCTTGGCCGCCACCGCCACTTCTCCCGCTGCTGCGGCTGCCTCTGCCGCTGTTCCCGCCAGCTGTTCTTGCCGCCGCCTCTTCAGCGGCAGCCGCCGCCACGGCCACCATTTCCGCCACGGCCACTGCGGCCACCGCCACTTTCACCGCGGCCGCCAATCCCACCATGGCCGTCTCTTCAGCGGCTGCGGCCGCCGATCCCGCTGCCACCGCGGCTGCAGGGGTTGGGATGTGTAGACATCCCAACCCGCGGTAGAAAAATGCGGCCCCTTTAAATCCGGGAGCCCTCCCGGATTTAAAGGGGCCGTGTGACCGCAGCCTCAGTTCTTAACTGTGAGAGGTTTGTTTGTCTTGGAGATTTTTTTCAGCAAGTGTCTTAAGAAAGTTTCATATAACTATCTTAGTGTCCTGGTAGTTAGTACTTTCTTCCTGTATTTAAATATGTCCCTTTTGATTCTTGAGAAGTCTAATATGGTTTCCCTTTTCACACAGACCAGGGTTCCCTTATGAGTTGAACCCATTGAATAACTGAGTAAGAAATACCTTCCTCTTTTTAGGAGCAATAGTCCTTTTCTGTTTGGTGAGACTGGCAGTTTCATCTTACTGACCAGTCTCTTCTGTCCAACCTAAACCCCAGTTCTGGAGAATGTGAATAAATGAAATTCAGTTAGGAATAAATGGAATTCACTTAGACTTTAAGTTCTGATTTCTGAACTTTTCCTCAAATGCGATGATACATAGTAAGGGCAAGGAGTTGTGTCCCTTCACTTCCCAAGATAACTTGTCTTTTCCTCTCAGACTGACACACACACACTCCTCCTGACTGGCTATTGCCAAGCCAAAGTCCAAACAACAACTGACTCTCTCTGACAAGACTGACAAGACTTTTGAAAGCTCTCCTGAGCTGGTGCTGACCAATCAGAGAGAAGAAGAAGAGTTGGTTTTTATATCCCATTCTTCACTACCCAAAGGAGTCTCAGAGCAGCTTAGGAGCACCTTCCCTTCCTCTCCCCACAACAGACACCCTGTGAGGTAGGTGGGACTGAAAGAGCTCTGGGAGAACTGCGGCTGACACAAAGTCACCTAGCTGGCTTCATGTGGAGGAGTGGGGAATCAAACCTGTTTTTCCACTTTAGAGTCTGCCACTCTTAACCACTACCAACCTGGCTCTAGTTCTTTGTTCCTCCTATCAGCTTCCTCTATTAGTTCCTTCCTGTAGACAGAGAAGGGGGTGGCACGCAGGCAGCAGCCCGTCAATCAAACTGTGCTTTACGGTGAGGCATTAACCCCTAATCTCCCAGTTCACTGTTTTTGATGCACTAAGCATCCTGGATTTGGAGGTCAGTTCATGGCAGCTGGCTACACGGGGCTCCTCTTCTCCCAAGGAGTCCTCTTCTCCTGAGGAGTCCTTGCTATTGCTGAGCCCTGGCTGACTCATGACATCTATATTCATGTCCTGTACGAGTGGCAATAAAATCAATATTTTGTCAGTCAGCACAAAGCCCTTCAAAATAATACAGTCTTTTATGCTTTCTTGAATGTATTTACTTTTTCACTCCATTTATACTCCCACTTTTTCCCCAGCAGGGGACCCAAAGCGGCTTGCATTGTTCTCCTGTCCTCTGTTTTGTCCTCACAACAACCCTGTAAGTTAGGTTAGGCTGAGGATATATGATTGGTCCAGGGTCACTCAATCTTCCATTGCATTGTAGGGATTTGAACCTGGGTCTCCCAAATCCCAGTCCAACCACTATGCCATGCTTTCCTCCATTGGTAGGCCATTCTAGAGATTTGGAGTAACAACTGGAAATGCCCTGTACTGGGCCAACACAAATCAAACCTGTCTACTGGAAGGAACTGATAGAGGAAGCTGATGGGAAGAACAAAGAATGTGCAGACAGGGCCATATAGGGAGAGATGGTCCTTCAGATAAATGGGTCACAGACCCTGAAGGGCTTTAAAACCAGCACCTGAAACTGAAGGCAACCTTTCAGACAATGTAGTCATTCTAAAATAGAGAGATCGCATGATGAAAATGATGTTTGTGTCGAAATGCATCCAGCATGTGTTCTAAACTCATTGATGTTTCCCATTTTTCAAGGGTGCCTAGATAAAGCATGCTACCAAATTCACCACTGAGTTTATAGTAGGTTTTATCCCAGAAAAGAGTTATAATGGGTCAGAGATTTGTTTTTAAGTTTATTAATCAGAATATCAGAAAAGAATAAAACAAAAACAAAAAAAAAACACAGCCATATTGGTCACATACTGACACTTTCCCTTCTGTTTTTTTTCCACACACTATCATAGGTTTAAAACTAAGCTGCAAAAAAGAAAAGCAAGACAAGAGTTCACCTAACAAAATAATCAATAGTAAATGATGATATAACAATATACCATAACAATAATAACAACAGTAGATAGAATGACTAATTTTTATATTTAAAAGTGGAAGGACATGCAAAAGCGATTGTGGATGCCGAGCCCTCTTGTGGCTTCCGTGTTCCACTCCATATTAACCCATTCCTTGCTGTTTCACCTTCCCACCCTCCTTCCTCAAGCATACTCATGAATAGGTGGCACAGGTAATCACACTTTCCCCTAGTCCTCTGAACTATATTCCTCCTATACTTCTGATGGTCCCTTATCCACATTCTTTGCTCTGCCAAGCCTTGTTTATCACTAGTACAAACTGCAAACACAAATTATTTTCTTCCATACTTTTTCCTGAACAGTAGACTTTATGAGCGATTCCTGATTAGAATTCTAGCTTGAGTTTGAAATAATTGCTTGCTGGTATACCTCCTTAATGGAAAAGTCCTTGAACTAAAGTCTTCTTTACCAGCTTATGATATCCAAAGCATAGGGCTGCCAAGTCCCCCGGTAGAGCGGGGGAAACACCGATTTTTAAAGCTTTCCCCCGCTTTTCCAAGATTGGCCACCAGGGGGACAAAATGGCTGCCAGCAGGGGAACCTCGGAGCCTGCCCTGGCCAGCCTCTTGAACTTCTTAAAAGGGAAATTTCCCCTTTAAGAGCTGAGCCAGCAAGAGAGCCCTGCCCAGAGATTAAGGCGGGACTAAGCTCTTTCTACTGCGTGCAAGGTTGCTGCTGAGTAAACTGCTTGGGTAAGCTGGGGTCTGCGAGCTCTTTTCCTTCTCTGTCTCTCCCCCTCCCCCTCTTTCTTTTTTCTGTCTGTCTGTCCACTGTGGTTTTGTCAAAGGAATAAACTGTCACTTCCAAAGAGGTAAACATCACAAGGAGAGGTTGCCTGTAGAAGGTCTGGGAGTGGGATTGTTTAAAATGTCTTGTCGTGGCTGCTTGGGTCCCCCCAATCCTCATTTCCCTTCTGCAAATAAAAGTTGGGATTCCTCATTTTTATGCCAATTTTCTGTTTCTTTCAACCGTGTCCCCCCCTCCGGCAGTAAAAATCTGCATTTTTAAAAGCATTTGTACATCAAGTAACCGGTATTTTAAATTAGGGATGGATCCAACTAGCTTTTCTGCTGGGGAAAAGGGGAGGACAAAGGTCCTCTTTAGCCACCAAAAAGCCTATGCTGGGGGGGGGGGGGGAGTAGTTATGGGACTTACATGGACAACAGCTGGGTGAAACAAGGGCCAGAAATAAAGCCTGGGAATTGGGCAAGAGTAAGTGAAAAAGCTGGCTGTCTGTCTCTCTCTCTCTCTCTGTCCCCATCCAGCAGAGGTCTATCAGTGGCTATTATGAGCCACAAGGTCTAAATGGAACCCTTTGTCTGGGGCAGTGATGCTCTGCATTCTTGGTGCTTGGGGGGCAACAGTGGGAGGGCTTCTGGAGTTCTGGCCCCGCTGCTGGACCTCCTGAGGGCACCTGGTATTTTTGGCCACTGTTGTGACACAGAGTGTTGTACTGGATGGGCTGTACTGGATGGGCCGATCCACTGTGGCTTCTCTCCTGTTCTTATGATATGAAAATCATATTTAGCACTTGTGTAGCACTTAGGGCTTCATATTCTGCCGAGATGAGGAAGGATTCAGTAGGGCCATTGCTCAGTGATAGAGCATCTGCTTGACATGCAGGAGGTATCAGCCTCTTCAGCTAAAAAAGGATCAGGTAATAGGTGACATTAAAGATCTCAGCCTGAGACCCTGGAGAGCCACTACCAGTCTGAGTAGTCAATACTGACCTTGATGGACCAATGGCCTGATTCAGTATTAGGAAACTTCATGAGTTCATGTGGAAGCAACATCACAGGATGTGACATCACAAAATGATGTCACTTCCTTTCTCCTGGCTCCACCCCCAAAGTCTCCTGGCTCCACCCCCAAAGTCCCCAGATATTTCCCAAGTTGGACTTGGCAGCCCTACCAAAGCAGCCTGTTTCTTTGTGAAACTAAGACTAACCAAATTCTCTTGACTCCCCCCACCCTTTTGGTCAGCCGATGCAATACAGATCCTTGTAGAGAGCCCAGTGCTATTAACATTTCTTTTAAGGAGGTGTCAGTTTTCTATGAGATCTCTTTCTTGTTGGCAGCATTAGGCACTCTGCTGCTCTATTGGCAGCATTAGGCACTCTGAGATGCTCGAGGGCAGCTTACTCAGATAGGTGCCACCAACAATTTCTGCCTGGGGTTTCAGTCATTGTGACATAATGACCTTCCTAACATCAGATCCACTTACAGCAAACTGTCCAAAGACACTTGATTATTCTAGCTGGTGAATTGTAAGAGGTTGCAGGCACACAGGAAAGTATAGTTCCTTGTTCTCTAAGAAGCTTATGAACATCTCTGCAGGTCAAGGCTCACTGTCATGTTAAAGCCAGAACTGGCTTTTACTGAACACGCTGCCCTTAAGCTTGCTCTTGAAACCAAATGTTCTGGTACTATAATGTAGTCTAGGGGGAGGCCATTAGAACTGGGAATGGAATTCAAAGCAGATTTGGCATGAAGCCTGGTAGTTTCAGACAATTGCAGAGCCCAGCAATTTCCAGTGACCCCCAGAGGAGAAGCCCAATTTTTTTTTTGATGAGTCTGTTCACTTAAGGTGCAGACCTTTTTAAAAAAGAACAATGGCAGGAAAATTGGTCTTTCCTCTTTACTTTTCTAACAAATGGTTTGAAAGAAAGAAAAGAAAACAAATTAGGGGAATATTCTACCCAAAATACATTTTCTTTTTATAAATACCCTCTTTACTATAATTTATATTATAATCTTGGAAAAAAATATTCTTAATTTTATTTGGCTAGTAAAATTCCCAGTAGCTAGGCAGGGCCAAGGAGTGCCACCCTGGACTCCCCCCCCCCCCCCAAGCTGCAAGACTTATAAGGGAGGAGCCTAACCAGGAAAGTCCAAAAGGTGGTCATCATTCCCAACCCTGGTCTGAGGACCTGAAGGCCGAGCATGATGGACCCTTTGGTCCCCAACATGGAAGGTGCCATATGGTGCTCACTGGGTCTGCTCTTCTTTTTTCTGCACCAACCTGCCAAGGGACCGATCCTATTTATGGAACCACTCTGCCTGGTCCCCTTAATCCACTGACTGCAGTGCAAGATAGGCAAAAACATCCCCTTACCTGCCAATCAAAGGAGGGGCAAAAAATTCCTACCCAGCCCCCCAAAGGCAACCAGCCTAAGCCTGCACTGCATACAGGGTGGGAGGGCAGGCTAAGCATGCGACAACAAAGGAGGTGGGACCGAACTGCCTCTCATCATCATCATCATTATCATTTCAATTTGTTAATCGCCTATCCCAGCTTACGCCCTCCAGCTCTGCCCCCATGCTGTGATGCATCGATGCCAAACATCCAGTGTCATGCCTCCTTCCCCTTGCACGGGGGCAAAACACTACTGCCACTGAGGCTCCGCAGGCAGTGGGGAGCTGAGTCTCCCCCCCCGGCCAGAAGAAAGATACAGACACAGGATAGGATTTAACTAAGGGCCACTTCATTAAACTATTTACACAAATTGTGGCAAAGACAAACCCCGAGTGCAAAATAGGCCTAAGTCAGGAGTCATCCAGACCCCTCCGTGCCATATATTGGGCAAGCCTTCCTTTGCCCGAGGAGTGAGCCATCCTTCTGGCTCACCATCAGCTGGCCTAGCAAATGGGGTGCTGCCCTGGAGCCCCCCCAGCCATGAGACTTATAAGGGAGGAGCCTAACCAGGGCAGTCCCAAAGGCAGTTGCCATTCCTAGCCCTGGGCCATAGGACCCGAAGACCAGGCATGATGGACCCTTTGACCCCCAACATGAAAGGTGCCATGTGGTGCACACCATGTCCACTTTTCCTTCCACCTGCCACCACCAAGGCTAAGCCTCTGCTTAGGACCTTGCACCCACCAGGCAGACTAAAGCCACTCACAGCCGTTGCTGCAAATCCTCCAGGAATATATCATTGTCCTGCTCCGAGAAATGTATCCATCGTCCCTGTACAAGCTGCTCAATTCACCCCATATCCCAGGGTTAGGCAAAAAGTGATCCAACCCAACTGCCATCACATTCCTCAGTTTCTGGTTTGCCTTCTGGCGAGCCCTGTCTAAACATCTGGAATCCCCCAAGCCTTCCCACACCCAGCGTAGCAGCATAGCAGACCAGACAATCCACACCCCAGCCACCTGCTCCTGATGAGCTCCAGGTTGGTCTTTGCCTGAATCACTAGGGCCTTCCCTTTTACAAGGCTGAGATAATTTCCACTAAAGCAGATCAACAGTATGCAAGGTGGAGGCCCCCACCTCCCCCAAACAGCAGCAGGAGAAGGCCAGACCATCTCAAGCCCTGTTGCTCCAACCATTCCACCGAAAGCAAATTCACTGAGCCCCAGCTGTGAACCTATGGGACTCCTTCTGGCCCGGTGGGCCACTATGGCAGCAAACGGTGACTCTTTGTCTCTCACGGCAGCCAGCTGTCTGATTTCTTGCCACTATTCACTTCACCACAATCACTGCCGCCATTCCTCTGGGGAGGCTGCAGCTTGGCTCACCCCCATGTCCCAACACAGTTCATGGCCCTCACAAACCAAGCACACAATGATAAAGAGGAGGAGGTGGGGAAGCTGCTGCCTTTCATAACCCCTCTAGCTCTGCCCCCAGCATGTCATGCTCCTCCCCCTTCCACAGGGCCAAAGAAGCCCCCACTCGCTCCTGCCTCTGAGGCTCCACGGGCGGTGGGGAGTCGAGTCCTCCCTAAAACTGCTTTAGCCTGTTCAGGAAGACGCATTCTGTTCCCTCTCTGAAGTTTGTTTCCAGTGGTGACTGGTGAAGAATCTGTAGGAATTTTCATTAGACTGAAATAATTTCAATCAGAATATCACAAAAAAATTCTCAGGGAGATTTCAAACCTTCCTACAACCAGGTTGCATCCCTTTGCCTTTGCCATTTTGTGATTCTACACTGCATTATCCTGTTACTTCAGTTGTCTTCTTTATTTCCAAAGATGTGACACTGAAATTGAATTATTTATGTTCCTGTGAAGACTGATATCTTCACAAATCATGTTTCATAGTCTCTAGTTGCAGTTCTACCAACCCATAAACTTCAATTTCAGGAGCAGACTTTCAGAATTAGGTATTTTCTTAAACAGAAACATAATTCCTCTCTCCACTGCCCTCCTCAGGACTGTATTCACTCTTCCACAAAAGAAGGGTGTGAGTGAATATATAGCTTTTGAAGAAGGAATTATCAGTAGTTGCTGAATGTGTCCAAGTGCCAGTGCCATGGAAGCCAAGCACCATGATCCCAAGATACCTGGTCAGGTGCTGCCAGTTCAGAGCCCACTAATGTATTTTTAAAGTACGGTTTTTTGTGACTGAGTGTTTCAGTTTACACTTCAATATATACTTATTCATACTAAACCTCATTTGGTACACTGTTGACCAATTAGACACTCCTTGAACAGATTGCAAAGTTCTCAAAGAGACAGGACACAGTGGTCATGGGAGATTTTAATTATCCAGATATCTGCTGGAAGTCCAACTCTGCTAAAAATGAAAGATCAAATAAATTCCTGACTTGTCTTCCTGACAACTTCATTTCCCAGAAAGTGATCTGTTATCTTGGACTTGTTTCTCACCCACATGGAAGAACTGGTTGATGAGATGAAACTAGTGGGCACCCTGAGTAGTAGTGACCATGTAATTTTGGAATTTACAGTCTTGGGGAAGGGGAAAGCTGTACACAGTCAGACATATACGTTGGACTTCAGGAAAGCAAATGTTAACAAACTTAAAAGTTATGCTGGGTAGAATCCCATGGTCAGAAATACTGAAGGAGAAGGGAGTTCAAGAGGGGTGGGAGTTTCTTAAAAGAGAAATATTGAAGGCACAATCAGAAACGATTCCTAGGAGAAGGGGAAATGGGAGGAGCCTAAAGAAGCCAAGGTGGCTCCATAAACAGCTTTCTAAAGATTTCAGAAATAAAAAAGACTCATTTAGGAAATGGAAGGAGGACCTTATAACCAAGGATGAGCATAAACAAATAACCAGTGCTTGTAGGGAAAGTGTTAGAAAAGCTAAAGCTCAGTATGAGCTTAGGCTAGCAAGAGATGCTAAAAACAACAAAAAAGGGTTCTTTTCTTATGTTCAAAGTAAAAAAAAGAGGAAAGACATGGTAGGCCCATTGTGGGGACAGGAAAGTGAAACTGTAACAGGTGATGTAGAGAGGGCAGAATTGCTCAATTCCTACTTTTTCTCAGTCTTCTCTTGCAAGGGAAATAGTGTTCAACATGGCAAAAACAGAATACGTGATGAGGGAAGGGAGGTGCAGCTAAGGATCAGCATAGGGGTAGTACATAAACACCTACTTCCTTTAAATAGAAGAAGAGAAGAAGAGATTGGATTTATACCCCGCCCTTCACTCACTTGGAGTCTCAGAGCGGCTTACAAACTCCTTTCCCTTCCCCTCCCCACAACAGACACCCTGTGAGGTAGGTGGGGCTGAGAGAGCTCTTTCCCAAGCTGTCCTTGAGAGAACAGCTGTGACAGAGCTATGGCTTGCCCAAGGTCATCCAGCCAGGTGCAAGTGGAGGAGTGGGGAATCAAACCCGGTTCTCCCAGATTAGAGTCCACGCACTTAACCACTACACCAAAGTGGCTCAAACGAAGTCCTCAGGGCCAGGTGAATTGCTTCCAAATATACTAAAAGAACTTGCGGATGTAATTGCTGAGCCTCTGACCATTATTTTTGAGAATTCTTGGAGAATAGGTGAGGTGCCAGAAGAATGTTATCCCCATCTTCAAGAAGGGGGAAAATGAGGATCTGGGTAACCACCAACCCATCAGCTTGACATCTATACCTGGAAATGCTTTAAAGCAAATCATCAAACAGTCTGTCCCTGAGCATTTTGAAAGGATGGCTGTGATTACTAAGAGCCGGTGTGGGTTTCTCAAGAACAAGCAAGGCTTTTTTGTAGAAAAAGCCCAGCAGGAACTCATTAGCATAATAGGCTACACCCAACAGCAGAAACACATTAGCATATTAGGCCACACCCCCAAGAGTGCAGCCAATTAGCATATTAGGTGGGGGCTGGGAAAGCACAGGGCAGGCATGAAAGCTTGCCTCCCCCCACCGAGCTTCTCTGCCACTGCAGAGAAGCTCAGCAGGGGAAGGAAAAAAATAGGTGTGTTTAAACGCCTTTCTCTCCTTCCCCGATTTCGGGGAAGGAAGGAAAGACATCTAAACATGCCTGCACTTTCTGCCTGTGCCTCTCCAGGGGCCCCTGCAGCTGCGGGGCAACTGGAGACGGGCAGGCACAGAGCCCACGCATGTTTCCATGCCTGCCCTGTGCTTTTTCCTCCCCCCCCAGCTTCTCCACAATGGCAGAGAAGCTGGGGGGGAAGAGGCATGCTTTCCCTGCCTGCCCCTGTGCTGTCCCTGCTCCTGGAGAAGATCAGGAAGGGATGCATGCAGAGAGACTTGAGGAAGTGCAGGGGGAGCGTGATTAAATGCCTTTCTCTCCCTCCCCCAGATCAGGGAGGGAAAGAAAGGCATTTTCAACATGCCTGGGTTCCCTGCCTGCTCTTTTCTAACTGTGACAGGCCAGCTAGAAAAGGGAAGGAAGAGACAGGCTTTTCCTTGTCAATTTCACTCTCAGCTGACTGGCCAGGAGTGAAATTGTGAAGGAAATCCCCTCTCGCTCCCCAGAGGGAAAGATGGCATTTTAAAATGCTGCCTGTCCCGTCAATGGGCCTCCCAGCCCCCTCATCTCCCGGGCTCCCCTGGCCACCACCCAAGCACCTCCAATCACCGCCAGCCCCCTCACTGCCGAAGGCCCCGACATCAGCCTGATGCCTACCTGGAGGCTGGAGGGATTCCAGAGAAAGCCGCCACGAGGTCCATGGTATGGGCCACCGCTGCCACTGCAGCCTGAGGTCACCTGGTGAGTGGCTGAATGAACGCCAGAGCCCGCCCATGCCAGCAAAGCCCATTGCCAGGGAACTGCAATGGACCAGGGCTAGGCTCAGAAGAAACATCGGTGCCAAGGCCACTTCCGGGGCTCAGCGTCCTGGATTAAGAGGGGAGGTGGGGCTTTGGGGGGAGGAACAGGGAGGCGGGATGGAGGAAGGCTGCTGGGAGCAGAAAGAAAATAAAAAGAGGGCAGCAAGCAGGGGCCGGGGAAGATTTTCCTGGCATTTGGCAGAAGGGTGAGCTGAGAAAGACAGGGAGCCCAGCCAGCCGGAAGGAATAGGAGTGAGGGGTGGTGACATAACCTCCCTCCCCCGTTCACATATCTGAGGCCCCTGCTGCCCTGCGAGGGTGGTCGCAAGGTGGCAGAGCTACTTCAGAGCTCCGGGTCAAGCAATTGCAAAGGGGGGGGGGGGGTCAACGGACTCTTGTGACACCGCCTTTCCCTCTTGTGTATAGCACGGGGAGGGCAGCATGCTCTGTAGCCACGCATACACAGAGGTTTTGGTTGTAGGCATAGCCAACTCATGAGCCAGTCGGAACTGCATTCCTGTGTGTTCCTGCCCAAAAATAGCCCTGCGAACAAGTCATGTCAGACTAACCTTATCCAGCCCAATACCCAGAAAAATTTTGTTAGGGGGCCCCCAAGGGGGCAGTTTAGTACAGTGGAGCTGACTACATCACAGGGTTGTTTTTGTTAGGGAAATATAGAGGAGGAGAGACATGGCTAGGTAAGCGTGGACAGGTAAAAATTGGGAGGAGCAGTTTGGAAATAAGAAAGAAAGGTCAGGGTTTTTGTCTGCGAGTTGTATCCTCTCTGAAGCACTGTACATTGCTCTGGAATCAGAGCCTACTCCCAGAAGATTCAAGGTGTCTGGCAAGCATTGCTGGAGGAGCTGGGAGAGCCCCTTGAGGTTTTATGGACACAACCTGGTTCCACTGGCTAGCTAGCTAGCAGTAGCAGCAGCCAGACAATATCCCCCTGAGCAGCCCCTTAACCCCTGGTGCTAACAGGCTAATCTCCTCACATCCCCTTCCTACACCCCTCCCCACACACACACACACCTTTGCAGGCAATCCAAGAGGAGAGCAAAGATAGAAACTTCATCTTGCACTTTCCGAAGAAGCTCAGGCATTACAACGACACCAGCAGCAAGCCGAGTGTGAGTTGAGACATGCTTCCCCTCCCCTGGCAAGCCAGGAGGGTACTTCACAGGGGGGGGGGGGGCACAGCTGTTTTGGGAAGGTACTGGGCTATTCAGGGAGGGTACTGGGCATTAATAGGTCCTATATATATGGGCTTGACCTTATCTCTTTTTTTGAGAAAGTTACTGCCTGTAAATTTGATGAGTGTTGGGATCCTGTCTGTAGTATCTTTAATATCTGCCCCATTAAGCAACACACCTCTCCAGCAGCAGTCAGACAGGAAGAGGCTTTGGAGAACTGTGCAGCAGACTGCAGCATCAGAGTAGCAAGTGAGGGGCGGCTCCTACATTACATCAGCTGGCATGCACAGGGCTCACCCATAGGCGCTGGCTGAGCGGGAGGGCGGGGTGCCCCAGAGGAAGCACCCCTGCATTTAGGATGAAAAGCCATGCATAGCGAGGTGGAAATCTGTGTGCATTTATGCAGATATACACATCTGGGGGAATCCTGGTCCAAGTCCAGTTCTCTTTCCCTCACCAGACCAGCATTCAAAGGAAAATCTGCTATATGAACTACCCGAAAACTTCAGATGTCTATTAGTTTCCTGAGCAAAATACTATCCACCTCATTGTCAACAGCAGTTTCAAAATCAATGACCAGTAGAACAATTACATACAAATAAAAGAGCAAGAAGATGACAAATAAATAGCCTGTCATTCCTCTTTGGAAATATAAAAGCCATGCCATTGACCATTTTCAACAATAGCACTCCTTTTACAGAGTACTAATTTTCTTCATCAGCTCTCACCCATTTCCTCAATAATCTTGATTTGAGGACCTGTAGAAAATCAATAAGAAGTGCTGCCTACGGCTTATTGAATTTAATCACTTTCATATAAACTATCAATAGATTCTGAGCTTTTCAGCTTCTTTGAAATGAGCAAAATCTTTAGCTGTTTGGAATGGAATACAGAAATTCTGATATTGATTGCCTAGTGCACCAGTAGATACCCTGTCGCACCTGCTGGAGGTGGGATTGGGCTGGGCCTTGGAGTTTCCCAGACTTTTAATTCTGAAGGACTTCAACATCCATGCTGATGAGATTGCATCCTCTCAGGCCATGGATCTAGTAATGCCCATGGCAGACTGGGACTCTCGGTTTGTATCAGGCCCCACGCATCAAGCAGGCCACATGCTGGACTTGATCTTTGGGATGGGGATAAATGTGGACCTAGATGCCACTGAGGCAGTGCCATGATTGGATCACTTTGTCCTGAAGGCCTTGTTGAGCATTCCAACTCCTCCCTGCTTAGGTGATGAGCTGGTTTATGTTCACTCATGGAGACTGATGAATCCAATTGGTTTCCAGAATGCTCTGTGGGATCCAGTGCCCCCTAGCAGCTCCTTAGATGTGCTAGTAGAAGACTGACATAGCTGTCTCGCTAAAGCCATTGACAAAATAACTCCCTGGTTGTCCTGGAATACAGACAGAGTAAGAGCAAGGCCACAGAGCTAGATCACAGTCAAGAGTCCAGTCCAGGGATCAAATACCAGTTTAACAGCTGTCAGAGTTCATGGGTTGTTCAGGAAAGCAGAGTTAAGGCAGTCCAAGGTTCAGAAAGGTCTGAAAAGCAGAGTCAAGGGTCAGTCTAAAGGTCACAGGAGGCAAGCAGAGTCCAGAGTTGTGGTCACAAAGTTCACAGGGTTGTGACAAGTTGCTTCCACAATCTGCAGTTCTCCAGGTCTGATTTATATAGACATTTTTAAGAAGCCTGATTTATAGCCACCTGCTTGGAGGTGCTCCTGCACTTACTTAGAACCGCTATTATTAAGCAGCTGGCGCTGAGCCAAGAGGGGAGCACTCTGTCTGCTGTTCTTAAGTCTTGTTGGAGCCTTTCCCTTCACTGTTCAATTAACGAAGGGGAGCCTGGTGGGCTCCTTTCCTGCAACTGTGCTTTGTTCGCTACTTCAGAGTTGTGGGTGGGTGGATCAAGGTAAGCTGCCAGCAATTAATCTTGAGGCTCCTGTATCTCTAATCCACTAACTTTACCTGGTTCAGAGCTGGCTGCATGTGGCTCCTCAACTCCTGAGGAGTCTTCAGCCATACTGGACTCAGCCTAGTCAAGCTAGCCCATGGCAACCATGTGCCTCCTGGACCCGTGCCTGTCATAGCTGGTGATAACTTGCCCTGAGCCTGCTCTGCTGGGGAGGGTAGAATAGAAATGGCTATAGCACTGTTAGGGAAAAGGATCCTGTGCTGGAAAAATGCCAGCCCTTCATTTCCTAATTCTAATCATTGATCTTTTTGCTGACTGGGGCAGCCAGACGGTGCACTCTTCCTCACTCGCTCACTCCGTCCAGAGGAGGGGAAGCAGCGGCAGAGAGGTGGCCAAATGGCTGGAGGTCATGCCAGTCACCTCCACCTCCTCTAAGGCGGCAATCCAGGCCCTCAGAGAAATCTTCTGTACACACGGCCTTCCCAACACAGTCATGATGGACAATGGGACAGCTTTCTCCTTGAGGGAGTTCCAGAAGTTCCTGGGCCGCTACCTCATCCGACATGTCCGCTCTGCTCCTTTTCACCTGGCCACCAATGGACAAGTGGAGAAGATGGGGCAGACCACAAAGGAGTCCCTCAGGCGTATCATCCATAGTGACTGGGACCACAGACTCATGGCCTTCCTTTTGACTACTGCGTGACCCTGAGCACTACCACAGGCCACAGGCCAGCTGAACTCCTCTTGGGCAGGTGCCTAACAACCTAACTGGACAGGCTACACCCAGATCAAGCCCCAAAGCATCACCCATTGCCAGAGATCCGGGAAGCGCCAAGAAGTTTTTTCCCTGGTGACTCCATCTACGCAAGGAACTTTTCCAGCAGTCCTGCCTAGGTTCTGGCCAGGATCATCAGAGTCACTGGACCCCTGTCTTATGAGGTGTTGACTGATGATGGACAGGTCCTTCGACAACACGTAGGCCAGCTCTGCCACCGTCTCCTCCCAGCCGAACAGGAGCCACCATCAGCAGTCGCAGGAGACAGCGAGGCGGGACTGCCACAACTGCAGGAACCAGAGACCGTGAGTGAGTTCCCACTTGACAGCACACAGCCGGAATGCCAAGAAAGCAAAACACCAGACCAGGCAGCCATGGACATTCCAGATGCAACACCAGTCCCGCAACCTCACGTCAGAGCTATTACTGCAACATCAGACCCGGGTCTAGCGGCCGTGCCTCCTCAGAGACAGCCTCGATGTTCAACCTGAGAACAGTGCAAATCAGCATACCTGAGAGACTTTGTGTGTTAAGGTGCTTTGGAACTTAGGGTGGAAGGGTGTTGTGTATTGAGTCTGAGTTATCCCTGAGCTTTTACTTGAGGCTGGCTGAGCTTTTTGCTCCTGAACAATAGCTTATCAGGATCGTAGAATGGACCTATAGAAAAGTAGTGTTGTGTTCCTGAAATCACTAAATAAAATAGAGCTTTTCACTGCAATGCGTCTTGAACCCAGTATTTAACATGATCCCTTGCAAAATTGTATGCTGTTTTTAAAATCTAGATTTGAAAATTGTGCTGTTGAGGTTGCCCCTTTTCTTTTCTTGCTTAGCATGCCCCATCAACCAATGCCCTTAAGCTGAATTTTCTGGAAATGGTTTGTCTTCCATGAAGGCCTTAAAATTAAGAGTGATCAACGTGAGAAGCCTACTAAAAACACAGCTCACTGTGTATTCATCTCTTCAATAAGCTGAGCAGTCTGGCATAAATTTTTCAAGAGTAAGTCTTCATTAAATGGTCATTCAAGATCAGAACTGAAGTAAGCAGTACATCCATCCATTGGCAGTGATGCAATCTGGGCAGACTATTTGATTTATTATAAAAGCAAACAATGGATTTCTGTAGCAGGATGCTATTTTATCCTGATAATTGCTCTGTGGAATAGGTTCAGCTAAGAGATAATAATTTGTCCAGAGTCTCTCAATGAGCTTCATGGCTGAGTTGTTACATTAATATATTTTATTCAAGCTGTTCCTCCAGGCATATATAGTTCTACCATCTTTCTTTGTTGTACTTCACAAGGTTATTGTGAGTTGTTAGCCTCACAACTTTCTAGTGGAGGCAAAATCTGAAATTTGGTCTCTCCAGAGTTTCTCTAACTACTACACCTTACTGATGTTGTCATTGTACGATATGGCAGAATGGGCCTGCTCTGGCCTGCATGCCCTATTCCACCCTGCCCTCCTAGGGTTTTCTCAACAACTACTTCCCCCCACTTTTCTCTCCAGTAACCCACCACCACCACCTGACCTTTGTAGGAATTGCCTGCTGGGAGGGTCAGGACTCCCAGCTTTCCTTCCAAGTTCTGAGGCCCTGTCTTTATGTCTCCCGCCGCCCAGTGCCTGGTCACCATGAGGACAGTTTTCTGCCTTGTGCACCCCTGGAGGAATAGCCACTTGCCAACTGACTGCCTTCCCCTTGGTGCTCCTTTTAAAATAGTGTGTCCAAGATGGTGGAGGTCTATGTGGTACAGAAAACCACTCCCAGCAGCAAAAGTTATAAAGTATTTATTTAAAAAAAATGTTCACAAGCATACTTTTAGCACAGCACCAGATTTAGCAAGGGATTCAAAAGAAATGGGTAAAATGCAGCTCCTCTTTCCCTCTCTCTACACATGCCCTATCAGATGTTAAAATCTCTGGCCTAAATTTCAGATAAGAAGGCAGAGAGTTAAATTTAGACAGAAGTAGAAATATAAAATAAGACTGTTCTTGCTGGTAAAAATTACAATACAAAAGTACATGGGTGGTGGATTCTACCATATTAGATTTACAAGGATATAATCGTTCCTTCATGGGCATACATAAAAATTTGCCTTGTAGTACAGCATAGGGAACTTTACCCATTCCTGTATCAAATATATATTTTACCACTTGACAGAAAATTATACACTTCTTCATTTGGAATTCCAAGAAACCTAGGATAGGCTTACATACATTGTGTAGACCTACCAGGTTAGGAGGCCTTGATTTTCCAGATCTCATACTCTACCATGATATGGCACAACTAACATAGTAAGGATGTTAAATCAAAATATCACTGCAGTTTGGCTGAACATTGAGCAAGCATATGTCTATCCAAAACCTCGCGAGGAGATCATTTGGAATAAACATATAGACAGACCAACCATTATTAATAATAATATGTTTTTACTTAGTACTTTGCAGATGTGGACAAAAGTCAATCAAAACTGGCTCCTATCCACTTTCTCCTTAGGGCAGAGATGGTTGGAACCAGGGACACCAATCTCCAATCTCACATGGCTGGTAGACGTAATTAGTTATATCCAATAGACACATTATTATTATAAATAAGTTCTATTTTTTTAATTTGCTTTGTGAGTTGTTTATCTTTTTAAATATCATTGTTATTTATATATACAGCTTTAAAAGCAATGCATCACTATACTTTATAGATGTCCATGGTCTAAAGTTTAACTGTTTTATTGATTTGTGTATTTTTGCATACTTACCTACTTACTTCCCCCCACTTTCACGTTTACACAGTTTATAAATTTTGTTTGATACTTGCAGACGCAGTTTGTTCTCTCATTGTTATGATGTGTTTATAACTTTATTTATAAGTAAAAGTAAATTTATAAATAAATAGTTTTTAAAAATATAGCTAAGATTGGAATAACTCACTTGGTAAGACATGTGAATAGCAGCAAATTGGCGAACAAATAATAAAGGAATTAACAACAGATGTAAAAAAAAGGAAATATATGAAAATGCGGAAATAGGAGCTCTTACTCTGCCACTACAGATCCATGGCTTACATCCAGCACAAAATTTCTACTTGCACTAAAGTTCTTGAACAAGTGGGAACACAAGAAAAAGAATGTGGTATCCATTTGCATAATGTCAAACGTATTATATCCCCACTTGGAATTCCAGTTGTGCAAGATCTTGTCCAGCCAGATTCTGGGTACTATAATATATATGGAGGAAAGTGCTTGGTGTGGCAAAAGAACTTGCACAATTGGAACTGTGCTATGTCTATTTATATTTCTGTTTGTGCATCACTGGTTCCAAGCCATTCTATTCAAAGAATGTCTGAAGGAGATGAGAAGAAAAGAGAAGAGCTTGAGGCCAGAGTGGAGTGCTGTGAACAGAATGCTAAGCTTGGAAACAGGAAGCCACACAGCTATAAAGTGTAATGGGGGAGCATAAGACACCAAGGTGGGACTCAAATGGGGCCTTCTACCAACTAGGCCCTGTACCTTAGAACCTGCATCACAGGGCTAATTGGAGCATATAAGACAGACAGCATCTGGAGCCTGTGGAGCCCAACAGTGCCCCTGGGCTGCAGTCTCCACTCCAGCTTGAGGAATCGCCAGACTCAGCCTCCGCACATGACAGCTGGAGACAATCAGTTCCATAAAGTTCTGGTTTGTTTCATTCTGGACAACCCATCTGCTGATTGTCAAGCTAAGCTTGCCCCTCCCATGGTTGGACAAAGCCTTGGACCTTTGTTTGACTCTTTAGAATCCATGACCAAGCTTGTTTTTGACCTTGGTCCTTTTCATATTACCATTCCAAACTGGATATTATTCGTTGTTGGCCTGATTTCAAGTAAAGCGACACAGGGATGGGGGTTTCATACAGTGAATTTCCTTTAGTTAATGAGCTGTCTTTGAAGTACTATGGTCATTTAAAACAGTGCTGCTTTTCCTCCCATCCTTTTTTGCCGTGTAATCTTCCTCAGACTTTTAAAAACATTCTAAAGTGAACGCTATATGGAGCGCTATATGGAGTCAATGGAGTCAGTGCATCTCAATGGTACCACAATAGCACTTCAGTGCTATAGCAGTTTAGCACTATAGCACTCACCTTAAAACATTTCAAAAAGTCCAAGGAAGATCATGTGGTGAAAAAGGTTGAGGGGAAAGTGGCATTGTGGGAAGTGCTATGGACATTTTAAACAGCACACCACAGCGATTCAGAAATACAATAAAGGGGTTGAAAATGGAAAAGTCACTGTTTCCCAGCCAGACCTATCTCACAAGGCAACTGTTTACCTAAAATTTTATAAAAATCTACCATTATTGCCCTGTCCTAAGAAAAGAATGGGAAGAAAATTGAAAGGAATTTTGAGGAGTAATTCGAGGAGCTTTAGTAGTTACTTACAAAGCTTTATTTTTTCCCCCAGTGTCTGTTCTTGCAAATGTTTCATAGTGGTTCATTCACCATTGACCTCTGCTAGTAGCCCATTATTGCTTTTCTTAAATAAAATTTAGTTTGAGTTAAATCATTATGCTTCTTGGTGGGAAGTGCCACTTCCAAGTTCAAGACTGATTTGATGTCCCATTGTAAAAATAAATACTGACACATAGAGTACCATCTCACTTTCTGTAGAAGGAATGAAGGCTTCAGAATATAATCAGGAGATTGGGAATGTAGTATTTCTTCAGTTACACAATATAACAATTATTTGGTGTATTCAAAGTTTTACAACTTTTTTCAGCTTCTGGGCATTCTCAGGGCTCTATTATGATTTCACTTAAACTGTTATTTGGCCTCTTTCCAGTAAAACTTTGCATAATAATTTCTCATAATGTAATCATCGTAACTAAAAAGTGTTTATATTTCTCATTGATTCTGTATTATTCTTGATTTTCTTCCAGCATCCTCGAGATCTACACTGCTCTGGTAAAATTTTAACAATGAACCACCAAAGATTATCTTAGGCCCTCCTCTTGTTTTACCCCATTTGCAGATATCAATGGAACCACCTGCAACTATAATTTAATCTTCTAAAGATGATTTTCCTTTTATGCATGCATTTCCATATTACAGTAAATATTTCCTAGTCTAATACCCAAGTGAAACATTAAGTGCAGTATTAATCATAGTAGGGCATTTCTTTCCTGTACAGGAAAACCTAGGTATTCTCCAATATAAACATTTCACAAAGGAAAGACATGTTTCTGTACTTAACCATTTTACCTGCTCGAATATATCCTATTCATCTAAAACTGCAATAATGTTCAGTGTTCTTTCCTTCTGAATAGGGTCTGCAGATGGTAATAGCATTGTTTGTATGGGATATTGTAAATTATGGTTAATAACACCATAAATTTGTGAAGGGCCTAGAAACACATAATAAGTGCAGTGCTAATAATTTTGCCTTCTGTTGATTGAGAAGGGGTATAAAAACAAGCAAGGAAATATACTTAAGGTGTTAGTATTTGAGTCTTTATCTATTCCCCATTGGAGAAATGCAGCATATGGTGGAAGATGTTTTGCCTCTCAGTTTTTCTCACACTTATTCCTTCTCCTCCTCTTCCTCCCCCCCCCCCCGTCTCTAATAACTTGTTGAATTCTATATTCTACAGTAGAAATGCAGATAATTTAAAGCAAATATGCTTTTCATATATCGGTTTTTTAATACCCTTTCTCATACAAATTAAATTATTTGTTCATTCATTTCAATCATTTTTTTCCTCCTGAATGGGGACCCCAAATGGCAACAAGACATTTAAAAGTACAACAGAAACAAACAGGAAAGGGGGGCAAGATTCTGAGTGCAGGGTGCACTCAGGAGTGCAGGTCATTGAGGCCACCAGGAAAAGACTGGTTTGGCCAATGGCCTTCGGGGGCCTGCCACCACAGCTCCGAGTGAGATCTGACTCAGCTTATGCAGGATAACACCATGTGAAGCATGTGAGAGCCATTACAAGCTGGTAAGTGCAAGCTGTTGCTATCACAACCCAGGGGCTCTACCCTGCATGAGGAAGGCACAAATCATTATCACTGCAAGTGCTGGAGGGGGGAGTGCTCTGCAGTGCTGCTGTCATGAGCTAGCAGCCCCGGCCTTACATGAGGTGGGCATAAGCTGGCAATCGTCCCTGCCCCATTTGAGGCAGGCCATTGGCCTTCTCTTTCCACCTGCTTTTCTTCCCTCATTATGCCCTCTTTGTTGGGGGGCAGGTCTGGGATTGGGCCAAGGGTTGGGGCGGGGGCCCTTTTCCAGGGCCATTTTGGCCTCCCAGTCTGCCCCTGCCTAAGTACCAAGCAGGTGTTCTATCTCTCTGCTTGCCAATCTTCCACCCAGCTCTAGGCTATGACTCTTATGGTCATGCCACTGGGGACACCCAGGCCGCAAGTACCAACAAGCAGAGAGGAGGACAACCTCAGCAAGATGTTAGTCGACTGCTATTAGCCAACTAACTAGCAAGATCTTCCCCAGTTCCTCTCCTGCTAATTCCCCCTCCATTAGTAATTACTTATTTTAGCAAACCCATATTAAAACTAATATCTGTTAATGAGCACAAAATCTCCAAAACAAGAGATGATGGGGGCTAAATGTTCCAGGAAACACAGCTTAATTGCAGGATGGGCTACCATGATTTCTCAGAGAAACAGGTTTCTGCGACCACATACAAGTAGTAAACATTCATGATGAACAGAGATAGGAGTCAACAGCAATCCTGTACCTGTAGTCTTGTAGGAAAGCTCCACTGATCACTGTGAGGTTTATTTCTGAGTAAAATGCATGGGATTATACTGCATGTAATATAGAACCAAGTTGGCTGAGGTTTCCATAAATCCAGGTAGGAGGAAATGTCCTCTATAACTATGGCTACGTCAGTGTAACTAGTGGAAAAACAAGGGTTATTGGGAGAAATATAGACAAAGGTCCCAAAAGAAAAAAAAACACTTTAGGGCAACACACACCACCAAAATCAAAAGAATTACAAGGAAAATAGATACTGAGACCGAAGATAAACTCGTTGTCTGCCGTGCCTCCGCGGCGTGGCAGAATGGGGCGAGAGAATTTTCCCCGCCCCGCGGCGTTCCCACACCGCCGGAAGGAAGCCACCTGCAGCGTTTAGACTGTGGGCGGCTTCCTGCAGCGGCGGGCGGATGCCGCGCGGACGCCCCTGCCCGCGCGCGTTCACACCCGCTCCGGCAGGTGGAACATGCGCGCAGGGTGCACCGCACCAGCCGAGCACCACTTTAAAGTGGTGCTCGGCTGGTGCGCAAGGAGCGCGGCGCCGGACACAACGCGTCCAGGCCGCCTCCTGGGGGCAGATGTGGCTGTCTGAACCACCGCTCTGCCTCTGCTTCTGAAGCGGAGGCAGAGCGGCCGAGATGGCCAATCTGTCTTCGGCCTGAATTCAGTTCAACACTTGCTATTTTTGAGTTAAAACCTATTTGAGAGTAAAATAATCTTTGTTTTGTGATGATTTGATACAATTGGGCAGGAGAGTTAACAAACACTTTTCAAAATAAGAGTAAAAAATTAATGTACATTTGGTCTTTCTTTACTAATAAAACAGAAGACCATTGCCACTTTAAACACTAATGAAATTTGTTCCAACATAAGCATTCATGAGCTGGAGCTGATGGAAGTTTATGCTGGAATGAAGAAGTGAGCTCTGATGGAAGTTTATGCTGGAATAAATTTTGCTAGTCTTTAAGGTACCACTGGACTCCCATTTCATTTTGCTACTACAAACTAATGCAGCTACCCATTTATTATTATCTTTGCTAATGTCTGACATATTAACTCATTAATCTAACATCTAAGATGAGAGACCATCTATACAAAAGTATTGTAGTTTGAAGCCTTTCAAAATAAAATAAATTGCAGCGCAACAAACAACAGTCTGTTGCAGTTAGTCTTCCATTCTGTAATTCAATAGATTGCAATGTTATTTTCTACATATTTGATGCATAGGGCTGCCAACCATGGCCTGGCACCCAGTAGGAGTTGGGGGGGGGGGACATGGGGGGCACTGTCAGCAACATTGTGACATCACTTCCAGGGAAAACCCAAACATTAATTTATTTGATTTGATTCATTTGTACCCCAACTTTTCCCCCAATTGGAACCCAAAGTGGCTGATATCATTTTCCTGTCCTCTATTTTATCCTTAAAACAGCCCTGTGAGGTAGGTTAAGCTAAGATAGTGTGACTGGCCAAAGGTCACCCAGTGAGGTGACACCTCAGTCTTCCAGTTAGCAATCCAGCACTCTTAACCACTATACCACACTGGCTCCTAGAGAGGACTAACATCACTGTCAGGGCTTCCCTGGAAGTGACATCATGCCATTGGCCCAAAGCCCATTTTTAGTATTTTTGTATTTATCCCACCACTACTCTGAGGAGCAGCAGGAAATGGGAGCAGAAGTCAGGGGATCCCCGGGCTCCAGCAGAGGTTTGCCACCCCTGCTACTACAGCTATTTTTGTACTTAATTTGTTCAATTCTAAAATATGGCTCAGCAACTCTTTAGATAGGAAATTGGCTTCCATTTAGGTCACCTGAAATACTTTTTCTTCAGTGGACTGGAGGTGCAGCAGAACTGTTGATTGCCATGTATCAGTTCTGGATTACTTTTTGACAGCTGAATGTAGGTACAGGTGAATACATGAAATGGTGTAATACATATCCTTCCACTGTCCTTGCCCTGATTTCAAATCTACCATTTACCTGGAATCTGTGCACATACTTGTAAATAACTATAGTTCCTCATATGCATAATACAAGGCTTTTTATTTTCTAGGCCCTAGATCATGCAGGATAGAGCCTACATTATTTTTGTTGTATATTTGTAGGCTCCAAGCAAATGTAAGGCAAGCAGGCAGAACAAGCAGATTTGCTTCAAATTTTAGATTATTTTAATCATGCTATTGTTTTGTCATTTTTTTCTTATGTGTGAATGTTGTAGAATTTAGTTATATACTGGCCATGGGCCGTTAATGAAATCTGACTGACTGACATATAAACATGTACACATATATACTCATCTGTAGTCATACGAATACAGGGATTATACCTACAGCTCTTTTTTTAATTGGTGGGAATTCATCCCTTTTAGTGGGTTCAGTACTAGGAAAGGGCTACACTTTCATGCATTTAAAAAAATATTAATGTTGCAAACTATCAGTATATAGCCCTTACAGTGTATGATGTACCTTATAATTGTTGAGTTAACCGGTATAGTTAGTCCAGTACAACACTGGCTAGTTTAGCAGAGTGCTTTAAGCCACACACACAGCAGCATCTTTGTTCCAGGTATCCAAGCCAAGTTACAAAGTTACACAGAGCCACTCTTTGAAGTTTGAAGACTAATAATAGTCTCTTTCTTTTGGAACTGCATTCTAGATAGGAAAGTTTCGAGATGGGATAGTTTTCTAGTCGAGATGGGGTAGTGTTCTAGTCGAGAAGGGATAGTGTTCTAGTCTAGGGTGGATGCAGATGGTGAGAGGGCCATCTGCATCATGATGCCAAGATGGAAACTGTGTGTCCTCCCTCTTGGTGTGTGCAAGGAGAAGTGCATAGGCAGGGGAACAGAAGGAAGAGAGTCAATTCCCCTGAGAGTAGCATTCTACACATCAAAGGGACAGTGGCTGAAGAGTCAACACAGGAAGATAGTCTGACTAGCTCGCTAGCTGACTCTCTTAGTCTGGAGGCAGGGGACAGCGACCAGTACTTCACTTCCAACAATAATCATCCTTACCTCAACCACCCATTAATATGTGGAGTAGTTTAATACTATATAGTTAATTGATTTGGAAGTTTTGCTGGGTCATGAGCTACAACAGTAATACAGAAATCAAAAACACTTTGAAGTCTCACAGATATTTGTAAGACTCCTTCAAAAGACTGTGGACTGAAGTCACAGGACTCTGTTTAAGCCAAGGATAGGCAATATTTTGGCACAAGTGCAAAAAAATAGCAAAAGATGCTGGCCTGGCAGCAAAAGGGTATGTATGTAAAAGACAAGAGTTGTACTTGGCAAACCAAGCCCCAATGGCACTGCCAGCAATGGCAAACCAAGCCCCAATGGCACTGCCAGCATCTCAGGGATTCGGCATGGATTTAGGTAGTGGCTGTGCTGGTCTGGGTAGTACTAGTGGGCACAAGTTACCTTCTGCTGTGCTGCAGGTAGAGTTGCCAACAACTGGGGGAGGGGGAATGTCCTGTTTCCTTAATAAAGTCTTGATGGGATGTTATTTACTAGATAGTGTTGTGAACCTCCATGTAATGAAAACCTTCACCTAAACCTCTACTAAAGGGCAAGATTTTTTTCCCTCCAGGCTTGCTGGCAGCCCTTCCTGCAGGCCTCTAACTTCTTTGCTTGCTTGGGCAGAGATCTGGCTCTGCATACCAAGCAAAATGGGCTGGTGTGCACTGTTGGCATGCATGCTGCGGGTTGCCTGACCCTGGTTTAGATTAAAACAAGGTTAACTGATTTCAGCAAAAGACTTAAATTCATCCCTAGTTCTATCAATTGATATCAATTGAACTTATTGGGTCTGAATCATTCCCTAACCATTGTCTCAGTTGAGCAAGGATTACAGCCCATATCACCCAGGGCCAAAAATAATAATATTTCCTGAACTCCAGTATCTCTACTGTAAAATATGTTCCAGCTTTCATACTATGTTTGGAGTTTCCCAATCTGATAAATATAAGTTTGGAAAGGAGCTAATGCTTTCATTGTATTAAGTAGGACCCATTTATTATATGTGTAACTGTGAAACCAGTTCCTGGTCAAGCACAGTATACAGCCAGGCTTTGCCATTTTCTGTTAGGTTTTTCAGGGGTATGGCAGCCTTCACAACATCTGCAGAATTCAATAAATAAAAGTTTTCACAGGATGGAGCTAAGTACTATCATGAACTAATACCTGCAAATGAAGCTGTCAACCCTATATTCAGCTGTCACACACAAAGGAAGGTCTGAAATCAATAGAACTGACTCAAAAAGGAAATAGCTTTCACCTGCAAACAATTTTAAATCTTTTCTCTCAGTTCCTGTTTTCTTAATTTTACAAGCTGATGTTTGATCTCTGTTTTGAAGGATCATGGGATGCAACAGTTAACATCCCATAGCCACCAATCTCTCTTGTAGGCAATGTAAACCATAGGGGTGTGCATGGGGAAATTATTGTTTCAGTTCTCCATTGTAATTTAGGAAACAGAAGATGTATCTATTTTAAGAATGCTCTGAAATGCTATTGTGATATCTTGAAGTCTTGTCAGGTCCCATTTCCATTAAGATCAGACTAGATATCTGCCCATTGTTTTCCATGGTTGATTATCCTGAGCAGAAGTATTTTCACCAAATGTTATCAGAATATCAAGAAACCTAGTCCAACCTCTCTTCTAAACAACCTTCAGATTTCAAGTGATTTGGCCATAAGGTCCAATTTTCCAGCCCCTTGAAAAAGGTTCCCTAGCCATCCTCTCGCATAATGGGAAAAGGCATGAAAATATCCACTGGTTTTCTGTTGCAGTTTTTTAAAAAACCAAACTTGGTAACTGTGAGTAAATGTAACCTTTCCAGAATGTCTGTCTAGGGAGGTGCTCTCCTACCCCGCCAATCACATTGCAGAGGAAGGAAGCCTATCTATTCAAACATAAGTAATAAAAAATGAGACATTACCCCATCTCATTGATTAAACTGGGAAAAAGTGGGAAATGGTAACCCACTAACTGAAGCAACTAGAGGTCAATCCCCCCCCCCCAAAAAAAACCAGAATGGAAAGCAGGAAACAACCTCCTCAGAAACACACACAAAAAAGGGAAACATAGCAGATCAAAACAAGCCAAATATTAAACCTCACGGAACCCAAAACAACAATGAAAATTGTACGTCCTCCTACAGGGACCAAATAGGGTCTCTCCTTAGTAACCCTCCTGAGGGGTGGATTGGAGAAAAGGCTAGCTTGTAGTAATACTAAATTAATCAGACCAGTCTGTCAAGAAGCACCATCCAGGGAGGATCTGTCTGGCCAGGGTGTAATCCAAGCAAGGAGTCTCTCGCAAGATACAAGAAGCAGCAAGCACAGTACACATGTGGGGCCAAATGGCCAATGTACCATGACTGCAGTTTCAAATTTCCTTCTCCTTCAAGAAAGACTGTGTGATTGGACAAGGCACCTCGCCTGACTGGTTGTAGGGCTAAGACTGGCCGAGAACAAGGCTGTTTCTTGGGGAGTGGGGAGAAATATTTTTTAAAGTTGTGGAGGTAGACTACATTAAATTCCCAGGATTTAATTCATGATATTAACAGATCCAGGAATTTTTCCAGGAAGACTTTGACTGCCTCAGACATAGCCTACGCAATCCAGTGCCAGGAAAGTCAGACAATTTTTAGAACTGGCAATATCCAACTGCGCACTTCTAGTAAATAAATTCTCTTGATAGAACTCTACACCACTAACACAGAATCCTCCCCAGCTGAATCATAATAAAGCTTTTCTGTTGAAGAATAAAAGAAATTATGCTGCCATGAAAAGAAAAACATCAACAATTTATAATTCCTTTCCTTAACTGCAATCACTCAACTCACACAATTATACTTCACTTACTTTATCAAGCTCATTTTCAAATCAGTCATCATTTCTTGCAACCCTGGGACAAATTCACTCATACTGTGTTCATAACATTGTCATAATGATAGAAAGAGCTGGGTTCATCTGAGATTCAGGTGGGTGATCCCCAGTTTTCCAGGTTTCCTTACTGGTGTTGCCAATTTACAACTGTCAGCCATCTACATGAGATTCACTTTCCACCTGTTTGTGTTTTCAAAACATTCAACAACATTTCTAGTACATACATGCTCTGACAGACCTCATTTGTACGAAAGTTTAAGAATTGCTGTATCTGATCTGACCACTGATCATCCCATTATTGTATTTAAGGGCTGCTGTACCTGATAAGATTCCTAACAAATACTTGGTATATTTTCTACATTCAGTGTTGCAAAGCAAGTTTTTAAATACTTACATGGGAGTAAACCCCATTGACTCAGCAGGACTAGGAAATCAACATGGATAGGACTGAGCTGCTGGCATTCTTGCTTTTCTTTCATGAGTCTCAGGCTGTGACTCAATGTTGGAGATCCAAGACTGGATTTCCCATCTCTTTAAATTTCTGTCAGTAGCATCTGGAAAGACCCACATTGGACTAGACCTGTGGAGGCGAGGAAGGGAAGCCTTTAATCTCTTCCCCTCTCACCCTTTTCTCCATGTAAATCCTGTACACAGCTGCCATCTTCCCCACTAAGGAAAATATGTGTACACTGGGAAGATAGAAAAGTTGAAAGATAAACTCTTGTCCCCAATACCATAATCCCCATCCAATGCAGATGTCACACAACTTATGTTGATAGATATTTTAAGAGAAATGAGATTCCACAACACATTTCCAGTGTAAAGTTTGTCCATCAGTGTAAAAGTTTATTTTCTTCTCTTTTCTGCTCTTTTCTGCTCTTTTCAAAAATAATTTCTCCCAATGAACAGCTGAGCCCATTTATCACCTTTTTATCCTAGCCATCCTCCAAGGAGTCCACGACAAGCTTATATGGTTCTTTTCTCCTCCATTTTATTCTAATGACTGTGAAGTTAGGCTTAAGAGAGAATGACTGCCTCAGCCTTAGCCTGTGAGATTTATGGCTGAGGGTCTCCCAATTTCCAGGTTGATGTTTTAAATGCTGCATCCTATTGACTCTAGATGCAGCTTGAAAAGCTTATTTCGGTTGAGCCATGATGCAATGGAAAGTATCAGCTTTGCATGCAGAAAGTCCTAGGTTCAATCCCCATCCTCTTCAGTTTAAAGAATCAGGTAATAAAGATCTTACCACTACCAACCAGAGTTGATAATACTAGTCTTCATAGACCAATGGTCTGGCTGAACTAAGGCAGCTTTATGGGCAATTTGGTAATGTATTCTAGAGATAGTGTGTAAAAATGGCTAACCCAGAAGTCACAGATACCATTTCCTTATCTACCATGGACTCACCAGATGGCCTCCCATAATAAAAGATTCACCCTTTCCATCTGATAATAAAATGACTTTCCTTGTGGGGATATTGTAGCACTGAGGTAATGTATGTTAATTGCTTAACCACATAAAATATTTAAAAGTGCTAATTATTATAAAATATACCTTGGTATCTAATTGTTCATCAAGCTACTGTGCAGTATTGGTTGGTAACTGCCCAGGTTCCCTTGCCTTTGGCTCTAGTTTCTTGCTGCTGTTCCAGTGGTTGGCATGAGGAAAAAAATTAAAAATCACCATTGGGTGACAGCATGACATCAATTCCAGGGAAAATCCAGAAGTGATATCAGTCGACTCTAGGAATTGTGAGAAACTCAATGGTAAGACCATAGAATGTTTAGCAATTCCTAGATAGGACTGACATAACTTCTGGATTTTCCCTGGAAGTGATGTCATGTTGTCACCCAAGGTGCCCCCCAGTCCCTCTCTGGACTCCCACTGATTGCCAGACCATGCCTGGCAGCTGTTCTATACTTCCATCTTGTTTTCCTGTTTAATTATTTTCATATATGCTAATCCCCCTGATTTCCCCTTACTCTTTAGAAATATTTCTTGTAAGGTGATCTGTGCCTGCTGGTACTTTGACTAATGATGTCTGAGCCATAATATCTGTCTTTAGTGTGCAATAGGGTCAGCAACAGGCCTGGTTCTGTCCCTTTAACATGGGCTTAACGTGTAGAAATCAGCAGCTGAAGCTTTTCATGGTATGGAGATAAATGACATCACCTGATGAATAGCATCCCATTAAGCCTCTATTAAATGGACAGGACATTTTTTTCTCCAGGCAGTTGGCAACCCTAGTGTTCAGGGAAAGGTAATGCTTGTTAAAGAACTCCAAGTAGATCAGTAGTTAGATAACTGCTCAGAAGCATGGCATAAAATCAAATTTTATTTATTAGACTTCTATGATTTTAACTTGTTTTTTTAAAAATGTTTATATAATATTATTAGGTCTGTAAGCTGCCCCGAGCCTGCTTTGGCAGGAAGGGCAGAGTATAAATCAAATAAATAAATACATTTTATACTGCCCTCCCTGCAAGCAGGCTGAAGACAGTTCACAACACCACTATAAAAACATATAAATCAAAATACATCATCTAAAATACAGATCTGCAGTATTCCCTGCAGTATTCCCAAAGTATAAGATGGTGGAAACAATTTGCGTTTATCTTTTTACCAGTATTTGCAGCACAATGATTTCCTCTGACTTTAAAAGTTTGAAGCATAACCAGTCAAACAGTTAGTAAAGTACCGCCTGTTGCAGATGAATGTTGCAGTTGAGCAGTGACCTGCAGACCTGGTAGAGCAATCAAAACGACTGACTCACCACATTGCAAGATAATACATTCTCAATAAATTCAATAAATATGCGGTCTATTCTCCGCACATCAGTTCAGTTTGTGTGACCTGGCTCTGGAATTTCTGGGAAAGACACCCTGAGGCAAATGTCCATAACAGGATTCTCCAGACACAATGTATTTAAAACAACTCTGTGCCTTTTCCTTCTCTTATGGGCCAGGCACAGTCAGTACAGTTGTTTTCATCAGTCAGTTGAGTTTCTAAAAAAAAAAAAAAAAGTTCTGAATACATCATATTTATCCATGAAATGCAAATATTTGACCATTTCAAATATATTTCTATATGTTCATTCCTAAGCGCTAAGGCCAATTTATTTATTTAGAATATCACAACATTCTGTCTACAAGTTTAGGATCTCATGGTTTTGAATTGGAACAGATAAATTGTCATGCTTGCTTTAGAAATAACCGATTTTATTGTTCAAGAAATGCATGGTTTGAATACATTATTGTGCAAATGTGTCAGACAACTTTTATTTAGAGTGTTATATACTTCCCCGTTCACTGTGCAATGAGAAGATGAAAGGTCAACTTTTACCTGGGTTTTACCAGAGCCTTGTGGTATTTTTGTAACATTTGCATTGTTTACATGTATAGATAGAGCACAGGTAGAGGCAAAGCAGCACTCTTATGTTTGGAGATCGGACCACACAGCAGATCAACAGAAAGTGAGAGAAAGGTATCTCATTCATAAAGAGACACTCATATGCTCTTTACCTTCAACTGCTATGGGAGGGGTCACTCCTCCAAGCATTGATGAGTCTCTGGATAGAGCCGCTCCCTAATATTTAAAGCCCATTGAAGAAATATCCACAAGGATTAAGAAATATTAGCTTGCCACTCAGGGCCATAGCCAGGATTTTTTACTTTGGGATGCATTTAAAAAGTCAGGGGGCACTGCGTCAGGAGCAACAAGACATTAAAAGTTTTTTAAAAGCAACCGGGGGGGGGGGGGTTGGGGGCTGGAGCAGGGATCAGATGTGTCCTGTGGCATGCCTCACCTGCAGCCAGCCAGAGGTACACTGCCGGCAGGTAGGGCAGGGTGACGGCTCGGCACAGCCATGGCACGCACGAAAAATTAAACAAAATAAACTGGATGGATGGGAAGTCGGAAAGCCTGGGTGGTAAGTCAGGGGGCCTGGCCTCGAGATGCCCCACTGTAGCTACAGCCTTGATGCCACTTTAGGTCAAACCTATTAGACAGAAGCATTTACAGTAAATTCACAGCAACACATACAGCACCATCAATATTGTCAGACACCCTGGCCAGGTCCCCCTGGGTTATTGCTCTAAGTCCCTGCGTAGAACCCCTGAACAAATTCTCAGACTAGGCCTTCCAATATTCACATATGACCTGGTTATGCTAGTTTCATCCATCATAGTCCCCAACTTCCTGATGCTCTGTTAGGAGAATCAACATCGGACCTAAGTCCCAGCATGGTTTGTGGATTTAGAGTGACTTAATTAGACCAATTGACATTCTAACTTTCTGAAGGTGGATTACCAGTTACAGTGAAGTAATATGATGATCAGTCACTATATAGCAACACTTTAGATTGTTTGACACTCCTCCCACCCCCTCAAGAACAACCTACATGTACAAACTCACATGTCAGGGGAAAAGCTAGCCTTTTAAAAACTTCTGGACATGCTAATTTTCTATGTGAAGAGAGTTTTTATTTGGGGGAGGCAAACTCTCAAGCTCCCATCTGAAGTCTAGCATTACTTCAGTTAATTGGTGATGTTTCAGCTCTTCAGTATAAGATTTTCCACTGTGCTGTACAAAATGTGCTGTGTTTTCCCTCTATAAACAAATAACTGTCTAATAGTATTTCTAAATGTAGTTCACCTTAACCAAAGCACTCCTGATGGATAATAATAATTACCATGCACTGCAAAATATATAATCAGAATATAACTTCTTATTCATTGCCAGGTTTATTGTAGCCCATTGATATGCACAACACTTTACAACTACATATAAAGATTAAACATTACCTCTAGCAGTTCAACATCCTAAAGTCAGATCAAGGAAATAACAGGAAGGCAAAGATCAAAGAGTAAGTCGAGGACATAAAACCCACAAGGCATTAGAAGCCCAAATCCTCTCAAATATTGTTGTTCAAGGAGGTTTTAATTTTGAGGGATGTACTTTTACCAGAGACACGAATGGTGGGGAATACTTTTATTGAGAATGTAACTTGAATTTGGGAGAGCATAAATGTGTAATTTTATCAACATGTAGCCATTTTTTTTTTAAAAAAGACAAGGCTGTGTCATTCATAATTTTTATGAAATGTTCTATTTCAGAAGCTTGTTCCATAGTAAGTATAAACTTCTTCAACGTTCTTTTGAAATGGTAGTGATTAAAGCTTGATTAGGCACATTAAAAATATGGACAAATTATGCCCATAGTAAGTCTGCCTTTTAATGGATAACATGTGCTCATACTTTTTTATGTGTGCCTGAATAAATTTTGTTCACTGACTTCCAAGGTTCAGGTAGGTTGGTACTGGTTGAAATACTTCCCTTCCATACTGAAGTTCCTCCAAAGGCCATGGAACAAAGAAACACGTAACAACCAACAAGTCATACTGAATTGTCCCATAACACATTGTTCTGTATAGTCGATGGCCCCGTCCACACTGTCACTTTTGCTGCTCATTTCTCCCTATTGCTTTGGGTTCCTCCCCCTTTTCCACATGTGTTTTGCTCCCTCTGGGACTACTAGAGAGAACAAAACATATGGGGGGGTGGGGGAACCTGAAGCAATAGGGAGAAATGAGCGACAAAAGTGACAGTGTGGACGGGGCCTTAGTATCAACATATTTCAGTAAAAGTTTCCTCCAAGCAGATATCACCGTAGATTGAGGTAACATACAGCTGTCAGTAAAAACCAGAATGACAGCAATACAAATTATGGAGACACTAGTTCTTCTAGGAAGTTTGCCTCAAGATTTAAATGTCTTAGTGTGAATTAAAAGCGGCATATTGAAGCCTGGATTTGTGCCATGTTGAGATATCATGAGATATTGTCTTCCTTCAAGATGAGTCTTTAGAACAGAAAGTAACCATTCATTTTTGGAAACAGGATGCTGGACTAGATGGACTTGTGGGCTGATCTAACATGGCTACCCTTAAATTCTTAACCAAGTTCCTATCAATTCCACCTAACGTTCCTGGCCCAACAACATTCATTCTTGATGAACTTTCAAAAACTCAGTAATTTATTATGAGGTCCTCAAATTAGTATATCAGTAATGGCAAACTGCCCTGACTTGGGCAAATAGCCCTGACTTGGATAGCCAGGCTAGCCTAATCTTATCAGATCTTGGAAATTAAGCAGGCTTAGTACTTGGATGGGAGTAGCGATGGGTACGAATTGGCTCATGGACTAAAGTTTTTGACAAATTTGGCTGGTTGGTGGTTCACAATACAGCTCCCGCCCACCCAGTGAAGCCGCTGGGGGGCGGGAGCTCATTTGCCACCCTGGAGGATGGCGAGGGAGATGGCAGATTGCGGGGGTGGGGCTGACATCTCTAGCACAGCCCCACTCCTGCCAGAGGCAGTTCTGCTGCATGCTCGGCCTAAGCAGCACCGAGCACGCTTCTCTCAGGGCCTGCAGCCTACTGGCTCCTAATGGCAGTGGCTGCAAGTGGAGAGCTCTTCCCAGGCTGCTGTGGCGGCAAGTGGAGAGCTCTTTCCAGGCTGTGGCGGCGGCAAGCGGAGAGCCTCTCATGGGCTATGGCAGCAGCAAGGAGAGAGCTCTTCCTGGGCAGCGGCAGCTTGTTGTGAGGCTGCAGAGGAGCGCACCAGCGCTGGTCGATCTGCAGGGGCTTTCTCCGGCGGCTGGGATTGCTGCGCTGACTGGCAGGACTCTAAAGAGGTGGTTGGGAGCTTGGGGGGTGGGGCAGTGTTAGCCTGGTAGCCCAGCTGCTTGTACTGCTCTTCGGATTCCCCCACCCCCTTTAAAGAGGCTGTGTCTGAGGGCCAGTAGCATTTGCTGGGCTGCAGTAGGTCCCTAGTTCTTTTCACTTCATTAAAAATTTAAAGGGTCCTCTCCTTGAATAGTGTTGGCTGCCAGTCTCAATAAGGTTCATATCCCTGGCATCTCCACTTAAAGGGTTTGATTACCAGGGTCTCAGGTCATATTCCAAGTTCTTTTCCAGGGACCACTCAATTTGGGTTTGCAGAGGTCAGTCTCTCAAGGATCTCAGGCTTAGTTCACTGTACCTGCATCCTTTGGGGGTGAATTTTGCACCTGTTTCGAGCTGTGCCATTTTAGATTAGTTAAGCAAGGCAGCTGTTGGAGAGTTTAACATTGTATCAATTTGGCAGGCTTGCTCTCTGCTGTTTCTGGGCAGAGTTGGTTTCGTTGCCAGGCCGGCTAGCTTCCCACTGTTGCCGGGCAAGATAGTCATTTTGCAACATCTTAAGTCTGTTCAGTTTAGCAACCATTTTCCACCTTGGGAATGGCTCCTAAGAAGGGTCAGGGGAATAAAAAAGGGAAGCAGCCAGCCCCTAAGAAGCCTGCTAGGAAGCCAGTGAGTGAAGAGTCTTCGGAAGATAATCATAGTGACCCCATTAATGCTGCCATTTTATTGCGCCTGGAGGCACTTGAAAAGCAGAGAGGTGTGATTCCACCTGTTAGCGGGGTTCAGAGGGGGGACAAAAAAATGGATTCCTCCTCTTCTTCGGTATCTTTCCAAGCTCACGTGCTCGCTCGACTTGCAATGCTGGAGGATGCTCAGGGCACTCCTGGACGATCCAGTTCGATGTCTGAGGATAAAGAGCCATTGGAGGAGGACTGTGGTCCTGCTTTGGACAAAGCAGAAAGGCGGCTTGAGGTTTACACAGATCCTCCATGGCAGGGAGGTATGGAATGCCACACACATCATTCTTGGCCTTGGGGGTGCCCAGGGCAGGGTCACTCAGGGTCATTGGCTACTTCTGCTAAGTATTCTGATAAGTTACACAAAGTTGGGAATCAGGGTGTCTGCTGTCATTGTGCAGGTGGGCCATCACCTGTGCAGCCACAATACATGCACACAGGATGGACAAGCTGTGGTCACCACGGCTATGCTGGTTGTCAATACGCCCAGCTTTCTGCTAAGGCTTTGCCTAGTGGCGATGTGGCCCTGCCTTTGGGTGACCATTTGTCAGTAAATATCAGGGATAAGATTCTACATGGCGAATTCATTGATGTCTTCACACTGTTGTACCGTGAGTTAGAGAAGAAAGACAAGGAAGACCTGGATGAGAGGGATAAGGAGACGCTTAAAAGACGTAGGTCGAAAGGCTTTATGTTAACTGGTACCCCGGTTTTCTTATTTATGCTGGGGTTATAATTAGACATCAGCCGTGGAGGGTGTCATCCCTTTTACAATATATGGACATAATATATAAGGCATACACCGGTTTTACGCATGGTGCTTAGGTGGAATATGATGAGGGTTTTCGAATGAGGGTGGCCATGAATCCCTCTTTAAGGTGGGATCAAATACACCCACAATTATGGCTCCAGTCCATGTCCACAGCACGCCCATAGGCTGGTGAACACTCTGACAGTGGGCACGTGGTTCATAGATCACAAGGACAGGCTAACACGAGGGCACAGTTTACTCAACCTTCACAAAAACGTCCTTTGTGTTGGGAGTTTTCTTCCCAGGGAACTTGCAGTAGAAAGTCTTGTTCCTTCCATCACGAGTGCCCCCTCTGTGCAGGACCCCACACCTTTGCGGGATGCCCACAAACCAAGCAGTGTTTGGGGGCCTGAGGTGGCAAACATGGCAGCAGTGGGGGGGCGGCGGTACTCAAACTGATAAAGGGTCCTAGTCTGGTTAAGATTGAGGAGTTGGGTATGCTTCTTATGTTATATCCATACCAGGATGCTAGGGTTTTTCTTTTAGAGCGTTTTACACATGGTTTTAGAATACCATTTCAGGGTGAGAGGTCGTCATACTGGGCATCTAATTTGAAGTCAGTTCAGGGTTTAGAAAATATAGTCTGAAGTAAAATAGACAAAGAGGTGTGCATTGATGACTATGAAGCATACCTTGCACATGCAGCTTCCCTTGTGGCATTTTTTGGGGCTTTGCGTATCAGTGAGCTTGTTGCAGGTTCTAAACAGGACACCTCAGGTAGAGCACTAGATTTTAGGGATATTAGATCTGTGGGTGACTCAATTAAAATATACATTAGGAGGTCTAAAACAGATCAGTTAGGGAAGGGCACCAGTTAGGGAAGGGCAGAGTTGGGTTCCTGCTTGGATAGGGATTTATGCCCTGTTTTTGCTTTACAAAACTATTTGGCTCTACAGGGCGTAGGTGTAGGGTATTTGTTTAGGCACCAGGATGGGTCTCCCCTCACAAAATTTCAGTTCTGGGAGGTGTCTAAAAGGGCCCTGTCTCACCTAGGTCTAGGGGGCACCACTTTGGGACTCATTCTTTTTGTATTGGCGCAGCTTCCACAGCGACAGCCATGGGTTATTCAGCCGGTGAGATTAAGACTTTGGGTCAGTGGTGTTCCGGCGTTTATAAAAGTTATGTTCGTAGTTGTAAGGTCTGAGTTTGTTTGTCGTTACTTATTTAGTTCTCTTACAGGGCCAATTTTGGGGCAGGCGAGACATCGTGTTGTCATCTCTGGACACAGTATGATATTCTGGGCTGTCCACCATGCCAAGAGGACACATTATGGATCGCAATTGGGTCTCAGCAATTTGGCACTTGTTGAGTGGTGGGCAGGCGGGGCCTACGTTGGCCAGGCCTTCTTCCTTTGTTGTTTGGAGAAAGGAAAGAACCTCCTCCTCAAGTACTTGTTGTGCATCTGGGGGGGCAACAATTTGGGTCTGTTGAAGGGTAAAGCCCTTGTCATTCAGGCTCTGGCAGACCTAGTGCAGATACAAACACAGTGGCCTGGAGTTCTGATAATTTGGTCAGCCATACTGCCCAGGCAGGTTTGGCGTCATATAGAGGACCCCAGGTGCATGGACAGGGCATGCCGAAAGGTCAGTCGGCAAATTCAGAAGGCCATGGTGGGAGGTCTGGGTTTGTTCTTGCCTCATCCCAACATACAGGTCAAGTCTCCTGATCTGTATAGGGACGATGGCATCCATTTATCAAACAAGGGCAATGATCTGTTTTTAGATGATCTGAGGCAAGGAATTAGGTCCGCACTTGGTTGCTGATGGGCCGCGTAGACCGAAGCAGAGGCTTGGTCCGGTGGGTGGCAGAGTAGTGCGGATTTGGGAGTAGAACGGTGAGCACCATAAGCCAATTCCCCTTTGGGAATAAGGGGACCGTCAAGATCAGGCTTCGGGTTTTATGGCCCAGGCCTGGAAAGGGCGATCACCTCTGTGAGCCTCATTGGGTTTGCTCCTCCTTGCAGGTTGTATGGCTTCAGGGGTAGGGCGCCTAGTGGGGTGAGCAGTTGGCTGGGCTGCTGGTCACAAGCCCAGTCAGGGCTTGGGACCAGGGTTGGAAGCTCGCCCTGACTAAGGCAAGGAGGTTTGTAGGATGACACCGGAATTGCCTACTCCACACCTGGTTTTTGTTCCTTGCTATTCAGATTTAATTGTTTATAAATAAAGTGGCCCTTGTTTGAATCCAGTCTGTTGTTGGTCTCATCATTCCTGCTGGGGGGGCAAACTAAAGTTCATGGCAGATCAACCAGCACCAGCTTTCCATGAACTTTCAAGTGGTTCATGAATGGATACATTTCCAGAGAGACTATCTCCGCTCAATCAAAATGTTTACCAAATTTCAAAGCAACAAGGGAAGGCAGAATTCTCCAGTCTTGGAAATACCAATAGGGGCCCTCCAAAGCTTAACAGACACTGCTGACTGCCAATAACAGAGTTCCCATTCTTCTCTAAGGGATCAGAATGCTATATATACTCTCAGCTCAGCTCCGTAGCATCTCCTCTGTTGGCTGTTGGCAGTCAGACAGCGAGTCAGGGAACTTGTTAAAAGCAGAGCACATTCACTTATTTCTGATCATGAACACCTCTCCCCTGGTGAGACTTGGGTTTTATGTTTGGGCCACAATCCCATGGATTCTGTACATCTGGACAGGTTGTATTACCCCTTAACTGAACCCTCTTTTTGCTATCAGTCACCTCTGCTTTCTTAGTCCTATATTGCTCTTTTTGAATGCTTAGTGTGCTTGTAATTAGGGAAATTCTTCAATAAAACCTATTTAATTTACTCTTCAAATCTGGAGTATTCCTACTGTGCCAGACCTTGGTATACAATTGGTGTGCGGTTCCTGTACCTCTCTGGGTTCCCCTGCAGCATAGCTAATTTCCCCAAACAACAAGGCAGACCACTGGTGGTAACATGCCAAGCTTTCACAAACCATTCTGTTGGTTGGTAATTATAGCTTAAGGTAGACTGAATAACTGAGCGACAGCATTACAGAAAATAACCCACCCCATACCCGACTAACACATAATTAGACATCACCAATGAGGGGTGTAGAATTTCAAGTCATGAGCATAAGGGTGGCCATCCAACAGTATAATCCTACAGAGAATTATACCTCTCAGACAATGGGTTTAGAAAGGTGTAACTCTTCCTAGGATTATATTATAAGTCTCTGAAAATGGAATGTAAATCAAAACATGTAATTCAGATGACCACTTTGACATGCGGATATGTGATTGTGTATTTCTACCTTCATGTTTCACTGAGTGTTCTGCAGATGCAGAATACTCTCGTGTGTGTCCTTACGCCCTTCCAGGGCACCACCTATTATTTCACATCAGGGCCACATTACAACTTTTTGGGGCCCTAGGCACTTTTGCTTTCTCTGGCCCCTCCTACCATAATAATAATATCGATATTAACATTTATTTTTGATATAACTTTAAATACTTGAACATTTTATTTTTTCTGTTTTGGGCAAAGTTTAACAGATTTTCATGGACCCCAACATTTAATTTTTTTTCTGATGTGAGAAAAAAATTAAAACATTTTCATAGGCCCCTAAAAGTATCCTGGGCCCTAGGCACTGTTGGCAGAGTTTAAACATGCAGAGGAACAGAGCACCAACTGCTTAAAGAAAATAACTCAATTTATTAAAGATGAAATAAACTTTGGTAGAACAGAGGAGAGGGAGAGAGGCTTAACTAACTGACTGACTGCTGTGAGACAGACAGGAATGAAAGGAAAGGGCTCAGTTGGAGCAGGAAGTCTCCAAAGTGCCAATCAGGAGACAGGAAGGACATAATTTGAAATTGTGGGAAGTTCCTAATCTAGCTATGCTAACTAGCAGTCCTTCAGCTGTCCCCTTTAGGCTGTTCTTCTGATCTTCAAGTAGGAGCACCATAGATCTTGTATATTCCAGCAGGCACTGTGCCTACTGTTCCTAACGGATAAGTCAGCCCTGCTTCAGTGGTTTTGGGGTTGAGTCCTACTGAACATTGGCTCACCTAAAGCTCTGAGAAGGAACCTTTTCATTCCCCCCTCCCCACCAAAATCATTATGTTTCTATGAAAAAGTCACTTGCCAGAAGCATATGATTCACAGGAGAATACTTCCAAATTTGCATCTCCTTTGCAGTCAAAGAGATCCTTTGCAGTCAAACACTAGCCACTGTGGATCAGTAAAAACCTCAAATTTTTCATCAAGTGATGAGATTCTACATTACAGTGACATGTCTATAGAATAATAAAGCACTCTACAATTTACAACTACAGATAACGTACCGCATTATTGGAAATCCTTGCATTTAAACTAAATGTTCTGTAGCAAAATTTATATAGCTAGCTAATGGGCATCTACTCTGAAAAACAAGTAAGTATGTAACTGTAGGTTCCATTAATGCCTTTATGCACTGCAATCAAGGCAAATTTATTTCCTTTCCATTTGATTTTCTTCAATTTCTTTGGATAGTTACCAAGTATGTTAACACTGAACACTGAGTCCTGCAAATGATGTAATATACACACATGTGTCTTCCAAGCTCAGTCTGAGGAGGTTCTGTTACAAATCTAAAGTAAAAAACTTTTGCAATCCTCAATATCAGGTACAGGATGCAAATCAATTTGAATGAAAAGTCCTTCACAGTGAATGTGAGGCCATAATGTACTAATTTATTGAAACCACATTAAGGCTAAGAATTACACTGACCACCAGATGTCACTCATCTTCCACTGGTTGGTGCTACTATGTGTCTTTCTTTTAAAATTGCCCCCAGAGTTTGTGACACCATATACCTTTCAGACACACAATATACTGCAATATTGCATAGCTCAGACTCTGAAAGTTCCTTTAACAGCCATTTTAAAGTTTGCGTTTTCTAGATTTGGACATTTAGATGATGCCTAATGTAACAGAGCTGTACGCTGCATAAATTTTAAAGTACATTGGAAGTCCTTGGATACTGATAGCAAGTGTACACATTTTTCTTTTTGTTTCATATTTTTTTTCTGTTAATTGTGTTAGCAAGGGGGGAATAATATATCTAGGAATCAAAAGGGCAGGGTAAAAAAATTTAAACCTTCCAGGTAATGAAAACAAATAAGTAAGAAGTTTTATCCTGCCCTTGAACAGTCCAGGAAAATTTGCTGTCAGTCTAACCCCCCCTGGACACACACACACACAGCCCCCCCACATACAAACGTCCTTCGGAATGACTGGGGTGGTGGCGTTGGGGTCTGCGCAGGTGAGAGGCTGGCCTGGCAAGGCTCTGTTGTGTCCACATGGTTTGTTCCCTAAAGAGCCTTTCCCCTTTCCATCATTGCCGGCTGGCACTTTTCTCCCACCTCTTGATGTCCCCAGAGGCAGAGCTGGGGGGAAGAGCTTTTCGGGGGGGGGAGATCAGGGGGCTGGCAAGGGGGAAAACCATATGTGCTGCACTTGCATTAACTATTTGTGTGTGAGAGTGAAGTGCCTTCAAGTTGCTCCTAACTTTGCATTCTTCCTAAAATGCATTTATGTTTGAAAATAGGAGCATGGGGGGGGAGCCAGAAGGTATCCTTGCCTAGTGTTCAAAAAAACCTGGGGCCGGCCCTGTTGATTAGTTTACTCCAGAGTCCCAGTCAGCTATTATTCTTGTGCTCCAAGCTCAGCCAGTCTCTAGGGTGATTCAGTCAGGGATGATCCAATCAAGGTGATTCAATCAGGGAATGATTCAATCCCAATACATAACAGGGTCTGTCGTATTTAGGAATGCATATTGCAGATTTGTAAAACATTGTTTTACACGATGTTTTCTTCTTACACTAGTACGCTAGGTTTCCCTAGTTGTTTGATTTATTCATGTTCATGGTTTGTGGAGGAGCAGATTTACATTGCTTCTGTGCCTATGGTTGGCCTCTACTTTTACACCAAATGCAATGTGAAAATGGGTAATTTGCAAAGTCTGCACAGATTACATTCCATTGTCTCCATTATCTTCAATAATGATGAAACTCCATCTCATTCCAGGAGCTGCCAATAAATACAGCCACAGGTCATCACTTTCTCTCAGGTAGAATGTTTTACTTTTATTCATACTACTGCAATATATCCATGCTCTTGGGCAATGCTCCCTCTAAGCTATGGAGTCTTGTGAGCAAAAATTCTACTTTGTGAGTAAAGCTGTGAGCAAGTGATTTGGCTGCTGCATAAATTAGTTTGCTCTTGAGCCATCCTTCCTGAGCTAAGACAAAGATGCGTGAGCCAGAGGCTAAAAAACTGTGAGCTAGCTCACACTAACTCAGCTTAGAAAGAACACTGCTCTTGGGAGAACAGCTTAAAAGTAACAACCCACAGGACTTTCACGCACTGAACAAGCCCTATGTTAAAACAATCTAGGTAAAGGGGTCTTAAAAGTAAAGTTTTTAAATGTCATTTTTTTTTACAAAGCACACTAATGTACTACAGAATTATGAAAATCTTTACACAGGATAAGTAGAAAAATCACTAATAGGAAGATGCTGAAAGGGCTATCTTACATATTAATAAGTTTGAAATTAGTAAATACAAGTGGAGACCTGCAAGAAACTTGCAGGATAGTTATCCCATTCCTCACACCTTTGCTTCCTCCCTTCTCCCCCTACCTCTCTCACACTCTTTCTCCCTTCTGCCCCCCTTTCTTACTCTCTCGCTCTCCTCCATGTATGTTACTTCCTCTCTCTTTCTGACCTGTCATCATTCCCTTTGTTTTTCTGCCTCCCCACCTCATCACTCTTTCTCTCTCTTTCTGCCTCCCACCTCAAATCCCACCCTCCCCAGGCTCCACCTCTCAAATGTCTGGGAATTTTCCAACCTGGAGTTGGCAACCCTATTTCCTTCCCACCCAACAGCCAACCTACCTTTATCTGTCTTCAGCTTTCTATCTCCACCCCCCTCCCCTGCAGCCTCTACCTAGGAAAATTACAGTCTTTCTCCACAATGGGGACTAAAGCAGCTTACATTATTATTTCCTCTTTGATATCTGCACAACAACCCTGTGAGGTTGGTTAGGCTGAAAGTATGTGACTGGTCCAAAATCTCCCAGTCAGCTTCCACTGCAAGATGGGGATCTGAACCTGGGTCTCGCAGATCCCAGTCTGAAGCTCGAACTGTTGCACCACAATGGCTTTCATACAGTGGCTGCTGATGAACTGTAGCAAAACAGCTGGGTCTAATTAAGTCATGCAAATCAGGTGGTATCAAGTCACACAGAGGGTGCTGCCTTGGGATGCCAGCCTTCAGATGGGACCTGGGGATCCCCTGGAGTTACTGCTCATCTCCAGACTACAGAGATAACTTTCCATGGAGAAAATGGATGCTTTGGAGGGGGGAGTTTATGGCATTGTACCTCACTGAGGTCCCTGTCCTCCCCAGGCTCCACCCCCAAATCTCCAGGAGTTTCCCAGCCTGGATCTGGATCTGCTGCTGGTGGCCAGGGGGGGCACTTGGCAACCCCAGACTGCTGCCAGTAAAAACCCTGCTTAGAGCCTCCCCCCTCCCCCAAACATTCTAATCTCCTCACAGTTGACGCCTGGAGCTGAAGCCAATTCAAAAGGTATTTTGGGGGATTCTACGGTCACTGAAGGTTTTTTTTTAAACTTTTCGGATTTTTCTGCACACGGGGGGAGTGCCCCCCATGTGTAGGAAAACCTCCCTGCCTCCCAGGTGCCCCCCCCCTGCGCAGATTTAGGTATCCTCACACAGGGGGCGCCTTCGGAATTAGATATATAGATTATTTTGAGATTGCAGATTGCAAAATAGTGTAGTGATGTTTTTAGTGTCCTATCCCTCTCTTTCAGCTACTATTACATTAAGCCAGGGGTGGGCAAATGGCGGCCCGGGGGCCACATGCGGCCCGCCACAGAGTTTTTTGTGGCCCGCCAAGAAGATTTCAGGACTTCAAGAAAACAGAGCCTAAATTCAATTTGCTCTCTTATCCCATCATTGCTGATATTGATGTAGCACCTGAGGAGCTGCAGCTTGAATTTATTGACATGCAGTCAGATCACACTGTGAAAGAAATGTTTAATGCTGTGACATTAGTTGACTTTTACAAATCTTTGTCTGCTGAAAAAATTTCCATGTATGGAGAAATTTGCTGGGAAAATGTTCTCTATATTTGGGTCTACATATATTTGTGAGCAAAGTTTTTCTTACATGAAGATCAACAAGAGTAAATATAGATGCTCTTTGACAGACATTAACTTGCAGGCTGTGATCAGAATCTCAATAAGCAATCTCACTCCTGATTTCAAAAAAGCTGTAGAAAAGTGTGATAGGGTACATTTATCTCATTACACTGATTCTAAAATTAAATGTGCTTGCAGCTATAGACGATATGAAATCAGCACAATAAATAAATTGAATAAAACTACCACTATTTTATTTAATTTATATTTATTGATTTTTATTATACAATTTATACCTTTTCTGAAATGCAAAGTTAACTAATGAATGCAATCATTTTAAAAGGTGCGGCCCTCTGCTAACCTCCGATCCCACGAAGTGGCCCCCAAGCCAAAACAATTGCCCACCGCTGCATTAAGCCATCCTGCACAATCCTGTTCAGTGCACTGAAGTCTATTGATTTCAACTGATTAAAGGCATGTGGAACTTAGCATAAGACTGGGCTACAGTAACTGTGGTTGCCTTGAAGGAAGGTGTTTGTTGAAACTGATCAATCTTCACTATAAATCTGTTCAGCACTTGTGAATATCCACATGACAATTTTATGTACTGAATTCATTCATTCATGCACGCATTCATTCATAGACCTTTATTGGCATATCATCAGTCATTAAAAAATTAGAACTTTGTACCATAAAAATTAAGGTCTAAGATTTCATATAAATTAGGCACAGTCAAGAATAGTACTATCTAAAATTTTGTACTTTAAGAACTTCTATAAGAAATTTGACAACATCATTGGTGATCTCAGGGACCAAATCATTCAAAAGAAATGGGCATTTTGACTTGTTACTCAAATAACGTTTAGGATTGCTATGTACTGAACACTTTCTGTAATTTCTTGCTTAGGCTGTATTATTTTCTGCAGCATAAGTAAAGCAATGGCAAAGTCCATCTTGCTTTAGTCCTGTTCAGCTTGTTTAGGTCAGTGAGATGGTAGTTTTGTGATAATGTCAAATACCTGGCAAACTTTCTAAGAGAAATGAGCTTAGAAATCCCCAAAGGGAAAGGTAAAATTAATATAAAAGTTAGTGTATGCCTTATAAATGGCTCTCAAACTTTGCTTGACTTAATACTGTTTTATTACCTGTTCTGTGTCTGACAAAGTAGAGAGCATTATGGTTAATATAATGAGTTTAAACAATACCCTTTTCTCTATAACAGCCTTCTCAAGGACACACACATTTACATATTCACATATGAATGAGGCAGACAATACTGCTGCAGCCTGGAAAGGGGCTGTCACTATGATAGGAGTCACTACGGGTCATTTTCACGATTGCCTTGTCTCCCCATTAAATTTATGCACAGGGTGCTCAAATCCTGATATTCAGTAGCTACTGGTCCTTCAAAAATAGGGCTGGCTGAATGACACACTGGTTACTGGGCTGAGAATTAAGTGGGTTTTTCTTTGTTTCTTAGCTGCTGCTGTTTATAGGATGCGGCAGCTGCCTCCTCTTACTTCTTTTGTTGCTAGTTCTTTCTCATAAAAGCAGCTGCAATAAGATATGCAACACAACTCTTGGAACACGTGCCAGTTATCACAGTATCAGTCTCTGATGCGGTAGGTCTTGTACAGCTGTGGAAATAAGTTCAGGTTTCAGACATTAAGGTTGCGGTCACACGGCCCTTTAATGCGGGACAAAGTGCTGTCTCCTCCCGCATTTAAAGGGACCGATCAGACCCGCCACGGCTAGTCCCGCACCGAAGTGGGCTCAATTGCGGATTCCTCCTGTATTTTCTGACCCTGGGAAAATCAAGTATTTTCCCGGTGGTCGTGCGAGGAACCCGCAATTGAGCCTATCTGGGTACTCAAGCGCCCAAGTGCAAAAGGGGGGAAAAACCTCCTCCTCCATCGCCGCTGCCTGCCTCCTCCTCTGCCGCCTGCCACCGCTGCCACCCGCTGCTGCTGCTGCTGGGGTTGGAATGTGTAAGTTCCAGACTTCTGGTGCCACAACTGAGAAGGCCTACCTAATCTCAGATACCTACAGCAGGACCTAGGAAGATGACCACAGTGATTGCATAGGTTCATAAGAGAACAGGTGATTCTTCAGGTATGTTGGTACCAGACTATATAGGGCAGAGGTGTTGAACTTATTTATTACAAGGGCCAGATCTGACATAAATGTCACTTTGTCAGGCCAGGCCAGTGTGCCATAAAATCTAATGTGGGAGGGCAGGGCAGAGCCCTGGTGTTGTCCCCCACCCCCAGTACTACACTTGATTTTACCTTCTCAGCCTTTTGGCTCTCCCGCAATGGACTAAGCCTACAGACTCTCAACCACCTCTGAGTCACCGGACACACTGTGTATGCAGAAATATCTCATCCTAAACCCATTCCTTGCTCTTCATATGACATGCACCCATAAAATCTAATGCCAAGTACTGGAGATACAAACTTTACAAAGGACAGCAGCTGGTTAGCTCCAAGTTGGTGTGTCCTTAGTGCAAGGCCCCATGGGCTTGGGGGGGGGGCAGTTTGCAGAGGAAAACCCGCATGGGCAGGTTGTAGAGCCAGCAGTGCAGCACTGGGTAGACACAAATAATAAATAAATAAATAATAAACGTTGTGAGCTCGGGCCCTAGCACTGCACACACAAGGCTGCATGGGTGGCAGAGGCCCCAGGTCACCCAATGACCAGTATAGCTGGAGATTGTTGGCACTGCCCCCCCCCGAGGCAGTAGCTGCCTATGGCTGAAGACTGCCAGGTGTTCCATGGGTGAGGGAGGCCCAGCCGCCAAGTTGCGTGCTTGGTGGCAAGATTAGGCCCCCAATGTGTGGACAAAACTGCCAAAGAATCCTCCCCGTGGGCCAACTGTCGCAAGGGGTGTGTGAATATGGCAGCGGTGCTGGCTGCCAGCAGGCTCCAGCAGAGGATCCTTGCACCCCCCACATGCAAACGCTGATCGCCACAGCCATCTGGGACTGCATCCCCAGAGTCAGGCGGAGAGGCATGCGACCTCAGCTTGGAACCCTGAGCCAGCATGAATACGGCTGCGGTGGCTCCCAGCTTACCAGTGAAGCTGCCACTGAAGTCAAGGGGTTCTGCTTGACTGCTGCAGATGAAGTTGTTCCACCATGTTGAAGCCACAATCAGAGTGGCACCACCCATTACCCCCCCCCCCAAAAAAAAACAGCCTCCTGTTCCCTCTCTTGCACCAGTTGCTTACGGGCCAGATAAGAGCCCTGAATGGGCCGTTTCCAGCCCCTGGGTTTTAAAGGTCAAGACCTTGAATTAGCCCCAGAAATCAGGAACCAGTATACATGGTCCAAGATTGGAGTGACATGGTCCCTACAACCCACTCCAGTCAACATGCTGGCTTCATAGGGTTGCCAGTGCCTCCCTCCAGCTGCTGGTTGCCAGCTTCAGGTTGGGAAACTCCTGAAGATTTGAAGATCAGACCTCAGTGGGGTATAATGTCATAGACTCCACGCTCAAAAGCATCCATTTTCTCTTGGGGAACAAACCTCTGTAGACTGCAGATAAACTGTAATTCCAGTGGATCCCCAGGTCCCACCTGGAGGCTGTCATCCCTATCCCAGGCTGCAGCATTCTGCACCAATTGAACTTTCCAAACATTTTTAAGGGCAGCCCCAAGTAGATCGTACTGCAGTAATCTAATCTAGATGAAATCAGGCCATGTACCACAGTGCCAGATCTTTTCTGACCAGGAAAGGCCACACCTGGTTAACCAATCAAAGCTGGTAACAGACATTCCTGGCCATATCTACCACATGCTTACCCAACAGTACAGGTCCAAGAGCACCCTCAGACTATAAACCTGTTCCTTCAAGGATAGTGCAAGCCCATCCAGAACAGGTGACACCTTAAACCCTGGTTCAGACCTTCTGCTCATCAGTAGCACTTCCCTCTTGTCAGGATTAAGCTTCAGTTTATTAGCCCACATCCCCAACAAAAATGTCTTCGGGTACCAGTTCTTTTTTTTTCTACAACTTTCCTAGGATCAACCGGAAGCACAAAATAGAGCCAAGTGTCATCTGCATATTGGTGACAACTCTGCCCAAATCTCCAGATGAGATCTGTGACCCAGATGTTAAAGGGCGTAAGAGACAAGATGGAATCTTGCAGAAACCCACAGGCCAAAGGCCAAGGGGCTAAGCAGCAGTCTCTCAGCACCATCTTCTGAAACCTTCCCTCCAGATACAGCTGGAACCACCCTAATCCTCCCCATAGGTGTCAACTACGGGGGAGCTCAGGGGCTCAAGCCACCCCCGAAGTTTCCCAGGGGGTCTGAGCCCCCCCAGGGAAACAGGGCACCTGCCCCCCGCCGCCACCGTGCCTCCCATGTTAGGCAGGCAGGCAGGCAGGCTGGCAGGCAGACCCACCTGCCCACCGCCACAACAGCCACCTGCCTGGCCGGCTGGCTGACTCCCTCCCTTCCCCTGAACCCACTGGCCCCCTCCTGGGCCCCAGCATAATGATGTCACCCAGAAGTGACATCATCATGCCGAGCATGTTACCAGGGCGACACTCTAGCAATCGCCTGGAAAGTCTATGGAACCATAGAGTTCTGGGGCAATTGCCAGAGTGTCACCCTGGCAACGTGCCTAGCGTGATGATGTCACTTCTGGGTGACATCATCATGCTGGGGCCCCGGAGGGAGGGAGGGGGCCAGTGGGTTCAGGGGAGCCAGCCAGCTGGCCGGGCCGGGGGGGAGGCTCTTGTGACAGCGGCGGCGACAGCGGGGACATCGTCACAGCATGCATGCGCACTTTGCGCACGCACATGTACAAGAGCCCCCCAGTAAGTACAAAACTCTACATCCCTGATCCTCCCAATCCCAGCCCAGAGAGGCAGTCCATAAGGATACCAGGCATGGTCAATAGCAAGGGCATAGACTTTCCAATTTCCCGGGGGGGGGGGGGAGGCTGGGCTGCCAGCTCTCTCCCTCTCCCTCCTCCCCCACTGGCAGGGCAGCTGTTGGGTGCTGCCCAAGCCGCAGCTGTTGCGCTGTGGGGCGAGTGGCCTGCCTGCTGCTGGGTCCCTGGGCGGGTGGCGATGGAGCCGGCAGCAGTGCTGAACACTCCAGTGTGCTCAGCGGCCTTTTGGTGGTGACTGTCCGGCCTGGAGGAGCAGTGGGCACTGGAGCTGCTGAGCTACAAGCTGGTGGACTGCGTGGAGGTGGTGCTGGCGCACACCTTCCACATGCTATATGGGCGCTACTCAGCTGAGTTCCTTACCTGCCTGCCTGGCCTCCCCCGCCCCCGGGCCAGAAGCACAGCTCCTCCCCACCCCAGTGGGCCACCTAAGTGTCAAGAAAGGTGGAGCTTGTGAGCCAGAGGAAGGCCCGCCTGGCCCACCCAGGACCCCTGCCAGACCCACCACCCTCCCCTCCCCTCGCCTCCCACACACCTGTAGGCATAGTGGGCAAAGAAGAGCCAGGAGGAGGTGGTTGGGCCTGCAGTGGAGCTGGGTGCCTTCGTTGTGGAGGACAAGGAGGAGCGGCAGCAACCAGGAAGGAGGGCGCCTCTGCACCTCCCAGGCCAGGCCAGCTGGCACTGGTTGTCCTGGGGGGCTCATTCACCCTTGGAAAATTTCTGGGAGGGGGCTTGAACTCCCAAGCCCCCCCCCCCCATAGTTGACACCTATGGTCAATAGAATCTGTTGTGTACTAAGACCATGACCGCATGGTCTCCCATAATGGCGACCGCCACGCGGTCAGCGCACATGGTCAGAATCTACCTGAGCTTCAGCCAGGTAGAACAATAGCCAGTCGGATCCTGAGTGACCACCAATTACAAGCCTAGATCTCCCGCTGGGGGACCTATGAACTACAACCACAGACTTAAGGTCCTATCAGGACCTGGGGGCAAGGTCGGGGCATTGTCTCTGGCCGGCATAAAAGAGGGCTCTGAGCCCGGGGTTCCCCATGTTCCATCTGACCCTCAATAAAGAGCTTTACTATGAAATCACTACTCCAATACTTTCCAGAATCGAAAACCACTGAGAGGTCCAGGAGAATCAAAACAGTCATACTCCAGCGTAGGTCATCCACCAGGGCAACCAAGCCTTAAAAACAGATAAGAAAGGATCCAAACAATTCACCTCATCAGGACAGCATGAAGTTGTCCAGCCACCACCCATGATTGTGTGTGTGCATGTATGTCTGGCCAGAATTAAAACCCCAATATGATCTATGACTGACATTCATAAATAAAATAGAAAATGTTATTCCAGGATTTATAAGGCTGAGTGTATGGAATAGGTTCAGGGACTGGGTGCATGAAGCACATTGTATCATGCTCAGAAAACCTATGTTTGGGCCCTAGTCTGAACTTTCTTTTATTGCTTATTTTATCTGCTCTGTTCCTGGTTTGATTGGGCATTTCCAGGAAATTCGTTCTCCATCTATCTTTCTAAGAAAGTCTATTCAAAGGTATGTCCCATTTTATTCAAGTGCAGCAGGACTAACTCCTAGAGAAATGTTCTTAGGATTTTCTGTCAAGGTAAGAAAGCCTGCCCGACAGAAATGTCTGTTAGGGTTTTTTTTAAAATTAGGCTTCTGGCAATGGTTAAACAAGTCCTAGGAAAGAGGGAATGGGAGATGTAAATATAGGCATGTCGTTTAAAATAGGAAGTCAAGTTTATCTAAAATCAGATGAAAACCCAGTGACTCTGGCTGAGGCAGGATATTTGCAAACACCTGTAAAAATTTAATAGTGTGTGAGGACTTCAGAATGAGCAGATATGACATCTGCAAATGCTTCCTGGCCATACAGTCTCGTATTACACACATACACACACAGAAAGGATGGGATGGTGATCAACATTTAACCCTTTCCTGCCCCTTGGAGGAGTCTTGCTTATTGCATCCTTGAGAACTGCGAACATGCCCGCTGCTGCTTCTCGATACACATCAATACGCCCCTAAAGCGCCGTGATCCAACAGACACTCCGTCTTCGCCTGGGTCCCCTTTGCTCTTGGCTCCCTGGGCTAGAGAAAAGATTCCACTTTACAGACGCTCCCTTACTGCGGCGTGTTGTTTTGCACGCTTCTCGCCAGGGTGGGTAGTTTGGAGACGCCTCCTGGCTCTGACGAGGCGAGGCTGGTGTGCACGCTCCCGGCCGGGCGGGCTGCTTGTAGACGCTCCTTGCTCGGCCCGGGCTTCCTGACCCTGCAGTAGCGGCGGTAGCAGCGCCGGGAGAACCGCCGCCTTCGGGTCGCTGCCAGCCAGCTCCGGTGCTGCGATTGTGGGTCTGGCCGCAACCCAGCTACGCGGCGCCTCCGCGGCGACAACAAGAACAGTAGCGGCGGCGGCGGCAGTGTTGTCGCTCCGGGTCTGGCCTCCTCGCCAGTTCCGCGGAGCGGGAGCCAAACGCTGGTCTGGCGGGCAGGCGGGGCGGGGGGAGATAATGAGAGAGGATGGGGCCACTCGCAAGCGACGCAGGAGGAGCTGGTAAGTGGTTTTGTTTGGCTTTACCTCTCTCCCGTCCTCCCTCTAGCGCTCTTTCCCTGCCCTACATAAAGCAATACCAGGAAGCTCTGCTGGAAATGCCGCTTCTCCTGCGCTTGCAAAAGGCGGCGGCGGGGCTGGGGGCTGCCGCGGTGTTGCTTGGCGCCAGTGCGTGAGGAGGGGGTTGCTGCTGCCGCCACCACCACGCCTCCTCCTCTCCTTGAATCGTGTCCTAGTTCGACGTGCTGCTGCTGTTTCCCTTCCTTTTCTTGCGGGCTATGTGCGTGTATAGGTGGCGGGGGGAAACCAGAGCAGCTCTCTGCCTGCATTTATTCGTCCGGAGGGACGTGAGGAAAGGGTGCGAACTCTCACGGTTGCGGGGTGTGCGCGCGTGTGCCGAATTAGATGTGAACTGTCCCTGGCTGCATCTTCGGGGTGCAGTGGGGACCTATTTAGCTTTCTCTTCCATTGCCCGAGGGGAAGAGCTGAGCTGGTGGCTGAAATGCAGCTCACACTTTCCCGCGGGCGCAGCCTCTCCTCATGTGGGTGGGTGAAGAGACTCTTCCCCCCCACCCCCACCCCCCGGCCTCACCTCTGTTCCCGCGTACTTTCACCTCCGTCTTATTTTTTCCCCGCTTGGCGAAGCGTGAGTCTTCCAGTTTCCCTACCTAAAGCGGTTCCTATCTGCTTTTGTTGGGTGGGGAAGGCGGCTGCGTGCTCTGTTTTAAGAACGCACAGAAGATCGCGGCTGCTACGTCTTCCTTGGTCAGGCCATATGGGGCAGGTTGTCCTTCTTCTTTTTTAATGTAGTACTTGTCGTCTTTTTGATAAAAGTGTCCCCCCCCCTTTCGGGTAAGAGGACCGTTTACCCTGATCATTTGCTGAGGGACAACCTTTAGCTTCCCTCTTCCTCCTCTGTGGTCACAGGATCATCCCCCCCCCCCCCCCCGCCTTGTTTGAGAGGATATACTAATCGAGTGTTTATGGAATGCGTTGAAAGGATGGGATGAAGGCGGGAGCACCGGATTTGCCCTTCCCGTGCTCACTGCCTATTCTGTTCAGGGCACGGTTCATAACATATTTCCCCCATAGCCTTTGTCTTTGTAGACAGTTGTTATCTGTTCTCCATGAAAGAGAAACAGTCTCCCTTCCCTTGTGTTAATGAAGGCCGATTGTTGTTCTCTTTCCTCAGCCCTGTTTCTGTTAGGGAATGGCTGCAACATTTTCCAGGCCACTGAACACTTGTTGGCCTTGACACCCCCCCCCCCCCCCCCCCGCCCCTTAGGCTGGTGGCTGTGTGCTGCCTTGGCCTGGTTGTAGATGGGGGACCTGGGTGTCTGCCAGCAGAGCTTGTAATTCTGTCACCTGCCTTCTACCCCCCCCCCCCTTCCTGACAGTTGCTGGGAACTGTTTGAAGGTGCACACAAAAAGCAAAACAGCATATTAGCAGAAGGCATTTTCTTGAGGCTTGAAAATGGGATTTTATTTTGTTAAAATAATTTATTATTAATTTACTATTTGTATTATTATTTCACCTTTCCCTCGTTCCCCTAAACTGGCATCCAATGTAGAAGAAGAGCAGGTTTTTATACCCCATTTTTCTTAAGGAGTCTCAGAGCAGCGTACCATCATCTTCTCTTCCTCTCCTCACAGCAGGCACCATGTGAGGTAGGTGGGGCTGAAAGAGTCCTGAGAGTGCTAACTGGCCCAAGGTCACTCAGTTGGCGTCATGCAGAGCAGTGGGGAATCAACCCAGTTCCCCAGATCAGATACCACTGCTCTTAACCACTACACCATACTGGCTGATGAGAGTAGATGATTAAATATAATTATGTGCCGGAGTCCATGTTTCTTCAGTCTGTCACCCTGTTGACACATACAGACATGTCATGAAATGTTTTATGGTAACATCCACAGAAATACTAGGTCATTGAAGAGCAGCTGTTCTGTGGGTGAAATATTTTGCTGTTATTGGATATAACCATCTCAACACAGAGACCTGTATATGTGGTGGGCAATAACATATTAGAAAAAATGAACAGACCTTTCAGATTTGACATATAATTGTTGCATTGTCCTTCCATTAGGCTCTCAAATTATGTAACCTTTTTTTTGACTGGTAATCTGACAGTAGACTTAGACATGTTTGCTGGATGTAGAGGTACTTTATGCTAAGTGTAGCAAGTAGAGAATATGAAATATTGGCATTAGACATTCCCAAGTATGGTATAGCATGCTGTAAGTCAATATAATTGTTTGTCAGTATAGAGAAAAGCAGGAAGATGGGCCCATCCACAGGGTATTTCAGATTTAGCACAGTTATAGATGGCAGTAAATGAAGCTGTGAGAATAAGTATATCCGCAGTAAAAGATAATGAGGTATAGTGTTCCACAAGCAAGGGCTGACAAAAGCTTTTTTGCACTGTAAGTGCAGAAACTGGAAATCTTTAATTCTGAGTCTGAAATCTTGAAGAGCTTCATGCTGTCAGCTGACTACTGTATTAGTTGCAGTTGCTGAAATTTCTTCACTGTGAATCAGAGGAAATAAGTGCCCCCAAATTTGTCACTGGTAGGATATTTCCAGAAACTTGTCGTTTTGAAAGAGGGGTTTTGTTGCAGATGCTTTTAGTTGTGTTTCATGCTGGAAATCACGAGTCCAATTTTGTATTCATCATATATCAGACTTCCACTGGTCAGAGTGTTATGGTCAGAGAGTGTTATGATTGTACATTATGTTTCTATATTTAGATTAAATATCAATACTGCTTTGAGTATAACTTCCATTACACACTCAAGTTATGTAACCCTGGCCTCGTGCCTGGATGCCATAGTGAATTGGTTTAGGTGAGAACTGGCTGAACTTAAATCCTTCAAAAATGGAGATCATGGTTGGGTAGGTCCAGGGCTCAGGGCCGGCTGGCTTTATCTGCAGTTGATGGATTCCAGTACTCTTCGGTGGACTCCATTAGCAGCTTAGGGGTGTGGCTAAATTTCTCCCCATACTCTGAAGAGACGTGTGTCCAGGCTGGTGGAGACAGTGTTTTATCACCTATTTTGAGCCTGCTGTCTGGTCCCCTATCTGCCCCATTCTGACCTTGCTGTTGTGATCCATGGGATGGTCACTTCCAGATAAGACTACAGCAACATGCTCTGTGGAAGCTCAGAGGTTAAGACACTGAGCTGCAGACTGGAACGTCAATAGCTCTGCAGCTGAAGACCGGAGTCTGGCCCCAGCTCCTGCCTACCTAGCATGTTTAGAAGATGAGTGTTACTTGTAACGTTTAGATGTTATCTTTGAGTACTCAGCACAAAGTTGTTCACAGGGAGAATTGTTTTATTAGGCCACTTGAACTACTGTCCCACACTGCCTAGATGTGAGGTATCACAGACAAATCCCATGGGTACTCTAGTTCTAAAACATACTTCGCTTTCAAACCCCATAAAGATTTGGTGTAGAGAGCCAGTTTGGTGTAGTGATTAGGAGTGTGGACTCTAATCTAGGAGAACTGGGTTTGATTCTCCACTCCACGTGCAGCTGCTGGTTTGACCTTGAGTTAGTCATAAGTTTTTTTCGGAGCTGTTCTCTCATGAGCAGTTCTTGAAAGATCTCTCTCAGCCCCAGCTACTTCATAGGGCATCTATTGTGGGGAGGGGAAGGAAAAGGGGATTGTGAACTGCTTCAGGCAGTGAAGGGTGGGGTATAAATCTAATCCCTACTTCTTCAACTTCTCTCTTGCCCATACTATGATGATAATGATGATTCAAAGAGCAGTCCTCAGAATCCTGCTTCAGTGGGGCTTCCAGTGAAGTGTTATCACAGTTGCTTTGTTTGTTTTTTTCCTGTTTCAGGTCCTAGGAATTTGAAATAATTTTCTAGTTCTGTCTTTTTTGTTTCTGCTAGCTTGGATAAATGTAGGTGAAGCTTCTGTTCTTTGGAACCTCAAAATTCTGCTTAGTGAATGAACTATATACACTCATATGTTTTTGCTGATTATACTTATCATCTTCCAAAGTGCACTTGGATTCTTTCGTTGTTTGGGCTGGAGTGGTGGGAAAAATTGCATGAGGGAAGGGAATAGGTCTAGAAGAAATACCAGTTTACCTGAAACTATTTCTACAACAACAATTTCAGTAGTTCTTTAAAGAGAAACATACCAACAAATGTTACCGTATTTGTGGTGTAAGAAAAAAAAAATCATTAGTGGATAACACAAAGCTCTTCAAGTTCTTTTTACGCTGATCTTATACAGCTGGCTGATGCACTGTTTCAGGTCACAGTGGAAGGTTGCCTATATCCTTTGTTAGATTGGTACAACTATTGTGTTCAGAAATGCCTGACAAAGGTGTGGTCCATAGAGTATTCTCCGCTAAAGGTACAAATAACATCTACAATGAAAGCAAACTGAATGGGGACAAAGTAGGGTGCTTGTTGTTTTCCACAAAAACTGACCTATTTATCCAGGGAATTGTCATGACACAGGCCATCGGTTTTTAGATAAAATTTAATTGATTGTAGACTATACTAGAGCATTTGTCTAGTAATTAGAGCTAAATTTGTCGATTGGCTTTGTTATTTGTAGGCCCCTAATAATTGGAAGCCATGTTCATACTCCCTCAATCTTTTTGTAAACTCTTCTTTTACACAAACTTTCCCCCCACAACATGTATTTCAAAAAGTTGGTTCAAAAAAGATAATATCGTATTCCAGAAATACTAAGAGACCAAATCTGCTGAAATACAGTTCTAAATATAACCCTTATTTATGCTTTTGGGGTCTGTTTTCCTTGTCACAATGGTATGGACTTCACTGAGTATTTCTTTGACTGTTTTTATCAGCATTATTTGGTTAACTAAATTGAACTGCAGTTGGTGCAATTCAGGAAAAGTGTCTTGGGGATACAGAATGCAATCATGACCTCAAGATATTCTATGAAGTCATGAATGCTAAAAGTGTGTTCTGAAGTAGGGGTGGGCACAAACTAGGAAAATGCTGTTTGGTTTGTGGCTGAACCCCGAACCAGGAGGCTCGTTTATGAACCATACCGGTTCATGGCCCTGCCCCTTTAAATGGGGTTTGCAGAAAGCCCAAAAAAGCAGCAGGGAGCAGCTGTTTCGGCCTGTTTTGTGCAGTCCCTTCAAAACAGTGGCCAGCAGAAAGGTGCGGGGAGATCTCCTGGGAAAGGACTTCCCTTCCACCTTTCTGCTGGCTGCAAAAGGGGGGGGGGTTCTCTGGAAAGGTGGTGGTGAAGTGCTTCTGGGAAGACACTTCGCCGCTTCCATTTAAACCCTTTTTGCAGGGAGCAGAAAGCAGGCCGTCAAACCCCTTTTTTTTGCTCCTAGCAGAAAACAATAGTTTAAATGGCTCAAAGCTGTGGGGAGCTGAAAGCAGGGTCTAAATGGCTCTGAGCCATTTAAACCAAACATCTGATTGACAGGGAGCTTCCAGCTGCTCAGCTGTTTCTCATGAAGAGCAGAAAGCAGGGGTAAACTCATGCTTTCTGCACTTCACAAACCATCATGAGCCACCACTGATTGGGCCAAAATTCATGGTAGTTCATCCCAGTTCTTCAGTTCATAGACTTCAGTTCACAAACCCTGAGCTGGCCAAAATTAATGACAGACTTTAGTTCATCAGCAAGTTCATGGCCATTCCTATTCTGAAGCCCGAAAGTTTAGATTCTCAGAATTTTAAATTTAGCTGTCAAAGTAGTGTGGTGTGGTGCAGCCATTAAAAGAGTGAGTTACACATCAGGAAGTTCCTGGTACAAATTTTCCCTTCCATGGACTTGAGTGATGGCATAGGCAAGCCACTTTCTCTAAGCCTCTGACATATTCCTTCTGTAATATGGGCACTGTGTGTGAAGTTTCTGCAATACCTGAAAATAATATACAAATGCCAAGTAATATTTTTATTCCAGTAAGAATCATTCAGTTGCTCAGGCTGCAAGGCAACTCTGGCATTTCTGATTTAATATTATCAGTATTCCTGTCAAGATTACATTAAGATTGAGGAAATTTTTTGAAGAGAAATTAGGAAGAGCTGAAAATATTTTAATAAGGATGCTATTGAATAAAGTCATTCTGGCGAGATGCTGATGAATACTCTGTGATGAAATTCCAAGGCCACATTGAAGGGCATTCTGAATTGTATTTTGCAGGGTTGTATACTTCACTGCAGTGAATGCAGTGCTCTAGTCCTCCTATGTGGCAGACCAAAATTTGTGCACCCATAATTTTAAATAAAGAGCCAGTGTCATGTAGTGGTCAGACTGTTGGACTAGGATCTGGGAAACCCGGGATTTGGGTCCCCACTCTGTCTTGGACACTTGTGGGGTATCCTGGGGGCAGCTACACCCCCTCAGCCTAACCTACCTCACAGTGTTGTTGCAGGGATACAAAGAAGGGGGTGAGATCTAAGCTGCTTTAGGTCACCACAGGGGAAAAAGGCAGTAAATAAGTAAAGTAAATAAGGCTATCATCGTATCTACAAAGCAGCTATTTTTTTATAAAATAGAAGTAGATTTATTAAATAAGTTTATGATTGCATTCTAGCAATGCATTTCTCATAACCATGTAGGAAATTGGTAAAATTGGAAATGATGGGAATAACAAAGTAAGTATTGTCATGAGAAAACAGGGTTGTGTTTTGACACTGAGCTAGATGCAACTAGCACTTGGACTACTTTGATTTGCATTGCTACACTGTTGCAGTGTAGAGAATTGACACATGGTGATACTTTGGACTGCTCTGCAAATATTCCCATCCTGTATCAGTTGTATAAATCTGCTTGTTTAAGTGTGTTGTTGGCAAAATTCTCCCACCAATAGCATCCTCCTTGCTTCAGCAGCAACAATGTAAGGGAATTAATGGAGAATTAGCTACATAATTGGGATACAAATATACAGAAGTTATCAAATATAGAGAACTACTTCTGGCAGCAATATACTTCACAGATACCATATGCACCTTTCCTTAATTCTCCTCAATTGCCAAAAAATCTGAAATATGAAAAAAGAGCATTGGGGTCAAACACCCCCCCCCCCGAAACAGTGCCTGTAGCTTTAAGAAACTCAGTGTCTACTGTTAGGCAACCACAGCAGTATTGCCAACCTTCAGGCTTTGGTTTCTGTCAGTAAAAGGCAGTGGGAGGGGAGGATCCTTTTCTGTTGTGTTTTGGCCTTTGAGGAAAGGACTCATCTGGGCCAGGCAACTTGATACAACCCAACTAGCATTACTCAGCCAGGCCAGGCTGCTTGCTGCTGTTCAACAGCCCCCACCACCATGAAAGCAGTGTGGTATAGTGGTTAGAGTTTCATATTAGGATCTAGGACACCCAGATCACCACTTTGCTATATCATATCACAGGGTAACCTTTGCCCAGGCCTCTGCTCTCAGCCTGAACTACCTCACAGGTTGTTGTGAGGAGAATGAGGTAAGCTGCTTTTGGACCTCAGTGTGGAGAAAGGCAGGGTATAAATAAAGTGAATACATAAAGCTAAAGATAGGGGACAGAAAATAGGTAAGATGGTGGGCAGGAAAACAAGAAGTATGCAGGGGAAAGTGACGGGGGTGTCATGAGGTGAGAAAAAGGAAATCGTGTGTGTGTGGGGGTGGATACAGGGGAAAGTGAAGTAGTCCCCACCACGCACCTGGGTCTGGCAGCTGGCTAGCACTTCACAATTGAGCCCAAGTTTTCCTGGGAAGAGGCTTCCAGGGAGGAAGGGAAGAAAAGTTGAAGATAGGGCAGTTAAAGATAGCTTGGTTGATGGGGTGGGAAGGAGAGAAAGAAGCAGGAAAAGGGGAGATGCTGTGAGGGTTTTCAGGGAAGTGAAAGTACTGGGGAGGGAATAAGGAGATGCCCCTTGCAAGTCCTCCTGGATCCCTGCTTGTTATGATATGTGCCTTAAAAACAGAACTCACTTTTCTCCAACAGGGTGAACATGACTTTCATCTGACATTGCTGTGAAAAAGGCAGGTGTTTCTGTTAGTGAATCCCAGGCTGTTTCTGACATTTTGTTTGTCTGTCCCCAATCATGATGCAGGTGTCTGCTAAGGATGTGGCAAATTCTATGACTGCTTTACTGCTCAACTGATCTAAATTTGTATACACTCTATAAAGACTTTTTCGTGAAGTGCATTTTAAAGTTCAGATTTGAAGCTGGACTGCACAGAAAAATTACTCATTTTTATTTTTCTAAACAGTCCTATGTCCCCAAATTGGGTCCTTTTCTTGGCATACATTATTATATTATTTTATATAATTATTATATATGTAGAAATGTTTTAAATAAATCGTGTATGAAATATGAAAAAATTACCATCCTGTCTGCTACATTCTCTGCCACAGAGTGACTCTTACAAGCTGCTAAAGGAATCGTTAACCTCTGCAAACAGTTAAATGTGAGACTGTGTTTTGTTGAATAATACTATGTGGTCATGTAGGCATTGTTGAACATGTCAGGTATGCATGGGAAAGTGAAACACCCAAGCACTGTTTCATTTGGAAGTAAGCTTGCAGTGATCATCTTCCGTATTCACAGTGAATAAATGGAGAATTAACTCAAAGACTGCACAGAGTGACTTTTTTGTGTGGTTTGCAACCTTGGAGCCAGATTTTTTGGAGTCTTGTATCTTCTTGGTTTCCTCTAATGGGATCTAAAAATATTGCTTTCTTACATGTCATTTGGTGTGTGATTCTTGGGAAGTTTGTCTATACAGCATTAGAGATGTACTCATGAGAACACCTGAATATTTTTTGGGGAGCAATTTTTAATTGAAAAATTGGGAAATTTAGGGGAGCACTGGGAAAAAACTCTTGAGAGGAAAATTTATACACACACTTTTAGGATCAGTGGACTCTACTAGAATAGCATAGGGTGCAGTGGTTTTCATCTCTCTCTCATTATAGTATTTGTGGGTTTGCAATTTTGCTCATATAAAATGAGGGTGTTTGTGCTTTTAAATTCCATAAATGCATATTAATACAGTTTTATATGCTAGCCAAGTTATAATTGTTGTGTTCTGTGTTTCTAAAGCTGCAAAATAGGACTAGGTTTGAGAAAAAAACAGGGGAAAATGCAGGTTTTTTCATGACTGGAATTTCTGGAAATTTTACATATCTGCCTGATATATAACATGGCTTTAACTGGATTGTTAAAAGCAGAGAGTCAAACCAAGTCTGGAACTTACTGCACAAAATTGGTGCAAACCCCCCCCCCCCATTTTTTGCTATGGGTTTGGTTAAAGATCAAAACAACCAGGAGATTGGGCATGGGAAAGTAAAATACCTAGTTCAGTTTATCAATCATCTCTAAGAGCAACGAGGCAGTTTTCAGGCTAGGGTTCAGGTTTGTTTGACTCCTTTGTTTTGAGTTGAACTCTTGCTCTTAGCCATTGGTGCACTATGGACTTATTATACAGATTTCTGTGGTGTGAAGGCCCATTCCAGTTTTCTTCCTTTTCTGCTGTCTGTTTTGTTAGGCCTTAATGCACTAGGCCTCATTTCTTGTATAGCAGATGTGTTATATATGTGCCTACGGACTATGAAAGTCAGATGAAACTAGCCATAATATTGCATGGGAAATTGGTATATGACCTTTTTAAAAAAAGTAAATCATCTTCCTCCTCATATGGATGCTCATGGAAGGTTATAAATAGATAGAGTATTTAAAATATGCCTGGTAAAAGGAGCACTTTCTGTTTATGGAAACAGAGAGGACAACGTAAATGGCTGTGTTTTCACAACTTACCAACAGCTAGTGACAAATCTTTATCTGTATATAGTTTTTGTAGCCCTTGCTTAGAATATGATTCATATGGGTTTCACTGAATTTTTGAAGACCAGAAATAAGGAAGTGCATGGAGTACATATTCTGATTATTTATGTATCAGTTTCTGGTTGAACCTACTGACTGTAATGAAGGGTTCATGCATGCTGGTGGTATTATTTTCTTGCTGATTTATCATTCCTCTATCATTCTGTGTGTCTTCCTGACCTGGATGGCCGAGGCTAACCTGATCTCAGAAGTTAAGTAGGGTTGGCTTTGGTTAATACTTGGATGGGAGACCTCCCAGGAATACCAGGGTCATGACACAGAGGCAGGCATAGCAAACCACCTCTGAACGTCTCTTGCCTTGAAAACCCTAAAGGGTCACCATAAGTCTGCTGTGACATGATGGCAAAAAAAATGTCTTCCCATAAATCCAAAGATTTTAACGTAGGTGGTTTATACAGAAGAGGTATTGTGGTTTTGGATCTGGAGCATGGAAGATTTGGGTTTTAGTGGAGGCATGCTGTTTCATTTTGTTCAGCTAAGTCATGTCTCAGAAAGCTGCTACCCTGTCATCTCTTAATAAGAGACATATTTTGTTAAAGTAAGGAAAGGGAGTTAACCGCTCTCTTGAAAGAGAATGGTGCATGATTCTTGTCCTAACTTGTTCCTAAGAAATTACCAGTATACTGTGCGTACCATGTCTTTTAAAGGCAGCATTGTAAATAACCACAGATGCTCCTAGCCCCCCCCCCCCCCCCCGCGGTATTCTGGCTGTGGTAAACACACCTGTGGTTTGCACATATTTACAGGCTGAAAAAATGTAAATTTCCCCCCTCCCTAGAGGCAGTTTTATTTGTCATAGTGGGGATGCCTGCTTTGCAGCAGAGATTAATTCCGAATGCAAAAAGTTGCCAAATACTGAGTAGGGCCATTGGTCTACTAAGGTCAGTATTGTCTACTTTGATTGGCGGTGGCGGCAGCTCTCAGGTGTCTTGGGAAAAGTTTATTCATATCACTTACTACCTGATGCTTTTAAGTGGAGTTGCTGGATATTGAACATGGGACCTTCTGTATACAAAGCGGATGCTCTTATCACTCTGTATAGGTATGATCTTTGCTGAGGGTAATACAGGCTGTAGAAAACTGGAGTGTTTGATCCTGAACAGGAGGAATGTCTACAATAGAGGTGAATTACCTACTTCTGAATAGCTCTGCCAAAACAGTTCCTTCTAGAGACAATCGATATTCCCATACAGCCACTAACACTGCTGTCTTAGTACAGGCCTCTCTGGTTCTCAGACACATGAGGTAGACTAAATAGGTGAAGAAAGAACTAGAGAGCAGGTGGCACTTTCTAAAGCAGTAGCTTTAGGAAGATCCTGTTGTGACTCTGGAAGCTACTAGTTCAGACCCTTTGTTAGCAGAACTGATTAGTATAACAAATTCTTCACTGTTGCTGTTGCCCATCAGTATAGTGATCAAAATGTTTGGGACCATTCAAGTTCTGTTGAGAGTCAATCTTCCTGTGGACGGTTGCAGCCAGCTGAGACAATCTTCACCCTTTTGCTGCCTAAATAATCAGTGTGATTCTGAACAAGGGCAGGGTCCTTGAAAACCATATATCTACAGTCCTCTGGTTCTTAGTCAACAACAAAACCTTGCTACTGATTCCTCTGTCAGTTGAGGCTGGCTTCCAGTCTTTCTTTTCTGAAGACGGTTACTCAACCAGTAAGAACTCTTCACCTTCACCACTGTTCTTAAACAAACATGAGATTTTTGGGTTCTCACCAGTCTGAATCTTGAAGACCATAAGCAGTGGAAAATGAAATATAATTACTAAATCAACTGAATACAACATTAGTAATTTGGCTATTAGCTGTGAGGCATTCACAAGCTTTTTTGCAGACAAAGTCTTGTGCCGCCGTGATCTATATGCCAGTGTTGATACAGCAAGTGAACTGGAGGCCCCTTGGCCACCTTTGGATTCAGTTTTTGACAACTTTAGCCTGTTCTCTTCTGCTGATGTTGACAGGATCCTGGGTTCTGTTAGGCCAACCACATGCCTCCTGGATCCGTGTCCCTGATGGCTGGTAAAAGCCGGTGATGAGAGGATACGGGGCTTACTGATAGACATTATCAGTCTGTCCCGGGAGATGTGTCTATCCAGAGGGTCTGAAAGTGGCTGTACCACTCTTGGAAAAGCCATCTCTGGATCCTTCTGATCCTGTCAATTACTGTCTGGTTTCGGGCTTATAATTTCTGGGTAAGGTAATTGAGAGAGCAGTAGCTGGACAGCTTCAGAACTTCCCAAATGAGAAATCGGTATTGGATCCATCCCAGTCTGGCTTTTGCCCTGGCCACGGGACGGAGATGGTGCTGGTTGCCCTGACAGATGATCTCTGCAGACTGCTGTACCAAGGTGGGTTGCTGCTGCTGCTCGATCTCATGGCAGTGTACAACATGGTCAATCGTGGTCTGTTGACCCACTGCCTCACCAGTGTGGGAGTCCTTGGGGTAGCACTGAAATGGCTCTCCTAATTTCTTCTTGGTCAGGGCCAGAGGGTGGCACTGGGAGAGAGGGTGCCGACATGTGAGGTGCCTCAGGTAGCAATCCTCTCCCTAGTGTTATTTAACATCTATATGTGCCCCTGGTGTAGGGTTTTGGGCTGGGGTGTCTTCAGTATACTGTCAACACCCAGCTATACCTATTATTGGACAGCCACCCAGATACCACCCCGCAAAATTTGGCCATGGGTTTGGAGGCCATGTTGGGTTTGTTAAAAAAGAGTATGCTGAGACTGAATCCAACAAAGACGGAGGTCCTGTGGCGGGGGGGGGGGGAGAGAGCCTCAGGGTTGGTGCATAGACTTCCCACTCTTGAGGGGGCACCATTATCTCTGGCGCAGTCTGTCAAGAGTTTGGGTGTGGTCCTGGATGCCTCCTTAACTATGGGGGCCCAGTTCATGAATATTGCTAGGCTGGCATTTCTCCGTCTATGCCAAGCACGGCAATTAGCCCCCTTCCTGTCACACCCTGACCTAGCCACAGTAATTCATGCAATGGTCATCTCCAGGCTAGACTACTGTAATTCACTTTATGCTGGCCTGCCCTTGAAATTGATCTGGAACCTCTGACTGATCCGTAATGTGGCAGCACAAATCCTGATGGGAATGCAGTGGATGGCGCACATACAACCTGTGCTGCGCCAGCAACACTGGCTCTCAGTGGAATACTGAGTCAGGCTCAAGGTTTCAGTATTGTCTTTTAAGGCCTTGAGTGGTCTGGGACCCATGTATCTTCAGGATCACCTCTTCAGGTATGTCCCCAGGAGAGGATCCCTGGCCCCAGAGATATTCAGCTTTCCTCCATCAGAGCCAGGGCTTTCTCAGTTTTGGCTCTGACCTGGTGGAACTCTCTGCTAAGTACCACCAGAGCCCTATGGGACTTAATGCAGTTCTGCAGGGCCTGTAAGGCAGAGGTGTTCTGCCAGGCTTTTGGTTGAGGACAGCAACGGTTTTCCATCACAGCTGGCACCTTCCCCTTCCCCTTTTTCTTCCATCTTCTGTTTCTGCCTCCTCTTTACCCTGCCTAAGGGGCAGCAACACAGTCCATTTTGGGTTTAAGAACAGATTGGTAATGCCATTTTGAGATTATTTTAAGAATGTAAGGAATGTTATTTGTTAATTTTAATTCTGTCTTCTGTCCGATGTTTTGAATTTTGTTGTACATCGCCCAGAGCCCTGTGCATACAGGGATTGGGTGATTCACAGATTTAATGTATAAATATAAATAAAATTTTCATGAATGGAAAAAAAAACCCTACATGAATAAATGGTTTTGAGAATTAATGTGAAGTATAGCTGTGTATTAGTTGAAAGCGGAGCACTAAGATACAGTGTGTAAGCCGAACCAATTCCAACAATATAAGCAACTTGATATCATTGCTAAAAGTGACATAGTATACACCATGAAGTCTATAGCTAATTATCATAATGCTGAATTGGGACCCCCAGGTGTAGCATGTGGGGTTAGAAGTTTCCTGCAGGAAAAGAATTGTCTACAGACAACTCTTGGTATTTTTAAAGAATTCAATCCATCCTCATTTTAAGTAATGCATCTCAGCTACAGCTACATCATGGGAATTAAAAGTCACTTTAATACAATTTCCAAAATGCTGGTCTTGTAAGGCACTAGACATGGCATCAAACATTTCACAATAATCCAGAAAATTTACCATGGAATAATATGTTTAAATTTCTTACTACATCTGGTCACTATAAACTGGAACCCATTTAACAGACATTCCAGTGCCTTAACAGATGCAGAATTGATATTCATGGAAGATTACCTTGATGGCTGGAGGACGTTTCTGGTCATCTACTGAGCAAAGTGATGCCATCTCCTACTCTGTGTTGTAGCTGGAGGCTGTGAGTTACTGTTGCTGTTTGACAGGTGTTGTCAGGCCTTTTTGGCTGGAGTCTGGAGGAGGATCTGTTCTCACTTGGCAAGTCAGGAAAGGCTGTGCTGTTGCTCCTCTGATGCGCTGCCTCTTCAGTAGAGAACTTGGCCTTATATAAGTGTGAGATTGGATCCTGTGAAGAATCAGAGGGTGGGGAAATAAAGCAACTTGGGAATTTCCTCCTAATCCAAATCTTTCAACTCTGTGTTTCTGTTGGCACTTAGATGCTTAAGTATGTCCATTGGCGTCTTCATTTTTTCATGCCTTTTAAACTGATATTTAATATTCTGTTTTCCTAGAAGGCAATGAACACACTCAATCTCATCAGTCTGGTTGGTGGGGCTTTTTAAATTTGCAAACTTTTTTTTTCTAGGAATAGTCCTAAGGATGCAGAAAATCCATATCTTGTTTGTAAGTGACCCCATTTTGCTGCTTTGCTGATAGGCACTCAGGTGTGAACTTTGATATTAAAGGAAATGAAATGGCAATAATAGCATATGAGTTGTGTGTGTACCCATTTCCTTGTACAGATTTTCTGGGAACAGGTTTGATTTGTGTGAATTTGAAGAACACTTTGGTGCAGATTTGTTCACCAGTTTTAATCAGTGAGGGGGGAGAGCCATAATCTTTAATTCATTTTTACAAAAGAGGTTACAAATGTTGTATTGGTTACTTAGGTTTTACAGGCTGTGGAAGAGTACTTCCATCATCTTGCTTGGAAGCCCTCAACAACAACCCCCTTTCCACTGCATTTATTTGTTATTTATAAATAAATAAATAAATTCCATGGCATCTGAAATGTAGGTGTCTGGGGAAAACTGGAGTTTGTTTCCTCCACACAAACACAGATTCTGAATGAAGATTAAGCTTCCAGAATTGAATTTGACTCAATGTTTCTGAAACCAGGAATTTTTCGCTTGTGCTCTGGGCACAAAGAATAAGAGAGAAGAGCACATGAGCACCACCCCATCATGGACAAACTAGGAACAGTCATACCTGGAAGCAGATTTAGCCACCTGAATTCTGGTGAAGATCGAGGCAAAAGGATAGTTGATTTTGGAACTGGATCTTTCTTTCTGGATCTTTTTAAACTGAGTCCACAGTCTCTCAGTTGTTTGTTAAAACATAACAGTTTTCAGTTGTACATCTTAGATTTCTTCTTACACTGAAGTAAAATTGTTTCTTAATTGACCTGTTTCCTAGTACTTTGTTCCTTTACTTACCTCCAAAAGGACAAATGACATTTTTAAAAAACATATCTTTTAAAAGGCATGTTTCCAATACTACCAAAAGAATGAAAACAATTATCTTCTATTTGGAAATAATGGCTAAAACTTGTTACCATAATGGTAATTTATAACAGGCATGATAGAAATAGCATACTAATGGAACAGTCACATGGTTGTATATGTGGAAGGGCTTGAACATTGCCTTTGGTTTAAGGAGCTGAAGTGTATAAAAACGGCTGGATTATGTCCTTGAGTGCACTCAAGACACATAAATGTCTATTTTTTATAGGATGTTAATCATTTGAGTACCAGATTTATGCCCAGCAAAGTGACGGGCTTAGCTTTGCTAGGAATACAGAGCTCTGTTTTGTGTGAGAGGCTAAAATAAATCTTGTGCACATCAGCAGAAAGCAGGTATGGTGGTTCTCTTAATGGACCAGTGTGTGTCAGTAAGAAATGAAATACTTAGCATTTGCCCAGTATGTTTTGTATACATTGTATCAGTCAATCCTGACAACAGTCCTGTAGGATTAATTAGGACAGCGAGTATAAAATGGGTCTCTAGCTGGCAGAATTGTGGATTTTCTTAGGCCAGAAATCCACGCATTTTAGATGACTTTAGTAATTGGCCAGATTTGTGGTCACCATAACTATGCCCCTCCCTTCCCTTGGAGTGGGGGTCTTGTCTCTGGCATAATACTGAGCTTTGGGGCTGCCCTGAGCAGGACCTAAACAAGCCCCTCTCCTCTTAATGCCTCTGAGATCAGAGACCACTTCCTCAGCCCCACGCTCAAATGGCTGAAGGAAGATTGATCGTAAAATGCAGTGCTTTTAACTTGGGTTGTTGTAAGATTACTCATATCTGCTGATTTGACTAAAGAGAAAAAAATTCTGACTTTGTGTTTGCTTCTGCCTTGTGACAACTGAACTTTCAAACTTTCTGTCTGTAAAACATGTATGTTTCAACATTACGTGTGCATAAATGGTCTGCTGCAGGTACAAAAAATTAGCAAATTAGAAATTAGGAACACCAACAGTAAACTGGACAGAACAAGAAGAACCACATTAGCAACAAACCAAAAGAAATAGTCGATGGCACTTTCCACCATCACCATTTTTGGAAGTGCTTGGAATGCCTCTGAAATGCAATATGTGTTTGAGAGTAAACCTCTGCCCTTTCCTCAGTCCCATGCTTAGCAGAAAGGCAGGGGCACATCACATTTTTTAGAAGGGTGTCACAGTGTGCTCAGCTCTTCTGGGCAGGTCACAGTGGCGCAGGTTTTTTTATTATTTTTATTTAAAACATTTAAAGACTTTTCAGGTTCCTTTCAGGATTCTGGTGAAAGCAAGATGAACCACACACACACAACTGGTTAGGCTTAGGAATCAAACCAGTTTATTTAAGTATAGTATAATAGCATAGCACATTATAATAACAGTAGTAAATAAATAAAAGCATACAAAACATGTCCTGTTAGATCACCCATGGGAATTAAGGATACTAACTGAAGCTGCAGTATGCTTCTCACTTCAGAGATAGAGCTGCAGTATGCTGCTCACTTCAGAGATAGAGCGTATCTGGTCTTCTCAAGGATGGAAAAGAAGATGTGCTTAGCTTCACATTTGAGTTTGAGAGCAGAAACAAGCTAAGATTCTTGGGAAGTTATCTTTCTATCTGAGCATCTCCTTTCCTGGATTGCTCTGAGCTCCCATTGGCTATGTGGGCTAGTTGAAATAAAAATGTTTCTTTTGCTTTCAGTGAACTGGTCAAAAGTTCAGTTACATCATCCCTTTGCACCTAGCTTTTCGTGTGTGTTCTGACCACATCTTCTCAAAGCTTACATTCATATGTACACATGAAAAAAAGATTTAAGCAAAATTTAGCTATCCATAACCCCTGTATTTGCTACTTCAACCAGTATTTTCTATTATGGTTATTACTTGAGAGGGCTGGGTCCCCAGTTTCCCAGGCATTCATGCAGAATGAATTTCCGAACTCTGTCTAGTTCAACCATAAATTACTTAACCCATCTCTTGCTCCCAGATACTTAATACAGTCTCTTCCAGTAACTGTCCAGTTCTAACCACAACTTGGCAAACCTCCTCAACCTATAGGCCTCCTTGAATCAGTGGAAACCTTCCTTTTTCTCAGCAATAGTATCTGAGTTTGTTATTCCTTAGGGAAGTTTTGACTTGATTATTGAGTTGGGGCTTACGGACCATAAGATTCTGGGGTTCCCATTTTATTAGGAACACCTGTCATGACTAGACAATATTTGGAACCCTGCTTAAACTCATCCAATGCTTGCATTGATCCTTGAATCATGGGCTTCACAGCCACATAATCTGCATTCGTCTATAATATGTCAGCTCACTACATCTTTGGTATATCTGAGAAACAGGTTGGAGCTAGTATTTCACACTTGTTTTGGAATCTAAGCCCACTTTATAGATTTGTGGCTGTGAGACGCTGAACTAGGGACTTCCTGATGTGCAGCTCAGCTGCTAGGCTTCGCCAAGATCCCAAGGCTATGATAATATGGATTAGGATGGTTTTTTGTCCTGGGAACCGAGAAATTGTCTTGGGCTTGATTTAAATGTGATAGTGGCATGCGAGGACTATCTGTGCAGTGTTGATCAGCATCTAACATCTTGTTAAAATGGCCCCTTAGTACATATGATGCTAGTACATGCGGTGCTAGCATGGCAGCACAATGTCCACCTGGGTTACAGATCTCTGGCATGCTAACATGGTACTTGTAGCAGCTAAGGGCCGAGTTTAAACAGAGCAGTGGGCACATGCAGTGTTATACAGGTAAGTGCTTACTGCCCAGTGTCAAGGTAAAAGGAAGACTAAGTGTCAAATAACACACAACATATAGGATGAGCTGTGAAAGAGTTCAGTATTTAAAGGCTACCTTTAAGACAGGTATCCTTCCCCCCCCCCATGACTTTGGGGAATTATCTCATTCCATAGTCCTAGGGCCCTCTAAAGACCCTCTTTTTTCCACAGTGTCAGATCTTTACTGCAAGTTGTAGCATGAAGTGATAAAGGGATGGGTTTGAATGAAAGGGATTTTTTTAAAAAAAGAAGGCTCAAATCAACTATGCTGTATAGTTTAAAATTTTAAAACAGTAGATTGGGGATTTTATTATCTTCCTAAGAAAATTTTAATATTTATCTTATTTTCTGCTAGGTTTAAAGTTTAAGAGGCTTTTTAAAAATAAAAACACAAAGAAAATAACAGCCTTTCCCTTTAAGAGAGAGAAGCTATATTAGTTTTTAGAACAATACAATTGGGAACCTGCAAGAAACTTACAGGACTGGCACTCTGATTCCCCTGACTTTTGTTTCCTCTCTTGTCCTCCTACTTCTCTGTCTCTTTCTGCCCCTACCCCATCATTCTCTTTCTGTTTTTCTGCCCCCTACCCCATCATTCTCTTTCTGCCTTCCCATCCCAACACTGTCTTTGTGCTTCTGTCCCCATTCATTCACCCTTTTTGTTTCTTCTTCTCCCTCCCTTTCTGTTTTCATGTTTCACCTTTTCTGCTCCCCCCTCAAAGCTTTATGTTCTTTCCTTCTTATCTGTTTAGTGTTGGTGTGGCCCCGATCAGCAGATTTAGGTATCCACATATGGAGGCCACACATTGCTATTAGTGTATAGATTAGTTCTCTCTCCCCCCCCCCCAGAACAATAAATGACCAAGCTAGTTCTGCTGGATCTCTCAGTGGCCTTCACTTCTATCAACCATAGTATCCGACTGAGCTGCCTCTCAGTGCTGGCATTAAGGGGCACTGTGTTACAGTGTTTCGAGTCCTATCCAATGGGTCAGTTTCAGAAGGTAGTGTTGGAGAATTCCTGCTCTGCCCCATGGGCATTGGCTTGTGGGTTCTGCAGACTTTGATCTTATCTCCTATTCTATTTAATATCTATAAAGCCACTGGGAGAGGTCATCCGAAGGTATGGGTTGCAGTGTCACCAATATGTGGATGATACCCAGATCTACCTTTCTTTTCCACTTAATTCTGAAGGTGCTATGGATGTGCTGAACCAGTGCTTGGAATCAGTAATAGGCTGGATGACTATGGAGGAGCTGAAACTTAACCCTGACAATACAGAGGTTCCCTGGGTTAGTGGAAAGGCAGACTAAGGACTTGAGATCTCTTTTGTATTGGATGGGGTTATACTTCCCTTGAAAAGCCAGGTTTGCAGCTGAGGAATGCTGCTTGACACAGTGGTCACCTTAGAAAACCAACGGGCTGTGGTGGCTTGGAGTGCTTCAGCTGGTGCATCAGCTGCATCCGTTCCTAGTTCAGTTAGATCTAGCCACAGCCTTAGTTACGTCTAGACTGGACTATTGCAATGTGTTCTCCCTCTGAGAGGAGGACATCTTGATGGGTGTTTCCCACCCTATCTGTAGGGAGGCAGGAACTAATTCTTCACTTCCTGTCCTCTGGTGGGATACGCCCCTTCAAGTCAGTTCTGTCCCTGCCTCAGTAGGGAGAGCAGCACTTAGTGGCCACTCGTGCCTTTTTTGTACTTTCACTTTCCATTCTTCTTCATACCCTTTCAAACTTTTTTCAAACCTTTTTTCTTAAATGTTTTTTCAAAAAACGGACGTGGATGATTGCGCAGGCGCCATTCTGAATTGCCCCGATCCCGGGAGACCACAGAAAATGGCGGCCCAAGGCTGTGGAGCGGCTGTCGCTGCATCCATAAGCCCAGACATGACTAGCGACGAGAAGGAAAAGCGCGCCAAAAAACAGCCCCAGAAAGACGTGGATGATTGCGCAGGCGCCATTCTGAATTGCCCCGATCCCGGGAGACCACAGAAAATGGCGGCCCAAGGCTGCGGATCGGTTTTCTCCACATCCATAAGCCCAGACATGACTAGCGACGACGGGCAGGAGCTTCCCAATGCCCAGGTTGCACACCAGCCCCATTTGGGAGACACACCAGCCGAAGGTCTACTCGTGAGTAACTCCGGTGACGGAGAACAGACTATTTCCCCTGCCCTACTCCTGGCCCTTAAACAAGCAGGAAGGAGGTATTGATCATCCACTCATGGGGGGGCCCCTTGTCACCAGGACCAACCCCATAGAGATGTGCCAGACAGGCACTACCAAGAGGGCGAGGAGGAAGACAGACCTCGCTGGCCCACTAAAGCAGCTAGGAAGGAACTTTCCTACCCCGGCTGGGTCCCTCATCACTGGATCCCACCTAATTATGAGGACAGTGATACTGGGGATACCGGGGAAAGAGAAGAGGCTGAATTCCTCTCTGATGAGGAGGAGGAAGAGGACTTGGAGGTTCCAGAACCCTCCATGTGCTTCTTTAAACCTGAAGAATATCCTTACCTCCTCTCCAAATCCCTGTCAGCATTAGAGTTACAACCAAAGCTGCAGGGAGAGGACCCAGCCGGATCCTCAAAAGCAGATGGCTCCAGACCCAGAGGGAGCAAAGACTACTTCCCCAGGACCCCAGGGGCAGAAAAGGTCTTCCCCTTCCCAGAATTTCTAGAAAATCAGCTAGTCAAGGAATGGTCCAAACCCATGGCAAACAAACGCTGCCCACCTAATGTGAGAAAGCTCTTTACCTTACCATATTTTATTAATAAGCTTGTACAGGTCCCTCTAGTGGATACTCCTGTTATTGCGCTCCAGACTTCGGGTCTTTTTCCGAGGATGGCGATGGCCTGGTCAGAGACAGTCTAGACCGCAAGGCCAAGTTTGCACTCAGGTAAGTGCATGAAGCCTCCGTTATGGCCATCAAAGCATCCGCTACAGCCACAGTCGTGGGCCACACAGCCATTGCCTGGTCCAGGAAACTAATACAGCTTATCCCACTGTCTAGTAAGCATCTCACTGAAGGAGCTAACCACCCTCTCAAGGCCTCCTCCTTCTCCACTGATGCTACGCTCGATGCCAGGATTTTCCCTTCCAGGGCTCTGGCTTCAGTGGTGGCTGCCAGGCGTACCCTCTGGCTCAGGGCCTGGCCAGCGGACCTGCGCAGCAAATCTACCGTCACTTCTTACCCATTCCAAGGAGATTGCCTATTCGGAGATTCCCTAGACAAAATCCTAATAGAAACTAGGGACAAGAAAAGGCGATGCCACATACCCTGGGCAGGCCTGATAGGAGGGGATTCGGAAATTACCCTTTTAGTTCCCAGACGACACCATTAGACCACTTTGTTCCCTCTCCCCTGATCAAAGACGCCTCCAAGCTACAAAAAACGATAGAAGCTGTCCAACACCTGTATACCATCTCAGCCATAGAACCTGTCCCTATCCAGGAATGGGGACAGGGAATTTGTTCCAATTTCCTTACTTTTCCCAAAAGGAACGGCGGCTGTAGAGCGATACTGGACTTAAAATACGTCAACAGATTCGTAAAACTAAGACGCTTCCGAATGGAGACCCTGCAATCCATTTCAGGGGCTCTACAACCGGGAGAGTTCCTTCCTCCATCGATCTCATAGAGGCGTATCTGCACGTCCCCATGTTCCCGGGTCACAAGAGGTTCCTCCGATTCTTCGTCCTAGGCCAACATTGGCAGTTCAGGGCGCTCCCATTCAGACTCTCCACTGCTTCAAGAGTCTTTTCCAAGATCCTCATCCATCCCATTGCCCTCCTTGGGGAACAAGGCACCCATGTCCAGTGTTCCCTCTAGGCTGAGTTGGTGTGAGCTAGCTCACAGTTTTTTGGCCTCTGGCTCGCACATTTTTGTCTTGGCTCGGGAGGGGTGGCTCCGGAGCAAGCTGATTTGTGCAGTGGCCCAATCGCTGGCTCACAACTTTAATGCCAGTAGCTCTCAGGTAGAATTTTTGCTCACAAGACACCACAGCTTAGAGGGAGCATCATGTCTATCCTATCTAGACAACCTGCTGATTCGCTCCAGCTCTAGAAACAAGGCGCACAAAGACACTCAGGAAACCATCTGCTGCCTGAAAGCACACGGCTTCCTTGTAAACCTCCAGAAGAGCTCCCTGAACCCCTCACAGTCCCTAGAGCACCTCAGGGTCATCTTAGACATGGTTCGGAACCGCATGTTCCTACCTCAACACAGGCAGACAAGATCCGCTTCTTCACACGACAAATCATCACGGCCAGACAATCCACCCTGATGTCCCTGGCTAAACTACTGGGCCTCTTCATCTCCTGCATGGACTCCGTGCCCTGGGCGCGCCTCCATGCCAGACCACTACAATAACTCATATGGCCCTTCCAATCCAGGATAATGCAAAAAACAGGACCTCCCCATGTCAGTCCCTCACCTAGTCAAGGCCAGCCTATCCTGGTGGATCACGCCATGAAAGAGGGGCTGCAGTGGCTCAAGTGGTTAAGACGCTGAATTGCAGACCAGAAGGTTGGTAGCTCAGCAGTTCGAGACCTGAGTGCTGCATGACAGGCTAAAAAACTTGAGCTCAGGCATTCTTAGCATTGAGTTCCACAGGCCTGTGGCCAGCTTCCTCTCATGCCTGCCCTCTAGAATAAAACCAACTTATATCTATCCCAGAGGAACAGCTTCTGTGTCAAGACTGGAAGCAGATTGTCAAGGATGCCAGCCTCCTGGGATGGGGCGCAGTCTTCCTCCACCTCCCTGCACAGGGATTATGGTCCAAGGAAGAACAACTTCTGCCCATCATCCTGTTAGAGCTTCAGGCCATCCGCCTAGCCCTCCTCCACTCCAGGGAACAAATCGCCGGTCATCATGTCCTCATCAGGACAGACAACATAGTGGCGAAGGCATACATCAATACCCAAGGAGGATCCAGTTCCTCAGAACTCCATCGAGAAGCTCTGAAGCTCCTGTCCTAGGCAGAACGCAACATACTATCTATCAGAGCGGAACACATCAAGGGCTCGCTGAATACCAGAGCGGACTGGCTCAGCTGTCAGACACTACAGGAAGGGGAATAGTCCCTCAAAGAGGACCTATTCAACCTCATAACATCTCACTTCAGACGTCCAATGGTGGACCTATTCACATCTCCACTCAACCACAGGGTTGCCAGATTCTTGATACTACCATCAAGCAGCAGAAGAGACGGACGCCCTGGTCTCCCAATGGCCCAAGGGTCTCATGTATGCTTACCCTCTGACTCCGGTTTTACCAAAGCGCCTCAGAAAAATCAAAGAACAACAAATGGAGATCATAGTGGTAGCCCCGTATTGGCCAAGAAGACCTTGGTTCTTGGAACTCCAGAGCATGGCAACTGCCCGTTACACTCCCAGTATCCCCAGACATGCTGACCCAGGGCCCCATCTGGCACCCAGATCCTGCATGGCTCCGTTTGATCGCCTGGAAGTTGAACGGCAAAACTTGCTCAGCTTAGGCTACTCCAGACCAGTAACAGACACCATGCTAGCCTCTCGGCACCCTTCCACCAAGAGGATCTACAATGCCACCTGGCAGGCCTTCGTTCGCTGGTCCAGGAGAAAGAAGGTCAACCCATTACACTCACACTTGTCCAGTGTTCTGTCCTTCCTTCAGGGTGGTCACGACTCGGGTCTGAAGGCGTCCACTCTCCGCTGTCAGGTAGCTGTCTTGGTAACCGTAGTTCCCAGAGTAGAAGGCTGGACCCTGTCCAGACACCCTCACATCCACCGTTTTTCTGAAGGGTGCATCACTTAAGGACCCACCGGTTCCCCACAGGTTCCCCACATGGAAACTTAACCTGGTTCTCTCTGCAGTAGCCAAACCAGCCTTCGAGCCAGTCCAAGAGATTCCTCTGATGTGGCTGCGAATGAAAACCCTGTTCCTGGTAGCTGTCACCTCCACCAGAAGAGTCTCCGAGCTTGGGGCCCTCTCTGCCAAACCGACTCTTTGCACCTTCCATAAGGACAGAGTAGTCCTCACTATCGGCCCTTCCTTCTGCCCGAAGGTCAACTCAAGATTTCACCGCTCACAGGAGATCTGCCTACCATCCTTCTTCCCGAACCCTACCCACCCAAAGGAAAAGTTGTGCCACTGTCTGGACGTCAGTTGTTCACTTAAAGCCTTCTACATCGCACCAGCTCCTTCTGGAAGACGGAATCATTATTCATCTCAGTCTCACCCCGCAACAAGGGCAACAAATGTCCACAGCATCCATCAGTGCCACTCTCAAAAGATGTATAGCAGAAGCCTATAGGGTCCTCAAGATACCCCTCCTCCGGGTATCACGGCTCACTCCATCAGAAGTGCAGCGACTTCCGCAGCCTTCACCAACCGAGCCTCGGTGGAAGTAACCTGTTGGACAGCCACATGTCTTCCATTTCTACCTTTGTCAGGCATTATAAGACCGACTTCTACAACTCGACCAATGCAGCCTTTGGCCGGAGGGTCCTGCAGCAAGCTCTCATATCTGAAGACGATGTCCCACCCAGTTAAAGGGACACTGCTATGGGAGGTCCCATCAAGATGTCCTCCTCTCAGAGGGAGAACGGACCAGTGGATACTCACCGTGAGGGGTCCTTCTCCTCTGAGATAAGGAGGACATCTTCGCCCTCCCAAGATTCATCGTCTTCCTTTTCTATATTCTGAGTTTATCTTCCTTCCTGTCTTGTTCAAGCCACATTATCTGTTTACTGTTCAGACTAATTATGTTCATATTTTTTTAGTTATGGTTAGCCTTTGGTTTACAGCTGACTACTGCTTCTGGGAGTCCCCCGAACTGACTTGAAGGGGCGTATCCCACCAGAGGACAGGAAGTGAAGAATTAGTTCCTGCCTCCCTACAGATAGGGTGGGAAACACCCATCAAGATGTCCTCCTTATCTCAGAGGAGAAGGACCGCTCACGGTGAGTATCCACTGGTCCGTTCTACTTGGAGCTACCATCAAGGAGTGCTTGGTGCTGCAGCTAGTGTAGAATGCTGTGGCTAGAGTGCTGGTCAGGGCTAGATATCAGGAGCATGTGACCCCGATTCTACAGCAGTTACACTGGCTACCAATCTGCTCTTGAGTCCAATTCTGAAGGACAGTCTTCTCCCATACACTTCTGCCCGGGAATCAAGATCAATGGGAGATGCCCTCTGACTTGAAGAAGCTTATCTGGTGGGCACACAAGAGATGGCCTTCTCAGTGGTAGCCAGATAATTATGGAACGACCTTGCCAGGAAGGTTTCATTTTTCAGGAGGCAGTTGAAAGACAGTTTTAGTTAGGACTGCATCTGACTGACTGACATTTAGTTTTTATTCATTTATTGAGATTTTAAATTGTGGTCTTTTTTTTTTTTTTAAACGGTCATTGTTTTGTTTACATTGGGAGACCACCAAGGAATTCGAGGGTCACTGTGCAGAGGAAGGCAATGGCAAACCACCTCTGTTAATCTCTTGCCTTGAAAGCCCTACAGGATTGCTATAAATTGGCTGCAACTTGACGGCACTTTGTACACACACACACAAGTTACCTTGAGTTCTCCAAGATAAAGGCGGCTGAACAATTTTTAAATGAAATAAAAATCAAAAGCCTCCAGTTCCCTAATGCCACAAAACTGAGAAGGAGTTTAAATAATTTGGTATTTGTCTCGTGCTAAGGCAATATGAATATTGTTCACATAGATCTGTTAACATAATAGAAAATCAACCAGGTCAGTAATGTCATTGCACTGAATAGGCTGAAAATTATCTAGATGTTAAGTTTATACTCAGATGAGTAAATGTTAACATGATTTTGTTTGTAGGGCCAGCTGGTAATGAAGTGGGGAAAGCATGTTTCTTTGTTGTACTAGTACTCTTCGTATGGATTAATGCACAAAGTTCACATAACAATATATAACATTCATATAGTGATTTCTTGCCTTCTGTGCATGTTTTTTAAAAATAACCGGCATAATGCAATTCCTGCATGCTGCAAGAGACACAGTTACAGACACACTGTAAAAAGGATTTTGCTTTTTAGAAAGTCTACAGTTATATCTTGCTATGACAAGGGGGATTTTACTTTTTAGAAAGTAGTTGGTGATGCTAGATTTCTGATATACAATCAGTACCTGAAGTTTAGATCTGTATCTAACGTGCTGCATTGTTTCAGTGGAGAAAACCAGAGTTTGTTGGTATAGTCCTGAGTAAAGAGGGCTTGTAGATTGAAAGAACAGTTGTCCTGTATTTGACATCTTAAAAACAATACTTTTGAAGAGCCCTCTGCAAAGGTAAGTGGAAGGTCAACTAAGGTGTTGAATGTCACTGAAATGAATATGGGAAACACCAACTGAAGGAACAGGCAAATAAGAGCCATTACAGGTTTCAGGATTGTGGATGTAGTCTACAACTGCCACTGGAAAAAGCATCTTCATACGTCTCTCCACTGTTTTTACAAAATGCTGTTAGTAGAATGATTTCCTAGGACATAACCTCCCCCCCCTTTCCATTTTATATTTTCGGATTTCAGGCTTGACAGTATGTTCAAGTACAATATTGTCAGTTTCTGTGTTCTTAAAAGTTTCCATTTGATCATCTCTGTTGCAAGACTTTAAAAAGTAGTCATAATCCTGCCTTCCCATGTGAATGGGTTCAAGGCAGCTTACAACCAGTCTAATAAAAACAGAATTAAACACACAACAATATTTTGGAAATAATCTACTCAAGCCCTGTTAAAAGTAAATGGTGTACAACATTGCCTTGCATCCTTTCCTAAACTCTTGTAGTGAGTGTAGCCTCATCACCTCCCTTCCATAAGGTGGATGCATCAACTGACTTACATGAAAAACAATTCTGATATAAAGGATTGTCCACGAAAAGAACTGTATGTGTAATCTTGTATCTCCTGACAGCACATTAATTGGAAGGAAATAATTGGATCTAGCTTGTTATATATTTTAAAATTCTTACTAGAAGGCATTACATATGGATATGGATTTAATAATTACATTGCTTGGAATGATTAGTATCTCAGACTTAAGCCAAAATAAAGCAAGAAAGAAATTTGGACAAAGTACTGAAAATCCTGCATGGACTTTGGTTTTTAGATACAGTGCCAATACACTGCTATAGTAAGTTTTACACTGTGAGAATCTAGCAGGCTACCAAATATTCAGTGGGTTGCAGTTTTGGCTGTGGGGATAAAATGTTGTATCACATTCATATAGCAAGTTTCGGGCCGCCTGTTCTATAACAACTTTGTTCTAATGTGTCCACTACTTGGAATTGGTATTGTTTTTAAATGATGGTGGTGAGATTTCCCACCTGCCCTTATACCACACTGGTAACCTGCAATGGGAATCTGGCACTGTGAATATTAATTCATATTCGGTCACATAGAAGCCCAGCTGGCGTGCCAGGTGCAAGGGAATTCAGTCATCCAGTGGAAGATAATTCTGCTCCAGCAGATGCATTAACTGATAACTCTATCACCAAAATAGAATTTTTTTACAGCCTTTCTTTTCTCCCCTTCTTGCTCTGAGGAGGAGGGCATCTTGGAATGGGTGATTCCCACCAATCACTCAGGGAGGCAGGACTAAACTCTTAAACTTCTGTCTCCCAAATGGGAGTTGCCTAGTCTCAGTTTGCTTCCTGTCTCCTTGAGTGCAGCTTTGAAGTGAATCTCTTTGCTCTTAAACAAGAGTTTGAGTCCAGTTTGGTCTTAAAAGCTTTAAAAGTACCACTGGACTCAAACTTGTTCTATTGCTTCAGACCAGTACGGCTACCTACCTGAATCTATCTCTTTGCACTTTTTTACTTTTCTTCCAGAGTGATTTCAGACCTGAGGGAGACTTTCCTAACCTCTACAGCCTATCCCTCTTCACACCTTCTTTCATACCTCCTCTTGGCTTTGCTGCTTCCTTTGTATTTGCAATTTTTTCTCTGTTCCCCTCCCACCCCCTCCTTCCTTGGAGGAACATGGAAGAGAATGGCCTTGGAGGCTCTGGAGGAATCTCTGAAAATGATAAAGACCCTCTCCTCCTTCCTTCTCTCTCATGCAAAGAGAGCTTCCCCCACTGAACCTAGCCCAGAGCAGTCTAGGAAGACTGCCCTGGCTCAAAATGAAAGTGTTTAAAAACATGCCATAAAAAGGCATGAAAATGGTGCCCCAAGTACAAATGGCGCTCTCAGCTGCCAGTTTGACCCCTGGGGGCTATGATGGCATGTCAGGCTCCTCCATTGGATGCCTCCTCTGGCACTTTCAGCTGCCATTTTGACCCTGGGGGAGCTATGGTAGCATGCCAGGCTCCTCCATTGGACCCTCCCCTGAACCAGAGGGACTCAACCACCAGAGGGGATCTTCAGTGAGTAAAGTGCTGTCTCTCCTCCCTGCCTTCTGAGATAGTGGGCAGCTGGAATCTTTGCTCAGCTGAGATTATGGAATCTTTTAAAGAGAGCCAGGAGAGAGGAGCTGCAAGGCATGCAAGAGAGATCCTCTCCCACCCCATCTCGAGAGTCCAAGTGTTCCAACTTGAGGTCACCCCTGCCTGCCCCCAAGCAAGTGTCTAGGTGTAAGGAGGGGCATGCTTCATCCTGTTGGGACTCTTATTCTCAGTGGCCCACCAAGGCGGCATGCAAAGCCTCTTCCTCCAGGGTCCAGGGCAGCCACTCATCACAGTCAGAACACCAGAGGGAAGTGGGAAAGTTTTGCCTCAGAGGAGATGCCTGTGGTTGCTGACCAGCCCATGTGCCTGGTCAATGCAGATGATTACCAGTCCCTCTTATCCAAAGCCATCCTGGCTCTAGACCTCACAAAAATCCCTGACCCTGGAGAGGAACCCTCAGGGAGTAAATCCAGGCTCCAGGGGAACAAGGAATTGTTTCCAGGGCTCCTGCCTCTGAGAGGTCAGTTTCCCATCCTGATTTTTTCCCCCAAAGGCTGATTAAGAGAGAGTGAGCCAAGCCTATGTCTTAACAGGCAGTTACAAAGTTTTACCAAAAGATTTATTCCCTCATTCTTTACACTATAATATTTTTGCAAGTTTCCCTACTGGACTCTCCTGTTGCAGCACTACAATTGACTGACCTGGTTTCAGAGGATGGTGTTGAATCCATAAAGGATGTATTGGACAGAAAAGCAGCCTGTGCACTGCAGGAGTCCCAGCAATGACTATCAAGGCAGCAGTTTCTAGGACATCATAGGTTACTCCAGTTTGCCTCCAGTTCAGGGCTGTACCCTTTGGTCTAGCATCGGCTCCTTAGGTCTTATCCAAGGTCCTTGTAGTTCTAGTGGTCCTTATCTGCCAGCAGGGAATCTAAATCCAACCTTATTCTCCCACTCGGGAGCTGGCAATTAGGCACACCTTCAGAACCATTCAGCTCCTGGAAATCCACAGCGTCGCTTTAAACAAGGAAAAGAGCAGTCTTATCCCATCGCAGGGACTACAACAGCTCAATGTGATCATAGACACACATATGCTGAACCCCCCCTTTTTCATTTCATTAACAGCCCCAAATAAGAGAAGATGATGTCCAGATCAACTTGGTGTATAGTATTGCAGAATATGGTGCCTCAGTGTGGCTTAACAGCCCCCATGTCCACAATCAGTTCCATCTGTATCCATAACTTGATAAATATCTACGAGAGGCCTGCAGGATTTACTTGCCACATAGAATATGGAAGATGGCTAACAGAATACGAACAGGTTTTGGCAGATGTGCAGACCTGCTGTTTAAATGAGGCAGATTCCAGGGCCCAAATGTGATTGTGTAGCATGCCAAACTGTTTTTCACCTGTCACAGGAATGCAAGCAACATGTTTTCCAGGGAGATGTGACAAAGTTCTTTGAACTTTCCCCAGCTGCGACTGAGTGAATTGGAAATTTAGATATTAGTATTTAGTGTGATTGGTCAATCTGTCTGTATACTCGTATCAACTTGGTTACATATTTTATATTATATGTTTTCTATGTGTAATTTTGCCGTATGATAAATAATAATCAGCTGCATCATTCAACAGTGCATCTTCCATGCATTAAAGGCAAGCAACATTCCAGTTCCAGCAGGGATCATGGTCCACTCAGCAAGAAGTACAGCCACTACCGCAGACTTTGATCCTCAAGCCTCATTGGAGGAAATATACAAGGTGGCAACATGGTCTTCAGTCTTGACCTTTGTCAGACACTATATACTTAGTTCCTTCTCCTCAGCCAACACCGCCTTCAGGTGTAGAGTCCTAGAGGATATAGTGGAAGTTTGTCAATTCCCACCCATCACTTGGATACTGCTAGAGCAAGAACAGAACCTTGGATACTCACCATGAGGGTTCATTCTGCTCTGAGGTTAGGAAGGTTTCTCGTCCTCCCCCAAAAAACAACCAACCAATGCCCCCTTGAAAGAACAGGGGTATGTCTATAAAAGCAGAATCTTGAGTCTGACCAAACCTATGTGATCAATTTGCAGGGGAAGATGCCTGCTGGCTCTAATCCTTCTTTAACCCCACTCATATCTCTTTTCTGGTTATCATCTGTTATGCTTCTAACAGTGACTTACCTATTTTGGTTGTTGTTTTATCTCTGTTCTGTTCCTTCCTGGGATCATATGCTTGTGAAGTAACCAAACTGATCCAGGGTGACTCTCACCCAGGAGACAGGAAGTTGAAGAGTTTAGTCCTGCCTCCCTGAGCAATTGATGGGCATTGCTCATTCCAAGATGGCCCTTCTAACCTCATAGTGGAAGAAGCTCTCATTGTGCTGTATCTAAGGTGCTGTTCATCCCTGCCTCATGCCATCTGTGAAGATATGTAAACTAACAACACAGGGCATTTCCTGTTCCTTCTTCACTTCTTTGTGCCTTCTGAAGCAACCCTGACTGTGCTAGAGATTTTGACATGCATGCATGCTTGGCTCAAGTAAGAACTGGATTGAAAGGAGCATCTTGTTGGTTCACAAAAAGATACTTTTGCAATCATAGTCATGGGTAAAGGTCTTAATTACACCAAAAACCTGTCTACAAATTTAAAAAAAGTGTAATGAGGGATTTTTTTTTTTTTACAGTTACAGATCTTTGTTGAATCTTGTATTCCCATCAGCTGGTCTTACCGATGGATTGCCAAGGAGATTGAATAACTACAGACTGTATAAGGCTGCTTGTGCCATTTGACTCCCTGAAGTTGTATATCCTTTTCAGGTTGGACGTAGTGTCATATTACAGGTGAATGCTAGGATTGGTTGAACTGCTACAGAAGTATTAAAGGGTATGTTCTTGTATACTAAGAAGTTGGCATACATGTGGTAGGTGGCTAGAGCCATGAAAACAGCCTTTTAGTTGGATAAGACAGACAGTGACTGCCTTTTTCTGAAAAGAACTTGGAAAATATTGCTTTCCTTTACACTATGTAGTGCTTTTAGCTTTTTTTTTTAGCTTTACATCAAGTCTCAAAGGAAAGACTGTCTTAATTCCACTCCTCAGCCAAAAGGTGAAATATTTTTCTATCACATTCACAGAGCTCTTATTTACTTTTAACATTTCTTCTGCTTGTTTGAATTGTTTGAATACTAATAAATTGATTCTGTTGACTTCAGTCTCATTTTTATGGGAAATGGTTCAGATTTGTGGAAACTCAGCTAGAAGCAAGTTATGTGGCATGGGAGCAGCTTTTGAAGAAACATGTCTGGAAGGCCCTAAGTCAGGAAACATAATAATGTGATCCTTTAGATTGTGGGCAGTCAGAGAAAATACTGGTCATTTCTAGGCAAATTGTGGCATTGCAAGATATCCTTTGCTGTTAATAAACATCATTTTTATAGCTTCAGTATACAAAGGATTTCATACATAGTCTCTGGTAGTACATATTGCAGTAACCTTGACTTTCAGTGAGAAAAGTGGACTATAAAGTCAATAAGTAAGTATTCACCGTGGTCTTGCATTTCTGTTTGATATTCTCCAGCCACCTGTGATCTATAGAGGCTATAGTTCTCAAAACATGGATATTGATTGCGCTATCAATTACAGTGAGGATGTTCTCATTTTTTTTAGAGAAACAATACTATAAAAGGTTTTGGATTAAGCGTGAAGGCTCTACTTCGTTATAAGTCAATATACTTTATTACTGACAATATGTGTGGATATTTACAAGAAATACATGGCTTTTTAAATGGGAAAAGTTAATTAAACCAGTGTTTTAAATCTTATTATTTAAATTCTGTTTTGTTGGCAGTTTCATTCACGCCAAGCAGTAGGGGTTGTAACTGTTAAGCTGTCATATCACAGTGAATTTAATATTGGTTTTCTCACATTTATATTTGCTGTGTTTTTACTTAGAATCTGTTTTGTAATGATCAGCCACTTAATGATTCCTTTAATTTTATTCAAATATATAAATATTCTTTTGTTTTCTTTGTAGTTAGGATATGAGGGCTTTGTTCTAATTTGAGTTAATGCTACAGAATGGATCTGTTACCTCCTTTTCAGTCCTGCATAGATTAATATTTTAAAGCTGTTAAATCATTTCACTTGCACTGCATTACCATCTTGGAAGTTAATCATTCATGTTAGTGAAAAATACTGTGAGAGGTGGCTCTTCCTTTAAATAGACTGTCAAGTATTTTTAACAGTAACATCAAGTTTGGAAGTTATTTAGAGAATATAGTGGGTGGCAAAGTTTGGTGGTGCAAATGAGCTCATCTCTGAAATGAGCAAAAGTTGGTGTTATAATTTTTTTTGACTTTTCAAAACTCACAGTGAACATGAGAACATAAGAGAAACCATGTTAAATCAGACCAGTGGCCCATCCAGTCCAACACTATGTGTCACACAGTGGCCAAAATGCAGGTGCCATCAGAAGGTCCACCAGTGGGGCCAGAACTCTAGAAGCCCTCCCACTATTGCCCCCCAAGCACTAAGAATACAGAGCAAATCTGCCACAGACATAGTGTTCCATCTATACATTATGGCTAATAGCCACTAATGGACCTCTGCTCCATATTTATCCAATCCCCTCTTGTAGCTGTCTATGCTTATAGCCATCACCACTTCCTTCAGTAGTGAATTCCATGTGTTAATTACTCTTTGGGTGAAGAACTACTTCCTATTATCTGTTCAGCGCCTACTGCTCATTAATTTCATTGACTGCCCATGAGTTCTTGTATTGTGAGAAAGGGAGAAAAGTGCTTCTTTCTCTGCCTTCCGTATCCCATGCATAATTTTGTAAACCTCTATCATGTCACCCCTCAGTCGTCATTTCTCCAAGCTAAAGAGCCTTAACTACTTTAATCTTTCTTCCGAGGGAAGGTATTCCATCCCCTTAATCATTTTAGTTGCACTTTTCTGCACCTTTTCCAATGCTATAATATTTTTTTTGAGGTACGGTGACCAGAACTGTACACAGTATTACAAATGAGGCCATACCATTGATTTATACAGGGGCATTATGATACTGGCTGCTTTGTTTTCAGTCTCCTTCCTAATAATCCCCAGCATAGCATTTGCCCTTTTTTTTATTGCAGCAGCACACTGAGTTGACATCTTCAGTGAGTTATCTGCCATGACTCCATGATCTCTCTTCAGGTCAGTTAAAGTCAGTTCAGCCCCCATCAATTTATATTTATAGACTACTTAGGATTTTTTTGCTCCACTGTGCATTACTTTGCACTTTCCCACATTGAACTTCATTTGCCACACTGATGCCCACTCACCCAGCCTTGACAGATCCCCCTGGAGTGCCTCATAGTCCTCCCTGGTTTTCACCACCCTGAACAACTTAGTGTCATCCCTAGACTTGGCCACTTCACTGCTTTACTCCTAACTCCAAATCATTAATGAACAAGTTAAAAAGCACCAGACCTAGTATCGAGTCCTGTGACACCCTATTGCTCACAACCTTCCACTGTGAAAACTGCCCATTTATACTCACTCTATGTTTTCTGTTAATTAACCAGTCCTCTTATCCCATGACTACTGAGTTTACTTAGGAGCCTTTGATGAGGAACCTAATCAAAAGCTTTCTAGAAGTCTAGGTAAACAACATCTACTGGGTCACCCTTGTCTACATGTTTGTTCACCCCCTCAAAGAACTCTAAATGGTTAGTGAGACAGTATCTTCCCTTGCAGAATCCATGTTGATTCTTCCTCAGTAGCTTTTGTTCATCAATGTGCCTACAAGTTCTATCTTTGATAACGGATTCCACCTACTTACCCAGTATCAACGTTAGACTGACCAGCCTGTAATTTCATGAATCTCCTCTGGAACCTTTTTTAAAAGATGGGGGTTACATTAGCTACCTTCCCATCCTCAGGAATGGAGGCAGATTTTAGGGATAGGTTGTGTAATGTGTTGGAAAAGAAGAATTTCTAGCATGCTTTAGCATGTCATATTCTAATCAGTATGGAAAACTACCCTGCAGTTTAATTTTAGTCAGAATATATTACAGGATTAGGGGGATCAGTGGTAGAGCTTTTGCTTGGCATGTAGAAAAACCCAGGTTCAATCCCTGGCATTTCCAGTTAAAAGGACCGGGTGGTAGGTGATGTGAAAGACCTCTGCCTGAGTCCCTGGAGAGCCGCTGCCAGTCTGAGTAGACAATTCTGACTTTGATGGACTAAGGGTCTGTTTCAGTATGAGGCAGCTTCATGTGATTATAAAATACTCTCCCCTCTTTAGCAGTAGTACTATTTCTCTGTTCCTGTATAGTCAAATCTATAGCCAGCAGGTGGGGCTTCCTATACCATAATATAGGCAATGAGATTGTGTAATTTCTCCATTTGCAATGCACAAAGAAAGTAATGACTGAAATAGCATTCAACAAGTCATCTCTGTTACTCTGGATATTCTGATTTCACTCTTTGTAAAATGGATTAGTGGCTTGTAGTTGAGCCATATTGGGTGTACTCACTGGACTCCAGATTTTAAGGCTGTTTCAACTAGCCCCAACTCATCAGAGCTCAGAAGCTAAGCTGGGTAAGCCATGGTTAGTATTTGAATGGGAGCATGCCAAGGAAATTGCTGTGCAAAAGAATGCAGTGGCAAACCACCTCTGCTCATCTCTTTCCTTGAAAACCCCATGAAGGGTTGCCCTAACCCATTTGCAATTTGACAGCACATAATTATTACTGCTACCATTGTTTTCAAATGAAGTCATGTCAACGACTCAGGAAGGGTTGGGTTTTTATACCCCACTTTTTTCTACCTTAAGGAGTCTGAAAGCAGCTTGCAATTACCTTCCTGTCCTCTTCCCACAACAGGCACCTTATGAGGCTGAGAGAGTTCTGAGAGAACTGTGACTGGCCCAGGGTCACCCAGCAGGCTTCACGTGGAGGAGTGGGGAATGAAACTGGGTTCTCCAGATTATAGTTCACTACTCTTAACCACTATACCACACTCGTCTTATGATTTATTCCTACATATTACGTAATTGTGTCTTGTTCCATTCCTGGCAGTATCAACTGAATTATTTTCACTAATATGTTAAGCTGCAATAATGATTTGTATCAGACATTTATAAAGAGTTATCAAATCCACTGAAAATGTCTTCTCCCCTTAAAAAACAGCAACTTAAGCTCATTAAAAAAGAACTTCTACTAATTTCTTTAGTATTGGAAAACATTTCTGTTCTGTAGGGTCAGCATGTTCAGGTTAGAAAACACACTAATGCAGGCTAGTAGCCAGGATTTTTTTTGTTTGAGAAGCATTTAAATTTTTAAGGGGGCAGTTAAATTATACTTAATTAAATTAATCTGAATGCCTGTCTTTAAAGGGGGAGGCTCTGAGCCTGTTTCTTGCCTTTTCTTTCAAGGGACAGGGCAGTGAGTGTGTCAGTTCCAAAGAAAAACCAGCTGAGAGGCCATTTAAATGCCTTCTGAGTTCCCTTTCACAGGGCAAGGAAGCTTAGAAGGGGAATCAAGAGTGGTACCTTCAATACATTCAGTATTGAAGTGGTACCTTCAATACATCTCCAACATCTTTCTTGCCCTGTGAAAGGGAACTTTAAGGGCATTTAAATGCCTTCTGAGCTGTCTTTTCCTGGGTCCCATCATGCCCCCCCCAAATTCCACAGTGGGAGGGAGAGGGCAGCCTGAGGGCAAGCCGCAGTGCTCTCACCCTGGCTGCTGTCAGCAGCAGTGGCCTCTCCTCAAAAATAAGGCTTCTGGCATGGCTATTTGTGGGGCAGGGCTTTTAATTAAGGGGGCAGGGCACCTAAATGCCCCACTATATCTATGGGCCTGAATGGAAGAGCATTCCAATCTCTATCCTCTTTCCTTTTTTTGAAAAAAGGTTGTATGGAAGGGTTAGTCTGTGGTAGAATGCCTGGTCATTCAATAACACTTGGCTACATAGCCTCTTCAGTCCTGTAATTCTGTGATGATGTGCCTTATGTTCATTATACTTGTAGGTGTGGTATAAGATCTGTCCGTGTTGTGAAACACGAGACAGAGAAAGAGAAAGAAAAAAGGAAGCAATTGTTTTTCTGAATTTAGAAGCAAGGAGAACTGAAAATGTAGTTGGTTGAAACTAAAATACAGCTGTTGCTGCTTGCAGATCTGATGCAAAATTAGTGGTTGGCTGTCTGCTTTCGGAGTTTGCTTTTAAAGTGTTTTCACTGTATGTTTTGCAAGTAGTTGTTATGAAGAAGACCCCATGAGCCTCTAGGGCTTTCTCTTTTCCAAAGGAACTGAAATCCCCTTCCTTGGATTTCTGTCTACCAGATATTGATCTGATGTCATAGTCCTGTTAAAGACTCCAGGGTTATTTCACATTAAGCTGCAGTGAGGTTAGTAGCACATCCAAGTAAACATGGGAAGGGCTGAACCTGGACTATAAAAGTTAAATTAGGGGATATTTTTGCACTTAACGAGGAAGAGCTAAGCTTTTGTGTTATCTTGTCTTTGCAACTGGTGTGTGTGTTGTCAAGGGATACTATCTCAAAGAGTGTTGCAAACATGAAATGGATTGTGTAAATATCCTGATCTACTTCCACAAGGGCGAAACATGTATTTTCTGTCTTATGTGGAAAAACAATTTAAAAACTAAGTGATAAATATGAAAAATGCAAGGTAGAATTTGCACATATAGAGAACCAATGATCCTATTCATGCTGACAAGCCGTGGAGTATTTGATGATTGGGGTAGGTCTGGGTGGTATGAGCCATGGCTTTGGGGCCGTGGTGGCTTTCAGCAGCTCTGCTTGTCTAACAGAAAATATGAATAAAAGGCTTAACTGATATATTTGATGATAGAATATGTCTGTAGAAGGTACTGGGAATTGTGAAAGATGGCAGATTGGCTCCATGCTGTGTAAGCTGTTTAGGGCTTTATAGATTAAACAAGCATCTCCAAATGTGCTTGGAAAGTAGTAGTAGGGTACCAGCACTGACTCTTTTCAAACTGTCTTTGTATTCCATTTTAGTAACTGGTTGCTAAAGGATTTTTTCTGTCATTTCAGACAGACCTGTTTTAGTAACCAACTGCAAGCGGAATTTATTTATCTGTTCATACAGACCTGCTTGTGACAGGTTAGCAAAATGTGGGTGAACCGCTTTGGAGGGAAACTGATTTTTTCCATTTTCAACCCCTTTGTTGTGCTTCTGAATCACTATGGTGTGCTGTTTAAAATGTCCATAGCGCTTCCTACAATTCTGTCCCCTCGCCCCCCCTTGTGAGCCAGTTTGGTATAGTGGTTAAGAGCGGTGGACTCTGGAGAACAAGGTTTGATTCCCTACTCCATATGAAGCCAGCTGGGTAACCTTGGGTCAGTCACAGTTCTCTCAGAGCTATTCTCTCAAGAGCAGTTCTATCAAAGCTCTCTCAGTCCCACCCACCTCACAGGGTGTCTGTTGTGGGGAGAGGAAGGGAAGGAGATTGTAAACTGCTCTGTGACTCTAAGTGAAGGGTGGGGTATAAATCCAACTCTTCTTCTTCTTCCTTAGACTTTTTAAAAAAGTTCTAAGGCAAGCATTATAACGCTAAACCGCTATAGCACTGAAATACTATAGCGGCATCATTTAGATGTATTGACTCCATTGAGTCAATTAATTTAAGTCAAATAGTTTAGTGCTGTAGTGCTCACCTTAGAATAGTTTTTAAAAAGTCCGAGAAAGATTGTGCTGTGAAAAGGGGTGTGGGGGGAAAAGTGGCACTGTTTGAAATGACCATAGCACTTCAGAGATGGCTCATTAACAGACGGAAATTCAGTATATGAAACCCCCATGCCTGTATTACTTTACTCAAAATTGGGCCAACAACAGATATCTCATTTAGAATGGTAATATGAAAATGTTATGCTCTTTCCTCACAATCCACTTGCAGAAAATGGGGAAATGTTGTTTTGCTCTATGGCATTTAGGCTGTGGGACTTTGTAGCAGCCAATAGCAACCAACTTGTTCCTCATGCTGTTGAACGTCTGTAGTGAAACTACTGGGAGTGATCATTGGGGGATTTGAAACAAGATGACACCTAGCTCTACCTCACCTTAACTGCTGGACTGAATGTGTCTGTGGAAGTAATGAACAAACGTTTTGAGAAGGGAATGCGGTAGGTCAGGACCAATAAACTAACATTAAATACAGCCAGCACTAAAATGTTGCTAATCAGTTGTGAACCTGCTTGAGGACAGAGCAATATGCCTATCATGTAAAAGTGTCGTTCTCCCACCCCTGCAAAGGAACAGGTTCATAGTTTAGATGTTCTGCTGGATCATGGCCTATGGCTGGCAGCTCAGTTCTCCTGCATGGTATAACTTTTATAAGCTTGGGCTCTGTGCTGGCTGTTTATCATGATATGGCTATGGTGATCCAGACACTGATCCAATCCAGGTTAACAGAACAAAGTTTGAGTCCAGTGGCACCTTTAAGACTAACAAAGTTTTATTCTGTGTATGCAGAATAAAACTTCGTTGATCTTAAAGGTGCCACTGGACTCAGACTTTGTTCTGCTGCTTGCAACCAAGACAGCTACCGTACTACCCACCCCAATCCAGGTTAGATTACTATAACACTCTTTGTATGGTACTCCCTTTGAAAACTGTCCAGAAACTTCAGCAAATTCTAAACCTGGTGACCGAGCTATCATTACGGGCTGGAAACAGAGATTGTGTCATACCTGAGCGATGTGCATTACTGCCTGTTTATTTCCAGGCACAAATCAAAATTCTGTTTTTTACCATTTAAGCTTTTAAGTGACTTGGGCCAAAGAACTCGAACTGTCTTTCCAGCCTGCCAGTAACAGTCTTCCGGTCAAGGGATGAGGCAGGTGGTGAGTAGATACAGGACTCCCTTAGTAGTGGCACCTCACCTTTGGAATCTGTTCTCTTGAGTATCTCTTGGTGTGTCCCATATTGTTGTTTAGTTGCCAGGTTAAAACATTTTTGTTTTGGCTTTTAATTGAAGGTTTTCAGTCCTTTTAAGTTTTTGTTTTTATGGCCTGACTTGTAACCAAAGGATGGTTTTATGACTGCAATTTTGAAATTGTTTAAAGCTGTTTTATGGTGCTTTTTATATCTCAGATGGTATCTTTGCTAATGATTATTATTAATTTGCTTTGTTTAAAGTACTTTTTCACAAAAGGTGGATTACACATAGGCACTACATTCAATGAAATGGGACATTCAATAAACAATACATTAGTATTGTAGAAGTCTGGAACCACCAAAAATAACTAAAGCATACCATACATATTAACATGACAGATTAAGCAGTCAAAAATTATGTAATAGAATCCTATTTATAGTAGGCTATACATAGCAGTATAGACCACAGTCCCTAATCATTTATCTAAGTAAGTTTACGAACCATTTTGTACAGTGCAATCCTATTACCTGAGCAGAAAAGTCTTCTTGAATAATTCAGTTTTGCATATATAGTTTTATTATTTTTATCTTGATGTTTTTACTTTGAGCTGAATTTGTGGCTGAATTTTGGGTGGCATACTACTGAATTAGAAATGTACGGCTAAATTTAGAAAATTGTTTTTGTCTTTTATACTTCCTACTGGATTTGTTAAACACTTTTATGATTTTAGATATATTTACTGCATCTTACCTAGATTTTTTATAATTCTCTATCCAAATGTGTTATGGTCATGTTTGGCTTGATGCTGTAATAAACGTATTTACCTACCTACTTTGAGCTTACTTCAGCTGGTATCTGGAGAGGAGCCCTCAAAATATAATTTATACTTTTAGAATAATAAAAACATGCAGTATGAAAATACATAACAATATGACCTTTTAAACTGAGTTACATGTATGCCCACACTTTAGTATCCTGTTGTCTTTGTAACAATATGTGAGATGTTAAAGCTGCATTGTATCAGAACAGCAGAGAGCAAAAAGTTAAGTATAATGGTCTGCTATCATCAAAAAACCATTTTCAGTTAACAAAGCATCCTGTTCAAAAATTGTTGTCAGTTCCCATTCAGTTATTTAGGTCTTATGTAACCTAAGCATATCGGCCCAGTTGAAGAGCCCAGTTTTCAAGCTTTTAAAAAATGGCTTCACCAGTAATAAGCTAAAATTTCTGAATGTTTTTGCTCATTCAGATACTTTGAGGTTCATGTTTGGGTTATGTTTCAGGCTTATGCGGTACAGCACGATTTTCTATTATGTCACCAGTAGTTGAATTGCTGAATGCTTTGGAGAGCTCTCTTCAGTGGTAAGTAGATTTAAAATAAGGTCAATTCCTATACAGTTACTTAGCTCTTGTGTAACCATCATATATCTGTCCTGATTGAAGGGTTATAATAAAAGGATTGGGGGATTTTTCTTCATCTTGCTGAAGCTTTTATTCCTTTGAAGCCACCCATTTTACATGTTATAACAAGGCGATTCAGTAGTAGGATGTGACAGACTGTACTTTAAAATTTTATAAGTGCTGTGCAGACAGGCAAAGGACTATGAAGGGTTAATTCCTCACAGAGCCAGAGAGCCTTGAGTGACAGGCTGCTCCAAGGAATTTGATTGGTTAGCATCAGAGAAAGACTTGATCAGAGAAAGACTTGAGAGCTGAATGCTGAGGAGAGGGCAGTCTGAGTTCAGCCCTGACTGAGAAGAATCTAATACTGACAGAGTCTGACTCCATTCCTGACAGAGAAGGGTTAAGCACTGATGGGGTTTGTGTTTAGCCGAGACTGAGAGCAGTTTAACACAGAGTACTGGGAAGATTGGCCAGAGGAGAGAGTAGTTAGGTGAGGACTCCTGTTCAGGCCAGAAGAGAGGATAGATCTTCTAGTGAGAGAAGAATTTCCCTACCTAGAAATCTAGTTTAGAAACTGCCTATCTAGTTTAGAAACTGCCTTTTAAATCATGAGGAGTCAATAAAACTCAAGAAGAGTACTAGTGTGTTTAGTGAAGGAGTCTTGGTACTGGACAGAGTATTTCTGCCTTCTGGAAATCAAAAGAACCAAATATTCTCAGGAGAGTGTACTGGAGTGTTTGGAGAACATTGAAACAAAAGTCTTTCATCTTAAAGATTCTGTCACTGTGAAAAGCTTAAGAAACTCTCAATTGCTTGAAACACATGGAAGTGTAGTCCGTGCCTATATTGATTTACCTCAGAAATTTTACCCCTGATTTCAGCTGACCTTTCCCCTCTACAATGAGTAAAATATTTTGTTATTTTTGAACTTTAAAAAGCCTTGAGTGCCATTTCAGTGGTTTAAGTTAAAGGGGAATTCTTGATCCTTCCCTCAGGTTCCTGGGCTGAGCCAACAGCAGAATTTCATACTGTGACAGGGTGGGACAGCCATACTTCTTCAGAAAAGAAGAAAATAGGTAAATAGGTCTGCTCAGTCACAAAGGGAGGAAAAAAGAAGGGAAATCTTGCATCTGAGAGAGGGAAGTGAGCAAAGTCATCATATAGGAGCTAAGTTAGAATTGTTGTGAACTGTAAATACAAATCTCAATTGATTAAGTGAGAATGAGATCTTAGAAGGGAAACAAGTATGCATCCACCATCTGGCTCACAGTAATTATATAAATTAAAGCTGCATTTCTATGGCCTGCTTTCAGACAGACTTTACTAACATAATGCATACTTGATCCTCCCAGGGAACGTAATCTGGCATTATTCTGCTGAATGATAACATCACCATATACTGTGCAACATAAGCCATTTGTTAAGCAAGAAACTTAGGAAATGGTTTTGTTCCCCGGCAGTAAACATATAATAATGTGCCGTGCTAAATACGTGGGAATCTCCAGACATCATTCCATGTATTGGCTTCTCTTTATGGCTATTATTGGAGCAGCTTGTTAGTTTTCTTCTGGTTTGTTAGGATAATGCTTTTACTGATCCAGTTCTTCTGAAAGGTAAATTGACTTTCCACTTGTCTCTGTGTAAGGGGTGTGTGATCATATGAATGTTTTGTGTTTGTCCTTCTGGGGTTTAATCTTGTAAAGAATGCTGTACAGCAAGTTTTTCCTTGTGTCTGTCTCCTGCAACTAATTTATGGCACCATATCTTTTTATCACATGATTGGATGAGGAAGTGAAGAATAGAATGCTTTCTTCTGGAGAAGACAGTCTTACTCTCTGCTGCAAGTGATGAAGTGATACTAGCAAGGCTGTTCTTGTGTTCACCTCTACAGTAAGGGCAGCTGAAGTCCCAAAGCAAGAATCTGGAGTCATTCCTTATGAGAACTGATTAGAATCTGGAATGAGACATGTGCATCTTGGTCTTCTCCCTTAGTCCTCTCCTCAGATTGAAACTTGATTCGTGGGAGTTCCAGTAAGCTGTTCAAGAGGGGTTCTCACTTTTGTTTTTTCTCTTACCCCCTCTGCTTTTCTTGTTATCCCTTGGAGATGGCAGGGATGGGGTAAATGTTGAAGTCCCACTGATCAGTACTTCTATGAACTGGAATTCAGGGATCCTAGGAGAAACAATATAGATAAAACACCTGTTCAAAACTTTCCTTGTATGTGTCCTCTACAAATGCCTCTGGCATACAAAGGGTTAGTTTTGTTTTAATTTTTGCTTTGCAATTCCACTGTTGTGGAGCATGGAAACAAAAAAGATGAATAGAAATCCTTCAAAATTAGTCTTTGTGTCAAAAAGCATATGATGAGCTAGTTTTGAAAGTAGTTTCTATTGTGACTTTTCCCCCCTGTAGCACAGGGGCATTTTTTCCTAGGATCCTTGATTTTCAGAGTTGTAGAAGTGAGTAGTCGTGCAACTTTTTAAAAAATCTGCAGATCCTAGCAAACAGGGATTCTGTCCTTTGCTCCTCAGAGTTCTGCAAAATTCAGTGGAAGATACTTGGAGTGAAATTCCAGGAACAGAGAGAAGAATGCCAAAGATTAGGGTCACACTACTTCTTTGTTCAGAGGGCTAGATCCTATACCCATATTTGTCTTACTCCTCATTCTTTGTATAGCTGGATCTCTGTCAACAAGGGTATTCCTCTGGCACTGGACACTTGTGCTTATGAAAGACACTGGTCTTGTGTGAGCAGAATCAACTAGTACCAGAACATATTCGTTGCGGACATAATTGATCACATTTAAATAATAAACATATTGTTTTTGTCTACACTCTGCAGTATATACACGAATTATTTAATGCTGTAGATTGCACTCCTTAAAAATCTTCATACCACACAATTTGACTAAAACTTTGTCTTCAAAAACAATTTACTCATTTCAAAAGAGAAAATACTCCATGAGAAGTCTTTTCAGTGCTTTTCAAAACATCCAAATTTTCAGTGGAAAATGTAGGGGAGGTCTCCCTCCACATTGTTGGTAGTTTTATGCTTTAAGTCAAATCACAGTGACTGTTAGCCATGGCTACCTAAAACATAGTGCCACACAAGTTGCATCTGGATTGCTACAGAGGTCAGAAGGCATTACCAGCAGGTCTTGATTCACAGAGCGCAAAGCTCTCCAGGGCACATATGGGGGGAGACAGTGCCTCAGGTCTGTTGATCCCAGGCTGTGCAGGGCTTTAAAGGTTAATAGCAGTACTTTAAAATGGATCTGGTAGCCAGTGCAATTGGTGTAGCGCTAACTGAATGTGTTCCTACACAGGTGACACAGTCAGGAGGTGCGCTGCTGCATTTTGTGCTAGGCGGAGTTTTTGGATCAGCCACAAGAGCAAGCCTGCATAAAGCGAGTTACAGTAATCAAGTCTGGAAGTTACCATTGCATGGGTCACCGTGGCCAAGTCCTGGGGGGAGGGGGAGCCAGCTGCCAGATCTGCCGAAAGTGGTAAAAGGCAGATCTGGCCAATGTGGTGACCTGGGCCTCCATAGAAAGTGAGGCATTCAGGACTACCCCCAGACTCCTCACTTCCTGGGATGGCACAAGTACTGCACCATCCAGGGTGGGTAGCCTGATTCCCAATTCAACTCCCCCCACGGCTCAGGTACAGGACCTCTGTCTTCATTGGATTAAGTTTCAACCGGCTCGGCTGTAACCATTCAGCTATGGCCTCGAAAGCCCTGGTCTGGGGTGGAATCCAGGCAGCCATCCATCCATCAACAGATGGATCTGGGTGTCACCCACATACTGGTGACAACCCAGCCCAAACCCCCAGACCAGCTGGGTGAGGGGGCACATGTAGATGTTGCACAACATTGGTGAGAGAATTGCCCTCTGTGGCACCCCACATTCAAGGGGATATCGCGGGAAGACTCTCTTACCAAGTGCCACCCTCTATCCCTGATCATGGATTTCAATAGAAAGAGGTAGGAGATTGGGGGTGAGGGTGGAACATAAAAGTGAGACAAACTTTGATCTAATCTGTACCTGTTTTAAGACTAATATCTCTCTGTTTGGAGATAGTGACTTGGATCCAAATTATTATGAATCAGTTCAGTAAAGGGAACCAAATTTTCACGTCTCCTTTTTCCTACTGAAGCCTCTCATCTCTCCAAATGATCCTGTAGAGTGTGGGTACCCCAAGAATTATGCTGGGTATGCTGTGGGGGTATACATGTAAAAATGTCTGTTTTCTATTAGGAAAATTGGAAGTATACCCAATATTTGAGAAACAGCTGTGAACTGCCTGCACCCTGTGCTACTGTATGATCTTAATTGTTGCCATCTGAGAGACAGGAAAAATAAAAGTTGATGGAAGAAAATAAATTCTGTAGTAAACAAAGCAAGAGTATCACTGGTACTAAAACACTTTTGTAGTCATAATGTACCAGCATATTTGGATATAGCACTGAAAACACTGAACACTTTAATAATATGTTACCATTAATAATATATTACAGTATTGTTGCCAAAGTTATTCACATTTATAGAAAAAGTATTCTTGAAAAAATTTTCTATGCCTACAGTGTACAAAAGGAATTATCATTTTCTAACAGTCAAGTGTGGGCCTATTTGCAGATAATGTACATCTGTGTATCAGACCCACATTGATAGAACAGAGATTTTTCTCCTAACCAGGGGGACCCCTCACTCTTGCAGAAAAATCTGAAAATTAGAAAGGCAGATAACTGTTCTCTCAGTGCAGGCAGGCCTGTTATTAGGAGGCAAATGGGAAGAGAAGGAGCCACCACTTCCCCTCCGTCTCCTGAGTGGCTGGCTGGGCAGGGGATCTGCCTCTGTTGAGTGGTGGAAGCAGCTAGGTAGGCAGCCAAAAGGAGAAGCTGCTGCCTTCAAGGCAACAAAGCTGTGGGACTGGCAGCTGGGCGAACCGCCAGACAGGTGGGCACTGAGGCGGCAAACCATCTGCTGGTGGGATGCATGGCTGGGTAAGCGGCCTGGTTTGCAAGGGAGCCAAGGGAGTCTATAATGGCATTGAAAAAATTGAACAAAAATCTTCAGGGGGGGAGAAATCCTTTTCTGATTTTTTTCTGGGCTTTCATGCTTTTATTGGGGGGGGGTGTTATCAATAGGTGGGGAAAGTGGAGGCTTCTTCTGTCAGTGGAAGTAGTCTTCTACCAGCATATAATTAAGTCTGGGTCCAACCCATGTTACTGTGTTTGGATGATGTTCACGAGGCTTCTGGTCCATCAGGCTCACAGTCATTGGTGTCGCTGGCAGCAAGATCGTCCATAGTTTTTTCACCTTCTGTGTACATCCTTGCATCATCTGGTCAGAACAGGCAGCCATGTTACTTAGTTGGAACTAAGCCTGTATAATATTTGTGTGACAGAAATTGTTAGCAGGTTGGAAACTTTCTACTAAGAGACCAGTTACTATACTGAGACAATGACATTTTTACTTGGAACATTTGGAAAAGCTTGGATTTTCTCATCTCCTGTACAGGTACCAGATTATGGAATAGTATGAAGATTTGATTAGTTTAGTCAGGTTGACAGCTGTGCATTCACGAGGAGCAAAACCCACCTGTTGGCACTTCTGGGCTGAACTCCCAGGACCGAGTAATCATTTGTTGCATGACATCATAAGTGTTTATTGGTTAGTGACATGACATGTTTAATAACCTGAAATGCATTGCCAACTTCAAATTGCAAGTGTGGTGTGTCTTCATGTGAGAGTGAATTAAAGGCTTTCTTCTAGGTGCATATGCATGACTACTAGATGTAAGCCAAAACCTCTGTCTCTACGTAAGTCTCAGGGAAGGAAAAAATGGTTAACAAAAGGGTAATGGCTAACCAACCTTTTCTGGAGAATGACTGTATTTGTGCAGCTGTCTAAAGAAAATATGCTTGTTTTTTTCAAAACATGAAAAGATGTTCAAGTCTGGTTTATGTGAAACTGGAAAACATCTTAATATTAAGAGAAATTTGTTGCCAACATAGCATTGATAGAGATATTGTCTTTTGGGATGTCTTTTTGATGCATAGGATCTTTCAATATTTTTGTTTTAAAAGTATTTGAAAAGAGATCAGGGGAATTACTGGGGTGTGTGTGTGTCTTTCTGAAATAGCCAGACCACAGAGGGAAGTATCAATTGGTTTGAAAATATTTTTTACAACTGTAGTTAGCAGAGTAGGGGAGATTTACCAAAGACTGACCTGAATCTCAGATTTTTGAACTGGAGATTCCTTGTGAGTTATTTTTTTACATACTGCCCTTTTATTGTTAATTGAATTGGCACATGAGTGAGCTTTCCCCTCCTTCCCCAGCACCTTTAAGTGGAGAGTGTGCATCTTTTTAACAAAGAGGCACACCACTACAGGTAGGAAGGGCTACATTGTGCTTCTAGCTCACCTTGCTGCTATCCAGTGTTTTGATTTTCCCCCCACCCTGACTGACTTTTAATTTTTATTGGGGGGGAGTATTGTGTGTGTGTGTGTATGCTTGCAAGCCTGGAAGTCATGGTGACTTCTGGCGATTTCTAGTGGAGATAGGACGTTTCAGAGAGGTGGCTTAGATTACCTGTCTCTGTATCCCGGCCCTGTTATTCCTTGGAGATTGCCCTTCCAAATGCTTGCCAGGGTTGACCCTACTTAGCTTCCAAGATCTGACAAGATTGGGCTTGCCTGGGCTATCCAGATCAGGGCTCCCAGATGCACTTTTAAAATATGTGAACAAGTGGGTGTTCTTCCTTATTGTCCTCTGCTGGGGCTGATAGCAGCTGCGGAAGGAATGAAGTGTTATCCAGACGAGGTTAAGCTGATTAGTGATTTTTACATCTAATCGTGGAAGTTAAGAAAGAGATGAGGTCCTGTAGCAACAGTTCTGAGAGATGAGATGATCCTTCCTCATAACTGTTCTCTTGCATCACATATTTGTGGTTGCAGAGCTGCAAATTTAGTCTCTTCTTCTATTTCCACCCCTTTCCTCCAGCCCGTTAAAACAAGAAAGGCATTTTTTTTCTGTATTCCTTGCATGGCATATTGGACAGGTTAGCATTTACTCTCTGCCAGGGAGGTGACCCACAGTTTCTTTGCTTTTTTTCTCTTCTGCTTGTCTACAAGCAAGTGTTCCCTTTGGTCCTTTGTAGGGTGTATGAATGGTTAGGCTGGAAGGAACTTCATATCAGTAACAAGGAGAGGAATTGTAGGCACTGCCTCTTTCTGTTCCTCCCTCCCTGCCTTTCAACATATGCAAGCAAATCATTTTTCCTGGATGACTGGGACATGTGCAGCTGCAGTTAACAGAAAGAGTTGGGCAATCAGGGCTCACATTTTATGACTCAGAAAGCTGAGATTATGCAGTAATTTTCAGGAAAGGGAAATGCTAAGCATAAAAAAAAACTACTGGGGCAGATCTGTTCCCAGTATCCCTGTCATATTCCCTCTAACTTTCTTATGTCCAGGAAATAAGAATCTGAGAGAGTAGTACTGGGATAGCTGTAAGATTTGAAAGCTTCCACCTGCTGCTTCCCAAATATGGGAAATAACTTTGGTCAGACTTGAACATCTTCAGTGTTTACAAATGGCCATGGTTAGCTGAAATCTTGATGACTACATTTCTGATTGCACATTGCTTCTAGGTCAGCTTGGAATGTGTGGCCTGACAAGGTCTAAGCAGTGATCAGCGGCAGAGTTTGAGAGCCATGGTTAAGGTTCTCAGCATTCTCTGGCGCTCTGTACACCAAATATATTGGAAAGCCTTTTCATTATGCAGAATGAGACATTGAAAACTACATGGGAACAGCCTTAGAATCTAGATGAAAGCGTGTGTCTTATTTTTGAATATTCCTGCAAGTAAAAAAAATGTTCATGTATAGTAATTAATGGGAAGGTATTCTGCAAGATATTTCTCCCTGAGGTTCCACTTCACTATATTTTTTTAAACATGCGAAATGTTTCTAGTGTGTTGAGGTGCCTCCTCCTCCCTTCCTCCTCCAGCATGGTGTAGTGGTTAAAGTGTTGGACTAGGATCTGGGAAATCCAAGTTCAGATCCCCACTCAACCTCTGCCTAACCTACCTCACAGGGCTGATATGAAGATAAAATGGAAGAGAGGAGAATGATGTTAGCCACTTTGGGTCCTCGTTGGGGTGTGAGGTGGGATATAAATGAAGTAAATAAATAAAATAAATAAATAAAATAAAATAAATATTATCAGTTCTGTGGCTGTAAGACCACTGCTGCACAGCATAACAAGGGCCCTTGGCCTTGATGTTTATTGGAATAGGTGTCGGAATGCAAATTCAAGCATGCATTGAGAATCTCCCTGTTGCTGCATTGCAAAAGCATATTATAGAACTGGTCTTGCAGCAGGAAAAGTTGAGAGCATTGCCCAGTTGCCTCAGCAGTATAGGGACTCTCCACCCCGTTCCCATGAGAGCAGGGACCCTTTGTGGCATTAAATTACTTCACTGATGTGATCCCTTATTAGCCAAATGTGCAGTGAAAGAAAATGGTGCTGGAGAAGTGAAGTAGGAGGGAACTAAGTGTTTATGACCAGTTATAAAAATGAGAAGTACCTTTGGAGGCTTCTCCAATGGAGTATTTTGTGTTCCCCAAAAATCCCCTTTTCTCCCTGAAACTTTGCAAATGAAAATTCAGCATAAATTGTGCACCACTAATTTATGTAATGAATTTATAGGCTACTGAGGATGTAATTATGTTTGCACAGGTATTTTCTGTTTTAAATAATATGTGTTGAAATCATATGATGCAATTACATTGTTTTAAAAATACTACTTTAAAATAGTTTGAATTGGTGCATTTTCTTGGCTAGTAGTTTGGTTTAGAACTTTCTGGGTTATGTGAGCTGATAGAGATCTTCTTCGTGGTCTCTATGCATCACACCTCTGGGATTAAGTGCGCCTGTGCCGATCCGGACGGTAAACTTCAAAGCCTAACGGATTTTCGCGCCAGCTCCCCGGTCACGTGCACGTCCCACTGCGCATGACCCGGGGAGGGGCACGAGGATCCCGCCAGTTCTCTTCTGACCGCCGCGTCGTGAGGACCCCTCTCTCGCTCCGGTCGGTAGTACTTTCGTTTTCCTATTGGAAAAAGCCTTTTCGGACTGTTTTTTCTTTCCCTTTTTGACCTCGGACTGTTTACTGGGCTCGCTCTCGGATTTTCCTCGTTCTTCTCCCCGCTCGGCCTATGGCCCAGCGGTGGGGCTTCTTTAAGCGCTGTCGGGACTGTGGCAGTAAAATAGCGCCTCCAGATAAGCACGCTCTTTGCCTCCTGTGCCTGGGCGAGTCGCATCGAGTAGACTCCTGTTCGAGCTGCGCTGCCTTCTCTAAACAAACCCGCAAGAACCGTGCGGCGAGACTGAGAGTGGCACTTTTGGAAGCAGCGTTATCGCCTAAAATGTCGACCGCTGAGGCCTCGACGACATCACCATCGGCCCCGACGGGCCCGGCACCGTCCCCGACAAGGAGCACCGTCGGTACCGATAAGTCGGTAACGAAACGATCCCTCCCGCTGCCGCAAACTCCTGCAAAGAAACGCAGAGAGGGCAAGGAGGAAAAGGGCAAGCACAAGCACAAAAAATCGAGTGCACAGTCGACGCAGGGCGCGTCCGACCTGACCCAGCGCGGGTCTCCGCAGCTTGACCCTTCCGGGCGCTAGCGACCCCGGGGCAGCTCAGTCTCCCCGATGCCGTGACCCATTCAATTGACGGACTCGGACCCCGACATCGAGCTGACACAGGTCACTCGGAGCAGTCCAGAGGCCGGAACTGACCCGTCACCGCCACCGAGAGGAGAACGAGACTGGCGTCTTTCTCCTTCTTCAGTGCCGTGGGATGTCCGTCAGTGGCGATACCTATACGGTTCCTCGTATCCCCCGCCACCGCAATGGTACCCAGTGGAATGGGACCGACAGTCGACGTCGTCGAGAGTCTCACGATGCCGAGATCCACCAGCCCCGGGGCCTCTCCCGTCTCCGATGCCGAAGCCATCACCGGCACCGATGCCGATACCAATGCCGATACCGCAGACCCCACCCGATGTCGACCTCCCTCCGTATCAACCGGACCCGTCGAACCCTATGTCACCTTCCGAACACCTGTCGGTACCGAATTCCTCCGCTTCATCCGATTCCGAAGAGGAATCCCCCACTCATCCATCACCATCCCCTGATGTTGCTGACAATCTCCCGATTTCCCCTTCCGAAGACGTAAAGTCCTACGGGGAACTTGTCAAAAGAATGGCCCATTCCCTGGCTCTAGCCACTCCAACCAGCCCCAGCCGCTACCGATGCCATCTTTGACATAGTGCAGATGGACACATCTACAGCAGTAGCTCTACCACTAATTTCGGTGCTCCTTAACACCGCTAAAGAATCCTGGGGACACCCCTCATCGACTCCAATCTCGAGCAAGAGGTTGGATCACATGTATCGTCTCCAAGAGCCGGGGGCAGAATTTTTGTTCATCCACCCCAAACCCAACTCAGTCGTAGTGACACCTTCAGCTAGGGGCCGCAGTGGCCAGTCCTCCCCCCTTGATAAAGAAGGATGGAAACTCGATTCGTTCGGAAGACGATTTTATTCTGCAGGAGCATTAGGTATCAAAACTGCAAACTACACGGCTTGCATGAGCCGATATCAATACTCCCTATGGGAGCAGATGACACCGCTCCTGGCACACCTTCCTGAAGACAAACAGCGTCTGGCCAGGAAGATTCAAAAGGAGGGCATGGTCTTGGCTAAACACCAGTTGAATGCCTCCAAACATGTTGCTGATGTAACTTCGAAGACGCTTACTTCGGCAGTTGCCCTCCGGAGACATGCTTGGCTGAGGTCGACGGCGCTTCCTCAGGACACAAAATCGCTAGTCGAAGATCTCCCCTTCGAGGGTGAAGGGCTGTTCAGCTCTACCACAGACACAGTCCTTCATGATCTAGACAAAAGTATGAAGACATCACGTAACTTAGGTGTCTCTCAGCCAAGGCAACAGACACAAAAAAGTTGGCAGAGATCCTGGTCAAAGAAGCAACCACAAAGATCTCCCAACGAACCACAGTGGCAAAGACCGGCACACTCTGCTTATCAACAGAAGCCTTACAGCCACAAACCGCGCTTCCCAACAGCTTCTGCCTCCAAGGCAAAACCCCCTAGACCCAATAAACAGGGTCTTTGACTCCCACACGCGCTCCGATCCTCCCACCCGTCTGGCACCCTTCCTACCTGCATGGCAAGTTATAACCACGGACAAGTGGGCCCTATCCGTAGTAGCGGAAGGTTACCGGATAGAGTTCTTCCAGACACCACAGGAACCCCACTTTGTAGCCACCCCTCCCTCAGACACCCTGTCATCAGAGATCGAAGCCCTTCTATCCAAGGACACCATAGAGCCGGTACCCATACACCATCTCTAGCAGGGGTTTTACTCCCGCTACTTCACGGTACCAAAGAAGGATGGCGGACTCCGTCCCATTTTAGACCTGAGGAACCTCAATGCGTTCATCACATACAAGAAGTTCCGCATGACCACCCTCCAGACCATCCTGCCACTGCTAGAAGCCAACGTATGGATGGTGACGCTGGACTTAAAGGATGCGTACTTCCATGTGACGATCCATCCAGCTCACAGACCGTTTTTGCGTTTCGCGGTCGGTCCGCATCACTTCCAATACAAGGCTCTCCCCTTTGGCCTCTCTACGGCCCCTCGTGTCTTCACGAAACTTATGGCAGTGGTGGCTGCCCACCTACGGCTTCAAGGTGTTCAGCTTTACCCGTATCTTGACGACTGGTTACTGGTCGCCCCCTCCGCGACAATTTTACAAGATCACATCCGGATAACCCTCAGCACCCTAGACTCTCTAGGTCTAACGATCAGTCTCAAAAAGTCCATGCTCATACCGTCCAGACGAGTACAATTCATCGGAGCCATTCTGGACTCCCTGCAATGCAGGGCCTTTCTGCCCCCCAACAGGGCAATGAACATAACCTCTCTCCTCCATTCGATCCAACAGGACAAGGAGGCTACGGCCAAGCAAATACTTCGCCTACTAGGCCTAATGGCCTCAACCACAGCGGTGATTCCGTTCGCCAAGCTACGGATGAGACCACTACAGCTCTGGTTCCTGAGACGCTTTCGTCCCAGCATCCACTCTCTCTCCAAGCTCTTCCGATTCTCAGAGCAAGTTCTGGAAACCATGACGTGGTGGCTGGCACCCCAGAATCTTCAATCTGGTGCACCCTTTCGACTCCCGCCCCCCTCAGCAACCATTACCACGGATGCCTCCCTATGGGGCTGGGGAGCTCACCTGGATGGTGTCGGTGTGGACGGCAAGTGGGACCCGTCTGTGGCCCACAACCACATCAATTTTCTGGAACTCCTGGCAGTTCTCTATGCAGTGCGGTCATTCCGCAACTCCCTATCGGGAAGGACGGTGGCTGTCCTCACGGACAATACAACCACCATGTACTACATCAACCGGCAGGGTGGAACGGTCTCCCGTGGACTCTGCCGCTTAGCTATCGAGCTTTGGGACGAGTGCCAAGCCATCGGCATTCACCTAGTAGCGAATCACCTTCCAGGACTGCTCAACACCCAAGCAGACTTCCTGAGCAGAGGAGGAGCATCCCTACACGACTGGGAACTGAACCCTTTCTACCTGACCCCGATCTTCGATCGGTGGGGTCATCCCTCAGTGGACGTATTCGCCTCTCGGGAGAACAAGAAATGTCATCTCTTTTGCTCCAGAGCCGGCGCAGATCCAGCGTCCCTCGGGGACGGCCTCCTGCTTCAGTGGATGGGGAGACATCTGTACCTCTTCCCCCCGATCCCTCTGATACCGAGGGTAGTCCACAAACTGATGTCAGAGTGACCACGAGCGATTCTCATCACACCGTGGTGGCCGAGACAACCGTGGTTTCCCACGCTCCTTCATCTCTCCCTAGGGATCTACCTTCACCTCCCGACGCTCCCAGACCTTCTTTGGATGCACGGAGGTCAGGTACTTCACCACGACGTTCCCAAGTTGAAGCTAACAGCATGGATGCTTCAACCTCAGATATAGACTCACGCATTGCACAGGTTCTCTTGAACTCACGCAAGCTGTCCACACACTGCTCCTACGCGGCAAAGTGGAATAAGTTTATGGTTTTTCTAACTTCAATAGGGCGGCCTACTGTTCCTGCCACCCTTAATGATATTTTTGGTTTTTTGTTATTCTGTTCGGATAGAGGACTGTGCCACTCTTCTATAAGAGTTTACTTATCGGCTATCTCCGTCAACCATCCGGAGATTGGGGGATACTCAGTATTCTCTCACCCGACTACGAAACAATTCCTTAAGGGAATGCGTCGCCTCTATCCATCAGTACGGACACCGGTCCCAGCATGGGACCTACCATTAGTTCTGGCCAAGTTAATGGGCAAACCGTTTGAGCCCATGGCCTCCTGCAGCCTCCAGCTTCTCTCGTGGAAGGTAGCGTTTCTGGTGGCTATCACGTCTGCTCGGCGTGTGAGTGAGCTTTCAGCACTTCGTTGCGACCTCCCCGTATCTCACTTTTCATCATGGAGCAGTTACCCTGGCTCCGGATATCACCTTCCTACCCAAGATTGTCTCGGACTTCCATGTGGGAGCGGACATCACGCTGCCTGTGTTTTTTCCTGATCCTCAGGACCCATCACAACGCAGCTTGCACTCTCTGGACGTCAAGAGAGCTCTTTCCTTTTAGTTGCATCGGACAAAGCCGTTTCGCAAGTCTCCGGCTCTCTTCGTCACGTATGCCTTGCCCAGACAGGGACAGAAACTATCGTCTCAGAGACTCTCGAAGTGGATAGTAGAGACGATAAAGCTTGCCTACCTCCTGGCTAAGAGGCCATTGCCGGCATCCCTCCGGGCACACTTCACGAGAGCTGTGGCTGCTTCCACGGCATTCCTCAAGGGCATCCCCCTGGGAGACATCTGCAATGCTGCAACGTGGGCGTCTCCTCACACGTTTGTGAAGCACTACGCCCTAGATGTCCGCGTCCATCAGCGTACCATGGTGGGCCGTGCAGTTCTACAAGCAGCTCAGATGTGAGACCTCCAGCACCCACCCCCAGGTATGTGGTGTGTTTATTGCTCGCTATTCTCCCAGAGGTGTGATGCACAGAGACCACAAAGAAGATATACAGGTTGCTTACCTGTAATTGGAGATCTTCGAGTGGTCATCTGTGCATTCACACCACCCGCCCTCCTTCCCTTCTGCTTTCGGTCTCCCTCATTTTTTCTTGGGGGCTGTTAGCAGCAGTCAGAAGGAACTGGCGGGATCCTCGTGCCCCTCCCCGGGTCATGCGCAGTGGGACGTGCACGTGACCGGGGAGCTGGCGCGAAAATCCATTAGGCTTTGAGGTTTACCGATCGGGATCGGCGCAGGCGCACTTAATCCCAGAGGTGTGAATGCACAGATGACCACTCGAAGATCTCCAATTACAGGTAAGCAACCTGTATTTCAGTGATTGGTGTTTTTAGACTACAGTTTAATCCAGTTTAGTATTGGAGTCTTTTCCTACAAAATGAGACATCTTTATTAAAACAAAATTCCTGAAGGGCCAGTTTTGTAGTATCCATAATGCAGTGTCATACGTGCATCGTGTGTTTGAATGAGCAACATTTTATGTCAAATGTCTCAATAGGTAAAATCACTATTGGTTTGGTGTTGAAGATGAACAAACACAATATACACTGTTCTGGGCTTGATCCACCACAGAGTTTTCATAGCAGGAAGGATTTTCACTGGTGGAATATAGCTGTCTTGCCTCACCTCTCCCATTGCAGCCTACACTCCCCCCCCCCCCCCACACACACACACTGTTTCTGTGCTTCAACAGTGGAACAGAAAAAACTGCAGTGGAAGTATGGAGGCATATTTTGCTGGCAGAAATCCTTCTGTTTGTGGGAACACCCAAGTGTATCCAAGCCTATATCCTGAAATTCTTGTTGTACACAAGATCTGAATTCCTTTAGTGGCATTAATTTTGCTTTTATGTCAATTTAAGATAGTCAGAAGGTTGTGCTTACTCTGCCAACGTGCACAGTCACATGGAAACAGCACACTTCTTATGATACTTTATTTATTTATTTATTTATTTGTTCTATTTGTATCCCGCCTAGCCAGCGGACCGGCTCAAGGCGGCTAACAAAACTCAGTACCATTAAAGGTTTACAATAAAATCATTAAAAATACAATAAAATTCCCATAAAAAATTTTTCTAAGATGGCGACTTCCGAGTTTCCCGGTAAGCAAAGGTGGCGGGGGTATTCCCCCAGGACCAGGGCGATGTTAATAACCAGTTCTCCACCCGATGGCGGCTCCTATTTGAAAGCCTGGCGGAAGAGCTCCGTCTTACAGGCCCTGCGGAATTGTAATAAAATACTTTAACAATGGTTCTCAGTATATATCAAGTAGATACAGTAAAAGCTTTGTTACTCAGCAGTCATGGGGAATGAATGTTGGCAGTTGATCAGATGTGCCACTGCCAGGTACTCAAGCTTCTTTCTCTGTCCCACTGCCTATCTAAAGGAATCTGCTGTGATCAAGCCCCACCCTATTGGGAATGCAGTGGTGACAACATCCTTGTCTGGCAGGTCCTTGAGCCCCAGAGCTGTCCTGCACAGCAGGGCAAGGGAGCCGGCTGCCTGGGAGCCTCTGGTAGGCTGAGAGGCAACCAAGGATGACATCAGCTGGCAGCACAAGCTGTCAGAAGCCCAGCAGTGGCCAGAGGTGTCAAGCTGGCTGTGGAGAGGGTGGGAGTTGGGTGCATGCACACAGGGTGGGAGTTGGGTGCATGCACACCTAGTTTGCCTTCTAGGTGTTGCTGGACAACTGAACACTCTAGATAATCATGCCAGATAAGAAAGCTTTTAATGTATTTTTCTGTAAAGAAAGAAACATGCAGCTTAGTATAAAATATATGTAGGGATTTGTATTTGTTGCCATATCTGCTGTGGTTCTTGTAGTGCGTGTGATTGGAAAGTAAACAGGTGAAATACTTCTGTAATTATCACTGGAAACTCTTTACACAAGGGTTTACTCAGCTGCAGGTTGCAAAATTGTGCAAGCTCAGAAGAGCAATATTAAACTTAGACAGATACTGTAATTATAAATCTATTCTATTTTTATTACATCACTCCTCAGGAAAGAGTACGTGTTTCTTCCCTCTTCATTTTACCCTCAGAACAACCCTGTGGGGTAAACTAGGCTGGGAATATGTCTGGCTCAAGATTGCTGAGTGGTTTCATGACTAGTTTGGGGATATGCTGTAATATGTGTGCCATAGATGACCAGATAATCAGTAAAGAATAAAAAACTAATTAATTAATTAGAACTGTATGATTGCTAGTCATATATGTCTTACACATAGTACATGTGAAAGAATAGCAGCTGAAGACCTTTCAGGTTAAAAAGTACATGTTGGCTTAGTTCAGATACTATGGTCTAACTAAACCATATGTAAGATTGAACATAGGCCACTTCATTTACAGTTAGTGTCAGTCAAGCCAGGGTCTGAAGTTGGTTTATTTAGCCACAGTTAGTTTCAACTATGATGAGGTACAAACACAGATAGTTTGTCTTAGTCCTGTTTAATCTTGGCTTGTTCCCTGTCAGCACCCTCCCAGGCAAGGAAACCAGAATTTGAGTGATCCTCTGAAAGATTAATCCTGGTTTCACAAATTAACCACATTTAAAAAAAAATTTTTTTTGATGCCTGAACTGAACCTTTAGTAGATTTTACAAAGATCTATATAGGTTTTCATTTTACATCATTTCACTTAAATTTATTCAGAAGAAGAAGAGAATGGATTTATATCCCGTCCTTCATTCACTTGGAGTCTCAGAGCGGCTTACAAACTCCCCTCCCCTCCCCTCCCCTCCCCACCCCACCCCACCCCACAACAGGCACCCTGTGAGGTAGGTGGGGCAGAGAGAGCTCTTTCCCAAGCTGTCCTTGAGAGAACAGCTGGTACAGAGCTATGGCTTGCCCAAGGTCATCCAGCCAGGTGCAAGTGGAGGAGTGGAGAATCAAACCCGGTTCTCCCAGATTAGAGTCCATGCACTTAACCACTACACCAAACTGGCTCTCAGGTGAGCAGAAAGGGATCTCTTTTGTTACTCTGATGGGATTTCTTCTGTTAATGGTTCTGCCTCTTCCCTGATGCTTAAATAACTATACAGACTCATTAAACTCACTATACTCCACTACTGCAGAGCAGCTAGGTGTTTTAAGTTAGTGTATATGAAAAAAGTACACTTTTGTTAATCCCTGTCTGTAGACAATGGATCACTGGGGCATTTCATACTCTACAGATCATTGTGGTAAAATGGGTGTTGCTCTCAGTTGAAAGTCTGTCTCCCCTTAGTATAAATTGGTACTGTTGAGCCATTCATTACGGTAGGCATACATAAATCGCTGTTTAATTCATCTCAAGATGGGAGCTTGATTAAGATGCCAAACGTCTTTGTAAACACCTGTCGTGTAGTGGAATGAAAATTCCCTAAAAACCTTGAATCATCCTTGAAAAACTTTTGACTCATCTTGTTGCATAAACATGTTTCTCTGAAATATGAAATTTTCTGTTGGGGATACTTGTTCTTGTTCTCTCTGTGTGTATGTATGTATGTATGTATGTATGAACTAGGGAACAGTTTCTGGCACTGATTACCTTCTACCTTTTCTGGAACTTATCCTTGCTGGCTAGAAAGACAGTGGGTAGGTTTCTATAAAGCTTGTTGATTCTTATACCAACATTAATAGATAAATCTACAAACATTTGTAGGCTGTTCCACTGTCCTTGCATTTATCAGAAAAAATATTTGTTCAAAAGAAGGCAGTGTTAAGCTTTGGCAACTGTTGTTGAAGTTTAAATTCATATTAACTAAAATAATCCCCAACAGAAACTATATATCATCATTACTTTTTGTTGTTATTTGAGGCCATCTTTGTTCTCTTGCCATTGGCTTGTTTATGCATGTAGATGATGTTCTTTGAAAATGTATATGTTTAATGTACTGTTTTAGGGAGGGTGCCTAAACATTGAGGAAAAGGATAATCCCATAAAATAATTTTGTTTACAAGTATTAGGATTATGAGGGAACATATAGTTAGTCCGGTCTGAGAGAACAGTCATTCCTTTGCTGAGATGGGTGAAGCATAAGTAAGAGGTGACTAGGCGGAGACTGGTAATTATAAAGAAAAAAGAATAGGGTGGGCTGGATGCATGGATGCCTACTTAGGATCCTGCTTGAGAGTAATGAGAGGGAAGAAAAGATGGGACGCTTATCCCATTAGCTCCTACTCTCAAACTAGGAATATTACCATTATTTACATGTGGATGCTAGTGAAAGAGGGTTGGATAGATGAGAGTAAAGCAAAGTGTAAAGCCCAGGGAACGCCTCATGTGTTGCATTAAGTGACTTAAGAGGAAGGAACTTCTGTGTTTTTGTAGTCTGTATGTCCCCAGTTCCTGCTTCTCCTTACCTGGAGGCTGCTTCTACCACTGTTAGATCACAGCCCACTCTCCCTTCCCTATCACTGTTACTCAGGAGAAGAAATTAAATAGGGAGAAAATTGAAGGGCTTTTATTTGGGCATCTCTTGCTCCCTGGCTACACTTGTCTGTATCTTTCCTGTAGTTCTCTTGTTAGTATGAGATAGAGAAAACCTTTAAATTGTTGCTTAATACATTTACCAAAGAAAATGGCCTGGCTTTTCCAGTGTTGCTGATTTATTCCTGTAGTTGGACTGGGTGGAGAGGAGAAGCAGCCTAATACGCTCTTAGTTTCCACAAAGCTGTTTGTTTTGGTGAAGGAGTTTGTTACCGAAGGAGAACTTGGCTTGGTTTTCTGCTGTGGGCAAATTTGCTGCATGGAGTATGCAGAGAGAGAGAGAGAGGAATATATTTTTTCCCCTTTAGATTTGTCTTCTAATCTTTTACTTCTTACCTTTGCTATGACCTGTATTTGTCAGCTCCCCTGAGGCTAGCATTGTTAGTGAGTGTGGCGACAGCTGTGCCATGTTAATGAGTGAGGAAAATGGGGCAGTTGTCTGGCTGTTGCAACTCCTGCAGAATATTTATCAGCCTTGTCATATATTTTTAAGGCCACATTTCCTGATGCAGGAGTGGTGGTTTTATTTTATTTTTAAAAGAGAGAAGCAAGTGCACATTCTGCAGGAGGAAATTGATTAATTAGCAAATTGGATGTTGAAACCTCATCAGCATGTCTGATAAGGTGACATTAGCATGCAGTATAATGCTTTTGACAAGGCACTGTAAACCCCAATGGATTTGTTACTATGGATTTTGGTATGTAGTCCATTTTATTAGTTTTCAAGCTCTTTTGGTATGAACCTCAAATTTTTATATGTAATTGGTGCATTCTTATCACTGGTTGTATTTTTTTTAGCCAATAGACATCTATAACCCTTCAGGACTACTAAACTGAGAGAGACCTAAATTACTGATGCATAGCAGTAAGAATATAAATGATGGAATGAAAACATTGAAGCAGATAATTTTAAATATTATTGTCCTATGGCGTGGAGTCAAAGTGGCTTACAAAGTAAAATATGTATAAGCATTGTAAGTTTAAAGAAAAAAAGCCAGTAAGTAATTTAAAGTAACCCCCCCCCCCCCAACTTTAAACAAGTGATTAACCAACAAGCTGATGGTTCTACCAACAGGGCTCTCAGGGAGCTTACAGGTCTTTGACACATCCCTGGCTTCAAGTTACTGGAAAAAAGGGGAGGGGCAACCCCGGTCTTTTTCTGCTGTTAATGTTCTCAGTTCTTCCCATGCTCTCATTGTTCGTTTGCCAAACAGTTAATGAGTGCAGTGTTGTTGAACTGTGGAATTTCTTTCCAATTGATGGTGGCTGTTGAGGATTTGGATCACAGGTCTCTCCCATGGGCCACAGCAGTGCTGCAAGCAGGCCTAGGAGTGGGTCTCTTTTTTTTAGCTTTTAGTCTCTTATTTCTGGGTTAGTCTCTTAGTCTCTTTTTTCAGAATTAGTCTCTTTTCTTTAATTTTTTGTGCCTTCAAGTGCTCAAGGAATTAAAATTGTGGAACAGGATTGTATGATGTGCTATTCTTCAAATGCAATAAAGATATGCCAGAGAACTCCCTATTGATACAAAAGAAGGTGTTCTCATTGATGAATGGAAAATGTTGCAGATGGGGACAGGCCACCCAGCTTTTGAAGAAAGAATTGATAGTTTTGGGGATAAAATTTTAAAGAAAACTAATGTAGCTGGGGGGGAATATCAAGAGTTGGTGAAAGTTATCAAGACTGCATTGAGAGGCGTTTTTCTGTGTCAAGATGGACTTTGACTGACGACAAGCCTTCCATTTGTGAATAAACATTGAATGCAATTTTGTTGAACAAAGATACATTGAAAACTTATGGAAATAAACCTGAACTGGTTCCCATGACATCAAAACATTGCTATGGGACAAAGTGCACATAAGCAATACATAATGTCCTTAGAGGAACAAAAAAGATTGAAAGAGGAGGAGGACGAAAAGGAAGAGGAGATACATTTAGCTAAAGAGATTGAAGAAAGGTTAAACAAGCAGAAGAGTCCAGGAAAAAATTGCTGAAATAGAAAGTAAGATTTCAGTGACAAAAAAGGACCATGAGGCAATTTCTGAACCATCTGATTGTCTGTTCAAAGAAGCCAGTGAACTATTGAAGAGAGCAATACAGAAAGGAAATTTGCAGGAAGTTAGTGTTGCACGGGGTATGTTGGAAGGCTATGTTGCTATGCATGGAACTGAGCAGCAAAAACTTAAACAATTGGAAACTCTTCAAAAAGCTGTGGAAAAAAATAGTTTAATCACTACTTTCTTTGGTTAAAAACCCTAAAAATTCTTGATTTATTTTTTATTTCAATTAGCATTCCATTTAATTAAATTAGCATTCCATTTAATTATACACACGGACATAATATATTCTACTGTATGATATACTATATATTTTTTGGAAGTTTTGGAGTTAAAAATAGCTTGGTTAACAAACTGGAAAATTTAAGTGGGAAGAAAACCACTAAGTTTTTTGTTGTTGTTGTTCAGTTCCACAGTCAAGTCTGACTCTTCACAACCCTATGGACCCCATCACGCCAGGCCCTCCTGTCTTCCATCATGCTCTGGAGTTTGCTTAATTTCATGTTCGTAGCATCGATAACACTGTCTAACCATCTCGTCCTTTGCCGTCCCCTTCTTCTTTTACCTCCAATCTTTTCCAGCATCAGGGTCTTCTCCAGTGAGTGCTCCCTTCTCATTTGGTGGCCAAAGTATTTGAGCTTCAGCTTCAGTATCTGGCTTTCCAGGAAACAGTCAGGGTTGATTGTTTTTAGGATTGACTGATTTGATCTCCTTGCAGTCCAAGGGACTCTCAAGGGTCTTCTCCAGCACCATAATTCAAAAGCATCTAATCTTCAGCGCTCAGCTTTCCTTATAGTCCATCTCTCACAGCCATACATTACTACTGGGAATACTATTGCTTTGACCGTATGGATTTTTGTTGACAGGGTGATGATATCTCTACTTTTTATTATGCTGTCTAGGTTTGCCATAGCTTTCCACCCAAGGAGTAGGCGTCTTTTAATTTCATGGCTGCAGTCGCCATCTGCAGTGATCTTGGATCCCAGGAACGTGAAGTCTGTCACTGCTTCTATGACTTCCCTTCTATTTGCCAAGAATTGATGGGTCCGGATGCCATGATCTTAGTTTTTTTTTATGTTGAGTTTCAAGCCAACTTTTGCACTCTCCTCTTTCATCGTGAGCAAGAGGCTCTTGAGGTCCTCTTCACTTTCTGCCATTAGAGTAGTATCATCTGCATAGCTGAGATTGTTGATGTTTTTCCCAGCAATCTTAATTCTGGTTTGTGATTCATCCAGGCCGGCATTTCGCATGATGTACTCTGCATATAAATTAAATAAGTAGGGTGACAATATACATCCTTGTCGTACTCCTTTTCCTGTGCTAAACCAATTAGTTGTTCTATATCCAGTACTAACTGTCACTTCTTGATACTTATACAGATTTCTCAAGAGACATGTGAGGTGGTTTGGTACTCCCATCTCTTTAAGGACTTGCCATAGTTTGTTGTGATCCATACAGTCAAAGGCTTTAGCATAGTCAGTGAAGCAGAAGTAGATGTTTTTTCTGGTACTCCCTTGCTTTCTTCATAATCCAGCAAATGTTGGCAATTTGATCTCTAGTTCCTCTGCCTCTTTGAAACCCAGCTCGTACTTCTGGCAGTTCTTTATCCATGTACTGTTGAAGCCTAGCTTGTAAGATCTTGAGCATGACCTTGCTAGCGTGTGAAATCAGTGCAATTGTGCAATAGTTTGAACATTCCTTGGCATTGCCCTTCTTTGGGACTGGAATGTAAACTGACCTTTTCCAATCTTGTGGCCACTGTTGTGTTTTCCTAATTTGCTGGCATATGGAGTGCAGCACTTTAACAGCATCATCTTTTAAGAGTTTGAATAGCTCAGCTGGGATACCATCACCTCCGCTAGCTTTGTTGTTAGTAATGCTTTCTAAGGCCCATTTGACTTTGCACTCCAGGATGTCTGGCTCGAGGTCAGTGATTACACTGTTGTGGTTGTCAAGGACATTGAGGTCCTTCTCATATAGTTCTTCTGTGTATTGTTGCCATCTTTTCCTAATTTCTTCTGCTTCTGTTAGATCCCTACCATTTTTGTTCTTTATCATGGCCAGCCTTGCACGGAATGTTCCCTTGATTTCTCCAGTTTTCTTGAAGAAATCTCTAGTCATTCCCATTCTATTGTTTTCCTCTACTACTTTGCATTGTTCATTCAGGAAAGCCTCCTTATCTCGCCTTGCTGTTCTCTGGAAATCTGCATTCAGTTGGATAAATCTTTCCTTTTCATCTTTGCCTTTCACTTTCCTTCTTTCCTCTGCTATTTGTAAAGCCTCATCAGACAGCCACTTTACTCTCTTGCATTTCTTTTTGTTTGGGATGGTGCTGATTGCTGCCTCCTGTACAATGTCACAAACCTCCATCCATAGTTCTTCAGGCACTCTATCAAAATCTAGTCCCTTAAACTTATTCTTCACCACCATTGTATATTCATAAGGGATGTAATCTAGGTCAAACCTGAATGGCCTAGTGCTTTTCCCAACTTCAGTTTAAGTCTGAATTTTGCAAATGAGTAGCTCATGATCTGAGCCACAGTCAGCTCCAGGTCCTGTTTTTACTGACTGTAGAGCTTCTCCACCTTTGACTGCAAATAATATAATCAGTCTGATTTCGGTGTTGCCCATCTGGTGATGTCCATGTGTAGAGTCACCTCTTAGGTTGTTGGAAGAGGGTGTTTGCTATGACCAGCATGTTCTCTTGACAAAAATCTGTTAGCCTTTGCCCAGCTTAATTTTGTTCTCCGAGGCCAAACTTGTCCGTTATTCTGGTTACCTTTTGACTTCCTACTTTAGCATTCCAGTCCCCTATGATGAGGGCATCTTTTTTGTGTGTGTTAGTTCTGGGAGGTGTTGTAGGTCTTCATAGAACTGGCCCACTTCAGCCTCTTCTGCATCAGTGGTTGGGGCATAGACTTGGATTGCTGTGATGTTGAATGGTTTGCCTTGGATTCGGACTGAGATCATTCTGTCATTTTTGAGACTGTATCCCATTACTGCCTTTCACACTCTCTTGTTGACTATAAAGGCCACACCATTTTTCCTACAGGATTCTTGGCCACAGTAGTAGATATAACGGTCTTCCAAGTTAAATTCGCCCATTCCCATCCACTTTAGTTCACTGATTCCCAAGATGTTGATGTTCATTCTTGCCATCTCATTTTTGGCCATGTCAAGCTTACCTTGATTCATAGATCTTACATTCCAGGTTCCTATGCAGTATTGCTCTTTGCAACATCAGACTTTCCTTTCACCATCAGACACATCCACAACTGAGTGTCCTTTCAGCTTTTGCCCAGCTGATTCACTCTTACTGGGATTACTTGTACTTGCTCTCTGCTCTTCCCCAGTAGCATATTGGACAGCTTCCGACCTGAGGGGCTCATCTTCTGGCGTCATATCTTTTAGCCTTTTGTTACTGTCCATGGGGTTTTCTTGGCAAAGATACTGGAGTGGGTTGCCATTTCCTTCTGGTTTCAACCGGCTGTCCAAGTTCAGAGTCTCCGGCCCCCAGGGAAGATGGGAGTTACCTCCCATCTCCAAGCAAGAAGACCACCATCAAGCCGGAGGAGAACTGGGGAGATGGGGGAGTGGAAGACAGGGAGGGATACAGCAGACAAGAAGACCAGGAAGTACTCACCAAAGAGGGCTGGAGTGACAGAGCTTTGAGAACTGGAGACACTCCAGAGCCCCAAAGAAACAAGATATAGAGAAGAGGAAGAGAGATTGAGCCCCACAGAGACGAAGATGCAACCTCAGTGTCCTGGAGACAAGAACCACCTGGGCAGAAAGGCGGAAACATATCCGGGAGAGCTGGGGAGGATGCACCGGCTTGACTGCATGCAGAGACCTGGAGGATCAAACGGGAGAAAGTGGGAGACGGGGGAAAATGGGGATGAAGGTCAGGAGTAACCTCCCACCTTCCTTTGTCATGACTGAGGCTCATCCTGCAACTAGAATACTCTGAGAATAATCGTCCTGGAACGACTGTCCTCTTAGCACAACAAAACCCAGGTACTGACACCAGTCTTTTTTTGGTTGGGAATTATTGAAAAATACCTATATGTCATTTATCAGAATTTTTAGTGCGAAAACATGTGAACATCAAACATTTGAACCATATAGAGCACTTGGTGACTTGGTCTCTTTTCAGTCTCTTTTTATGCCATTTTAGTCTCTTTTCTCTCTTTTTGGGGGGAAGTCTACCAGTCCTAGGTCTGTGCAAGAGACAATGTTAATTGCAGATTTCTGTAGTCGTCTCTGTCATCTTCTAACAAGATTTATCATCAGTGGTGTTCATACACAAAAGCTATTTTGACTACAGCAGTAGGATGTTAGCAGAATGCTCAAAGTAACATGGGAGTCTTAGAAACATAGAATCAGAGTTGGAAGGTACTTCCAGGGTCATCTAGTTCAACCCCCTGCACAATGCAGGACATTCACAAATATCTCCCCACCACCACCACCCCCAGTGACTCCTGCTGGATGCCCAGAAGAGGTCTTTTTTTTGGAGGGGGGGCAGGTTATTTTGGGTATTTTGTGTATACACATGTATGTGTGTCTGCACCTGGAAGTCACATTGCCCTCTGGTGACTGACCCCTACTGGAAGCCTGGAGGATATTCAGAGAGGGGGTTGAATAAAGCCTGCCTCTGTCCTCCTGACTAGATATTCCAAGGCAGTCTCCCATCCAAGTACTAACCACAGTTGACCTGCTTAGCTGTGATTTGACAAGATCAGGCTTGTCTGGGCTCTCCAGGTCAGGCCCCAGAAAAGGTCTAGATTATTTAAAGATGATATTTAGATCAGTTGATTTGAGAATTATGGAAATTTAAGTTTAATTTAAAGTCAAGTGAAATTGCCAAGATATGGAGTTGGGGGAATAGAATGTTTTGAGCCCTGTTACATTGGCTAGAGCCTACATAGTTCCTTCTAGTTGTTCAATGGGAGGATCTCATAGTGGCTAGGCAAAAATAAATCCTGCTTTGCATCACCTTCTAAGCTTTCCAGGGAGTCTAGCAGGGCACACAGAGTTTAGAGAGCCTAGGGTGTGTTCAGGTCATCCCACTCCCAGAACTTTAGGCTCCTTTTAAGATCATGGGTCCTGAAGTGCTGTTCCTCCTTTGCATTATCTGCAGTTGTTTTGAGCTGCAAATTGCCAGTTGCTTTTAGTTGCCTGACATGAGGCAAGAGTCCTTTCTGTTATTGTTTATTGTGCCATCTGTTTTATTGGTTTTATCGCTTTTATTGTCTTATGAATCTTGTGTTGTAAGCTGCCCTGAGCCCACTCGTGGGGTAGAGCAAGGTATAAAATAAATAAATAAATAAATGGACTTGTGTTATTTGAGTGCCACTCCCACTTGCTGTTATCTTCTATGTCATGAGGCTGGGTGCCTGGAAATGGACAACAGGGGGCCTTTCCCCCCAATCCCTGAAGGTTGTTCGGCACTCTGCCTCTCTCATCCCATCTCCCCTGAAGCTGCTCATTATTGGGTCTCTGGTGGGTGGACATCCAGAACTTGTCACTCAGTATTCATAGTAGAACTTTCCTTGTTTGGGTCAGATGTGTGTGTTTAACACTGATACGCTGCTTTTGGCAAACAGTAATAAGAATCTTGTCAGACATTTGCCTTTAAGGAGACATGTCTTTGAAAGTGGAATGATTCTGGACACAGCACTTCATATAAATCTACAGTGTTATATAAACCCTGTTAAGTGCATTAATTTTGCATCCTCATACAGCCTAGCATGTTTGTTGTTAGGATAAGGTATCGAGAAGATTTTAAAGATAATGCTTTTTGATATAGAACCCACATGGCTACCCCACTTGAATCTAGCTTTTTGAAATAGTTGATGGTAGCTGTTGGAAGGAAGTGTTTGGATGTTTATATGGGGCCTGTACACTGAGCCAGGATGTTTTCTTTAGTTTTGCCTCTGCAGTTGAATATGTGATGAGGCGCAAGCCACTTCTAATGAACAGCAGATTACCTTACTGGCTGTAAGAGCAGCTGAAGCAGCAACAATGTGAGAGAGATTCCAGTGCACCTGGTCCCCTATGTACATTAATTGCTCCTTTGCATAGTGGATGATGAGAACTGCTAATTTCAAATGTTAGCCGTATGACCAATGATATATGGAAACTTGTGGTAACAATTCTGATGAATTTCTGTGTGCTTGCCTTCATGTTTTCTCAAGAACAGAAGAGCAATGTTTGTAGCTTATCATATGAGTAATATTTTAACTCAGTGAGAGTACACCATGAGATATATGCAAATAATGCATCTACTTTGCATGTAAGGAAATCTTGTAACTTTACTGTGGAAGGTACTGAGCAGATACCCACTTTTCAAAATGCTTTTGGGTAGAGAATTTACAGGGAATGAGATAACATTTTAGGGCTAATTGATAAATTACAAATTAACTTCATTGAGCCCAAATGGTATGGGTCTAAGAGTTCTTCAAGAACTTGAGTGTGCATGTAGGCAACTTGCACTAAACTATTTTCTTGATTTTATATTTGAAATTTTCATGGTTATATTTCTCCCCATATTTTATGAGCCTACTGTTTTGTTTTTATACCTCCTATACAAAATGTATAGTGAGGAACCACTGTGATTCAAAACAGAGTCTTGCTTAACATTCTGTGGAAAAGCTAAGATCAGATTTTTGTAGAGACTCCTAACCCTGATGCTTCCCCAGTTAGACTTGTGTTCTGCTTTTTGTTCCTGCATGCCAGGTTTTCTGTCTCTGTGTCATGTTTGTGAGCTTTCTCATTTCTTGGAAATCCATGTCATTAAGGTAGGGGAGTCATGCTTTTCTTTTCTACAAAAAAGGTCTTATTTTGCAATACATAAAATCCTTTACAATTGAAATATCTTTGCCTACAGAACTTCTGAAAAGACATATAGTTGGTATTAGGAAGGCAGAGTTAATAACTTGGTTATCATAAATTTGGAAATATATAAGTGAAGGGTTTTGTAAGAATGAATCATCATATCCTGTGGCATTGGCGGTGGGGGGATGTTTTTTTGGGAGATGTTGGCAGGAAATAAATAAGGTGCCAAAATGTTCTTACTGGCACTCTCATTTGCTGCTTAAAGGAGTCACAGGGTCCATGTTCTTCATGTCCCCTTCAGATTTATTTGGTCTCTTACAGCACTACATAATCATTGGGTCTGGTGTTTGTTGTTAAATCCTGTTGTTGTTCCATCCCCACTACCATGACCGACCAAAAGTTCTGATCCATCAAAAATGTATTAAGGCACCATATATGTACCAACCTTGGCCTTTGCAAGTTTGGGGGATTAGAGGAAGGCAGGGAGTCATTTCAACACAAGAACAAATCATCTTGATGTGCAGGAGAGTATGTGAACAGTACTCTCTTAACAGATTGTTCTTGGCAAGAATAGAAGTGGCAGCATTATTTTTTCAACTGTAGCCTTCCATTCTTATTACCCACTTTTGCCTTTCTTGGAAACCTTGTGAGCACAGTCAGTTGAAAGGTTTGTGTGTGGTCCACCCTCCTCCACCATTGTAGAGGAAAAACCTTTTCACCCATTTGAGTGGCTGAAGGTGGAAAAGTAATTGGAGCGATTTCAGAAGTTTGGACAAAAGTTGTGGTTTTTTCTGACATCAGTAACGTGAACTCAACATTTCTTACATATATGCTACTGTGCTTCTACACTGCCTTTAAGATTGCAATTAAAAATAAATGAAAGGATTTAGTCACACAAGCTGTAAGGCACTTTTAAGAACAAATGTAAAATGTAAAAAGCAGAGTTGAAATAGGAACAGTGCAGAAAACATCCACTGAAAGTGTAGCTCTTGAAGATCAGAACTTGCTTGTGCAGTCAAAAGGTGATAGTTTTTCTTAAATTACCTGTGATTTTACCCAAATCTGAATGGTATGATGTGACTGCTGTAAATATTTTCTAGAAAAATTTGGAAGTGTACTTTCAACCGGGGAGAGCCATAAAGAATAATTTTCCCATTGTGTATAAAAGTTCAAAGGGTTTTAATAAAGGACTTTAACAATGTATGTGCAGGTGGGTATGTTATTTGATCTCAGTCATTTGCCTCTAAAAAAGATCTGATAAAGTTCATTGCATGCAAATGTATTTTATATAATGTTTTGCTTTCTTCACAGGAAGTAAAGATGTACAGATTTTGTGGTAATTGCTTAACTGACAACTGTGCATAGGTAAGATCATTCTGCCTTGTGCAGTCAGTAATTCCTAGCATACTATTTATAGGTTGCTGCTGCAATCAGATTTCTGTACCTTTAAAGTAATTTCTGTAGAGATGGTAGGTGCATGACTGCAGTGAGTCCTGAGCACTGGGTCTGGATATATATCAGCTAAGCGTTCAAGCTTTTGCACCAATCACATAGCTTTAGCCCAAGAAACAAACTGCAAAGGGACTAGTGAGGCAATTTATTAACAGGTGCTCAGAAGAGACTCCTTAAGCACAGTAAAAAATGCAAATCAAGTTTGCTCATTGATCAACTATGAGATTCTGTTCCATAGTCTCCATCTGCCTAATTTCTAGTGAATGTCCCCTCTGTAATGAATGACAGTCAGAAAGGTGGCACTGATACCTAACTGCTCAGTTATTCTCTTCAGTTTCAGTATTAGCACTCATTTACTAAGTTCTTGCTCTGTACCTTCCCTTTATTCTTTTTAAACCTGTATTATCTCTTTTAAGGATTTGTAACTACATTTCCACTGGGAGAGGAACATATAAACTCTGTTTAGATGATGGTGGTTGCAGCCACACTAGCGAGATAATCTGGATGGGAATCGACACAAATTTGCGCTGGCACAATTTGCGCCACATTTGCATGATCACACAGGTCCGTGGACCTACGAGGGCAAACCACCGCTGCATGATCGCACACAACTGCGGGCGAGTTGTCCCCCCCCCCCGGCCATTTTCGATTCGCTTATTTGCTTAAACAAGGGATTGATGAATTGCCTCTCCACCCTGGGGGTCGTCTGATGATGCGAATACTGGGGGGGGGGGGGAGAAGCCTGATCCCCGATGCCACACATTTGCACTGGCACGATCAAACAGGAAAAGTCTGCCTCCGGGCTGTCACAAACCATTTGATACTGTCTTTTCACGGGCGCGATCATACGCACCCATTTGCGACGCGAGAAGGACGATTCCCCACCAGCTCAAATAGGCGCGATCACAGCAGCACATCTAGGAAGCATCCCACAACTGTCATCAAACTGTCACAAGCCGCTTTGAGCCAGCGGGGAGTCGGCGTAAAAAGCTACCAGTGAGAAGGCAGTATCAAATGGTTTGCGACGGCCCAGAGCCGGACTTTCCCTGTGTGATTGCGCCAGCACAAACGTGTGGCATCAGGGATCAGGCCTCTAAATTTTCCGCTAGGTAGTCTTACATGAGTAAATGGGCTCATTTTTCTATTTGGGCCAAGACATGTAATTGTCATCAGACACATTTGTTAAGCATTGCTTTGTGAATGTTAATGCATGAAGGGATTCAGCAGTTGGTAGAGCTGTTCTGCACTCCTTATTCCACTGAATCTCACCCTGCCTCCAAGGCAAGGAGCTCTATAGTCTCCCAATGTGGGTCTGCCCAGAAGACCGAAGATAAAGACTGTTGCACTTATCCGTAACTGTTGTTCATGGAGGTGTTTTCCTCAGGTTTTTAGGATATAAATCATGTTGTGTAAAATTACGCACAGCTTTGTGTTAGTTTTTCCTGTTTTTTTTTTTTTTTTAAAACAAAGCCACTTTAAGTGTTGTGATTAACAGTGAAAAACGTGCAGGGAAGAAAGAACTGTTTTGTTCTTTCTTCATATTGTTTTCTTGCTGAAAATCACTGTCCTACAGCTGCTTCATCCATTTTGAGGAGGGGAAATGAGTACTGACATATTTGCCTAGTGGAGGTGACCATTTTCAGTGGGGGGAAAATGGTCACTCTCTTCCTCCTGTTTTAAATCTCAGTCCTTACAGCTGGTTTTTACTTAAACAAATCATCCAGAAAAATAATTTCATAAAGAGTAGTTCCTACCCTCAATTGAACTCTTGGTATTAGAATGAAAGAACCTAGAAATTTTTACATCCATCAGATTTTATATTCTTTAATCATGGCTGAGGAAGCAAATCATTTCATCTTCCTGAAATTGCTTGCACTAGGGAAGTACATGCAAGAAAGCATGTTGTTTCCTTAGAGTGCCTTTGAGGCCTCTTCTGACATTACCTTAGGGTGGTGGATACTGCGGCCTCTGCAGCAACTCCCATTCCAGTAAGATACATCACAAGCTATATGCAAGGAAAGCTTGCCATGCAACTCTTTTTTTTCTTCCCCTGTGGCAGCATCATCCCAGTTCTTGGGAAGAAATAGGCTGATGTGGGCTGACTGTATTCCTGATTAGTGTAATTTGGCAGTTTTGCTGCTGGAGTGGTTTGGATAGATTCTTCTTTACACTGGCCACGTCACCACTAAGGTAGTGTTAGAGGGTGGCTTTTGAATCTTAGCATGGTAGGAGACGCTCCCAAAATGCTAAATAACACCTAGTTAACTAAACTGATGCAAAATCTTTATATATGTGTGCGCACGCATGCACACACACACACACACACACGTCCAGTATTGTTTATCCATAATATAATATGTCTCTTTGGCTGTGATCACACACTAAAAAATCCACTTTCAATCCACTTTCAGTGTACCTTTCAACTGGATTTTACTGTCTGAACTGGCATAATCCAATTCAAACGTGCATTGAAAGTCGATTATTTAGTGTGTGTGATCACAGCCTTTGTGTAGTGAATTTTAGAGTGTTCAAAGTACTCCATGCACATTATCTTCTATTTATTATTAACACTCTATGGGCGAGGAGGAGAGAAGCTGAAGCTGGGGAAAAATGCTTAAGGCCAACCACTGAGTTGATGGGAAGATTATATTCAAACTGGGGTCATCCCGAGTCCAGTTTAGTCTTTTCCAGTGCTGTACTAAGCAGAGTTATACCTTTCTAAGTTCACTGAAATGAAAGAGTTCAGAAGGATGCTTAGGATGGCACTGTTGCTATTCTCATAAGCAGTTGGGTTATTTTTTTTTAAAAAAAAGATATAATATTTGATGTTTCTGTAATAAGCAGTGAATTGGTTTTAGTTGATGTGATGCAGATGACCTTTGAAAATGTATCATTGAGGCACTGGGTTTTCTTCAGAAAGGATTTTACTTATGAATGCTAACAAGTAAGAATGTTTGAACACCTGTTATTTGGGCTCACTTCCCATTTGCCAGTGGTGATCAGGGAGCCAATTAATTGGCAGGCTATTTGAAATCTGTTCATATGTACTCACAGGAACAAGCTACTTGCAGCCATCAGAAGCTGACATCCAGCTAATGTGGGATCAGCTAGGAGTTGGCTTTTGATCTCCTCCTGGTGCAATTATGCTCTGTCCCCGCAAAGTTTTTTAGGGGATGGAAATAAGGAGGCATCTCCCAGATGATTAGATGGAAGTTGGGTTCTTCTGATCTCCTTTCCTAGAAACTTTGCTGCCATCCTCACTTGCTAAGATGCAGTAAATTTAAGGGAGGTGATCAGAAGTCCAACTGATTTTTCTGTTCTCCCCATCCCAGATTGTCATCTTGGACTGCAGACAAAATGAGAAAAATGAACTCTTTCTTCTCTCCTTTTGCAGTGCAAAGATTAAAGCACTGCCTCTGCCTGTGTGTAGCTCAAGAGCAGGGAAGAGAAACAAGACTTTTCTGTCCTGTCTTTTTGCAATTCTGTCACTAAGCATGCTTCCATTCCTACCCAGCTTGGCAGGGGGACAGAGAAGAACTCCCTTTTGCAATTTCACTGTGTAGCTATTTTACTGAGGAAGTGGGATAAGAATCCAACTCCTAGTTGATTCCCCAGTCAGCTGTGAGTCAACTTCTGACCTTCAATAGGCAGCTGTAAACTTCTTCAGCAGCTGTTCAAGATGCTTGATACAATCCAAACATATCCCTGATCTAACCTTGGTCTAACCTTGAGTGTCAAACAAGGTCATCTGCTGAAGAGGTTTTCTGAGAAATTTGTGGCCCTACTAACAGGGTTCTTGGGGGTTAGACAGTCACCACTTGTGCTCTTGATCCATGTCCATCCTGACTTTTTCTAAAATCATGCTAGGAAAAGGTATTGGAGCTGCTGGTGAACATCATTAATTCCTCGCTGACTGTGGGGGCTCCTCTAGACTTTTGAAGAATTTAGTCATTTGACTTTTGCTTAATGTTGTTACTTGACCTTTGGTTAAAAGACCTTCATTGGCTAGGGATGAGGTGGTCAATTATAGGCCATTTTCCTTTTCTGGAAAAGGGATAGACTGTGTGGTGGCAAAGCAGCTCCAGGAGTTCCTGGATGACACATCCCGGATAACATGCATTTCATTTCAGCGTCAGGCCTGGGTTTGGAACTGAGATGGCTTAAGTTGTACTAGTGAATGATGTGCATTTGATTTGGACAGGGGACAGTCATTCCTATGCACACTGTTAGATCTTTTGATACATTTAGCTACTCCATTCTTATCCGCTGGTTGGACTATGGAGTTGGTGTTAAGAGAGTAGCCCTTCAGTGGTTTTGATCTTTTCTGTCTGAGTTAACACTGCAGGAGCAGCAGAATCAACAGGGTTGGATTTGTCCTATGGATTGTCAAGAACTTTGGGATGCATGTCATCAATATGCAGATGAAAGCCAGCTATATTTCATTGTCTAAATCTCCAGATGCATTCCCCTTGTGCTTTGAGGCTGTGGTCAGGCAGCAAAGGCAAAAAAAGCTGTGAATGCAGACAACATATGGGTAATACTGGTCAGAAAGGCTGCTATTTTAGAGGGATTAATTTGTAATGTTTTAATTACATTTAAGCCTCCTCAAGCCAAGATAAAAGTCCTGGTTAAAACAGTTAAATAAATTAATAAAGAAATATTAGTATCATATGTTGAGGTAACATCCTCCTTAGTTTGTCAGGCTAGAAAGAAAGAGGTGTTTGAGTGTGTTCAGATGGCGTGCTTGCGGCGGTTTAAATGGCCCCCGCTCCATTGTGGTTTTTTTCACTCCTGACAATCGCAGTCACACGGGAGTGTGTGTCTAGGTCTTCCCCAGTTTGCGCATGCGCATAGTTGCTTATCCGTAGAATTGAAATTTTTTAATCCTTGCGCATGCGCAGAACCACTAGGGCGAATCACGGTTTTCATTTGACTGTTCTGCAGAACACTATGATCTCACTGCTGTGACAGAAGATTTCCCTTTAAACTTTTCACCTGAAACTGGGCTCTTTGGGATCCCAAACTCAAAACTAGTAATGTTGGTTTTAAAAACGCGGGAGTGGAGCTCCGCGTATGCACATACCGCTGATGCACAAAAAAAAAATGGTGGGCGAAAAGCGGAAGCCTTGGGTTTCCGAGCAGGGAGGCAGTTTAAACACTCGGAAGTGGCTTGACAGCAGTGGAGCGATCACACAGGAGAAAACTGCGGCTTTAACCGGGAGAGCTGAGAAAACACCACTTGGGACCTGGTAACAAAATATTCCAGTTTAAAGGGGGGGTTGAGCCAGAAACCAGCGGCTGGGGACGGGAGGCAGCTGTTGCTGTCTGAACACGTTCATAAAATCCGTTATTGAAGAGTGATGAAACAGGATCAAATGGCACGTCTGAATGTACCCTGTGTGTGTTTAGAATACTACAATGCAAAGTTTAGACTTGACAAAAACAATTTGCACCAGTTTTCATTTGTTATGAAAAGACAAAACCTGCTTTCTCCTAATATACCTGTGTGTTTAATAAATAATCCATATTGGAAGCAACTGAGTATGAGGTAAGGAATTCTCATATCACTGAAAACTTCATTCCACCGTGTGTGTGGTCTCTGTGCTGGGAGAAAGCTCTGTTTCAGAGAAGGGTAGAATTTCATCCAGCTAGTCATTAAAATCAATTTTCTTTCTGACTTGATTCAGTTTTTTTCTGCTAAGGCAATAAAAGATTTCTGCTATTCCCTAAACTGTCTTGCAGTCTGGGGAGAGTGCCAGTGTAGGGGAAATGAGGAGCCATGTTTATAGCTAATGATATCAGCTAGAAAAACCAGAGAGTCTGTCAAAGTGGTAAACTGTTGCCAGAGTAGGTAATTCTTGTAAACTTCCTGTAATGAAAGTTGCAAGAAGCAGGGGTGGAGAGGAAGGGGGAAAGGAAGTAACTTCCAATTTTAAAAGTGTCATTTTTCTGTAATTTGAGAAAATGACTAGCTTCTGAGAGCAGGCAGGAAGCCAAAATAGAGTCCAGGTATTGATATAACTGTTTGGAATTGGCCAGTGTTGGTTATTCGTATGATTGTAGCAGATCAAACAAAGTCTGTATCATCATGTAAACTGCAGGGGGCTGTTTTCATGGCTTTCATATGGCGAGTTGCCATCAAATGGTATCTCTGTGTGAGTGCTTCAGAATGCTCTGCCTGTGACAACATCCCTGTACCATTCCAAGATGTGTCTGCCTTTGCCCTGTATTTTTAGATGCAGACATTTGTATATTAACATAAAATTTCAACAAGACAGATGTTGGTAAGTTGTAATTAAGAAATTCTCGTTCACTGGATTTATGGAGCATGTGCGGTTTTGATTGCTAATGAATAAATAATACTTGCATTGTTGTTAAAATGGGTATCTGTACTACATTTTATAATAATTAGCAGTGTTGGAAGACAAGCTGTTTTTTGACAGATATCAGATAAATTTTCCTGACTTTAGATTGTAGGTTTAAAATGAGCTTGATGTATGCAACCGTAAAATGAGGCCCTAAAAATGCATCAAGTAGTTTTCAACAAATTTATAACATGTTATGCTTTCAATAACCTCATTTTTCACAGCCCTGCAAATTCTAATAAGCAATAAAGAGCATATTAGATCATCTGGTGATGTTTCCTTTTGAAAACAATTCCATTAACATTGGGAGGGGTGGAATGATTTACAGTAGTTGGCAAATGTGATACTGCTTTTCATTGTTTATCTTTAAAAAATAACCCCCCCAAAATAATAGATTCCATTATATAGATTTACTCTGAATTGCCAGTGCCTCCTCTCATAAAGCTTGTTTGTTTTTGTTTTGTTAAGCTTGGTCATTGTCATCGTTTAATCTTATGAAATATAGTCCTAACAAAAGCACTTTTGCTTAGGGTAATAATATTTTCCCATTTTTGTAGACCAACAGAGGGTAGGTTTTTCTACGTCCAGCTTTTGAATTATTCTCCAAGTCCCAGAACCTGTTTAACCTGCTGGGCTTTTTAGAACGTTGTTTTCTGACAGCTAAATAAAACACTTACATTGCAAGGTGGATAGTTATCATACCAAAATCAATGAGTGATGGCAACGTATTTAAGTTTTCCTCCAATGATACCCAAAGTTTTTAATTTACATTGTTAGATGTATAGATAAAGGCTGCATCTCTATCTTTGCAAGGCTATTTTTGTTGCCCTGATGTTCTCTATGGAGAGTCGCTTCAGAGTCTTAACATGAGGGTCAATTTAATCAGATTTGCAGCAGAAGACTGGGGCATTTCATTTGAAAGATCAGCAGGAAAGCTTCATTATCATAGATTTTTATTCTGAGAACATACTCTAGAATTGGAGTTTTCTTACAAATTAAGCTGTGCATTATCTGTAACAATGACATTAATGTGCCCCTCACTGATGTCCAAACTCTTGTATAGTTTTGTATTATTTTTTGCAGAGAGCTGACCAGTCTTCTGTGTCTTTAATCTTATTTCCATTATTCTACCGCTCTGAACCAGCTCCCATTTACAGTCTGTCTTGGAATTGCTATTGTGCCTGGAGCATTCCTTTGATCCTCACACTTAGAAATTAGTATACCTTTCAGTGATCTTTTTCTAAGCTGCCCTGTCTGCTCTGTGATGCTAAAATGACTGATTAAAAGTAGTTAATCGGGGCCAGACTATTTCCCTTGTACTCCAACATCATGTTTGTGCTGTACAATCCCAGGTGTTTGCTAGATGGGGTATTTCGCCTTGACCAGTGACATTGTTCATGTCAGAATTTAGGTTCCAAATTTCCAAATCCAAATAAAACTTTATTTTGATACAAGATCAGCTTTGAGAATCAGCAGATAATAAAAGGGAAAACACATGCAATGCGACAAGCACAAAACAGTGAACATGAATTAAGAGGGGGGACAAAGAAAGACATACCCTCCTCAAACAGATAAGCAAAATTACTGGGACTCAGTCAGCCTTTTGTGTATCCCACATGCCCACAGGCAGAATTTGGCAACTTTGTAAGTTATCTCCTGGGAGCAGTCAGCAAGGAGGAGAGAGATATAAAGTTGTTCAGATCTTTCTGGTACAGTTAGAATTGGAGCAGTACACTGATGTTGGATGTCATTGTAGCATGGGCACTGCAGCAGAACATGATCAATAGACTGCTTTCACTATATGAAATGGGCAAAGCCATTGAAGGAGCAGGACCCGAAGGTATCTGCCTTCCAGAAGGGCTGAAGGTAGCACATTAAAGCATGCCAGGAGATAAAAATTCTTCGATATTTGGGGATCTCAAGAGATCTAAGATAATCTGGTGGCTGAAAACATTTAGCATGTTGCAGAATAACTGGATATTTCTGTATCTGATATTTCTGTACCTGTTTGATTGTAGGGCATGATCCCAGAACTGCCATTTAGTTGTTTCTTTTGCTTTTTGATACCCAGGATGCAGTAAAACTGGGGTGGGGGGAACTGTGCTCCTGGAGTTTCCCCTCAACTGTTCTTAGCCGGGTTGACCAGTGTCTGTCAGCAAAGATCAAGAGTACTAGACCCACTGGATTGAAGATGAGTTTTAGCTAGGTGGTGGATGCAAATAGCCACATATGTTCCTCCAAGGAGATCACCCCAACCTCTAGTTGGAGAAGGGCATACAAAATACATTGCAGGACTCCAAAGATTATTTGTAGGAACTTAGATTGTACTGCTTCCAGTAGGTGCCTTTCTTTATAAATACAAAAGCTGGGTAATAGTCTTTCCTTAGTAAACCTTGATTGCTGCAGGGATAAAGGAGGCCCCTTTTGTGAAGTAGAATCTTAAGATGGCGGAGGTTGCTCTATGGGCAGTCTCTGTAGCATGCAGTGCCTGAGCTCTCCAGTGTCCAGATGACTGGAAGACTATGCCAAGTTACTTAAAAAACTTTGTTTATTCAGTGTTGTGGCCCTCTATTTGTCGTCAAGGACTGTTTTACCGGAACATCAGGAAAATACTCAGTGGAGTCCAGAAGCTGCAGCTCTGTCCTAGCTGTGGCAACAGCTCCTGCAGACCACGGCTGGCTGGTGATTTGGGGGGAGGGTACTGACTACAAGGGTCAGGGTGGAAGCTTGGACTATAGTGGGTTTGGTTGATTGCGTGTGTGTGTGTGTGTGTGTGTGTGTGTGCACTATAAATCTGCGGTGCAGCTGATTAGGTCCTCCCACAGGTGGAGAGGGAAACCAGAGTAAGCTGTGAGATGTGCCTAGGTGGCCAGGGAATCCCTGTAAGATGGGGAGGTGGGAGGTATGGTGATAAACAGAGAGGTTTAGAAGGAGATTGAGATATGGACATGCTTGGTCCTCTTCTAATCTCTTTCCCCTTCCAAGGAATGATGATATGCAGACCCAGACTTCTTTGCCCTCCTCTTCAAGCTTGACGTTGAGCAATGGCAGATCTATTATGAATAAGACTGCCTCCTGTGAAGAATTTATTAGGAAAGGCAATTTTGATCTGGCATGCTTGACTGAGAACTGGATGGACGAGGATAAAGTGGTGGCTCTCACTCAGCTGACTCCCCCAGGGTACTCAATCCTTTCATCAGCCATGAACAGGAAAATGGGAGGGTGGGGTGGCAATTCTCATCCCTCATCAGCTGACTCCCTGCTGAGGCAGGATGAGGTGGTGGCAAAGTGGGCTTTGCATTTCCCTGAACTGATAGTTTTGAGAGACTTCAATGTCCACACCGATGCTGCCTTGTTTGGTGCTTTCTTAGACATTATGACTGCTGTGGCATCATTAGGACTCTCCCAGGATGTATTGGCCCCCATGCACAGAGCAGGCCACATACTGGATCTGATTCTTTTTGTGAAAGAATTGATCTGGATTCAGTGGTTTTTTTGCGAAGCGGCGCCATGGACTGATTGTTGCCTTGTGAAGGCCGGTTTGAGATTTGCCTCCTCTCTTTACAAGGGCAGCAAGCTTAGGTTCCTGGGTTCCTCAGGGCATGCAAGGCTGCTCTTTTTTTGGCAGCCTTTGGGTGATTGCGATCCACCAGGCAACTGGTATATTTCAGCTGTGTCTTCACCACCCCCTTATCTTACCCTGCTTGATAGTGGATAGGTGTTAATGGGGATAGATTTTAACCGTTTTATGTTTATGTTTTAAAGATTATTTATTGTATCTTTGTATTATTTTTACTGGTGTATTTTATATGCTATTAGCCACCCCAAGTCCCTTTCAAGGGAGAAGGAGTGGGATATAAATTTGATAAATAAATAAAATGTATGGTTTTGATGTTTTTTGGCAAAAATGAGGACTTCTGTTTTTGGTAGTTTGTCTCAAGCTGCTCCTTTTTATAGTATGCAGTGAAGGCTCAAAGTGTCCTCCTAAGGCCCACTTGTGAATGGGATAACAGTATTATCTTCATATAGTAAGGCAGGGATCATTTTAATGGCAAGCTTCAGAGAATGGAAGCTTGGAATTCTTAGATGTTGCACCAAGGAGTTGGTGTAGAAGTTAAAAAGTAGAGGGGCCAGGAGACAGTTTAACTCCTGTGTCAAGTGGGATCTTATTGGAGAGCTCAGGTTTAATACTGAGGTTCTGCAAGTCCTAAAGTTTGATTTCAAAATATATATTTTTTATTTCAAAATATTTTGAGGGTTCAGAAATGCATCAGTATTTTCTTACAAGTCATGCTTAGCTGAAGAATTGTTGACATACTGGCATTCCTCTGAATATGGCAGTTCTCTGTAACAGGATTTTTGGGAGTCTCCTTGTTCCACATAGTCTCCCCTGAGTTCTTACACCATGGCTGTGGTCACATGGGCAGTTTGTTGCAACATACCAGTGCTACCTCTGCAGTTTTTTTTAATTAATAGTTTATTGATTTTTATATTCCACAATAATATGTAATTATTATTTATTCCAAACATTATTTATTAACAGAAAGGTATTCCACGATAAACCCTCCACACCTATACTACCCACTTGCTAACTGAGAATCTTCTATTTTGAATCATATTTTCTTATACTACCCGCTAAATATGTTTCCATTTGGTTTCCAAAAATCTTCCCCCTTGTGCGCTTTAAAGTTCTTATTCTATTTACTACTACTATAACCTAAATTCTAGTTAGCTTAGTTCTTCAACAAAATTTGCATTGCCTCTATACAAAAAGAAAATAACCCAAATGGAGATGCCTCTCCTTCCTGGGGCTGAGAAATGCAGTGGGAAGACATCCGTCCCTCCTCCTGTGAGAGGTCTTCGGTGGTGCCCTCCCTCTCCCTCCTTATAACATCCCCAATTAGAATTGAAATACTTTGTTTACCTTCTCACCTGTTTGTTTTTTAAAATCTCTCTCAATCTTGTTTCATTATAACAACAGGCCATATTTAATATAGCTAAGCCATAAATCACAGTTATCATTCTTTCTTCTGTGTTGCTAAATAAAATAAAATACAAACAGTTTTAACTTTGAATTGCTCCTAACATTATTTCTCAAAGTCTCATGTCTCTATAAGTCCTCCAATAGTCAGTCACTCAATAAACTGGAATGGCAGGCTAGTTTGTTGTTGCTGCTTTATACATTCTGCTTGAAGCTTTTCTCCTGAGGCTGTGTCGAAAGCCACATAGGTTTTCCCATGTAAATGAACTAAGATATGGCCTAAAGGCAACCAGTGAAATTTGATACCATTTGCAGACAGTCTCACTGCAATCTGTTTTTTCTAGCACCAAGAATTTCAGCAGGCAAGTAGAGAGAGAGACAATTGAGTCAATTGAGTAGAGAGAGACAATTGTGTCTTCTAATTTTAGTCCTTGTTCCCCTTAGTTCTTGTACCCCATTCGCCATCTGAAATAAACGTTTATTATGCTGAATATCAGCGAACTCAATAAGAATATCAGGATTTGCATCTGAAGGAGCTTTTTTTGAGATGGGTAACCGAAAAGCAACAGCTACTACATTCTTAGTTGGCTCTGCAATATCCAGCAGAGATGAAAGCCAGTGATTTAAAGCGGTAAGCAAATCTTCACTTGCAGAGTAGTTCCTTGAAACACCTCTGATTTTTGTATCTTGTTCTCTCGATTTTATATCCTGCAGAATTATTTTATTCTTTGCCCATGTTTCAAAATCTTTGACTAGTTTTAATTCCTTTGTAACTGATACTGAAGACTGCAACGCCAATTCAGCTTTCCGCTCTACATCTTTAATTGCCTTCATTAACTCTTCTATTTTCTTATTCATTGGTTCAGCTGTTTTCTTTAATTGTCCTAGTTCTGTTTTTAAAAGTCCAATTTCACCTTTTATTGAGTCCATGTCTTGACTGAAGTCGCTTCTCATTTCTGTGAGAATTTGCAGGATCTTTGTTTGAGGGTTTGAATCAGTTTCAGCTTCTCCGGAAGCCATGTCGTCTGAAAAGAGCAGACTGGTCTCTTCTTAATCTGAATCAAATTCTGGCTTTCGTGGTGGTCTATACGGAGGGTTTTAGTACCTTTCTTTCCCCTCACTCTTCCCATCATGGACTTTGTGCCATACATTCAAGTTTCTACCGTAATTTCGGAGCAAATCTTGTTTATTGAATGGGAGTAACAGCAGAAAGATCTACCTGTGCAGATTTAAAGGGTGTGATCATACAACAGCATCTGCCTCCCGTGTAGGGCTGCCAAGTCCCCCGCTTGGGCGGGGGTAACACCGATTTTTAGAGCTTACCTCCCGCTTTTCCAAAGATGGCCACCGGGGGGACAAAATGGCTGCCTTAAAAGGGAAATGTCTGCAGAGAGCCTGCCCTGCATTAAAAAGCCTCGCCAGACATTTCCCCTTTAAGAAGTCAGCAAGAGAGCTTCTTCCACAGCAAGAGAGCCCCGCCCAGAGATTAAGGAGGGACTGAAGGAGCTGCTTTTGCATGTGGCTGGCAAGGTGAGTTTCTCTTCCAGCTCTTTTCATTCTCTCTCCCTTTCTTTTTTCTGTCTGTCTGTCTGTCTGTCTCTCTCTCTGTCCCCATCCAGCAGAGGTCTATCAGTGGCTATTATAGCCACAAGGTCTAAATGGAAGTAAGTGCCTCTGCCAGTTTTTTCCCCTTCTCTCTCTCTCCCTCTTTCTTTCTTTTTTCTGTCTGTCTGTCTCTCTCTCTCTCTCTGTCCCCATCCAGCAGAGGTCTATCAGTGGCTATTATAGCCACAAGGTCTAAATGGAAGTAAGTGCCTCTGCCAGTTTTTTTCCCTTCTCTCTCTCCCTCTTTCTTTTTTCTGTCGTTCTGTCTGTCTGTCTGTCTCTCTCTGTCCCCATCCAGCAGAGGTCTATCAGTGGCTATTATTAGCCACAAGGTCTAAATGGAACCCTTTGTCTGGGGCAGTGAGGCTCTGAATTCTTGGTGCTTGGGGGCAACAGTGGGAGGGCTTCTGGAGTTCTGGCCCCGCTGCTGGACCTCCTGAGGGCACCTGGTATTTTTGGCCACTGTTGTGACACAGAGTGTTGTACTGGATGGGCTGTACTGGATGGGCCGATCCACTGTGGCTTCTCTCCTGTTCTTATGATATGAAAATCATATTCAGCACTTGTGTAGCACTTAGTGCTTCATATTCTGCTGAGATGAGGAAGGATTCAGTAGGGCCGTTGCTCAGTGATAGAGCATCTGCTTGACATGCAGGAGGTATCAGCCTCTTCAGCTAAAAAAGGATCAGGTAATAGGTGACATTAAAGATCTCAGCCTGAGACCCTGGAGAGCCACTACCAGTCTGAGTAGTCAATACTGACCTTGATGGACCAATGGCCTGATTCAGTATTAGGAAACTTCATGAGTTCATGTGTCAGCATGTGGAAGCAACATCACAGGATGTGACATCACAAAATGATGTCACTTCCTTTCTCCTGGCTCCACCCCCAAAGTCTCCTGGCTCCACCCCCAAAGACCCCAGATATTTCCCAAGTTGGACTTGGCAGCCCTACTCCCGTGGGTCAGTTGTGGGCAGCGCATCCTGCTCCGCTTTAGAACCGGAGTAATCAGACACTGGGGAAAGTCCAATAGTAAGGGATGGGAGCGCTTCCACTCCATTTTTTCTCGACGTTTGAACTCTCCTGCAGTGAAAGGAACCCAGAAGGGATGTCTGAACTTGCAGATCCATTCCTGCCACTGTTTTTTTTAGTTGCTGCCTATATGCACATGAGCATATATGCATATCGATCTGCCTGCTTTTAAATAAAATCCACCCTTGCAGCTCATCCCGTGGTTGAAGCACAACACTAATGTGGCTGCTCCCCCATCGGATGGCTGTGTGAGTAACCCGTCACAGAGTGTGCGGTCTGGATGAAATGCTCTGCTACACTTTAAGCCAGTGCAATTTGAGGCACTGCCTTCTTGTGCCAAGCTGCCAGTGTGACGGCAGCCCATTTGAAGCTTTTTGCATGAGGCCTTCTACATTCATGAAATTGAAACATCTTGTACAAGAGCGAAAGCATTTGTGCTCTTCTAGTATCATGCCATTTCCTGCTCATACATCTTTATTCTCCATTTTTCTCTCTTAAATTTTATTGCCATACTCTTTAAGGCATCATTTGTGCATAAGATCGGTCCATGCAGATGATGCAGATCAGCCTCAAGCAAAAGATGCTCATGCAAAAAAATACCTGAGGGTTTTATTTCAAGCAACCAACTGAAACCATTTACAGGATGACACTATAAACAGTCTAAGCTAAGAAAACAAAACCAGCTTTGTTGAGGATTACTGTGATTGTCTTGGAGGTTAACATGAGATGTTTGTCTCCCACATCCTTGCTTTACAAATGTAACATCTCTCCCAGAGTCCATTTTCAGTGTGGTAATTTAGGAGCTCCATATATATTCCAAGCTGTGCATCAGAATAATGTTACATTTGGCTGCTAAGCTGATTATTTTAAAACATACATACAGAGGAATAATTCTCAGGGTGTAAGGTGTTGTAGTAAATTACAATTATGGATGTCCTTTATTTCACGACTGATACCTCACAAAATTCTTGTTAGTTGTTTTCAGATTTTCAGGTTTCAAGGAATCCTTGCCACATTAACATGCCTTCTGAAGAACCCTTTTGTGGTACAGAAAATTCTGGGTAATGGTCTGTATGTTGCAAAGAAATTTAAGTAGTGTAGTGTAATTTTCAAAGACATTTGTTTGCTATTAGTGTTGTTCCCGTTAAGCTGCTGAAAAAGTTCCAACAGAAAAAGGGGAAAAAATGCCAGGTGATAGATGATTGATTTTTTATTTTACAAAGTCCCTATGCATTTTGCCATGCAGGCTTCATCAGGGGGAATTAGAGCATTCACTTAGTGCTGGAACTGTCCACAGCAATTAAGTTCTTTCATCTGGCATTTTTCTCCTTTTTGTTCCGTTGGCACATTGCTGGGTACAGCCCATTTTTTCTTCATCCTTGAAAAAGTACCAAGTCAGGGGTTGCCAGCAGACAACTAGAAACCATTTTGTTACAAGCCCTTTTTGTTACAAGCAAAAAAAACCATTTTGTTACAAGCAAAAAATGTTGTGGCTTGATTGAATGCCGTGTTGAACAGCTGTGTGTGTGTTCAGTAGCCACTTTTATGGGCTTTCTCAACTAAGTTGCTTCATGTGCTAGAGGCGCATGTGCATGTGAAGGCAGATAATTAGAGCAGCTTTATGATGTAGGATAAGAGTCTCATGGTTGCCTAGGAAATTATAGCTCTGATCCATAACAGTAATGCCAACACTGATAAGTACAAGAATTGAAAATATTCTCTATTGGACTAGTTCAGCTGCCTTTAAGATTTTTTTAAAAAGTCATGTGGGAATGAATGAGGAGGATGGGGACAACTACAGTTTCCAGCACGTGGTGTGAGGATTTTCATGAGTGTATTTATCCATACCTGGATAGAGTATGCCTTTGACATTGCCATAAGCAGAGTAAAGCAACCGTAAGGGACAGGGAGACACTTTTCAACTGTTGAGTCACTGTGAGAATACAGTTTTGCTTTGTTTTACTTAAGCAATATATTAAACTTTTAACTGGCCACCAAATGGAAACCTGTGGGAAAGTTGTATTAGATTTCACATGCACAACTGATTTTTTTAAAAAGCGCAATTAAACTTCATTTGACCTATTCAGATACTAGTGAGTAGTTTGTCAAATGCAGTTACGATAAGCACACTGGAATGAGCAGGCTGCAAGCTGAACTGACAGCTGGTTAATGATGCTGAGCCCAGCCACAAGGTGCTGCCGTTTGCTCATTTTGCTAGTGTCCCCCCCCCTCCCCCCCCCCGCCGTTATTCCTTGCTGCTGGGTACCAAAATAAAATTTATAGTATTCATAAGTTTACTACTGCCCGTATCGCTTCAACATGCAAAATTAATATATCTGTTTCTGAGCTGCTCCATAAATGATATGATTGATGGAGTCACAAGATGGGACAGACCAGTGGGGGGGATTCCTCTACAAGCCTTATGGCAGTCTCAGATTTGAAGAAAATTCTGGGAGAAAAAGTACATTGGGGGATTAAAACTCCCTGGAATAACAAGCAATGTCTGCAGCTTTAAGGAAATAATGTCCACAGTGCTGCTTGGGGTTTTTAAAGAAACCTTAACAACATTGTCAAGTTTTCCAAGCCTTGGGCCCTGTAAAGCAAAGCTGGGGCTGTAAAGCAAAGTAGAAGTGGACTGGGAGGCTGAAACAGACCCAGAGAAGTCCACCCCTCCATTTTCATGGATGGGCCCACTGCTGACTACCAAAAACTAACCACCAACCCAACTTGTCATGGCCCAGCAGTGGCAGTCACTGTGTAACTCAGCCCAACCTGGCCCAGGTGTTGGGCAGCCCCTGTGCCACTGGGATCAACTTCCCTCAGGGAAGGGCAGTCTCCGCACCGTTTGGTCTGACTTTTCCTGAGGAGAGACTGCTAGCAGTAGGGAAGAAGAGAGAGCTGGAGTCTTATTTAGTGATATATAACTAAGTGTAATCAGTGTATTGATAGCATCCATTCTTAAGCGTAGGTTAATCTCAATAAGGGGCATAAATATTAAGTAACATGGGAGATAGCACAGAACTTCATGGTATCTTCCAAAGGTTTCTGAAGGGTCCAGTTCTTTAGCTTCCACTGTAATCTTTTCTATTCAATATGATGGGAAAGAACAAAACCATTTCAGCACTGTCCTGTGTGGACCACTTCCAATATCCAGTTGGCTCTGTCAGACTGGAATATACTAATTCAGATAGTGGTGGTTTATATCCTGCTATCTTGATAGTGAGCACAACTGCTAGCCCTTCAGATCTTGAGATGGAGGGAGGGCATGTAGGTTTGGGCACTTGAGAAAGTGTTGGCGGAGCATTCCAGACAAGGAGCAAATTTCAAGGCTGGCTGTAAGGAATATTGTTGGGTGCCAGAATAAATGTTTCAAAACTTTTCTTTTGTAATATTAGAGTTCGTAAACGTAAAGCTGTTTTAAGACCCTGTGGAAGGGTGATAGCTTTTTAAAAGAAAATTTTCTGGGCACACACAAATTACAATTCAAGGTTGCAAGTACAATGAGAGAAGCAGTCTGCTGATGGATTAATTTCAATGGATCTAAGCTATATGAGGTAGCATGCTTGACAGAACATTGGAAAGATTTCAACATGCATAGTTCAGTCAAGGACTCCTGTGTTTGAGAGAACTATTGGATAGGTTGCGAAAGACCTGCTTAATGGCACTTGAAGCACAAATGAGATCGCCTTTCCTGAAAGTGGAATTGTATTGCGTGTTCAAGATTAAAAGTGATTTCATGTCACATTATCGCATGTCTCTTCTTGTCAGTACTCATACATGTCTTTGTGGGGAGGGGGAAGGAGCATGTGTGCACGTGTCCTTGCGCACAGGGGGAAAGAACGTGGTGTTGTATCTCTAAGCAGCTTTTGTTCCTCTTGTCTTGCATAGGTTATTCTTTAATCATCTTTGTTAGATGACCAAAGTTGAAGGCATGCATAGTAGTAAATGCCCCACAGTAGAGGAAAGGTAGCCACCTGAAAACTAGAAGAAAAGAATACTTTGAAAAAAAAAGTCCAAATCACTCTTTTCCCCCTTTTTCTTTTTGCATTATTGTAAAAGAGAAGAGAACAGTAACAAATGCATAAAGTTAATCAGCCCATACATCTCTTTCTTACTTCAAAAACTCCAAAATTGTAGAATGGCTTTTAAAAAATGGAATTTAACAAAAGAACCTGCCAGATATACTTAAGGTAACCTATTTACGTTATGGGCGGCTGCGGTGGCTCAGTGGTTAAGACGCTGAACTACAGACCAGAATATCGGTAGTTTAGCAGTTCGAGACCTGAATGCCATGTGACCAAGTGAGCTCCCATCTTTGGTCCCAGCTCCTGCCAACCTAGCAGTTCGAAAGCAAGAAATTGCCAGTAGATAAATAAGTACCACTTTGGTGGGAAGGTAACAGCGTTCCGTGCGCCTCGGTATCTAGTCATGCTGGCCACATGACCATGGAAACGTCTTCGGACAGCGCTGGCTCTTCAGCTTGGAAACGGAGATGAGCACCACCCCCCAGAGTCAAATTTGACTGGCTTTTGAGCAAAGGAAACCTTTATTTACGTTATGAGGCAACTTGAAATGGAGGTTCTGTTTTGTTCAAACCACAAATAGTGGGGGAGGGGTATTTCTGATTGTTGTGCATTGTACAATCACCCTCTTTTGTTTACCTCTAGTGAGTTTTGGCTTTTTCTTAGTTGATCTGTTTTTCAGGCATTGTGCATAGGTCACACAGAGCAAGTGTGTAGGACAATACAAGGAGAGCCTGGGAAGAAAGGTGTGTGGGCATAGAATTGGAGATCCACAAGTAAAGATTAGAGCAGTCTCTGTTATGCCAAGTGTATTTAGCACATACAGTTTAGCAGCAATAAAAGACCTAGGCAATTGAAGAAGTACAACCAGTCCCACCAAACATGGACACACCTCATAAGATACTGACCAAAAGCCAAGAAGAATTACAAAATTTACACTGGTGAACTAACATTTAACAAAAACAACATCAGATGTCTGGTGGGAAGAAAGCTACACATTTTAGGGGTGTGGTACCACCACAGAAATGCCCTTGTTCCTTAAGGTGGCCGTTAGCATAGCTTGTTCAAGACTGGCAATATATGCTGTTGTGCAGATGTGTTAGATAGCCAGAGAGTGTGAGAACCCACTTCTGCAGTCTGTAAACTCTCAACTGAATACAGGCTATATAATTTTTTAAATCTTAGAAACGTATGATCCTTTTTATATTTCAGAGTGCAAGGTTATCACACTGAATTTAATGATTAGCCAGAACAATCTAGCATATGTGAATTCTGTCTTCATATGACCAGTTTATTCAAGGAACAGATAAGGCAGTTTTACATAAACTTTGATAAGGTGTCTTGTGGAAAAAGAGGCAGAAGAGGCTTATATAACCTTAGGAGGAGATCATTTTTAGCTTGCCCTTCCTTCAAGGAGCTCAGAGTAGCATTCATGGTTTCTTCCTCCTCCATTTTGTCCTTAATGAACAGTTTCTATTGGACTTCAATATCAGGAAGTGCACCCCTAAGCGGAATTACATTCTTTTAAATATATTGAAGTCTATGGTCTCCGCAGGGTGTGTCTCTGTGTAGGATTGCATTGTATATGACCAGAACCAGTTCTGAAGGAAGAGATAGATGGGCTGAAAATGTGTGTGCTGGGATGGGTAAGTGGCTTTCAGATCTTGTAAACTAACCTTGCCATCTCTGCTTCCCACAAATTCATTTCTGTAATGTGTGACGTGAAAGGAAGACTCTAAAGTAAAAGCTATAACTAACATTGTTAAAGTGGTTTAAATCACAGTGAAATCCAAGATAACAAGAAAACTAACCATGGGAAAATTTATAGGGACAATTCAGAATGAGGCTAGTTCCTGATGTGTTTTTTAAAAACTCAAAAAACTTTCAGTCAGTGCAAGAACATATTGCAAGCAAGTGCCATCAGCCCAATGTTTGTTGTTGCCCTAGACCAGTAGTTCTAAACTTAATTGTACCAAAATCTACATAATACCTGTCTGTGTCTGTCAAAATGGAGGGAATTAAAGTCCTGAAGTCCTGGTGTAAAACACGATTTCCAACTTATATGGAGGAAACCTGACTAAATTTGATTTGATTTCAAGATAGAACAGCAAATATTAGATGAATTTCAGACTCCTAAAAAAAGCACAATTCTTAACTAATGTGCAAACTTGATTAAATTTCATAGCAGGGATAAAGCCTGTTTTGCACAAACCTTGCCAACAGACTTTGGTGTAAAGACCTCATTGACATAGGAATTCTGTTTCTAATTTGAGGAGAAAATATATTCAGTGTTGTCCATATAGTTAAGTTTGAGGTCAGGAAGACAGCAAATTAATTGTTGGATGGAGGCCTAGTCAGTTCAGCTGAGATAGCATTGTATCATCACAACTTCAAATCCTGCACAACAGCAAAAGACTTTCATCAAAAGCACTTCTGAGACTCAACACTCTTGTCAATTTTTGATATGTTGGGCAAGTCTGAGAATTCTGATTTTTAAAAATCATTACTTTTTATGAAATAAGCATCTCCCTTTTTTCCCTCCTTGCATCGATTTCTGCACAATCAGTTACTTCAAATGTTCTGTCTAGGAGCGAGATAATATCATTCCATTTCAGCAGCATCTTACAGAATATGATTATATTCTATAGTTTGTATAGGGCACTCTTCTTTATTTAGATTATACATAAGACCCACAATGATCTCAAATTATATAGCCATAAAAATCACAGATTGGTCCTAAAAGGGACTTTTTCCTTTAATTCAAAATAACATAATAAATCTTTGTGCTATTTTGAGTGGTCTCCCGTTTTTTAAAAGACTCCCTGTCCATAGAAAATAGCATATCAGTGAGAAAATTAGCCTGGGACCCATGGCCCTCATATGCAGAAGGATTTTCTTCCCCATTTCAAGCACCTAAATATTCTGCACTCCATAATTCACAAAGAATTGCACTATCCAATTTAGTCACACATGTAGGTCATTTGGAAGACATTACCCATCAGGTTTCTAGTTCAACAGGTTTCTTGCTTTTATTCCATTTAATTATAACATCTTTCAAAATCTGTGTTGTCCTACCTTCAGATACCTGTGTATGAGAGATGACAGTATTGCAATACATAATGATGTGTTCATCTCTTAGTTTAACATCTAGATTTTGCCTAACATTAACCAGTCATTTTGCAGAAGATATAAGCTGCAATTTACCTAGACGAATATAATTTTCAAGGGCCGTCTTTTGCATAGCAACTGTGTACAGATCTGCAGTGTAAAAATGTATTATTGAGATTTTTTAAATGTAGCTCAGCATATATGATAACATGCTAGTCAGTTGGTCTTTGTATGCTTTCATCCAGCAGTCTTCAACCTTTTCAAACTCAGAATCTATTATTAATCACAATTTGCAACATTTGAACCCGCTAATAATTTTTTCCTCTGGGGTTTTGTGCCCCTTTTTTCCTGCTGTATTCAGATTTCTTGAAAAAACCTCTGCCTGTGACAGGCATTCAGGCAGCTTATTTCCCCAAATGTTCCTTCCTTCCTCTGCTTACATGTAGAACAAGAACTGGAAATTTTTATCCTGCTTTCCTTCCAAGGGATGCTGCTAACATCACAAAAATGCAGTTGACATTTGAATGTACCCATGTTTTAAGATGGTTCATCTTTGTAGCTTCTGTACAGTCTCACATGGGACTGCATATTTGCAGACCAGCCTCTGAGAGGAGCTTTCAAGCTTTTCTGAATAAGCTTCTAGGCTCTGGAGTGGAGTCCCCTCTGTCCACAGAGATCCCTTTTCCTGCCCAAAGGGTCACGTGATGGAGGTGGGGCAAGCACTCCTTCCCTCAGTTCTATTCTTGTCGCCATGAGGAGAGGCTGTTTTGTGTGGCCTCAAAAAGAACGAAGGGTTTTCTCCATGGAGACGACTTCTGATAACCTACAATTCGGTAGGATGGCTCTGTTTAAAAAAATGCAGGGACTGTGGGGCAAAGATGGCCCCAAATGATAATTATTTATGCTCCTGTGCCTAGGAGAGGGCCACAATACAACCACATGGCTAGCCTGTAAGCACCTTATTCAAAAGGCTCGTGAAGGGAGGGTGGCAAGACTTAAAGCCATGCAGTGGGAGAAAGCCCTGGGCATCCTGGACCCAGATGGATAAGGGTGTGAGGGCCCATTTGGTGGCTTTGGCACCAACACCCTCAATATCGGATCTGCAACCTCATGCTTCCGCACCAAGGTCAGCATTGGATCTGCCTCCGAATAAAAGCTAAAAAGAAAGCTAAGTGCCTACAAAGAAACAGTCCAGCTTAATCACTGTTGACTCAATATCATGCAGGTTCCCCTTGGAACCAGTTATCTCTTCACTGAAACTGCACTCCTCTGCACTTGAGCTTGTCAGCCTTCGCCTCAGCTGCAACATTTGGTCTCCCCTCAGAGCTGAGCCTCAACACCAACGATCTTCAGGTTGAAATCTCCATGATGCCACGGCTTGCTGGCTAGGCTCGAGGTTGATTCATTCTCATGCCTGAAAACCCCTTGCCATTGTTCAGATTCTTCAGAGGATGAACTCTTCGAGGAAACTTCTATGGGCAATTCAGCACCACAGGATAGAGGGTGGACAGACATACAGCCGTCAAATCAGTGGTCATCACAACAGAACCCATGGGGTCTGTTCCCTTTTATGATACTGCAGCAGTGGGCCCAATGGGCATCCCTACAGCCCCCATACCCGTGGCAGCCTACAAAGAATCCCATGGCATTGTGACAGGACTGGCAAAAACAATACAAATCTGAGGGAACATCTCCCCCATCACAGTTCCAACCTAGGGGACTCACTTTACCAGATGTCAGATGTGGGTTCAGAGAGCACTTTAATGACATCCCCCAATGATACAGTCGCTGACCCACCAGCTCCTTCACCCATGGAAGATCTATAGATGTATTCAGAACAATTAATCTGGATGGCAAAAACCCTAGGTCTAGAGTTTAATGCGTTGGAGCCTCAGCCATCTGACCCCATAATGAAGGTTCTATACACCCCTGATTCGGGTCAGGTGTCCTTTCCTTTACTGCAAGGAATTCAGGACATAGCTCTAGCCATCTGGGCTAAACCAGCCTCGACACCGGCATCTTCAAAGAAATTAGAAAACCTGTACAGAATCAGAGAAGAAAGCTTTAACTTCTGATTCAGACACCCTCAAGCAAACTCCATAGTATTGAGGTTCTCCCATCCAAGGAAAGAGCCAGGAGTCCCCCCCTCAACAAGGAGGGCAGACGGATGGACCTACTAGGGAGGAAGATCTACTTCTCCGGAGCAATGGACCTGAGGGTGGCCAGTTTTACAGCAGTCATGGCCCACTACAAAATGTTGTTGTGGGGGAAAATGTTGCAGTTTATAAAAATGTTTATATTTATTTATTTCCATTTATATCCCACCTTGCCGGACAAGCTGGCTCAAGGCGGCTTACAACATTAAAATGTAATAAAAACAATAAATACAATGTTAAAAACAGAATCAAATTTCAGATAAAACAGTACAAGTGATGGCAGCCATCAGAATGAAATCCAGTGGTAAAGGCCGAATCCAGTGGAATCTCATAGGCCAGAAGATGTTCCTGTGGCACATTTGTCAGTGGCAGCTCCTAATTGAAGACATGGTGGAAGAGCTTTGTTTTACAGGCCCTGTGGAACTGCAGGAGGTCTCGCAGGGCCCTGATGTCCTCCGGGAGCTCATGCCATCAGTATGGAGCCACCACTGAAAAAGCCCTGGCTCTAGTGTTAGCCAACCTGGCTTCTTTCAGGCCAGGGAGAGTCAGGCAGTGTTGTGATCCAGACCTCAGTGCTCGCTGGGGCACATATGGAGAAAGGCGGTCCCTCAGGTAGGCAGGCCCCTGACCATATAGGGCTTTAAAGGTCAAAACCAGCACCTTGAACCAGATCCAGTACGCTATTGGCAGCCAGTGCAGAGATCTCAGCACAGGCCAGATGTGGTCCTGTATAGAGAGACCCATCAACAGCCGGGCTGCATCATTCTGCATTAGCTGCAGCCTCCAGATCTGAAACAAGAGCAGCCCCATGTAGAGAGCATTGCAGTAGTCTAATCTTGAGGTGACTGTAGCATGAATCATTGTTGCCAGGTCATTGCATTCAAGGAAGGGTACCAACTGTCTAATCAGCTGTAGATGATAAAAGGCCGCCTTGGCAGTGGCTGCTACTTGGGCCTCCATTGTTAGGGAAGCATCCAGGAGCACTTCTAAGCTCCTAACCCTCAGCACTGACACCAGTAGTGCCCCACCAAAGGTCGGTAGTGGGATCCCTATCCCCAGCCCGCTCTGACTCAAGCACAGGACCTCCATCTTCGTTGGATTCAATTTCAGTTGGCTCAGACCCCAGCAGCAGATATAGCTGGGGGTCATCAGCATACTGGTGACAACCCAGCCTGTGCCTCCAGGCAATCTGGGCGACGTTAAATAACATTGTAGACGTTAAATAACATTGGGGATAACACTGTCCCTTAAGGAACCCCGCATACCAGCGGGTGCCTCTGGGACGTCTGTTCCCTTAATGCCACCCTCTGTCCCTGACCTTGCAGAAAGGAGACAAGCCATTTCAAGGCAAGCCCCTGGATTCCAGTGTCAGTGAGGTGGTGGATCAGTAACTGGCAGTTGACCGTGTCGAGCGCCATCGACAGGTCCAACAACACCAGTATCACTGTGTAGCCTTGATTCAGATGCCTTCGGAGGTAATCCATGAGGGCGACCAGTGCCGTCACCATCCCATGGCCTGGCTGGAAACCGGACTGAAACGGGTCCAGCATGGAAGTGTCATCCATAAAGCTCTGCAACTTAATCGCTGCCACTCTTTCCAGTACTTTGCCCAAATAGGGCAAATTGGACACCGGCCAATAATTGGCCAATTCGCCGGATCCAGAGACGGTTTTTTCAAGGAGAGGGCAGACCATCTCTTCCTTGAGTGCCCCCGGGAACAGCCCCTCCTCAAAGGACTTGTTGATAATATCCCTGAGGGCACCTCGCAACCCCTTACAGCCAGTAGATGTTACCGGTAGATAAGCAGAGTGTAGCTAAAGTCCTTATCACTGAGGGACAGAAATTGGGGAAACAGCAGCTCAGTGCTGTAAGGCATGGATCAGACTGCAATAGCAGATTGATGGCCTCTAGTATTGTCATAAGGAGATATTCCTGGTTACGTTCATCAGCTCTCCCATTGGATACAAGAGCAAAAGTAGAGGACCTCCCATTTGGAGGTTGAGTCATATTCAGTGACCAAACCAATGCAGTTAGAACAAGCTGGGTATAACCCATACATCATCTGCTCCTTTTAAACAGAGGGACTTCCCAAGGCACACTCAAAAGATATTCTCAATTCAGGCCTTACTGTACACAGGGCTATAAATATCAGTCTCCTCTGTCCCTACAGCAAGGTTTTAGACCACCTTATACCCAACAATCCCAGCACAAGAGGCAGGGAAGACAAAGGGGTAGGAACCCTCCTCAGTCTCCCTGGGACCAACATAATAGAAGTACCCCATTGGCATGACTAGGGTCAGACCATTGTTTCTTGAACAGATTGGCCAATTTTTTCCTTTAAATGGTGCCAAGTTACAGTTGATGGTTCGGTATTGTCCATAATAAAAACAGGTTATTTTTTGGACTTCAAGCCACAACCTTCACTTGATTGTGTTACAATCCTGTCTTACAAACCATCACAACTTCTAATACAGGAGTGATTACAAAGGAGCAATTACAAAGTATATTCCTGAAGGCCAAGCAAGAGGCTTCTTTTCTAGATTCTTCACTAATAATAAAAAGGGTGGAGGTAAGAGGCCCACTGTAAACCCAAGATCCCTGAAGAAACAACTAAAGTTTCCAAAGTTCAGAATGTTATCCTTACAGGAGGTAATATCCTTTATAATACCCAATGTGTGATTTGCCAAACTGGATTTAAAAGATGCTTATCTTCACATCTCAGTACATGAGAGCTATAGAAAATATCTGAGGTTTGCATACTCTGGTGCCACCTATGAGTACACAGTGCTCCCCTTTGGGCTTGCAACCGTACCTAGAATATTTACAAAATGTATAGCAGAGGTCATAGCTTACTTAAGATTGCAGGGCTGTACCTTAACTAGATGATTGGCTCTTAATTGATGGTTCTCCAGAGGGACTACTTGAGACTCTAGAGTTGGCATTACACACTGTCCAGTCACTAGATTTCTTGGTGAACTGGGAAAAATCCCACGTTTCCCCCATTCAGTCAGACTGTATTGGGGCCTCATTAGATTCCCCAAAAGGGAGAGTTTGTTTGCCCCTAAATAGAGTAAAAACCATGTTGGGACTTGTAAAAAAAATCTTTCTAACTGATACCAGTCAGCGAAACGTGTTACATGGCTTCTACCACCATGGTGGTCTCACATGCTCGATTACATGAGACCATTGCAAAACAGGTTTATAAGAAACTTCAATAACTGCTCAGAACCTCAATGGAAAATATTATCTGTTCTAAGAACCATTATAAGGTCTCTCATGTGGTGGTCCATACAAGGGACCCTCCTTAAATAAATCCCCATAGGGACCCAATCCCACAACGTCCGCCTTTTCATGGATGCATCACTCAAAGGCTGGGGAGCTCCCTGTCAAGGGTTGAAGGTGAAGGGGATGTGGAATAAGAAAGAATCCACTTTTCACATTAATCTATTAGAGCTGAGGGTGGTCAAACTTGCTCTCATTTCTTTTACAGAGATCGTCTGAGGAAGGAACGTTCTGATAGAAACAGACAGTGTCACAACAAAATTCCACCTGAACAAATGGGGTGGCATGGGATCACTTTGTTTGTGTAGAGGTCACAGTTATGTGGCTGAGGGCAATAAGGCACAGAGTTCAACTCACAGCCATCCTTTCTGGTCAACAGACGATCGATATTCTCTGTGCCAGACTCCAAAAAGTTTCTTAAAGGTTTCTTCAGTAAGTTCCCACCTGTTGTACCTCTGGTTCCTCAGTGGAGTTTGACCCTCCTCGTACCAAGTTCCACTCGGACAGGGTAGTGCTAAGACCTAGCATAGGATTCTTTCCTAAAGTGGTCTCACAGTTCCACCTTAGTCAGAACATCACTCTCCCAGTATTTTTCCCATCATCAACATCAGCTTCAGAAAGGACACTACAAACATTAGATGTTAGAAGGGCACTCATTTTTTTATTTAAAAAGGACACAAAACTTTAGGAAAGAGGAACTTATTTATACGTTACAGATGAATGAAGAAGGGGAGAACTGCATCAGCATAGTCAGTCTCCTGCTGGGTAGTGTCGGCAATAGCATATAGTGAGGCTAAGATCTCCTGCCCTGTATCTCTTGAAAGCTCACTCGACAAGGACCCAAGCATTTTCGGCAGCCTTCCATTCCAGACTCACCCTGGAGGACATCCTTAAGGCAGTGACATGGTCTACTCTGTCTACATTCATCAATCATTACTCAATGGATGTGGACTTTAGAAGTGAAGCTTCAGTGGGAAAAGCAGTGTTGCAAGCAAATTTCTGTTGATCAGCCCACATCCTCCTCCTAGGGCAGGTGAGCTTGCTATTCTCCCATGTGGGGACTCCACAGTAGCCACGAAGATGAAAACAGGGTTGCACTTACCTGTAACTGCTGTTCATTGAATGGTCTTCTGTGCAGGCATATCCCTCCCTCCTTTCCCCACTGTGGGCTGCCACCCTGCAGTGGTCTCTTCATGGTGGTGAAGGGAACTAAGGGAAGGAATGCTCACCCCACTTCCATCATGTGACCCTTTGGTCAGGACAGGGGAACTTGGTAGATGGAGTGAGGGAAGCACTCCAAAGCCTAGGAGCTTCTTCAGAAAAACTTGAAAGCTCTTGTTCGAGGCTGGTCTCCAAACATGCCGTCTCGTGTGCCTGCACAGAAGACCACTCTATGAACAGTGGTTACTGGTAACTGCAATCCTGTTTTATTGTTGTCAAGCTGAACTTCTGTTTTGATCATTTCAGAGATTTGCTGACAATTCAAAACAAGCAATATTGTAAGCAGTTTGCATCTGCAGAGATGAAATTCAGCATGGTGGCTGAATCCATTAGAGGTCCATCAGTGGCCACAAGGTATTGATAGGATCTCTCAGTCTGAGGCAAGTGATGCACTGTATTCTTGGTGCTTAGGTGGGACAGCAGTGGGAGGGCTTCTAGTGTCCTGGCCCCACTGGTGGACATCTTGATGGCACCTGGTATTTCTGGCCACTGTGTAACAGAGTGTTGGACTGGATGGGCCATTGGCCTGATCCAACATTGGCTTTTCTTATGTTCTTAATAGCTGCTGATCATGTGTGCTTGATTACTATGTATCATGTGGTGTTCCTTTTTCAAAACCATTGTGTTTGTATGTGCTGCTTTTGCACCAGTACAGTTGGTGGTATTTATCTGTCAGTGGCATTACTTCATCTCCTCTCTTCCTTTCTTGTGTATAGCCCGGAATGTAACCTTTCCTTTTTGTCCATGCTCCCCTAGTGTATTGAAAATCAAATTGAACAAGCAAACCTGAGTCAATTTCATTTCCCATAGCTTAGGCAAAGGGCCAGACTGGGATCTAGAAGTGAAATTAACCAAGGCTTTCATAGCTGTGTATGTTGGCACCTTCAAAAAATACATAACAAATAGAAAGGCATGGAGAGTGCTGGATAACAGATCTTTCACTATATTCAGAAAACTGCATGCTCTGTATCTTCCAGGACATATCCTAGCACACTCTCTGAAATCTGAATGTTCTCTTAATTATTCCTTCCTTGAACCAAGGGCAGACTCCAAGGAGAAATGGAAAATGGCATGGGGAGGCCTTTGATTTCTTGTAGGAATAATGTGATTCTAGAAAGGTGATACCTCAGTGAAGTTAATAAATCCAAAAAACTTGGCATTGGGTAATGAGCTGTGTTTGGCTGACAGCTTTGTACTTGTAAATATTGGTTTATAGTAGCTAAGTGTTGAGAACCCTGATCAGAGAAGTTCAGCATTCAGAGATCACTGAAGTTACAGACTGGAATAACATCAAGTTGTTTTGGCTGCTTCCTGTCACATCTGATGGAAACAGCCAATGAGGTTATTAATATGTGAAATAAATAAATCAGCAATATTTTAAAAAATCAAAAACTAGTGTGATGCGTGCTGTTTATACTGAATGTGTCTTCATGCATTAGTTAATATTTAATGGATGTTTGCAATATATATCAGTGAAAGAGGCTGGAAGTGATAGGTCTCCACAAACTTGTCCAGGAAAAGAACTGCACACTCTTTTATCAATCACAAACAAGGCTGTTTCTTTAAATGCTAAATTATTTGTTGCAAAAGTGATATTCCAAGTAATCTGTAATCTAAACCAGTACTGTCCATGGCCTTCAGTAAGTCTTGTTGCTGAAGTTTTCCTTATAGTGTAATAGGACAAGCAAAGATATCCATGGAAAGGCAATTTGTGGGAGCCATCACTTCAGATTTAGGCAGGCACTTTGCACTTTAGTTCTTGCATACCTCAAATGAATGCAGTAAATAAGCATTCCCATAATTATCACATTCTATAGAAAAAAAATACATTATTTATGCAGATAGTAAATAGAAAGGAGAATACAGTGTTCTGTAAAATCTCTATGAGAATAATGTAGTTGATAGGGTATTGTAAGGGTTAATTACTTTTTTAAAAAAATCCATATACTTCATTAAATTTTGTAGACCCCAGTGAATGTGAATATCTGACTCTATCCATTTGGAGATATGGTATATTCCTCCCTTCCCCATCTTACAGGAAGAAACTAAAAAAGGGCTGCACATTATTTGTCTGTTCCTGAATTTTTTACTTGTTATTCAGAAGCCTAGAATCAGTTACTCACTTCTATAACTTCAAGGTGGGACTGTGATTTTGCACTGTGTATGGAGTTGACCTTCAGGTAGTTCAGAAGCTACACTTGATGAAAATCCACCTCCTGATGCTCAGCAGGATGCTCCTTTACCATGGGGGGGGGGGCGTTGTATCTTTTTTGTGGGAAGTTCGTTGTGGGTTAGGAGGGTAGAATGTAGGGTTTAATGGTAAGCACCCTGAAACATCTGTTGGGTGAAGAGAGGCTTGCCTAAATCAGCCCCTGTGGCTGACTGGCCCCAGAGGATTGGTGAGGGGACTTCCTTGGGGTAAGAGAGCATCACTGAACTCTAAAGCATCAGGGGAAGAACATGTGTTCAGTTGTTCTTGGCAGAGAGGTTAATGTGCAGACAGTGAAAGGCTTAGACTGCGGAGAGTAAGAGAGGAGTTCCCCAGCATTCTGAGCCATGGGAGAGTTAAGCTGTAGGATCGGACTATTAATTAGGTTTGTTCTTACAGATCAGCTGCCTGTAAATTTGACTGCATTTTAAATCTGTGATGTAGGTCATGTGTTTTCATTCCAAAGTACTCCTGTTCAGTTAATTTCAAAGTTGTGTCACTGGCATCCAGTTGGCTTCTAGCTTTAATGCAAAATGCTGGTTCTTGACTATGGGCAAAGAACCTAAAGAGGTAAGTCAACCAGAGTAGAGGGCCAACAATTAAAACTTAATATGTATAATATAAAAATATGTGTATTTATTAGCAAAGAATTAAAAAACATATCAGGGCCCAATTACACCTCATACAAAAATACCACAATCAAACACACAAGGGCCAGTAGACTAGACCTGACGCGTTTCGACCCGTTCAGACCTTCTTCAGAGGTCAAACACAATGAGTATAATGGTATAAGCAAATTGGCTTATACCATTATACAAATATACAATATGGATACAAAATGGACCAGAAAAGAATTGTTCCAAAGTGAAACCACTAGGCACAGAATAAAAGTACAAATGAGTCCTCCAAAGAAGCAATCACATGCCAAACAATGTTTCACTGATAATAATTTCTGGTCCAGGAAGTGCCTTCCAATGATTGTTTAGTTCAAGCCAAAGTGTCCACAGCAGACTGCTCTTTTGCTAATGGAACTATTTTGCTGTGGACACTTTGGCTTGAACTAAACAATCATTGGAAGGCACTTCCTGGACCAGAAATTATTATCAGGCCAAAGCGCGTCAGGTCTAGTCTATTGGCCCTTGTGTGTTTGATTGTGGTATTTTTGTATAAGGTATAATTGGGCCCTTATATGTTTTTTAATTCTTTGCTAATAAATACATGTATTTTTATATTATATATACCTTAAGTTTTAATTGTTGGCCCTCTACCCTGTTTGACTTACCTCTTTAGGTTCTTGATCCCAGGTTTCAGGGTGAAGTTCCCCCCCCCCCTTTTTGTTCCTATCTTGACTGTGGACCAACATCTCACCCCAGGAGCCTACATACCAGTTTTGGCTTCTGCAGCTCTATTTGGCAGATTCATACAACTTGTCAGGGCTTGTGCCTTCTCTGGTTGTGGCTTCTATCTTGTAGAATGCTTTACCAGGGAAAATATGGAAAGGACAACCCTCACAGACATCTTTTTGTCAGTTTCGCTAGTTTGTTTTGAGGGGCCATGTAGTAGATTTGGGATTGGCTGCTTCTGTTGCTGTTTTCATTGTGTGATGGATTGTTAGACTGTTTTAATGCTAATTGTGGGTGGACTTGTGCATGCCACCGTAATCTCTGGAAAAGCAGGGTACTGTTATTTAAATAACATTTGTCTGCAATGGGCTCTTTCTGCCTTTTGAAATAATGCAGAATATAGTCATACTATCTCAGACTATTATGGCAGCACCACAATACTTTTATGGACTGAGTGCAAGATTATTCCGAAACAGTCAAGGGGATATCTCACATAGAAATAATGAGATCTGTCAGTTTGGATGCTTACCTTTCCTAGTGATGGAACAGAGAAGGAGAGACACTCTTCAAGCTGGTAAGAACCAAGGCTCTTTTCCATTACCTTCTTAGGAAGTTATCTGGAGATATATTGGAAGTCTCATCCAGCCCCACCTCACTTATTTCTCCAATGGGCTAAAACTACTGCAGCAGAAAAAGTATTATGAAAGTTAAAAAAAACCCACATCACAAAATTACTTTTCAGCTACCACAGTGATCTCTGATTATATGACTGCATTACATGCAATTTCAAAAGGGGCAGAGGCCATACAGGATCAATAAGTGATTCTTCTCGGCATCTGAATAACTGGTAACATCTTTTAGAGTGTACACTGAAGGCCAGTTTGGTGTCATGGTTAAAAGCAGTGGATTCTAATCTGGAGAACTGGGTTTGATTCCCCACTCCTTCACATGAAGCCAGCTGGCTGACCTTGGGTCAGTCACAGTTCTCTCAAAGCTTTTCTCTCAGAGCTCTCTCAGCCCCGCCTACCTCACAGGATGTCTGTTGTGGGGAGAGGAAGGGAAGGAGATTGTAAGCCAGTCTGAGTGAAGGGAGGGGTATAAATCCAACTCTTCTTCTTCAGTAATGTAAAACCCTTTTTTGTTTCTTCCCATGGGAGTCTTCACTTTCCTCATCAGAGGATCAGGAAACTGAAGTCTAGCCATATGCAGTTGCAGAAACTGCAACATTGTTGCAGGCTTACATTGTAAAGCTGGTAAAGAACAAAAGTGTTCCTGTATTGGTACGATCAGGGTTTCAGTCTCTTTTGCATCATCCCTCTCTGGTATATGAAAAGATTTTTACTAGGAGTTCAATTGGGAACTTTACACAGTATGCAATGCTGACTTTGCTTCAAGGTTCCCCCCCCTTTTGCAAGATATATTCTGTACCTGTTCAGACAGATTTCTTGTTTCTCTGCCCAGTTATTTCTTCTTTTATACAATGACTCATATGATAAAATATGGATTCATAACCATTACAAATGTACAGAGAAGCATATTGTTCCTACCTTGGAAAGAAAGTAGACGAAAGCATGCTTGCTACTTTGAATAACCATATCTTTCCTTTCTCCTTGCAGCAACAGGATGGACCAGCTGAATGAAGACAATTTGCTGACTAATGAGCCAGAGTGGCTCCTGAACTGTGACTGTTATACACTTGAACAATGAAGTTAGCCCTTGGTTTTGGGCTGTAAGACCGATTTGGAGTGACTTAAGAGCTGGTTGAACAGCCATGGCATACTTTAGTCCGTGGAAGTTGTCCTCTCAGAAACTTGGCTTCTTTCTAGTGACTTTCGGGTTCATTTGGGGAATGATGCTATTGCATTTTACTATCCAACAGAAGACTCAGCATGAAAGTAGTTCAGTGCTTCGAGAACAAATACTGGACCTCAGCAAAAGATATATAAAAGCACTGGCAGAAGAGAATAGAGATGTGGTGGATGGGCCATATGTTGGGACTATGACTGCTTATGGTAAGTATGTATCCTATTATGGTTAGGCTCCTTTCCTGCAGAGTTATTTGAAGGTGTCTTCAGCCACCTGCAGTTCAAGGATACAATTCAGCTATATGCACTTACGTTGATCTGGGCATTGTGATGTGCTTTAGTAGCCAGCCAACTATCCTTTTTAGAAAGCTGTGAAGTCCAATCCTGCTGTGCTGTATTCAGCTGACATGGATGTTCAGTCCCTTGCAATTGAGGCTAGTAAGTATAAATGCTACAATTGAAGCTTTTTGTTTGTTTTGAATTGTGACTGGAAGGGTTTACTGACAGGGAGGGAGAGAGATTAATCTCCATCTCATGAATTTCCTGGTCTACTTTGCTTTCTTTTAGTCTGGAAGCCACTCTAGCTCTGATTGACAAAGATAACTGAACAGATATTTTCTTGTGGAGTGACATGCTCAGCATCCTATGTCTCTGCAACTTTTGAGTTCAGCTAACCATTCAGAGAATAAAATTTGATTCCAAACAGTGGGACTTTTGAGATGAGAGAAGGGTTGCTGTCTAGATTGGGGGGACGGTCACCATAGCAATCATGGTCAGTGCATTTGTGGTTCTTGTATTCTGCAGTCTGTGAGAAAGAGTCTATGCAATTACCAAGTGAACCTGTGGAATAATACTGTGGAGTTCTAGTATGTACTGCTGTAAGTGCTCTGTTAGTTGGGGTTCTGAGAAGAGAAGGAATAGCTGTCACATTCCTGGAATGATATTATTACCTAATGATGGACATAGCTTTAAAAAACTTATTGGCTGTAGAAAGAGAGGGTATGTTTTAACCCTGGGTATGCAATTAAACTAGTTAACTCAACCCTTGAGGGATAGCATGAAAGGGTGATTCTCCAGCATGGTGCTTGGGAGGTGCTATGATGACTTCTTGAATCTAAAGATAAAATCCAGAAGGCCCCCCCCCTTTATTTTAAAAATCAAGGAAACGAACAAGGAAGGGGAAAAAACTCAAAATCCAGTAACTAAAAAAAGGGAGGGGGAGCATATATAGAGAACGGAAACCAAAATATTACAACAGTGGTGGCAAATCTACACATAAGTTTCTATAAAAGATTTTCAAATCTCTAAACATGTCAGTAGCACTTGTCATTTATAAGCCATGTGTTCAAATAGTGATAAAGCTGCAAGGTCCTCATTCCATTGTTTTACAGGAGGTGGGCATTTATCTCTCCAGTGCTGCAATCCAGTCCAAAGAGTCTTAAATGGAAAGTGGTGGAGGGAATCAGGGAGTGTCAGAATACATCCTACTAGTTCACTCTGAACTGAACACTCACTCTGGGCAGGCATGTACATGTTTGGCTTGGCTATAGATAGCCTTCCTTATGTCTTTGGGCTTGGAAATGTCTCCCTGTGGGTATACATGGAGCAAACCCTCCCCTTTCTTTGGGAACTGAAACCCAATCAAAGTATTGAATTAATCTCTGCTTTCCTCCACTTCCAATCAATAGGGTTAGACACAAACTCTGAATAGAATTGTTCTGTAATTTATACTAGGAATTAAATCGAAAATCCTAAGTGATAACATGGAAGATGGAAGTGGCAGGCAAGCCAAATCAGGATGGTGGCACCTTCAGCCACCACAGGGATTGACCTAATTGCCCCATCCTAGCTGCTATGCTAGTCCAAACAATGCTGCAGGATCTGTGTGGTGCTTAGCTAACTGCAATAGCAACAAACCCCTATTCTGACAGGATTTTGAGGCTCTCCCAAAATAAAAATGCATTCTCTCAGAACATGAAAACCCAAAGGCTTCCAGTGAGAGGACAGGAATTTTGCTTGCTATATTGGGAAGATTAAATCACTGGGGGCGTGGAGTGTTCTTTCCATTCACTTTGTTCTTAAAAAATAAGCAACGTTGAAAAATCCCGAAATGATACCTGTAGGAAACAAAGCTACAATGTATACAGCTAGATCTGAGAACTCCCCAATTTAGGTAATTGTTCCTAACAGCAAAGAAATATTTCCCATTTCCTGGTTGAGATACGTACTGTCCTTCAGTTTCTCTGTTTTTTTAAAGAGAGAATTCCAAAGTTAAAAAGAGGCATATTAATAGCTGGCAAGTGACCACAGTGAGCTCAGCCTTTCCGCTGGCTAGAAACCAAATGCTAGCTTTTCAGTCTTGCCAGGGAGATTCTTTTTCTCAAAATGTTCCAGTTTCTCTGTTCACAGCCACCTCTTTCATAGCAAATTTGGATGAATAGCAAGTATAGGATAATATACATTGACAGGCCAGCAGCTTCAGAACACTGCACATGATAGGGAAAAGTGATGTTTTCAGTGCATCTGGCTTGATACTAAAGGGCATCCTGTAGACTCTTTAGAAGCCGGTCTAAAGCCTGGCTGTCTGACTGGCTAGTTGGCTGAATGAAGGAGTTCTACTGTGTTACCAGTTGTTTTGGGGGAAATTCAGTATGCTCAACAAGCCTGAATGTCTGATGCCTAGGATAGATCATAGAGTGTGATCTTGTTTTGAGCCATGCCAACCAGCTCATTTAGCCTTGTTGAGATAGCTATGGCATCATAATCAAGTGCCATCAAGTCACACTGACATATGGGGGTTTTTCTAAGCAAGAGCTGTGCAGAGGTGGTTTGCCCTTGCCTTCCTCTGCATAGTGGCCCTGGTCTTCTTTGATGGTCTCCCATACAAGTACTATCCATTGCCAACCCTGCTTAGCTTCCACGTTCTAATGAGCTCTGGCTAGTCTGGGCTAGAGATGGGAGGACCCAGGGGAGGGAGAAAGATGGGTGTGTGTGTTTTCTCCTGTTTTATTACTATGCCATTTCCCCCCTGAAAAATAGATTGTGAAATATTTTCTTTTACAATGATAAATAACATGTTTCTGACAAAACCAAGTTTGAGTCCAGTGGCACCTTTTAAGACCAACAAAGTTTTATTTGAGATATAAGCTTTCGTGTGCATGCACACTTCAATGAAATGGAAATTACCAGTCCATACATATAGGCCCTTTTCACATTACCATTCTAAACTGGATGTTATTAGTTGTTGGCCCAGTTCTGAATAAGGGATGGGGGTTTCATACAGCAAATTTCATTCCTTTAATGAGCTGTCTCTGAAATGCTATGGTCATTTCAAACAGTGCCGCTTCACCCACCCCACCCTTTTCCATCATGTAGGTGATCTTCCTCAGAGGTGTTTTTTTTTTACGGTCAAAGCTGAGTGCTATAGCATTATAACACTATAGCAGTACCACTGAGATACATTGACTCCACTGAGATTCAGTGAGATCACTCCTGTTGTCACCTGGGAACAAGAGGAGGGAAGAAGCTTATTGGGCAGTGGGTGCTCAGGGCATCAGTGATTGGTGTGATAGATTCCTCCCCCCCCTTCCTTATTTTCCCCAGCCACCATCACTCCTTCCAGCCCTGCAAACACTTTGGGGGACGTATCTTCAGCTCAAGTTTAAACAGACCAGAAGCTGCTTGGATTTTAAAATTGTCCGGTTCCCTTCCCCCCCTTAATTTTCCTCAACAGACCAAAGGCTACCTGGATTTTAAAATTGTCCAGTTCCCTCCCTCCCCCTTTATTTTCCCCAACCATGATCACTCCTTCCAGCCCTGCAAACACTTTGGGGACATATCTTCAGCCCAAATTTAAACAGACCAGAGGCTGCTTGGATTTTAAAATTGTCTGGTTCCCTTTCCCCCTTATTTTCCCCAACCATGGCCACTCCTTCCAGTCCTGCTAACAGGCAGCAGGTTCCCAGTTTTACTCAAGACTCCCTGATTTAGGGATGCCAGCTTCCATGTGGGACCTGGAGATCCCCTGCAGTTGCAGCTCATCTCCAGACTACCAAGATCAGTTCCCCTGAAGAAAATGGATGCTTTTAAGGGTGGACTCTATGACATTGTAACCCACTGAGGTCCCTGTCCTCCCTAGGCTCCATCCCGAAATCTCCAGGAGTTTCCCCACCAGGATCTGGCAATCCTACTCCCCACCCCACCCCTCACTCTATCCAAGAAGGACCTGACAGCTTTTTCAGGCACACTAAAGTATTATCAGATCTGGGTTGTAATGAGAGCACACACGAGAATATGAAAATATTGAGTTGTAAATACAAGAGAAAATTTTATTTAAGTACATAAAAGGAAAAGAAAACATCCCCAACCCCCTCAAATGAAACTTTCCTCCATGCAAACTGTGTTATCAGAAAAAAATATATAGCCCTTAACAGTAATAAACCAGTTAGCAATGAAATGGATAAAAGAACAGTAAACAGCATTTCTCCAGTCCTACCTACTGTTGGGTGGACTAAAATATGAAATTCTTTTGTTAAACTGGGACTTAATTTCCTTTTAATATATTTCCTTTTTTCTCTGTTAACACTGAGTCATTTCTGTTTTCTAATCTGGGCATTTATGTCAGCCAAACGGAGTCAAAACTGCCACTACAAATTAGTTAGTATCAAAAGTTTGTCAGGACTGCTGTTTTGGCTGCATCAAGTTAATACGGTTACCTCTTTGGAATTTGTTTTCATCATGATAGTTCTGGGTGATTATGAGCTGACAGGCTGCACCATTTCAATTATTTTATTTGTTAAATGCCGTAAAGATACTAGGGGGGTAAAAACCAAATGGATGCAACAGAATAAAATAATGAATCATGTGTGAATACCCTGCATATTATAGTGATCATCTTGGTGAGAGATTGCTTCTCCAGCGTCTTGTAGTATGTGGAATCATTGTTGAAAGGATGGACCCCAGTAGTGTCTGAAGAAGTCAGGGTCAGATGATGCCAGGGTGCTGATTGTTTAGGATACTTTTCAGTTTATTCAGTCTGAGAACGTGGATAGGATCCCTGGAAGTTTGAGGCCTACCACCTACTTCTATGACTCTTGCCCTTCTGAGTTACTTAAATCTTCTGGGGGAAGCTGGCTCTCCTGTGTTCAAGGCTAGTTAATGCTTCCTTTGGGGGTGGGGGTGTCACCCCAGATTTAAAACAGGCTGTGGTGTATCCACTTCTAAAGAAGCTTACCCTCAACCCAAGAGATCTCAATAATTATCAATCGGTCTTGAATGTTCCATTCCTGAGCAAGGTGACTGAACAGGTGGTGGCTGGACAACTCCAAGCTTTCCTGGATGAGGCAAATGTTTTAAATCCCTCCCAGTCTGGGTTTAGGCCTAGTTATGGGGTTGAAACAGCCTTGGTCATCCTGGTGGATGTGCCGAGATGGATGGAGGGGCTGCAACTCTGTTGATTCTCCTGGTCCTTTCAGTGGCTTTTGATATCATTGATCAAGGTATCCTTCTGGAGCACCTATCTATGTTGAGATTGGGAGGCACTGTTCTGTGATTGTTCTGGTCAGTCCTAGCTGGAGAGTAGGTTTCAGAAGGTGGTTCTGGGGGACTGCTCTCAGCCCCTTGACCTTTAGCCTTTGGGGTCCTGTAAGGTTCTCTCCTGTTGCCTGTGGTCTTTAAGATCCACATGTAACTGCTGGGTGATGTCATTTGGAGGTTTGGGCTGGGCTGTCACCAATAGGCAAATGACACTCAGCTCTGTCTCACACTTCCATTTGATCCCAGGGAGTCTGTAGAAATCTTGAACCAGTACCTGGAGGCAGTTTAAGAGTGGATGTGGGCTAATAAACTGAAGTGTAATTCTGAAGATGGGAGTGCTACTTGTGGATGGAAGGACTGATGCTGCATTTAAAGGGTTACCCATTCTGAATGAAGTTGCACTCCCCTTGAGAGAACAGGTCTGGGGGTGCTGTTGGATCCAGCTTTGCCACTGGATAAGCAGGTGGCAGCTGTGGCCAGCAGTTCCTTTTACCAGGTTTAACTAGTTAGCCAGGTGGCCACTGTGGTGCATGCCTTGGTTACATCTAGATTAGATTACTACAGGGCACTCTGTGTGGGGCTGCCCTAGAAAAGTGTTCAGAAACTTCAATTGGTACAGAATGCTGCAGCCATGATGTTGACTGGAGTGGGTTGTAGGGACCATGTCACTCCAGTCTTGGCCCATCTGCACTGTCTCCCAGTTTGTTTCTGAGCACAAACGAAGGTGCTGGTCTTGACCTTCAAAGCACTATAAGGTATGGGGCCAACATACCCAGAGGACCACCTACTCCCTTATGAGCCTGCCCAACCACTATGGTCATCTTTGGAGGCCCTGCTTTGGGTGCACCCCACCTTTTTAGATTAGGGGAGTGGTGAGCTGGAAGAGGGCCTTCTCAGTCATGGCACCAAGGCTCTGAAACTCTCTCCCCAGGAAGATTCATTTGTCCCATTGTGTTGCCATCTTCTGCCAGAGGCTGAAGACTTTTGCTTTGTTTGGCATTCCCTCAATGATCCCTCTACCCTAACCAATGTTTTAATTACTGCTTTTATGATTTGTATGTTACTTCAACTCTGTTTTGTTAATATGTTAATAATATGTGTTGGGGGGTTGATTTTAATGGTTTTTAAAATGATTGTATCATGTATGTGTTAAATTGGTAGCTGGCTTGGTGGTCCTTGTAAGGGCAAAAAGCTGGGATTGTAAGTAAGTAATTGTGATAAAATAAGTATGCTTGGAGAAGGGGCAGGATGTATGACTCCCATTTTTCCATCAGAAAATCTGTTGTTATAATACTTTGTTGTTACTTTCAACCACATGAAGGAATTTTGTCCTGTTGATAGAAATATGATCAGTTAACTAAATATCTGGCTGCCATGAACACCAAAACTAGAAAAGAAAAGAAAAGGAAAACCATATCAAAATGAAAAAATAAGTTAATAAATGAGGACATAAATATTTGATGGTTGATGTTGACGGTTAATGCAAAGTAAAATGTTTGAAAAGTTGGTCTCATGTGATGTCTTATGGCGAAAAAATGATGGCATGAAGTTCATTCATCTCTATCTATTTATAAAACCCAAATCGCAGATTAATGCAGCCTGAATTTGCATTTGCACCATGCAGTGAAGGGAGGAAGACTCTAGATTTTCAATCTCTACTTGATTTCAGAAAACTGAAAGTAGTTTCCTGAACTCTGCTATTAGCACTTCATAAGAGTATCCTTTAACATATGTATTTTTAGAGAAGCTGAGTTTGGCAGGTTAACCTTCCCCCACTTTCCTGCAGGGATGTGATGCAAATTGAGACTGGATGAGCCTGCAATTTGCATTTTATAGATGGACACAAAGATTTGTGATCTTCCTTTCCTCTGTTTTTGTCCTTGGCTTACCTATACTTAAACAAATTTCTCTCTTTTACAACTAACTTGCTAACTTACACTTTTGAGGTAGCATTTTACTCACACCAAGTAAAAGAAGATGTTGTGCTTAAGGTATTGCTACAGTAACATTCATTGCAATATTTTAGAAATTCTGTATCAAAGCTCATAATTATTTAAACACTACTATATCACTTTCCTTAAAAGTAGAAAAGACTGTGCAAAATTTTCAAAACAGTAAATAAAAATTAAGCGTATTTATAATTAAAAGGAAGAAAATCAGTGTTTTAAATTCCGAATTAATGATCTTGAAGACCAATATTGTGATTGGCCAGGTACCTTATCCTGTTGCTGAGGTTGACATTTTCTCTTTCCTCTCTTTGTTCAGCAAAGAAAAAACAGATTCAGATCTCTCTGGCTGCATTGGAGTAAGAATTTCCTCATGACTGTAGCATCACTCATTGGGCATCTTGTCTAGAGAGGAGGCGGCTTTCCTTTTAGCTTCCATTGTTTATGCTTTAGCCGGCTGCAGATCGAGCTGATGCAAGCAGGAGCATGTGTTCCTGCTGTGCTTCAGGAAGAAAAATAAGTTAATGAATCAAGTAGCTCAAGCCAAAAGCCAGCCCAAAATCTGGGCACAGATGTTGCCCACAGATAAAAATAAGTTGTGCCAGAAGTTTTGAATTTTAAGGCCCTATATTCTAGTGCTAGAATGCTTGTAGCCTCCCCCCCTTCTGATTTGTACCACCAGCTCATTCCCTAAAAGAGTAGTCCCTACTTTGTTGCCGTATTGATCACAATCCTATTTTGGCCACTGTGTTGACTCCCCTCTTCTCTTCTGAGTTATGTATGCTAACTGAATTCAAAACTTCCATATAGAGAGTGGGGAGGAGCTGCAGTGACCACAGAACGAGGTGACAGAGAAAACTCCTTAATTGTTATGGCATAACAAAAAGCCACGCATAGGGCACTTTAAAGTATTTGGATCCAAGGCCTGTGCTCCTATACCAAACTTAAACCCAGAGCTGAAGAAGGCATCTTTGTAGGCTATGCTGCAGGAAGCAAGGAATACAGAATTGTAGACCCAAGCACTGATGAGATTACTGCATGCAAAGTGGTGCAGTTTAATGAATGACAAAGGAACAGCCAGATTGCTGACATAGATGACTGCCCAGAGGGAGATAGCAACAACAAGCAACTGCCAATGTATCACCCAGGGCCAATGGATGCAGTCATTATGCAGATGCAAACAAATGTGCAAGCAGATAAGGAGGTAAAGGTGGAAGTTCCTGAGCCAGCAGGTGAGCCAGAGGAGACAGCAACTGTTGCAGAGGCAGACAAGACTCAAGACCTCAAGCGAACATTGTGGGTCAGCAGGGGAGTTCCAACTGAGAAACTGACCTACTTCACAAGGACATTGTTACCACAATCATCATGGGCTGAAGTACAGTTGAAGCAAACTCAAGAAAGCAATGCATGAAGAAATGCACGCCTTGTACAAGAACTAAACACAGACTCTCATCCAAGGGTAAAAATATGGCAAGCAGAATGCAAAGGTGAGGCTGAGAGATACAAAGGTCAGACTAGCGGCAAAAGGATTCTATCAGATTTATGGATCAGAATAAGATTTTTTTGCCTGTTATAAAATATTCCACAATCACAATCAGGGTGCTCCTAAGCATAGCAGCATCCAGAAACATGCAGACAGAACACTGAGATATAAGGACTGCATATCTACATGGTAAAATAGAGGAAGAATTATACATGCAACAACCACTGGGGTTTGTAGATAACGAATCAACATCTAGTCTGCAAACTTCAGAAAGGGCTTTATGGATTTATGCTAGCTAAGGCCTGGAATGACAAGGGGAACAAAATGCTACTCAGTCAGTGAAGGCAAAGGCTAATCCCTGTCTTTACAACAGACACAAAGATAGACATTTATTATAACTCATGTTGATGATCTGATTATTTGCCATGAAAACCAGAAGGACTGTGCTGAAACAAAGTCGAACACCTAGGCAATGCAAACTTTTACCTGGGAATTCAGACTGAACGCGGAACCAGATGAAAGCTATCTTCTTAGTCAAAAGCAAAAGATAATGGAATTATTACAAAGCCTGGGCCTAGAAGGTGTTAGTCCAGTGCTCACACCAGTGAAATCAGGTTTCTACAAAGAAAAGGTACCCAGTGGCCTGCAGCCAGAGAAGAATAAGTACAGAGCTGCCATAGGCAAGTTTCCATACTTAGCAATGACAACAAGACCTGATATTGTAACTGCTGTAAGTATATTATCCAGAAGGGTTGGAGCTTACCCACCAGAAAAGAGAGCCAGTGTGGTGTACTGGTTAAGCGTGCTGGACTAGTATTTGGGAGAACCAGGTTTGAATTCCCACTCATGCTGTGGAAGCTTGCTGGGTGATCTTAAGCCAGTCACACTCTCTTAGCCTAACCTACCTCACAGGGTTGTTGTGTGGATAAAATGGAGGACAGGAGAATGATGTAAGCCACTTTGGGTTCCCATTGGGGAGAAAGGTGGGTTTCAAATGAATTAAATAAATTCATAAATAAATAAATTCATTGCTCTAGAATCCTTACTTCAAAAATTACTAATGTTCTCAATTACTTGAATGTGCTCAGGGCCCCTTTAAAAGCAGTGCATCTCTGTGTGTGTGTTCCCTGTACTGTTGGTTTTCCCTTACTAACCTTTTCTGTTTGCTTTGTTAGAACGTAGCGGCATCTTTTCAGACTGTCTGGAAAGTTAGCTGCCAATTACTTGTTCAGATTGTACCTACTTACAATAGTTCTTTCTTTCATCACCATTTTTATCATTAAGAAATCTTTTTTTTACTTGCTTTGTCAGTTAATCTTGCCAAAGGTTATGATGCCTAGATTAGGCCTGCACACAAGTTAGAGCTTGGAGCCATTCATTTGCCACTTCATATCTTCTTTCTCTTCTCTGTTTGGAATGAAAGCGCCTCTTAGAACAGATGCCAGAGAAGCCGGGGTGCCATGCTGCTTTTGTTACACCTTTGCCTCATTTCCTTTGTCTCATTTCCTCATTTCTGGTGTTTTTGAGAGTGCATTTGTTGGGGTGGTTGAGGTCAGTATCCCCTAGGCAGCTGGCTGTTGCATCACTTAGTGGTTCAGGTAACAAGTAACCTTGTTCTTTAACTCTTGTTTGTCTGTGGCAGCCTGAATGCAATTTTAGCTTGGAGGAGGATTATTCTACCGTGTATTGATAACTATACAGAGTTTGCTCTGGGCAAGTGCTTGAATTGACCAAATATAGAAAATTTTGATGCATTTCTATCCTCTTTCACCAGGAGAGATAACTGTTTGTCCTTCATCAGTTTATTATTAAAAGACATAGATGCTGAAGGCTGTTCGGCCTTTGTAGGAAGTACATTTCCTAAGAGCATTTTTCATACAATGTCCTGACCTAATTAGAAATTGTGTCAACCAAGATTTGCATTTCATCTGTTTTATAGTTTGGTTATTTTAATTGTCAAGATTCCTGATCTGCATTCAGCCATAACTAGGAAGTTTGTACTAAGCAATGGCTTTGTACTAAGAAACGCCCTTGGTGGTAAGCTCATGTGCCCCCTTCTGAATTCATATACATCTCAAAATTTGAAGACTTCCACATTCCCAGTGAAGAGTGGGTGTTGTCGTTTTTTGTGCTGCCCTAGTTACCTGAAACAACAAACTGTACTCCATTATTTTGTGTACAAACCAGGGTTAAATCATGGATGGAACTTTGGTTTGTAGGCAACAGAGCAAAGCACGACTTGTTTTGGCTGATCTAGATATTAAAAGAAACCATGATTTTGAACCAGGAGGTCTTCAGTCAATGTCATGGGTATGGAGAAAAGAGATGGAAGAATCACTAGCCTATCAGTCTAGTCTATCAAGGCTTGTTTTTGTAGTGACAAACCACTGCTTAAGTCTGAATAGAGCCTAGACTCTGTGTGTACACTGTGCAACTGTACTCAGTGTGGAAAGAAACTGGACTCATAGCTAAAACCTGCTTTTGTTCCTGGTAAAAAGCTTTGTAGTCTTCATGATTACAGAGGAAAGTTGTGAAGTGTAAGGGCAAGTGGTATCTACTTGAAAGTTCAGAAATCTGATTCAGGGTTTATGACGGTTTTAAATTTAAGAATAAAATAGAATTCTTTATGTTAATACCAAGTAACTTAATTGTCAATTCAAATCATATTTCTAGTATAATGGGACTATATTTGGAAATAACGTTTGGAGTTGAAAAGTGTAGCATTAATGAAATAGATACAGAGGTTTTCCTTAGACTACTCAGTGTTTGACACTCTGTTGTCCTATCAACAGTATGCAGAATAGTGACTGATAGGTAGTGATGATGGAAAGCTGAAAATGAGAAATAGTTGCTCACCTCAGGCCAACAGAACAAAAAGGGCATGTAAGGCAGAGATGTTCTGCTGGGCTTTTGGTTGAGGACAGCGACGGGACTTCTCCTGGCACACTCATATAATTCCCCACCCCTCATAACCCCTCCCCCCAGGGAGGCTGGGAAGTTAGGATTTCTCTGCATTCTTATACATGGTACATACACTGTTTTTGCCTACTATTATTTATTGGATTGTTTTAATGTTGTTGAATGAGACTATTATTTGTTGTAAGCCACCCTGAGCCCTACTTGTAGGGAAGGGTGGCCTAGTAAATCCAGATAAATAAATAAATAAATAAATAAATAAAAATATGCCAGGTGATAGTTGATTGATTTATTATCGTACAAAGTCCCTATGCATTTCACCATACAGGCTTCATCAGAGGGAATCTATAAAAACATAATTTTACATTTAATGCAGTTAATACAAATAATAGAAGGACCCCTTAAAATTATTACAAAAGTATTAAAAATAATATTAATTAAATTTAGTTCCAAAATTGATACATATTAGTCTATATAAAATATAAGACAAATAAACTATACATTAGACACGAAACAAGACAATAAAAACTCATAATATATGAAGCAAATACTGACCAGAGCATTCATCTAGTGCTGGAGCTGTCCACAGCAAATAAGGGGTTTTTTTTTACTAGTGAAGAATGTCACAAAGCTTTTTTTATGTGCAGAGATTAGCTGAACAAGCTCAGAATTTAACCTGTGAGGGGCCAAAGTCTGCAACCTTAAAATCTACTCCATCTTCTTTTTTAATAGAATTTTTTCATTGTGATGGTAAGATTTATATAAACTTCCAAAAATGAAATCAGTGGGTCTATGTACTTTTTCCATAGAATGCTGTACAAAAGGTGCACCAACTGTTCTGCAAAGTATGTTGCTCCTATGTTCTGTTATGTGTTTTTAATTTTCTAGAGGTCTTCCCTGCATATATCTTATTACAAGAACATCTGATGGCATATATAACCAAATCTGAATTGTAAGTTGTGTAGTTGTTTAAAGCGTATTCCTTTTTGTCAAAGGGACTGATAAAACTTTTCATATTTTGAGTTAGATTTCAATGTCCACATCTTTGAGCAAACCTACTCCTAGAATGGTTCTTTGTAGGCTCATGGGAACAAAGGTTAAGCTAGCCATCATGTTAACAGATGACCTGGAAATTTTGAACTGGAAACTTCAGACTGATAAACTTAACCACAGTGTGACATGCCATGCATAACTTTGTCAAAGAAAGTGCCATGCATATTGGAGTCAGATATGGCTTAAATGAGACTACTCAAGTCATGTAATCTTATTCCTATTTGATATTCCCTTTCCAGATGTATACTTGGTCCCCATCCAGCTTTCTCCTGTCTTAAAGAATCCCCCCCCCCATATTTCCTCTTATATTTGGTGCTGTTTACTGTGGGGATAATTAGTGATAAATATGGTCACATTCATGTGATATAAATGTTGCAGTATAAAAGGGAGAATATATAGTTTCTGCTGTAGGAAGGAGGCTTGGCAGTTTTTGCCAATAACCTCCCCATGTAGCAGACCTCAGACTCCCCCATCCCAGGCCCTGCATCAAAACAGGGCTTACTCAGTTCAGTTGCCGGCCAGTGAGAGCTGCCAGGGAGCCCACTCCCAATGGTGGCTTCTGCCAATGAGGATGGGAGTCTCCCTCCCTCCCCAGCTTTGCCAATAGAGCTTTGAGTCTCCCTCCCTCCCCCCCCCCCAGATTTCCCTTTGCAGTTTGCTGTGTACATGAAGCTCCTGCAGGTTCTGAAGCATGTGGTCCAGTTTTGTGTGTGTGTTAGCCTGCTACCTTGTGCCAGGCAGCCATTGATTCTCCTCAGCAGCAGCACATAAGGCAGGAGCTTTGGGGGCCTTTATTTGCTGAAGGGATGTTCAAAGGCAGCTGGGAAAAGAGGAGGTGGAAAGGCAGCTGGAAACAGCTTTTGCTAATCAGGAAAGGAGTCGTCCTCCCTCCTCAGCTTTCCCTTTGCAGTTTCCTTGGCACACAAAGCAGTTGCTCCTGCAGGCTTTGAAGCACATGGCCTTTTTGTGCCTTAGCCTGTCTGCTTGTGCCAACCACCAGGTCTCCTCATAAGCAGAATATAAAGTAGGAAATCTGTGAGGTTTTTTTGCTTTATTTTTCCCATGAGGGAGTGCTCAAAGGTATTTGAAATGGGGGAGGGGTGGTCGGCGGCAGCAGCCTCTGCATTCTGCCTTTCATCAGATCAGTTTTAATTCTGGGAGATCTCCAGCCATCTGGAGGCTGGCAACTCTATTGTATTCCAGCCTGAGTGCCTGTAGTTGTCCTTGAATCTTCCTATAGCAAGTTACATGAAGCCAAACCAGAGCAGCTCTTTGAACTTGGGGTGGGGGGAAGGGGTGAGTTCAGTGGAAGATGGTGTGAATTGAAGGGTGCAAGGTGCAAAAAAAAATTACTTCTTGTGGATCTCTGCACATTTCGCAATTCACTTTGTCAGGCGATTGTTTCCAAAGTTATTCACTTACCACCTTGAGTAGTAAGACAAATAATGGGGGGGGGGGGAATCTTCATGCATTTACAACTCCACTTGTCATGGGTAAAGAATGGAAGGGATATCTGGTTTTAAACAAAAAATGGATTGCTTAGCCTTCTTTGTAGAATTATCCCTCTTTATTCTAAAATCAGTGATTATGTAAACTGCAGTTCAGATGTTTTTAGCTGTAAAAGCCATTAGAATCAAGTAGATGTTACAAAAAAGTGTTGTGAGAAGTGCTGCAAGCTGGAAATGTATACATTTTCTTTTAAGTTGTTTGTCAGAGTTTGTCAGGCATTTTGTGATCTTTAAAGCCCGTCCAATAATATAGAAATATCTGATAAAATGGGTAGTAGAGATGTTCCCCTCCAATTGTAATACATGACAATTTAGAACACCAGAGGAAGAACACACCATCCCCCTAAGATATTGTATATCCAAACACAGAAAAAGACTGATAAGCCATGGTAATAGAGGAGTAAGGGGGTGTTTTAAAGGGAAAGGGGGCTCTATTATAGTATTTTGCCCAGGGCCCACAAAAACCTGTAACTGGCCCTGCCCCATCCTTTTCCCGGAAGTCCTCTGTCCCTGAAGAACTGCATGTGGTGGAGCATTCTGTGTAGCAAGGAGAAAAAGTTCCACCCTACTGTCAAGAATCCCTCTGCTGACATTGGAGATTTTGGGTGGGATTTTAAAATTTAAATAATTTATTAAAATGTTTATATCCTGCCTTTCTTCTTGGCTCAAGGTGGTTTACAAATAATGGATCTACCATCTCATTATTTGACAGCAAACACATTGCTGGAGTGCTCTGGTCCATAAACAGAAACAGCTCTTTTATGTGAGGGAGGGGGACCAAATTTGTATACCAACATATAATGTGCGTGTGCTTTCAGTTTTTGAAGTACTCTTGCCTTTAATTAGTAAACAGAGATCTTTAAACTTTCAAATTAAGGTTGATCAGAGTATGTTTGATGAGTTCACTGTATCATTATTGTTTTTATTTAATTGATCTATATAGTTTTATGGTTTTTGAGAACCAGTGTGATGTAGTGGTTAGAGTATTCGACTAGGATCTGGGAGGCCTAGGTTCGAGTCCCCACTCTGCCATGAAAGCTTGTTGGGTGATCTTGGGCCAGTCACACACTCTCACCCTAAACTCATAGGGTTGGTGTTGGGAGGAAAAAATGGTGGAGGGGAAGCCAATGGAAGCCACTTGGGGTCCCTATTGGGAGAAATGGGATCTATATATGAAGTAAATAATAAATGCTAACTGGCTTTAATTTCCTTCCTGACTTAGATCTGAAGAAAACACTTGCTGTCCTACTGGATAACATCTTGCAGCGTATTGGGAAGCTTGAGTCCAAAGTGGAGAACATTGTAATCAATGGCACAGCTACAAATTCTACAAACAGCACTGCCACTGCTGTTCCCAGTTCAGGAACTGCTGAAAAGATCAATGTGGCTGGTAGGAATATGAAAATTGTTGTGGTGTCTTTGACATTACTTTATAATACAGTTTAGACTGATACTGATGGTAACCATGTCTGAATTTTTAATGGTAATGGACTCCTTAGAGGGCTTAATTCTGTGGGAAAGATCACACCTAAACAGGAGTGTTCTTGTTCTGTCATAGTGGGCTGGAATATCTGAATGATCTGTGAACCTACATTAGACTCATTGATAGCAATACTGTAAAATGTATTGTTAACCAGCATCCATGAAGAATGGGGATTTCCAGTTAATAAAAAATGCAAGTTAATAAAGCTTTTATCTGGAGTGATAATGAGCAGGCAGGAGTGCCAAATGGGAAACTACCATGTTTGACACCTGGGTGAAATCCACAGTCCACTGCTTCCCACTTAGTGCTGCTACAGCTGGCCACTGGGGCAGGTGAGAGGTCCTGAACAGACCCTGGCCATGGCAGCTGTCCACTTGACACTGCTGCCTTCTCCTCACTGCCCAGTTAGCCCCACTGGTCAACAACAACATGGAGCAGACTTATGTGCTGGCCAGATCCTGGGCATTGCTGATGCCCACTTGATAAAACTATCTGTACACTGCCACTAGGCTGGGGAGAGTAGGCAACAGATTCCTAGCATGCCTCTTAACCAAGTTTCCCAGTTTATCAAGAATGGTTAACAAAGCTTTCACACTAGTATTTTTACGAAGTAGCTTACAAAGTATTCAAAGGCATCATTTCAGTAATTCTCACAACCACTGTATGAGTCAAGTCAGTACTGTTATCACTTGTATGAAAGCCCGGTGGGACGTGTCAGAGAACAGGCAAGTGAAGGCATAGTGGTTTTGCTAAAGCCAGCTTTCTTAAGGTTTGAACTAAGAATTTGCCCACTTACACTTCTAGCTACTAAGTGGCACTGGCTGTCTAGCTGTTCCATCAGTGTCACATTCCATTAGTCATCTTTAGTGTTGCTCAGTTTTCTAACCCTTGATTTACATTATTCAGTTTGGCTTCACCTGGGCTTGATTTAATTTGATTTTTGTCTGCTGGTACTAATGATCTTTTCATCTATCAATTTATGAGCTGGTTCTTGACCTGTTTTTTGGTTGATCCTGTCATGTGCAGATATCTGCATCTAGATGATAACCATTTATGACCTTGAGGTAATTGGCTTTAGCCCAGAGCTTTCAGAGAGATCCCTGGTGCTTATTCTTCAAAGCTGAGAAAGTAGTGGGGTGAAAACTGGGCCCTGTGGAATCACTAAAAGAAAAATCTAAGAATTTATTTATTTATTTATTAAATAAATAAGAGATAAAAAGGGGAGTGCTTTCAATGAGTTTGGAATGGTTAGTGCTTAGTTTCTAAAGTGTTGTGATGAACAACATTGCTGAAGCCTACCTGTAAGTGATCTCCTTTCCTGTGCTGGAGGGCTTTATTTACCACAACTCCCAGATGGGTGGATGTAGGTTGTGGGTATTCAGCAGTAATTTCAGTTGCTCTCAGACATTCTCTCTAACTTGATATGTTTTTAGGAGTATTGGAACTGAAATGTTGACTAGTTTCAGGCCAAGGCTTTAGTAACCTTTGAAGTGAAGTGTTGACTAATTCAAATGATGGCCTGGGAATGTTCAGACAAATCAAAGGCCTTTAAAGGGAACATGTGTGCACTGAGCAATGTCAGTATAGCAGAATTATATCTCATCACAGTAGAAACAGTGGCCCTTTTCAGACAGCCTTTGTAATCCATTGTGGTAGCTGGTTGTAATGGATTTTTTTGTGTCATTTCAGACATAACTGTTTTAGCAAACAGCTGCTAATGGATTTTATTTACCTTTTCATACAAAGCTGTTTGTGTGCAGTTAGCAAAGCGTGGTTGAGCCGTTCTTGAACTGCTTTCTTCCATTTTTACCCCTTCTTCATACTTCTAAATCATTGTAGTGCACTGTTTAAAATGTCTGCAGTGCTTCCAATAGCGCTGTGCTTTCCCCCACCCTTTTCCACTGTGCAGTCTACCTCAAACTTTTTAAAATGTTCTAAGTGAGCGCTATAACACTACATGAATATAACACTTCAGAGCTACAGCGGCACCACTGAGATACACTGAGAAGTGCTATATTGGCTTAGCACTATAGTGCTCAACTTCTAAGGGAAAAAAAGTTCAAGGAAGATAGTACAGTCAATAGAGTCATATAAGCAAAGACTGTAGACTACTTAATTTACTCTTTTTTTAGGTCGACTTACTACATTCTTGTTTGTTTATGAACTGAAATTCAGCTATTATGAGAAACTTTGTTAAACTTTTTCTTAGACACTTTGTCCTCCACACATTTTATGTAATTTATGTGTATGTATGTCTTGTTTGTCTGTCAGAAATAAAAAAAAAATTATTAATAAAAAGATTGCACGGTGAAAAAGGGCAGGGGGGAGTATGGCACTGTTTGAAATGACCAGTTCGCTTCAGAGATGACTTATTAAGAGAATGAAATTTGCTGTATGAAAGCCCTGTCCCTGTATCGCTTTACTTAGAATTGGGCCAACAACAGATAACATCTGGTTTAGAATGGTTATGTGAAAGAGGCCAATCTAACCATCAAGTCTTCTCTATCAATATTTGCTTTTATCAATCTTTTAAATACTAATTTTGATTCCTTGTAATGTTTGGTATAAACAAGTGCATTTTAGAAATGCTTTGAAATAACAGATTTCTTACATGTACTTTAAGCAAAGGGAAGGGATTGAAGAAAATCTCAACAACTGCATGTTGCTGGTACATTGCTTGATTTCACTGACTTGATCTCTAAGGTTAGGCCAGCTTCCTTGGATTAATCTACTTTAATTCATTTTTCTGTCTCTGTGACCTTGTTTACAATCAGCTAAGGACACTTGCATTGTTTAACCACATGGTTTTTTTTATTAAAGATTTTATTTTTCAAACATAAGTCAAAACAAAACATAACACAAACATTGAAAACAAAAAAGATTCCTTTCTTTCAACAAAATTTTGATATTCGAATTTACAACTGGTATAAATCATCTTGCTCATTTTACGATCTGGTATTCTCTATCCAATCATAGAATATTGACCAAATGTCTCTAAAAATATTTTCATCTCTTCCTTGAAGCAATATACATAGTTGCATTGCCCATTTCTGCAACCTCCATTATTTTGTATATTAAGTCTTCCTTAGATGGTGTCTCTTCTTTCTTCCACATACTTGCAAAAATAATTCTAGCTACAGTTACTATATGAGCAATCAAATAACAGTCTACTTTTCCAGGATTATATTTGACAGAAAAAACTCAGGTTTAAATGGTATATTAGTTCCTAACATTTGTTTCAACATTTCATATACTCCCAGAATTTTTTGCTCTTTTCACAGGTCCACTATATATGGTATAAGGTACCAACTTTTGCATTGCATTTCCAACATTTATTAGATGTGCTATAAAATTTCGCCAATCTGTCAGGAGTTATATGCCACCTATAGAGCATCTTGTATAGATTTTTCTTCAAAGAAACAGCTTTAGTATATTTAATATTATGTTTCCATATTCTAGACCATTTATCTAGTTCAATATTGTAACCAAAATTTTGTGCCCAAAGTATCATTGGGGCTCTCATGGATTTTGTTTAATCAGAGACTGGAGTTACCTTAATTAAAGACGACAAATAATTGACCAGGAAAGCTATTCCTCATACCCTCAAAGCTTATTATTTTTCTCTTGGCAGGTGTGAAATGTACTGTGACAAACTACTGTGTCTGTTATTCTGCACATTGCAGAAACCTTGTATTTAGTGTTGTGGCCTGTTTTAACCCCCAAAGAACTTGTGTTAGTTTTCTTCAGTCTGATTTTGTCTCCAATGAAACCCACAGTGCTTTCATCAAGTGCCCTTACAGTGGAGTCATCCTCTGTCCATGCAGAGTAAGGGCCTTTATCATGGAGAGTGTTATTCAGAGAGTTTAACTAAGGGAAATGGCAAAATCAAAAGTATGAAAGGCAAGAGAAATCGATAGTTGAATGAACACATGAAGCTGCCTTATACTATTGGTTTATCACGGTCAGTATTGTCTGCTGTGGCCGACAGTGGCTTTCTAGGGACTAAAGTTGAGGTCTTTTACATTATCTATGATGATCAATTCAGCTGGAGTAAAGGTGGAGATTGACTTTTCCCACTTCTATAGGAGAGAGCAGGTGATGTTACTCTTTATTTTGAAGAGGAACAGGTAGATGGACTGGTGGGTTGAGGAAAGGTTTGCATGATCCAGAAGCAAACAGAGCAGGCAAGTAAAGAGGAGAGTTGGTGTGCTGCATGAGTGAAGTTCTTTATTGCACAAAGGACAGACACAGAAAGGTAAGTAATATGGAAATCAACGGCAGTAAAATAATTGTATCAAGGGCAACTTTAGTGTTCCCACAGAGTTACTGTAGCTCTAGGAGTAGGGCTGTACGCCTGCTCATGAATGAGCTGAACTGTGAGTTTACCTAGTGCCTAATTTAACTGAAAGATTCAATTTACTGGTAAACTGTTTGTCCACGCCTACCTTATTGCCACTCTCATTGTGTATATTTTAAATATAGCACCCATATTTCATTTTCTTGGCTACAACAAACAGTGGAAGATTGCTTGACTATTTCACAGTGGTTACAGCCTCGGTTTGTTACAGTTCCATTTGCTGGTCAGCGTTTAGGATTAACTATTTGGCAGTTAACTTGAACATTTTTTTAAGTTGCATTATTTCAGGAGTGTTAATGGGAAGGCTGCCGGCTCAGCAGGTATTATTGAGTATAGAGGGAATGCCATTTCTTTCTGAAATGTCATTAAAGCCTTAGCTAGTATGAAACCGTAAAGCCATTTTTAAAACTCCCTTTTAAAAAGTTTTTCATCATTCATGACGTATGTCTCAAACCTTTTTTGTGAGTTGTAAGAAAAATAGCATAAATAAAGAAAGGCTGCTTAAAGTTAAAATTAATATAGACTCAACTGAAACATGTATTTTGCTTTTGGTCACTTTACTCTTGAGGCAGAAATAGTATCCCAGAAATGGGTGGGAGGGGAGAGAACAAGGCAATAAGAATCTTTGTGCAGGTGTTGGCAGGAACATGAATAGTACATAATCCTTTGAATAAAATGGTGGTGTTTACAGTTAACAGATAAAAGCTGCTGTTTACAGTAAAATATGAACAGAGAAGGATTAAAATGCTGTCTTAATCATACAAAAACTAAAATGTAGAAGCTATGGTAGAATCAAGGCCATAAATTTTACAACTGTCTTCTTTTAAAATCATTTTAAAAGCCTTTCAAAACCCAGAGGCTGTCACTTGCCCTGCCACCACCATGTTTGTAGGGATCACTTGGGTGTCCTGCCTTCTACTGTAAAGCTCCCCAAATGTCTGGTTATCAGAACCAGAAATATTTACACTTGGAAATCTAAGTTTAAAGTTTAAACCATTGTAGTTGGAGATAAATGAGGATAAGTCCGAAGTCTTCACAAAATCAACAAGAAGGTCAAACAAAAGATGGGAAATTGGAAAGTACACATTGCAACAGGTCGATTAATTCAAATATTTAGGAATTCCAGCCAAACCTATCATGGTCCAAGCACATTAAATATCTTATGCAGAAAGTCGACCTAGCCTTACTAGCCTTTAAGAAGTTTTTCTATATCCAAGGAGCTCAATATGTGCCAACGCTCATAAAAGCATGTAAGACCTTAATACTACTGCGCATACTACATGGTTCCCAAATCTGGTTCTTAGGTCCAACAGAGCAACTTGAAAAACTACAGCAAGACTTCTTCCGTAAAATATTAACTTTACCATCAAGCATTGCTTCCACAATCATAACGCTTGAGATAGGCCTCCCAAAAATCTCAATTCTGATCTGGAAGGCCATAGTCAGCTATAAATATCGACTGCTAATGCTAAAAGCCTCCCAACCTTTACCATATTGACAGAACATGAACGTTGCTGGTCAAAATGGAATGATGCTATAGATGTGAAAACAAGACAGTTGGGCTTACGGAAGACAGAGAACTTAACCAAAAGAAGACAAACTTTACTTACAGAAGAGTTGCTCCAAAATGATAGGGACACTCTTCAAATAGATGCTAGACAAAAATGCTTCCCACTTCATCTGGGAATTACATATTCCACCAAATCTGACCTGCCTTTTTACTTAAACATGCTGACCATTCCAAAACTGAGACAGTCATACATGATCACACGCTGCAGTGCGTTTCCAACAGCCCAGATGAAGGGCCGTTTCCTCAAGATACCGCTGGACCAGCACTATTGTGACTGTCCTTTGACAGAACTTGACTCGACATGTCATGTTTTCTTCTACTGTCCAAAACATGCAGCAGCAAGAGAAAGATGCCTAAAAAAATGGCTGTTGAAATATTCATCTTTTCCTGATGTAGCAAGATTAAGACTACTTCTGAGCAGCCTTTGCCAAAATTGCATTGTGGATGTGGCAAATTTTTGTTTTGCTGTTATTTTAAACTCTTAACCATCATTATTATTATTCTATTTTTTAATTTTTAAATAATTTTTTTACGGTGCATGGCCTATGGGCTATTAAACCTAAATAAATAAAATAAAATAAACCATTGTAGTGTTCTTGTTCATGCCTGTATATATGGAGGGACCCAATAAATGAGCATATAAGAACAAATGTTTCTAAAGTTCTTTTAAGTTTTGAGGGACTTTTCCAGTTTGACCATGTATTCTTTGATATAAGGACACAGAATTGCTGTCAACAGTGTTTATATTTCTAAAATATCTCTGGTAGTTGTTAGAATTTGAACAAAACTAGTGAAAAGAATTACATTGACATGTAAACTAAAACATATTTTCTTGTCGCAGCATTTTTTTGGGGGGAGGGGGTCAGGAGTAGGGATGGGCATGAACCAGGGAAAAGAAGGTTCATCCCGGTTTGTGGTTCATGAGGTCACTTGAACCTTCATGAACCTCCCTGTTCACCAAACCATTTTGGTTCATGAGGTTCAGGTAAAGATCTGAGATCTTCCCTCCCTCCTTTCTGCTGGTGGTGGCTCCCCAAGGCCAGGAGAAAGGAAGGGGGGGTAGAGCTTGCAAAAACCATGTAAAGGGAATGTTCCCTTTAAATGGCTTTTGCAAGTGGGCACTGCACACAAGTGACGTCCAAGCAGTGCATTCGCCACTTCCAGGTGAACTTGTCATATGGACTTCACTCACACACAGCTTGCAAAAGCCATTTAAAGGGAATGCTTGGAAGTAGGAGGAGCAAAAGGGACTGCTGAAATGTCTTGCATTTCACTCCCTCTCACTTCCCCCTGCTTCCCTCCACGAACCCCTGAAAACCATGTGGAGGGTCTTGGAAGGGTTGTGGATAGGAATGGGCACAAACCTTGGCTTGCAAATCACGGACCAACTATGTTTTGTGATAAGGTTTGTGCCCATCCCTAGTCAGGAGCAGGGATGGGCACAAACTGGGAAAATGGAGGTTCATGAAGGTTCATGGTTCATGGTGTCTCACGAACCACAAACCTCCACAAACCTTTTCATTTAATGGACCAGTTTGTGGTTCATAATGTGGCACAGCTTGCAAAAGCCATTTAAAGGCTTCCCCTTTTGCAGGTTGGTTTTTGCAAGTTGTGCTGTTTAAATGCATTCTGAGTTCACTTGCTGAGTCACGCTGCTGCAGCAGTGCAGCTTGGAGAAGGCATTTAAAGAGACAGTGGTCCCTTTAAATGCCTTCCTTTTCCTTGCCTCGCTGCCAGTGCCAGCCGTATACCCTAACTGAACATGCAGATGCTCATATGATGAAATCAAAACCATTGAACATATAGTTATGGAGTGCCCTGTATTCAATGAGTTGAGGGCTAATTTAGTCACCCCTTTACTTAAAGATAAGGAATTGCTAAATGTGCTAGCCGAGGTGTTATGGCTGCTATTGAATACAAATGAGTGTATCACCTTCTCAGTGGCAAAATTCATAGGTGCAGTAATCAAATATAAAATAAATAATACTGAGTAAGGTCTTTAAAAAAATTGTTCTAATTTCTGCTTAAGGTGATAGCTGTATGAGCAGTACTAGATAGGTAGGTAGGTCAGTCAGACAATCGATCGATTGAGAGACAAGTAGGTATGCCTTCATTCTTCATGCCCTGCCACCAGCACTGGCATTTATGCTGACATGAACCACACAAACCTCCCAAAGCCATCTGGGAAGTTCATGGGAGGTTCATCAGGACAGGATGGCATGAACGGAGGCCATGGTCACACGGCAAGGAAACTGTGAGATATGTCCCGCAGAACTGCTGTTGGGTTTTTTTATTCCGGGATGGGGATGATCACACATCCCCCCGAACAGCAACAATTGTGGGTGCAGCGTTCAGATAGCCACGCCACCATTTGGGCAGTGTGCCATGAAATTTTTTTAAGTGCTTTGCACATGCGCAGATGCGCATGGCCAAATCCGCTGAACTAAAAAAAACCCACGTCCAGAACGTGCAGCCCCCCATTTACAGGCAAGCAGAAATCCTGTGTTCCTCCCCAGGGACTTGCAATGGGTTTAGCAAAACCGACCACTCGTGGATCGGAGACAGCTGCTTGGCTGGACCCAGCCGAGAAAGAACCATGCCATTCTTCTTCTTCACTGTCCCTTTGCAGAAGGGAAAGAGGCCCCCAGGTGGAGGGAAGGGAAAGGAAAGGAGAGGGGCCAGCAATCCGAGGGGGGAGGAGAAGGTTGCACTTGGAAGGCTGCGGCTGTTTCCGTTGCTTCCACTGATCTGGGAAAGTACTTGATTTCCCCGGGGTCGGAAAACGTGCTAGGGACCCAGGAGCATTGCGGGAGTGAGCCCGCTTCAGTGCTGGAGGCACATTGGCGTGTCTGATCAGCAAATTTAAATGTGCGAGGGAACAGCGGCGAAACCTGATCAAAAAGACCATGTGACCGGACCTGGAGTTTCATGAACCAGAAACTGGGCCTGGTTCTGATGAACTTCAGTTCATAATTCAGTTCATGCTCATCTGTAGTCAGGAGGCTTGGGACTTTAAGTTAACATAATGTAGCTTACATTCACCTTAAAATAAAGACTCGGTGTGGGATTATGTCACAGGGCTGATCTAACAAATGTGGATGGAAAAGTTCATCTTAGTGGACTGGAATCTCAAAAAGCTTGTCCTGATGTCATTGGAATTGTGTGTTGTGATATGCCCCTGTTTGATGAGTGTCCCTTCCAGAGAAGCTGGAGCTAGCAGCTCTATCAACGCATTCCTTCCATAGAGCAGTAAAGGGATTCTGAAATGGGTTGCAACAAAAAACCTTTACACAAACCTTACAAAAAACCTAAAAGGCAAGTAGTCCTTTGGACTCTGTTGTTTTCCCATGGAACATACAGCAGGAATAGATACCTACAGGAGTGTGAGAATTTTCAGTTCAGGAGTAATAAAGCAATGACATCTGTTTCGTTTGTCATGGCAAATTATGGATAGCATGGCTTCTAAATTTAGACAGCAAATACTAATCATAGTTTGACAATTGTGAGGTCATGGCAAGCTGTTGTTAGTACTAAATAGAAAACTCAGAGAGAAGGTGTGTACATTGCTGTCTGTAGAGGAAAAGTGAAAAATGTTCCTAGTTGTAAATGAAAGTGAGAAGTGGCAGGAGAGAGAAGAGCGAAAGAGATTTTTTTTCGGGCTTGCTAGAAAGGGGACTTTCCATTGAAGTCCATGGCAGACAATTTTATAATGAATCTTATGCAAATTTCTGTTCAAATTAGTTTACAGATTGTGTACTGAAGGACAAGACCAGGAATCAGCTAAATTAGTGACCCTTCATCATTTTATTGTACTTTATAAAACTATAGTTAAAAAAGGTTGGTTGTCTGGTTCAGTCTGAATTGGATATTGCCTTCCAGGATTTTTTTGAATTGCTGTGAATTTGAGTGCCTTGAAAGTGATCTGATAGCAGCATCCTTCAAGCACAATCCCAAATTGCTCTTACGGGTTATCTTCAGAATAGTTTCCAGATATGCCAGTGTTACTGACAAGTAAACCTTTATATATTGAATATTTGTAACATTTTATTTTAAAGCCCCAGGATTTCTTTTATGGCAATGATTAAGATGCTGAACTGCAGTTCGGGCGGTCGGTAGTTCAGCAGTTCGAGACCCGAGTGCTACATGACAAAGTGAGCTCCTGTCTCTGGTCCCAGCTCCTGCCAACCTAGCAGTACAAAAGCAAGAAATTGCAAGTAGATAAATAGGTACCACTTTGGTGGGAAGGTAACAGCGTTCTCTGTGCCTTGGCATCTAGTTATACTGGCCACATGACTATGGAAATGTCTTTGGACAGCACTGGCTCATTGGCTTGGAAACAGAGATCAGCACCGCATCCCTAGAGTCGAATTTGACTGGTTTTCGAGCAAGGGAAACTTTTACCTTTACATATGTCACATTATGTATAACTGTTGCTGACATGTTAAACAAACCTTATTGAAGAAAGTGTAGGGAATAGTGTAAATCTGAAAATGCTTTGTGCTTTGGGTCTTCTCAGGATGATGCACTAAAACTGCTTTAGAGACCATACTGCATATTACAAGTTACACAAGTTCACCCCAGGGGTTCCTGCCCCCTCCAGCGGGTATAATTTCTCCCCATCAGGGGGCTGCACATGCACTTAATGCTTGCCACAACGGGGCAGATAACTCCCCCCACACCGTTTTGGCTCAGAAAAATGGCATGGGGGGGGGGATGCAGAATCCTCTCCTTCCACTCCATGCTCCCAATCAGAGTCAGACCCCTGTGGCACTTCTGAATGTAATTGCCTCTGGGAACTCACAGTTGCAGTATGGCTGCTAGGCCCTTTAGTGAACTCATATAATCTGTAAGATGTAGTGTGGTCCACACTGTAGATAGCACCATGAGCTGAGTGCATTTCCAAAAGCAGAAGTGCAGATACAAAATGCACAGATCCTTAAACACACTGACAAATGGTGGGCACATACAGGGGCTCTGTGAGTGCTGATTACACCTTTATATATCTAATTCCCTAGTGGCTCCCTGTGTGCAGATACCTAAATCCATGGGGGGGCACTTGGGGGGCAGGGAGGAGGTTCTGCAGACGTGGGGTGGTCCCTGCTGCACTGTCCAGAGCATGGGGGAGGGGGCGGGAGGTGGGAGGCAGCATGGCAAGGTCTGAGGCCTACCACACCGTCCGGAGCAAGGGGGAATGGGGTCGAGGGGGTGGGAGGCGGCGAGGCCCGAGGCCTGCTGCACCATCCGGAGCACAGGGGAAGGGGGTCGGGGGGGTGGGAGGCGGCACGGGGCGAGGCCCGAGGCCTGCTGCACCGCCATCCAGAGCATGGGGGAGGGGGAAGGCGGCGTGGTGGGAGGGAGGGAGAGATCGCTGGCCACAGCTCCTCCCCCGCGAGTATCAAGGGGCCCCCTCTTGTTCTTATCTAATGCCTGTTTGCAGATGCATTGTACCCTTTTGCACTTTTGTTTGGTAAACATCAGCATACCCATGGTGTCACATCAAGTGTAAAGCAACTCATAGCCTTAAATTCTGGGACTATGCATTACTTTGAACCTACACTAAACCCTAAACAAGAAAATGTCAGCAACGCCATGTACCCTTTCAGGATAAAAGTGATGCTGTGGATCCAAAGTACTATTTCATAGGTTTATGATCAGAGAGAAAGTAATATTTAAGCAGATCATTATTGGAACATTTCTGAGGTAAGCTGTTAATCTTCATGTTCCAATAGAAGTTAAACTACCAATATTAAAACCCTTTTATAGTAACAGCTGAACATGTATCCAGCTGCTCAAGCTGATTCAAATGCCAGAACTGCCAGTTTAGTCCCAGAACAGATATTGCAGTAGTTACTGTCTATTTTGCCTACCTGATAGGATATCTCTTTTCTAACAGTTACAATAGATGGGAGTTTGTACATTTATATAAGAAATGTGCATCATATGATGCAATTAAAGAGCTTTCAGTAAGACACCCAAAAGATATGCACGATTGTATTGATCGATGTTGTGATGTAAAACTGCCATTCTATGCAGCACTGTCTCACCACTTGAAATATAGCCTCTGAGCGGTTTTGGTGATCACTCAAACCAGATGCCTTCAGAGTGCCCTCCCTAATACCTTCTGCTCATGGAATTGCACATGTGAGGACAGCTAACATTTTGATACATTTCTGGAACCCACTCAAACTGAACTTTTTAAGAAGCTTTTTGTACAGGGCATTAGATTTTAATGGAGGTTTGCCTTTATGTTTTATGAGGAATTTAATCTGTTCTAATGGTTGAAAAATTTTGTAAGCCGCTTTGGGTCTTATATGGAGAAAGGCGGGTTGTAAATTATTTAAATAAATACGATACAGGGTACTTTATGAGGGTTCTTTGGCAAGCCAGCTGCTATCTTCTCTTACGCTAGTTGGAAGCTAGGTGGTAGGAACCATCTATGAATTACTGAGAGTCCAAGAAACAAAGATCTCTCTTGATGTATCCTGATATTTCTAGCCATATATCAGGTCTTCTGTTTTTGCAATTGTAGCTCCTTGTGTTGCTTCTTGAAGTACTGTATGAATTTTGAATGTATCTGTTGGGGGGGGGGGGCTGTTATCAGAAGGAACATCACAGGGTCTCAAACAAATGTTCCCCAGGCATATCTCCTGAATCCCAAGCAGAGTGTGTTGAGGTTTGTTGGGAGAATAGCAGTGTGGTGTGCTCAGGAGTAGAGAAAATTTCAGTGTTCAGATGTTCTGACCAACACCCCCCACCCTATTTCCCCCAGATCCATAGTTATGGAAGTGCTTCTTGTAACTGTATGTGCTCCTGTGGAGTGATATTAGAGTGTGCAAATGTTAAATCAGTTAAACTTCCATTTTATTTTGTGATTTGTCATTCCAGCATTTGACTCCAACAAGTAATTGAATGATGGCTGTTCTTTCATTTTATCAAAGAGGTTAATTGCATTTTTGGTTGGGAAGTTAGATGAGCTTAATTATAAATGATGAGAAATCATTTCCATTTTTATTCTTAGTTTCTTTTATTAATTATTAGTTATTTTATAAAATAAAAAGTATTTTTGATTCTTAATAACTCTCAGCATACAATTTTCCCTGGTTTCATGACTCTATTCCAGTTTTCCTATTGTGAGGGGTAAGGCAGTATTAAATTATAGATCTCCACTGGGCATTTCAGTGTTAACTCATCTGTGCAGACCATTGGGAGGGAGATGCAACAGCAGAAATCTGTTATGATGTGTGCTGCATTACATAATCATACATACTGTGTGTGTCTTTTCCCCCTCTTTAGATCTTATTAATGGAGCACAGGAACAGTGTGAATTGCCTCCTATGGATGGCTTCCCCCACTGTGAGGGCAAAATAAAAGTAAGACTAATCTCTATTTAATTACCTCATCTTTTGCATCTTTTGGTCTGCTTCTCTTGAAAAAGTTTAAGTTATCTCAAATTAAATGAATTACAAATGATGAAAAACTGGTGCCATTTCCCCCCCCATGCATAACCAAGCTGCACAAGAGAATGATGTAGCCATGAGATGGCTGAGTAAATTGTACCACTTGAGACCACAAATGGAGGATCACATTTTGGAAGCTTCCTTTATGCTTAAAATGCTTCTGAAAACAAAACAACAGCAGAGCAAGCAAAGAAAAGGAGTAGAACTTTTCTTCCTTGGGTGGTTACATAGAGTTATGCAAAGAAATATCCAGAATTGGAGGCAAACATGCGTACAGTTCATTCTACTTCCTTTGGGCTCTGCCACCCTATTCTCCTGAATGTGAGAACGAGGCTTATGTTGTTATTGTGTGTTAAAATCTCTGCCTAATGAAGGTCGGATGTAAAATTTTGGCAGGTCCATATGCTCCAGTATCGGCAGGTTCACTTAGGATTGTTCTGACAGCAAGTTAGAAGTTCTTTTTTTTGGTTGTTGTTACGTCTTGCATCAAAAGGAAAATGTTAGACACATGAATAACTGCATGATAAATTCTGCTAGGTAGCCATGTTGGTCTGAAGCAGCAGAACAAAGTTTGAGTCCATACCTTGAATAAAACTTTGTTGGTCTTAAAGGTGCCACTGGACTCAAAGTTTGTTCTGCATGATAAGTTGTGAAAGTTGATTGCATGGGCTTGGGTTGTAGAGCATCAAAGTTCCCATGGATCATTTAGCTGAAAAGGATTTTAATTATCCTTCGGTTATTTTTCCCACATGAATAAAGTGTAGGTGATCACACTGCTCTGCTTGAGGATAACAAAAAAGTGCTGGAATGTCATTATCTGTGGTTCAGTTGTAATTATAAGAATAAAAAAGCTCCTGAGGGTGTATTCCAGACTAGGTATCTGTATGTATAAAAGGTCATGCTCGCTGTGGTGAGCCATACTATAGTGATATATTGTTGTGACTATTAGGTTAATCTGTCCATTCCCTAATGACCAGCTGTGCAAAGTATTCACAGGCTATAGCAGTTACTTCCCACTGTTGACTGAAGTCTATGTTGACCTAAAGTACTCTTTTCTGCCAGTTCCATGAATCTTCCTATGAATATATAGTTAGTCTTGTGGTCAGGTTTATAAACACCTAACTTTTTGTTTGTGTTTTCCCCCCTGTCTAGTGGATGAAAGATATGTGGCGATCTGATCCCTGTTACGCAAGTTATGGTGTGGATGGGTCTACGTGCTCCTTCTTTATTTACCTCAGTGAGGTCAGTAAGCTTGTACATTAAACATAAAGTTATAGGTAAATTCAGATTAATAATGTTGCTACTGTGACAAATGAAAGGAAGCTAACTTTTCATTTAGGAAATTTGTTTTTGATTTCTGTGTTGTATCTGTTGCTGAACTGTACCTTTTGTTGATTGTTTCTTGGGATCAGATGTTGAAATTCTTCTTGATATTAACAAAGCTACCTCCGGATGCAAATTTAAATGTAGAGTGCTAGTTTGAATTTTGGCATTTGATCACCCAGTTTCTGGTATGACATGGTAAAGCAACAAATGTACACAATTCTGATCCTGTACCTTGACTCTTAGATGGAAACTACAGAAAGCCAATTTGTGTATAAGCATAACTTTTGTTTTTATTGATTAACAATAGCTAGTCAAATAATTTCTGGGTGCTGCTTGTTTTCCCCCAAATATTGGTTCCCTACTTCAGATTGTGATTTACCCTTTTTAGGTCAAAAATCATTTCAATGTGATATGAAAACATCCTAAACAGAAAATAAAAATAGAGAACTCACTAGAATCCTGTAAGAAAACAAGGAAAACTTTGCTGGATCAGACCAGTGGTCCATCTGGTCCAGCATCTTATTTTATGCAGTGGCCAACCAGTTGCCCTGGAGGTCCAAAAACAGGGCTCATAGGCCAAGGCCTTCCCTTGATGATGACTCCTAGCACAGATATTCTGATATGGAGGTTCTCTTTAGCCACCATGGCTAGTAGTCATTAATGGATCTGTCTTCCATTATCTGTCCTGTCTTAACCCTCTATTAAATGCAGGGGTCATTTCGAGCAGGAGCTTGGGGGAGCACAGCTTCGGGAGTTGGTGCAACCCCCCCCCCCGGGGGAATGCCTGCTTGTGTCATGGCTGCAGCAAAATGACCCCTAGAAAGATCCTTGTTCCTCTGACCAGCCTTCTGAAGGCTTCAGCCACCACTGAAGCTATCCTCCCAGAGTAGTGGTATTTCTGAGGCTTGGATTAGTAGCTGTCCCCTCTCTGCCAGCTCTCTCGCTCTCTCTCTCTCTCTCTCTCCTTTCTTGCCTTCTGACAGACTTCTGGTGATGTCAGGGGGTGTGGCATATGCAAATAAGTTGTGCTAATAGAGTTATGCTAATGAGCTGCTGTACCTCTTTTTCTACGAAATGACCCCTGATTAAATGCATTTATGTACAAGACAGTTTATATATGTGACGTCATGTTTAGAGAGGCTCAGTGTTTTGGTGCAAGTTCATGTACATGCCTCTTGCCTGACTTCCTTTCACCAGTGGCACATGTCATCTCGTACTTGAAGATTGAGAAGATTTTAAGACTGGAGTCTTTTGAATATTTGTCTTTCTGTTGTCATGTCCTTCATTTGATGCATGTTGCAAGTTGTTACATTTTGAAATAATATGGAATCTTCAGTCTTGTGAACTGTCTAGAATTTAGGATATTTACAGATTACATTCATGTGACATTTCTGTTATAGCCCATAGCTTTATAGGAAGTATAGTGCTTCCCAGAAGAACAAATGAACCGTTGTACTCATCAATCTGTTTTATGTTTAGTGAACAGCAAACATAAAAAGACTTTGGGGGGTGTTTCTAAGAGATTTCTTTGACAGCACATAAAACTGATATTGTTTGGGCCTGCTATTAACCTTGAGTTTAAATTCAGCATACTTAATCCTGTGATAAATGCTGTGATTAATGCTAAACAGCAAAGTCTGAAAGCTTAAATATTTGTGAATGCAAGCATGAAATGAAATTCTAATAACCACTACAATGATGTGGATATATGAGCTGTATTTGTTACTAAAGATAACTTGGAGCTGGTGTCACATGACGTAATTTGTCAAAATAGGCAGCAATAGAGAATTGACTGTTTGTGACAGTGGTGTACCAGGCCAGGCTGTTAAACGTTGTGTACTCTATGTAAATAATATCCATGTATTGGATCAAAGAAGCAGCCCTCCAAGGCTGTGAACTCGCAATTAAGCCAGCATATATAAAAACCCTGGGAAGCCAAATGGCCCAGTTCTATCAGCCTTCCTTTTCTTCAGCTTTTCTTTATCCTTATCACATAAATCTTCTTTCTCCTTTTTGAGTTCACAATAAAGAAGGGAGAAGACATCCTTTTACATAAAAACATAAAAGAAGCCAGTGTTGGATCAGGCCAATGGCCCATCCAGTCCAACACTCTGTCACACAGTGGCCAAAAATACCAGGTGCCATCAGGATACTAGAAGCCCACCAGTGGAGCCAGGACACTAGAAGCCCTCCCACTGTTGCCCCCCCCCAAAGGACCAAGAATACAGAGCATCACTTGCCCCAGACCAAGAGTTCCTCTCTATACCTAGAACAAAAGAGAAGCCAGTGTTGGATCAGGGAACAAATGATCACCTAACAGTAACACCAGTCCCCAGAAGGTAGCACTCTTAAGAGGCACAGAAACATAAGAATTACTCCAAGTGTGGGGGAAATACCTGCATTTTCCTCCCAGGTGCTCCTGGTGTTCCGCCACAGAGTGGGTTTAGGGGTATGTTCCAGTAAGTAAGGTTTGGGACTGTATAACATACACAGCAAATGAATACAGATCAGCTCTTATGGCTCTCAAACATCTTTGTCTTCAGCACTGGGACAAATATACATTGCATTGCATAAGGGAGGAAATGCCAGTTGTTGTCCGCAAGTAGTTTGTATTATAAATGTTGACAGCGAGGGAAAGAAGAGAGGGATAGGAGAGCATGTCAGCCACTTAGTATTTGATCCTGTGGTTGCTTTATTATGTTATGTTAAGTACTGCATACCTGTCTCAGGTTGTTTATAATGAGCTTGTTAATCGCTGCAAGACAACGTGTAATGTTCTGTTGGAAATCCTCTGTGGTCCCCAATATTAGTGATTGGATTAGAAGGGTACAGAAAATTGCTCTTATTTTTAAATTGACATATCAGAGTACAAATCAAGAAGATATAAATGCTGATAAGTTTATGGAAAGATGGGCTTTGCTGATAATGTTATAAACAGTTTTCTCCTTTGTGGTTTTTTTTTGTTGTAGTTTTTGTTCTTTTTATCGGGGTTTTTTTGTTAGAACAATGTTAAAAATACAAGTGTGCAAGTATTTTTGCATGTATTTGTATAGTTGCATGTATTTGTATAGTTTCTGTGAAGGATGAAAACTAAAGGTTTAAGTCAGCCTTCATGAGAATATGATTTTTGAGGCAGGAGTTTTATGCTTTCAGTATTTTTTTTATGTTCCTATAATTAATTAGTATGTTCAGACACTTCAAGTATTTCTACCCCACGTTTCTCTTCACTGAGTACTCCAAGCAGCTTGGAGAAAAACAAAAATATAATTCAGACAGACAAAATACACACACATACACATACAGAAAGAAACTCCAGAATTCTGGACTGGTCCTGGATGAACTGGCCTGGCCATTCAGGACCACAGACTGTGAGCCAAGGGACAAGACCAGCAATGTGAGTTTTCCAGCCAGCTATGGGAAGATGCTGTGACTCACACAAAATGCCTTTCATCTCTGGCCCTATCAAATTTCAAACACCTGTAAGCAGAGGAAGTAACAGACTCTCAGTCTGGGTCTTACTCAGCTGCCAGAGATGTGAATGGGAGCATTGCTGCCTTGTCGCTCAACACTGGTTTCAATGTAAAGAATTCTACTGTTACTCTTGCAATGTTTTTCCTCATTATTGTTCACCCATTTTCTTTATTGTTCGTCCTCTCTGTTTGATGCTTATCTTCCTTTTAAAAGGTTATAATAGTTCATGAGTCATACTATTTAGTAGTCATCCCACTGAGTAGAGAATTCCAGTAGTCCTTTTTTTAAAAAAAATCATATCAGCCTCTATGGGACCACAGAGCTCTATACTTTTTAAATGATTTCATCAGTTAATAAAAGGTTACTGTAAGAGGCTGAGGATGAACTTTTAATAGCTAATCTGTTTTCTTTGTCATGTCTGTTTCTAATGCTGCTTTACCATTCTATACAAAGAAGGTGTTTTTTTTTCAGTCACCTGCTGACCTGCTATTCTGTTGGGGCAGCTGTAGGGAAGAGTTGCATCAAGGAAATAGTTTAACAATTGTTTTGCTTATGTTGAGACAAGTATCTTATAAGGAGATCCTTATTTCTGCAGGTTGAAAACTGGTGTCCTCGTTTACCCTGGAGAGCAAAAAATCCTAATGAAGAAATGGATCAAAAGACAATGGTGAGATTTTAAAAGTTAGAGATACTTTAGCGGAAAGTGTCGTCATGTCGTAGCTAACTAATAGCAAGTTGCTAAGGTTTTCCAGGCAAGAGACAGAAGGTGGTTGGGCATTGCCTGCCTCTGCATAGCAACCGTGGACTTTCTTGGTAGTCTTCTATCCGAGTACTAACCAGGGACAACCCTGTTTATTTTCCAAAGTCTGATGCAATTAGGCTAGCCTGGGCCATCCTGGTCAGGGCAGAGATACTTTAAAATTTTCTGAACACTAAATGAAGTGGACCTTGATTATTGATAATTTTGATCTTAATATCCAGTCTGTTCCTTTTTTAGGTATTTTTGGAAACAGGTATTTGGAAGATAACTTTGGATGTGTACAGCACATATTTGGCAAACATTATCACAGAAGCTACAATTGTTACAAAGCCATAATTCACTGTAGTTCCCTGTTGAGTTTACACTGGGTGGATGGGGGAGGTTTTGTCACTAAAGTAGTGCTAGTGGCAAACTATGGTGAAAAAACTTTGGGATCTTTGTTATGATTATCAGATGATTAATATTTGTGTGATTACTATACCTTTTCCTGCTTTGTGGATTTTAAATTTGAAAAAAACCTGTTTGTAATTTGATTGCAATACAATGATTATGGAATAGAGATTACTTCTCTGCACATATTCAGATATACATATTTATTAGGGTAGGGGGAAAGGTTTAAAGCCAACAGTTCCACTGACTTCTAAATCATTGTTTAATTGAAGGCTGAAATTCGAACCAATTTTGATTTGCTCTACAAAATGATGTCCAGACATGAAGAATTTAGGTGGATGATGCTGAGGATAAGAAGGATGGCTGATACTTGGATAGAAGCGATTAAATCACTAGCTGAAAAACAAAACCTGGAGAAGAGAAAACGGAAAAAAGTGAGTTCTGCTGTGCAACAGAAAGTAAACATTTCAGTTGTGTGTGGGGAACTGAAATGCAAAGTCTTCCATAGTTGCTTTACAAATGACAAGCTCTGCCTGCAAGTTTACAGACTAGTGCGGATGCAAGTCACCAGGAATGTGAGGAAAAAATTGAGGTTAGCACATAAATGGCTTAGTTGCCTGGGCAGGTGCTAGCCTAGAAGAGTCTCTGTATTATCAGGTATCTAAATGGTAAGTGGATTTGAAACATTACAACACTCCACATGGAAACACCCGAATGTAAAACCATTTTTGCAGCCCCTATGTAGGGTGTAAGCAGTGTTTTAAAATCCCTTGGGGGAAACTATGGTGCCCCACAAATGATGTGGTGATATAATGAGAGAGGATTTGGCTGTAATAGAAGCCAGTTGTGAAAGCTACTGATGCTGGTACTATGGGTCTCACCACATCAATATGCAACTAATCCAGCTGTGCTTAAAATCACAAAGTATAAACAATTAAAATCAGGTAAGTATAAACAATTAAAATCAAGCAAACGCTGAACTGTTAGCGCATGATAGAAAAACAAACTTTTTCACATACTGTGTAGGACATCATAACATTTGCAAGGAACATTATAAGTGAAAGGTATATCACCGTTGAAAGCATATTCAAGTGGGAACCACTTGGGTTAGAAGTCACAACCGCTTGATGGGTTATTGAATGAGGAGATATTGTCCATAGCATAAAACTCCCAAAACTATCTGGTTCATTTTATATGCACTTGTTTTTTGATTGTAGATTGTTGTTTCTACTATGTTTAAAAAATAAACAATTATTTAAAAAAAAATAAAATCAGAAAATAGTCTAGCTGAATATGCCCAGAAAAGCAGTAGGTTTCAAAGAATATAGGATATCCTTCAGGGATATAATAGTTAGAATCTAAATGCAATTTTCTCATAGTAAAGACACAGTGTGATGAAATCTTCAAGGGCCTGTCAGATCTTGAAGTATTAAAATGACTAATTCAGTCAATTACTGAAAACTATTACAGAAAACAAAAGGTATGACTTCGGAACAAATACGGATTTTGTTGTTGTTGTTTGTCAATAAGTATTAAAGCACTAGCAGTTTGAAATAATGATGTAAAAGTACTTTTATGGCTAGCTTGGTAGGAAAATCTGATATGGGTACATAGTATGTCCAACAGGCATCCAATGTATGTGTGTTATATAATACAAACTCTAATTGTACTGGGGTTTCTTTTTCAGGTTCTTGTTCATCTGGGACTCCTGACAAAAGAATCTGGATTCAAGATAGCAGAGAATGCCTTTAGTGGGGGCCCACTTGGTGAATTAGTCCAGTGGAGTGATTTAATTACATCTCTCTATTTACTGGGCCATGACATTAGGATTTCAGCTTCACTGGCAGAGCTCAAGGAGTAAGGAGATTATTTTCCATTTTGAAACAAGCAAATAAAAAAAAATCCTCCCCTAACCATAAACTCTTAAAGTCTCTATTGTACAGTCTATAATTTTGTGAAGAGGAAAATGAAAGTGATAATTCACTAACCGGATGATAAGGAGATTACTTTCATGAGCTAAATATATGCACCGTGAAAAGGATAATATGTTTTCATTGTAGCTTCTTCCTCCTGAGGCTTGATAAATGAATGCTGGAAAATTCAAACTAAGCAGCTTATTCTCTGCCTTTACAGGTGTATTAAACATCTGCGACAAGATATATGGTTGGCTTTCATAGTTCATCCTCACTTTATTTCCCAATAAGAGGTCATAATTAATAATTTTAATTGGCTGCAACTAATTTGTATTTAATATTAATTCCTTTAGATGTGCTTTGGATTTTGATCCATTATTTGAAAATCCTGTTCTTCCAAACCATATCCTAAAGAAATCATTTGGAGGTTTTCCATTGGCATTTCAATGGTGTTGAGAATGACAGCTTTAGTTGCACTGTGTTTTGTGTTCTTTTTTTAATAGGACAGATATTTCATAGCGGGCATTTGGAAGTAAAAATGAATTTCAGTTACAAAGCCTCAAAGAATCGTTAGGCTGAATGGCATCTTAACTCAATGAGCATGACAGACTTTTATTCTATTGTGTCTTACAGCTGATTGAGATCTTTAAATACAGTGTGTGACATCTAGTTGGGGTGGGGCAACCATAAATGGAAATGTTTGAAGTACATGAAATGGAAGAATTAGGCATAGGTATAATTCCTAAAATATCTGATCGACCTGTGGAAAGAAAATTTTTTGTGGGTTTAGTCTAAGACCTATTTTCAGTCTGCTGTGAATCCTAACCTGGTTTTACGGTGCAATATTGCATGTACTGATTTTTATGCCTATATGGTACCTTATTTATTTACTTTTAAAAGTAGCAAACATACTCTCTTTCTAAAAAGTTTCTATGCATAACTAAATCCGCAGACATTGGAAGTATCATTGGAAGCCTTCTCACTTGCTCCCTGCTTTCCCATACCCTTGGGTAGATGTTCATTTTATGGCGTCACCCAAGCATGGAGATGGTAAGGTAATTTAGGTCTCTGAGGCATACAACTCATGGGATAGAAAGATCTATTTTCTCTCTATATTGGATATTTAGACAACAATTTAGTGTATAGGCAAGGTACAAGAATTACATATAATCAATCTGAAAATATATGTACGAATGAATAGTAAGCTATATTTCATCAGTGTTGCTTCTGAGGCAGTGTCTGTCAGTAAAAGATAATAGATTTTAACAATGATGGTTTTATATAAACAGTATAATTTAAAACCATAAATTAAATGTATGATACAACGAACAAGTAATTATATAGTCTAAGATGGCTAAAAAAGAACATAAGAGAAGCCAACGTTGGATCAGGCCAGTGGCCCATCCAGTCCAACACTCTGTCACACAGTGGCCAAAACACCAGGTGCCCTCAGAAGGTCCAGCAGTGGGGGCAGGACACTAGAAGCCCTCCCACTGTTCCCACCCCCCGTCAAGCCCCAAGAATACAGAGCATCACTTGCCCCAGACTGAGAGTTCCTATCTATACTTTGTGGCTAATAGCCACTGATGGACCTCTGCTCCATATGTTTTTGGGTTTTTTTGTAAGAAAGTTTTTAATTTTCAAAACATTAAAATTAATACATTTGTTTTATACAAATCCTTTTTTCCATATTATATAACATTTTGTTCTATTTGTATAGTCTTGCTTTTATCTTGTATTGGTGGTTTCCCACCACATCTGAAGCATAACACATTTTCCACTTTATCCAAAATAGTAATATTTATCTCTATGTTTACATTTCTGGTAACGGTTATATATCTTTCAAATACTTTTATACCAATTCTTATTTTCTATATTCTTATATAATTCTAAAAAACAAGTTCATTATCTAATTATCCTTAGTACAGTCATATACTCAATTTCTATTCCTTTATGCTATTATAACCATGTATAAATGTAGTTTTTCATGTCCCAATATTTTTCAACATATTCTTTCAAATCCTCCCAATCTTCTAAAAAAGTCTCTGAGTACAGATTATTCAACTTTCTAGTCCATTTATCCATTTCAGCCATATATAACAATTTTTTCAACCATTCCCACACTTCTGGTATTTTTTCATTTTTCCAATTTTGTGCATACACCATTCTTGCTGTTGTAATCATATACCATATTATTGTCCTTTTCTTTACATTTATCTCTTCTAGTTTAAGTCCAAGCAGTAACATTTCAGGCAACTTCTTAAATGTACATTTCAAATTTTTTTCCATTTCTGCATGTATTATAGACCAATAAGTCTTCGCTTTATCACAAGTCCACCACATATGATAGAAAGAACCTTCTTTCTTTTTACATTTCCAACATTTGTTAGACATATTTTGATTAATATTTGCAATTTTTTTTGGTGTCATATACCATCTGTACATCATTTTAAAACAGTTCTCTTTTAGATTATAACATGTAGAAATACTCATTGCATTTTTCCATAAAAATTCCCAAGATTCCATTTCAATGTCTTTGTTTAGGTTTATCGCCCATTTTATCATTTGTTCCTTTACCATTTCATCAGCATTAAACCATTTTAACAATACTTTATACATTTTAGAAATCATTTTTTCCCATCTTCCTCCCAAATTTGTTCTATTTCATTGCTTTTTTCTCTAAAGCCAGATTTTTTATCACTTCTGTACATATCATATCATAAAAGGGAGAAAAGGACTTCTTTCTCTACCTGCTCTATCCCATGCATAATCTTATAAACCCCGATCATGTCACCCCTCAGCCATCGTCTCTCCAAGCTAAAGAGCCCCAAGCACTTCAACCTTTCTTCATAAGGAAAGTGTTCCAACCCTTTTATCATTCTAGTTGCCCTGTTCTGCACTTTCTCCAATGCTATAATACCTTTTTTGAGATGTGGCGACCAGAACTGTACACAGTACTCCAAATGAGGTTGCACCATCCATTTATACAGGGGCATTATGATACTGGCTGATTTGTTTTCAGTTCCCTTCCTAATAACCCCCAGCATAGCGTTGGCCTTTTTCATTGCAGCCTCACAGTGTCTCGACATTTTCATTGAGTTATCTACTATGACTCCAAGATCTCTCTCTTAGTCAGTCTCCGCCAGTTCGGACCCCATCAACGTGTATTTATAGTTAGGATTTTTGGCTCCAATGTGTATCACTTTGCACTTGGCCACATTAAACCTCATTTGCCACGCTGATGCCCACTCACCCATTCTCGACAGATCCCTTTGGAGTGCCTCTCAATCCTCCCTGGTTCTCACCATCCTGAACAATTTCGTGTCATCTGCAAATTTAGCCACTTCACTGCTTACTCCCAACTCCAGATCATTAATAAACAAGTTAAAAAGCATTGGACCGAGTACTGATCCCTGTGGTACCCCACTGCTTACCTCCGTCCACTGAGAAAATTGCCCATTTATACTCACTCTGTGTTTCCTTTTAATTAGCCAGTTTTTGATTCACAAAAGAACTTGCCCTTTTATCCCATGACTATTGAGCTTATTTAGGAGCCTTTGATGAGGAACTTTATCAAAAGCTTCCTGGAAGTCAAGGTAAACAACATCTATTGGGTCTCCCTTGTCCACATGTTTGTTTACTCCCTCAAAGAACACTAACAAGTTAGTGAGACAAGATCTTCCCTTACAGAACCCATGCTGAATCTTCCTCAAGAGATTTTGTTCATTAATGTACCTACTAATTTTTCCTTAATAACAGTTTCCACCAACTTACCCGGTATCAACGTCAGACTGACTGGCCTGTAATTTCCCGGATCTCCTCTGGAACTCTTTTTAAAGATGGGGGTGACATTCGCTACCTTCCAGTCTGCAGGAATGGGGGCAGATTTTAAGGAAAGATTACATATTTTTGTCAGGAGATCCACAGTTCACAATTGAGTTTTTTCAGAACTTTCGGATGTATGCCATCCGGGCCTGGTGATTTATTTGTTTTTAAGTTGTCTGTCAGTTGTAGGACCCCCTCTCTCGTCACCTCAATCTGACTCAGGTCTTTCAACACCCCTCCCGAAATCAGTGGTTCTGGAGTTGGCAAGCATTTCTCATCTTCCACAGTGAAGACAGAGGCAAAAAATGCATTATGCTTCTCAGCCATTTCCCTATCATCCTTCAGTACACCTTTTACCCCTTGGTCATCCAGGGGCCCCACTACTTCCCTGGCTGGTTTTCTACTTCTAATGTATTTGAAAAAAGTTTTATTATTGGTATTTATGTTTTTTGCGATATGTTCCTCATATTACCTTTTTGCCTGCCTGATGACAGACTTGCATTTTATTTGCCACAGCCTGTGTTCCCTTTTATCAGCCTCACTGAGACTAGCTTTCCACTGCTTAAAGGAATCCTTCTTACCTTTTACAGCTTCCATTACTTTGTTTGTTAACCATGCAGGCTTTTTTCTATACCTGTTTGTGCCTTTCCTAACCCATGGTATATATTTTCTCTGAGCCTCTAATATTGTAATTTTAAATAGTCTCCAAGCTTCCCCAATGGTTTTGACCCTTTCTACTTTTCCTTTCAGTTTTCTCCTCACATATCCCCTCATATCAGAGAAGTTACACCTTTTAAAGTTAAAAGTGGTTGTGTTAGTCTTTTTGGGCAACTCCCTATTTATACAAATGTTGAACTCCATAACATTATGGTCACTGTTCCCAAGTGGTGCAATCACTTTAACATCTCTCACCAGGTCTTGGGCGTTACTTAGGACCAAATCCAGGATCGCCTCTCCCCTGGTAGGTTCTGTAACCATCTGCTCCATAGCACAGTCATTGAGAGTGTCTAGAAACTCAATCTCTTTTTCCCAACTTGAACACTTATTGACCCAATCAGTGTGTGGGTAGTGAAAATCACCTATTACAAGACAGTTATTTTGTCTAGCCACTATTTTTACTTCATTCATCATTTTATAATCCTCCTCTATCTTTTGATTTGGGTGATAACAAACTCTCAATGTTAAGCTTCCTTTTGGGCCCACTAGTTCAACCCACAGCATTTCCAGAAGCGAATCCAATTCTCCTACCCTCTCAATCTTACTGAACTGTATACCCTCTCTGATATACAGAGCCACCCCACCTCCAGCCTCCCCCCCTATCCTTCCTATATAGTTTATAACCAGGAATCACCATATCCCACTGATTTTCCTCATCCCACCAAGTTTCTGAAATACCCACAATGTCTATGTTTTCCCCCAACACCAAGCATTCCAATTCCCCGATTTTACCTCAGACACTTCTAGCATTAGTATATAAACATCTATAGTTTCCCATACATGTTAAGCCCACAACCTTCCTCTTGCTGCCTTGAGACCTTGCCAGGCAGTCCCTATCATTTGCCACAGTCTCAGAGGACAATTTTAATCCATTTCCTTGTAGGAAAGTAACAGCTACCCTTTCATCTCTTTGAGATGAACCATCCCGAACCAGAGATTTTTCATCTCCTGTCGGCTTTCCCCCAACATTCAGTTTAAAAACTGCTCTGCCACCTTTTTAATTTTAAGCACCAGCAGCCTGGTTCCCTCCTGGGCAAGGGGAGACCGTCTCGCTTGTACAGCTCCCTCTTGTTCCAAAAAAAGGTACTCCAAGAAGGTCAGCAGTCTAGGAAATAAAAATAGCTAGCTACCAACAGATAATCAAGAATATAAGAAACAAAAGCTTCAATGAATATCAAAAAAGCTATCTACCTGATGCCTTAAGCTAAATAAACTAGTTTATGGATTATAATGCTAGTTTTGGCAGCTCTCAAAAAACCAGAGACTGTCCAGAATTTTGCATTTTCTTCAGAAAAAATCCTGATCTTCTCTGTGTCTTTTCCCCACAAAAACAATAAGGCCAAGTTTTTAAATCTTACACATCAGTGCGGGAGTATTAATTTTTCCCTCTTTTTCTTTTGGCTAGGATTATGAAGAAGGTTGTTGGTAACCGATCGGGCTGCCCAACACAAGGTGATAAAGTTGTAGAACTTATTTACATTGACATTGTTGGACTCACTCAATTTAAGAAAACCCTTGGACCATCCTGGGTTCATTATCAGTAAGTATAACTCTCCTATAAAAGCATTTTCTTTTTAATAAAAGGAATTGTAGTTTCAGATATACAGGGTTGCATCCAGGCTAAATGTACTAACAGAAGTCAATTATGTCAGCAGAATGGAACTTTTATGTGCTCCACCTAATGCTGCAGCCCACTAGTCTCCCCAAAATGCTGCAGTTGAGGGACATGTGATCCTCCAGGAACAACATGAGGGGCAAACCTGAGGTCTGTAGAGAGAGTGTGGAATCAGTGGAAATTGTTCTTCCTCCATCCATTAGAAACTCTAGTATGGATCGAATACACATAGTGCATTTTAAATCACCTTCTTCGTTGTTTGTAGACGTGCATTTGCCTTTGTTGCCACTGCAAGATGTGTTGACATTTTTCATAAACTTTTCAATATGCTGCAATAATTCTAGCTGGCAATTTAGACATTAGCAGTGTATAAGTGTGAAGGGAATTTTTTTTGTCCGATTTACATTATTGTCAATTTTTGCTAAATGTCATTTGTCATTTAGTTCCTTGTTTACCCAAGAGGTTCTTTTGCAGTCCACGTAAAATGTGATTATATTGAGTAGCATCAGACTTGTTTGCCTCTGTGTTCACCTCTGATTTCTAGATGATTGATTAAGATATTCACTAGCACTGCTCTTAGTACAGATCTTTGAATGTCTTTCTTGTGTCTTGGCAAGTTCCAGTGTGTTATCTGTGCAATGCAAGTTGCCTAAAAGAAGTAGACTGTATTCAAGTTGGTTTAGAGTTACTGAAGCATAAATTCCCATAGAAAAATATTAATAGGTCATAATTAGTACTTGTTAAAAACAAGTACTGTTAACTCACATTGGAGTCCAAATTTTGGAAACTGAGCAGATGCTATTAGGCATTATTCCTTCCTCTTACCGTATGGATGACACAAATAAAAATACTGTTGTTCCTTTTTCTGAAAGCAGTACATGTTGGAAATAAATAAAATCTCTCAAGTCTTTCGTTTTTGTTTCCATTTAGAAAAGGGTTTGAAGGAAGGCTGTTTTAAGCATTAGAAGAAACTTCCTTAACCACTCTAAGAACAATGTCTAGCAATGGAATAAATTGCTTTAGAATGTTCTTGAAATGTGTATTATCTTGGGAAAAAGCTGGATGGGAATTTGTCAGTGATGGATTCAATAGAGGATTTCCTGCCTTTAGGTCAAAAAAAAATGCCTTAGATGTTGTATAGGGGTTGCTTTGGGCTCTGTGGTTTCCAGTAACTTTTTTTGGCGCTATGTACGCCCAGCAGAAGCGCAAAAAACCACAAACCCTTAAAATACTGAATCTGCTCTAGAAATTATGTTGAGTTTCCTTACCTTTGGCTTTCTTTCACTTAAGAGCAGCTGTTGGAGAGAAAAAATATATGAGTATATATAAAAAGTGCATGAGTACTGGGTGGATGATTCATTTCTTTAACATCAGTTATAAGGCAGTGAGGAGAATAATAAATGTTACATAATGTGTGACTGTGTTTCAGATAGTTAATTCAGCCTAGCTGTTTTTGTTAATCCTTATCTTCCAAGAATCATCCCATGTCCTGCATTTGGTTTACAGCCTCAGTGCCAAATAGGGCTGCTTTATCCAGATTCTGCTTCTTGTCGCACCCTGCACAACAGAACCCAGCAAGCTTTTATCTTTGCGGCATGATTTACTGCTGCTGCTGAATAATATGTTTGGCTGTGGCTAAGCATCCAGTGTAATCCAAAAATAATTTGACTGCTATAAAATGTTTTCACTGAAGGCAGCTAACTTAAAACATTCAATGAATTAGTGGTACAAATGGAAACAGGACTGACTCCTTCATGATTTCTCAATATGCTTTATTTTTTATATTTATTTATTTATTAGATTTCTATCCCTCCCTCTCCGCTGGGCAGGCTCAGGGTAGCTAACAAGGCCATATGCATTATAAACAATAAAACAAATTAATTTAACATTTAAAATACAATTCTCATAAAATGGCATAGGGGAAACAGCAGCTGGTGTCAGGCTCTATAGGGCATGGTTTCTTCCATATGGATACAAATGTTCAGCCAGTGGCCAAGGGTAGATACTAGGGCACAATATTTGGCCAGATGGAAGTCATTTAATGTGGCACCTCATATATTTGGTGGAAGAGCTCCATCTTGCAGGCCCTGCGGAATTTTGATAAATCCCACAGGGCTCTGATGTCCTCAGGGAGCTCGTTCCACCAGAATATAGCCACCACTGAAAAGGCTCGTGCCCTGGTTGTGACCACCCTGGCATCTTTCATGCTGGGGAAAACAAGAAGATTATGAGAACCTGACCTCAGTACTCTGTGGGGAACTTATGGGGAAAGGTGGTCCCTCAGGTATGCAGGGACCGCCATATAGGGTTTTATAGGTATATGGCCATATAGGACTTTATAGGTAAGAACCAGTACCTTGAAGCAAACCTGGTATGCTATAGGTAGCCAGTGCAGTGCTTTCAATGCAGGCTGAATGTGCTCTCTAAGAGGGAGGCCTAATAACAGCCTAGCTGCTGCATTCAGCACTAGCTGTAGCTTCTGGATTTGGGACATTAGAGAGCATTACAGTAGTCAAGTCTCAAGGTGACCATTGCATGGATCACTATTGCCAGGTCGTCACGTTCAAGGAAGGGAACCAACTGCCTAATCAGCCAAAGATGGACAAAGGCTGGCTTGGCAGTGGCCACTACCTGGGCATCATTAAGGAGGCATCCAAGAGCAGTCCCAGGCTCCTGACCTCTGATGCTGGCACCAGTGGCGCGCCGTTGAAGGTCGATAGTGGGATTCCTAACCCTGGGCCACTGCAGCTCAGGCGCACAGGACCTCCATCGGAGGGGCAGAGTGACAAGAGTTTATCTGCACAAAAGCTCGCAAAAGCCTCACAGCCTATGTCCAATTCCCTAGCATTTGGTCTGCCAAGAGGCAGAATAGTCAGAAATTGAAATGTTATAATTGGGCCAAGCGTGAGTTCGCAGATGCAATCAAGGCCACATAATACTCCTTTTTAGTGGCTTTGACTGCCATCTCATAGGTCCTCATAAACAGCCTATTGGATGCTCTTGTGGCTTCATCGCAGGCTCACCACCACTGTCTCTCTTGCTATCTTAGTCTCCACTTCATTAGCCACAGCTCCAGGATAAACCATGGAACTAGCCTAGAGTGGGGACACAGAGGGCGCCTGAGAGCAGTCTTGGCAATGGCCGTGGAGAATCAGCCATACCAGTCTTCCACAAGCTCATCTAATGAGCCATCAGGGGCCATAGGATCTTGCAGAGCCATCTGAAGCTGCATAGGGTCCATCTGGCTCTGCAGGCAATCTAAAATATGCTCGCTGCCCAAACAGGGTCAAGGTGGTACGTTCACACGGGCCCTCAGAGCATGGGATTAAAGCATGTAAATTTGTTCTGGGTTTGTGTGCTCAAATAAGAAGATAAAGGTTTCACTTGCTCAAAAGCCAGTCGAATATGACTCTAGGGATGCAGTGCTAATCTCCATTTCCAAGCCGAAGAGCCAGCACTGTCCAAAGACATTTCCATGGTCATGTGGCTGGCATGACTAGACACCAAGGCACACGGAACACTGTTACCTTCCCACCGAAGTGGTACGTATTTATCTACTTGCAGTTTCTTGCTTTCAAACTGCTAGGTTGGCAGGAGCTGGGACCAGAGACGGGAGCTCACTCCGTCATACAGCACTCAGGTCTTGAACTGCTGATCTACCAATCTTCTGGTCTGCAGTTCAGCATCTTAACCACTTGAGCCACTTCCTAGTACTTCCTTTAAAAAGGCTGTGGGTTGTCCAAAAACCCTTTTATGAGGGTTTTTCCCCAGCCACTTGTATTCCATGGAAGTGTGAAACAATGATGCTGAAGAAAGCTACTGATTACATTTTTCTTTTTCACCCTATGAAGAGCCTGGGCAAATGAGGCAGATCTGGAAGTTTCATGGAAGTATGAAATAATGGCTTGTATCCTGCCAATGCTCAGTAAAATGTGAAGCTGTGCTCCAACTTAAGGATCCTTCTTGTAATAGAAGCAGCTCTTCCTCCTGTCCTTTTGCATAATAGCTATTAATTGTTTCAAATTTAAGAGTTTTCTGGGTCATTTATACATTTTTTGGTATTTTTGGAATTTTTATATGTGCATGTGTATGCACCTGGAAGTCATGGTGACCTCTGGTGACTGATCCCTACTGGGGGCCTAGAGGATATTCGTAGAAGTGGCTGAATAAAGCCTGCCCTCACCTCCAACCTCTGGTATTTCAGGGAGGTCTCCCATCCAAGTACTTGCCAGAGTTGACCCTGCTTAGCTTCCAAGATCTGGTGAGACTGGGCTTGCTTGAGGTATCCAAGTCAGGGCTGGGTCATTTATAGTTTTAATACAGGCAAAGGCACCCATGCAGCTGAATTAAAAGAGCAACACCTGAGTTTGGACAACAAGGCAGGGGGGAGTGAATCTCCTGAACCTCTAAACTTGCTGGATTCATAATGTAAACTGTCCCTTAGTGTTACCATTAAAGCGATTTTTTTATCCTGTTTCATCTGCCCTAAGTAATTGTCTAAAGTAAATATCTACAGTTATGCATGTGTATAATGATAAATTATGCTTTTATGCTTACGTATGCCAAAACCTATCATACTATGTTTCAGTTTCAGAAGATAGAGTAGTCAATAGTTAATTTTGTAATTGGTTTGTGTTATTTTCACACAGGTGCATGTTACGAGTGCTAGATTCATTTGGGACTGAACCAGAGTTTAACCATGCTCATTATGCCCAGTCTAAAGGCCACAAAACACCATGGGGAAAATGGAACCTTAATCCACAACAATTCTACACGATGTTTCGTAAGTTAACCTTGTTTACAAAAATAGTTGTCTTCCAGAACAGGAGTTGTAAATAATGTTTCTTCTAAAGGAAATATAGTGCTACTGTATCATTAACTTCAGGAATTAAACCTCTAATTTGACTTTAAGCACCTGCAGTACAAATCAAAGGTGTCTTGAAGCCATTTTCTAATGTCTCACATCTTTCGTTCTGCAAAAACCCATACCTGCTCCACCTCAAAACTTTTAGTATGGTGCTGGTAAACTATGTGAGGAACTCCAGCTACTTAAGGATGACACCTCTTGCACTGCTCCCAGCAGTGCATCACAATTCTATGCTGTGTTGCATAGCAACAGATTATGTAAACAGCAGAGCAGCCAGTTCCTCCAGAATGAAAACATGGCTCAATCAGAAGGCACGTCTAAACATGCCACATGGTCTACAGTTCCACAAACATGCCTCTAAAGTGGCAGCCTCTCATGCTATTCCCAAAAGGCTCCCAACCTTCAGGGTCAACTTTGTAGGAGTACAGAGGCTGCAACTGGAAGAGAAAGTGGGATTTCCAATGGTTCTTTTCTCTTTTTTGTCTGTCTTAGTCATCAGGACTGATTTTGACAGGGTCCTCAGTTCCCACCTTACTGGTGCTCAATTTGGATTACAGCTGTGACACATGTGGAGAAGGAGCCATAACAGGAGTGGCCAAACTGGCTTGGGAGCCACATGCAGCTCTTTCACACATATTGTGCAGCTCCCGGCAGGCTCTCCATCTATTTGCTCTCTTTCTTTCTGTCTCTCTTCAAGGAAGACTGCAGAGGAAGGCAATGGCAAACCACCTCTGCTTCTCTCTTGCATTGAAAGCCCCTTGCTGGGGTCACCATAAGTTGGCTGCAACTAAACAGCGCTTTACACACACACAATGTGAAACAAACATACTAGCAGTAAAATCATCTGAATATGTTATCAAAACCAGAACAGGCACTTAAATCACTGTTAGACAATATTTTGCTTTATTTCAGAGTTAAGAGAATACACAGTTATTTCAGTCTTCATTGTTGCTTACAGCTCACACCCCAGACAACAGTTTCCTTGGGTTTGTGGTGGAACAGTATTTGAACTCCAGTGACATAAAGCACTTCAATGTCATCAAAAGGCAGAACCAGTCACTTGTTTATGGCAAAGTTGATAACTTCTGGAAGGTCAGTTGCTTTGTTTATACAAATACTTTTGAATTGATCCCAAAGTTCAAAAGAGAAATTTGAAGGCTTGCAATAACTTACTTTTTATTAGTAGCTGGTAAGTGCTTTTTAGGAAAGTTGTATTAATTTAGGCTGTTTGGTCAGTGATTGTGGAGACATGTTGCATGCTGTAATTTTAACATATAATTGATATTTGAAAAGCAGCATCGTACAATTTGATGTGAATATTCTTAAGTGTAATTAATATCCGTGCCACTACTACCTTATTAGATACACTGCTTCTGTTTTCCTGTTTATGTGATTTCTTATGAAAGATTAGAAGTGAGTTAGTTTTATTTGTGAATCTCCAGTTAAGTGACATGTCAACAAAGTTCCCTCTAAGCTGCGCTAGGGGGCACTGGCACACAAAATTTTAGCTGGCAGCTCAGTGATTTTTGCATCAGCTCACAAGTGAACTGAAAAGGCATTTTTCCTTCCATTGGAAACAATAGATAATGGGGGTGCCTTCTGGGGCCCATAGAATTGGACCCCCCTGGTCCAATCTTTTTTAAACTTGAGGGGGGATTGAGGAGAGGCACCAGCAACTCTGCTACACATTTGGTGCCTCTTCCTCAACAAAAAGCCCTCATAGAGCCCCCAATATCCCCAGATCGAGTCTTCATTATAGCCTATGGGGCCCATTGACTATACTGGGCCCCATAGGCTATAATGGAGCTGGAAAAATCGTGTTTTTTAACCCCTATTAGGCTTTTTAGTATGGGTTGTAAGCTACCTGGAGCCACAGGGAAAAGTGGGATATAAATATTTGAATAATTAAGTAGTTTGGACAGGTTGATAACATTTAAGCAACTTCCTGTTTGTTAGGTTTGGCAGGGTTTTGACAGTGATTGTTCCACTTCTGTTATATTCGACCTGTAATACTGGTTGTCATATTTCACTTAAAAAAATAACCCAAAATAGACTGCAAGAGTCACCCCACCAAAAGGGCTAGTATGTTTTCTAAGGCTCAGCACAGGGTGATGGTCCAAGGCTAGATCTACCAATATAGTAGACTGTGGTGGGTAGACCTGTTCTCCAGAGGCCAAGTCTACCAATATAGCTCTGACAATTGCAGTAGTGGCTGTCTGCAAGTAATCTTTCCATGAGGTCCCCTTTGGTCAGCAACAGCCTCAGATGACTTACCACTGATGCTTCACTAAGGGATTAGGGTCACATTGTGGTCCCTTTTCAGTACGACACAGGTAGCTTCCCTCTGAGAGGCCCTTGCATATTAATCTGTTAGAGCTGTAAGCGATATGCTATGCCCTTAACTCCTTTTCAGGTATTGTCAGGCAGAGAGTTGTCCGGATCCAGACAGACAACACCACAGCTATGTCTTATATCAGTTGTCATGGGGACATGGTGTCCCTTGCACTTTGCCAAGAGGCAATCAGCATTTAGAAATTGGCTATTACCCTGGGGGCTCCACTGGAGGCTGTCCACATCACAGGGGCCGAGAATACCAGGGGCGATGCCCTCAGCAGGATGAGCAGTTCAGACCATGAGTGGTCCATTGCCTCAGACCATCTTCTGCTGATTTTTGCTCACTAGGTAACACCAGAGGTAGACTTGTTTGCCACAAGGAGTGATGTCAAAGCCAGAAATTTTTGTTCCAGGTCAGGAAGAGACCCTTGGTTGATGCCAGATGTGGTCCAGATCAGATAGCAGGGCTCCCTTTTCTACGCCTTCCCCCCATGTCCTTTAATTTTTAGGGTACTGGGCAAGGTTTTAGCAGAGCATACATGGTGTATACTAGTTTAGCAGAGCATACGTGGTGTATACTAGTTGCCCCAAGGCAGATATAGTTCCAAAAATTAAGGTTAGCATCTCAAAGGAGATTCCAACACTTCCCTAGGGCTTCTATGCCAACAAATGGAAGAATTTCTTTATTTGGGCAGTATCTAAGGAATAGCTGCTCTTGCTATCTGCCTTTAGTTTTCGATTACCTGTGGCCCCTTAAAGCATTTGATCTCTTCGTCTCATCTGTTGGTACATTTGGCAGCTGTATCTGCCTCACATGCATTGGTGGAGGGAAAAACCCTGTTTTCTCATGTCTTCCTGTTCATTCCTCAGGGGCCTAGCTAACATGTTTCCCCCTTCAAACCCATAGTTCCCCAGTAGTTGTTATCCTTAGTTCTAGCCCAGCTGATTGCAGCGTCATTTGAGCCTATGGCTACTTCTTCTCCGAAAGTGTTATCAGTAAAAGTCCTCTTTCTGGTTGCTATCACGTCACCCAGGAGAGTGGAGAAGTTGGTGGACCTTAGGGCAGACCCCCCCCCCCCCATTTATAAAGTTCCACTCTGAAAGGGTGGTACTAAGACCAAGTTTGAATTTCTTGCCTAAAGTTGTGTCCCTGTTTCACCTGTCACAGGATATCATTTTGCCTGTTTTCATTCCCTTCCCTGGGAAAGACACTGCACAAGTTAGACATTCAAAGGGCTTTATTATATTATTTACACAGAACAAAACCTTTCAGAAAATTGGTGTGATTGTGTGTTATTCGGGCCTCTTGAAAGGTAGAGCTGCTTCCTTCCAAATTACCTCTAGGTGACTCATGAGGGTGATCTGATGGTGCTACTATCAGGCCAGAGTGCCATGCTTTGGGGCCTATTCGACCAGGGCTCAGGCTGTGTCAGCTGCATTCTCACATGGCATGCCGCTGATGGAAATCTGTATGGCTGCAATGTGGTCATCCTCAGAGACCTTCATGAAACACTGTGCAGTCGATGTGGAAGCCAGAAAAGAGGCTTCAGTGGGCAAGGCCATCATGCACTTTCTCTTCCAACAAGAGAGCATCACACCCATCTCCAAGTAAGTAGCTTTTCAGTCTCCCAATGTGAGACTGCACAGAAGACCAAAGATGAAAACAGTATCGCCCTTACCTATAACTGTTGTTCATTGAGTAGTCTTCTGTGCAGGCAGGCATTTCCTCCCTCCCAGGGGCGTAGAGTTTTAAAATCCGGGGGGGGGGGGGGGTCTTGCGCGTGCGCATGCCGGGACCGTGTCCCCGTCGCCGCCACCTCCCCCCCCCCGGCCTGGCCACTCCTGCCTCCATCCATCCCTCCATTCATCCAGGGGCCAGCTGGGCAAATGCCCAGCGTGCTGGCGTCACCCGGAAGTGACGGCATCACGCTGGGCACGTTGCCGGGGTGATGCTCTAAGCAGTCGCCCTGAAACTGTATGGCGATTGCCAGAGCATCGCCCCAGCAACGTGCCCAGCATGATGGCGTCACTTCTGGGTGATGCCAGCATGCTGGGCATTTGCCCAGCTGGCCCCTGGATGAATGGAGGGATGGATGGAGGCAGGAGTGGCCAGGCCGGGGGGGAGAGGCACTGGCCAGCCGGCCGGCAGGTGGGCGGGCTTAGAAAGGGCCCGGGGAGGCGCGGCGGCAGGTGCTCTGTTTTGCCGGGGGGGCTCAGTCCCCCCCCCCGGGAAATTTCGGGGGTGGCTTGAGCCCTTGAGCCCCCCCGTAAGTGACGCCTATGCTCCCTCCTTCCCCACTGTGAACTTTTTCTCTTTAGTTAACCTGCTGGAAAAGGAGGGAGGGAAGGGGGCTGGAAAAAGGAGGGAGGGAAGGGGGCCCCTCCCAGAAGCATGTGACTGTTTGGATTGGAAAACTCGCCTCTGGCTCTTGGGAGGAGCTCCCCCCTTTAGCTTTAGATAAGGAGGGAAGTAAAACCTGGGAAGGAATCCTCTGATGGTTGGCCTGCATAAGTGCAGTCCCAGTGTATACCTGCACAGAAGACAACCCAATGAACAACAGTTACAGGTAAATGTAACACTGTTTTTTCCTAATAGGTGTTTCATGATTGGCTAATTTGATATTTCCTAAATAAATGTATAGCTCAGTAATGTAGACCAAGTTTCTTATCTTTGTTTGAATGGTCCTTTAACCAGAAAGCTACCTGAATAGTTGGAGAACAATGGACGTTTACAAAGAAAGTTTGTTTTGTTTAGTGTCTTGAGGATTAGGTACAAAGGTCCAGGAAACAATGGATAATAATAATAATGTAACTCTTGAGATTCTCCAGTGTACCTAACCTGAGAACATTGCCATGGGTCCTACATAAATATTTTGTTCCTGGATGCAGAAGTTAATTTCTGTGCTTTGATTTCTGTGCTTTAATTATTTATTAAAGCTTCTCAAGTCACACTAGTGCTTTAAAAATATAAAATCTAAGAACATATCTTACTTTGGCGGCCAGTTATAGAAAAGTATTAAGGAGCCATTTCCTATGTTTATATCCCTGTTTCTGGCTTCATACACATGTATGTTTGTTTCTATATACTGCAACACATTTGTGGGTGGGATTATCAAGTATTTCTTTTTGTCCTGAACCATAGTTCAGAAGCACAAAAAATATTTTCCATTGATTCAGGTGTTAGCCAGTTCATTAATTCTTACACTTTGTTTTGGTTCATGACTAAAGAAAGATTTCGTTACCCATTTTTTCATCCTCGTTTATGAATAATCAAGGATTTGATAGTCTGATTCTCAAGAACACATTTTAGCAATTCTGGAACCTTTATCATTTGTATCTTTTCCTCGTAACTGTGGGCTTTTGTAATTGCAGTTTCTGATGTAATTATCAATATGAGAATGCACTAAGAGGCTTGAAGAATATCTGAATCCCATTAATCAGCTTCACTTCCTGATGTCATTAGTAGCGCAAGTCAGAAGACAGGAATGTCAAATGTACTTGAATCTTGCAGTCAAAAGATGTATTTCATTAGTGTCTGGATGGTTCACTCAGTGTGGTCTTAATATCCAGCATGATTCTGTCTTCATTAACTGTCCCATCTGTTTGGTAGCTCCTTCCAACAATGTCAGTTAATGACATTGCCATATTGGCGCAACTGTGGAAAAATAAAGCTTGATTCTATATAGGAACAAATTTATACACATACCCAGTTCTGTTTCACCTCAAGATGTTTTTTGGGGGGTTATTATCTGTGCATATATTCATTATTCTTATTCCTCGGCCCATCTGTTGCAGTAACATCTATCATGGATAGCCACTGGAACGTAGGCACAAGTGTGATGTTGTCATTAGAGTATTGGTAGTAGCACCAGGGAGAACCAGGTTCAAATCCCCCCCTTAAGCTAAACTGGCTGGGTGCCTTTAGGCCAGTCACACTTTCTCAGCCTAACATACCTCACAGGGTTGTTCTGACCGCAAAATGAAGGAGGGAGACCCATGTAAAGTTCCCTGAGCTTAATGTAATAAATGGATAGATAGACATGCCTATTTACTCAGCAGTCACTCTGACAAGTCTCCACTTTGGAGGAAAAGCAAAATGGAGTGAAATGACAGCAATCCGTCCTTATAAGGAAAAGCCAAGGTTTTCTACTGGGATCAAGGAGGAGATATGGCTGTTGATGTGAATTAATGCTTGAAAGCAGGATTCACTTCTGAAATAAGAATAAATTAATTTTATTTAAGTATTTCCCTTGTATATTTCATTTTTCCTGTGATGCATCCTTTCCTGTGATTCACTAGTCTTCCCTTCCCCCTTACTCAAGGGGGAAAGTGGTACAGAGTACACTGGACTGCTTTTTGTTGTTTTATGCTGTGTGTTCGTCTTCTGGGAAGACAGAGGAAATTTATTTCGGAGGCTGTCTGGCTAGTAATGGCAGTAACTTCCTGGTCACCACCCAGAACCTGTGGACAAGCAGTGGGGAATGAAGACTTGGCCCTTTTCCCCATCCTTAATAGAAATCTTACCTCTGTTCTTCCTGGAGCAGTACCTGAGTATCTTTCTTTTTTCCTATTGCGGCTGATGGATCCTTGGATGTGTTGAAATTTGTATTGGGGAAATGATGCAATGGGAAAGGGTTAACCCCAGTCCCTCAGCAATGTCTTAGCTGAACACTGGTTTTAGTCTTACAATTTTGGAAGAAGGCCCAGTCATGGAACTCCTACATAAAATATACTTGGCCCTGTTAACTGACTAGTTGTGGCAGGCAGTGCTATGAGACTTGATGGATAGTAGAGTATAGCAATGTGTATCATGATGATTTCTGAGTGTCAGTGGTGTGCATCTATATCAAACTAAAGGTTTGGTTTCTAATTTAAGGTCTAGCATCAACTGCTGTTAAGAAAAGAGGAGCAAACTTGATACGGGGACAGAACGGTGATTCCTGATTTGTGATGCCAGAGAAGCTAGGGCAGGATTTCTGAGTGCTTTTGAAGAGAAGTGTCAGGATAATTATACTGTACAAGTAGTGCAGCATTTGCATTATCTCCAGTGTTCCCATTTGTTATGTTCATTAAAGGAGTTTAAAATTAGCTGTAACTCAGAAGATTTTCTCGCTGAATGTAGAATAATTCTAGTGTGATTGCATCGACTTTGGTAGTAAAACTAGAATGTTTCAGCCCAGTGTGTGAAAATTCCATTCAAAGTCTGCGAGTCTATTTGCTTTATTTCTTCAGAGTTTGCAGACACTGAACTCCACTCTGAGTTTGTTTTTTAACTGTAGCTTAGTTTTATATTAGGATTTATCTTTTCTCACTCAGTAGTGTGGTATAGTTTGTTACAGCCTAGGAGAGTAGTAGTTTTTCTTTTGAAGTGGCTGACCTTGGTCGGCTGGAATGATTTTGCCCTCCTGCTTGGAAAATGGGGAGTTTAATTGATCTGTTATCCAGCGGTAGGTCCTTGGGAGGGAGAGAGTTTTGTCTCTTCTCTTTTCTCTCCCCTCCCCCCTTTTCTAGTTTTTATTCTTTTTAGTATTCTGTTTTAGTTAACTTAGTCTAGGCTGTGGTGGTGGCTGTAGTTTGTGTTATGCTGTTTTATATGTTTGATTTGTTGTTGTTTTATTTCTTATAAAGCTTCCCTTATAGGGATGACTATGTTCTGGGTTTGTGCTTGTATGGTGCAAATGTGTTAATGCTCTCAGTTCTATTCTAGTTTTTTTATCTGTTTAACTATTTAGCTTTACCCCAGCCACTTTGTTATCAGTATCTCTGAACTGTAACTATTGAATTTTAGTTTTAGTCTTAATTTTATAACTATTTTAGCCATTTTATCAGTATTTTATTATTGTATTTTAACAGCATATATTTTGTATTCTACTCCCCATTAGGGATTATCTCGGTGGGTATTAATCTGTTTTTTTTTTATTAGAGCCATGTTTTAACATAATAGTGGCCTGTAGTTTACGAGACCTATTCATTTAAAACCCTTTATTTTACTAGGAAATATTTATTTTATTAATTGGTTTTACATAGGCTAGTCCCTGGGGATAGATCAATAATAATCGGGGGAGGGGTCTGTTCCTTATTTTTCTGGTTCTAACCTTTAAAGGCCTATGCAGTCTGGGACCAACATACCTTCAGGACCATCTCTCCTAGTATGCCCCTTGAAGAACATTACACTCTGTGGATCAACATCTACTGGCAATCCCCGGCCTGAATGAGGTCTACCTAGCCCCAACCAGAGCCAGAGCTTTTTTCAGCTCTGATGCTAGCCTGGTGGAAAACTCTCCCAAGAGAGATCTGGGCCCTGCGGGACTTAATGCAGTTTATCAGGGCCTGTATTGCAGAGATGTTCTGCCAGGCCTATGGTTGCAGTGGAGGCAGTGGAGATCTATCAATATTGGCCCATCTTGTAATATTGGCTTAGTTCGATCTTCCATTGTTCATCTCATTTGCCCATTCTCTCAGTATTTAGTTACTATCTACTGTGCACATATATGGAATTTATTTGGGAATAGAGGCATCAATTTGCGCCATTGATTGCTATGTAATTGTATTACTGATTGATATTTATATTTGAGTTTTAATGGTTGTTTATATTTTATGTTTTAACTATGGTATTGTATTGTTTTATTATACTGTTGTAACCCGCCCTGAGCCTGCTATGCAGGGAGGAAGGGCTAGAGATCAAATAAATAAACAAGGAAGAAGTGCCAGCTGTAAAGCAGAGTAAGACAGAGGAATATTTTTAGCAGCTTTCATCAACTGTAGTTGCCAGTAGGTTTGCCCCTTTACTAAATGATGTGCCAGCACCACCTAGTTATGAGGATTCTATACTGGCCCCCTCCCAGAACCTCCCTATTGACCTGAAAGCTTTTGATGAATTATTAAAGCAGAATGCCACTAATAGGAAGAGATCTAAGGAGGAGATGGCAATTCTTGCATCTCAGACACAACTGATTGCAGAGACTGCAAAAAATCTTTTAAAAGACTAACTTTAAAAGATCAATATCAGGTCCACTTGGCTAATTTGATGGTGGGGTTAGACACGAGAGTGAAGCATTCTTTCTTTATGTGTACTCCCCTGTAAAGTTGACATAGACATGAGTGTGGGAAGAGAGAGAGACTTGCGCAGTGTTCATAGATTGCTTCACAAGTTGCTACTCAGCATCAATATAAGAAAGGAGTGGCTTACGTGCTTGTTTCCGGGAGCATAATCTGTTTTACAGAAGCTGTAGTATTGAAAATGAAGATAGTCCTTGCATCTGTCAAACAACTTTAGTATGCTGTATGCTAATTTCCTGCTCATCTTCTACCTATATGTGTGGATTGGTAACTTCCATTTCAGTGTATTTGAAGAAGTGTGTGTGCACACGAAAGCTTATACCTTAAATAAAAACTTAGTTGGTCTTACAAGTGCCACTGGACTCAAACTTTGTTCTGCCGCTTCAGAGCAACATGGCTACCCACTTAAATCTATCTTATCACAACCATTATACATTTTTTCCAGACATAATCACTTTCATAAGGCAGTTAAGAAGTGCATAGCTTAAGACTTGAAGCAATTGGCAAGTTCCATCTGAAGCAGAGTGCTAACTATGTGTTGTAGGGTTGGCAGCTCTGGGTTGGGAAATACCTGGAGATTTTTGGGGTGGAGCCTGAGGAGGGTGGGGTTGGGGGAGGGGAGGGACTTCAGTAGGATACAATACCATAAAGTCTACCCTCCAAAGTAGCCATCTTCTCCAGGGGAACTGATCTTGGTTGCCTGGAGATCTACTGTAATAACAGGAGATCTCCAGGTGCCACCTGGAGGTTGGAAACTCTAAATTGAGTTGGGTTTTATGGAAGCAGTCTGAGAGTTTTGGGATAGAAATCAGCTGTGGGGATACCCTAGAGGCCTATGGTGCTTAGACTGAGTCTTGTCCAGACAGAAGTATCTGGAACTGCTTGGTTGTCCTTGACTATTCTGTAGCTGAAAGGCCAGTTTGGAGATGTGAACCAGAACCTTGGCTCATGATGCCAGTGACAAATTTAGTTGCTGACCATGGCCCAAGTGCCCTGGTTTACAAGTCAAGATGATACTTTGTTTCCTTTCTAAAAACTGCAGTGTTGTTGCTATTATAGGGCTTGAGTGCTTATTCTACCCATTTATTTTTACTGTAGTGGTAGTTATTTACAATGGTATAAGGTAAGCCCCTATTACCTACTTTATATGTAGGGTGGTATTTGTGAAAAATAGCACCTCATATGACAACCACACCAGAAAACAGATTTTAAAATTAATAATTTTATGATATTCCAGAACTAGATCTTTCTACAAAATACTTTCCCACATAAAACCCAAGGCATTATAATAGCCCCACTAACAGTGCAATCCTAAACAGAGTTATACCCTTGTAAGCTCTTCAAGGATAATGGGTTAGAAGAATGTAGTTCTGTTTAAGATCACACCATTACGTTTCCAAAAATAAGCATATAAATACTGGTTGATTTACAGACAGATATATCACTTTAGATACCTTTCACTCCAATTTAGTGAGTATGAAAACTGCTTCTACCAAAAGGTGTTGGTTTTGAAGTGAAGTGATGCAATAGAACAGCAAAAGTTGACCTGTGTTTTTTGATCTCTAGTTATATCATGCATGTAAGTCCTGATGTTGCCGTAATCAAGTCATGAGCACATATCCACAAATCATCTCCCTTGAGTTCTTAAATGTTTGTATGTCTCAGTTCAGTCAAAGCAGCGATGAGAAAGAGCTTCCAAAGCCTCAAATGATTATTTTTTAATATAAATAGGAAACATGTGTGGCAATTTGTAGGGATTTTTCAGCATGTATTTTTTAAAAAAGAATATCAAGTACATTGTCATTGCAATATTCATACAACAACAAAAAGAGGGGGAAAGTAACAATTTACAGCCATCTGCTCAGAGGTGCTCTTGTACTTACTCAGAACTGCTATCATTAAGCAGCTGGTGCCAAGCCAATAGGCGAGCACTCTGTGTGTCCTTAAGTCTTGTCGGAGCTTTCCCCTTTGCTGTTCAATCAAAGAGGGGGAGCCTGGTGGGCTACTTTTTTGGAGCTGTGCTTTGTCGGCTAGTTTAGAGCTATGCATGGGGAGGTCAAGGTCAACTGCCTGCAATGAATCTTGAGGCTCCTGTATCTCTAATTCACTAACTTTAGCTGGTTCAGAGCAGGCTGCTTGTGGCTCCTTGACTCCTGAGGATTCTTCAGCCACACTAGACTCTGGCTGGTCAGGCCCATGACAGGGGGCATGGCAATGCTGAGGAAGATGGCAGTCACTTGAAACCTGAGCTCCATCTCCCGCTCTCACCCCGCCGCTAATATTTACTGATCTACAAACTCATTCTCGCTGGCTTATGGGCAGAAAGTCTGGGAATTCTCCCGCTATCGTAAACTCTACTCTGAAATTGGCACAAGCCCTTTTCTCACCGAGGGACACAAAAATAATCAGCCCAGCCCTGAAAGTCAACGCCACAAAAATGGCAGGAAAGCAGTACTCTTCACAAGCTGCCGACACGGTCCTGACTAACCTCCCAGCGCTGTTGGAAAGCATAGAGTGCAGACTCACAGACCAGTTCCACAGATCGATCCAGCTGATAAGGAAACAGCTTGAAATTATCCAATCTTCCCTAAACAAAACCTCACAAACAGCGGAGTCCGCCATGAACTTGGGCATGCTACTAAAAGATGACGTGAAAGAACTTTACTCTAGAGAAGTCACATATAGAGACAGACTTCTGATGCTAGGATCTCAAATAAGATATTTAAATTTAAAATTAAGGGTTGTTCCGGAGGGAGCAGAAGAGGGCATGGACCAACCTAATTTTATAGTGAAATGGCTTGCACCTGACAGTCCCCAGGAACAGTACCGGCCATTTTGACGGTGTTTTGTCTGGGAGCACCAAATAACGCAAGGCCAGGTCCCAGAGAAATTATGGTGCAATTTGTGGAGTGGAGAACGAAAGAAATAATTCTGGATGAGGCATGCTTGAAGGGGCACATCCCATTCAAAAACTTCCAGATCCTGGTTTTTCCAGATGTCCCCATGGAAGCCCTCAATATACGACGCCTGTTAAAGCCTGTCTTGAGTCAATTGCAAGTGGCCAACATCTGTTATAAATGGCTTGATTCAAGGAAAATGCAGGTCTCCCACAAGGGCATGCAGTTTCTAATCGCTGATGAAGAATCAGGAATGGACCTTCTAGAATCACTACACCTCCTGGATGGACCAGAAGGCATGCACTGATCCCAAAAAAGAAAAGACCGATCTCCATTGTCGCCAAAAAAACATCAGGCACCACAATGCCACGATGATTCTCTGATGTACACAGATGAAAATGCCGCCCGTACATGAACTGAGGAGGGCACTGAAGTTGGTGTTTGGAAAACAGCTCCAAAGAACTTTGAAAGGCCTTTGCTATGATGCACTGAGTATTCTATATACCAGCATAGTCCGTGATCGTAACATCCAGCCATATATTGTCTTTAGGTTAAATTAATTAGAGCTTTATTAAAACTAACAGGGGGGTTACAGTTTTTGTAGACCCAGTTTAGAGACCGTTTGAGGAAATGGACCCTATTACTTGGATTATCCTCATAACTGTTTTACTTTTAGATTGTGTTCTCTGAAGCAGATTGCTTTTCTATCTGTAGACACAGAGCACCATCTAGTGTCTACTGTTTGTATTACCAGGAATTTGTTTCATTTCAACACAAGTTTCTCGTAGCCTATTAACCTATTAACATAGTTTTAGTGTCGTAACTTTCCCATCCCTAGGAGGGACTCAGAAAAAGGGAAGCTGTTACTCTAAATATCTGTGGGGCACATTGAGACTGAGAGTTCATATTTAACTTCAAGTTAGTACAATTATTCTGATTCTATTCATAGTGTTACAGTAGTATTGTATACTAAAGATTGCAAAAAAGACCTAGACCATAAAGTAGTTCACGTAGGGGGGAAGGGGATACTATTACTTAACTCACATATCTTGCCTTCATATCAAATCACTTAGTTTAAAAATCTCTATATATAACTTAAGAAAATACATAAAAATAAACAATAAAATATAGTTATAAGGAGGGGGGAGAAATTGCTATTTAACTCACGTGTTGTTGTTTTTTGTTTGTTGTTTCTGTCCACAACTAACCTCATATACCTTTAAAAAGTTTGTTCTTTGAGGTTGCAGGGTGGCCTGTTTATACTGGTTTAGCATGTATTAAATGTGTTGTCTGTCATCTCAAATCTCTAATTAATTACTTGATTCTGACTGCTAAGTTTTAAACTGTTACCTATCAATTTAAATATTTTGAAATTTTTGATTAATTTGCATATTTTGTTTTAATGGTCTCTCACACAAAGTCTAAACATTTTATAGTAAGAGTAGTAAAGTTGATAAGTATAAGAGTGACCACAACAAGCAAAGTTGGCCTTTCGGTCTCATTTCACATTGGGTTGTTAAATTTACTCTGTTCGCGCACACATCTATCTAAATTTCATGGAAATTATCCACTTTTCACACTTACAATAATACAATAAAGACTTCGGCTCTGATCCAGGGATATTCTACTACTTCGAAGTTGTCCTCAAGAAGTTCCACCACCTAGTTTTAAATGGAACAAACACGTGTCTGAACTGTTACTAATTATGAACGCCCTAAAGATAACATCAGTCAACATCCGAGGCTTGGGCAATTTAATTAAAAGAAAAAGGGTGCTGCAAAATGTGAAATCGCTACACACCTCCATCCTGTTCCTTCAGGAAACTCATGCACGCTCCACTTCAGTTCCAGTTCCCCAAACCCCACTTTTCCCAGTTTAACTACAAGCACCGGAATCATCTAAATCACGTGGGGAAGCAAAATTGATCTCAAAAAGCCTCAACTCTGTGGAGAAAGACACACTGGTGGATCCTGACGGCAGATTCCTATTCATCACAGGGACAATAGGAGACCAAGTGTTCACTCTGGTGAACACATAGGCACCAAATCAAAACCAACTTTCATTTTTACAGGACCTGTTCTCCACATTAGACAAATTCAAGAAAGGGGGAATAATCATGGGTGGGGATTTGAATCTTGCTGCTAATCTTAGACTTGACAGATCCATACTTTGACTAGAGGCTCACAGTCAGAATGAGCGGCATCTGGACTTTCTGACTTGTTCAACAAACTTTACTTATGTGACACTTGGAGGATGCTTTATCCAATAGGAAGAGATTATTCTCTTTCCCAGCAAAACATGATACCTTTTTCAAGGACTGACTATCTGCTAATTTCAGAAGGACTTCTTCCAAGTCTACGATCGGCAATTTTTGGTACAAGTCATCCTACAGATCATGCCTGGATAGACTGTACTCTACAAAGCAACCCAAACACGCAAGGAGACAGACAATGGTAGTTGGACAAGAATCTTTTCTTCAAAGCCTCAATATGGGACAAAATAGAAGTAGATATCAAGAGCTTCATTGCAGAAAATCCTGTCTCTGATATGACCCCGGCCAATACATGGGACACATTGAAGGCAGTAGTTCAGGGCTCCATAAATTCACTGGCTTCACACCTAAAAAGAGAGAGGGAAAAACTCAGATTAGAATTGTCTCAACGCATCACAGAACTGGAAACCGAACACAAGCGTACCAGAAATACGAAGGTTTACACCAAACTGTTGGCTGAATGCAAAATTCTGGAATTGATGGATACAACACAAATTCAACATAATTTCCTCTACACCAAACAACGCTTCTGGATGAAATCCCCCAAAACCCTGCACCTTCTAGCCTGGAGGGTAAAAGACAGGAAAAAATCACTTGCAGTAAATACAATAAAGCACCACTCTGGCAAGGTTCTTACAACACTCACAGATATTGCTCAAGAGTTTGCATCGTTTTATGAACAATTATACAGGTCTAAACACCCTGACAAAGAGAACATTGAAGCACAATTGGACCTGATTAACCTACTGAACCAGCTGTCCCTAACACACTTTGAATTGCTGGGTAGTCCAATATCAGCCCAAGAACTACAAAACACAATCAAAAAATCTAATAATCAACAAGTCACCCGGAACTGACGGTCTTCCAGCCGAATTTTACAAAGCATTCAGATTGGAATTATCGCCGCTTCTTCTCCAAGTCTGTAATAAAGTGCTTGACAAGGGTCAATTACCTGCCTCCTGGCTGGAATCAATAATAGTGCTTCTGAAAGATAAGAAGGACCCGTCCAACCCTGCTTCACATCGTCCAATTGCCTTGATTAATAATGACGCAACATTTTTTACTACAATCCTGGCAAACTGTGTAATGATGCTGATAATGGATTACATTCACATGGACCAAATGGGATTCATCCCATCCAGACAACTGACGGACAATATTTGGAGTACAGTTAATATCATACACTCTCAGAAGAAGACAACATCGGACATACTGATCCTTGCCTTGGATTTCAAAAAGGTTTTCGACTCCATGGAACCGGCACTTCTACAAAAATTGGGCTTTGGTCCAAGATTCATGAGAACCTTATATCTCCTTCTCTCCAATACCAGGGCCAGAATCAGGGTTAATGGTCATAACTCTCAGTTTTTTCACCCATCAAGAGGCACGCAGCAAGGCTGCTCTCTCTCCCCCTTAGTTTTTGCAATGGCAATTGAACCACTGGCAGAGAAGTTGCGCAAGGCAAAAGGATTCACAGGAATACATATCAATGGTACTGAACACAAACTGTCATTGTACACAGACAACCTTACATTATACGTTTTGGAGCTACATGAATCTTTCCCAGTAATCTGCAAAATCTTAGCCGATTTTGAGACAATATCGGGCCTCCAGGTCAGTACTCAAAAGTCAGAAGTCTACCCAATCTCTGTAACTCCAGATGTAAAAGCCTCGCTGACAAGACAATTCCTGTTCCCATGAGTTAACTCAGCATGGAGGCACCTTGATATACAGATACCTTTAGAACTTAAGAACCTGACATCCTACAACTTTCATAAACTTTATGAGGACACCAAGTGTCGCATACAAGACTGGAACAAGCTTACTCTTACTTTACCAGATCATCTGCACCTCATCCAAAGCTTTGTTTTCCCCAGTTTCTTATTTCTTTTCAGAGCCTTACCAGTCACACTAGCAGACAAGGTCCTTAAAACCTGGCAAGACATGATCACCTCCTTCATTTGGGCATTCAAAGGGTCAAGGATTGACAGACATATTCTCTTGAGATCTACTCTTAGAGGAGGTCTCAACCTGTCAAATGGCCATGGCATAAGGATCTTGGAAAAGACGTAATGGAACAACAATGGTCCTTGATCTGGTTGTCATCCGCCAACAGATCAGGGATCTTTAACATTAGATTTCAATTTTTCAAATTAATTTCCAGATGGTACTAAACACCGGACCACCTCCACCAAATCAATGCAAACCACTCACCTCTTTACTGGAAGAATTGCAGTGATGTCCTTTCTAAACATTTTTTTTTTTGAAAGAATTCACACTCCCCCATCTGCAACTCCCTTCAGGTCCAAAGTTCTCACATCTAGTCACTTACAGAACAATTTTAAGTAAATGTACATTTCTTTCCTTCCTATTCAAGACTGTACTAAGATGTATATTCAACCGATAAAGCATACTTAACAGCGGCTGCGGTCACACACACTAAATAATCCACTTTTAGTGCACTTTCAATGCACTTTGAAACTGGATTTTTACTGTGTGAACTGGCAAATCCAGTTTGAAAGTGCACTGAAAGTGGATTGAAAGTGGATTATTTAGTGTGTGACCGCAGCCAGCGGCTTAGGTGTACTTTACTGTATTATTCTGCTGATTAGGAGCTGTTTCATGGTGTCCTTTTTCCAAACCCTGTTCTGATATGCTTAGTGATGGCATCATAAAGGTTCTCAGAAGCTCTACTAATGCTTCTAGGTCCTCTACAGCCATTTATGTTGTTGCAAACTTCAAAGTGATGCTGGGGAAATGCCAGACACGGTCTTTCCTCTCCTAAACCAGAAGCGGTCATGGACTGCAACACATAACCAGGCTGTTTTGTCACTTAACAATTTGTTTTCATCTCCTCCACACAGTAAAATGTAGATTGAAGCCTGAAGTCTCTTGTATCCTCTATAATAATTTATGAATGCTGAATGTGTATTTGGCCTATCTATTCTTAAAGAGGTGGCAGGAAAAAGAACACCTTGGATAGCTTAATACAAAAAATGTGTGAAATTGAGACATAACTGCCCCCTTCTTCAGCTGAGAGCTTTCTTTGATATTTACAGCATGTGTGATCTGACTTTATTTATAGCACAAGCTGCATGGTTTCCGTAGATAAGATTCAAGGTGATCTTTTCATTGTTCCCAGCATAAGTAGATTATATTTTCACAGGTGTACTTTATAGCTTTGTCTGTTTTCACTTTTAAGCATAATTTATAGGCATCATTGTATCCCAGTAAACTGTGCAGTACAGATTATTAGTTCACCTTTACAGTATTATGAGAAATTAAAATAACAGCTTTAATTGCTTGTTTTGTGGTAGGTTTAACCCTTGCTAACCTCCACATCATTTCCTCAGTAGAAATCCAAGCTCCCTACAGTTGCTGTTAGCTGTGGTTGAACAAAACAAAACAAAAAAGTACTGTATGCATACTACCTTCCCTTTCTGCTTTTCCTGCCACGGCTAGCAGGAGGTGAAAGAGACAGAACAATTTCTTTAGGAAAAAATTTGTGGGGAGATGGTTTAAAACAAACCCTCCACAGCACTGCAGCCTGGGTCTAAACAGGAGAGCACTGTGGCTACTTTTTAATTCTAATATTTTTATTGCTAGGAAATCTGATCACTAGAGTCACCAGGCAATGAGCAGGAGGGCTGGGGGATGGGGAAGTGGGGGGGGGGTGTATTGACCAAACTATCATCTCCAGAGATCCCTGAACTTGCAATGGCATACTCTCACTTGAAAGTACAGCTGGTGTGCCCCTATTTTAAAATGTAAAGAATGGGTGCTTGGTTGGGTATCCTAGACTTCCAAGATTTTTCTAAAGAAGTCCACCCCCCACACAAGTTTCCTTTACAAATTGAACAAACTGTAAATGCCTTCTCACCAATTTTGACACAAACAGAGAATCGTGTGTAGCAGTTGCACGGGATGACATTGAGGGAGGCAGTTGTGAGCTCATACTGCTCCGGTGGTACTGAAGACAAAGGAAGCATTTACTGCCTGACTATGAAACCAGACTTTGAGGTTACTGGCCTGCACATTTGAGCAGCAGCTTTCATGCAATATGTTCCAAAGGCTATTTAGTGCTTCACAATTCATCTTTGAATTCTAGAAAAGAGGAAGGCAGGTTAACATTTAAGAAAACTTGTGTCTCAGAAATCTGTTTTGCTCAGTATTAAAATAGTTCAGCACGTATTTTTCCTGCAAACTTTTAAAGAACCAGTTTAGTAACTGAATGATTAATCAAATACTGCTCATAACAATACATCTGTTCTCTTGATGTTTGATTTCACTTCCATTGCAATTATTGGCCATCCTTCTGATAATTTCTGCTTGAGACTATACAATTAAACTGACTGCTTTGTAGTCTAAATGCAAGTTTCTTACAGAACTATATATTTTATCGACCTTTAAAGCCATGGGTCTAAGTCACGTTTTGTTTCAAGAGACAGTTGTGCGAGGACTCACATTGGCTGTCTTGTGCTTTTTTCTAGGATAAGAAATCTTATTTGGATATCATCCACACTTATACAGAAGTCCATGGAACTGTTCATGGGACCAGTACTGTCTACATGCCCACCTATGTGAAGAATCATGGCATCCTCAGTGGCCGGGATTTACAGTTCCTGCTTAGAGAGACCAAAGTAAGTAGGCAAATTTAAAACCCTTAAATATATTTGAGACCTTTATGGATTTCTAAAATGTACCATTTGGCACATTGTGGTTGTTGCAGCAGCATCCCTCAGTATATCCCACCTGCCTGTGTCCAGACTGCTGACTTTCATAGTTCACTGAGTCAGGTTGTGCTTCAGCCCAGCCATCCCCTTAAAATGTTAGCTTTTCTTTTTAAGAAATTCAAACTTGAAATCAAATTTCTCTTTCATTGAGAAGCTGCGGGGAGCGGTTATCTCCATTTTGGACTAGAATGCTGGTTTGGAATAGACAATGTTAGCAGACTTTTGCTTTGCTTGCCTATGTGTGATGTTCCTTTAAATTGCTCATAACATGAATGATCAAGAGGTACAAGTGCACTATCTGAAACTTTTGGAGATTTGTTTTCTTGTATCACTACTTAGGAACATTTTTCTTCATCCTGCTTCTGGAATGTGTGAATGTATGTTTATTCCACCTACAGGATTAGGTATTCTTTGGGTATTATGTGTATTAATCTGTATGCCTGAACCCAATTTGTACAGTCCTTCATCCTTTACAACATGGGAGGAAACATAACACGAATTCAGTCTATGCATGCTTGATAGTGCACAAACTATCTCCAACTGTCTTGTATTGCCATGAGGAGGAATCCATCTTTCTCTACCACTTTTATCAAATTACTGGCTTGGTGATGTGGATTGTCCCTTAACTCTCCAAAACGGAATAATTTACTGCTCAAAACTGTTTAAAGACAAATTGCCTTGTGGGACATATGTAATTATGAGACCACTACACTTACAACCCGTCTTTCTCACTGACACTCAAGGGGGATTACACAATGTCAGTCAATGTAATCAATAGGATGAAACATCTGATAAGCAATATAATAGGACTAGGATTACAGTGCCCTTCAGAAACACGGCATATTAGGTGTGATGTGGGAAACAGTGGAGAAAACAGTGTTACATAAGCATAGAAAACATGCAGTGAGAGTAGAATAATACATAAAGCAAACAGAGAATGCATACTATACATAGTTCTTCATATAGCTTCTGTATAATGTGTAGGTTGCAGATAAAATGAAGCCTGAACTCACCTTAGAAGCTAAAATGAGACTATCATACTTTGGTCACATTATGAGAAGGCAAGATTCACTGGAAAAGACAATGATGCTAGGAAAAGTTAAGGGCAGCAGGAAAAGAGGAAGATCCAACATGAGATGGATTGTCTCTGTCAAGGAAACAACCCTCAGTTTGCAAGACTTGAACAAGGCTGTTAATGATAGGACATTTTGGAAGTCATTGATTCATAGGGTCGCCATAAGTCAGAAGGCACTTAACACACACAATGCTTCCCCAATACTGTTTGAAATGGCCACCACAGGGATCTACTTCTGGCCCTGACTGCATCAACAATAATAGTTTAGAACACTTTTGGGGGGAGGCTTCTAACTGGTTCTGTTAGTAAAAGGCAGGGGAAGGGCCCTTTCCAGGCCTATTTTGGCCTTTCAGGGAGGGATCCTTAGGGCTAGGCCTGACAAGGGTTGCCAGTGCCAGGCTGGGCAATTCCTAGAGATTTTGTGGTGGAGTCTAAGGAGGGTTGGGTTTGGGGGAGGGAGAGGCCTCAGCTGGACATAATGTCAGAGTCCAGCCTCCAAAGCAGCCATTTTCTCCAGGGAGACAGATCTCTGCTGTTTGGCGTCATGGTTTGGTGTAGTGGTTAAATGTGTGGACTCTAATCTGGGAGAACCGGGTTTGATTCACCACTTCTTCACTTGCAGCTGCCTGATGACCTTGGGCAAGCCATAGTTCTGTCAGAGCTGCTCTTGAAGAGCAGTTCTTGAAAGAGCTCTCTTGGCCCCACCTACCTCACAGGGTGTCTGTTGTGGGGAGGGGAAGGGAAAGGAATTTGTAAGCCACTCTAAGACTCTTGAGTGAAAGGCAGGATATAAATCCAATACTCCTCTCCTCTCCTCTCCAGTTCAGTTGTAATTCGGGGGGGGGGGCTCCAGGTCTCACTTGGAGGTTGGCAACCCTAGGCCTGGCAGCAGTCTAGGGTTGCCAGGTCCCCCCTGGCCACTGGCAGGGGATGTGGGGGAAGGCTGCCAGATCCAAGCTGGGAAACTCCTGGAGATTTGGGGGTGTACCCCTGGGAAGGACATGGACCTCAGTGAGGTGCAGTGCCATAAAGTCCACCCTCCAAAGCATCCATTTTCTCCATGGGAAGTTATCTCTGTAGTCTGGAGATGAGCAGTAATTCCAGGGGATCCCCCAGTCCCACCTGGAAGCTGGCATACCTAGGCAGCACCCTCTGGGTGACTTGATACCACCTAACTTGCATGAGTCAACTAGGCCTGGTTGCTTTCTACTCTTCAACAGCAGCCAACCTATGAAAGCCAGTGTGGTGCAACAGTGAGAACTTCAAAGCAAGGTCTGCAAGATCCAGGTTCAGATTCCCATCTTGTGGTGGAAGCTGACTGGGCGATTTTGGATCAGTCACACACTTTCAGCCTAGCCAACTTCACATGGTTGTTGTGCAGATAAAAAGGATTTGACAATAATGTAAGTTGCTTTGATCCCCACTGTGGAGAAAAACTAATTTTCCTAGGTAGAGGCTGTGGGGGAGGTGGGGGTAGAGACGGAAATTTGAAGATGAAGAGGCAGATAAAGGCAGGCTGGCTGTTGGGTGGGAAGGAAATAGGGTTGCCAACTCCAGGCTGGGAAATTCCTGGACATTTGAGGGGTGGAGCCTGGGGAGGGGAGGGTTTGAGGAGGGGAGGAACTTCAGATCAGTATAATGTCATAGACTCCACCCTCCAAAGTAGCAATTTCCTCCATGAGAACTACTGTTGCCAGCCTCCAGGTGAGGGCTGATCACCTAGAATTACAACTGTTGTCCAGGTAACAGAGATCCATTTCCCTGGATAAAATGGCTGCTTTGGAGGGTTGAGTCTATGGCATTATATTCTGCTGAGACTGCTTGCCTCCCCAAGCCTCACAGTCCCAAGACTGCACCCCCAAATTTCTAGGAATTTCCCAACTTGGAGCTGGCAGCGCTAAGGTGAATTGATCTCTGTAGCTGGGAGATCTGTTGTGATTCTCGAAGAGCTGCCACTGCTGCTGTGGGGAGAGAGCAAGCAGGTGGGTGGCTGGGAGCACTGCCACCACCGCTGCTGCTGCTGCTGCTGCTGCTGTGCAGAATGGGGGAGGAAGTAGGCAGGTAGCTGGGAGACTGAAGGGGGCAGAAAGAGAGAATGATGGGGCAGAAAAAGAGAGTGGTGAGGGGGCAGAAAGAGAAAGGAAGTAACAGGCAATAGAGAGTAATAGAGAGGCAATGGAGGAGCAATAGAGAGTAAGAAAGGGGGCAGAAGGGAGAAAGAGGTAGGAGGAGAAGGGAGGAAGCAAAGGTGTGAGGAATGGGATAATCATCCCACAAGTTTCTTGCAGGTGTCCACTTGTATTCTATAATTGACTACCAGAATGAATCCAGATAGGAAGGGTTTATCAGACCAACTTGTCACATCAGATACGATGCAGAAAGTACTCAGACAAATGGGATACAGAATAGAGAGTAAAATTGAGAATCTTGGAAACAAGAAAGAGGCCTTTGAGAAAAGAATGAATCAGAGTCTTGAGAAATTATAGCGTAAAATTAAAGACGATGAAAAATTTATTATTTATTTTATTTTTGTGATTTTTTTTTTATCCCACCCTACCCCACAAATGGGCTCAGGGTGGCGTATGACATGTCATAAAATCATAAACAATTCCATAAAACAATTATATATAAAAAGTTAATTGAAGCAAAATTAAAATTTTAAGTAAGTAATTTATACCTAATGGCGGCTTGGCGATTAGTTTCATTCTAGTGAATGCTGAGCTCATGCCAGGAGGGGCGGTGGATCACTCTGATGAAATTAAAGTATTGCACCTGGTGCCCATGATGTGAGTGGCACCATGGAGTGCTTGAACCAGGGGAGGTCAGTGTTATTTGACATCTGCCACATCAGCTAATGGCCTGGTGGAACAGCTCTGTCTTACAGGCACTGTGGAACTGTAACAAATCGCACAGGGTCCTGATCTCAATTGGGAGCATGTTCTACCACTTCAAGAATTTGAAGTTAAGCAAATCAATGATAAAGTGGTTGCTGTAAAAAATAAAATAGACAAGATTGACAAAGAAATCAAGAGGCATGTGGGTTTATTTGTTCTTATGGATTTGAGAGAAAAAGAGTACTATCTGAGAGCTATCTAAGAAGAAATTGATGAAGATTCCAGAGAGAGGAATATATCATTTTTAGCCAATTCTGTGGACTTGAGAGAAAAGGAGTACTGTCTGAAACTGAGAGCTATCAATGAAGCAACTGATGAAGACTTCAGAGCGAGGATTATATTACTTTTGGCCAATTCTCTGCAAAGGGAAGAGGAAGATATGGATAATCAGTTGGAAATAAGTTATGGATTTGTGTTTCTATATTCGTCCACGGCAGTGAAAATGTTATATGCATAGAAATGGAAATGTCTGACAATACCTATTGCAGACGAATGGTTAGAGAAGATTTTGGACCTTGTAGTTATGGCTAAATTTATAGAATTGGTTAGAGAAAAGATAATTATTTTATTTACTAGAGATTGGTCTTTAAGGATAGCTTGATGATTTGTGGTTTTTCTGAATAAGAAATTTGCTTAAGAGGAAACAAAAAGAAAGTTGTTTTTATACATAAGCAAGGAAAACTTTGTAACCAGAAGTATATTTATTGTAGAGAAAATCAGAAGCCTTTTATGTTCTTCCCCCTTTTTTCCCTTTTCTTTTTTCTTTCCCTTTCTTTTTTTCTTGTTATGTTGTGTATGGTTTCAATTTTTCTTTTTTTCTGTATGCTTCCTACTTTTTATTCATTTAATAAAATTTAAAATTGTATCAAAAAAAGGAAGAAGCAAAGGAAGAAAGAGTATTGTTGATTGAGCTACACAGTTCTGTTGGATTCACAATGACAGGCACTATTATCAAGGAGGAGTGATAATCAAACGTGTTCACCAGGGACGGCCCCAGGTTTTCACGCCCACTAGGTGAGGATATATTCTGGTGGGGGCCCCCATGCAGGACAGGACAGGGGCGGGCACCACAGCTGCAGCAGGCGGGCCAAGGGGGCGAGCTGCAAATGCATGTGGGGGCAGGATCACTCGAGGGGAGGGGGAGGAAGCCTGTGCCAGGCTGCAGAAGGAGCTCCAAAGAGACTGCGGGGGAGGCAGAGGGCAAGTGGCACTTTCCCGTCGTCCCGGGCTGTTCCCTGTGCCTATCGTCCCCCCTGCCTTCTTCTCTTTCTGTCTGGGGGGCTGCAAAGAGGGGAGTCTCTTGCCGGGGATGGAGCAAGAAGCCGGCAAGGGAAGCTTCCTGTGCGGGGTGAGGAGGGGACAAGGCCAGCCAGAATGGTACCCTCGTCCAGCCATCGCCCTAGGTGATGGTCTAAAATTTAACAATAATGGGCCGACCCTGGTGTTCACAGTGGAAGACAGCAAGTGTTCAGCATTCCCCAAACCATAGGAAGTGCTATAACTGTGTATAACTATAGCCTTCATACTATACAAGTAACTTGAAAGTATCATTATACAGACCTGTACTAAAAACTGAAATTATGCATATGACAGTGATTTAATGTGAGTGGAGAACTGTTGGTGCTGTACTTATTATAAAGTGGAAACAGAAACTCTGCTGTCAAGACATGCAGGATGCAGCTTCTCTTCCCCGAGGAGCATTTGTTAAATAAATCAGTAACATAGAACAGAAAAAAATGTTCAGAGTTCTGAAGGAAACAGTGGAGTGTGCTTATCTACAGAACAGGTCCATTTTCTCTAACTAATTAAAAAACTGGCCACTGCTGAGTTGTTGGTGACATTTTATATCCTTTAATTAATTGTTCAGCCATGTTTGTCTGAACTAATTAAAAGATATAGTTTAATTGCTTATCAGAGGCCGAGTTCAGACTGGCAGTTTGGCCCGATATAGGCCTACCTTGCAAGCGGATTAAGAGAGCCCATTCACACAGCTACAGCTGTCTGGTGTTGTCATGCTGCACTCACCCCGTCCTGAAGCGCTTTCATCCCGCATTTAAAAGGTACCCGGTGAAACCGGTGTCAAGCCGTCTGGGTGTGCGTTCATCCCGCTTCCTGGCAATGTGGACACAAATAAACCACACAACAAGCGGCACCAGTAATGTGAACCCACTGATGTGGCTGCTGCGCCCATGCGCAGATTGGCAAAACAGACCAAAGCCACGCGCCACCGCAGCAGTGCCACGAGGGCCCGCCCCACAGTGTGAATGCTCCGTTCTGCCTCCTCCCCGGTATGGTCCCGCATCAGTCTACTCAGTGCGAATGGAAAGCCCCACGACAACTCAGCCCGGGTTTTTTTGCCCTGCTTCCTTTGTGCTTCATTTTGCCAGTCTGTCCTCAGCCATAGTTTTTCAACTTTTTTGTTATTGCATGGCAGTGCAGAAGTGGATCCTGTTATCCTCCATAAATACTGGATTTCTGAAAGCTGCTTACAGTTTTTGATAGAGGAGTTGAAAATACAATTTGATACCCCCATCGGTTTTGAATAGACTTGGTATGAGCATTTTCTTTTTCAGTCTGCAGTCGTTCATGGTCATTCTTTGCTTCTTAACAAAAGAAATGCCCTGTCACAGTGTGGCCCATTGCCTTATTGCTCTTTTGGAAGGATATATTCTTAATCAATTCTATGTGATATATTTGTTGTTTCTGCATCTAAAGGTTCTCTCTCTCTCTCTCTCCCTCTCTCTCAGTGCATGCCACTCATTTTCCAATTTGAATCTTCCACACTGAAAATTCTGTAACTGCTTTGTGCCAAAAGTTACTGGGACTACAGGCACACTCATACAAATGTGGCATTGATGATTTCAGGATGCCCAGATCAAAGTTTATACTCAGAAACCCATGTTCTAGTTAGGGAGGTTTCAGATGACATTTCCCCCCCCCTCCCCACATGGTGCTTGAGAAGCTAGATGAGTCCAGCAGGCTTCTGTTCTTTTTGTACTTCAGATAACATGATTTGGCTATTTGTTGTGTACTGTCAATGAACATTGAAGTCACTGCGCCAAGTTATAAGATGTAGTAAAAAAAGGAAATGTGAGTGGCTTTTGTGGGGTGAGTGGCTTTTGTAGCGCAAGATTCAAGTCACACGTCCTCTTCCCCCTTTTACTGGTAACATGCAGAAATTGCTGATAGAAGCAACTGTTTGCTCCCCTTTCTCCTTACATATAATAACCAGAACTGTGCTGTTGTGGGTGCATTAAGTGCGTTTTCCTGCAAACCTTGGTGCCATCTGCTGTTTGTAAGCGGAAGTCTTTTGCTAATGAGGGGAGAGAAGATAATCCTTGGAGCTAGCCTCTAGTACCACCTGTCCTGCTTGAGAGAGCTTATGACTTTGGACTTTTGTAAGACACACAACTTCCATGTTTGACTAAGAACTTCGTGGATTAGTAAACAGAGTTGAAATACACAAGGGAGAGCTTTTAAATTGTTTTTCTATGTGTGTATTTTATTATAATTGTATGTGTATTTTAACTTGGTTTTAATTATTTAAATGATATATTTTTGTTTGGCTTTAATGTTTTTTTTAAAAGATGTGTTTTTATTAGGTATCTTAGCTGTTTTGGTGGCCCTGATGAGGGCAGAAAGGCAGAGTAATCCTGTAAACAAGTTAATTAGTTAATCAAAGGCATGATGCTGGCAACTCAATAAGGATAGTGGAGTCTCTTTCCATTTTAGGTCCTCATGATGTCCCAGTTACTTAGAGCTGGTCCCAAGAGTACCTGGGATTGTAAATTATTTTTAGTGGCTCTAAGTCAGAGTTTAGTAAGCAATATATGTCAGGAATATTGGAAGTATTTGACAGGCAATTATGCTTCCTTTAACCAAATGGAAGAAAATGTCCCTTCTCCTTTTCCTCTTGAGCTGTATCTTTTGGTTGTAAAGAAACAAAATAATACACTCTCTTTCCTTCTTTTGCTTTCCTTTCACATCACACTTATCCTAACTGGAAGGTTAAGAGTGTTTTACAAAACTTAGCTCACAGTGGTTTCTATTCATTTCAAACCACTACAGCAAGTTTGTGAAGGCAACTTTATAAGATATCCCATGGCACTGTCACTGCAGGGAGACAGTGCAAAAATAACAACCTGAATATGATTGTAGTGCTAAGCAGAGTGTCTCTGTGATGGGGTGGGGAGGCCCTTTTCAGTTTGGAAGCCAAATGGCCAAGGTGACTCAGTGAGGTCTTGTTCCTCAGTAAGCTGCCTCACAAAAGCTTCTACTTCCTGCTGTCCATTTCCTACTACCCATGCCTTAACTCTTAATTCCAAATATACATCCACACATGCTTTTTTTGGTTCTGGCACTCCAGTCCTAGCTACTGTGTGTGATAATCCTACTTTGGATATGCTAAGTATCATGAGAACACATGGCAGCGAGGTCTTAGGCATTGTTTTAAGAAGAGATTGGATTTATACCCCGTCCTTCACTTGAACTCTCAGAGCATCTTACAAACTTCTTTCCCTTCCCCTCCCCACAAAAGTCACCCTGTGAGGAAGGTGGGGCTGAGAGAGCTCTTTCAAGAACTGTTCTTTCAAGAACAGCTCTGACAGAACTATGGCTTGCCCAAGGTCATCCAGCAGGTGCATGTGGAGGAGTGGGGAATCGAACCCCGTTCTTCCAGATTAGAGTCAGCACACTTAACCACTACACTTCCCCCCCCCTCAGTTTAGTTTTAGAGGTATGTTGCATGAACAAGAGAACAGGGCCTGCTTAACTTCCTTTGCTTAGCAGTATAGAAAACCAAGTGTTGTGTGGTCACTGGAATTGCAGGTTACATTCTGGAAATTTCAGATTCAAATCCCCATCTCACTGGGTAACTTTGGATCAGTCATATAATCTCAGCCTTACCTAACTCACAGGATTGTTTTGAGCACAGCATGGGACTTTCCTGAGCTCTTTGGAGGAAGGGTAGGATAAAAATGCACTAGATAGGTAGAAAGAAGTTTTTTGAGGTAAATGTGAGACAACTCAGACTAAGAAATCCCTTCTTTTTGTTATATCGATAAGAGTATATAACAGTACCAAGTCTGTAGCCCCTTTCATCCATTTCCAGGAAAGTCATTCAATGGAAACAGTTAAACTAAAGACCTAGTCAGCAGCTCAGGGTTCTGCTGGACAGCATCCACTGCTACAAATTTGGATGAGATCCTAGATTGCTGTGGTGGGCCTTCAAAAGAACATTCCTTTTGTGCCATGCTCTGTGCCAGAGGTGGCCAGACTGCAGCTCGGGAGCTGCATGCAGCTCTTCCACACAGTTAATGTTAATAAAAAGAAAAATTGCATATTTTCCAATAAAAATGTGTGTCTAATATTTGTTCATGTCTTGTGGCTCTCAAACATCTGATGTTTATTCTGTGCAGCTGTTACATTAAGCAAGTTTGGCCACCCCTTCTCTATGCAGATATATCTAAGACAGGGTCAAAACCAGGGCAGGGATAAAAGAAGACGAGGAGATTGGATTTATATCCAATATAAATATTGGATATTGGGTTTATATAGATTGGATTTATATAGATTTATATAGATTAACAAGGACATTGGGAGACATCTTGCATGGAAAGATGGGGGAGGAGAAAACCAGATTTAATACACTGGCTAAGCATTCTAATTTACTTACTTATTTCTGATGAGTTCACATTAATTATACGAGGTTTTTAAAAAGGTAATCTTTGAGAATTATATTGATTCTGTTTCTAAATGCATGTGTTTTAAAACGTTCTTTTAGGCTGACTTCCACATTGCTGTTCTCTACAGGACAGCAGTAAAGAGGAGGCTATTGACATGAATGTTTATGTTTTGCAGCTTTTTGTTGGCCTTGGTTTTCCCTATGAGGGACCTGCTCCCTTAGAGGCCATTGCAAATGGATGTGCTTTTCTGAATCCAAAATTCAGTCCTCCCAAAAGCAGCAAAAACACAGACTTCTTTAGAGGCAAACCAACCCTCCGGGAGGTAAGTTATTAATGCTGGCATTTATCTTTCCTTTTATTAGAATTGAGTGTATATTTTTGGCTGTGTTTGCTGTGTACTCATTATATGAACAGCAACAATTTTCTAAAAAACTTTTCTTTAAAAAATGTTTTGAACATCAGTCTGAAGTATGGAAGCTGTTGTTACTCTTGTTGTTCTTTCCTGATGTCCTGAGATGACAGTCTAAAGGGTGAAATTCCCCTGGTATTTCTGTTGTATTATAATGAATGGTCATATCTTCCCATTCACTTGGTTTGTAGAGAAAGCACATGGTACTGGGAAAAACTGGGGGAATCCTTTGCCAAACTAACTTGGATATATCTTTTTGCCATTGTTTAAATGGTACATCAGATGTCAACACCAGAATTGTTTGGAACAGAAAAAAAACACCTTGGTAAAACATTCATTTTAATCACAGATATTCTACAACACTGACAGTTGTAGCTTTTCCCATCTTAAAGAATCATTTTAACTTCATTCCAAGTTTATAATTATTTTGAAATAATATACAGTTTGTATTTGTCAATGTAATACCCAAATACTTACATTTTTTCAACTTTAAAACCAGTTTTGTTCATCAATTATGTTTGCTCTTGTGTGTTCATATTTTTAGTTAACATTTTCATTTTCTCTTTGTTTATTTTGAACCCTGCTAATATACTGAATTCTTTTAGCTTAGACATTAAAACTTCAGTTCTTTTTAAGGGATCCTCCAAAGTTAATACCAGATCATTTGCAAAAGCTATTAGCTTATAGGTCTCTTTTTCAATCTTGATACCTCCAGTCCACTCATAGGTTCCTCCAGTCCTTTTTCTTTTGCTCCCCAGAAGTTCCACAGGCTGGATTTTGTCCAATAAGCAGTGTAGTTGGGGAGGAATCATTTGGTTGTGCATTTTGGAGGAATAGGGTTTTGTAGCCATTCATATCTAGTTCTTGGTAAACAAGACATAGGGTTGCCAGATCCAGGTTGGGAAACTCCTGGAGATTTGGGAATAAAGCCTGGGGAGGACAGGGACCTCAGTAGGGTGCAGTGCCTTATAGACCACCCTCCAAAGCATCCATTTTCTTTATGGGAACTGATCTCTGTAGTTTCAAGATGATCTGTAATTCTGGGGAATTCGCAGGTCCTGCCTGGAGGCTGGCATCCCTAACAAGACAGTGGATAAAATTACTGAACAAAAATTGTTTAAATGGAGAAATACTAATCTGTCAGCACACTACGTAATTATGAAGTTTCCCTATGGACGTAGGAATATTATGGTGGTCACCTATATCTAACAGTTGATTGTGAGTTTGTTTTTTAATTTCAGTTAACATCTCAACATCCCTATGCTGAAGTTTACATTGGAAAGCCTCATGTCTGGACTGTGAACATCAATGATCTTTCTGAAGTTGAAAGGGCAGTCAGAGCCATTTTGAACCAAAAGGTTAAAACCTGTCTGTTTGTAATCACTGGGTTGTATCCAAAGTAGCTTTTATGTGAGTGGAGAACACTTCAGTTCATGCCAGGGAGGGGGATCTGCAATTTTTCATTTGAACTGTAGCTCCCTGCCCCATATCCCATGTTGTTCCCAACAAAGCAGCATTGAAGAATGGAGGAAGGAGCAGGGAAGATCTGTTCCACAAGCAGAGTTCACCATTCTTCTGACCTAGCCTAAAATCTAAAGACAAATTGCTATTAATAGATGGTAGCACAGAGCACATTAGCTAGGAAATGCTGCAGCTGTGAAAGTTGCTTAACAGTTTTGTTTTAATGGAAGCAGAAATATCCAAAGTGAACGGATGAATGAAACTGTGACTTGTTAATAAGGACACTTACAGATAGGACACATTCAAAGGTGTCAATATATTAATCAGTGTGCAAGCCCTTGTCCAAACTTGTAGCATAATTATACTTTGGATAAAATATTTATTTTAAAGCATAACTAAAATGGAAGCATTTTATTTAACAGATTGAACCTTACTTACCCTATGAATTCACATGTGAAGGGATGCTTCAGAGAATAAATGTTTTCATAGAGAAACAGGTATGTGTTTCATATTGCTTTTATTATTTGTATAAGCATCTTTACTGCTTGTTCTCGTTTGCAAATGAATTGAACCTGTCAAGGCCTATTGGTAGCTGTGCACCTTTTTTATTAACTTGGCAAAAGGAACTGGAGTCTAAAGTATAATAAATACTTATTCTTCCACACCACACCATCCACCTGACAAGTTGGCTCTAGTGCACGAAAGCTTATCCTAGAATAAATATTTGCTAGCCTTGAAGATGCCGCAAGACTTCTGTTTCTTTATGCTGTAATACATTACAGCTACTGTTCTGGAATTTTTCAAAATAAACCTCTTAAATCATGGTACTTCATAATTTCTAGTCCTTGGGGGGAGGTTATCACAAATGCTTAGTTTAGACTTTTAATTTCAAAAATCATTCTAACAGTACTTTGAAATGTTAGGTAATTAAAAGGTTTTTATAAAGGACATCTTTATGATAAATGAAAGTTACTGTTTTACTTGTTGCCATCCTCATCACTGGAAATTAAAATTGTCTTACAGCCAAATGTTTATTTGGATAGCTTTTGTCCACTAATGAAAAGCAAATGCAATTTTAATTGTGCTGAAAACCTACTTTTTAAAAGTATTGCTTGCAAGCATAACTGCTTTCCACCTACCCCCATATTTAATACAACTCTAGTGTTGATTAACTTCTTTTAATCTAAAGAGAATTAAATTATGTGCTCAGGTAAATATCAGTATATAACAAGTAAAACTGGGAAGCTCTTCCATTCACAGTTTCTGTGATGGTATGGCAGGATTCTGTGCCTCTGGGGGACCGCTATGCATTTGTCCTGGTACAATTGCCAACTTAGTAAAAAGAGGGGGACTATAGAGGGGAGAATTGGTGATGGGCTAGTAGAGTTGTATCTTAGAAACAGTTCTTACTTTGAGTAGAGTATGGGGATATGTGGATTTTGAACATAATACAGCACATTGAATTGCTGCACTGGAAAAGAAATTATGGGTTGACTGGCATAAAGAAAGCTGTGCCACATAATGCTAGGTCAGTGTTCCATCTTGTCAGGCATCCCACAGTGACCAGCCGGATGCCACAGAAAGCCCACAAGCAGAAGCACAGAAGTAGGGACTCCTGAACTTTAGTTGTCCTAGGTTACAGCTATTGATGCCACTATCCTGCATGAATGTGTTTGATTCCCATTTAAAGCCATCTAAACTGGTAGCTACATCATGTGGCAATGAGTTCCGCAAGTTGTGTGCATTGTCATTACTGAGTTACCAGATGTAATTGTCTATGGCTCTGTCATGGGACACAGAACCAAATGGGGAAGGGGTGGAATTTAGTATTTGTAGGACAGTGCCATCATACTAGATCATCATGTGAAGACAGTAAACTTTTATTAGCTTTTATTATTGGCAGTCCTAGTCGGAGTTTTTAAACTGTGACTTTTATTGATTTTGTAATTGTTGTTCTTATTGTGTTTTTTTACAATGTTGTATTTATTTTGTAAGCCATCTTGAGTTCTTCAGGGGAGAAAGACAGCTCATAAATGTTTTAAATAAATAAACAAACCAGTGGGAATAGTTGTCAAAGCTTGTCAAAGAATATACGTTCTAAGGTGGTAAAGGAAAGGGGCATTATCTAGGTTATTGTATTAAATTAGTCACATTTTGCTATTGACTTTCAGTACTTTTGTATATTTTGACCTATAGCTTGTTCACAATCTGTATTTTTAATGCTGAGAGTTTTGCAACCTTGTAATGGCCAATGGCTAATTACAATAAATAGAACTGAACCAATACAGCTGGCTTGCAGATAAACATGCACTACATGCCCCATTCAAACAGTGCCTGTCTTTGTTGCAATTTCTTAAGATCTGGTCAGTCTTTCTCTCTAGTAGTGATAGAAGTAAATACTGGGTATATTTCCATTTGCTTCTGTTGGAGAAAGTTAGCTTAAAGTGCAATGGAATGAATGCAGCTGTCACGTGTGTGTTTAGCTTATAAGAAAAGTTTACTAGAAAATTAGGGAAGGGTTACATGGAAGAAAAAGTAACAACATCCTAACTAGCTTTCTAGTTCTACATCTTGTATCTTTGTTAGCCCAGACTCATGTGGTGTGTGGAACAAAGGAAAGGAAGTTCCCCCCCTCAAAGCTCCCCCCCTTGTATACTTGCAGAATAGCATGTACTTTCTCCATTTTATTGATTAACCAGTGGTCAGTCTAGAGCTTATCTCGTTAGGAATAATACCTCCCCCTTCTTGATGGGAAGATTCTACTTGACACCTAATTGGTCCTTATGCTAACTACTTAATATCAGTTTACAGAAACAACAGTTTAACTCTTTCATGACTGAAGGAGTAACACTTGCAAAAACCCAACAGCTTCATATGATCTTTGTTGATTGGCCTATATAGCACTTGTGATTGAGCCACTCTTTCGGTTTGGACTGTGAGAATAAGAACATTTCAAACACTTTGCAACTCATAGGAATCAAAACCTATACTGTGCAGCAGTCGCTTAGAAATGAAATGAGGATGTAAATTTGACAGGCTGCAAAAGCACTGGGCTTTGGGATCTGCACCAGTAACATGGACTTAATTGCCTTTAGATTATATGAGGCTTCTAATGACAGCAGTATATTAAATAAAAAAGCATCATTAGAGTGGTTTCTTTTGGGGGTTTTTTAAATAGATTTTTATTATTTTAAGACAAAACAGACTTAACAAACAAACATATATGAAATGCACTGTATTCTTGCAGGATTTTTGCCATGGACAAGTGATGTGGCCCCCATTAAGCGCCCTCCAGGTTAAAATCGCTGGCCCTGGGAAATCATGTAAGCAGGTTTGTCAAGAAAACCAGCTCATCTGTGAGCCTTCCTTTTTCCAGCACCTGAACAAGGACAAAGACCTCCTCAAGTAAGTATTGAGGTGTAGGCAGCAAGAAAGCAAAAGAGAATTTTAGCATAGTCTAAAATGCCATTTTCATTAATATACAAAATGAATGCAAACATATTCATAGAGGATGTAAGTAATACCCAATATAAAATAATTATGCTTTTATCACCAACCCTTGTATATAAATAGAAAAAGAAGAGGAGGAGGAGATTGGATTTATACCCTGCCCTTCACTCGGAGTCTCAGTGCGGCTTACAAACTCCTTTCCCTTCCCCTCCCCACAACAGACACCCTGTGAGGCAGGTGGGGCTGAGAGAGCTCTGAGACAACTGTCCTTGAGAGAACAGCTGGTACAGAGCTATGGCTTGCCCAAGGTCACACAGCAGGTGCAAGTGGAGGACTGGGGAAATCAAATTCGGTTCTCCCAGATAAGAATCTGTGCACTTAACCACTACACAAAAAAGTTTCTAGTCTGAAGGAAAGATTTGCTGTCTTTGGAACAACAGATGTGTATGTTCATATATATATCAGGGTTAACCCACACCAGGTTTTTGTTGTTATTCCCTGGATAAAATGGCTGCTTTGGAGGGTTGAGTCTATGGCATTATACCCTGCTGAGACTGCTTCCCTCCCCAAGCCTCATTGTCCCAAGGCTCCACCCTCAAATCTCCAGGAATTTTCCAAACTGGAGCTGGCAACCCTAAGTACAACAGATCTCTGTATGTGAGAGATACTTAATGTCCTGGGCTAATACTGCCTGACCAGGAGCATCCCTACAAGACTGAGCAACCAGCTCACTTTCTTGGAGGGCACCAAAAATGCCACTAGTACCTGCTGCATGAAAAAGGCGTGCCTCAAATGGGGAAGTGCAGACTTTGCTCAAACCCTGTGTAGACCTTTGAGGACTAAAGGGGAAATAGGCTGCCTGACATCCCTCTGTTGACCAGATCCATGCACCCAATCCTCCAGCAACTTCCGCATTCAGAAGTTGCTGGTGTCTTCCTTGAAGCGGTGAAGGCCAATGCCAAAAGTCGGCTCCTAATCGACCACACAGCCAAATCCATACCTTTTACTGAAATGCAGTAGTGGAGCAAATCCTCCACCAAGACTGGCCAACCCATATAGTACCCTACCTCAGACCTAAATCCTTCAAACTGCCGCATGGCACGCTCATAGGCTCTCCTCATACTAGGGGCAATGGCTAGTCCTATAGCTCTGCAGGCCTCGGCTCTCCAATCAGCCATAGCTCCGGGGGCATTCTTGCCGATTGCTGGTTGGCCTCTGGGTCTAGCTGACGAAACCTCTCCATCTGTTTGCGAGAGAGAGAGAGCGTCAGCTACCACATTGTCAACCCCGGGAACATGTTCAGCAAAAAACAATACGTTGAGCGGCAGGCTGTGCAGAGCGGCCCCACTGGTGGACCTCCTGATGGCACCTGATATATTTGGCCACTGTGTGACAGAGTGTTGGACTGGATGGGCCATTGGCCTGATCCAACATTGGCTTCTCTGATGTTCTTATATTCTTATGTGAAGGCATGCACTAACCTCATGACCCATGGGGACCTGGATGTGAGGAAATTAATGACATGAACCACCACCAGATTGTTGCACCAAATGTGCCCCATGTGGTTAGCCAAATCATTCCCTCACAGCCAGACAGCCACCAGTATGGGGGGAAACTCCAGGGAAGTGACATCCCTGTTCAAACCTGCTGTCACACAATCCTGCAGCCAGTCTTCCATGCTCCAGTGTCCACAGAAATAAACCCCAAGTCCCAGAGAACCAGCAGCATCATAGGTGACCTGAAGCTCCACTTCGAGCTTCATGTCCTCCCTCCAAAAAAAACAAAAACAAAGGACCACCATGTACTGTAAAATGGCTTCTGGCCCAGATACCACCATCCAGGTAGGCTCACACTAGGATCCTGTGGAGGATTCCTGGCCCTCTGGGTTAATTCTTTCCCCCACAGGAAAGAAGGTGAGGGAAGGGGCTCCTGTCAAAGCGAATCAAGCCCAGGGAATGCTTTCCCTGTCCCCCACCCCTCACTCCCAAGCTGGAAAGAAGGAATAGGATGTTGGTGGTGGGACGAGCCCCTTCTGCTGAATGGGAGTGGCTGGTGGCAATTAAGGAGAGGTGGCGGCTGGAAGCTTCCTTTAAACTAAACTCGAAAATGGAGCAACTGCTCCAGGGCAAACAAGCCCAGGGGCCACCTCCCCTACCCACCACCCCTTGCTCCTAAGCTGGTACTCTAGTACTCTGATATTCTTTTGCACTTTATTAATTTTTGTAATCCTAATCTTATTGCATTGCTTATTAGAACTCTCACACAATTTGCTAGAATTATATTGTTTTACAGCATGTCATCTGCCTTGAGTCTCAGTTAAAAAGGCATACTACAAATAAAAAAATACAGGCTACCCACCACTCTACTCATTTTCTCCATTTCTGGCTATTGGCCTGATAGATCTTCATTATCTTAACAGCACAAATACTTGGATTCATTTTGTACCATCCTATATCTAGCTGATTAGTTCTTAAAAATGTTTGTTTAACCTAATTTTCTGGATTCTGCATCGCTTCTAGATAAATGGAGCAGTAAGCACTAAACCAAAGGTATCAAACTCATTTGTTACAAGGGTCAGATCTGACATAAATATCTCTTTGTCGGGCCAGGCCATGTGTGCCATAAAACACAATGCCAGGTACTGGAGATAGAAACTGTATAAAGGACAGCAGCTGGTAAGCTCTGAGTTGGTGTGTCCTCACTGCAAGGCCCCCTGAGGTGGGAGGGGGGTGCAGAGGAAAACCCACAGAGGCAGACCGGAGAGGCAGCACTGCAGCACTGGGCAGATGCTCTCATGATGCTTGACTGCTGCAGGCGAGGTTGTTCTGCTGTGCTAAAGCCATAATGGAGTGGCTCTGCCCACTCCCCCCCCAGCACTCCCTCCCTTGAATCAGTTGCTCGCAGGCCGCGCAAGAGCCCTGGATGGGCTGGAGCTGGCCCCCGGGCCTTAGGTTTGACACCCCTGCTCTAAGCAATTCCATTTTAAATTACTGGTGTTGCTTTGGTACTGTGGAATTGGGAACTAAGGGGACTTGACTGATGACATAAGTAAGTTTTTATACATGAACTAAATGGGAACTTAAAGATTTCCCGTATGAATAGTCCCATCTTCCATCTAGTGTAACCTGATGCTGCACCATAAACCCTCTGTTATCTTACCTGCATTTGGTATTGTAAATTGGCAATAGTGATTACTGTTTCCCAGATTATTGTGAGTGAGTAAGCAACTGCAGTGTTATTATTTTTAAAAATTTTATTCTACAGGTACAACATTGAATGCCATACAGTTGAATCTGCGAATGATATCGTTATCCCATCTTTCGATGAAAAGAAAAAACACTGTGTTTTCCAAGGTGATCTCTTGCTGTTCAGCTGTGCAGGATCCCATCCAAACCACAAAAGGATCTGCCCTTGTAGAGACTACCTTAAAGGACAAGTTGCACTTTGTAAAGACTGTCTATAGCAAGAACTCATTCGATTTTATTATGGGACAAGAAAGCAAGTAGCTTGGAGAAGAGCTGCCGACATTTCCTGCACTTTGCCCAGTTGACTTGCTGCAGGCAGAACAACTGTTGAAAAGTGGAAATCTGTACCAAGACGGGGCAGATTATCTATTTAAAAAATCAGTGGTTTCTATTTTTTCTTAAGTGAGAAATTCTAGTGAAGCTCATTGAAATCTCTTCTCTACTTAAGAGAGGCAGTGGCGAATGAAGTTCAGCGCTTTGTAAGAGGAAGTCAAGAGCTTGGGATGCACTGGGGGATTTTTTTTTAACTCGATTAGCAATTTTCTGAATAATATTTCAATTACAAAATAAACAAAAAAGAGGCCTGGAAGAGATTGGACAGCGCAGAAAAAACTGATACATATCCTAAGTGCACTGTTCCTTTGGTTTTGCTGACCCTTAAATGCTGGTGCTGTCTCAATGAACTTGAAACTACAAGGTAACCCAGCTACTGAATATATCACCCAGTTGGCTACCGGTTTCTCTCTTGCCCTTCACATTTTGCAGATTACCATCCACAGCATCTCAACTGTTCCAAGATGCCTGAGCAATAGCACCATGAAGGGAGGACTGGTGGCTGCTGGACTGACAAATCCTTTTGGCTTGATAATAGATTATAATTGTGGCATTCATCAGGGCTTAAATGCCCACGTAAATATATATTGTAAATGGTTTGCTGGTTCTGCCTAGAATCATTGCTACACGCCTTTTCTTGCTCCCCCCCCCAATCATTCTGTCACAGAATTGTATGCAGAAATAAGTGTGTGAATGTTCAAAGAGAAGTGGTGTCCTTGAAGCAATATTATCCTGGCTTTGCTGTAAGGCACTGAAAAGGTAATTGAAAGGTCAAAGTATAAAGAAAGCAGCCATGACAGAATATATGGTAGAAGAGTGGACTTCCTTGACATCCAGTAGTTGTTCTAAAGTCATGTTGGACACACACAAACACAAAATGCTTGTGAGTGTGTGTGGGTGGGGAGGCAGTCCATTGTATTTAAAGATTCAGTTAATCAAAATCTGTTAAGCAGATTTTGCCTGCAGAAAGGAGGTCAGCTCTTCCTTTTTTGAAAAAAAAAATGTATAGTAACTTTTATTTTTAAAAAAAGTTTTTGCAGCACAACTGGCATCTTAAATGCACTATTTATGACTGGGGGGAAATTAGATTAGTAGATAATGAATGTTTCATCATTTGCAGCTAGATCTGAATGCCACCACAGGTTGAAAAAAAGTGGGCTTTTTGAAGATTGCATCTGAGAGTGATTTCTAGTGGAAAAGAGACTCATTTCTGTTCTTTTGTAATCTCTCAATTCATTATTTGGTACTCATTAGTTTCTGTGATGAGCACTAACGTATCTTTTGACATACCAAAGACCATAAGGCAAAACATTATTCTCTAACAAATTAATTCCTTTAAAAAAAAGGAAAGGAAAAAAGTTCCATTTTATTAATATTACCTTTTATTTAAATTGCTTTTCATTTTGTAAATATTGCACTTGCAAAATCAGTAGCTATTTTATTAAGTATCGTGATGACAAACTTTTAATAGTAACTGAATGAGAAAGGATCCTTTTTCAAATATTATGCAATAGGCATATCAATAAATGGTGTGGATTTAAAAAAACAACAACAGAGTACGTTGGGAGGAAAATACAGCTTTCCCCACACTCCGTGTTAAGATTCACTGCCTTGCCTTCAGGTATGAGGAAACTTCTGGTCAATTTTCTGCAATATTTACACTTGGATTCTCTCCATATGTGTGTGTTGTCTTCTCACGCCATTTCTTCTCAGAGTTGCCTACAAGTGCAACATGATAGCAACAGGGACCACTACCCTCCTAAAATATCCATTCTCAAGGAGGCTCGCACTTGCTGCTGGTGACTTGACTATTTGCTTTATTTAGTGTTTATGAGGAGAGACAAGATGTCAATAAATTTAGGCTGGCAGTCAACAAAACACTCCTTCTTGTTTCAGCAGTAAAAACATGAGAAAATATCTGTGCTATAAATATGTTGTTAATATATACACATTAGTTTTCCTTAGTAGTGGAAATTCAACTCCTTGTAATATTTCTTCTCCACAGAAGAGAATCCAAAGCTTACGTAAATTTTGCAGGGAAGTCTGAACCAGGCTCTTACTTGAAGAACTTTCTTTCAACATTGCCATGGATTTTGTATTCTAATATAGCATTTGTTTCACAGGTATAAGTCTATTTGCATTGCTTCACAGAAGGAAATACTACATCAGAATATGCCCCAAGGCAAAGATAAGGTTTTGCTAGTTTGTTAATGCTGTCATATTTACTGATCAGTAATATAGGTCTTTCCCACTGGGAGGGCCATGGATGTGCTTATCCTTCTTTCATTTGTAGATTTGTTAATTAGTTGCAGTATACTGACTTTTTTTCAGTGTTGGCAAAAGTGTTTAGTTGCTACTGGTGGTATAAAAATGAGTGAGAATATAATAGGGTGGTAGAACTCACAAAGTCTTTGTCCTTCTGTAGAAGTCTTATGATTTCATTGAGAATAGGATGAAACCTTACATTCCCTTTATTTCAGTGTTGGGTTGGTGCAGCATTTTCTAACAGTAATACATTTCTGACCATGAGAGAGTGGAATTTGTATGTTTGCCTCATGGCAAATGCAATATTTGTTTACGATGGAGGTTTGGATGGAATGCTGTCTGAAATTTCAACTAACCATGCTTCAGTCAGCACAGGTTTTTTTGAACAGTTGTATTAAAATGCAAGTGAATGGCTCACTGTAGACATAATGCCAAACCATGGTGTGAATGACTCTGAATGTTCTTCATGCTAGCGCGCTCCCTCTTCTGTGGCATAGTACAATTCCCTCTCTGCCTGTTTGCTGTTACATCCCAGCAAAATATAACTTGCATACAGACTATGATTTGTTCCAAGGGGAGGGATTGTGATGGAAGAAGACAGGAATAAGAGTGTGAGCCAGAGGCTGATTTCCATAGCATTAAACTAAGAATTTGGTATTAGGTCCAAACTCAGTCAATAAACCTATGTGACATCCATCTGTTTTGCAAGTGGATGGTTTTGTTTTCATGGTTTAATTCATTAAAACTGTACAAAGTTACAGAAGTGGGCATCACCCTTCCTTCCTCACCCGTGTATTTCCCTTAAAGAATGAGTGCTGGGACCAGATATTTCACTTGAGGATTTTGAGAAGTTCTAAGAGAACAAGTGGAAGTGCTTATCTTTCCTGCTATAGAATATAATCTTTTGGCAAATTTTTGGTTTAGGATACCCTGGGTTTGAATTAATGGATTTCAAGTCAATGAAAAATGGAAATATGCTAGTCACCAGTAGCAATATGTCTTGATAAATCAAAAGTTCCTTTATTCGTCATGGTGTTTTTGTTTCTTGTGATCTGGTATCTTCAGTAATCTTGTTCTATGAAATTACCAAAACTTGAGAAAAGCATTTACATAATTTATATTTTCAAACTTAACATTAAATGGCTTGCCTTTGAAAGGTAAAAATTGAATACACTGTTTATAAATGCCAATAAAAACCTCATTAATTTCATATATGCAAGTTGATTTGCACATCTGTAAATAGATATTCCTTGGGTTATTTCACATAGTTTTGTTAAGGTTTCTCTTTTTGTAGTTTGTAGAAGCAATTGTGTTGCGGAAAGTTTTGGTGTTTGCACGACAATGTCACAACACATTCTGCTAATAATATTTGTGTGCCTTTTTAATTTTTTTTAATACTTGTGTTTTGGGATGTGGTCAATGCCTGAACAACTATAATGGAACACTGATTTGAGGATTAAGTAATACTTTATGTAAATATTAGTTTTATACATTCTGAATTATTTTCACTTAAGGATTGACAAAGCTGCCAAGAAACAACATTCTCCCAACAGGTCAACAGAATGCTGCCTATTAATATTAAAAAGTTTCATATCTAAATACCGTACACTTAATGCAAGAGGGAGAATACAGTTGTCTCTTGCTTATGGGAGTGGTATGGTTTGTTGCTGTGCTTATAAGACATAGAATGAAAGGAAGCTATTTATATCTTTTAACTTGGGAGCTTCACCACCTGAGCCCTGCAGTAGCTGCTCAGAAAGGAACTTTAGTGCAAGGTTCCTCTTATTCTTCTTATATTGTCTTGTTGCTCCAACGTCAATGAAAATCTGTGTTTTCCTTCTTCTACAGATGTGTTGTTCCCATTCATGTGCTCTACCTGAGCCCACATCTTTAGTTTTTACAGCTGTTCTCATCTGTTAAGTTTTTGCAATAGTCGTATCACTGTTGTGGGACCAGGTCCACTATATAGTTGAGGCAGTATGATTGTTTATGGCACTTTAGGCAAGGTTTTGAATAATTTTTTGTCACCCCCACAATGTTCCCCTCCAGCATTTGAAGGGTTTACAATTATTAATTTCTCCTCCCCCATGTTCTTTCCTTTGTGTTGCCATCATGCATTCTGTGTCTTCTAGAGTGTATTCCATCCTCATGTGGCTTTTTCTTGGAGGTAGAAAAATCTTCCTTGTTTGTGGATGATCCTGTTTTGCTACTTTAGTGTTTGGCATGAGGGCCAGGTCCTATAGTATATATTGTTAAAAGTATAGAAGTATTTTGGAAATAAACTTCAGTGCATCTCTGGTGATGATCATAAATATATGAAGTAGTCACACACATTGCTTCCAAGAAATATCATCCATTACCACAATTATATTAGTTCACATGTTCCTGTCTGCATGGAGGATATTACGCTATGTAAATAGGCAGCATGTTAAATGTATTTAATGTTTATGCATATGGAACAAAGAACTTGTTTAGGGTCACCAAACATGATACATCTGGTAGATTTTTTGTTTCCTGTTTCTAGCTATTTTAAGAACTCAAACACTCATGTACACATACTTAGGTGGAATGCTGAGAAAACTAGTTACATTCCAATACAAGAAAAATGAAGTGCACCATTAAGCATTATTCCAGAGGGGAGGCCATGTTAGTATGCTGCAGCTAGGACCCAAAGAGTCTTGTGACTTGTCAAAAACTAAACAAATGTGTTGCAGGATAAGATACATTTAGTTGTAACACATGTATCTGACAAAGTGGGTTCAGGCTTACAAAAATCATGGCACAATAAATTCATTAAGGTGTCACAAGACCCTTTCTTGCTATGATTAAACACATTCAATACTTTGTCTCCATCAGCCATGCTGGAATGTTTGAAAGTCCTTTTACTTCATAATGGTACACAATTCATTTCATGCTGCTGATGTGATTTCAGATAACACTGGTACTTGTCTTTCCCCAAGTAGTGATTTAATTTTGTATAGCTGGGGGGGGGGGGGTTAACTGTGGCACTTTCTGACCATTTTCTCATCCTAAAAATGTTCTTGCAACTGAGGTTATGATTATAAAAAGCTATCCATAGTGCTGTACAGAAAGTGTTCTCATGATCCTAAATAAAACTATGGCATATTCACTACTTACACAATGTTGTAGAATTGGTCAGAGTTAGGTGACGGTGATATAGGTATCAGTAATATCAGATCGGTATCAGCAATATAAAACTGGTTTAACTTAAACTTCATGCATGCTATTATCTAGTGTTAACATCTTCATTTATTACAAAGCATACAGGATTAAGTTTAATCATTTTACTCTTATGTAACAGATTCATAATCCAGATAACATTTGTTCATTCTGTGTATATATGTGTGTTTTCCACAACCATATACATGGGATAGATAAAGAGTAGATGTTACTATTGTCTCTCTGCATATTGAGAGCTTCAGTGGTAAATTTTATGTGTATCAAATGGTTTTCGGGAAATGGAAGACTGATAGTAACTATCCTCAGTACAAGTGTGTTATCTAACACATAGTAGGTAAATAACAGTGCAATCAACTAATTATCCAATTCATTCTTCATAGGATTGCACTGTTGGTCTATTAAAACTGGTATTACTGGATAGACTTTTGTTACTGAGCAGCGACAATGTATAGAGACATATGAAGGCCATATCAAAACTTCATAATTCCTTTCTACTATAGCTCCAGAGGGTAGCCATCTTGGTTTGCAGTAGAAGAGCTAAAAGAGCTAGATTTGAGTCCAGTAGCACCTTGGAGATCAACAAGATTTTCAGGATATAAGGTTCTGAGAGTCAAAGCTCCCTTCCTAATACAGCAGTGCTGGAAGAAATGCTACAAAAACCAATTTCGCCAGGCCAGTTTCCCCAACATGCCAGTGTAAGTCATTTGTGAAACAGTCTTCTCTTCCTAAAAGTAATTTCTTACAAAAGCCAAGTGGCATAGCCAGTCAAAGACAGAGCCTCTGTACTTCCCACATGAGTTTAAAGATTAAATTTTTTAAATTTAAATTTAAATTTTTTAACAACTAGAATTAAGGCATAGTAATTGCTGGGATAGTAATTTTAGTTACATTGTAAAGTCTGTTGGATGCAAAGATGCTTTTATGCTATTGCTAAGCGTGTCGTCCTCCTGGAGGAAGACTTACCTAGCAGGAGAGAGGCTTTGGATCCAACTCTCCTGTGTGTTACGGTTTTAAACTCTCACCCATCTGCTTCTAAAAAATAGACCATACATCAGACTTGCAAATTCACATTTTTGCTGGGACACAAAAAGCTTGAAACCTGGCTGGAACTTCCAAAATCCACCTGACATCCAGGTTTGACTGCATCAGCCTTATAGCTGGGATTTGTTTCTTGAACTACAGCTGGCAAACAGAGTTTTGGCTTTCAAAAGATTGTGCCTCAAAAATCTTGTTGGTCTCTTAAGGTGCTACTGGACTTGAATCTAGCTTTAGTTCTACTTTATTTTGGTGGTAGGCTTTCAGCATTAGATGATGAAAGCCTTCTGTTTTGATATTATTGTAAACTCAAAATTGAAAGTTAGTACTTTTTCCCCTCCACTTTAATTGGCTGGAAAATTTTGAGTGTTTAAAGAATTTTGATCCTAAATGGTTGTATGATAAATGACTTGTGTAACTGTTAGTAAGATCAGACCATTCTGTACTGAAAATGTTTTTTTAAGTGTGTGTATATGTAATTAGAGAGAGAGAGAATACTATGTTACAGAAATGTATATACAAGGTAGATGTATCTTGGTATAATCTCCTACTTGAGTGCTCATCAGAATACTGCACCACGCTATTTAACATACATGCCACATTTCATATTTACAATGGTAATTTCTTGGGTGTTAATATATACTTGAAGATACAAGAAGTACTTTAAATCTCAGTTACATTCTAAAGTGAGGCTTCTTGGCAAATCATGGACTGAAGTTTGATCTGGCCTGTGCTAAAGATTATGAAAATGAATTTCTTCTATTGAAAATTGTTCATAGGCTGCATCTCAGTACACTGCTACAGATACAGTGTATTTATAGTACTGTAGTGTCTGTACCCATGTAGCAGCATTTTCCTGACACACAAATGCTAAAATGGAAAGAAGGGAAGGAAACACCTGGAGGAGAAGACCACTAATGGCTGTTAGCTGAGCAGCACAGCTCTTGTTGGTCCTGGTAGTGTGCTGGGAAGTGGCACAAGTGTAGAGACTAACATACCTCTGCTTACAGGGGTGTGGATTCAGCAAATGCAAGTTTGCTGGGTTCCAGAGGACTATAAAATTAGTTTTAGTAGTCCAAGGAGGATTTAGACTGCCCCCCCACACACACACTATAGCTTCCTTCCCCATTCCCACATGGTCCCGCTACATTTGAAAAGTGAGGAGGAATTTGAAAGGAGTTTATGATACAGCACAGGGAAATGACTTGTTCTAGAATTTCAAAATAATTCCTTCACGTGAGCCTTAGACCCACCTCCTACATACCTGCTCCAGCATGGATGCCTTGATATATACTCAAATTAGACGGGGCAGGTTGTAAAGACTTCCACCCACACAATTCTGTCTTTTGTCATGTTTGTATAACCTATTAACACCTATAATGTATCTTAGATGGTATGTCAGTTGAGGTTTAGTACAATGAAACAAGGTAACAAGCATGCATGGGATAGAGCAGGTAGAGAAAGAAGTACTATTCTCCCTTTCTCACAATACAAGAACTCATGGGCACTCCATGAAATTGCTGAGCAGTCAGGTTAAAACAGATAAAAGGAAGTACTTCTTCACCCAAAGAGTGAGTAACACGTGGAATTCACTGCCATAGGAGGTGGTGGCGTCTACAAGCATGGACGGCTTCAAGAGGGAATTAGATAAACATATGGAGCAGAGGTCCATCAGTGGCTATTAGCCACAAAGTATAGATAGGAACTCTCAGTCTGGGGCAAGTGATACTCTGTATTCTTGGTACTTGGGGGAGGAGCAACAGTGTTCTGGCCCCACTGCTGGACCTCCTGAGGGCACCTGGTGTTTTTGGCCTCGGTGACAAAGTGTTGGACTGGATGGGCCACTGGCCTGATCCAACATTGGCTTCTGTTATGTTCTTATGTTCTTAAGCAGACCAGAACAAATACATGTAAAGGGGGCCTAACTGGTTCTTAGAATCTCAAGCTCTAACTGGGAGCCACCTTAAGCTTGCAACCAGTAAGGTTTCATGATGAAATGCAGTTCCCTTCTTACAGTTTGTGTTGTTTCAGTGGCAGAAGCTAGCCATGTTAGAGATATAAACCAGGGTTGGCAGTCCTAGTGCTGTGTTAGCCCCTTTTTTTAATGAGTAGGTATTGCCCACATACGGTTCTGGATTGCTGCAGTTAAGTACTATCTCCAAAAACAAGTTGTAAAAGCACTTCCAAGGGTGATGAAAGCATTAATGAAAAAAGATTGAGCAGGTCAACACTGCAATTTTATCATGAAAACATGTTGGAGAAGGCATCTTTTGAAAAAACCAATTGCTATTTCGTAGGGAGAAGAGGGATGGAACATTGCTTTCCCAATACTAGAAATATCAGTTACATAACATGTATTTAAATATCCATATTAAATACTAGCTTCATTAGTTTTCAAAAGCACAGCTTTCATTTTCCTTTAAGTTTTTATTTCTTAAATTGTGTTCCACTATTTGTTCAAGCAGCTTGATTCACAGATAATATAACTGTCAAATTAGAATTTTAATAACATGGGGAAAACCAAGGTATAAAATGTCTGAATGTGTATTTTAATGGCAGAGAAAGGTGTTGTTTTCGCTGTTCTAGGGAAAACTAGGGAAAATGTTATTTTTCAATAAATTTTTTTCTGTGTGACTCAGTTGTGCTCTATCTCTTCCCTGTTCTTGAACAGAAATGAATAATTTCACACTATTTGATTGCATTGTTTTATAGGTCAGAGTTCCATATCAAAAGTACTGGAAACTTGGGTACTTTTCAGTCATTCCTCATAAGATTATAATTTTTTTTACTTAGACTGAAATCAAGTTTTACAGCAAAAGAGCCACAAATCAATTTGTTTTTGATTGAAAAAGTCTCATCCACTATCAAGTGTCTCTTTTTGAGGAATTCACCAGATAGACCAATACAACATTATTCTTGTGGTATAAAAAACATGAGATTAGCCTCACCCATGTGCTATTTACATGACCCATAGGATCACAGCACAAGGAGATAATTACTGTGCCTCTGGGCACAAAGGGCAGCAAAACTATGTGCGTGGAATATATGTAAGAGCTTAAATATGAGTTTATATTCACATCTCTTCACATATAGCAGCTGGTTGAATTGTTTGGCAACTACTGAACTGCCTAATTGATGGTAGTTTCACACCCTGAATTTTGCATTCCTGAAACATAAAGGTGGAAGAATGAATTACAACTTCATGAATATGTGTAGGAACAACAGATGCATTGTCTATAATCCATATATCAATACTGACCCCCTGTTGACCGTGACTTGTCAAATAATTGATGATGGTATTAGGCGGGAAGTTGCCAGCCTGAGAGTTTCTACTAATGTGATGCCATAGAAAATAAGACGCAAACTGATTTCATGTTTCCACTATTGTTAGGGCTATGAAAAAATTTTATTTAAAAAAAACCATTTGGGGGAGTCAGGTATATTGAACCTGAAAAATGTCAGTATTTCCCAATATTCCCAAGTCCCAATACCGGTATGGTATTTGGATTTAGTAAGTATTCAGGAAAGCTGATTTTTTTTTTTGCTCCATTATACCTTATGGCGACCATTAGAGACAATGGTGCCCATAGGTTATAATGGAGAATCAATCCAGGGGTATCTGGAGCTTGGGGGCCTGGTTTTTTTGAAGTAGAGACATCAAATTTGCAGCATAGCTTCTGATGCCTCTCCTTATCCCTTCCCCAAGTTTAAAGACGTTGCCCCCATCCTCCATTGCTTTCAATGAGGGGGAAAAGATGTTTCAAGGGATTGCAGTCCCTTTAAATGCTTTCTGCAAGACACGAGAGTCCAAAGACTTTTAAAAGGTGGAGTCCAAGCAACGAGTTCAGCCAGAAGGCATTTAAAGGGACTGCGAGCCCTTTAACTGTCTTCCAGGTGAATTCACTGCAAAGTCACACAGCTTTAAATGCCGTTTAAATTCAGCTATCCAGCAGCCTGGAAAATCCTGAATATTTTCAGGATTTTGGGGTCTTGGCCATTTTAAATAGCCAAAATTAGGCCCCATTCGGTAACTAGCTTAAAATATATTCAAAAAATACCAGTAAGGTAGTTTTGGGATATATTTTCAGCTCGGTTTATGCCAAATGCACACTTCTCCTATATGAAATAAAGTGCATGATATGACCATGCAGGATTTGATCATGCCCAGGGCATTTAATACATAAGGTTTTTAAAAAGAAAAACTAGATTAGTACGATATGGTGTGATATGAAAAATACCCATGCTGTCACTTGATTCATCTGAAGTGGCAAGGTATAATGTAATGTGAACAAGTGACTTGCCTTGTGCAAATTACTATTTCAGCGCAATGACAAACTTTGAAAATGAAGATGAGAGCAGCTCAGGCCCCCCCCCCCCATTTTACAAAATGAAAGTATAAAGATTACCACTAGACCTGTGCCCTTGGGTATGACACTGTTCTTAGCCAATCCTGGCAGTGGGGTCAGACCACTGGCCAGGAGGTAAGCATGCACTGCTACATACTTTCTGCCTCAAAGCCCCATTTCCAATAACCTGGGCAGGCAGACTGCCCAACACTGATCCTGTCTTCAGGATGATAAGTGGGGTGACTTTGGAGCCAAAGGGGCATATTGATGTGTATTTCAGTTCTATAACCACCCACAAGGGCGTAGACTTTCTCAATCCCCGGGGGGGGGCGGGGGCTGTCTTTCGTGCGCGCGCACGCTCGGGACCATGTCCCGCTGCTCTCCCCCCTGCCCCAGGGAGCCGCCGCCGCCGCTTCCCTCCCCCGGGCCGTGCCCGCCCGCCGCGCTCCCCGCCCCCTCCCTCCCCCCGCTCACCTTGGGCGCCGGCGGGGTAGGATCGCTGCTGCGAGCAGAAGTGGAGAACTCGGAGTCCTTTTATTGTAGCCAGGAGGTTGGGAGGGGTGTTGGAAAGAATGCTTAGAAAGGAAGCAGATTGTACCGTTGCCTATTGGAATCCGCTTGGTTAAAACAGAGGGGAAATGCAGAGAGGCAGAACACCAGCATCTGTAGTGAGACAAGAATTCTTAGACCCTCTTCAGCCCGGGAAGGGGGGGGGCGCCACTGTTTAGCTCGTGCTAAGGCTTCTCTTCAGTTGGGCCCGACATTTCTCGCCAATCACGCACCCTCGTCCCGCCTGCGTTCAAAACCCGAACGCTGGCGGGGTTCCATCGAACCCCGGCCATTGGCTGAGCGCCTAACGCCTGCTCGCCATTGGTCCGATTTGTGGGCGAGTTTAACTGAGCCGCGCTCCGGCGTTAATTAGCGCGCGGGAACTTCGAACACCGGCGCAGCAGCGCTTTCCAGATGAACGAGTCTTGCAGAAGGTTCCAGGAACTAGAATTCGTCTTATTGGTCTGGAAGGTGCCACTAGAGTCCTGCTTAGCTTTGCAGCAGCAGCAGATGGCGCCGCTACTACTACTGCCCCCCTCACCGACACAGCGTTTGGACCCTGGCTCCAGTGGTGACTCGTATGCGCCGCACAGACACACGGCCGCAGACCGACTTTTAACATTGCCCCCCCCAACACACACATACAGTCGCCCGCGTGCGATGCTTTTGAATGAAGTCGGTTCACCGGCCACTAAACATACAGTCCTCGGTTGTGAAAATATCTATCTAGTGAGGCTCTTGCGTTGAGTGACCAGTCCGGTACAGGGGCTCTAACTGCAGGCAAAGCACTGGCCTTAATTGGACGGTGAGCCCTTCACGCAGCTCCCCCCCCGCCGCGCACCCTTTCTGTGGCCGGGGCTCCGGTCTGGCTCGAGGCGCGTCCATCGGCCCTTCCAGGGTTCCCCCCCTCCCCCCGCGGTCCCCGAACAACAACCGTCTCCCGCGTGTGCAGCTCCAGTTACAGTAAATACGGATGAAGTTTTAAACTTGAAACCTGGCGTCGATTCAAAGCTTCGCTACAACTGAGCGTTTGATCTTTTAGGAAAATGTCTTTAATTCGCCACTCCTCCCTTTTGTTCAAAATGTGTGTGGGGGGGGGGAAATCCCCTGTTCGTCTTGCTCCGGGGACGTTTTCAGCTCTTCAAGGACAAACGTGTCATTTCAGCAGATTTGGGAAACCATTAAAGGAGGTGATCAAGCCGTTCCAGGCCTGGAGCCGCGCGAAGCCTCCTGAACGCACCCCGGCACCGCCAGCGCTGCTTTCCGTCTCTTGCCACCCACGAGCGCTGGCCGGGCGGCGGCAGCGGCCATCAATCTTGACTCGACCGCGGGAGGATGAGCCCGGTGGCAGCAGCGTCCCCCCCCGTCCCCCCCCCCTGATTCGCTCTGGGCAGCCGCGGCTGGATGGCAAGACGGGGCTTGCACGGCCCGCGCTCCCGGGTCATCTCTCAGCCCCAGGGAGGAGCGGGCAAAGAAGTTGTCCTACTCCGAGCGGTGGCAGGGGAGCCGGGGAGGGGGAGAGAAATCACAACCAGTTTGGGCAAAGGGACGGCTTGAGTGGCTGGGAAGACATCAGGCTCCTCTCTTACCCGCGTTCCCTCTCCGCGGCACCGGGGTAGGGGTGGGGTGTCTCCTTCGCCTGCCCTCTCCCCCGAGAAACATCCCCCGGCAAGAGAATTGCCCATGAACTGTAAACCCGGTCGAAAGATCAAGGACATTCTGTCCGGCGCACCTCCGTGCGGGAGATCCCGGCGGCCTCTTCACGCAGCTCTCGGGGTGAGGAACCAGGGCCTCGAGGTCCGTGTCGGCGGCTCTTTCCCTGCCCCTGGAGTAGTTCAAGCTGCTCTGCCAGAAACTGCCTTAGGTCGCAGGTGTCCCTGCAATGGATAGGACCTCTTTTCCCCAGGTAAACGTGCTTAGCGTTGGGGGGGAGGGGGGTGTCTGACTCGTTTTAGAAACTAACTCCGGGATGGCCACGATCCCGCTGCAAGTTTAGGGGACTGCGACGGGGACGTCTTGAGGAAGCCTTTGCGGCCGCAAGGAAGCCGCTCTTTTGTCTGCTTTGCGTGGAAGCCATTGGCTAGCGGGGCCAGTAGTCTGGGACCGGCGCGTCGCCCTTGCGGGCCCCCGGCTCCCGCTCCGCCTCGCATTTCCCGGGGGGGGCTCAGCCACCCCCAGCAAAATGAACACCCGCCGGTGGCCAGTCAGCCGGCCATCGCCGCCTCTCTCTCCCCCCCACCCCGCCCCAGGGAGGCAGGAGGGCAGGCCGGGGGTGGGGGGGAAGGAGAGGCGGCGACGGCCGGCTGACTGGCCACCGGCCAGTCATTTTGCCGGGGGTGGCTGAGCCCCCCCCGGGAAATTTCGGGGGAGGCTCGAGCCCTCGAGCCCCCCCGTAGTTGACGCCCATGACCACCCATATGTGGCAGCCAGTACTGCTTTGATTTTTCTGAAAATAGAGTTTCACCAAAACATTGAAACTACCTTGAGGAGATGTATTTATTACATACTTTAAAAAACTAAACACTGAGTAATTTACAACTAGAGATTGAAATCCTCTTGAAAGGCTCCATCTCTGGAAATGGTAACCAAACAACCATATTTCATAGATTCACAACATTGGCATGCCATAGCCCCAGCCGGCAACCTTAATCTGCCCTCTCCATGACAAGGCCAAGCCATTGTAGTTGCTCTAACAGCAGCAGCACCTCAGTCACCTCCAGTGGGAGGCCCATATGTCTAGCTGAAGAAGCTCTCCTGCTGCCAGACATCCAGGGCTCCCACTAGAGCCAGCCAAGATACTGGGAGTTGCAAGGCAGTCGCAGTACCTTGATTCACCTACAATACTGCTATTCCTGTTAGGCAAGATGACTATCTCCTAGATGAGACCACAGTGTTGTGGTTTGCTGTACAATGGGAGTTCTGAGAGGATTTCTCCCACTAGCCAAGGTAGTATGGTTACCACAACACCTCTGCCTCAGTGTGTCCCTCAGCAATGTATCTTTGCTCCCTCAGCTTTGCATGCAGGAACTAAGCATGGAGAAACTGCAGTGGTGGCAGCAGCAAAGGAGATTCAAGGCTTGGAGGAGCCTTCACTGCTGCCATGACCACCTGGCTGTTTTCCCCCTAATCCCTGGGGATGCAGAGGATCCCAGCCTGGAGGATGGGACAAGCCAAGTGATGTCCACATTCCATGTCCAAGCACCACCCAAAGTATATGCAACACAAGCTCCTGTACTGGTGAGTGCAGTCCCACCCTTGCAAAGTCCCAACACCCTAATTCCTGCAGCATACTTCCCCTGCAAAACAGTCTTCACATCCCTTTACTCAAGCACTTCAGATTAGGGATGGGCAGAATCTGGTTCACTAGCCAAAATTCAGGCCAAACTTGGACTGGTTCAGGGCTCAGGAAGTGATGTTTGGGGAAGATGTGCGTCCTGAACATTTACTGAACTTCAGCCTGTTCAGTTTGGCCCTTGGGAGCTGTTTGGTCCCATGGACTCAGCTGTCCAGAGCTCTCTCATGCCTTTAAACGGACTGCAGAAGGGAGCCAGAGACAGCTGGGCCAGCAGAGAGGAGGAGGCGAAATGCCTCTGGGAGGCACTTCACTGCTATATTTAATCCTCTGGTTTTGCTCCCCATGAAAGGGTTAAATGGCTGCCAGCCATTTAACCCTTCAGTTTCACTCCCTGCTGCCTTGAACTGGGGAGGAAAACAAGAGGGTTTAATAATGCCCCTTCCTGGGTGATCCCCCTCTGCCTTTTTTTGGTCCACACCCATCCCTACTTCAAATGCTCTTTACATTTGATCCTATGCTTACCTAGGAGCAGGAGTCATTTCATAGAAAAAGAGGTGCAGGAGCTCATTAGCATAACTTGTTTGCATATGCTAAACCACCTGACATCACCAGAAGTATGTCAGAAGGAGAGAGAGAGAGAGAGAGAGAGAGAGAGAGAAAAGAAAAGAAAAGAAAGAAAGAACAAGCTGGCAGAGAGGGGACAGCTACTAATCCAAGCCTCAGAAATACCACTATTCTGGGAGGATAGCTTAGTGGTGGCTGAAGCCTTCAGAAGGCTGGTCAGAGGAACAAGGACCTTTCCAGGGGGCGGGGTCATTTTGCGGCAGCCATGACACAAGCAGGCATTCCCCTGCTGGGGGGGGGGGGGGTGGCACCAACTCCTGGAGCTGAGCTCCCCCAAGCTCCTGCTCAAAATGACCCCTGCCTAGGAGTAATATCATTATTTTTTTAGCTACTGGTATGTATACAACAACAAAGTTTCTCTGCTAGAACAGTAGTTCCATTTGCAGAACGGGGGCAGTGAAAAAAATTGTTTATTTATTACAGTATTTATACCCTTCTTTTCAGGCAGCTTACAAAACTACATCATATGAATTACTACAAAAAACCCTCCCCCAACAAAATGCCTACAGCATTTATCCGTGTCCTACTGCAGACTCCTTCTTTACACTTTATGGTGTTCCTGAGGTTCCACTGGCCTCCAGCAAAAACATTTCAGAGGCCACTGTGGGCTTCAACAGCAGGAGGAAGTGGTAAAGTCCTGCTTTGCCAAGTTCACAAATGGATGGCTACATGGAACTACATTTCAGGGATGGCATCTTAGCAACAGACTACATGCAGATTTTTTACCCAAAGCAGTTGTAGGTAGTTGTAATCACAACTAGAAGTTTATGAGGGCAAGACCTGATGTGGCCCACCTAGCTACAATCAAGCACCATTCTGGTACAGATAACAGCTTGAGTTGTGCACCCCTGGATTTGAACAGGCTTCTGTGCAGGAAGACATGCCCTACTCAACAGCTTTTGCCAAGGTTAAATACAAATACAAAATAGGTCATTGTTTTATTGGTTGAACATGATGGTACCTGGATATTGTGACCCAGATGTTAAGTTACATAGGATGATGGGATAGGAATATGAATATTTACAGAATACTACTAGCTCTAACAGCTCTGAGGTGCTAGCTGCATGAAACCATCACTGTTTTGCTTGACTAGACAACATGTATTTAGCCATACATCTATATATGTGTATAATACAACCAAAACTACAGATTCTTACTTTACTCCTCTTAATTTTTTGGCTTTTGCTTATATTTTAATACAGTGTGCTTATTTTTGTCTGTGCAGTATAACATGGCACATGTGTTGTTTGAAATCCTAAACCTCTGGACTTCAGAGACATTTATAAAACAGTATGAAATTAGAACCAAGTTCTTGTAACAACCTGTGAAGATTCGGCAGCTTGATGGATTCTGGCGGTGTTGGTTTTGAGACTGGAGTTCCATTTGATATAGAAAGAAAAAAATTCCATGCATCAAGTGGCATCTGTTGGCATCCATAATCTAAGTATGATATACCACTAAGTTCTGTACACAAGACATCGACAATGTCTCAGTTGCTTCCATACTGAGGAACACCAGTGGCAGCCATCTCCAGTCTGTATTCTGATGGAATTTAGATTCTTGCTTATAGAAGCACATGCCACGATAAATTTCATAGTCTTTAAGGTTTGCTGCGAGAGAATACAGTGACGTGGCTATCCCTTTTTTGATGTTGGCCCTTGTCTACAGTTAATCTATTGAGTGTCCCTTATCACTCCAGAAGACAAGCCACGGCAGCTGGATTAGAACTGCAAACTTTGTTCATTTCCATTGCCAGTTGCAGGATTTTAATAGCACACTCAAAAGGAAAATGCTGTTGCTGCTTTTGCTGAAATCTAAGTGGCGCACATATTGCCCTATTTGTACAGAATTCCCCTTGAACAGTAATATTAAAAGAAAAAATACTATGGGAGACAGTGCATGTTCTGTAAAATATCATTGGCACCACTTGCCAAGTTGTTGAATGTTGTCACTTTCTGCAATCCTTGTCCAGTTCACAAAGCACTGTCTCTATTCGAACATTTCATAATGACGTGTTTGCCGTACACGGGGAACCATATCAATAAGTAGCCTGGAAATAAAAGCAAAAAATTGATGAAGACTGATAGTTTCAAAAAACAAACAGATACATTAATTCTGGAAGCTGTCAAAGGAGGACTGCTTTATGTTCTCATTTCATTACCTCGCTTCCCCCCCAGTACCTAGTTATATAATAAATATTTTACGTCCATAGAAGTAATTTCAGATTTCAAGTAGCCTTTATTAATTTAAGGCATTTTTATCTTTCACTCTTAGCCAAGGTTCTTAAAGCCACTTATTTAAAATAATAAACACATTTTAAAAATTAAAACTAGACAGGATAAATCAGCAGCAGAATATCAAATCTTAAGAAATGCCACAGCATAAAGTTGATGGAACAGTCCTAGAAGAAAAATAAAGACAAAAAATGCCATAATAGTACAAAATGAAAACAGACATTACAATGTAGTAGTATATAAGCAGAATGAATAACACCCAAATTACCAGTCAGTAAGTTCCTGGAGGAAATGGTCAGAATCCACCAGAAATTTCCTCTGACAGAAGGAATTTGTCAGAAAAACAAGTTTCTTACCTCACCCCTCCCACTGCAGCTTCAGATGTTCCCCAAAATGATCCTCCTGAGGGACACCCCTCCCCCCATGAACAGCACAGGTACAGTCAGAGATCTGTACCAAAAGCAGGGAATCAAGGGAGATCTCACACACCACACACAGAAATCTTCCACTGGATTCAACCCCAAATGTTTAGCTGGCATCTGAAAATTAAAACACTTTGCACTAATCAAATACATGCAGTGGTCACAGAGGGCTCAGCGGGCTCATATGAGAGCCTATATTCTTTTAGGTACCCCTTTCCAGTCCATTTAGGGCTTCTTCTTTTTTTTTAAGTAGCATTCTGAATTGTGGCCACAAAACAAACTATGTAGTTTTTCTAGAACTGGCAAGATTTTATTTAGTTAGTTATATTGCTCCTTGTGGCTCAAGGCAGCTTACACATCACAGCCAAAACATTACAGTTTTAAGCCCAGTGAATAGTTTTCCTCTAGTCTTCATGAGCCAGCAATCATGTGGTTATATTCCAGGCCATTCCTGGGCTCACATTTGAACGTACATTGAATCCATTGTTGTTCAGTTTGTAGTGGATACTGTGCTCCACCTAAAAAAGGGGGCAAGAATTCACTGAAAGTAAAGGGGAAAGTATTTCATGTGTCTATTTGTTTTAGCCATGACATTGCTTTGTTGTTGTACAAACAGCCTGACCCCCACAGTAATGTGAGAAATGCTTGAAAATGTGATCCAAGGAAAGACCCTAGGCAGTTGGTTTGGCAATACTGTGCACTTCCAAGCGGTAAAATACTGTAGGCCTTGAGGTAGAGAAGTCAAAAGTAAGTAATGATCAGATGTATCTAGAATAGGCAGTGTTATATGAAATGTTTTAGAGTCCATGAATGCAAACTACTCTGCACCTCATCAGACATGAGAAAGAACACACTGACTGTAGCTGTTCTGCATGCAAAGTAAAACAGAAGGAACAATTGTACTCACTTGGCTCCATAGGCAAATATTGTAAGTCCAATTAAAACTCCTATACTTCCATCAAGGTACCAGACAGAGGAATTGTGTTTAAAAACCTCTGCACTTAGTAGGATGGAGAATCCCATTATTCCTCCTACCAGAGAGTTGAAACCTGGAAAGAAATATAAAATATTAAGGCTTGATCCTGCTAAAATGATCCTGTAGAGATCCTGTAGACAAATGGTGGGGGAAGGGTGTGTGCTAAGGAATAAGCCAGGTTCAATGCTGTTTCATATGAAAGTAAAGAGAGACCATTAACAGTGCTGCTATTACCACAGTAATACTATGATATGGGCCCTTATTTATAGCATCACATATAGGTTTCCCTATACATGTCAGCTTTACAAAAGAGGCAGAAGTGCAAAAATTCTTGTATTCTGCATCTTCGCAGGCGCTTACCAGAACTGTCACCATTTTCTCCTTTTGATCCAGGAGTCCTATTTAAAAATCCATCTTCTACTTATGATAAAAACCCTACCCACAAACTTCATAGTTACAAGCTCATAGAGAAAGAAACAAATTCAATTAACCTTGTACAGAGTAAAGGAGGGCTCTTTTAAAAATGGTGAAAGATGGTTGAACTATCAATGTCAAAATCCTTTAACACTGACCTCCTATTCCCCTTTCCTTGGTGCATAAATATTTCTTAACAAAATGGATGAAAGCAACATGGCTAAAGGTTAATTTCACCAAGTCAAACTCATTTTTAAATGCACAGCTCAGCAAGAACATCTGGTCTTCTTCTTTGCCTGTCAGCTGACCTGAAACTACATCACTCCCCAGTCGACTATGCTGACTCAGTTCTTCCTGTCACAGCCTAACATCCCAGCTCATGCCCATGCTGCCTTTTTTGCCTACTGATAGTTCTCACCGTTTTGCCAGGTGGGAGAAACAAGGCAAAGTTTTTCTTTCTCTATTTAAGAGCCAGTGTTGTGTAGCGATGGACTAGGATCTGGGAGACCAACATTTGGATCCTTACTCTGCAGTGGAATGTTGTTAGGTGACCTTGGGCCATCCACACTCAGCCTAACAGACCTCACAGGGTTGTTATGCAGATAAAATGGAAGATAAATTAATGACTCAAGCCACCTTGCAGGAAAAAAAGGGAGAAAAGCAGGAAAAAAATAAATACGGTTGTGTGGAAGTTTGAACCAGGATGGATTTGCCCAAACACCAATAGCCAAAAAGCCTACCCTCAGTTAGTGTTGTCACCATTGACAGTGTTAATTTTGCCTTAAGAAAGTACACAAATCTGTGTGAACATCACCATAAGTTACACTCAAGCAGGGAAGTAGTGGTGGACCTCCTGATGGCACCTGCTATTTTGGGCCACTGTATGACAGTGTTGGATTGGATGGGCCACTGGCCTGATTCAACATTGGCTTCTCTTATGTTCTTATGTTCTGATATGAAGACGAATGTGTAAAAATGGAAGGAGCTTGCACTCCATCCTGGAGTGGCAAGATGGATAGATTTTAATATGGGCAGTTCAGAGTCCTAAAAATTGGTTGTACAAAAACATTGTGGGATGGGATAACACAGGTTGGGTGGGAGTTAGAGAGCCAGCCCTCCAAAGTAAGGATTGGTCCCACACAGACCTTCCCATCTGGGAGGGCAGGGTTTAAAGCAGTCAATTCATTTGATGAAAAAGCACCAAGAAAGAGAGAGGGGCAAGAGAGAGCATCCTTGCTACATTCCTGCTACTTCATACTGACTACTGGAAGAGAATGGAATGCCAATGTAACATTGCACTTAAGTGTAGACTAATTAGCTATTATTTTTTGGGAAGTAGATCTGTAACACCTCTCTTGTGAGCTGATACATTCTCATCTCACTTTTCTATAGTATATATGCAAGTTAATAAAAATCTTTTTATTAAAAGATGTTTTAACTGCACCAAACCATTGTCCAGCCACCTAGCTGTTTCAATACACTTACGCACACACATCTTACCTTTCTGAGTCTAGTGCACAAAAAATTAGGTGCAACTTGAGTGCTGGCAGATTCCACCAAGGCACCCCAAAACTAAGGAGATTTGGGGAGTAAGACAGTTTCCCAACAGAGTTTGGGATTCATAACAAGCACACATCTCTGGGCAACTGAGCTCCTACAGCCATTCACTGTCTTGGAGTAAGTGACAGGTGGGGTAAGGACCTTGAGCCAATTGTGGTAAGTGTAAGACACAAACAGGGTGTGAAACGATAAGTTGCTGTTCCAGATCAGGAGCATATGATGATATAGGCATTGTGCATGTGACGATTCTCATCTCTTGCATGTTTGTGGCACATTCAAACATGTCTAAACTAAATGGACTTCAGTTTTATTTTTCAAGATCGGCCACAAGATGTCACTGTGAACATATCACACAAACACACACAACCTACCCACCCCAACCTTCCAATTATTACAATCAGAATACTTGGATGCTTCCTGAATTTACTTTCTTACATATGTACGTGTGTACGCATGTGCATTTGTGTGTAAAAAATGCACGTTATTCATTTTGTGTGCACAGCTGACAGTTTTCTGGAGGGTTTTACTTTCTCTGCAATTATACCTCAATTTCTCAATATTCTAATCAAATATAGAATTTGTTCCTGTCTCTGTCTTAATTGGCCCTTTCTGGCAACTAACCCCCTCTCCTTTCTATATGTATTGCTTGAAGAAATTCTGTTTCTCTGTATCTGAAGAAGTGTGCTTGTACATGAAAGGTTATTTTTTGTTGTTGAGTTGCACAATCAAGTCCAACTCTTTGCAACCCCATGGACCACAGCACACCAGGCCCTCCTGTCCTCCACCACCCTCTGGAGCCTCCTCAACTCCATGCCCTTAGCATCGATCACTGTCTAACCATCTCATCCTTTGCTATCCCCTTCTTCTTTTACCTTCAATCTTTCCCAACATCAGGGTCTTCTCCTGTGATTGCTCTCTTCTCATTTGGTGACCAAAGTATTTAAGCTCCAATATCTGTCCTTCCAGGGAACAGTCAAGTTTGATTTCCTTTAGGATTAACTGATTTGATCTCCTTGCAGTCCAAGGGACTCTCAGGAGTCTTCTCCAGCACCATAATTCAGATGTATCTATTCTTCGGCGCTCAGCCTTCCGCATGGTCCAGCTCTCAGAGCCATACATTACTACTGGGAATACCATTGCTTTGACTATATGGACTTTTGTTGGCAGGGTGATATCTCTACTTTTTATTATGCTGTCTAGGTTTGCCATAGCAGGCATTTTTTAATTTTATGACTGCAGTCACCATCTGCAGTGATCTTGGATCCCAGGAATGTGAAGTCTGTCACTGCTTCTATGACTTCCCTTCTATTTGCCAAGGAGTGATGGGGCCATATGCCATGATCTTAGTGGGGGGGGGGGTGTTATGTTGAGTTTCAAGCCAACTTTTGCGCTCTCCTCGTTCATCCTTAGCAAGAGGCTCATTAGGTCCTCTTCCCTTTCTGCCATTAGAGTGGTATCAACTGTATCTGAGGTTGTTGATGTTTTTCCTGGCAATCTTAATTCCAGCTTGTAATTCATCTAGGCCGGCATATCACATAATATGCTGTGCATATAAATTAAACAAGCAAGGTAACAATATACATCCTTGTCACACTCCGTTTCCTATGCTAAACCAATCAGTTGTTCCATGTCTGGTTCTGACTGTTGCTTCTTGACCCTTATACAGGTTTCTCAGGAGACATGTAAGGTAGTCTGGTACTCCCATCTCTTTAAGGACTTGCCATAGTTTGTTGTGATCCAACCAATCAAAGGCTTTAGCATAGTCAATGAAGCAGAAGTAGATGTTTTTCTGCTACTCCCTTGCTTTCTCCATAATCCAGCAAATGTTGGCAATCTGATCTCTAGTTCCTCTACCTTTTTGAAACCCAGCTTGTTCTTCTGGTAGTTCTCTATCCACGTACTGCTGAAGCCTAGCTAGTAGGATTTTGAGCATGACCTTGCTAGCGTGTGAAATGAGTGCAATTGTGCGATAGCTTGAACATTCCTTGGCATTGCCTTTCTTTGGGATTAGAATGTAAACTGACCTTTTCCAATCCTGTGGCCACTGTTGTGTTTTCCAAATTTGCTGGCATATGGAGTGCAGCACCTTAACAGCATCATCTCTTAGGGCTTTGAATAGCTCAGCTGGGATACCATCATCTCCACTAGCTTTGTTGTTAGTAATGGTTTCTAAAGGGCCATTTGACTTCGCACTCCAGGATGTCTTAGCTCAAGGTCCTTGAATAAAACTTTGTTGGTCTTAAAGGTGCCACTGGACTCAAACTTTGTTCTGATCAAATACAGTGTTAGGTAAAATCATGTTCTTTCCTTAGACAGTGCACTAATAATTACTGGGATTGCAGCATGGAATATGGTGGTAGGATAGTCACAGTTACTTGTTACATGTCGATAGATCAAGATGGGTAGCTGTGTTAGTCTGTTTGTAGCAGTAGAAAAGAGTAAGGGTCCAGTAGCACCTTAAAGAATAACAAAATTTATAGTACGGTATAAGCTTTTGTGAGTCACTGCTGACTTCTTCAGATACCTGGCAATGCCCTAGGAATGCCCCAAATCTCTATGGTTTGTGTGGTGGTGGGGAGTTCACCCTGGCCCACCCATGACATGGAAATTCATTGGATCAGTACTAGATCTATCCCTATCCAGAAGCTAATGGAAACAGTTTCACACTAGGGTTGCTTATAACCCTGGAGTAAAATGTCCTGTCCTTTTACCAAAGGCTTAATGTGTGGAAATGAGCAGATGAAGCTTTTTATAGCATGGAGGTATATAACATCATTTGGGAAACATCACATTAACTCTGTATTAAAGGGACAGGCCATTTTTCCTCCAGGCAAGTTGGCAACTATATTTCCCACAGAGATAGCCTAACTCTGTGGTAACCATTTTTACTAGCCAGTCATGCCATGAACATGGGCCATTTTCTATTGAAATCAGGGCCTACAACAGTGGTTGCTCTACAAGCACTTACAAAAGTTATGGCCTTTGTAGAGCCTCAACAGACATATGAAGTATTTTCGGTGGCCTCTACTGGGTGGCCAAATTTATCAATCACATTAGTAATTCATTATTATTATGTGGCATGTCTCTATGAGACATCTTGAGCCAAAAAGGAAAGGCGAGGTATAAATGTTTTAATAAATAAATATGAAAGGACTTTCTCCAAGCTTTTTGCTTGCCATGAAAAAGTTTCCCAAGGCCATCTATTTCTGTGCCCGTTTGGTGTTTGCAGCATTGGCTGTTGTTTCAACATCAACTTTTTGTTTCAACAATTCCTTTTATATTAACAGTGACATCACAGAATGCAAAAACGATGCCAATCCAGTAGGCAATTCGCTCAGACTGAATTATCTTTGCTTCTCTGGAAGCAACTTTATCAGTAGCTAAGTCTGATTGTCTATGTAATGTAATAACTGTTTCTAGGAAAAGGGGTAATTAAAAAACAAACAAACAACCCTGATGCTGAAAATTGCAGCTGATGCGACTTTGAAGAGGATCACTTCTACGGGGTAGATCCAGACAGCCTTTCTGCACAGGTGCTTTCTCTATGTAGCACACACACCCTCCAGAGAAAAAGATAACTGATAACCGTCTCCCAAAAATATGTGAAAAGGAATGGGAAAACATATTTTAGAGGCAAGAAATTTTAGCTCCACTCTAATAGTGACTGGCATTCATTTGTTTTAAAAAATACTTTCCAACAATGTCATTTATCTAACCTATGGCCACAAGATGTCACTACCATGCTGCAAATAAAAATTACTTACAGATGGACCTCCAGGCATAGCTTATTTTTTATTCAGATCAAACCCTTGTAATTTTTAAAGTACTATATGCCTTGGTTTTCTTAACAAAAGCATATAGAAATATAGCTATAGCAGAAATGTGGAGGCCAAATGTTAAAATATGAGACAGAAATGAGTGCATTTGAATCCAGGTGTTTGTTAGTTTGTTTTTACTATTTTAAATACAATATTTTGCACAATGATGGCTAATACAAAATAACCCAAACTTAACCATCTCTCCTATGAACTTCATATTTAACTTATAAACTATTTTTATAACAATAAGTAGTACCATTGAGTAAAGCTACTACCATCTAAAATTTTAGCTTTGCCAACAAATGACATGGCCTTTAGTAGTTAAAATTCTACAAATCTGTATGCAAATTGTGGTCTTCTTTCCTTAATCTGTTCATACCTCATTTCACCAACTGTAACACAAACAACACTTTCTGTTAAGAGGAAAACAGTATTTGCCACTTACCATCAGTTAACAATGCTCTACTGGTAAGCACACTCCCCAACATAAATTTGATCACTGCCAAGGTAGTGCAGAGGATACCACTTAAAATGGAAACACTATACAGAAAGTCATCCTGAAAAAGAAAATAGAAAGTGTCATTTTTGCCATATAATATAATGCAAATTTTCAAAAGAATGTGTCAATCTGGGCCCAAGCACACTGTTCGAGTGGGCGTATGTGTGATTCATGTATCTGCTGCTTGTGCTTCCTATGTAACGTCAGAAGTAGATTCTCTCCTATAGTGAGCCTCCTCTCTGCAGGGTAGATAAAAAACTACCTTCACACCAACCTTTTTTTTTTAAGTACAATAGTTACTTTCCACATTTACTGACACCATCCCATAATGTTCAAGGCCTCTCAGGATTAAGAGCCAAAATCTAAGGTAACTAGATTTCAGTAAAGTAATTTTGGTAAGGTAATTAAATTTATACCCATTTCTACCAGCATTTATCAGATTAAATTCTTACAATTTGATATATAACAACATATGCACACCCATATGTACACAGAGCTCGTGCCATTGCTTATAAAACAACATCCACCTAGCACCAAACCTGATGAATTTTTGGCACCAGGACAAGAGTTATTTGCAGGGATGGGGACAAACTGGCTCACAAACTAACGTTCGTCATGCATTTTAGCCAGTTTGTGGTTCAGGAAGAGTGTTCATGGTGGCTCTTCTGCCATGAACTTTCACTAAGTTTTGGAGTGGTTCATGAATGGCTATATTTTGCAGAATTCTCCAGCCTTGGAAACACCAATAGGAGCCCTCCAAAGCTTCACAGGCACTGCTGGCTGCCAATAAAAGAGTTTCTATCCTGCACTATGGGCTCAGAAGGCTACACATTAAGTAAGCTCTGCTCCCACCCTCTCTTTTGTTGGCTGGTGAAGTGAGAGAGTGACACAGAGCTAGCAGAGCTGATTCATTGCTTTGCATTCTGTTTGTGATCTGCTCTCTGCTGCTGGGGATTGGGATTAGGGCGCAAAGTGGACTCAGGGCTCTGAGCCACCCAGTGACTGGGCTCACACTATGCACAGGGGCTTAACTATACACCCCAATCCTGCTGCTTGTGATCTTCTCTGCTGCTGGGGTATGGAGTGGAGTCATGGCTCCCTCTGAGCACAGGGGCTTAGCTATTGGGTGCCTCCCCAGATGACCTACATTTATATCTACACCCACTTCTCATTCATTCATTAATTCATTCAATTTCTACCCCGCCCTCCCCGCCATAGCAGGCTCAGGGCGGCTTGTGATCTACTCTAATCTCTGTCCCTGGGTTTAGGGTGTGGAGTGTTCTGGACTCAGGGGATCTGATCTTATCTCTGCACTTGCACTGCAAACAGTGGCTTAGCTATTGGATGCCTTTATATTTCCCCCCCTTTCCTACTAGTGATCTGCTCTGCTGTCTGCTGCTGGGGTTTGGGTGTGGAGTGTTCTGGACTCCGAGATCTGATCATCACTCTGCACTGACACTGAGCACAGGGGCTTAGCCATGGGGTGCCTCTATAACACCCCCCCCCCCATTCTCCTGCTACTGAACTGCTCTTCTCTTTGCTGCTGGGGTGTGGGTGTGAAGTGCTCAGACACAGGGATCTGATCCTCTATCTGCATTCACTCTGACCACAGGGGCTTAGTGAACACCATGAGGGTGGAAATGGGTGGAAAGGGTACTTGTCATGGGAGGAAGAAGCTTTCTTCCCCCCCCCAGGGCACCAGAGGCCTCTGGTCCCCAAGCAGCCTGGCCCCCTGAATCCCACACTAGCAGGGCATCAATGGGGTCTCAGATCCTTCTTCCCTGCACATTCTTCCCAACACCTGTCTTCCTTTGTTCTCCGCAGGCACCTGCAAAGGGTGCACTCCACTTTGTTGCTGCCAGAGAAAGGAGTGGCGGGCAGTGAGAAGAAGAAGAGGCCCACCCCCTCTCGGCAAGGAGGAGTGGGAGGTCTCTCCATGGCTATCCTGCATGGGGAAGAGGAGCTCAGCATCAGCTCCAATGACTGGCAGACCCTCTCCCAAATTGTGCATGTCCTGAAGCCCTTCCAGGACACCACCAATGTGCTTTGCATCCACATGGCCAACCTGGGGCAAGCCGTCTTCCTGATTTGAGGGATGGACTGGGCACTGGCCTCCACACTGTAGCCAGGCGCTGAGGAGATGGCTGTACTCCCAAGGGTCTGGGCCCTGGCAGAGCGGTTGCAGGTGGGCATCATCACCAGGTTGCAAACTCTCTGTCAAGAATGGGAGTGCAAGCTGGCCTGTATCTGTGATCCACAGATTAAGGGCAGCATTGCTCTCCAGATTGAAGAGCTCATGGAGTGGAAGAATGATCTCCACAAAGAAGTGCAGAGGCTTCAGGCCAGTAGACATGGCCAGAGGAAACAGCAGGTGGAAGAAGCTGGGGGGGAGAGGAGCTGCAGAACAGCACCTCTGCCTTCAAGAGCCCAACCAGGCAGAAGCCCCACCACAGGTTATCGGTAGTGTTGCAGTGGGAAGTCAGCAGCAGTAGCGGGGAGTTCAGGAGTGCCATGATGGAGGATTTGGCAGAGAATGATGGTGAGGGAGTACCTTGCCAACTCCCTTGAACCCACCTCTGCTGATCCCCTCAAACACTGGTCATGCAAAGCCATCATCTGAGCTGATCTGTCTTGCATGGCTGTGAATCTTCTCTCCTGCCCTCCCATCAGTGTCCAGAACAAGCAGGTGTTCTCCCACCTGGAAGACATTCTCAGCCCCTACTACTACTACCTGGACTTGGCCAGGGTGGATGAGTTGTCCTTCCTGAAGGTCAACCTCCCCCTGCTAGGCCATCCCAGTCTGGACCTGGCAGAGTAAGATCCAGGCCTATTGGTGTCCCCCAAGTGTCCCCCCATTGTTCCTCCTCTTTGAATGATCCAGCATGTAGCCCATGGATTGCGCCCTTGGTGCTTGGGTGGAAGGATGGCCACCTATGCCAGGTGGGGGTGGGCTGGCCCCACACCCAACCCAAGCAATATCTACCACACAAGAAACACCTACCTCATGAACACCTACCTCGTAACAAAATACCTATCTCATGATGAACCAGACTCTACCTTATAGCACAACACCTACCTCATGGAACAACATCTACCTCAGCAAACATCTACCTCAACAAGCATCCACCTGTACAAGCAAGCCCCTGTCTGACTACCCGTTTCCATTGTATTTGTACAATTCACAATCACAACAGGTAATCTCTTATCTGTACAATGTGTTCCAGTAATGACGAAGAAACAGAAATTTCACCTATGGGTGGTCTGTGACCAGAAGATCTATGTGTTTGGGCCTGAGGGTGTTGTGGGCATGCTTCCCTCCCTTGTGGTGTCTGGCTGGGGTGTCTGCCAAGCAGCTGTGGGGTTATTTTGGGGAGCCCCGGTTGAAAGTCTGAGGATGCCTGGTCTGTCTTTCCATCTGTCCTTCATAACTTGTATTTTTAGATTTGAAGGGTGGCCCTGTCAGCGCCACATATTCCCAATTATCCTTGGAATAGAAGAATTCACTGCAATGGATGGGTGCACTCCAGACTCAGTTGCAGAGTAGAAAAATACACCCCTGTTGGTGGGTGCACTCTGCACCTGTGTGTTTAAGCCTTAGTTGGTGGGTTCCTTGGCTGAGTACCCACATTTATTATACCCTCCCAGCTGCCATCGGGGTACTTTGGGGAGCCCCCTTTGAAACTCTGGGGGTGTCTGCCTTCCCACCTGACCTTCAAATACTGTGTGTTTCAGCTTGGGTGGGGAGCATGAGCACTGTGGGCATGCTTTGTGTTTGGGGCTTCCGGCAGACTCAGGGCTTCGAGCCACCACATCTACATACATTGTTGCACCATTTGGGGTTTAAGCATCAGGATGGGACTCAGGGCTTCGAGCTACCACATTTACATACATTGCTGCACCATTTGGTGTTCAGCTGTCAGAGTTGGACTTGGGGTTTTGCATCATTTGGGATTTAGATGTCAGGGTTGGTCTCAAGGCATAGAGCCACCACATTTATGTACCTCATTGCACACTTTGGGATTTGGGTGTCAAAGCTGGACTCAGGGCTTTGAGCCACCATGTCTACATACATCTCAGGGCTTTGAGCCAGCACATCTACATATGTCTCAGGGCTTCCAGGCACCACGTCTACATAAGTAATTGTACCCTGTGGTGTTTGACTGTTGGGGTTGGACTTGGGGCTTCGAGCCACCATGTCTGCATATGTCATTACATGATTTCAGGTTTGGGTGCCAGTGTTAGACTCAGGGCTTTGAACCATCACATCTACATATGTCATTGCACACTTTGGGGGTTTGGTGACAGCGCTGGACTTGGTGCTTCAAGCCACCACGTCTATATACACCTCAGGACTTCAAACCACCATGTCTACATACATTGTTGCATGCTTTGGGGTTTTGGTGTCAGGGATGGACTTAGAGCTTCAAGCCACCACATCTTTATATGTCTCAGGGCTTCAAGCCACCATGTCTACATACATCTCAAGTGGGCTTCGAGCTACCATATCTACATTGTTGCATACTTTCAGATTTTGGTCTCAGGTGGTCCTTGGTAGCACTTCAAGCTACCACATCTACATATGTCGTTGCACATTAATTTGGGTCTCAGGGCACACTGCACTGGTTTTGCTGGGCTGGTAAAAATGCCCCCCACCTTCAGTTTCTACTACAGAGATTCTCAGAGACTTTGAATCTGTTCTACAGGGCTTCTACTGCCGTTGCTTTGGGTGGGAACAGAGCTTACGGCTCTGCTGTGCTGAGAGGAGGGGGAATACTCAGCTGTAAAATTCTCGAAGCTTGTAGAAAATTTCTCTGTGGGAGTCCTGCTCTGAGGCAGTCCCGTGTGGGACTGCACAGAAGACACAAAAATGAAGCACATATATTTTCTGTGACTCTGAAAAATAACAACATGGAAATATGTCTACCACAGCAAACCAAACTGGCAGCTCAAGAAATTAGAGAACTTGAGGTAAGGTAGTCATGTGGAATTTAGGTACACTCAGGAACTCATTCAGATCCCTGAGATCCAGTACAGGCCTCTTTCCACCACCTTTCTTGTTAACAAAGAAAGACCTAGAGTAAAACCCAGAAGAGACTGCCTGAACAGAACAAACTCAATTGCCCCTTTATTTAATAACTGGGAAACTTCAAACTGCAAAGACGGAGTAACAGGAACAAGACAGCTAGGTAGAACATGAGTTGAAGGACCACATTTAAACAGCAAGTAATAACTAAAATGAACTACAGATAATACTCAGTCATCCTGGGAAATGCTCTCCCATGCAGCCACAAAAGTCACCAGTCTAAAGGCAATGAGGGGTACGGGGACATTAGATAATGCTAGTCATTGCTCTTGACCTTGCCAATACCCTCCCTAGGAAAGTGTGGGGCCTGCTTGCCATGCTGCTCCCCCTGCTATTTCCTAGAAGGTTGTTAGGTGTCATAGTGGGGTCTGAAGGGTGTCTCATGAGACTGCTGGGGCTAAAACTTATAAGGCCTTTGAAATTGCTGTTGGGAGAAGAGCCTAGAAAAATACCTGTGTTTGAAGCTCTGGGCAGGTGTAACTCTAATCCCTAGAATCTTTGCAGGAAGTTATGTTTTGTGGACTCTATCCAATATAACATCCATTTGGAAGCTAAAAAGGCCCGTGCCCTCAAAGGGCAAATCCTCAACCTTTGCTATGGTGTCATTCGGCAATGCAGTGGCCCAAACCAAGAAATGTCTGTACAAAACCACAGCTGAAGTGATGGCTCTGCTGGCTGTGTCAGCTACATGGCATGTAGCATTTATCTGCTGTTTTCCTAACTTGATGCCCTCAGCTGGAGCACCTTAGCTGGAGACCTCTTAGCATCCTTTTTTTAATATAAATATTTTATTAGATTTTCTCCTTTTTACAGTCTACAATTTCCATTTTCTCTTAAACCGAGAGTACATGTATCACTCCAACCAATAGTACAGCTTAGACCTCTTAGCATCTTTATATCTTGCCTGATGACATGTGATGTTCTCCCAAAGGAACATCTGATACCATCCCATAATTACACTAAAATTTGCCACAGGCTGTGTGAGTGCTGCAGAGGTGTATATCTTCTTGCCTAATGAATTCAACTTTCTCCCTTCTCTATCAAAAGGAGAAAACTTGGCCCACACCCCTTTTGCCATGTTAACCAGGCCCTGCAGCATTGGAAAAGCCACTGGACCCAATGATGAAGAATACTTTAAGCACCAGATCCAATGTAGGGCTGCCAGGTCCCCAGGGAAGGTGGAGGTTCCCCCACTAAAAGGGTCCCCAATCCACCAGTCCAGATCTGGCCAGTGTGGGGAACCCCACCCCTGAAGTGGCCAGATCGGGCCAACGTGCCCAGCGTGATGAAGTCACCCGGAAGTGACGTCATCACGCTGCGCACGTCACTGGGCGACGCTCTAGCAATCGCACTGAAAACTCTATGGTACCATAGAGTTTTCAGAGTGATTGATAGAGCATCACCCGGTGACGTATGTGGTGTGATGACATCATTTCCGGGCGATGTTGTTGCAGTGGGACTCCCAGAGATGACCAGGAGTCCCCCCGCTGCAGCGCAGGTCGGACTTGGCAAACCTAATCCAATGGCTGAGGTTGCCAAATTCCTCTAACATTTTTTTGTAATACAGGAAAAGTGGTAGAAAGTTGTGTAACATAAATTGTCATGTCATCCTCAAAGAGACTTGTTTTGTCATGTGTTTGGCCAATATGAATACCCAATATTTGTGGATTGTGCTGAATTGCTTGTGCCAGCAATTCAATAGAGAGGGCAATGGGGAAAGAGGGCATCTTTGTCTTGTACCCCTAAATAATGGAAATTCTGGTGACTGAAGACTGTTGATGTGTAGTGAAGCAGCTGGCGATGCACAGATTATCTGAAGAGCTCTTTGGAAGATGGTACCAAAACACATTCTGTCTAGCAGATTTCTAAGGTATCTAAATTGCAGGGTATCAAAAGCCTTCTCTATATCTAATGACAAGGTGAACGATGGCTTAATTTTATGGAGTTTACAATAGTGTATGATGTCAACTGTTTTGTACACATTATCTGTCAGATCCCTATTTGGGATGAATCCCATCTGATCCCTATGAATATAGGATGGTACAATGCGACTAAACTTTGATGTGAGTATGGCCACAAAGATTTTATAGTCGCAGTTAAGTAATGATAAGTAATTAGACAATAAGAGTTTGGGTGAGATTTTTCTCTGCCTGATTTAGGTAATTCAATACAGCTTGCCAATATCCACGCCTTAGGTATGACTCCTTCATGTAGAACACGGTTGAATACTTCTGTTAAAGGTTGAGCCAGAATGTGTTGATACGTTTTATAACATTCTGCAGTATAACCATCAGGTCCTGGCGACTTATTGTTTTTCATATTTCTAATCACATCTAAAATTTCTTTCAATGTTATAGACGCATCAAGGAATTCTTTATGTTCTGAAATAAGACTTTTAATAAACCCTTTTAATTTAAGATATGTTGAGATGCATTCTTTATGGAGTTTAATAGAACTATACAATTTGCTATAGAATCTTTGGAATACTGACAAGATATTCACCGATGAAGTCACAAGGTGGCCTTTTTCATTCCTAATACAATTAATAGTACACTCTGAGTTGTCTTGACATAACTTCCACAAAAGTCAATGAAGAGATTTGGGATTCCTGTAGTTGTACCTTTATTTTACAAAAAGAAGATTCTTTTGTATGTGGGAGACTTCTAGCGACTCAAGTTTCTCTCTTTCTGCTATTAATCCCTGATATATTTTGGGATAACAAGTCTTCTTGTGCAGTTTCCAGGTCTTGTATTTTCTGCATGAGATCTTGGTTTAGCTGAAGTTTTTCTTTTTTTATAGGATGCTGCTAGTGAGATATATTTTCCATGAATTATAGCCCTCAGAATGTCTCAAACTACAGGAAGAGGAATGCCACAATGTAGGTTATGATCAAAGAAATCTTTGGTCTTGTTCAATACAATATAGTATCCTGTGATTCAGTAAAGGTTTGCCAAACATCCAGCTATATTGTCTAAGATGTTTGATGGATTCATACATAACACACTGTACTAGCGCATGGTCTGACCACTGATGAAGAGGAAATTACTCTAGTTGTCAAGTCTTCTGTGCTTAGAATGTAGTCAAGTCTAGAATAACTGTTATATTGTGAGGAATAAAAAGTATATTCTCTATCTGAGACGCGCATCGATCTCCAGATATCAATGAAATCTAAGGAACATCTGAGGTCTTTAAGGGATGGCCGGCTTGAATGCTGACAAGACCGTCTGTTATGTGAAAGGACTAGGACCTGGTCCATCACAAAATTAAAATCCCCACCTAGTATTGCAGGATCCGAGTTAAAAGTTTTTAAGTTTGGTAACAGTGGCTGTAAGAAAGTCCAGTTGTCCTATATTGGGGACATAGATGGAGGCCAGAGTGGTTGGTTGTTCATTGAGTAAACCATTTAAGAATATACATCTTCCTTCTGGGTCTGAGCATGAAGATTTACTTATAAATTTGATTGATTTAGAAATTAGGATGGACACACCCTGTCATTTCAATGTACCTGCTGCTGAGAAGTGTTGGGAAAGCCAATTACAGGAAAGAGACTCTTCATTTCCTTTCTTCAGGTGTGTTTCCTGTAAAAAAATAACATCATCCTTCTGTTGTTTCAACAAAGAGAGTATCCTTTCAATTTTGATCTTGTTGTTAAGACCTCTGCAGTTGAGTGTGCAAACTTTAAAACGATTAGCAGCCATCATGTAGACCAATTAAGATCCGTAAGGTGCAGCAAATACAGTTTCCAGAGTGATGCATCAGCAGTACCAAGCAGCATTAATAGGACATTTTCACTGAACTCATCTACAGGTAAATAATCACAACACTTCTTTATACCAGAAGGAAGTGCATCTCTGCTTATTGAAAAACATACTGAATGAACCAAAAGCAATGAAATAAGAAACCTATCACTATCCAGTGCATTTACTACATAAGTCATCATCATCCTGAAGTAAGATTTAACATTTAATTGGTACAGAATTAAATGATTAAAACAGTTAATGAACCATAGTAACATTTTTTAAAGTGCTCCAATAAAATAGATCCAGGAAGCCTGAGCAAACATGGACCACACTGCCTTAAATTGTGCAACATTCATCTGTTGAAATACTGATCCATACTCAAGTAACCAGACAAATACATAGACATCTATAAAACATCTTTAAAAACCAATAAAGAAGCTTGAACTCAATAAAAGTATTATCAATGCAATAATGAAATTTTTAATAACAATCCCCAATTGATCATCCCCCCACACCCTAATTCCATAAGCCAACTATATATTAAACCACTCTACATTAACAAGTGTAGCACAATAATTCAAGTAAAATCCATTCCCATATACTCCCCAATTTCCCTCCCCCCTACCCTTAGGAATTTCATGCCCAATTCAACAATATTCTGAAGTAAAAATAGCCAAATACAAGCTAAACTTACTAGTGAGAAGATGACCATCAAGACATAACATCCCATGAGGAGTTCTAAGAGCCCCACCACAATGGTCATTTTATATCTAGGAGCAAATAACCACAGAATCCCCCCTCCCCCCTGACAAACTCAGGCCGAGGACAGACTGGCAATGTAAAGCGGGGCAGGCACACTTCGCAAACGGAAGAAAGGAGCATGTTCAGACATGCGCATCTGTCCTTCGGCTCCGTTTCGTACTTACCCGTCTCCCAGTCGCTTTCCTTTCGCTTTAACAGGACACCGGTTTTACCCGGTGTTCAGGGGCCTTCCTCCGCATGCCTCCCGCTTCCAAACAGTGTGAACTGGAAGAAGCGGGAGTCATCCGGAGGAAGTGTGAACGCACCGGCAAAAAGTTATGCACATGTGCGCATGTGCGCACATGCGAAAAACATCAAAGGAAAACAAAAAAAAGTGCAGCGGCGCGCGCTGGCTACGCAGCAGTCTGAACGCTCCGTGGCAGTCTGAACACTCCGTATCGCCGCTGATCTGCATTGCTCTGGCCAGTGTGAACGGCCAGCTCCGTGGGGTTTTTCCCCCGCTCCAGTTCCCTCCGCTTTGCCTCCGCTTTAGATTGCCAGTCTGTCCTCAGCCTCAATTAGCTATCAAATAAGTATTAACATTAGAACAACCAAACAGCCAAACCACATTGTTCCTTCCTTTTCAACATCAGGAAGTTTAGTTGTTGTTGTTTTAAATCAGTGTGGCCTCCGGACTGGAATCTTGTTCCACTGTGGTGGGAAAGAGGACTGCTCCATTTTCCTCTTTCGTGACCTTCTGACCAGTTCATGTATAGGTTCAAGTTGAAGTGCTGCTAGAAGATCCTGACCTGAACCCAAGTCAGAGACTTGAAGCGTAGAGCCTTGATGACGGACAGAGAGGCTGCCAGATAAAAGCCATCTATATCAGAACCCTGCATCTGAAAGCTTCTGTCTTAGTGGCTTTAAAATGTGTCTAATTTGCAGGGCTTCAGCCAGCAAGTCAAGGAACACAGATATATTGACATTCTGGAATTTTAAACCACCTTGATTACAGGCTTCCTTTAGGGAAAGTTGTTTGACCCTTGTATCCCAGAATTTAACCAGTATGTCCTTTGGATAATTCTGCTGTCCAGGACAATGGGGACCAAGCCTATAAGCTTTCAGTACTGTTGGAGAGATGCCATCTTCTAACTCAGATTGCAGCCAGCCAAGAGGCAATAAACGATGGGAGTAGTGTAGTGGTTTGTAGTGGTTAAGTGTGCGGACTCTAATCTGAGAGAACCAGGTTTGATTCCCCACTCCTCCACTTGCACCTGCTGGATGACCTTGGGCAAGCCATAGCTCTGTACCAGCTGTTCTCTCAAGGACAGTTGTCTCAGAGCTCTCTCAGCCCCACCCACCTCACAGGGTGTCTGTTGTGGGGAGGGGGAGGGAAAGGAGTTTGTAAGACGCTCTGAGACTTCCTTGGGTAGTGAAGGTCGGGATATAAATCCAATCTCTTCTTCTCTCTTCTTCTTCTTCTTCTAGTGTCTGCCCCTCTGTGCTCTGCAAACCCACAAAATTTTAAATGTCTTTCCCACATTTTATTTTCTAAGATAAGATAAGTTTCATGTTTCTGTAGGCTTTGTATTTCCTCATTGTGTCAGGCTGGTTTCCATAGCAGCCTCTGCTGTCTGTGATACTTAGTGTAAGGATTCCTGCATTGCTTCGATTTGTTCAGCCATTGGTTTGAGGATAATGTGGAGATCATCTAAAATATCTTTTTTTAACAGCTTTAATTACTCTAAAAGGTCTTGTTTGGTTAAGGTCCCTTGATTTGGCTGGCTATTATCCGCAGCAGTGGCCATCTTCGGCTCCGGTTGTCATGTTGCTTGTGAGGAGGCTTGAGAGGAACCTGTCTCAAAATAGGCACTTAGGAATTTTGTAACATTCCCTGGTAGTTTCGGACAAGTTCTTCCCAGTTTGCCCATGCCCAGCTTACAGTTTCAGCTATTTTCTATGTGGTCCTATCAGCAGGAAAGGTGAAGGGGTCAGGAGCTCAGCTAAACAGTGGCTGCCATCTTGCACGTCCATGCCATGTCCCCGGTAAGTTCTTGTTTCTTCTGGGTGTGTGTGTGTGTTCTGCACAAGTTTTGCTTTTGCTAGTGGTCGATTAAACATCACACAGGTTTACAGGGTTATTTCCTGCATATCTCACTGCAGTTTAAATCTGCAGAGAGAAATATGCTGGAAATAAACCTATGTGATACTGAATTGACCTCTGGAGGGAGCAAAACAAGTGCAGAACAGGAACACACACACCTGCAGGGGGGGAATATACCAGCGAATAAAATGAGAATGGAAAAGCCTGCAGGCAGGGGCACACAGAGCAGGGCTGGGGAAGACAATCTTAATTGGTAGGTCTACAGAATGGGAAGAGACATCCTCAAGCTATATGGTGCCTCCCAGCCCACCACTTAAATTCTCTTTCCAAGCCCTGCTATATTGTTCCCATAAACAAACAGGCAGGCAGTGCTGATCTTTCAGCAACAAGGAGATATGACCCCTGAATCCAGCCCCCCTAACAGTCTTCAACTAGTCAACGAAGCCCATATGTACATGCAAAATCAAGTAACAGGAAGAAAGCAACAAACTACTTTATCGTCACTGGAGAATTACACTGGTTGTTGAAACAGTCACACTATTCTCAAGCCAATTGTCACTGAAATTACTTTGTGTCAGTTTCTGACACAACTTCTGTTACTCCCTTGTGAAAATAAAGGGATTTTCTTATTACAGCATTTTTCTGTGCTTTTCCAATATGCAGAGACCAAAATTAAACATGAGATGTAATCTTATTGTATGTTGTACTTCATTAGCAACAGCATATCCACAAGCACACTCAAGGGGTCACCATGGAAACCATACATCATAAAGAACAAAACAGAGCAGCACTTACAACATTCCACCACTGCTTCAAAAACTCTTGGCCACAGTTATGCACATATAGCCACTGTTTCTCATGGGAAGCAGGCATGCTGCACACTTTGATATGTGTGTGTTCACCAGGCAAATTTACCTTGCCCAACTCCTTTGAACAGACACACGACAAACTTCTGAGTAGATCTGCCTCAATATCTGTGTTGAAATTTCTGTTGAGTAACTGAGCCTGTGCAAAAGTGCAATAGAGGCATATTCTACAGGCCAGGACATTGTTCCTTTAGTTCTTAATGTTCTTCTGAAGTATTTATTTTTCAAAAAACCATTGCAATTGCAACTGTTACATTGTTCTTACCATTGAACAATAATGCAAACATTTGCATTTATTTATTTATTTCCCACTTTTCACCACAGTTGGGACCAATGCTCCCTGTAAGCTGTGGGGTCTTGTGAACAAAAATTCTACTTTGTGAGCTACTGGCATTAAAGTTGTGAGCGAGCGATTTGGCTACTGCATAAATTAATTTGCTCTGGAGCCATCCTTCCTGAGCTGAGACAAAAATTCTTCCTGAGCTAAGACAGCTTAGAGGGAACACTGGTTGGGACTCAAAGCACTTTTCAGAACATATCCATTTTCTCACAGCAGCAGCCCTGTGAGGTAGGGGAGGCTGAGAGTCTGTGAATGGCCCAAGGTCACCCAGCAAGCTTCCATGGTAGAAGTGGGGATTCGAACCTGGGTTGTCCAGAGTCATCTTGTCCACCACACCACCAAGCCATATTGGCTCTCCTTTTGACAAGGTATACTAGCACTAAACAGCTAAAAAAAGTTACAGAAGTATACTTCACTGCAATCAGTCAACAGAGAGGGAAGAAGAAACCAGAAGCACACAGACCAGGGATACCCCACATGGTGCTCTTGCATGTCATGATACCCACCAACACCTTTCCTAGCACCGGACAAGTACATTTAGAAAGCAGGAATGGCCAGATGGGGCTTTTGCACAACAGGGCTTCTGATTAGCTGTGCAGATTTTTTAAAAAAATCTTCAGCAGCAGCTGTTATCAAAGGTCCAGGATATTTACTGAGTGACTGAAGGTAACCTGTATGTAAGCAAGAAAATGTTTTGTTCATTCTAAAAAGCATCCTGTTACAGTTTCTGCCAGAAGTATCTAAGAGTTACTATTAGAGTTATGCATAACCTCCGTCTTTGCCATTTTGTGGTTGTGCCCACCTCCCTGCATCAGAAATCCAAAGTTGCCTGCATGCTCTAAAAGTTGGGGACCCCTTGAGCTAAGCACACTTAAATGGTAATTCAAATGCAATGTTTTCCTGTTAAATATATCCTGTTTAAAACCGTATGGGTAGCTGCTGCAGCAAAAAAGTACTGTAATCTGTGTTCTTCTCCTTTTGGTTACTTACGCTGGTGAAATCTATCGCCATGATTTCCCCTCTATAGTTGGAGCCCATTAGTGCTATTACACCATGCCATCAGGATTATTGACTAATGATAGGAAGTACAATGGAATCATAGCAGCAATGGGGGGGTTAATGTCAAATTTCAAAAGTGGGATATAGTTTAAAGAACCAGCTGCACAACTGAAGTAAGAATGCTGACGTGGAGTTGCTTCAAATTTATACCATTATACATTTGAAGATCTACATTTCTTGTAATGAGCTCCCAAATTCAGTGCAAAAGTACAAAACTGGAAGTGAGAGAAGTTTCTATATACATCAATATATCTAATTTTCACCATGGTCCAGTATGTGGATACTTAAATCCAGAGACTGGAGCCTTGAACAGACAAGACTGATCATTCTACAAACCTGAGAAAAATCCCAGGTTTGAATAAAAATCTGAAATATATATATATATACTAGAAATAAGGCCTGTTGTGGAAATAAATACAACGGGCTCTAGAAAGAGGCTCTGGGAGAGTGCCCCAGCCTTGGGCACTCAGCGTCATTTTGCTGTGGCAACTTCAGCAGGGTATAATGACAGAGTCCACCATTTTCTCCAGGGGAAGATCTCTGCCATCTGAAGAACAGTTGTAATTCGGCATGATCTCCATCCCTCCCCTGGAGATTGGCAGCAATTGTTCCCCATGAGGGAACAGGTGGTTTGGAGGGTGGGCACTATGGCATTGTACCTGTCTGAGGTCCCACCCCTGCTGAAACCTCACCCTCTCCTGGGTCCACCCTCAAATCTCCAGGAATTTCCCAACCTGGTGTTGGCAACCCTTTCTCCCTCCCAGCAAACTGTCAATGTATCGTTATCTGCCCCCTGGCTTCAGCTTCCCATCTCCTCCCCCCTCCCTCCTGGAGAGCAATTGTAATTCTAAGTGATCTCCAGCTCTCACCTGGAGATTGGCAACAATGGTTCTCCATGAGGGACTGTTTGGCTTGGAAGGTGAAGTCTATGGCATTGTACCTGTCTGAGGTCCCACCCCCTCCTGCAACCTCACCATCTCCAGGCTCCATCCCTCAAATCTCCAAGAATTTTCCACCTGGAGTTGGCAACCCTATCTCCTTCCCAGCCAATCATCAACCTCACTCTTCAACTTTCCATCTTCCGCCGCCCCACAGCCTCCACTGTGCTCTGAAGCCCTAACTGCTATGTCACATTGGCTGTCATAGGGGGTCCATCTCAGCCTGGTATAAGGACAGAGTCCACCATTTTCTCCAGGGGAACTGATCTCTGCCATCTGGAGAGCACTTGTAATTCTGAGTGATCTCCAGCCCTCACCTGGAGATTGGCAACCATAGTTCCCCTGCAGGAAAGTAGTCTTTCTCTGCAATTGGGAACAAAGCAGCTGACATCATTCTCCTCTCCCCCTTTTGACTTGCACAATAACCCTGTGAGGTAGGTTAGGCTTAAAGTCTGTGACTGACCCAAAATCACCACTCAGCAAGAACCTGGGTCTAGCAGATCCTGCTCTGAAGCACTGCCTGCTACACTTAGGGTACCCAACCTCCAGCTGAAGATCACCAGGTATCACAATTGAACTCCAGACAACAGATCTCCCCACCCCGGAGAAAATGACTGCTTTGGAGGTGGCCTCTATGACATTCTGTTCAGCTGCCCCAATGAGTTTTCTCCCAGAGGCCAACATAGGTGTGGAAAGGGGCTTTCAGAGAAGCAAGCTTGGTTGCCTAGCAACAGGCACTGAGGGGAAAATTGCCAGCCCCTAAATACCTGGTGATTTGGGGGGTGGATCCTGTGGAGGGCAGCATTTTTTTGGGGGGGGGGGAATAGAAGGACTCAGCAGGGTATAATGCCATAGTGTCTACCCTTCAAGGCAGCCATTTTCTCCAGGGGAACTGATCTCTGCCATCTGGAGATCAACTGTAAAAGCGGGAGATCCCCAGGTCCCACCTGGATATTGGCAACCCTAGGGGAAAGTCAGCTACACAGCAAGGGGTTGAAGGGAATGGTTTGATGGTTGCTGGCCCACCTCATTAGCCAGCCAGCCATGGCGGAGCTAAGCAGGAGAGAGAGCCTTTATTCTGACAGGAATATTCAGTTTATTCTGACAGGAAAGTCAGAAAGTCAGGTGGGGGAGGGGGTTATGCTGAAAGTCCATTGTCTTTTTACTGACAGAAGCAGGCCACTGAGGGGACAGTTAGACCCACATGGCAGTGGGCGGAGGAGAAGAGTGGACCCAGCACCCAGTCTTCCTCCTTCGCTGGCTCCCTACAGACTGAGGCTGAGATGCTAGCCGGTGGCTCGGTGGGTGGGACTGAGGCAAAGCAGCAAGAGTATGCAGCCAGTGGCCAGGGACCCCTTTTGAATGGCAGTCCTTCCAGCCAACTGATTTTGGCGCCCCACAGAATCTTGCCACTTGAAAACGGCTTTATATATATATACACACATATACACATACACCAGTGGTTAAAACCTCCACCCAAATAATAGAAGCAGTGCTTCTTTTTTTAAATAAATGAATGTCCTCTGAGATCTCAGTGGCCATTGTGGGAGTTGTGAAGCAACCACAACAATATGCCAAACTTCAAACCTTGGTTTCTGTCAGTAAAAGAGAGGGGGTGCTTTCCAGGGCTATTTTAGGTTCCCAGTCCACCCCTACTCCCCTTTCTTCTGCCCTGGAGAGAGGATTTATCAGGGCCAGGGCCAGAAGCAACCGCCAGGCAACTTGCTACCATGCAATTTGTATGACTCACTCAGATTCAGTAGTGGCTACCAGATGATATAATCATGCGACATTATTCACTCAGTCTCAGCAGCAGCCTCTGCATAACATCAATTAATTGGTTAGGCCTAGCAGTGGCTACCACCCAACTTTTGCAACTTGGCCACACTTTCCCCAGACACATGCTGCCAGGGGGAGGGAAGGAGAGAAAGCTGAGACTCAGTGTGGTGCAGTGGTTACAGTGTCAGACTAGAATCTGGGAGACCCAGGTTCAAACTCCTGCTCTGCCATAGAAGGTTGTTGGATGACCCTGGGTCAACCACTCTCTCTAAGCCTAGCCAACTTCACAGGATTCTTGTGAAGATAAAATGGAGGAGAGGAGAATGATGTAAACTGCTTTGGGTCTCTATCATGGAGGAAAGTGAGGTATAAATTAAGTAAATAAATAATAAAGCTGAAAGGAGGCAGATAAAAAAAGATTGGGTGGTGAGCAAAAGGTAGGGAAGCAAAGAAAAGGGAGAGGATTATGGAGGCTGCCAGAAGGCAAGGAAGAGGAAACAGTGTGAGGAAGGGGTTACAGGGGAAAATGAAGTAATCCTCCCTCAGGTCCTTACAAGTTCCTCACCTGTACATCTATATTTGTCTCAAGGACAGATTTTACCAAACCGCATTTTCATAAAACTAATGTCTTGGGATTATTTATTTAGTCTTCTTGTGCAAGCAGTCAAATAACATGAATATTAAATATTATTTTAATATTAATCCTCAATATGTTTAGGATAGAGATCCAAATTAATAGATGATTTTGACAGGGAACAGCAGGACAGTCACTTCTGCGTGGCACAATGCATACACAAGGACTATCCTGAAGTCTTGTGGGACACTAAAGACTAACAGAATTTTATTCCAGCATATTTTTTTTGCAGAGTAAGGCTCCCTTCTTCAGATGCAGTGAATCCTTACTATCTCTTCAGTCTATGCAGGAGTTCTAAAAAAAATCAAGGGACCATGAAATACAGGAAGTACAGATTGAAATGTAATTATGTAAAAGTCAGATCTAATCAGGAAAAAATACTAATACAATTCACTAGTCATGCTAAACGAGTTAACACCTGCAATATGTGGTATATCATCACAGTTAAGTGAGATAAGAATCTTGAACCTGGTTCAACCCAGAGGGGAAGGTAGTATGAATCCTCTGGAAAGATTATTTATAAATACAGGTTAGTTGTACTAGTATACAGTATAAAATCAGCCCTAGTAGATTTTCACAGTCTATTTTTGTTTATTAATCCTTACAATCACTCATGTCTATTCCCCAAGTTTAGCAATATTCCTTCCTTTTTGTGTCATATGCTCGTTAGGTTATTAAAAATATGGATTACAATTCTCTACTCACCCAGTGCTTAATAAGTATCTTGTTATTGTAATAAAGTCAGATATCAGTGCTGAATGAGTCCACAGTGAGCCAGTTCAAAGCAGATTTATGATGGATGTGAAAGTATGCCCCCTCTTATATTAGACAGATACCAGCTTTATCTGGTCTAACTATAAGAGGAACGTGATGTGTGACCTGAAAATCATTTCTCCTCCTTCCTAGTATCCTGACATTTGTGACTTATGTGTATAGGTTCTCTGGACAGGAGCTGTGTGTGTTGATAGAGCAACCTTGAACCTGGAAAGGATCCCGTCTGTTATGGAAATAGGTTCCAGTGAAACCTTGTAAGCTGAGGTAACTTGTCTGGAGAAAGGAAAATCAAATCTCCCCTCAGGGTTTATTTACATTAACTGAGGCTCAGCTACAAAGGGGTTGCTCTAATTGGGGGAAGCTTGTAACCTACGGAAGTGAAGTTGGTAAGCAGTTCACTTTATATACTGAAACATATCCACAGAAGATCCTTATCCTGTTAAATACTTTAATTTTTGTTAAAGAAACATTTGCTGCTCCTGTCCATCTGTGCTGTATCTGTAGGGTTGCCAAGTCCAGGTTGGAAAATACCTGGGGACTTTGGGGGTGGAGCCAGGAGAAGGTGGGGTTTGGGGAGGGGAGGGGCCTCAGCATGGTACAATGCTATAGAGTTCACCCTTCAGAGCAGCCATTTTCTCCAGGGGAGCTGCTGTCTGTCAGCTGGAGATCAGTTGTAAAAGCGGGAGATCCCCAGGCCCCACCTGGAGGCTGGCAACCCTATGTATCTGTCTAGTCAAATATCTATGAAAAAATTATTTCTACTTATATATAATTACAGCCTTGCTCTAGCAGGCTCCCAAATAAGAGACCTTTAGAGAGTACATAGCTTACCAACCCTTTAATCAAAGCTTGTATCTCCCTTTTTATTTGACTGTGGGTGGCTGGGGTTTAAATAATCCATAGGAGCGGTGGAAGTGGGGACTGGACATTCTTCAGTTCTGAAGGGCGTTGCCTCTGAATTCCTTCTCCTGCTCCCCTCCCCCATAGCCACAAAGGGAATCAAGGAACATCGATAGAACAAAAATCCATATGGCATTGAAGACTGCAGTGAGGGGGAGAATCAAATGCAATACCCTTTTCTCCTTCCTCTTCCACTAGTGAAAGTCAGACAGAAAAGGGAGAAGGAGTTAACTCTACATAATTGCCTATGCTGCATGACTTTTGCCCATGGAGGTCCCCCAACCAGCAATGCCTTTTCAAGAACACAGGGGGGATGATACACGTAGGGGAGAAAATCTGACTTCACAAGTACAGAATGAAACCGCATAGTGTCTATAATTTCACAAATGAGCAATTTTACTTAAAGTGCATTTAATACTCAGTTTTCCTTTGTTGTATCATAGCAAATGGAATGCCAAAGTATTTGCTTAACTCCCAGAAAACCAGGTCTTCAGCAAGACTAATGAGAGCAGAATTAAAACCACATTGACACAACATGGATTATACTGCTGCCTGGGGAAAGACACACACTGTCTGAATCACAAGTATCTATTGATTTGCTACCTCTGGCAAAATTCAAATGTTAATATCTTCTAGACTCTTTAAGTTGCTTTTTACAGACAAGAAACTGTATACTTGTTTGTGGTACATCACTTGTCTTATTTGTACCATTAAATTATGGTTAATGATCATCACTGATATTTATCTGTTGCTACAGGGGACAAAATTCCCTTTTCCAATGACAGCTTAGTTAGGACTACTTTGCATACAAAAATATTTTAAGACTACAAGTAAGGAAAGCTCTCTAGAACACTTGTTTTCAAACTGTGGAATTGATTTTCTTGCCCCTTACAATGGTTCAAAATCCTTTGGTTGCAATGACAGCTAGTTTAAGGAGCTTCTGAACTGCAAGTAAACATAGAAATTAATGCCACAATTTTATTTTGGTTTGTCTTCATACATTATAAATATGCTAAAGACAAGGTCTTCTGTCTTTTCAACCTGAAATATGCTACAGTCCAATTTTAGAAATATATGAAATAAGAGCTAATTTGCAATTAAGTCACCTAAGCTTTTAATTACAATATTAAATATAGCATATACATAATCATGGACTTACACATACCACTACTCATACAGACAGTCTATTTTATTATTAATTTAAAACATTTATGAGCCACTTTTTCCCCTTGCGGCAGCAAAAAGAAATAAAACATTATATAACACAATAAAACACTATTCTAAGATCCATACGTCACAATTAAAAAACTCCGATTAGGACTGCCAATAATAAAAACTAAATCCATTAAAATGCCATCCTAAAGAAAGCTGTTTTCAAATGCATCCTGAAGATCAACAATGAGGAAACCAAATGGACCTTTTTGGGGAGGTAGGTCCATAACTGTGGAACTGCCATGAAAAAGGGCTACCAGAAGTGCACGATTGATAACTGGATGTGTTGAAGGATGCCGTGGCTGGGCAAGCCTGCTGCACTCCCCCTGCCACTACCAAAAAAGCTGAAGAAGCCTGGAGGACAGGAAAAGGGGAAGTGGAGGAGCAATGGAAAGCCGTCCCTCCCACCGTGGCCACTGTTTAGTTTTAATTTTGTGACATCATGCTGCATGATTTTCCCTAGTGCCCCCCACTGAAAATTTCCTGGCTATGGGCGTGGTCCAACCCCCTGCACAATGCAGGAAATTCACAACTACCTCCCCACACACTCCCAGTGACCCCTGCTCCATGCCCAAAAGATGGCAAGAAAAAACCTTCCAGGATCCCTGGCCAAACTGGCCTGGAGAAAATTGCTTACTGACCCCAAAGTGGCGATCAGCATTTCCCTGGACGTGTAAGAAAGGGCAATGAGAACTAATCACTGATGCAACCCTCCCTGCCCTCCCTCTCATGATCCGCCTAAGTTCACAGAATCAGCATTGCTGACAGATGGCCATCTAGCCTCTGTTTGAAAACCTCCAAAGAAGGAAAGTCCACCACCTCCCGAGGAAGCCTGTTCCACTGAGGAACCGCTCTGTCAGGAAGTTCTTCCTAATGTTTAGCCAAAACCTCTTCTGATTTAATTTCAACCCATTGGTTCTGGTCCAACCTTCCGGGGCAACAGAAAACAACTCCTCCCAATCCTCTATATGACAGCCCTTCAAGTACTTGAAGATGGCTATCGTATAGCCTCTCAGTCGTCTCCTCTCCAGGCTAAACATATCGGGCTCCTTCAATCTTTCCTCATCGGACTTGGTCTCCAGACCCCTCACCATCTTTGTTGCCCTTCTCTGGACATGTTCAAATTTGTCTATATTAATAGCCTAAATTAATAGCCTCCTGATCTAACCTCCTCAGCAAATTGAAAGCCTTCTTTCTAATTTCTGGGACATCCATGGGGACAGACACTGATTAAACCCTAGACTGAACAGCTTGTCTTCCATTCACTTATTCCAAGATGATTTTTAGGAGTCAAACTGTGTACATTTTAAAAGTTCAGGTAAGGACTTATGTAATACTACAAAGAGTTTATATTTTATTGCAGCTGCCTAGGCCATAACAGAAATTTGACTACAGCCTGTTCCCAATAATAAATTAGAATTTGAGAAGCATTTGGGAGCATGCAGAAATGTGTGCAGGAAAGAAGCCTGCACACTCTTCAACCAACTTAAGGCTGCAGATATCCAAACAGGCACTCCATATAATAGGAAGGATAACATTTTTGCATGGTGAACCTCCATTGCCATTGGAATTGATTGACCCCCCATACTGAAAAAAAGAATCTCAGAATAGTGGCTTTGTTCCTTACAAGACATGGTTAAGATGAGTAGACCAAGTGTTGGGAGCTGTAAAGTAAAACCCAAGGTAACAATACGAGTTCACTTGGTCTATCAATTGCCCATTGCTTATCCAGGACTGACTGACTTTTCTATGAGTTCACACTTTCTGAAAGACCAAGATCTTTGATTTACTGTAGTTAATAACCAGCTGATTGTCCTGACAATATTTTGCCATGGGGCAAAGTAAACATTTCAACCCTACTCTCATACAGGATAGTAGCACAGTGTCGTCTGCATACAATAAAATCAGCAGGTGATGAGTATACACTTTAGAAAGGTGGAAGTTCCTATGTCTTAGCTTGAGAGGGAGGTCATATACATTCAGAGTAATTAACACAGCAATAGTGCACAATGACTCAATACCTGTCTGTCTGTTAAACCAGTGATAATAGCACCTCTTGCCTGCTCATTCTTGGTGTTCCATGCAGTCTGTTGCTCTGCATCATTGGCTGGACAGTCAGTCTGGATAACAGTCCACAAGCCTCTTTCGATGAGATAGGTCTTCATTCATTCTCTCCAAATCAGATTGTTGTTCTCCATGAGCCTATCCATCCAGTGACCATGTTGTGTACCACAGGATGTTGCCATCTTTGTTCCTTTGTTCTCACCTGCATGTGTCAAAAGCCTCTGGTGATCTTTCTACCTTTAAGGACAGATGTGCTTAATCTGGGCCACCACAACCCCTGTTGGAAGACTAATTAACAGAGAAATTGTGCACAATCTGATTACAGAGTAGATAAAGGTTTATTTAGGAATTCACATATTTGATAGGAAAGAGGAGAAAGAGAGATACATTCCTAACTATATCTCTAGCTGAGAGAGAGAGGAGACTGAGTGTGGCACTTCTGAGAAGGGGAACTTGCCCTAAGAATAGCAATCTGGAGACAGACAAGGAATACCACTTAAGAGAAGAGAGAAGGTGCTGTCCTCACTATCCTATCTAATGGTCTTCTTGCTGCTCTCTTCAGAGTCTTCTTCTCTTCTTCTTTGTACACCAGTCATTGCCTTTTCCAACAATATAGATATAGATTAAAAAGTTCAGGTGCCAAAATACAGCCAGTTAGTGAGATTAGGTTGTAGTAGTTTCCAGTAGTCAGATATCTACTCTTAAGAAATGAGGTAGAGTACAATGATTTAATCAGAAATAGTCTTGGTGGCATGTGCAGCTGTTCCAATTTGTTCCAAAGATTCCGGCAAGAGATCAAGTCAAATGCAGCATGCAGATCCATAAAAGGTGTATATAGCTTCCTTCTATGAGAGATGTATTTATCTGCCAAGAAAGAAAGGATATAGGCATGATGACGCATAGATGAACTCTCCTGGAAACCGATTTGTTCTGGTCCTATTACAGAGGAATGTGTAATCCACTCACACAGTCTAGATTTGAGGTAGGCAGCATATAATTTTATGGGAATTGAAAGTAAACTGATGGGATGATAATTAGCTGATAGATCAAACTATCCCTTTTTGTGAATAGGAGCCATTATAGCCTGACACCATAAATCTGGGATTTTGCCAGAATTATCAGTGGCAGTGAATACAACAGCTAAAATTGGAGCCCACCAATCAATGTTTAACAAGAAAAATTCAGCAGGAACCCCATCAGGGCCAGGTTTTAGTTTTCCCAGTAAAGTGCAGATTTCCTTAGAAGTAGCAGTATCCCAGTTTTCCAAATGGCTGGGATTTGTATTCAGAGAAGGGCCTTCTGGCAAGGAGATGGAATTGTAAAAAATGAGTTTAAAGTATTTCTCCCAGTCTGTAAGTGTAACTGAACAAGTAGAGGGAGAGTGCCTTGTATTACTGTGGTTTACCAGATGCCAGAATTTGCATAAATCCTGCACAGGGGAGGCCTGCAGTAATTTCAACCAATAACGCTTCTGACAGACCCTTTTGTTTAACCGACTATATTTAGAAAGTTGATCTTTGGCCTATAAATACCAAAGATGGGTGAGATGAGAATTTGTTCTGCAAAAGCTGGATAGCAGTTAGGATTTCTTTCTCTTAAACATTTTACAGAATCTATCATGCCAGAGGGTCCACAATCCTATTTTACTACTGAAATCAAAACTGTCAAGAATGGTTGCAATAATTCCAGTAACTGGAGAAAGTTTTTAGGACACATTCTAGCAGTCCATAGAGAATCCTTTTTCTTAAATCCAACAACACTGTCAAGTTCAGCGCTGACAAAAGTCGCCACACCAATTTAGGGACCATTTCCTGGCCCACCTCTGTTGTTAATAGTCGTGTGCACTTGTAATCCCAGGTAGAGGCAATCCAACTGTAGAGGCAAATGATCACTATCATAGGGATCACCCAGCTGAAACTATTTAATGTGGTCAAAAGAAGAGATTGGATTTATACTCTGAGTTGGAGTTTCAGAGCAGTTTACAATCTTCTTCCCTTCCTCTCCCAAACAACTGACACCCCGTGAGGTAGCTCTGAGAGAGCTGCTCTTGAGAGCTCTGAAAGAACTGTGACTGACCCAAGGTCACCCAGCAGCTGCATGTGGAGTACTGGGAAATCAAACCTGGTTCTCCAGATTAGAGTCTGCCGGTCTTAATCACTACACCAACTGGAGGATGAACCCAGGAAATAGTCAATCAGACCACACCCTCTGGCGGAAAGATAGGTAATGTCCTCTGCCTTATCAAATCTAGCATCTGCATTTACAAATATTAGCCCTAATTTGACAGCTAACCGTATCAAAAAGGGACCACCAGAGTGCACCAGTTTCTCTTTTGAAAATTGCAGACTCAGGAAAGAAGAAAGAAAAGATTGATCCAGGAACCAGGATTACAGTCCTTGAAAGATGTCTGGATAAGTACCGATACATGTGTTGAAATCCCCACTGGAACATTAGGGCACAGCAATGGTGACACTGTGAGAAAAGCTTATCCCAGTATTAGCTTACTGTCCTTCAAGTTATGCTGAGGAGGTACATAGACATTTATTATCAATAACTGCCAAATGTCAACAGAGATCAAACTAGCTTGCGCAACAAAGGAGTCAACAATCATAGGTTTCATGCTGGTAATGACACTCTCTCAAAATAGGCTCACCAACACCCCCCCTTTTAATCTTCCCTTGTTGTTTATGTTGCTGGCTTTAACTGACAGGGTTTGATAGCCGGGCAGGGTGATTTCAGCTGCCGACCAAGTCTCCTGAAGGAGGATAACATCAAAACCATTAAAAAAAAACTTAAGACTTCCTTGTTGGCAATACTTGACTTCCATCTGGTGACATTTCCTGAAATAAAACACAGTGATGGTTTACTATCTAGTCTTGTTATTCTAATAAATTCATAGCTGTACCAAAGATGGCTACATTAGAACTAGTTGCTTGGATAAAATCAAATTCAGGTTTCACTGGGCATAATGATAAAGAGGGGTATGTAACTCTGCTTTAATTGTACTAAAGTTTCCAGTGTGATTAATTTCTATAAGAAGTTAGGTTTGTTAAAAGTCGAGACTCCTACACCTTCCCCTAGAGTCGTTCTTCTACACCTTCCCCTAGAGTCTAGAGTCAATGACCTCTAATGGTTTAGAGCTAGGATCTAATATAGAGGAAGAGAAGGTATCCACCAAAGAAGGTTCAACTGTGTCAACCAGTTTAATACAGAAGGAGTCCAGTTAGCTACACAAAGAATTCAAATGATCAACCATATAATTTTGATTCAATAAGGTCTTCTTCAAGGGAATTGTTGTGGATGGAGGTCTTTAGGAGAAACACTCAAGTCAATAAGAGGTGGGGTATCAGGTTCTTGAATAGCCCTTGGCAGTATATTATTACTAGGAGGTTGTGCTAAATTAATTATGGGTAAAATAACAGGATTCCTATATACTTTCTGTATATAAATTCAGTTCTCTATTAATTTCCCTGTCCTCCAGATTAAGGAGGTAACGCTAGAAGAATTAACTCTGATTGAATTGTGAGAGGTAGCAAGATCAATAATGATTTCAAATCAATTCTATGTGATGATCACTCAAGCAAAACAAACAAATGGTTTAAAATGAACCCTCTGCTATCTCACCTTGGCAGTCTACCATTTTTTGGAAATACAGTCAGCTCTGTTTGGTCAGGGTTTTTCCCCAAGGAGCTAGGCAAGTTTTTTGGGGGTATTTTTTGGTATTTGTGTGTGCGCGTGCACCTGGAAGTCATTGTGATCTCTGGTGACTGACTCCTGCTGGGGGCCTGGAGGATATTCAGAGAGATGGCTGAATAAAGTATGCTCCCTTCTCCTGCCTCTGGCATTTCAAGGAGGTCTCCCATCCACGTACTTGCCGGAGTCAATCATGCTTAGCTTCCAAGATCTGACAAGATTGGGCTTGCCTGGGCTATCCAGGTCAGGGCAAAAATTTTGTTCTACTAGAGGTTTATTTTTCAAATAATTTTCCTTACACTTCCTACCTCTCTCCCATTTGGTTTGAGCAGTTGAAGGGGTTCAGGAGCTTAGCAAATACTACTTTACTATATAAAAATTCTAGATTAGCCAATTCAGCAGCAACCAAATCTAATTTCTCATATACCATCTCCAAAGTTTGAGCAATCAAAAATGTCTGTTTGGCTAAAATTTGAAAGTAAGAGAAGGTAGAGTCTTCTGGGGTTTGTGAGATCTTATCTCCTGTTTCAATGGGGACTGCAAAATTGATACTAACCTCATCAGACAACTGAGAAGGAGGAGAAGGAATATCATTCTCCAGAATTTCAAAAGGGTTTTTAGTCTTTCTGGAGACATCAGGAAGGAGCATTTCATCCAAATTCCTTTTCGTACAATGCACCAACTCAAGGGGAGAATCAATCATCACACTCTTTCAACCCATACCTCCCAGTTTAGCTGCAACTAATCACTACAGTTCAATCAATTAACTTAAATAGCTATTAAGATAAAAATAATGAAGTACTGAAATCAAATGGAAACAAATAAATAAAATAAAATAGAGGTAATATAAATATATATCTGATATAGGGCTTGCACTCACAACAGGTGAGCCGCCTAGTGGCTCAGCAATGCCTCCAAAAACCTGTATAACAGTTAAAACATGGACATACAAACTCACAGAATAAAACAAAAAAACTGACCATGAACTAGATCTAAATTAATCAGTCACCTCACACTAAATTAAAAGGCACTTAAAAGAGAGAAGAGAGAAAAGGGAGTGGAGGTAATCTTGGAAGAATCACACCTTCCACTCCTTGCGTAGATAAAGAAAAAAGAGAAAGCTGGGAAGGGAGGGTGAAGAAGAAAGGGGGAAAAGATTAAAAGGGCAAAAACAAAGGGAGAAAAACAAAAAGCACATTAAATCAAATAAGTCAAAATAAAGAATAAAGCCCCAACAATGGAGAACAGCCCTCACACATCTTGCAGCCAGCACGCACACACACACACACACGAAGACCCTAGCAGCTAATCTATTTAAGATCTAAGTTTTTAAAATTCTTAAACTCTAAAAATCTAAGACCCTAGTAAACGTTTAATAATTCAATTAATTCATTAATTACATAAGGGAAAGGTAAATCAATAAGGGTAGATTGATCCCAGTGTTTGAACCTATTTTTAAAAACCCCAAAATAAAAAGGCCTATAAAACCTAAAAAGCCTAAATTGCACAAGAAAAGCTAAATAACAAAGTAATCCTAACTAAACCATAACACATAAAATGTAAAACAGAGAACTCAAACATGTAACTAAGTGAATATACAGCCATAGCCCATAGCCATAGCCACAACCCGAAGTCCAAACTTTTACTTTCACTAATTCAAACACACACTAATAGAACCTCCTCAAAGAGAAGGAAAGGGGGGAGGAAAAGAAAAGGTAAAGAATACAAAATTAACAGTCACAGGCCCTTTGATCAATTTTAACCAACACACCCAAACAGGGGAGGGAGAGGAGACCAGCACTGAGTTGGGGGGGGGGGGGGAGAAAAGAAAACAAAGGTGGAAAACCTGGGGGGGGGGCTTGCTTACCTGTAACTAATGATCTTCAGGTGGTCATCTGTGCAGTCACACACTGAGCCCACCCTTAGAAATGTAGAGCTTTCTAGAAGGTTTTTTTTGGTGCGCTTCCTCTTAGCTCTGGGGATCAAGCATGCACTGCACATGCCTGGAGCTGAGGGGAAGCACTTTCCCACTAAGTTCCTTTCACCTGCTGCCAGTAAGTCCCAACAACCAAAGGTAAGTGATTTTTTTAACATAATTTTTATTATTTTCCACACAAACAAACAATGTTGGGAGTACATTTCAACATATATGCCTATAATTGTCTTTCTAAATACAGCAATTTTTTTCATATTTTTAAATCCATTACATTATTCTGAATTTTTGCACAAAAATTTCAGTAGCTTCTTTTTTAATCCTGTTTGAAAATATTCATAAAGAATTCATTTCAGGTATTCCTCCAACAATCTATAAAATCTTGACCAGGAATTCTCAAAGATCCCTTCCCTCTTATCATGTAATGATAATGTTAATTTATCCATCTCAGCCATTTCTATTAGTTTGTAAATTATTTCATCTTTAGAGGGAGTTTCTTCTTTTTGCCAATATTTTGCATATACAATTTTAGCAGTAGTCACAACATGTATAATCTGATAAGAATCTGTCTTTTTGTATTTTTCTGATACTATATTCAATAAAAAGAGTTCTGGTACAAGAGGCATACTCATTTGTAACATATTTTGCAATATCTCATGTATTCAAGCTCAATATTTTTTACTTTTATCACAAGTCCACCACATATGAAAAAAGGATCCCACATCTCGTTTACATTTCCAACATTCATTGGATATATTAGGGTACTATTTTGCTAAATTATCCGGTGTAATATACCATCTATAAAACATCTTATATATATTTTCTTTATAAGAAATAGCTTTGGTAAATTTTATATTTGTTTTCCATATTTTATCCCATTGAGTTAATTCAATATTATGTCCCAGGTTTTGTGCCCATCTAATCATTGAACTTTTAATCCCAAAGGTAGGTGATTCAGAGATGCTAGCAGTGGGGAAGGCTGGGCAGGCATGTGTGACTGCACAGATGACCACACAAAGATCATCAGTTACAGGTAACCAACCTGTTTATCTTCTTTGTGGCCTCTGTGCAGTGCATACACTTGGGTGACTACCGAGGTGTTTGAGCCACAGGATTGCAGGTGCTGGCATGGGAGGAGATAGTAATCAGTATACATATATCTTGCAGACACACTAGCCAAGCTTACTGGATGAAGATGCATGTCATGAAGATTCACTGGAAAATCATCCTCAGTACCAATTGGCCAAAGGATGTGTCCCAACATGCTCAAATATCCAATGCATAATGAGAGACAATCATCGATGAAGAAGACCCTGTGGCACACTGCATGTCTTCCAATGGTACACCCACCAGCAAGGCCATGGATGTTGACATTGCTCATGTGTAATGACCCCAGGGTTGTGCAAGTAAGGGTTCCCCTACCAACTGGTAGCAAAGGAAAATTAGAGAGGAGATCCATTTTTACAACCATTGGGGAGAGACTCTGTGGCCCTTATTCGGGCCAGCGTAAGGGATACATAGTCTAGGATCCTTGCAGAAAAGCAGCATCCTAACCAAGTAGTAAGATAGAGACCTGCAAATATCCAAAGAATGAAGGGCATGCTAGATGTTGTCCTTTGGGTTAGGAAAGAAAGTTGGAAGGATCATAGGCTAGCAGAGGTGGAATGAAGAGACCACCTTTGGTAGAAAGCAGGGATTCTGCTGGTGCAACACCTTGTTCTTGTGAAAGAATGTGTACAGTGGGTCCACCCAAAAGGCACATGTTCACTAGCTCTCTTCACAGAAGTTATAGCTACAAGAAAGTTGGTTTTCCATGTAAGCAGATGAACAGACGATGTTGCCATAGGTTTGAAGGGCTTGTACATTAGTTTGGCTAACACAAGAGAAAACTCCACCCCAGAGTCAAGGATTTCATAGGCAGGTGAAGCCGAAGCGTGCCCTTCATGAAGGCCTTGGTCAGTCTATGGGAGAACAGAGAGGTACCATCAACAGGAGCATGATATGCCGATGTTCCTGAAAGGTAAACTTTCAAGGAAGAAAAACTCAGGACCAACTGCCGGAAGTGGACCAGGTAAGAAAGAACATCAGGTATCAGTGTTGTTTCAGGAGCGACTTGGCAGGTCGTAGTGAAAATGCAGAAGCGCTTACATTTAGAGGTATAATTACATCTGGTGGCCAGTTTCTGTGCATTCAAGATCACATGGTGAACTGCTGGGGAGAAAGCCATGGCAAGATTCTCCAAGCCGTGAGGTGATAAAAGGTTGGGTCGCAGTGCAAGACCTTTCCTTGACTTTGGGACAGTAGATCCAGAGCCTTTGGGAAGTGGATGTAGGTGTTGCTCAACAATATCAGAAGATGAGAAAACCACAGTTGCCTTGGCCACCATGGTGTCAGAAGAATATAGGAGGTCCTGTCCCAAATTATCTTCTGAAGAACACGGGAGATCAGAGGATGAGGAGGAACATATAATATAGAGTCCCTTTCCAAACTTGCAGGAAGGCATCCCCTGGGGAACTTTCAGTTGGCAGTCCTCTGGTAAAGAAGAGGGGGCATTTGGTGTTTTCTACTGTTGCAAAGGCATTGATATGCTGTTGGCCAAACGATCGAAAAATCTGAGCCATGTATTTCTGGTGGAGAGACCATTTGGGCTCCACCAGGCTTATACAACTGAGAAGGTCAGCTTCAGTGTTGTATACCCCCCAGGACATGAATGGCGACAAGATGTATCTGATGTTGGAGGCACCACAACTTGTTTGCACAATATGGAAGAAGCTGTTCTGCCCTCCTTGTTTATGCAGAACATGGTTGCCACATTGAGTAGTGCAGGTTGCCACAGACAATGATGCACCACTGGAAGAAAGGATAGAAGGGCCCAATGAACAGCTAGAAGTTCCAGCTGGTTAATGTGGAATCCCCATTCCATCACTGAGCAATGACAATGTGAGTGAAGACCTTTGCAATGGGCTCCCCAACCCCAAGCGAGGCATCTGTGTAGAGGACAACATCCGGAGTCAGTGTGTGAAATGGCATACTGACTAAAAAAATTGTCCATCGAGATCCACCAGGTTATAGCATCAAGAACTTATGGAGGGATTCACAGGATGGTGGACTGAAGGTCACATAGAGGGTTGAAACATCTTAGGAACCAAAGCTGGAGGACCCACATCCACAGCCTGGTGTGGGGAATAAAAAAGGTAGTGGCTGCCATCAAACCCAGGAGATTTTGGAGTACATAGGCAGGCTGATCCGGTGTAGTCCTGAATCAAGGCCTGAATTGTGGAAGCACAGAACCTGAGTAAGTAAGCAATCTGTTGGGGTGACTGGAGCTGTGCCCCTATGAATTGCAGGACCTGTGTGGGTTCCAATGAAGATTTCTCCATGTTGACACAAAGACCCAGACTGAGGTAATGCACTGTGTCTATATCAGATTCGAGTTTTTGAGGGCCAGTGGCTACCAGGACCCAATCATCAATGCACAGGAAGACCATTATGTTGCATCTCCATAGTGCTGCCACCACTGCTGCCACTTTGTAAATACCCAAGGTGCAGTGGAGAGGCCAAAGAGAATCACATGATACTAATAGTAGTGGTAGCCCACCACAGTTCTCAGGTAATGGCAGTGCTGGATTCAGATTGTTATGTGAAAATAAGCATCTTTTAACTTTATGGAGGCCAACCAGGCATCTATGGGAAGAAGAAGTAGGATTGTCTGTAGAGTAATCATCTGGAATTTGGTTTTTCTGATGCACCTGATGAGATTCCACAAATCCATGATGGGTCTTTTGCCCCCGTCTCACTTCAGTATCATAAAGTATCTGGAATAGAACTAGGGCCGTAGCCAGTGGCAAGGTGCACAGGGCCTCGCCCCCTTTTGATTCTGCAGTGCCCTTTCCCCAGCAGCAGCAGGAACCATACCTGGGCTGAGAAGAAAGCAGAGGGCGATGGAAGAAGAGGAGGTGAGAAGAGCTGGGCTGTAGCTGCCACTACCTTTTTCTGGGCACCTATGGAGGCAGAGAAAGCAGGTGACGGCCGGGAAGCACCTGCCTTCCCCTTCCCACCTCCTTGCCTCAGCCCTTGCAGTGTTTTAGTTTAATTAGCGCCCACCCTGGTGGCTCCCCTCCCATGAAAAAAGCCGTATAAGAAACTACAGGACTGAATAGAACCCTTGGTGGTAAAGAGACTGGGGGACTGCCTCTATCGCCCCTTTTATGAGTAGAGACTGCATTTCTCCAGGAGGTGTTGAGATGGGGAAGTGATGACAAACAAGGGAGTTCAGGATTTGAAATCAGACTCTATGCCATACCCCATGTGGATTATGGTAAGGACCCAGGTGTCTGATGTTATCACTTCCCAATTGGTCAGGAAGGGCTTCAACCTAGTTCTGATGGGTGGGGTGAACCTTCAAAGATTCTGCTTGGATTCAGGAGTGAAGTCTTTGGCAGAAGAGGACTTTGATTTCATCACATAAGACAGTTAGGAAGGAAGGGGCTTCTTCTTCCAGCAGTCTTGTGACTTAGAGGAACATTGATATTTGTGTGGCATGGGTTTCTAAGCCTTAGATTTGAACTGGCACTGTGATGTCACTTGGGAGATTCCCAGGTTACATGCCCTCTTCCTATTATCATCAACTGCTGTGAGGGTTTTGTCAGTAGATGAATGGAAGAGTCCTTCTCCATCAAATGGAGGGTCTTCTATTCTTGCTTTAGTATCTGCCTGCAGGGAGGTTGATCTGAGCCAGGCATGAGACCAGAAAGCCACCACCATGGCTAATGTCTTGGAGAAGCAAGAGACTGAATGACAGATGGAGCCTATTTGCAGCTTGGCCACCCAGGTGATCTTCTGGACTATCTTGGGGGTGTCCTGTTTTTGAGAATCAGGAAGAACAGCTAGGAAGGGGGTTATCTGCATAGACAAATGGCAGATGTATGCAGCCATATAAAAAAGGTAGCAGTGAATCTTAGCAGTGACAGAGAATAGATTTTCCATGTCAAAACATCAGTCTTTCTGACCTCCCTGTCTGGAGGGACAATATTCCTCAGTTGTTTCAAGCAAGAAGAATTGAGAACTATGAAGGAGTTTGGAGATGGATGAGTGAAGAGGAACTTAGGTCTCAAAGGTTGAACCCTATACGTCGCTTCACAGCATTTGAAAATCAGGGCTACCAACGCTGGCTTGTCCCAAGACTCTTTAAGTGTCTCCAGATGCACTGGGAGCACTGGTAGAACTGCAGCTGGGGGTAGGTCAGACTGTAGTAGCTGGTAAACCAAATCAGTGACTTTTGGCATCTCTGTCGCCATCTGAATTTGCAGTCCAGCTACCATGCATTCAATCAGCTCAAGGAAAGCTTTGGATCCTTCTGAGGGTGACAACAAGCTCAGTTGGATGATTTTTGGTTCGATGGGGGCTGATGGGCGGGTTCTCCCTTGGAGTTGGAGCCAGCACATTTGATGTCAGATGGTTCTGATGAGGACAGATCAATGTAGGCATCCTGCAGAGACAGAGCAGGTACTGAGGGGAGGGCTGGCACCAAGTGTGTATTCAGTAGTGGTTTCAAGACTGTAGTAAAGGGAACAGTTCCAGATGAGTGGCGTCAAGTCATGGTGACAGGTGAGACCATGGTGTGTTAGAGAGTCAAGGGAGGTGGCCATCCCATGAGTGGTGGTATAGTCTCTGGTGTTGCAAGCTGTAGGTGGAAGAAGATCGTTGTCAGTAACTAGAAGACCTCAACCACGATCGAGAACAATAACTATTATGTGAAGTCAAGATCAAGGGAGAAGATGATGGATGGCACCCCATCCCATTGGCACTGAGAAGATGAATGATGTCAGTGGCAAAATGGGGATCTTGATCTTGAAAAGTATGCCAAGTGTTTGAAAGAGGCACAGTAGCAATGGCTGGGCTCATAATTGAAGTGGCACTGACAGCCAAGAGGAGAGTGGGAGTGATGATAAGAATGACCTTCTCTGCCATGAGAGCACCCAACTGAGCCTCAAGAAGATCAACAGGAACCATGGACCTTGGATCCGTGAAGCTGAGGGGCAGGACAGTCTCATACGCTTGAAGTGCTTGGAAACTGCATGGAAGGCAAGTAAAAGGGACTCAAGATAGATACTTGTCCCAAGGGCAGTGAGCACAACTTGATTGGTGGCATGTCAACAAGTGATGCAGGTGACGAAGCGAGAGCTGAGGCAGTGGCAGATTGGTCAGGAGCATCAACAGAGCGAGCAGACGGTGTTTGCATTGTGAGGTCCATGACAACTATTGGAGTAACCATAGTGGATACCAAGGGTTTCAGTCTTGTGTGTTTTGGCTTCCGGTTCAAGCTCTTCGAGCCTGAGGTCGCCTTCAAGGGCTTGTCTTTCTTCCACTTGGTGGACAAGTGGGTGGAGTCCTCCAACTTAGCCGAATCTCCCCTCAGTGGAGGTGGGGGAGGTGGCAGTTGATTTGAGAGAGGCTTCCAAGAGAAGACCTCAAAGTCTGGTGGCCCAATTTCTTCTTGTCTGTTTAGTGAATTTGGAGCAGTGGGTACAGGATTCCACCTTGTGCCCCTCTCCTAGACACAGGAGACAAAAATCATGGCTGTCCATAGATGCAAGCTTTGCAGTACAAGTTCAGCAACATTTAAAATAGACTGCCCCTTCCGTATGCTGTGAGCCAAAGGAAAGGGGAGGGGGGAGAGGGAGGAAAATACAGGCATAAACTGACAGAGAGGCAGATGAACCTTCTTCTTTTTTTAGAATACACAAGATGAAAATGATGAGAGGAGATGAGAGGAATTAAATTTCTGAAGAGAGTGAAGCAGCAAAGAGAACAGCAGATTACAAGAGTGGTGGTGTGAGTGGTGCAGCAGTTGAAAGAGAACTCAGTAAGAGGGCGCCTTCTTCTCAGCTCCAGGCATGTGCAGTGCAGGCCTGCATCCCAGAGCTGAGAGGAGGTGCACCAAAAAGGCCTTCTAGAAAGCTCTACATTTCCGAGGTTGGGCTCAGTGTAGGTGTAGACCCAAGTGTGTGCACTGCAGAGAGACCACGAAGAAGATCTAAACTTAACTAAGGCTAAGAAAGGGCAAAGATCAACAGAAAGCAGAAAGCTAAAATAAAATTCCCCAAGGAGATTCTCTAATAGCCTTCATGATTTTGAAAATATCAGTATGATGGTGTAGCCTTCATGATATTGAAAAAGGTTCTGTAACTGGGTATGATATTTCACTGAGAAGACATTGTTGTGCCTGGATGAAGTTTTGTACATTTTCTATGTATCTTTGAGATGATCTGATTCAAGGTGTCCAACTCTTATATGATCCGGTTCAGAAGAAAACCTTCGAAACGGAAGTTTATTCCGGAAAATTTCATCAGCATCTAATATCTACAGTTCAGAAGGACCTTAGTAACATTATAATTTGTAGTTTTGTATATTTAGAGCACGTAGAAGTTTTTTTGAAATATATTTATGTGCACCACACTGTTTTGGAATATCTAATGTTTTTGTCCTTAGCTTCTGAGACCTGACAAGATCGAGCTAGCCTGGGCTATCCAGGTCAGAGCAAAACAAACTAAAGAAATATACTTTTACTCTAAAACAACAACAAAAAAGCATGAAAGCTGGGAATTCAGAAAGCCCAATATACTGATTGCTATAGAAACAGTGTGAAAAACCTAGCAATAAAGAGAAAATATCAGACCCCATTAGCAACCCAGTAATAAATGTGCAATCCTGAGCATCACCAATGTAACACTGAGCTTTTTTATAGAGGAAAAGGAGCTGGATCCTACCTAATTTTCCACTGGTGGAAGAGGAAAGATCCCCTTTGATCCTTGAAAAAGCTATGCTAGGGGTTGTGGGACCTGTAAGCTATGTGGAACTCAAGCAGGCATTAAACTTAGAAACATTTATTTATCCATACAATTTAAAATCCAAAGAATTAAAATAACGAGGAACACTTTCAGATGGTGCTAAAATCAATTTAACAAATAGCATTACTGTCTCATAAACAGATGGAGAAAAAGCAGGAGGGGGAAGGGAGAGGGAGTGCCAGATAGGATGGAACCTGTTGCTGTCCTCAACTAAAAAGCCTGGCGGAACATCTCTGCCTTGTAAGCCCTGTGGAAATGTACTAGGCCCCACAGGGCATGGATGTTATTTGGAAGAGAGTTCCCCCAGGCTGAAAAGGTCCTGGTCAAGGACAGACAGATGTCTTTTGGTGGTTGGGATCACCAGTAGATTGTTCTCAGCAGAGTGTAAGGCTCTTCGGGGGACATACCAGAGGAGGTGGTCCCAAAGATATGTGGCCTGAAAGGTCAGTACCAAAACCTTGAACCTGACCCAGTACTCCACTGGAAGCCAGTGCAGTGACACAGCACAGGTTGAATACCTGCTGTCTCTGTGGCATTCTTGTCAGGACCTGCATTGCTGCATTCTGTACCAGCTGGAGTTTCTGGATCAGTCTCAAGGGCAGGCCAGCATAAAGCGAGTTACAGTAATCCAATCTGGAGGTGACCGTTGCATGTATTACTGTGGCCAGGTCAGAGCAAGACAGGAAGGGGGCCAGTTGCCTTGCCTGGTGCAGCTGGTAAATTGCCACTTGGCAATGTTCATGACCTGGGCCTCCATTGATAAGGAGGTGTCCAAGACCACACCCAAACTCCTGACGGCTTGAACTGGTATTAAAGGCACACTCTCAAGAGTGGAAAGTTGGCATCCCAATCCTGAATCCCCCCTACCCAGCCACAGAACCTCTGTCTTGGTTGGATTTAGTTTCAGCCAACTCTTCCTCAACCATCCCACCATCGTCCCAGCCCCTTGGCCAGATTTTGTGGGGCAGCATCCAGGCAGCCACCCATCAACAGATACAGCTGGATGTCATGAGTGTACAGGTGAAGCCCCAGCCTGAAACTCCACTGGGCGAAGGGGCACATATAGATGTTAAACAACAGTGGAGAGAGAATTGCCCCCTGAGGGGCCTTACATGTTAAGGGATACTTAATCAACACCCTCCCCTCAGCACTACCCTCTGTCCCCGACATCCGAAAAATGAGGTATGCCACTGCAAGACTATCCCATGAACTATGTTGGTGAGGCAGTGGGTCAAAAGACCATGGATGACCATGTCAAACAGTGCTATAAGATCCTACAACAACAGCAGTACTGACTTGCTTCAATCCAGTTGCCTGCAGAGATTGTCTGTGAGGGCGACAAACACTGTCTCTGTCCCATGGCCAGGACAGAAACCGAACTGGAATGGGTCAAGTGTTGATGTGTCATCCAGGAAACTCTGCAGCTGCTTGGCTACCACTCTCTCAATTACCTTACCCAGAAATGGAAGGATCTAAGGATCCAAGGATGACTTTTTAGAGAGCACTATTACCACAGCCTCTTTCTGACCCTCCAGGTACCCCCTGAATCCAGGGGCAGGTTGATAATGTCTACCAGACGGCAAAGAGGACATCAGGGAATGTATGTAATATACATTCATAAATCTCAAAGATGTAATAACGATATGGTTTGCTGCTGTACCATACTCTTTTGTCTTTTTTTGGCTTTTTTGTATTTTTCATATTTATGTGTGTGTTCTTGTGAGTGTGTGTGCACCTGGATGTCATGGCGACCTCTGGTGACTGACCCCTACTGGGGGCCTGGAGGATATTCAGAGAGGTGGCTGAATAAAGCCTGCCCCCACCTCCAGCCTCTGGTATTTAAAGGTGGTCTCCCATCCAAGTACTTGCCAGAGTCAATCCTACTTAGCTTCCAAGATCTGATGAGACCGGGCTTGCCTGGGCTATCCAGGTCATGGAGGTGCTTCAGCGTATTCAACTCATGAAGATAGCAGCCATGTTCATCTGTAGTAGAACAACTATATTCAAGTCCAGTAGTCTGTCAGCCAATTTTTATTACAGTCCACAAGCCATTCAGAAGCAGAGTAAAAATAGATAAAAACAGATAAAAAGTCCATCAAGTAGCACCATAGAGATGAACAAGATTTTCGGAGTATGAGCTCTCAAGAGTCAAAGCTCCCTTTGTCAGATACAAGTAGGAATGGAGATTAGGAAAGGTGTTGCAAAGAAAGGTACAATGCAAAATGTAATCAGCTTGATCAGAGTGGGGAGAAATGCTTAAGGGCAGAAAATCAGCATCTGTAGTGAGTTAACAATCCTATGTTCCTATTTGGCGCAAGGGAATCCATTGTTCTGAATTTGTGAATGAACTCAAGTTCAGCAATCTCACGTTGTAATCTCCCCTTGAAGGTTCTCTGTTTGAAGATTGCCACTCTTAGATCAGCAAAGAGAAGTTATACTGAGTGCCAACATGAGACCCTATATAGTTCAATGAATACATATCCTTTTATACCCTAATGTATTACTGTGGCAGGCTACCTAGAAACAAACTGCTTGACAGGGTAGAGCAGGTCCTCAGACCCAGCAGCAGGACTCACCTGGTGGAACAGGGTAGAAACAAGGACAGAAAGCTGCAATAGTCTTGGCAACAGGGCAAACTTTGCAATGGCTCTCTAGGCCCAAGTGTTGTGAGGCAAACCAGAGAAGAGGGTTAGGTTTAGGTCAAGAACCAGGTGTGAAGTTGGGGATATAAAAAGGGAAGAAGGGGAAATGGGAGGAGGCTGGCAGGAGAAGAAGAAAGCTGAACCAAGAGGCAGGTGGAAGTAGCATGGCTCTTTGGTGTAATACAGTGTAACCCCAAGGTGGGTGAGTTTAAACACACCTTCAGGGGGTTTGTTATGATGCATAAAATAACTGCTTAAAGAAACAGTGACTGGGCTCGTGGTGTCAAGAACCTCCTCATGAACTCTGAGTTGTTCCCCTGCCCCAGGGGGTAATACAGTTATGCCCCTGCCCCAGGGGGTAATTCATTTATTTAAAACATTTATATGCTGCCCTAACACACAACTTAGAGTTTCCAAAAGAGACAATCAAAACATTACATACAGATTAATATATATGAACTACTTTAAAAATTAAATAAGAGAAAAACACATAAACACAGAGACAATGAGAGTTAGGTCAAATCTACATCTGACTTTCCCGCTGGAATCATTCTAGTTTCAAAAAACCCCATCTATACCTGTGTCTAGTTTCAAACCATACTTGTTCTAGTTTAAAAATCACTGTCTACATTCATTAATTGCCCTCCTGTGGTCAAGCTAGCATTATACTGCTTTAAACAGATCTTGTTGCTTACTGCTCTTCAGACCCAGGGGGGGAAAACAAAGTGAAATTTGACACCAGTGTGAAATGAGTGTAGGAAAAGACAGCAGTCAAACCACTTCAGAGGAGAGGTGTAGATTTGACCTTAGTGAGAGAACGCCAAGCAAAACAAAACAGGCTTCACCCATGGCAGAAAACAATGATAGAGACAGACAAATCTTCCTGGGGAGGGAGTACCAGAGTCTTGGTGCCACAACTAAGAAGGCCCTCTCTCAGGTTTCCATCCAACTAGCCTCAGACAGTGGGGCATGTGTAGCAGGTCCTCTGAAGATGACCAGAGTGGCCAGGTAGGTTCATATAAGGAAAGGTGCTTCTTAAGGTACACTGACTCAAAGCCATATAACTTGAATTGGGCCTGGAAGCAAATTGGAAGCCAGTGTAGATGGGAAAAGACTGGAATGATATGATCCTTACAACCCACTGCAATCAACATACTGGCTGCAGCCTTGCAACCCAGCTGCAGCTTCTGGACAGTTTCAAAGGCAGTCCTGGCCTGGGTACAGCACATTGCAGATGTTACTGGGACATGTACCACAGTGACAAGATATGTACACCTCTAATCAGTATTATGGTCTTCCAATGAATTACATGGGTCTATGAGAGGGCTCAAGCATTTCACCTGTAGACCATTTAAAGCTGGACTTTCACTTTCTAAAAAAAAATAAGAACACAAAAATTGTCTTACCACTTCCGGGAGCAACTTAGTTGCAAGGTCATGGATGGCTTTGATCACTATACATAGAGAAGACAGAAGAAATATCACACCCAAGATGGCACAAGCTCTGCAAAGAAAGAAATATATTTATTACATATTTGGAGCTCCATGCCCTGTTGATCAATGGTGCACACTAGACTTTTGTCAACATAACGTTTAGAAAATAACATTTTTCCTTTTTAAAGGGAAAAAAATACTTGGCCCTTTTAGTAGGGCTGCCAGCCTCCAAGTGGAACCTGGAGATATCCCAGAATTATGACTGATTTCCAGATGACACAGATCAGTTCCCCAGGAAAAAACAGCATCTTTGAAGGGTGGGCTCTATAGCATCACATCCCTGCTGAAGTCCTCCTCTCCTCCCCAAACCCTCTACCTCCAGATCTCCAGGAATTTTCCATCCCAGGGTTGGCAAACCTACCTTTCATTCACATGATTGGGAAAGCAGAGTAACTGTCAGGAGCAGCAGGCACTACGTTAACTAATACTAGGTCCTGGTCAATGCTCCCTCTAAGCTGTGGAGTCTTGAGAGCGAATATTCTACTTTGTGAGCTACTGGCATTAAAGTTGTGAGCGAGCAATTTGGCTACTGCATAAATTAGTTTGCTCCAAAGCCACCCTTCCTGAGCTGAGACAAAAATGTGTTAGCTCACACTAACTCAGCTTAGAAGGAACATTGGTCCTGGTCTGAATAAAATACCTGGAACTGTAATGAAGTCTTATAGTAGGGTTGCCAGGTCCTACCTTTGTTGTGGCGGGGGAGTCCTGGCCCCTCTCCGGGACTTCTTTGGCATGTGCGCTTTGCGTGTGCACTGCAATGACATCACCCAGAAGTGATGTCATCGCATCGGGCACACTGGGGGCCCATAGAGTTTTCCCTTGAATGACAGAACATCCCCCCACAACATGCCCGCATGATGACGTCACCTCCAGGTGATGTCATCATGCCAGGCATGTCGCCACAATCCCAGCACTTTGGAGGTGGGGTTCCCCTTGGCAGCCGAATCCAGGCCGGTGGGTAAGGGGCCCATTGAGTGGGCAACACCCCCCCCCCCCGGGGGACCTGGCAACCCTATCTTATAGTTAGGGCCTCATGAAAATGTTTGTCCATGTTTTAAATATGTAGATGCCTACTTAAAAAAGCATTTTGCAACTTCCATTTCATATTTTGTTCTTTTAAGCACATTGAAGAGCATACTGATGTACTGGAAATAACATTTTGTAAACCAACATTATTTTTAGTGATTATACTAAACAAGATACTGAGTTCTGAGTCACAGCATAAAGCTGAATCTGTTACTGGAAAAGGCACTAATTAGAGGACTCTTGGGAGGTCCATGATTGGAGCTCCCAATATGTTCTCCAAGCTTAAAGAGCAGCCAGGGAACAGGAGAACTCACTTTACAGTAGACTGGTGTCACAGTACAGCACAAGATGGAGGGAGAGCTTATATAGCATAGGACAAAATGTGCTAGCATTCTTCACCTTCCCCAACTTGATATTAACACCAGTGTGTACGTTTGGGGGGGAGAGATGTATAAACACCAGCACCAATGAGAGGTTCCCCCCCAGCAAGGTCCTAAAGCATCTCAGGGAAGCCAATTTATACTGGGGAAAGAGTTATCTTTATTATTTTCCCCAACACATATATCATTCATGTGCAGTCTAGTCATAATCAACTCATGGCAATCATAGGACCATGGGGTTTTCAAGGCAAGAGATGAGCAGAGGTAGTTTGTCATGGCCTTCTTCTGCATTGCAACCCTGGATTTCCTTCATGGTCTCCCATCCACATACTAACCGTAACCAGCCCTCTTTAGCTTCCAAGCTTCCAAGCTCTGATAAGATTAGGCTAATCAAAGCTGTTCAGGCTGCTATGCACATAACTACTTCAATCCAAATGTTTAACCTTTAAAATATATATTGAGAGATATTATCATGAATCTCCCATATCTAGCCCAGATGTACACTAAATTACTGAAAATTTGTTGCTAATGGAAGCCACTTTATATAGCCCAATGTCCACCAAATCCTATGGAAACTAATTTCCTGGTTATCCAAATGTTTTGGACATCTTTCAGGCCATTCTGATAAATGACACAGTATGATAATTCACTTTATAACCAACATGTCTTTTCTTTATTACAAGAAAAGAACGAAACAAATGTTCTTCATCTGGCATCAGCGACTTGTCACCTATTGGGAGCCAAGTCCAAAGCAGTTATAATTAGCAGAGCAGCGTGCAGCTATTTTTAACTGCAGACATCAGACAATCCGGTGGCTTGGCAAAACATGCAAAATTTACATCAGATTCACTAAAGGGGCTACAGAAAACTTGGCAGAGGTTTACCAAGATTAAGAAACAAAAATTCACCATGGCATAATGGTAAAATTTCGGCATATCCTCTTCAGGAAAATAGATAAAGGGTCATATCACATAGTATACTTGCTGATTAACTCAAGGTGCAGAAGCTTTGAACTGCTGACTGAGGGACAGATCATGACGGTAAGAAGCAAAGTCGGCAACAAGATTTTAGATAACCCTTTCACAGTTGTTAGCATAGAAGATAACAGAGAAAAGGCCCTTAAAGAAGGACACAAATATACTTATCCTGAGAAAAATACTAACATTTGAGGTAAATTTTGATATCATGGTATCCCTGAGGATATAAACTAACCCAGAGAGCAACTGAAGGATCGGGAGACTCTAACAAAGTTCCTGCACCCAAAGGTATCCTTAGCTCTAATTTGTTACATCATCTTCAATCTTCCCACTTTCCTAGCCTCTGTATCTAGGCTAATGCTGCATCAAGTATCCATCCTAACCCATCTGGACAAACAGTCCTTCCTACTTCATCCAGCCAAGTCTTGGTGATGCTTGCATAACCAGCAAACTCATCCACAATCAAATGGAGAATGATAGTCTTATCTTGTTGTCAATCTGGCATTTCTCAAAATCAGCATGAGATGTCAAACTCCATGTAGCCAGGGTGAATGGCTATTCTAAACTGGTAAAGACTCCTTCCCTTAAAACTAAATGTTGTGCTTACAATACTATATTTGAGCCCCCTCACTAACCTGTCAGTTATGACACCTACTTTTCTTCTCTCTATACACAACTGTTCATTTGATTTACCAGCACACCATAACAAAAGCTGGTATCACTGTAAAATAATTTCCCAGTGCAAAAACCCAACTTTCAACCTGAGGGTTACAAAGCTTGTACACAATAAATGTGAACACGTTAGATGCCAACATTATGCTGATAAAATATAAGCTCCTATTTCATAGCTTGAGATGCAGAGAGAGAAAGTATGGTGCTACTTCCTAGAGAACCTAGGTGAAGGTTAACCCTGAGAGTTTGCTGTTCAAATATTATTTACTTACATTTGCATCCTACTATCCCTTTGAAGAGCTCAGAGTAACATTTTATCTTGGCAATAACCTTTAGAGATAGCTAGAATGAAAAATAGTGGTTTACTCATCAAGGACTGGGCAGTGGTTGTATTTTACACTTTCCACATATTGTCACTACTTACCTAGGTAATGCAGAATTTAACCTCAAACTGTGTGTATCAAAAGCCCTTCTCATATCCAAATGTTCAGTGTGATGTATTGCATAAAAAGTTTTGCAAGTTACCAGTCCAGGAAATTCACCCTCTTCCTAGCTTCTTGGGTTTTTTTTCAGTATTGCGAGGGGGGTCCTCTCTCAAAATACTTACAATAAGAGCCTAAGCAGAGTTACTTGGAAACAAGCTGCACTAAAATCAATAAAACAGCTTCAAGGTAAATGAGCTTAGAATCAGTGTAATACTCTAGTTTCTGCAATAGTAAACCTAAGAGAGTTTAAAAATTCATATCCCTATGTTTCAGCAGCAACTACAAACTACACAGGCCTCCAATAGCCATCAGTGAACTGCAGCTGAAGGAAATGAAGCCCTAAGGAAGGGCAGGAAAATACTTCTGCAACTGTATTTCAAGACCATCTGTAAATTTCCTACCTAGCTGTGTTGTCCATTAGAACTCTCTGTGCTATCAGCAGGAAAACTCGCTACACAACTCATGTGATGATCCACGAATACAGAATACAACCAGAAATTCAATAGGGGAATGAAAATCCCTATGGCAACTGCAATATTTAGACCAGCTGTGAGGAAAGCAAATTTAACCTACACATAAAATAGATTCCAGGTTGCTAATTTGAGAAATAAGAATTCAGCTGCTTCAACAAATGTCCATGCTTGCCTCCTATAACTGCCACAGTTTCCTCTAAGCTGCACTAGGGGGCTCTGGCACACAAAATTTTAACAGGCAGCTTAGGGGTTGTGAGCTTCTGCTCACAAGACATTTTCCCCCACCATTGGTGGAGGATAGGGATACCTCCTTCTGGGGCCCATAGAATTGGACTCCCTGGTCCAATCTTTTTGAAACTTGGGGAGGGGGGTGTTTGAGGAGAGACACCAGCAGCTATGCTGCAAATGTGATGCCTCTACCTAAAAAAAAGCCCCCCAAGCCCTAGATCGATTCTCCATCATAGCCTATGGGGCCTATTGGCTATAATGGTCTCCATAGGCTACAATGGAGCTGGGTGGGGAAAATTTTACACACCCATATTATGCTTTTCAGTATTATTTGTTAGCTGTCTTGAGTCACAGGGAAAAATGGGATATAAATATTTGAATAAATAAGTAGTTTGGGATGACTGGGATGACATTTAAGCAACTTCCTGTTTATTAGGCTAGGCAGGGTTCTAACAGTGATTGTTCCTACCGTTATACTTGACCTGTAATGCTATCATATTTCACTTAAAAAAAAGCAGACTACAAGAGTACTCCCCAGTGCTGGTATGTTTTCTAAGGCTCATCACAAGGCAACAGTCCAAGTCCAGGTCTACCAATATAGTGGAAATTTATAAAACTCAGCTAATTGTTAAAATGTAACATTGTCAACATCACGTCATAAAAACAATTTTAAAAACAGGCAAATCAAAACTAAAATACACATTAAAAGCACATAAAACAATAACTAAAATATATGGCAGTTAGGAGAGATCATTGTGGGAACACAGATCAAACAAAGAAGTCTTCATAGGCTGGCAGAAGATAGTGACAGAAGGTAACAGATGAATATTTCTGGGGAGAGAGTCCCATAGACTTGGAACAACAGCTGAGGAGACCCTTGCAGGTTGCCAGCCACCTAAATTCAGAAGGTGAGGGCACCCAAAACAGGGCCATAGAAGATTACCTTAGCATCTGGTTGTGTCATGTACCACCTAGGATCTGTGGAGCTACGGCATGCAGCAGCATTCTCTTATGAGGAGGAGATGGATGAGGCTGGCTCAGACTCACAACCAACAATGGGTAACCCACTGGAGGAGGTGGCTTCTTTGGTATCAGAAGGAGATCTCCAGCCCAATGACAGCATACCACTTTTGCAGACCCTAGGTTTCACACCTGCAGCAGCATGCCTGCAGTAGTCAGCATCACTCCCGTCATAACCTGAGCCCTTGGAACACCACAGAAGCTGGGCTAGGAGGAATACATAGGCCAGGCACCATAGTGCCCCGCTGGCAGATCAATGGCATTTAACTGTAGCTAGTGAGCATGAGTCCTCCCAGGAGTAGGGCTAGGGAAATCAGTGTTGGCCATGTACTCTGCCTTGCTTTAATTGTCTGCACCTGTTGAAGAATGACTTGGCATGAGCTGAGGATTGGCGGTCAGATTTAAGTTACGTGTAAGAGGGAGGCTGGCGTGGAAGCAATGCATCTGTTACTTGTTGACTACAGCACCACCTCTACTCACTGTTTGCTACCTAGGAGTATGCATTCGGTTTATCTGAGCTGGAAAAAAACCTGAACAAATCCTTACCAATATTTTCTGGGAATTTTCTCAGCTGGTCACTGAGCGGGCTGCAAATTCAGCTATCCAAAAATGGCCTTCCCCAAAAATCCTGAAAATATCTGGGATTTTTCAGGATTGTCAGATAGTCACAGTTGCAGGCACTTAAAGGGACTGTCCCTTTAAATGTCTGCCTTCTCCAAGCTGCACAGCTCTGTAGTGAGTGAACCATACCTTCAAAGTTCACTTGCTGCGGAGGCGCGTGGCTTCTAGAAGATAGGAACTTAACGGGACTGTCCTTTTAAATGCCTGTCTTCTCCAAGCTGTGCAACTGTGCAGCAAGTGAACTCTAAAGGCATAGTTCACTTGCTGCAGAGTTGTGTGGCTTCAAGAAGGCAGGCATTCAAAGGGACAGCTCCTTTAAGTGTCTTTTCCCCCCTCCATGGGGGCACATTCTTCTGTAGCCCATAGAATTGGACCCCCTGGGATTTGGGACTATTATGTAATACCGAAATTTTGGGGGTTCAATATACCCAAACCCAAAAAATGATTTTTTTTCTTTCACACCCCTACTGCTGACTGTGCTCATGCCATGACTCACTGTGTCTGCCTTTTCCTTGTGAACCTTGGACTGCGTGTTGACTCTAGACCCTGTACTCACCCTCTTGGACTTGTTGCCTTGGTACATTGACTAAATGTGTTTCAGACCTGAAACTTTGTCCTATCTTTCGCCAAGAAATGTGGGTATTTGGCATTGAGCCCATTTACACTGCTGTTTGTAACCTGCTTATATAGTGTTTTGGCAGGAGCAGGACACGTAGGTTCCTTGGCTCTATCTGGCTTTAAAGGTCCATATAAGCACTTTGAACTGGGCCTGGAAACAAACCAGGAGCCAATGTAGATGGGTCAAGACTGGAGTGATATGGTCTCTATGACCTTTTTCAATCAATGTCCTGGTTGCAGCATTCTGTACCAACAGAGGTTTCCAAGCACTTGTCAAGGGCAGTCTCAGGTAGAGCTAACTGCAGTAATCTAATCTAGATGTCAGCAGGGTATGCACCACAATGGCCAGATCTTTTTTGCCCAAGAATGGCCACAGCTTCCTAACCATCAAAGCTGGTAAAAGGTTGGCCCAGCCCCTCAGGAAGCAAGTATCACAGCAAGGATGAGAGGGAAAGGGAGAGGGAGTGTGTGTTTTTGTGTGTGTGTGTGTGTGTGAGTCAGTCAGTCAGTCTAGGGTCAGGGTTTCCAGAAAAGCCAGTTGTCAGATCCGGTTCAAGGTTGCAGAGGTCCAGTAACAGCAAGGTTGGCCACTCAGTTGCAAAGTGTACTTACTACCAATGCTCCCTCTAAGCTATGGAGTCTTGTGAGCAGAAATTCTACTTTGTGAGCTACTGGCATTAAAGTTGTGAGCGAGCAATTTGGCTACTGCATACATTAGTTTGCTCTGGAGCCATCCTTCCTGAGCTAAGACAAAAATGTGTAAGCCAGAGGCTAAAAAAACTGTGAGCTGGGTCACACTAACTCATCTTAGAAGAAACACTGCTTACTACATCCACAAACTACTGTTTCTCCTGGCTGACTTTATACCCAAGTCTTAATAAGCTACACTTCCAGCCAATACCTTGGCAGTCATACTGAAACTACTCATCCATCTCATCACTTGACAGCTGATGATGGCCCATGAGTCTGCACTTCTCCTTTCCTACAATTCAGCATGCCTCTGAAAGCATTGGTGCTGCAGGGGTATGGGTGAGCTAGGTGGGTTGGGAGTGGCTTCTGAAACCTTTTTTACTGCTTCAGAGCTACAAGGCGTTGGATCACTTTCAGCTGTAGGCTGTGATTTCTGCTTAGCTGGTAACCTGATCTCTTGTTACTCTTCTCCTGACTCAGAACCAGTTGCAGCCAGTTGTTCAATTACTGGCTGAGGGCCAGCAGCAGGTATTTCTTCATCTGCAGATTCTGTGCTGTCACTGAGCACAGACTAAGGCAAAGGTGCTCCTAGCTGCAGTTGTCACCTGCTTATCCAGAAGTGGACCTGGGTCCAAGATTAACCCTTAGCTATAGACCTATTCCTTCAAGGGTAGCGCAATCCTATTTTGACAGGTGGCATCTTAAATCCCGGGTCAGGTCTTCTCCTCATAAATAGCACTTCTCTCTTCTTGGGATTAAGCTTTAAGTTTGTTAGACCACATCCACTCCCAAACTGCCTCCAGGCACTGGTTCAAGGTTTCTACAGGCTCCCTGGGATCCTCTGGAAGTGAGAGAGGGAGTCAAATAACATCCACATACTGGGGAAACCTAAATCTCACAATGATATCACTCAGCAGTTTCAAGATGAAGAGTATGTGGGATAAGATGCAGGACCCCACAGGACAGAAGCCACGGGGCTGAGCAGCAGTCCCCCAGTACTACCTTCTGAAACCGACCTGGTACTTCCCAATTCTAGTCTCCAAATGCAGTCCAGAAGGATGAAAAGCCACTGAGAAGTCCAGGAGAATCAGTAGAGTTGCACTCCCCCTGTCCATCTCCTGGCACAAGTCATCACATCAGCGTGACCAAGACCTTTTCTGAACACTCAACTTTCTTTCTTTTTTTTGGCAGTCAATCCACAGGCACTGGATTGGTTCTTCCACATGTCTGCCCTCCCTCAGCATTTTCACAACTGTAGCATCAGCTTATGTTCTTGCACATGTGCCTTAAATAATGAGGATTTTGAAGGGAGGATACTATATCATCTATGGCACTGCAGCGACCACCTTATTTATTTTTTTAAAGCCCTAAAATATTGATATATTGATGTAGTGTTGTAATGATAGTGTAGGTAAGTATTCTGAATTCCCAGCTTCCAATTTTTTTAAAAAAGGGTCTCTTTTCTTCTCCGGTGGAGATACACCTTTTCCCTTATATCTCCGTAAGGAAAGGGGTTAGATACTTACTTTTAAAAAGCCATTTTCTATATGTTTTACATAAAAAGTACAGGGTATAAGGAGTTTATATAAACAAACTCAGTTTGTGAGTTTATAATCACCTTTTGTTATCCAGCAGAATGGATAAGAGAGTCCCTCAGACTGCAAGAAGATCAAATCAGTCAATCCTAAAAGAAATCAACCCTGACTGTTCCCTGGAAGGCCAGATACTGAAGCTGAAGCTCAAATACTTTGGCCACCAAATGAGAAGGGAGCACTCACTGGAGAAGACCCTGATGCTGGGAAAGACTGAAGGTCAAAGAAGAAGGGGACAGCAAAAGATGAGATGGTTAGAAAGTGTTATCAATGCAACAAACATGAAATTAAGCAAACTCCAGAGCACAACAGAAGACAGGAGGTCCTGGTGTGATGCGGTCCATGGGGTCGCGAAGAGTCGGACTCGACTGCACAACTGAACAACAACAACAACAGAATGGATAATGGCAACAGGAAAAAAAATAAGGATATGGGTACAGACTTACTTGACCCCCTTCCTAGTTAATTGTGATGACAGAGAACAGATTATGCATTGTGTTAAACTTTACTGAGGTCAATAAACATAAGCTGAACACTGGTACTAAATAAATTAGAAGCCAACTCCCAATATCCTTCAGAAATTAAAGCTGAAGATTTGGACTGTTTGATGCATCAAAGGAAAGCTTAGGTTTACTTGAAATATAAAAGACAAACAATGATTATCCAAAGGAAAATTTAGGTGTGAGCTATGAAAGGAAGGAGACCGCTACCACAGAAAATGTGTCAGTATATATTTAGCAAAATATATTCATCTCAGCTGGGATAAAAATCTTAATGAAGGAGAAATGTGCGCTATCACCTCACAGATGATTCAGCATTCACTCATCAAATTTAGCTGGGGCAGCATCTTTTTTAATATACTGGCTGTGAAATTCTGCAGTCATGCAAAATTCATGAGTGCCTGTCTTAATACCTACAGCAGAATACCATAATGGCTAAGGTACATCTCTCTTTTTGGAGTGCTGATTTCTTTCTGCCCTGCAGCTAGAATATTTTATTGTATATCTCACCAGTGTGGCCATCAATCTGCTCTCCTGACCTCCCACTAGCGTTCAGAGCGAGTGGGTGTTTTCCCATCTGGGAGACATCCTTTGCCCACATCGAGCCCACCTAGACTCAGCCAGGATGGATGAGCTATCCTTTCTAAAGGTCAGTCTATCAATGCTGGGCCACCCTGCTCTGGACGTGGTGGAGTGAGGCTACGGTTTCTGTTCTTCCTTCCTTGGGTCCCCCCTTCCTTCTCCTCTTCCTCTCTGGGTGATCCTGGCATGCGACCCGCAGGTTGTGTTCTTGGTATTTGGGTGGGAGGAAGGCTGCCTCTGTCAGGAGGGGTTGGGCTTTCCCCACAGCCAAGACCCATGATGTCAATGTCGCTCCAAAGAACCACTGGGACTACAGTTGTCCTCCTCATGGCACGTTCCCCAACACAGGAACCAGAAACAAAACCTGTCATGCATGACAACTGCCCTCCCCCTATTTGCATGTTCCCTGCCCAAGGATCCCTCAATACAGACTGCTGGACGTAACCACCAACCTCCTCCCATTGGCACACTCCCTCCACCAGGCAACCCAAAAACATATGTTTGTCTGATGTGATCCCTGTCCTCAACTTCTCTGAGTGCTTCCTTCACCACAGGAAACCCCCAAAAAAACTTTAAAATAAACGACAGACATGAGTGGTGCCCTCCCCCTCTTCAGACATTCCCTGCGCCAGGCAACCTAAGAACAGATATTGTCAGACATGACCCTTGTCTTCTGGGTCTTTGCCCATTCTCTTCCTCAGGAAACCCCAAAACTAAAAATAAACATTGATGGATGTCACCTACAACCCCTCCTCTTAATGCAATCCCCACCCAAGGAAAATGAAAAAGAAACACAAGGAAAACTTTGTCTAGTTCTCTATCATTTAGCTGGAAAAAACATCTTTTGCTTAAAGTTTATTGAGTATAACTTTAATAGAATTATTTCATACAATATATATTTGTGCTCTATTTAATAATCTAAACAAAAAATGATGACATTCCATCTATACAACCAAATAATTATTTTTTCTTATTCCCATAAACTACCTGCATAAAGACCACCATACAATTTTCTCAAGATCCCTTAATATTTCTTCATTTGATTATTCATTAATTATTACCCGTTCAATCTTTTAACTTATTTCAGTACCTTTTCATCTTTTAAGGGGGGGTTATATGCAGGCTTTATTGACCTTAAGGGGCCTTTGATTCTATAAATCGCCCTACATTATGGAATAAACTTAGTTGAACTACTATGCACAAAAGGCTCCTAGGATTTATCCAGCAACTATATTTGGGCTCAACTGCCCAAGTATGAAGGGCAATTAACAAATTTAACTTGGAAAAGGGGGCACAACAGGGATATTTGCTGGCTCCTTGTTTATTCAACATATCTAAACAATTTAGCACCACTCTTTTGATGACTGCTGTCACCCACCAAAACTAGCTGAGACTTGTGTCCCTATCCTGCTTTACATGTATAATGCTATTATTATGTCTCGAACTAGGGTTGGTTTGCAAAGGGCTTTGCAATCTTTCTTCAGTTACTGTTCCTGAGAAAGCTTGGTGATTAATTATCTGAATTACCTTAATTTAATTATCTTAGTTTTCACCGAAACCAGGAAATGCAACCCACTTCAATGGACAATTAATGGGTCTAATACCTCCTATTTGGGGATTCTGTTCTTGGCAGATTTATCTTGGACCCCCCAACTTAAAGCAGCGTTCAACAAAGCAAAACCATGTGCAAATGCTATAAATAGGTTCTTTCATAATAAGGGAAGGAGTATATTCCCAGAGCTGTGCAAGCTTTCAATTTGAAAGCGGTCTCCTTTATTCTTTACTAGTCTGATACCTGTGCTTTGCTACGGTATTTAAGTTCCATAAATCCAGTTATAATACTGATAATGTGAAGTTTGAAATGTAACATTTGTTGTAGGAATTCTAATGGAGAAGATTGTAGTGTAAAAAATGAAGTGAGACATACGTACTTTTTTCCTCTCTCTACTGAAGGACTTCTCTGTAGACCACACTGGTGGTTCTGCCCTCAGGTGCTAGGATCACCAGGCTGCTTGGTGAGCTCACTCTGGAGCAGGCAACATAGAACTGGCATTTAAGAAGCAGTCATCTGTTAAATCAACTCCTGCCACCTTCCACGAAAGTGATGGCCTTTCTACTGGTGTCCCTGGATTGTTTTGCTCATATGGAGATGGTGTTGTTCTGACCACCTCAGGGTGATCTCACTGGTACTTGGCCTGTGCAGCTCAGTGCCCTGCAAGAGTACTATGTGCAAATGTATTTGCTGCATTCCTAAATTGCCTCCTCCTTGTAGTGTTGGGTGTATCTGGCTTGATGTTTGCCAAGAGCTTTCTTGGGGGTAGTGAGAGGTGAGAGGTGTGAGGGGGAGTTGGTGTGAGGGAGTGGTGATGTGGTGGACATTTCTTCAGGTTCATGAGGGAGGCATGCATCAAAATGGCCCCTAGAAAGGTCCTTTACTATCTCCCCATGATAGGGCTGCCAAGTCAGCCCGGGTGGTGGGGGATCCCCCGCTAAAAGGGTTCCCGATCCGCTGGCCAGTATTTGGCTGGTGGGGGGAACCCCACCCCTGACGTCGTCCAGCAAGGATGACGTAATGACGTCACCAGAAGTGACGCAGCACGTTGGGGGCATTGCCAGGGCGACGCTCTGGCAATCACCCCAAAACTCTATGATACCATAGTTTTGGGGCAATTGCCAGAGCGTCGCCCTGGCAACACCCCCAACATGCTGCGTCACTTCCGGTGACGTCGATAGGTGCGCAAGCAAAGCACGCAAAGCACGCACACCAGAAGAAACTCCCGGCGAGAGGAGGACTCCCCCCCTCCACCGGTGAGTTTTTAAGACTTGGCAACCCTACCCCATGAATATTCATTAACTCAATTGTCATGCTGGCTTTTTTGAAAAATGTCTATTCAGGAGTCTTGAATTGCTGATTTCCTCAACTGTCTGCAGTCTCTTCTAACTCTGTTTTTACCTCAGAACATTGATATCCACAGCTGAACAATCAGAGGGGGGTTGGTTCAAACAGGCAGGTTTTACCTCAGAATTCTGAACTACACAGTTGACCATTCGGGGGGGAGGAAGGGCAAGGAGGCAGCAGCCTGCCAGGCACATGGAAAACAATTGGGAGAACACATTTTGCCCCTTTTCTGCCCCCTTAGGGCTCGTGTTTCTCAGAAACCTCGGGGGGGGGGGTTAAAGTCATGGTAGGAATGCACTCCCCTTATTTTGGGTTTCTTGGTGCAGGGGTTTAGCCTGGGCAATGAATAGGGGGGAGGGCATACCCCCCCCCCTTTTTTTTTCTTTTACAAAATTGCCTCTCATTTATGTAACATTTAAGAAGTGGTAAATAACTACGTATTCAAAACACCCTCTGAGCCAACAGATATTAAGCAAGTTCATATGAACCAGTTTTCTAGAACCCACATTGTGAGAAGTTAAATAACCTGTTAAAGAAAACTACTTTTCTACAAATTTGGGGTATATTTCCATAGTGGGTGGGAGTGTGGCTAAAACCATTGGTGAGGCTGGGTCAGTAGCATTGCTAAGGTGATCCTGCTCCAGCAGCATCTCTGATGAATTAAAGTACCCTGGCTCTGCTCCTACACCTGACAGACACCCGCCTGTCTGGTGTTGGGGGGGATTGTGTTTAAAGGCATCCTGGAGGCTGGGCCAGCAGCAGGGTTAAGGCAATCCTGCTGAGCAAAACTCCCCAGAGGCTGTAAGCATCCCACCTCCTCTCCTACACCTGTCAGGCAGCTGCCTGTCCAGTGTAGGAGGGGGAGGAGTATTAGAAGCCACTGTGGAGGTTGGGCCGGCAGGATCACTACGGCGTTACTGCTGGGGCGGGCCTTAAGCACCCTGCAACCGCTGCTGCACCTGACAGACAACTGCCTATTAGGTGAAGGAGGTGGGGGGAGTGTATTAGAAGCCATCAGAGAGGCTGGGCCAGCAGCATTACTGCACCTCACAGCTGGTTGTTGGTCATTCCTGATTTCCTCAACTGTCGTTAGCTCTCTGTGGTCTCCTGTAACTGTTTTTTTTTAACCTCAGAACACTGTGCTCTGACCAATCAGAGAGTGGGGGGGGGGTGCAAGGAGGCAGCAGCCTGTCAGCCACATAGGAATCATTGGGGGAGCAAATTTTACCCCCTTTAACCCCCTTAGGGTTCAAATTTCTAAAAATCCCTTCTTAGTGAGCACCTACGTCATGGTAGGAGTGCTCTCCCTGAATTTGGTGTTTCTAGGTCTAGCGATTTAACCTGGGTGTTGATTTTATGGTGAGGGGACTTTCTTTTATACATATAGATGGCTTAGCTATTTGGATCAAAGCTATCTCTGATAATATTGATCAACCTTTGGCCCAGTTTTTAAGAAAAATACTGAATGTCCCCTGCTGTATATCAAATGTTGTACTGCAGGCAGAATCTGGACAAATATCTGTGGAAGCAAGAGCATGGCTCTATGCCTTCAAACTGAGACTAAATTTTTTCTGTGTTGTAGATGGCTTGCTAGCCACTCTGAAACAGGATACCCACAAATTAATTTGGATGAAAGCCCTGGATGAGAAATTAATGTTAGCTGGAATGTCAACTAATCATATTTCTGATATGGGCAAATCAAAAGTGTTTTCTTTGATCAAAAAGTATGTCCTAGAAACTGATCACAGCAGTTTGAACTTAAGAGCCCACTGTGTTTGCTCACCCATCTCTTTTGGTCTTTCTTTCCAAAATATTTGCCCTCCCTACACGTACTATCTAACTTTCCCACTATACTGCAGAGTTTTCTTATTTGCAAGACTGAATATTATACCCTGAATGGTTCTACAGGGGAGATTTCTGAACAGGCCTTGTTCTGATAGAATTTGCCCTTGTGCCTTAATAGGAGTGATACATCTTTTTCATGTTTTGCTTGAAATCAAGATTTTTAATAATATAAGGGATCTTAATATTAAACCACTAATTAATTAGTCAGCCCCTATGCTCTGGAAACTCTTATCTCCTTTGTTTAGTGATAAGGATCCCACGGCAATAGCAAAATTTGTTTCAGTCCTTTTAGCCCTTGCATCCAAAAAATGAGGAATGAGAATCTTCTGCTGCTCAAGATTTGTTAATCAATGAGCTGGAAAGGAAAGGAAAGGAGAGGAGAGGAGAGGAAAGGAGAGGAAAGGAGAGGAGAGGAAAGGAAAGGAAAGGAAAGGAAAGGAAAGGAAAGGAAAGGAAAGGAAAGGAAAGGAAAGGAAAGGGTGTACACTACTGATGTCTTTCTGATTTTTCTCTCTATTGCAAAACAGTGCTGGAATGGGTCCATGTTTACTGCTTAACATTTCCCCAGATTTTTACTAAGCTTGAATCATTATTAATTTCCTATTAGTTGACTTTTGGGGAGTTGGTGGGTGGAAGAAATCTGTTGTGCAAGAAAAAAACAGAACAGAGAGGAAAATGTGTAATTGCCTGGTCATTCAATAATTTATTTAAAAAATTGAGTGACGACACATTGACAGTAGGGGGAAATACCATAAACAGGAAAGAAAAGAGATTTATAGTGCAATCCAATGGGTTTATAAGTCTGTAATACTGCTTAAAATTGCAATGTTAAGTATGTTGTTGGAAGGCTTTCCACACCCTTGGTTTGAACAGTATATCCCTACCTTCTCTGTGAGTGAGACCAGTTTTGATAACCTGAAAGGCACAAGCCGCTATCTTTGTTATAAGAAGAAGTAATAAAAAGAATAAGATCCAGAAGCTTGTAAACATATAACTGGAAGTACATGGCATTGATAGGTGGCAATATTATAGACATCACATTTCAGAAATCTCACACATATTATATATATGTATTACATATTGGCCATTTCCAGCTCTCCCATTGGCTGAGCAGTGTACTCCATCAGCCTTTGGTCCATCAACTGCCACTCAAAGAGTACTCGTGTGCCATTGGCTGGGGGCTGGGTTGCTCCCTCTCCTGCTTGTGTTGCCACAGCAAATTGACGCTGAGTGCCTAAGGCCAGGGCACCCACCCAGAGCCTCTTTCTAGAGCCCGTTGTATTTATTTCCACAATGGGCCTTATTCCTAGTAATGCTATAAGTGCGTAAAACCACACACACACAAAATCCATGAAATGGGGTAGAAAATCCTACCTAAAAAAGTAGTCTTCAGACTTTCCAGACCCAGGACCCATTGAACTGCAAGCACATGGCTGAAAGTCACAGGAAGACAGGAAGCCAAAATTATGACTTCACCAGTGTCAAGGAGAGTTCCCTGTAGGCTGCACTAGGCTGCAATAGCGCACAGTCTCCCTGACTTCAGTGCAGGGATTTTCATCTCAGCATGGCAAGTCAGAGAAGAAGATGGCCCACCCCTCCGTCCCTCCCTCCCAGCAATTGGCCTGATTCAGCTCAGCTGGTCAACTGTTTTGCGTCGAGGAGGTCTAGATGGGGTCTGGCAATGGGCCCTAAAAAAGGTGGAACTTGTGCTGGCCCTCTTGTTGTGCTGGCCAGTAAGACCTTAGAGAGTCAGGACTGGAGCCCTCGCTGCTGCCAAAGAAGACCTGCTACACAGGTGAGTCAATTGACCCTCTCTGCCGAGGGGACTGCGGGGGAATCCCTATGTAGTTCCTTCCCCCCAGTGGCCCTTTAACTGGAACACAGCAGCAAGGCTTTTCAAGGGCCTCTCACTTCCAGCACTGAAGGGGGACTTGGAGGAAAGCCCTTTGCCAGGGAGGGAGGGAGGGAGGGCAGGCAGGCAGACAGGAGAGGGCCCCAGCCAAGCCACACAGTTCCTTTCTGCCCAATGGCTCTTTCGCTAGAACACAGTGGGAAGGCTCTTCAAGAGCCTCTCCTCCCCCATGGGCTAAAAGGTAAATGTGCTGAGGCTCTTCTTGTGCCTCTGGCCACCAGCCCCATTGGAGTGGGCCTGTGAGAGATCCCCTATGCCAAGTAGAGAGGTTGGGGAGTGCCCCAGCCAGGCTGTGCTGCTGACTTTAAAGGGCAAGAAGCCTTTTCAGTGCTCCCTTTTGTTTCCCCTTGCTTGGAAGCGGGTAGAAGCAAAAAGGAGCCCTGAAAGCAGCCGACTGGCTGCTGGCTTTAAATGGCAGAAAGCCCTTTCAGGGCTGCCTTTCACTATCCCCTGCTTGGAATCGGGGGGGGGGGGGGGGGGCAAAATGGAGCTCTGAAATGGCTGCCCACTCTTTAAAGCAGCAGCTGATGGGCAGACCCACTAGGCTGCTCAATTGAAATGGTGAGAAGCCATTTCAGCCGCTTGGAAGGGGGGAGCCAAACTGTGCACTCTAATGGCTGCCTGCCATTAGAGGGGGCCTCTCTTTCTTACCTTTTTCCCATTCTTTACACCTCTCCCCTCCTTCCTTACTTACTTCCCTCACCTCTCCCCATCTATTTGCTTTCTTTCCCTTGTCTTTCCCTTTCTTTCTTTCCCTTTCTTTATTCCCTTTCTTTCTTTTCCTTTCTTTCCATGTCTTTCTTTCCTTTTTTCTTAACATTCTTTCCCCTTCTTTCCCTTTCATATTTGCATGCCTGTGTTTGTAAACTGTTTGGTTTTTTTAAATTAAATCACTCACAACTTCTACACTCATAGATTTTTTTCGCTCACAAGGCAGTATTTTTGCTCACAAGAGTCAATGCCTAAGAGGGAACATTAGTGTCAAGGACGGGGCCATGGGCAGCAGACAAAAGAGCTGGCAACAGGAAACAAAAATAAAGCAGGTGTAACAATAGAGAGGAGCACATCATGGGTCAGAGCCATGGATAAATCCTTCCCATCAAGTGACCTCACCTCACTTGAAAAGATAGATGGGTTTTTAAAGGACCCCCCCCTTTAAAACTGCCAACAGTACAGGTAGCCCAGTTTCAGTTAGTGAAACCGAGAATTAAATCCTCTCTACACTTGCTGCATGGCCACAGTCCCAGTCCCAGCTGCATGTATGAAAAATTTACTTTTCACAGGGTGTCAGATCTGTGATCTCTTATCATAGCTGTTTGGCCCAAACATAGCACCATGAGCTATACTCGATGTGGATGGAATCCCAGTCCCTTTCAGAGGATTCCCTTAGCTCAGGGGAGTCAAACATAAGGCCCAGGGGGCATAACCAGCCTGTCTTGGGCTCTTACTCAGCTCGCAAGTAACTGGCACAGGGGAAGGAACAGGAGGATGCTCAGGGGACACTGGATGGAGCCATTCTGATTGTGGCTTCAGTACTGCGGAACAACCTCACCTGCAGCAGTCAAGCAGTGGCCACTTCACTGAAGTTTGGAGCCATTTCAGTCCTATTCATGCCAGCTCAGGGTTCCAAGGCAAGATCACATGTCTCTCTGCTCAGCCTACAGCTCCAGTGATGCTGTCCCAGATGGCCATGGGGATCTGCATTTGCACGTAAAGGGGTGCAGATTATCCTCTGCTGGGGCCTACTGGCAGCCAGTGCCACTGCCATATTCACACCCCCATGCTGTGCTTTGGCCCATGGGGGGTGTTCTTTGGCAGTTTCTTCCACACATTGAGGACCTAGTCCTGCCACTGAGCACATGACTCGACGGCTGGGCTTTCCTCCTCCCCTTGACCACCTGGCAGCCATTTGTACATGATGCCCACTCCCGAATCAGATGATTTGGTGGCCTTCGGCATGAGGTGGCTGCCACCACATGAGGATGGCATAGCTTGCCAATGATCTCTTTCTTAAACCTTCAGCATTGGCCCACCATGGATTGCCAGGTGGGCTTGGCCAGAGGCAGTTACTCTTACACAGGCATCTCTGGCATAGAGTTTTACTTGGCCTGGGTCTCACCATGCATGTGGCCTAGGACCTGGGTCATCACCACCCCTGCTTCTGCAGGCGGAGGAGAGGTTAATTCAACTTTATTTATTTATTTATTTCGTGGGATTTATATCTCACCCTCCCCGCAAACAGCGGGCTCAGAGCGGCTCACAACACAAAATCAATACATACAATATCAATTAAAATAATTAACTTCTACCACAAGATCAGCAGCATTACAAATTATCTTCACAGGTGTATCAGAACAGCACACAGATGTAATCCCTGTGTGCGTTCACACAGGCTGGCAGATAAACTTGCCGGCAGATGGACTTGGGCCAGGGTAAGATGTATACATTAGGCGGCCCTTACTTAAAGGCCTGGTGGAAGAGCTCCGTTTTGCAGGCCCTGTGGAATTGTAATAAATCCCGCAGGGCCCTGATGTTCTCCGGGAGCTCATTCCGCCAGTATGGGGCCGCCAATGAAAAAGCCCTGGCCCTTGTAATTGCCAGCCGCGCAATTTGTCTTCCCAGTCCTCTTCTATGGCAGCTTGGGTGCAGGGGGGAGCTCAAAACACCCAGCTGCTTGGAGCCTAGGCTCACAGCATTGACCGCAGAGCAGGCAGGGGAAGGGTTTTGCCCCCCACCCCCAGGCAGCATGGGAGCATCCAGCTCTGAACCACTGGCTCTCCAGTCCACCCATGACGGTTTTCTTTTGCACCCTCTCAGCCCATGGGGCCTTGCAGTGAGTACACACCAATTTGGAGCTTACCAGCTGCTGTCCTTTATAAACTTATATCTCCAGTACCTGGCATTATGTTTTACGACACACATGGCCCGGCCTGACAAAGACACATTTATGTGAGATCTGGCCCTCATAACAAATGAGTTCAATACCACTCTGCCTTAGCCCATTGCTGTTGACATGTTGCTCCATGTTACATAATACTGACAGTTTTTATAGTTGCTTGCATCATTCAGAGTGTTTAGCCTAATCCTGTTCCAACCTCAAGACTCATACATTTCTATTGTTAAATCTGGTTTTTTAAAAAGGAAAAAATTAGTAAGTCTGCTGCTCATGTAAGCATATACAGTAATGTTTTCTGTTACACATGCTATGGTAGACTACACTCTGGCGCAGCTGGAAAACAAGATTTGGTTTATATAATTTAGCTCCTGTAAAATATACATGGTGGGATTTCTTCCTGTCTAATTATCATCCCATCAGCTCTCCCACAAATGGAATGTAGTGACAACACATCTAACTGGGTATATAATCAAGCCCTTGGTAATTACTATTCTCAGCTCAATCTGCTCCAAGAGCAGCAGAGGTGTGGCAACAGAATTAAGGATTAAGAAAAAAATTAGTGATGCATGCAAATGCAATCTGTCTGAATGTTTTACTTAAACTTGCTGGTAAGTGGGCGGAAGGATGCATGATGGATAAATAAATAAATAAAATCACTTTCCTTTCCTCCTCTCATATATTGTATTTAACAAGATGACTTTCACATATGGTTGCAACCAATTTTAGCAGCCTTCTGAGAAGTTAATTAGAATATTCACTGAACTGTGATGACACTATGCTGAATTAAACAAGATTGTCAATATCAGTCAGATAACTAGCTGGTTGGCTTTGTTAGCACAGAGTTATTTTACAGCTCAGTTTTCAAAACTGTGGAAAGAATAGACCTTGGTTCTTCTTTTAATACAAGAAAGCTATAATTTTTAATAAAACCAGATATTTTGTTCTTATAACTACTGCTTTTTTTCCCCTGTCAAGTTGCAGCTGACTTATGGTGAACCTGTATGGTTCTCCAGCCAAGAAATGTTCAGAGGTGGTTTGCCATTGCATGCCTCTTCCTAGCAGTCTTCTTTGGTGGTCTCCCACCCAAGTATTAACCAGGGCTGACCCCTGCTTAGCTTCATGAGATCTGATGAGACTAGGCTAGCATGGGCTATCCATATCAAGACACTGCTTATAGTAAATATTTTTAAATCCTATTAGTAATCATAAGTGGGCTTGGCTTCCTTTATTGAATTATGTCTTGTTAGGTCCTCAGTAACATCCATGGAAGAGAGCCAAGTACCAGTTTCACAATGCCACTGAAACCAATAGGAGTTTAAAGTGGTTAATTGCAGCTGAGTTGTGTTCGTAGATACACACAACAGGATGGATCTTACCATTCAACGCCACTGAGCAAAGTTAATGAATTACTTGAAATATCTACATCCCACCTTCCATTCTAGCTCAAGTTTGACGTCTTCCTCCAATTTAAGAAGCCTTCCTCAGATGGATCTTCGGTTGGAGAAAGGGTCCTTAGACTGGAGGAAATTTACTTGGTGAATGGTTAGACCCACCCCTCAATAATGTTTATTTAGGATATTTCTGTTCCACCACCTTCAGAGTCCTGTTCAAGGCAGTTTCCAATTAAAACCACATCACAATATTAAAAAAAACAAAGTACAAAGTGTTCAGTGCCCAAAGTAAATGTCCTTTGGAGCCTGTATGTACTTACGGGGGGGTGGGCAGTAATCATCATCACTGCAACATTACACCACTTTGGGTGTGACTTGGAAGCACTGGCATTACACTGGGGTGAACCGTTGGCACACACCCAAAACCTCTATGGAAACCATAGAGTTCAGGTGCAAGGGCTAGAGCATCACCCTAACTCATAATCACACCATAAGTGATTGTCATTTTATGGCAGCAACAATCACCGCCCCCTCCCCTTTTCTGAGCACCAGCAGGCAGCAGCCAAAATTGCTGAGAGTTTGCCTGCCATAATACAGCACCTGGCAAGCCTATTCTGAACACATGCAGAGCTTGTGGTGTGTATCTCAGAAATCTAAAATGGATTAAACACATGAATTGACAAAATGCAAATGGTAATGATTTTATATGTCTTCTGATAGTGCTGTTTTAAACTTCCTAATAAAAACAAACAATGGAGACACTTGAGTCATTAGATCCTTTACATATTTAATGCTTGTTCATAAAAGCTCTGAAATGTTTACAAATGTTTCTACCAGTTCTGTGATTCCCATGTTTTCAAATTCTATGATTTTGACCTTGGCTAGACTACATGTCAATAAACTGAAAATGGAGGAATGGCTGGCTGTAGCAGCTAACTTTATCACTGCTGGAAATGATGGGGATTTATGTGAACCTAACTAAAACAAGAAATAAAGAAGTTTGTGTTAAACTTGGTGTTTTGGTAATCTCCTTTCTTTTGAACCAGTTTGGTGTAGTGGAGAGCCAGTTTGGTGTAGTGGTTAAGTGCGCAGACTCTAATCTGGGAGAACCGGGTTTGATTCCTCACTCCTCCACTTGCACCTGGCTGGATGACCTTGGGCAAGCCATAGCTCTGTACCAGCTCTTCTCTCAAGGACAGCTTGGGAAAGAGCTCTCTCAGCCCCACCTACCTCACAGGGTGTCTGTTGTGGGGAGGGGAAGGGAAAGGAGTTTGTAAGCCGCTCTGAGACTCCAAGTGAGTGAAGGGCGGGATATAAATCCAATCTCCTCTTCTTCTTCTTCTTCTTTTGGTCAACAAAACATGAGAGAGGGGGAACTGTCAGGAGTTACTCTAGCACACAGGGCAAAGACTCCTCAGAAAAGGAGCTCCCCATAGTTTCCATTATGTCCAAGGCTGTGTGCACTCCAGAAGCTTCTGGGGAAGCCACCATGCCTCCTCTCCAACAGCAAGCTCAAGTTCCCTTAGGACCAGCAGACAAGGAAATCCCTGAGTGTACCTCTCCACTTCTTGCACCTCTAGAGTCTCTTCCAGGACACCAAAATGGAGAAGACAGAGGGCTAGAGCCAAAGCCTGGACCAGGCAGATGAGTGAATGCTTGACACCTTGAGGCCTCCCACACTATTGCCTCTCTCAAAAGAAAGAAGCATCTTTGTACAAACAGTGATCTAACCCTGGCTATGGAAAAAGGTGGAACTCTCAGTTCCCTATATAATCCTGCAGCCAAGTCCCAACCTTTGTTGATTTAACATCTCCTGTTAACCAGCTTGTGTGTTAACAAGAAGAGTACCTGACTGCTAAGCTCCAGCTTTCTATGGCCTGCTTGCCTCTTGTGGAGATCTCTTATCACCAGCATCAGCTCTTGTTCTGACCACTGGATCTTGATGAGCTTGTTTCTTGTCTACCTGACCTGTTTGCCTGTGATTCTTAAAACTTGCTGCCAGCTTGCAAGAACACCATGGGGAAATTGACACTGACAAATGGAAGACATAAAAGAACATGGTCTATCATAGATTCAAGTCCAGTAGCACCTTAGAGACCTGCAAGATATTTTGGGTAGAAGCTTTCGAGAGTCAAATCTCCCTTCTTCAGATACCACAAAACTCAAAAACCAGTGGGGAAACATTTTAATCTTCCAGGTCATTCCATTGCTGACCTAAGACTGGCAGTCCTCAAATAGATCGGCTTCAAGGGGAGATTACAATGTGAGATTGCTGAATTTAAGTTCATTCACAAGTTCAAAACAATGGACCACCTCAGTGCTGAATTGGGGCATAGGATTATTATCTCACTCTAGATGTTAATTGTATGCTCTCATAAGATTTGAAACTAGCAATCTTATGGGCTGCCTACAGAATAGGCCTGAAGGGTGAACTTAACTGGGATAAGTAAGTTTACCTCACCCACCACACCTCAGAGAACACTACTGAGAACTTTTGTCCCACTGTCTTTTAAAGTTTCATCTCATGAAAAACTAAAGTCTCTGAAACACTGCCATTGCTTGTACAAAGGGTGCACACAGAGAAGACAGACAGAAGGAGTGGGGGAATGTCCTGAGAAAGGAACTGTTGGATGCAACTAGAACCATAAGGTTTGGTTGTTGCTTTGTGTTTTCATCTCAGCTGACAGGAAGATGAGAAGTATGGTGTTAAACTGGGACTTCTTCATTCAGGTATCACAATAAACACAACATGGATAAAATGCCACGTACATGTAGTTTAGAATTCCAGTTCAGCACTCACCACTGAACTAGTTACAAGGTAGCCTGTATTCAAACTAACACTAAATTAGAGTTCAATCAAACCAGTTTACAAACTATGATTTATCATGACATCTAAAGACAGTCACAGATGAATTATGAACTACTGTCAACATCCCTTAGAAGTGTCAAATATACTTGGTATTTTTTTTACATGAAGATTAAGAACAGGGGTCATTGCGTAGAAAAAGAGATGCAGGAGCTCATCAGCATAACTCATTAGCATAACTTATTTGCATATGCTAAACCACTTCACATCACCGGAAGTATGTCAGAAGGCAAGAAAGAGGGGGAGGGAGAAAGAAAGAAAGAAAGAAAGAGAGAGAGAGAGAGAGAGAGAGAGAGAGAGAGAGAGAGAGAGAGGACAGTTACTAATCCAAGCCTCAGAAATACCACTATTCTGGGAGGATAGCTTCAGTGGTGGCTGAAGCCTTCAGAAGGCTGGTCGGAGGAATAAAGACCTTTACAGGGGGTGGGGTCATTTTGTTGCAGCCATGACACAAGCAGGCATTTCCCCCGGGGGGGGGGGGCTGGCACAACTCCCGGAGCTGCGCTCCCCCGAGCTCCTGCTCGAAATGACCCCTGGTTAAGAATATTTCTCTGTGCAAACAGATGTGAATTTCCAGTCCAAACACCAACTTTAGAGTCAGAAATATATTGTTTTGAATCTTATCTAGAATCTTCTGGTGCTGTATACAGGAATCTTAGCTCTATTAACTTTATGCACATATTTTCAGTCCTTGCTTACTGTTTGGCACTGCACATGATAATTGCTGCAGTTTCATACTATAACTGATTAAAATTCATGGATCAGAGAATCATTGGATTCAGCATGTGTAAACACAGTAGTCCCCACTGGATTTTTGAAGTCATAGATTATTAGACTGGGTACTGGGAATATTTTTACAGCTATTAAGTAGCAGTCAAAGGTGGTGGGACTTGAATCCATGTTACTTAGTTGTCACAAGAAAGAAAAACATATTTTATGTTTTCAATAGCACATTTATAACAACAAAAATTAATCAAAAATTAATCAATATCTGTTCTGCTCATATAGTAGTTCAAATAGCCAGAATCTCATTTGGAAATTTCACACAAAAAAAGTTCAAAATAAAATAATTGAAAACATACATGTTAGAAGAAAAAGAGCATCTTTACCACATCTAATGTTCCCATGTTTTTACAAATGATGTAACTACCCATCTTGGCTAGACTGTGCTGCATAACTGAGCGGCTGGTCATTGTGCTTACATATATTGATCCTCTGCATTCCTTAGTATCTTCCACACCTCTTTGTGTTTATCAAAGCAATTTAATTCATTTAACTCACAACACCAATTTAAGACTATTTTCCATTCACAGTGTACGTAAACATTGATTTGACAGTATTAAATTAATACTTCTTGCACTGCTAGCCTTAATGTAGGCATTTGTTTTTCAGACCCATTCTTAGTCTGTAAGACTAATAAATCAAAGGTCAAATAAAATAATACACCTTAACAAAGGGATATGAACCCTTAAATACATACAGCCACTTCAAACATGCAATATGACTTCTAAAAAGTTATTTAAACATCCATCAACAGCACCTCTAGTAGTGATTTATAAGTGTGTGTGTAGTAGCTTTTTAGAAGAGAATATGTGTCTTACATGGCTCTAGCTGAATTCCTAAGCACAAAGTATGAAGTAAGTCCCATTGAATTCAATAGGACTTAATTCTGAGTATACATGTTTAGGATTGCGCTGTTAGTCTAGATATTTAGTATGCTGGAACATATCTCAGTTGACTTTTTAGGTATTTAGTATGCTGGAACATATCTCAGTTGACTTTTTAGGGTCCTGCATGAAGTATACAGAAGGAACATAAAGTTCAACACTACATAATCAAAATGATGCATGTCTATTCTGAATGAAGAAAAGACTGAATAGAGAACAAATTGTAACGTCATTCTGTTTGACTCACTTTCTACAGGTAGTTAATCAGCATCTGAGCAGCTACAAAGTGTCCCATTATGACTGTGCATATGCAGTCAACATGCGTCCTTCTTTCAGCTACTGCACTCAACCTCACTCCCCAAAAGCCCCCACTTCTAGCAGCAATACCACCAACCTCCAATTTAAATGAGATTCTTAAAAGGGAAAAAAAAACATTTTGTGTTGTGACTGATTGCTTTGGTGGTAGGTAGGTAGGTAGGCAGAATTTTATTCCATGAGGCCAAAGGCCATAACAATATAATGACAGTTGCCTGAGCAGTATAAATATTACAGTAAAAACACAACAAGGTTAAAACCAGAGTTAAAATTGTTAGGACCAGGTCATAGCAGAGAATACAGTACATTGAACATCAACATGGAAGCTTTGCATGAATGTTCTTGGCCGCCAGCGCATACAGTGACGTCATATAGGTGATTTAGGTGGGTAGCCATGTTGGTCTGAAGCAATAGGACAAAGTCTGAGTCCAGTGTCACCTTTAAGACCATCGAAGAATCAAACTTTGTTGGACTTAAAGGTGCCACTGGACTAAAATTTCATTCTATCATATAGGTGACATAATTATCAGCATCAGGTAAGAGGTAGATGATTTTGTATGCCACTGAATGCAAGGTTAGCCTGCCTGAAGAGGCTGCCAAGGAATTTGGTCCTCGGAACTCAGTCAAGGTCACAAAACAAGACATAATGAGGGAGATTCTCCAATTCCAGGGCTCCACAGATATGCTGAGCAACTGGTGTATGCTGATAGTGTTTGTCTTTGTTTGAAATCTGAGGGCTGTAAAGGCTCCTCTAAGTTTGTGGAAGATGATGCTGGACAAATAGGAAGTGATTGCTTTGGTGTCTCCTACTATTGTAATGTTAGGAAATTAATGACATTTGTTAATATTCAGGTTACCCTTTTACTCACTTGCCTGGCACTCTGTTTTGGAGAATTGAAACAGAATATGGACTCATAGGAAAGGGGGGGGGGGAAGTCAGTAGAAGATGTAATTGACAAGGATGTTTTACAATCAGTGGAATTACAGCAGACACTGATACAGTAGCAGGCTAAGTGAAACTCCTCACACTACTGCTTAGCTATTATGCTGACAAAGAGAGAGGATGAAGAAATCTGCCCATCTTCCATTTCCTGTTCAGTCATTAAGACTTCTGGCCCTTCCACTTTGGGATGTCAACTCCTGATCAGGAAATCCCTAGATATTTGGGGATGAAGCTTGTAGAGGGAGGGGGTTGGGGAGGGGTGGGACCTCAGCAAGGTATAATGCCATAGAGTCCACCCTCCACACAGCAGCCATTTTTTCCAGGGGAACTGATCTCTGTAGTCTGGATATCAGTTATCATATCTCCAGCCCCCCTTCACCCCGAGATTGGCATCCCTATGCCCACTCAGTGTGAGATGCTTTTAGATCGCTACTCTGATCTCCAGTTTGTCACTGATTTCAGAGCCAGGAAGGAATATATCGGGTTTATACATTTAGCCCTGGGAGTGAGGAAGTGATATTCTTCCGTTCCCCCACTTTCAATATGTTGATATGGTTAATTAGTTAATATGGTTGTTATCACAAGTAGTGATTCAGCTTCAGATGTGGACAGAAAGGTAAACAGGCTGTGGCATTCTGAAATAACCACATAGGGCCACCGGGGGGGGGGGGTGAACACACAAAACCAATCTAGCCATTGGAATGACATTCAACCACATCTCCAGGCAATGGCTAAGAAGATGGGTACCCGGTTGCATCAAGTCTCCGTGTGCCAGTCCTTCTTTCAAGTTAAACCAGCAGTGGGGTGTGGTATTATGACAACTGCTTCCCAGCAGATTAAGGTCCACACCCATCCCTGCCTTTGTACAGTTAGAAATATGGTTAATAAAATGTTGGCCTGTTATTCACCCAGCTCTGAATGGGGCCTCTGTCTCTTCTCATCTACTTCTAATATGGTCACAAAACCCATCAAAGACAACTTAGAAAATCAAATCAAACTCAGAGAATCAAATCAAGTACCAAAATATTCCAATTAGAAAAACATATTGGTTTTCTGTGTCATTTATACCAGTCTCCATCACAGCATCTCACCCTTTTCCCCTCACAAAATAATATACGATTTATCACACACTGCAGTTAATCAGTATGAAAAATTACTCTCACACTCACAGAAATGTACACATATTTCTTCCTTTGATGTGCACACACACACAAAGCACATTTTCAGACACATTTCAAACTGTGTCTGCAATTTGACACATTAAAGTGCATTCAGCTAACTACTATTGAAGGACAAAAAAGAATCGGTGTCATGCTCTTCTCACCAGCTATTATTAATAGGATGGCATCAGGGTTTGAAAAGAGTGTTTCTAAGATGTGGAACAACACCGCATCAGTGAAAGCTTAGAATTTTAGCAATAGTATCCTTAATTACATGAAAACATTGCCGACTTACCCAAGATTTTATCAATCACTTGTGTTTTAGTGTAAGATTTGTGTTTTCCACCATATGTGTACACACAGACACTTTAAATAAATGAAAGTAAACAGATGAAAGACATTTGACACTGAACAGACTTCACGTTCTTCATCCATCTTCTCACAGATTTCATAACATCTAAAAGTAGCCACAAGTACTCACAAGTATTCTCTGTGCGCTGAATGTACGGCGGCAGCATTACTGTAGCGCCACAGAACTATCACAGATGACAAAACATCCAAAGTGGCATCAAACTGTAAAAGATACATAAGCATTTGGTTTGGGGGGAGCTATTAAAGCACTTCATTGAAAGCAACATTTCTATGATACATGCCCAACACAGAAGCCCTGTATAATTCATTTAAATAAAAGCAGGGATTAAAATTCATTAAAACATTGATGATTTCTGCTCTTCTTTTTTAGCAGAGGACCCTAGACCCTATTGGAGTGATTCAGATACTATAACAGATGATGGTTTAGTAATGCATGAATAAACTCTGAATTCCCTTCTCTATTTCTCACTCTTATGGTCACTAACAACCTCTAATTTACCATAAGTAATGTTTTGCTGTTACATCTGAAATATGTATCACACTTCCCTTCCCAATCAGAACTGCAAACCAAACAGTTTGCATACCTGGCTTGGAGAAGACTCACAGGCCATAGTTTGCTGGTTCAGAAGTAACAGGAAATTTACTAACAATGCAATCCTAAATAGGGTTACGCCCTTTTAAGCTCAGTGAACTCAGTGTAATGCTATACTTTTTTCTTCTATGGGCTCATTCATGGTGCCAGACTATAGTTTTTGTTAAATTACAACCATCCCAGAGATCCAGATTAAAGATTTTTGCCTCTCAGGCGATCCTTTTTTATGTAATACACACGTCTGTTCTTTTGTATAAAAAAATCAAGAGACAACCACATTTTCAAGTTTATTGCAGGATATAAAAAGGGTAAGCAATCAGCTAGAATTTCTTCATTTTCTGGCTTGTACAATGTAGCATTAATGTCCTGATGACCAGTGGATGAGGAATGTTCCGAGATAATTTTTTCAGATATTGGATGTTTAGATTAGAAATCTTGTTTGCCAGTGTGACAGACAGGTCCCATTCTGCCTTTCCCAGACTGAGTGAAGGAGATGGAGTTGGAAATTGGCTGGAAAAAAAGATAGTTTTCAGCTGAGAGGACTGGAAAGATGAGGAGAGTAAGGGGTCAAGAGTTCAAGTACTTAGAAGCATAGTATCCATGTACATAGATCACTTCAGTGTTGTTTAATGTTTTCAACAGGAATGGCAGGGGGGCATTTGGGACTGCAGCAGAAAGAGAGAGGCAATAAAGTCATGTTCTTTCCACCCACTAAAATACCCAGTTGGATCCAAGTCTCTGTCACTCTAGATGACTGTGATATTCCCCTGACCAGGGGATCCATCTGGCTTGTTTGTCCCTGATTACCTCCATTTGCTTTCACTCAAATTCTTGGGCATGTTTCTCCTGCTGAGGTCCTTCACCTGGTTTAGGTAGCTTTAGCTTTGACCACCTCATTTTCTGGTAGGGGTAAATGCTGGAAGTAGCTAGATAAACCAGACTTTCTTTGTCCGGGGGAGTCCTGCGTCCCTACCCACTGTAGAGGACTCAGGCCTGGCTGGCTACTCTCCTTCCCAGTTCCTAGCAAGTCCCAACCAGGTACTCTCTTCCCACCTCCTTTAACTGAGCCCTTTTTATTCTCCTTTTGGACCTGCCCAGTTCCTGCTGCCCTGTGCCTACTCCTGAGTAGTTCTTTTCTTCCATGGAGACTTTTGCCATTGTGTAGATCCCTCTAGAATTGGCATTGGTTGTCCTTCATCCTATATACTCCTGCCATGCCCTCATTGACCCCCAAGTGCCTCCTTTTGCCCCGTTACAGTGCAACTGGCATTCTTAGGGTAGTGCCCAAGTTCTAATCCTTGTCCTCCAAGTTGGGATTTCCAGGGATGGGACAATGACCAACACTCAAGAACAGCTCTCACACTATTTAATTTGCAGTGATTTATAATTTTGTGTAAAGACCTCTTAACATTTGGCTGCTGTTAAAACAGACAGAAAGAAGTGTCATTTTAAGTATCTGTATGTATATGATGTCACTGGGGGGTGGGGGTCACATTGTCAGAGTTGCTCATTAGAACACCCAAAACCTGAGTTGCCCATTAGAATGTACTCCAACCTTCAGAAATTCTTGCATAAAATATATAATCTTGTTGTTCAAGAACAAGATCTATCTGAATGAAGCATTCTACAACAGCTAGCCTCTCCATGTGATAGGCTTTCCTTACAGTTAGTTCCAATCATCTGGTATGCAGAGGCATACTGACTGTCCACATGGAAATTATGTTTCATATCACCAAAAACTATTGACAGACTAATTGCCCACAAATTTAGCTAAGCCATTTTTAAAGCTATCAGAACCAATAGCCATCATCACATCTTGCATTGCATCGGACTATGTAAGAAACACTGGACAACAGTAGGAAATAAGCAGGGGTCATTTCGAGCAGGAGCTCAGGGGAGCGCAGCTCCGGGAGTTGGTGCCAGCCTCCCCCATGGGAGGAATGCCTACTTGTGTTATGGCTGCAGGAAAATGACCCCCCCCTGGAAAGGTTCTTGTTCCTCCAACCAGCCTTCCGAAGGCTTCAGCCACCACTGAAGCTATCCTCCCAGTCCCCTCCCTCCCCCTCTCTCTTTCCTTCTGACATACTTCCGGTGATGTCAGGTGGTTTAGCACATGCAAATAAGTTATGTTAATGAGTTATGCTAATGAGCTCCTGCACCTCTTTTTCTATGAAATGACCCCTGGAAAATAAGTATTTTAGCCCTGTTTCATGCATCCTTTTTTGAGAGAGAATGATTCTTCTGATATGAGAAGTCTCCAGCCCAACTTCACATTGCATCCCTCCTTTCAAGCAAAAGTCACCAGTTGTGAAATGTTGGCCCTCATGACCAACAACACTTGCAAGAAGGGACAAAAATTCATGGTCCAATTTCAAGAACTCCTGCAATGTATATATCAGCCATGAGATTACTTACAGCAAATCCAAATGATGAAGCGCTGTACCTCATTACGGAGACAGCTAAAAGAAAAAGAAATAATGTTTTGATCTTTTTGTTTTATTCAAGCAATGAAAAGAAGCAGTGTGAAAAGAAATGCACAAGACAAATTCAGCCTACAAATCAGACATTTCATTGACTATCTGGAGACTGCAATGAACTTCCATAAGGCACAGTAAAAACAGTACAACTGACATATATGGAATACCTATAGAAAGAAGTATTTTTAGAAAACTATGTCTAATGATACAGAAAGGTGCCAAATCCTTTCCTAAGGAAAAAAGCAAATCCACTGTAGGAATGAATAAATGAAAAAATAAATGCAGCACGGAAGGGAGGCAGTTCTTAACCCTTTTCTCATTCCCAGTTCTAATTGTCACCATCCACCGAGTGGCTCTTCCTTTGCTGGTTAAACATTCTTTGCATAAAGTTAACCGCTCATTACCTATACTATCTATAATAATTTAAGATACTTTTTAGTTACAAAAATCAATAAAACCAATAAAATTACAAAACCATTAACAGCCCAGTCCTAAGAGGGGGGGAGCGCTCAGGGAGCCAACTGACCTTTGTGTCAGCATATGTCCAAGATACACCAGTGTAAGGGCCAGTTATGATGGCACAGGCACCCAGCACCATTCTGTTGCTCTTGGGCATCAGCAGATGATTCCAGCAGCTGCCTGTTAGCAGAATCGAGGTGTAGGCCCCTGAACTCTTTCAGCGAGGGAATATTCTCTGCCAGAGGTGGAGAGTTACACCCATCAAAAAAAAACTGTGTAGCCCATAGGCGCCAATTGAACTGAAAACGCAAGTTGTCCCCCTGCCACTGCAGCCTCACCATCTTAGGCTCTGAGGAGCTCAGGAAGTAGGGGCCCAGCAGCACCTCCAAAGCTAACCTAACAAGAAGTTCCCTCCCTCACTTTGCAGGCTTCTGTGTAAAGGGGGAGGAGCTAGAAGATGGCCTGGGTGAATGAGCTAGCTTGGTGTGATGGTTAGAACATGAGACTAGATCTAGGAGACCCAGATTCCATCCCCCATTTGTTCCATGAAAGGGACATGGGTGGCCGTGGGCCAGATGCACATAAAGCATAAAATGAAGGTGGGAGGAATGATGTAAGCCACTTGGGGGAGAAAGATCAGAAATAAAAAGAGTGAATGAATGAAGTTCATAACTGTGTGTCTGCTTTGGGTGGGGGCTTCTGTCATCCAGGGTCAAGACAACTGTAACACTGAGAGGGCAGAGGATCACAGGGGTCCCCAGAGTATTGGGGGGGGAGCCAATGCAGCAGGTAGACTTGATGTTTTTGGAGGGAGGTGGGGTTGGGGTGGTATGCCCATTAGAAATACTGGCTGCTAGGAATGACAAATGCATGGTATCCATTGCAATACATCACTACACATAGAAGCAATGATAAATGTGGAATGGATTTGGAATGACAGTCTCTGGGAACTGATTACTCAGGAACTGGAATGAAAGAGCCCAGAGTAGAATGACAGTCATTCCAATCCAAGACTACCTCTGCTCCATTCAGGAGGGCACTGGGGGATGAAGTTGGTGCTGCATGCCCCCACAGCTGAACCCACCCCAGTGGCCCCCTCCTCTTGCTCTGCCACAAGCAGGGGTGGTGGAGTGCCCTCAGCAATGTGGCTGGGCTGCTGGAAAGTACGCCCTCTGGTGAGCAAATGTACAGGGTGGAAACAACCATCACCCCTTCTCCTTCTGCCCTTTGGGGACCCTATGCTCTGTGTGGGCTTCTTGGCAGCTGCAGATGACTTTGGGTTGGACAGCTTGAACCTCTTCCGCACTATCAGGTGCCTGGATCTGCTAACAGGAGTTGGTCTCTTTAAGGGGGTGGGGTAGGGGTGCTTCTGACAATAAGCGCAACTCCTGTGATCCATCCCTCTCCACCCCTACCTGAGACCGATACTGGACTCCACCTCCTTGCCACATGGCCCCTGATTGGTTCTGGTGGCCCTGTCTATCATAGTGCCTCCACTTCCACAAAATACCACCACTGACTGCCATGGTATGTTTGCTATAGGCGCTACCCTGCTTACAATCAGAGAACACTGTGAACCCACCGACTTTATCTGCTGGCTGGGAATAGACTAGCACTTTCGTAAGTACACACCGGCCAGCTGCCACAGCACAGGTGGGGCGCAGGATTGTTCTACCTGTGACTGACTACAGGATTTAAAACTGATTTACTTGTTTTTGTGTGTGTGTCACAAGGTAATGATGCATCACAACAAATTTTAAACTCCTCAAACACCAGGTAAACCCCACCATCAAAATCCAAACACAATACTAACAGTACAATTTTCAACAGATTGGAATCCTTCTAAGCCCATGGTGGTCAATAGGTTTAGAGAGGTGCAACTCTGTTTAGGATTGCATTTAAATCAAGGATGTATATGTGTATGCACTGGTCAAGCAGTTTGAACCCTGCTGCTTTGATAAATAAACTTAGAAAAGGATATCAGGTTGCAATTGCACAGGTCCAGTAATTTGAAAACTTACAGCTAGCTAATACAGGATGTAAAAACCATGCTTTGATTCATGCCAAAAGGATGATATGTTTTTAATTCATAAATGAATCTTTTGTAATAGGATCTGTTCAGTGTTTTGCATTTGAAAAGGCTTATTTTGATGGCAGTATAGAATCAAAAACTTAATCTCATTTACATTATGCCCTGCCTGCATATAATGCCCAACCATTGGTGAATTTTCCACAGCACTATTCACTTTTGACCGGTGCTCCAGCACTCAGGTCCTGATAGCCCTAGCTGTCATCCCTACATATTTTAACCCATATTGACAACAAAAAGATAAATTATATTCTTTGTAGAACAGCTTGCAGTAAAATTAAATTTATACACAATCCCTGTGTCTTTATCAGTATAACTACTGCCTTCTACCATATGCTACAATATAGCTTATACAAATGATACTAATGCAATAAAGATTTGAATACAAAAAAAGTGTTTGTCTTATTCATATTAACAATAGAGGTCCATAAATATAACAACAACGAGGTGTCCGGTAATCATTTTTGTTTCCAGAAGTCTTCATTAGGGTGGGACCATCATGAAAACTGCACAATATACATATGGAAAACTCCCAGTAGAGTCCAACTGTGGCAAAGAATTGCTCAGAGTAGTATTCTTAACATCATTTCAAAAAAATCTAAGTAGAGCTGCACATAGCATGATATCTTGAAGCTCAAGATTTCATGCTATGTACAGCTCTATTAGACCCAAGATAGATGTTTCCAGACTCCATTTCCATGTTGCAATTCCTCCCCATCCCCCACATCTCCCTATTTACAAAATTCAGAGATTACCAGCAAAGGCAGGCCACACACCGCATCGAGATCAAGTGACACAGAGGTAGTAGGGCCAGCAGCAATCGCAAGACTGGTGGGTGTTCTGCCGACAGATGTGCTGATGGGTGGCCTCTATTGGTTAGAGAGTTGGTTTAACGACCTCTGCTGGATTTCTGGCTGCAACAACCACACAGCAGAAACAGGCCAGTTTATGGCAAGATCATACAATATTGTGGCAGCCAGCCCAGCAATGGTAATAAGGCCGGCGAGCATAATTCTTTATTACTCTTTCTCTTGAAAATATTACACAGGAATAAAACCTCCATATACATCAGCAGAAGATCCCTTGTTCATCTGGCTGGAGACCCTGTAACAAGCTTGGATAACAATCCATTAAAGCTGACTTGGAGCAGCAGAAGTGTCAGCGCAGACATTTTCCCCCTTCTCCTTTAAACTTGCAGTCTGGTTTGTCTAGAATTCCTTAAAAATTCAAACTGTGCATCTTTAGAAGGTGTTATTAATTTATAAAGTGACATTTCTTAATTCCCTTTTCAGGAAGGAAGAGGTTGTTTTGGGAATTAAAAGTCTCTGAAGAGTTGTTAAAACCAGCCTTATCATTAGCATTTCTCCTTTGGGACTGACGCAAAAGCAATATCTAATTTTCAGCATTTCAATGAGAACAAGCCCTCATTACGGTATTCCTTAGCAGAGCAGAAACACTGAGGCCTAAAAGAATTTTCATCACATTCCCCCTTGCATTTTTTTTAAAGAAAAAGTCACTATGCCATCAGGAAGCCTTTGGGGTAATGCTTCAGTATAGCATAAGAGAACTGCACTCTCATCATTAAATGCCTCAGGCATTATAACAATACATCTTTGCTGCATGAACAGCTACCATTGCCAATTATGGTTCATGATCTCTTACAAGGTGTGATGGACTGGGATTTTAAAAAGTGTAGAAGTGTTGTACAAACAGATAAGGACTGTAAAGGATTAATTCTTCACAGAGCCAAAAAGCCTTGAAAGTGAATCGGATGCTGAGAAGAATATAGTCTCATTTCAGCCCTAGCTGAGAAGAATCAAGACTGACAGTTTCAGAATTAAGCCTTAGCTGAGAGCAGTTTAACACAGACAGGAGAACTGGGGGAAATTTGGCAAGTAAGTTTGGGAAATAGGCAAAGACTCTCATTTGGGCCAAGGAAAGGGGACAGATCCCAGTCAAACAGGGAGTTAGCTCTGAAGAGTGCAGAGATTCCTGGTCTGGTGCAGTTAGAAACTGCCCTTAGAGATCTTAAGAGTCAGTTAAAAACTCAAGATGAGTAGTGGCATTTCCAAAGAAAGGTTTTGAGTATTGGAAAGAGTGCACAAGCCTTCTACAAACCAAAGGAGTTAAAGAATATCAAAGAAAGTGTACTGAAGTGTTTGGGGGAAACACTGGAACAAAAGCCTCTCAACACAAAAATTTAAGTCACTGTGAAAAGCTTAAGATACTCTCATTAACCTGAAACATAAGACCTAAAGTCTGTGATTGTACTAATTTTACCTCAGAAATTTCAACCCATGATTTCACCTGACCTTTCCTCTCTCTGTTAAATAAAATATTTTGTTACTTTTGAATTTCAAAATGCTTTGTGTGCCATTTCAGTTGTTTAAGTTAAAGTGGGCTCCCATTCCTTCCCTGAGTAAACAGCAAAATTATTATACTGTGACATGGTGGGACAGCCAGAATTCTTCAAGAAAGAAGAAAACAGGAAAGAAGAAAATCAGGATGGCTCAGTCACAAAAGGGAAATAAAAATGGAGGGGAAATGCCTCTGAGGGAGGGAAGGGGATGGGTCCGTCATACTTTTATGCAGTGCAAAAATAGGGAGGATAAAACAGCTAGAACAGGGTTGGAAGTTTACTTATGCATTGTAAGCTACTACAATATATGCTGTTGTTGATCCTAACAGTAGCAGTAAATTGACAAAACTGAAGTAGGGAAGCACAGGGTTGCCAGCCTCCAGGTGCGGCCTGGAGATCTCCCAGAATTACAACTGATCTCCAGATGACAGAGATTGGTCTCCCACCTTCCTCTTCTCTTTTCTTTCTATACTGCTACAACCATTTTTAATATTCTATACTACCAGAATATTTAAGCTGGGGATGTATATATCAATTACTCTCTGTGGAATCTGGTGTCAGATGTGATTTGACAAGCATGAGAATGCAAGCATGTGTTTTTTTTTAAGGAAGGCTTCACTTGTCTTCACATATAAAAACAGGAAAAGAACCATTATATTATATAGCACTGACAGATATTTGCAGTTTGTTTTTTTAATGAAATCTCCACTCCTTTCCTATCTTGGAAGGAAAGAGAAATAAGGGCACTCTCATTCATTTTTATTCTGCCTTCTGTAAAAAATATTTATTGCTTTTTACCCTACTCTACAACTACATGCTAAAAATCTACGCTAGTCTATATTATACAGAGAATACAGTTTGTAATGTTACAGAATAAAAATATTATATTGAAAAGCAATGTTAAATCTTGGTGTCATCTGTTATATCTATTTTGTTGTCTAGATTCAAATTAAAAGCTAGATAATTGGATTACATACAAACATAGAAGCATCTAAAGACTAAGTTTGAATCATTATTGGCATAGTGCGTCACCATATTAAAAAAACCATTCAACATTATTTTTTCTTCGGTCCTCTTCTTTTCTTCTTTCTTTCTTCCTGAGGCTTAGAAGCCGCGGTCCCTTTTTCAGAATCCGACTGCTCTTCAAGTTCTCTGCTTTCCGAGCCATTAAATCCATATATGCTTTCCTGCAACCTCAGTGAGTCGTCTGACTCAGTCTCAGTTTTTTTCTTCTTGCACTTTTCCAAAAAAGTTTTCGCCTTTTCAATAGAGTCAATTTTGTATTTCTTGGCTTTGATACTGAAGATCAGTCCCTCTGGAATATCCCAACGATAGGAAATAGACTCTGCTTGTAACCATGTCGTTAAGCTCCTGTAGGCTTTTCTTCTTTTCCTGATTTCAAATGGAATGTCTTTTAATACTTTGATCTCTTCTCCCTGAATCTTCAGAACTGTTCTATTCATAGCTTTTAACACCAAATCTCTTGTTGATCTTCTGGCGAACCCTATTACAATTTCACCTGGCAGGTTTTTCTTCTTTACAAATTCTGGATAAGTCCTGTAGACTAAATCCATGTCGCTTTGTATTTTCTCTGCTTCCCAACCTGTCACAGGTGCCAATGCATCGCTTAACATCTGTTTGATGTTCTCTCCTTTTTGTTCAGGAACATTCTGAAACCTCAGGTAGAAATTAGAACGATCCATTTGAAGTTTTAAAACGCTATCTTCCTTGCAGAGCTTTTTCAGTTTCTATTTTTTTCAATCTAGAGTCATTTTTTTCAACTACTTTTTTAACTTCCAGGAATTCCTGCTGCAGTATTTCCAATCTCCTGCTTGACTCAGTCATTTCTTTCTGGATAGATTCCATTTTAGTATTGAGAGTGGCCAGCTGATCCACCAGGGGTCGCAGCATCGCTGACAACACTGTATTCAGCTCTGTGGTATCGCCCTTTGCGCTCGGAATTGAACTTCCAACTTTAGGGGAGGGTTTTCTCCCTGCCATTTTCGCTTCCTTTCTCAGTTGTTTACAGTTAGATAAGGAGTCCCGAAGAAAACAATAGCCTTTTGTCGCACTAATGCCTTTACAAAGCTCTCTTCTTTGTCTGCACGATCCTGCCCTCCAGCACTCAAATTACGCTCCGTAGTCACAACAAAGCCATGGGACAGTCTCGCGCCATAAGTTACATTAAAGGGGGGGGGTTCGTCCCTCCAACCCATCCCTGCCGCTTCCATTTGAGACTCACAGTTTTGCCATTGTGTATCTGGAATTGTGTTGCTTTTCTGCCTTGTATTCTCTGCTGCTTCTCGGTTGCGCTTTTGTAGCCTTCAGCTTCTGTGGCGAGCGAACCTACAGGGGTAAAAAAGGAGCCTCGATCCTGCAGTCGCCACCGCTAGGAGAGGCTGCCTTCAAGCACCCCAGGCAGAGCCCCTTCGCTAGGGTCTCTGAGGATCCAAACCAGTCCAGGAACCCTTCTAACCCGCCGAGACAGGAACAAGGGAAGTGTCCTGTGTCTTAATTGTCTTAATTGTCTCCTCTGTCTCAACCATATTACAAACACACACAGAAAACACTCCAACCATAAAGCTCTTTGGTTTGCATCCAGAATATGGTGAGTGTGGGATTCATGGAAGGAATGGTTTGCTGTCTTCACTTCTTTCTCCAGAACCCTGTACCTTAAGGTCTTGGGGGGGGGGGGAAGGCTCACAGATGGAATGAAATACAACTTAGTATAGAAGGCTGCTGTGGAAAGTGGAGGGAATCAAAAGAAATAGCCTGCCCTTTCAAGAACTCTTCTTTCATTTATGCAAGACTTTCCGCAAGAGCATGAGACTAGTCTTTTCAGGTTTTGGTACACATAAACAAACCTGGGTTTCCCATTATATGAACCAGAACTAGAAAATATGCATACTGCCTTATTCACTGCACATATGGGGTGGATCATAGGTATCACATTCTCCTAGGTGGTAAGGTGAGAGCACCAAAAAAACCCCAGGTTGCTTACTTGTAACTTATGATCTTCGTGGTCTTCTGTGCAGTCACACATCTTGGTACTGCACCTGCACTGAACCCAATGTTGGAACTTGTAGAGCTGTCCACGGCCACTTTGGTGCACTTTCTCCTTAGGCCTGGTGATCTTTTGCAAAACCCAGGGAATGAGTGGCAGGGGCAGGAAGACGTAAACAAGGGATCCCGTCCACTTGTGGAGAAAGGCATCACCTTTTGAGCTCTGGGTCGGCCAACTCCTGGCGACACATCACACTTCATGTTGTCTGGGGTCACAAAGGGACTGATTTCCAGCTGGCCGAAAGCTGTGAACACTGGGATCAGATACCATAGATTGACAGACCACTTGTGTTCACTAAGTGATTGCCTGCTGAGTAAATCAGTCTGTATGTTCTCAATTCCCAGAACATGACCTGCCGAAAAGGTGATGTTCTGAACTAGACACCAGTTCCACAGGTCTTGAGCAAGTCTGCAGAGGGACATGAAGCCCATGCCCCCTTGTTTGTTCACGCAGTACATTGTGGCCACATCGTCAGTAGCCACCTGAACTACATGAGACCTTACAGCTGGCAGGAAGGATTGAAGTGCTAAATGAACCAAATAAAAGCTCCAGACAGTTGGTGTGGAGGTGGAGGTGATGCTGTACCAATGCCCTTGAGTTGAAAAACTGTTGCAGTGGGCTCCTCATCCCCACCACAAGGCATCTGTTGAAATGACAAACTCTGGTTGTGGATGTTATAAAGGCATACCCCAGGCCAGGTTGTCCACTTGAGACTATCCATGGAGAATGGTGAGAACAGCTGGAGAAACAAAAAAGGCATTGTCACGGGTTGTCGGTGAACCGTGAGCTCTGCAGAAACCACAGTCGAAGGGGGTGCATATGTAAACGGGCAAATGGTAACATCACAGTCATGAATGCCATGAGTCTCAGTAAGTACATAACAGACCTTGTAGACAGTTTCAGGAAAGTCTGAAAGGTATGAACCAGTTGTAGGATCATGGAAAGTCTGTCCTGTGGGAAATAAGCACCTTGATGAATCATGTTTATCTGTGCATCGATGAACTGAATCACTTGAGTCACCCTTCGGGAGGATTTAGCAAGGTTCGCACACAGTCCTAGGTTCAAGAGGAGATGAAGAGTGAGAGCAAGTTCGGCTTCCAGGTGCTGAGCAGATAGGGAGACAAGGAGCCAGTCATCTATGTATAGATAAACAATGATTTTCTGGAGGCAAAGGGCCACAGCCACCACTGCCACGGTCTTCGTGAAGATGTGAGGTGCTGTGGACAGGCCAAAAGGAAGGATCCGATACTGGAAGTGGAGATCTCTAACTGTGAAGCATAGGTATCAACAATGTTGTGGTCAGATCGTTATAAGAAAGTACGTGTCTTGCAAATCTATAGACACCAACTACGCTTCCAGTGGTAGCAATGGCAGGATTGCTTGGAGCGTGACCATGCGGAACCGTGTGGCAACAACATGTTGGTTCAGGTCTCAGAGATTCATTACTGGGTGCTTCCTGTCATCACGTTTGGGAACTATGAAGTAGTGGGAGTAGAAGCCTTGATGACAACCTGATGGAGGGACTTCTTCAACGGCTCCTTTGTTCAGTAGAGTTTGAACCTCATCCTCCAGAAAGGTGGAACGGGGAGTGGGCACAAAGTGAGGAGTTGGGGAAAGTGAAACTAACTCTATGGCATACCCCACCCATATGATAGTGAGGACCCAGGAATCCGTGGTGATGGTGTCCCACACTGAATAGTAAGGATGAAGTCTGGTGCCCATGGGTGGCATGAATGGGGATGACAGAGAAACCTCCCTGAGGGGAAGGGAGTCAGAGCGCTTAGCTGACAATGAAGGACATTTCTCAGATTGCTTATTCCTGGAGAAGTTGGGCTGCTTTGTCGACAGAAGCTTCTGTTTCAAAGAATCTGAAGAATAAGAAGGGTGATGCTGGGAGCAGTGGAAAGATGACTTACATTGCCTCAGTTTAGAGAATTTCTGGGCAGTGGGTTGAGTGACTCCCAGGTTCCTTACTCCAGTTTGGTGTAGTGGTTAGGAGTGCAGACTCTAATCTGGGAGAACTGTGTTTGATTCCCCCACTCCTCCACATTCAGCTGCTGGTGTGACCTTGGGTCACTCATAAGTTCTTTCAGAGTTGTTCTCTCACAAGCAGTTCTCAAAAGAACTCTCTCAGCCCCACCTACCTTACAGGGTGCTTCTTGTGGGGAAGGGAAGGGAAAGGCGATTGTAAGCCACTCTGAGACTCCTTTGGGTAGTGAATGGCGGGGTATAAAACCAATATCTTCTCTTTTTCTTCTTCTTTGGCTGTCATCAACATTCTTTATAGTGTCATCCATAGATGAATGAAAGAGACCTTCCCCATTGAAGGGAAGATCTTCCGCCTTCATCTTTATCTCAGGGAGCAAAGAGGTGGAATACAACCAGGCATGTTGGCATACTGTGATGGATGTGGCAAGTGCACAGCACAATGTTGTGACAGCGTGTTTTAGGCTATTAATTTGCTGTTTCATTACCTTGGAGGCTTCAGAGCCAATGATGGTTGCATGCTGCTGGTCCGGTGCTGGGAGTTTGGCAATGAATGGTGTAAATTGGTTAATCAAGTGAAATGAATAAGCAGAGAGGTATGAGAGGTAATTATGGATTTTTGCTGTCAGGGATGTCAAAGCATACACCTTTCTAGCAAGGGTGTCAAGCTTTTTTCCTTCACAGCCTGGAGGAGCTGGTTGATTAAACTATTTAGATGAGGAGGAGGAGTGAATGATGACACAGTTGGGTGCTGGATGTGAGAAGAGAAATCTGGCATCTGTTTGCTGCACTTTGTACAATGCCTCAAACTGCTTTGACATAGGTAGCACTGAAGCTGGTTTCTCCCAGGCCTCTTTGAGACCCTCCAGGTGGACAGGTAACATTGGGAGGACTGCACCAGGTGGGACATTGGATTGAACCAGTTTGTGTACGACATTAGTCACTTTCAGTGTTTCTGAAGTCATCTGGATCTGCAAAGCCGCAGCCATCTGATGGACTAGCTTCAAGTATGCTTTCGAACTCTGAAGAAGATAATGACCCCTATGGAGCCATCTCTGATTCCGGAGAGGTATGAAACAAGGCACCAGGTGAGAATCAGAGTTACTGGATGTGATCTCAGAAGGTTTTGGGGAAGTATCTATAGCATCTGTAAGGGATGGAACCTGAGAGGTGAGGTGAGGTGGGTGGGTAGACGGCAGAATTGAAGGATGGCTAGATGTCACTTCTGTATGCTGGTGGTTTGGACAATGGCCCCGTCTAGAATCGGTGGAGGTGCAGTGTCGAGAAGAGTCACCATGAAATGATCAATGAGACTGCCCAAAAACCTGTTTGGACCTGTCCCTAGATGTGAAGGAACAGGGGTGGTGATGAGACTGCCCAAAGACAGAATGATCCTGAGTCCAAAGATCTCCATGCCTACTCTGGGACCAGTTGTAGTCGTGGGGAGGCATCCTAGAACCCAATGTGTATTGGTTCCTACTCCAATATGAGGTAGATCTTGAGCGGTGGTCATAGTACCTACTGAAACAGACCAAGCTCCATGATCAAGACAGACAAGGAGAATGGCGAGGGCGAGGATCACCATGAAGTGATCAAGATGCTTCAGTCCAGTGACACTCTACAGCAGGGGTGTCAAACATGTGGCCTGGGGGCCAGACCAATCTTTTTTTGCAGCACAAAGCAACTCATGTGCAAAGAGTCCTACTGACAATCCCAGTTAAAAACCTTACTCAGACTCTCGTGACTTGCCTTCTCCAGCCAGGAGGGAAAAGGACAGAGGCAGCATGTTATGGCTCTCATAGCCCAAAGCACCCTGTCAACACTCACAAAGAATAATTAGTGAAATTGATCCAAACAAATGAAACAAGCTAATGCTGCTGACACCGCAAGCATGGGTTTTGTAATAACTATAGCTTCCAAGTTGGAATTTCAAGTTTGAACTGTAGCTTCCACGTGAGAGAATTTATCAATAAAAAGCTGGGAAAAAAATGTCACAGCAGATGGAGGGATAGCCTGAACCATTAGCAAGTCATCAACCACTCAGAACAGTTCTGCTGAATGGAAGCCCACTGAGGCAATCCTTAAAAAATGTACTCTCTGGGTTGGATCCAGCCAGCATTACCAAGTTCCCCTCCTTACTTCAGCACTTGTCCCACACAGCTTTTCTTCATGTAGGTTCCGTGATCCCAAGCGTAGCTTTTTTGGTGGTCAAAGAGAACCTCATCCTCTTTTTTTCACCAGTCATAAAGCTGGTTGATCCAAATCCGATACATATTCTATCAAATACAGCACAGCTCTTCTGATATTTGCATTTATTTGCATCATCTACATAATCTTCAAAGCTATATATACTTTATTATGTATCAGACATCTACCTAGAGGCCCACCAAGCCACCTACATTACCATCAACAAACAAAATCTCCATAAACCTCCTGGAAACAAACCAGATTCATAAGTCTTTGTAAATTTAAGGTGGACAAAGTTGCTATCCCTAATAACTGCAGTGGTCCAAAAATTCCTCAGATTGCAACAGAAATGACAAAAATGCAATTCGGCATTCTATATTTAACCTGTAAACACAATGAATGTCTATTATACAGCTGTCTCTTGGAGAACTGCAGAACAATCTAAAAACAGAGACGGAAAAGCATATGCACTGGGATCACAAGGTCTTCAAGATACAATGCAGGCATACCACAGTAGCAGTGCTCTAACCTAAAGAAAAATCAATTTTATAAAATCTCCTTGACCTTTTGGAATCCTTCAGCTGCAGCTCAGTTATCACTGCACTGAAAAACGTGAAGCTATAAGTGCAGAAAGACAATAAATGCTTTGTGTCCCTGTCTCTAGCACAGCTGGTCTTATCCCCTCAGAATGGTTTTGTCAGTAAAAAACAACATGTGACTAGCATGGCAAAAAACTTGACTCACTTTCTTTCTGTGTGAACTATTTTAAACTGCAGAATCCCCCAACATACTTTTATTTACATTCTGTGATCAACAATATGTGCTCCTGTTTGCTTACATTTCTTCTATTCTGGGCTTTTCCACAGAATTTCACTCTCTTACAACAGATTCTGTTTATTTATTAATAGAGTTTTCATGTGTTATCCATCTACCCAGGTGGCTTAAAAAACATGACTAAACCTAGAACAAAAATAATTAGTGTCATAACAAAGACAAATTTAACCCTGAAAAGGCAGAGGTTCTTTGGGTTAGTAGAAAGGTAAACTAGGGACTTCAAATTTCTCCTGTCTTGGACTGTGTTATACCTCCCCCCCCCCCCCCCCGAAAAGACAGGTTCATAGTTTGGGAGTGCCACTCGACACATTGGTCATCTTAGAAACCCAGGTGGCTGCAGTGGTTCAGAGTGCTTTTGCCTAGCTTCGGCTGGTGTGTCAGCTGCGTCTATTCCTGCATCAGTCAGATCTAGCTACAATTATTCCTGCCTTTGTTACACCTAGACTGGACTACTGTAATACACTCTACTTGAGGCTACCCTTTAAAGAGTGTTTGGAAGAGGCAACTAGTGCAGAATGCTGCAGGTAGACTGCTGGTCTGGACCAGCTATCAGGAGCATGTGACCTCAGTATTACAGCAATAACACTGACTACTGATCTGTTTCTGAACCCAATTTAAAATGTTGATTTTGAGCTGTAAAGCCCTACATGGTTTGTGACCAGGGTATCTGAAAAGCCATACATTCCTGCCCAGAAATTAAGATCAAAGAGAGAGAGCCCCTCCTGACTGTTACATCGATTAAAGAAGCTCATCTGGTGAGTAGATGAGAGAAGGCCTTTTCAGTGGCTGGCCCATGATTATAGAACTACCTCCCTAGGGAGGTATGCCTGGCCCTGTCACTTTCGGAGGCAGTTAAAGTCTGTCTTATTTAGGGATGTAATTGGTTAAGTTTATTAGCAGTCCTGAGCTGTGATTTTAAATTTTGGTTTCTATGTTTTAATGGATTTTATATGTTTTATCTATACTGTAAGCTGCCTTGAACTCCATAAGAAGAAAGGCAGCTAATATATATATAGCAAGAAAGTAAATGGTAGCAGATAATAACTAAAACTCTGAAACAGCTCTGTTAATCCAAAAAAATTGAATAGGGAGGGGAGGGGAAATCCATGTGTCCTTACTAGCTAAGAGAGAGAGGTTTCTTGGCATACATCTTCACAGAGCTCTGGACCAAAATATAGAAAGTCCTAGTGCTTAAGTCATCTTTCAACATCTTAAGATGTGCATGTATTTTGATGCTCATAAGGCAGACTATTTTCCCCAAGGGTTCATTTTTATAACGCAACCACTGTGCCTTCACCAGACAGCAGCCTTTTTAACCCCTTTTTTTCTGGACATTTGGTTAGTCAAAAGCAATATTCCCATTATCATGAGCTCCTTCTATCCTTAAATACTGGTTCCATTATAGCTTTTCTATCTTGGGAAGAAAAGTGGCTGAGAACATTTTGATTAGATGGCTGAAAAGGAAAGGGTTAACCCTCTAACTTAACAAGCTACTTCCTTTTCTTTCTGGGAAAGAATAAAAAAACTATACCTAACATGTAGTTCTATACCAATATGCATTAATTGTGCTTAATTTTTATGTCTTCCCACAAAATGTCATTTAGTAATCCAATCACTATATTTAAAGTTGGTGGGGAATCATAACTAGCCTTTGCTTATTGAGGTGAATTTTAATTAATAAGCTCCTCTAAACCTATTACCTATACTATGCAGTGCTGAGTAATTGTGGTAGGCAATGTGATTTACCAGGCTGCTTCTCTAAATAAGAACTTTTCACCAGAGTGTGAAAACCAATTAACCCCATTTTAAAGCATTAATAATTCATTTAATCGTTAAAACACTTTGTGGATTATATGTAGTTAAATTTTAGCTTGAAATTCAGATCATGGTTATTCAAGGAAGTAGGATTCATCTATGGATGCAGAAGTAAAAGAGGTAAATTGGCCATGCATATATAGGACTGAATACTTTTGAATGGCTTACATTATTTTTGTTTGGGATCCAGTGGCAGACTGGAGCCAGTAGCCACTACCACATAGAAAGCATGTGAGAGCCACCACTGCTGAAAGATGGACAAAGCTGGTGGCTACCACCTCATGGGATTCAGCAGCCCCTCCCATGAAGAATACATGGAAGCTGCTACCATGAATGCCTCCCCTCCAAACATAAGGTAGGTGGAATGAGCCAGGCAAGAGCCATAGCTTAACTCAAACAAGACATAGTATCTTATTCCAAGACACTGAAATGCTGGACAACACATCCAATTACCATGTCAGATTATACAGGGAAGCCACTGAAATTCATAAACATAAACACAATTTCAACAGGAAAGAAGAGAGTTTAAAAATTATTAGGGCATGGTTTCCAGTCCTGAAAAACACAAAATGCTCTACATCTTACAGCAGCACTACAGATAAGATTAAAATTTCAACAGCCAATCCATATGCAAAAGAACCTCTTCAGGAAAGCTCCTCCATTAGCATGTCACACCGTGGGAAACTCCTACAAGATAATGATTCAGCCCTACCCCACCTTCCTGAGTAGATATAAATTATCTGCCTACTATTTTTCTTCTCACATTGACAGAGAGTACTCCATCTTTCTGTGTTATACTTCTGAGGATGCCAGTCACAGCTGCTGGCAAAATGTCAGGTACTACAATGCCAAGACTATGGCCATAACAGCCCAGAAAATCTACAACATAGCAAGTTTGTTCCTTCCCTCCCCCCTCCATCGGGAGTAGGCCCTATTCTTCTTTCCCTCTCCCTCTTATCAGATGGACAAACCATAGATGCGGCTTTTTCACCATCCAGTTAACCCCACTGGGATGTTTAGTATATTTTTTTTAAAAAACCAATTTCATTAAAACCAATATCAAACATTAGAATGGTAACCACAGCTCATATAACAGAGAGTTGCATGATTAATTCCACTCTCCTCACAGGCTTTTTCATATTGCCTTGCCTCCCATGAGTATGCCCAAAAACTTTAAAAACTCAATGGAATTTTAAAAGCAGTTTGCAGTGTGGATAATAGCAGTGAAAGTGGAAGGAAGGATTGTACTTCAAAGAAAGATATTCAAAATCCTCCAGAGCATCTGAATAGTTGTCTCAAGAGTTTAAGTTCAAAGCACACAAAGTTATAAAACTTTACATACAATTCCATTTGGGAATATAAAACAGCACTGAAAGCAATAGAGCAAACCAATGCAGAGTCACTTTACTCTAAACTCAGTGATTTGACAATACAGTTTTATCAGTTTTGAATGGATATAAGTGAAGTCAGTGAATACATAAACTTGTTGGTTATTAATACAGTGCTGTGTCACTCATGTGTATCAAATGAACCATGTTAGCATCTTTATTCTGCCCTTCCTCTGAAGCTTTTAGGGAGTTGTAAAAAAATTCTCCCTTCTACACTCTATCTTCTTAACAATCCTGTTGAGGTAAAGTTATGCTAAAAGAGTCTGACAGGCCCAATTCACCCAAAAAACTGCATGGTGAAGATTTAAACCTAGGCACCCCAAATTCTAAGCTGACATGCTAACTATTGCAGTCAGTTATTTTACTGAGTTAATTTTATTAGTTGTAGATTTTCCGGGCTGTATGGCTGTGTTCTTGGCATTGTAGTACCTGACGTTTCGCCAGCAACTGTGACTGGCATCCTCAGAGGTATAACACAGAAAGATGGAGTAGTCTCTATGCCAATATGAGAAGAAAAATGGTAGGCAGGTAACCATATGGCCTCCCTTGCTGAAAACTGCCCTATGACATTTGCCCATGTAAAGAGATGTTACTGCCATTTCTGTTATGACTCTTCGTTTTGTCACATTTAGCAGTGCTGGAACCTTATAAATTAATGTATAATTTTGCCATCTTTTAAATGGTTTTGTGATAATTTGTTTCGATGGTTCTATAAATACTCTTGTCACCCGCCCTGAGGCCACTTGCAGGAAGGGAGCATTACAAATCCAATAAGTGTAATTAGCATGCCTTATTTTAAAGCTTTTGTCCCATTAAACATCAGATTTACAGTCTATTTTTTGTTCTAAAGAGGCAACAGTAGAAGTTAAGGGGGGGGGTTAGAACTTAAACTGCAATTTACATGCAATTTCCTGTTATGATTTCATCATTGTGGTGTCTGGGGTGTGCAATCAGATACTGCTGACCTGATACAATGTCTGATATTTCCTGGCTCAGGAACACCCAATACCTTGAAAGGCTTTCCTGATATTTCTGAACGCCAATATTTTTCTCCCTATAAATATCAGAAATATCCAGAATCAGGAGATAAAGCCTTTCACTGGTCACAGCTGATTCTTGGTGCAATGGCCGTTTCCAATTTAAAGAGCCACAATTTTTAATGGGATGACCTGGCTGCCAAACTATAGAGTCCAGGTCTACCCCTATTGAAAATAGTGAGCTTTTAAAGTTGGGGGGGGGGTGCTCTAAACAAAAGGCAGTAGATCTGGCTTTAGGGTTGCCAGGTCTGTCAGACCCACGGGAAGAGGGGATGGAGGGAGCAATCTGGAAACAGAGAGTTATGTACCTGGAAATAAATGTGATGTGCCTATGTCTCCTGGAAGTGACATAGGCACATTGGTGATGTTGGGGGCGATGCTCTGGTTTTGGGGTGATTTTTACTTCCTGTTTCTGATAAGTCATGTTTGTTTCTGGCTTGGGGGGAGGTCTGGTGGCCCTTTCTCTCCACTTCCTGATAGTCCTGAAGTGAGGGGATGAGCTCCAAACCAGGGGATCCCCCAAATGGAAACTGGTAACCCTACCTGGCCTTCAGACTCAGTGGGAGTTAGACCTGGTCTCTGAATCTACCTTCTATTGAAAACAATGGCCTTTTAAACTTTAAAGGAACACTTGTTTTCAATGGCTGGGACAACTCTCCCTTCTCCCATTGTCCTGCTGCTTGCGAGTGAGGGAGGAGCCCACAGCAATACTGACTGCTTACCACTGCAGCCATTAAAAATAATGGCCCTTTAAAGAGTCAATGCACCATGGGTTACCTGGGGCCCCTCTTCTCCCACCCTCGCTCCGCCATCTTGCTGTCTCCAGGGGTAGGGGAGGCACTTGTAAAATTATCATCTGATATTTCCAAAATAATTTTCTGAAGTGGTAATTTTGAGGTTCTTGCTATTGGGGAAAGCGGTTTTACTTTTAAGCACTCTATTTGTATATAAACTTGGTAGTTTCTTGCTGCCACCAGGAATTTAAAATTCCAAATCTCTCTCTTTTGGTAGTATGACTTAGGGTCTGGGCACTTCAAAGTGGTCACAAGGAAATACTGTACTGATTCCTGGGATATGTTTAAAGAAAAATTGATTTATTTAATCTAGTTTGGTGTAGTGGTTAAGTCCACAGACTCTAATCTGTGAGAACCAGGTTTGATTCCCCACTCCTCCACTTGCACCTGCTGGATGACCTTGGGCAAGCCATAACTCTGTACCAGCTGTTCTCTCAAGGACAGCTGTCTCAGAGCTCTCTCAGCCCCACCTACCTCACAGGGTGTCTGTTGTGGAAAGGGGAAGGGGAAGGAGTTTGTAAGCCGATCTGAGACTACAAGTGAAGGGTGGGGTATAAATCCAATCTCTTCTTCTTCTTAATAAAGAAAAAATAGGTTTCTGATTATTTTGAACAGTTGCTGAAGAAAGGAACTTGTAAATGTAACTGGTTATGCTTGGTGCTACAAACAGTCTCTCAATCTCCAAAATCTACTCTGACAGGCTTATTTCTCTCTCTCTTATATAAGTAGCCACACAGGCTAGTCTCTTTGTTTTATTCCCCCCTGTCAGCAGGATTGGTTAATTATTTGCCATCTGACTGTTTGAAATGTTTTATTAATGTTTTGTTTTATGGCTTTTGTACATCTCCCAGAGCCCTGCTGTGGCAGGGCAATTAAATAAATAAATACATACATACATACACACACACACACACACACACACACACACATACATACATACATACATACATACATAATGTCATCACTGCTACCATTGTTGAAGCCATTGGCCATTGCCACATCAGTTTATGTTCCCTGGATTTAGTGTTGATAGAAAGGGTTTTCCCACCACTTCTTCACAACATTGTAGCGCATCTCTGATCTTTCTCAAACCACTTTCAGGGGCAAACTGAGAGGCAAAAGTGGCTTGGAAATGGCTCCAAACTCTCTCTCTCTCTCTCTCTCTCTCTCTCTCTCTCTCTCTCTCTCTCTCTCTCTCTCTCTCTCTCTCTCTCTCTCTCTCTGTGTGTGTGTGTGTGTGAGAGAGAGAGAGAGAGAAAGAGAGATCATCACTGTGTATCATGTTCTCTGAATTCCCAGCATTCACTTCTTTAAATATCTAGCCCTTTTTGTTGCAGAGATGTAAGAAATGGCATACCTCCACAACAAAAGCCATGCTTATTTGCAATAATTTTTCAGAATCACAAAATGTTAACAGTCTTAATTATAACCAGGTAGCTTAGGATGCAGACATCTTTACATTCCTGAAAGTATACATGAATAATATTCTGTATGTTCAGGTTTATACTTTGGTCACTAATTTTCTTTGCCAGGCTTTCCTACTCCACAAAATAAGGGTAGTATATCTCACAGTGTATTGTCTGGGCTTGACTGGACGGAAAACAGTCTTTGTATTTCAACTAATCTGATTACTCTGCATCGCCGCTATCTGTTGGATTCTTGTATCTGTATGTTTTTATGACTTGTGTTTTATGTTGACAAAGTTTAACAAATTTTAACTGTTTTGTGATTGTTCATTTTATTGATTGTTAGCTGCCTAGAGCTGGCCTTGCTGGCTAGGCGGGGTATAAATCTAAATAAATAAATAAATAAATTTTTTTTTTAAATTTTAAGAAACTGACAGGAGAAAAAACAGAGCATCTAGAACTGTAGCTGCCCTCTCATGGACATTAATACTAGCCCTAAATACATTTTAGGAAATTAAGCATGGCTACTGTATTTGTAATTGCATGATTTATGCCTATACTTGACGTAAGTGCACATACCAATCAATTGCCTTAAAAACATATGCAAGGTATCATGCTCAAGTGAGACTATGAACCTTTCCTATGTTGTTCTCTAGCCTTTGTTTAACAGCTGCCACCATACTGCATTTAAGAATTGCTTGACTGTGCCAAAATTATCAACAGCAATGCAACCTTATAACATATACTGCCCAAAATACAGGTTGTTTACATTTATAAGCAATAGATCATATATGATTTCATTTTTTAACAAATCTGAGCATTATTTGCATACATCAACCCAAACAAAAAATAATTAAATCATGAAGTTACCATTTATCAACTCTCCACATACAAAAGATTAATACTGAGGTGTTTTTTTAAAGGGGGGGGGACTAAGGAATAGCCAACCTCCCCACCAGCCAGATAACATGTAAAATATCTGAAAAACCTCTGGCACATTAAAACATTATGTTTCAAACATAGGCAGCGTTTTTGAGGTGAGGCAGAAATTCCAAATCTCCTCTCTGTACAATGATAAATTATTTATTTGTACAATTCGCTGGCCTTTAATAATACCCCAGACATATCAGTCAATAATACAGCCAGCACTGTGAGAAAAGACTTAAAAGCCTATAAGAGAATAGTTAAAATTGGTATATATGAAGTATACTACATATGCCACTGTATATATGCTGTATGTTAAGGCTGCTGGCTGACTATTCCCTAAAAGCTCAGAATGATCTGCTGATGTTACATCAATAGAAGCTAATGGCCAGGAGATTGTTTCCTTATTGATTGATTTAAAATATTTATATGCTGTCTTGGACTCCAGGTGGCTAACAGCACAAGTTGCAATAAACACTGACAAAATAAAAACAATGCAGAAATCAAAAACACAGAGATTAAGAATGCACAGCCAGATCTGCTGAAACTTCACACACACACCAAATGCCCTCAGTAACTGAACTGACTTGCACACAGGCTTGCCATCCCCCTGCTACCAGTGGGTACTTCCCCATGCCACTCGGCTGGCTGACAGGGTGAAAAAAGTGGTCTTGACATCAGCACATTGCTGGGGGACAAGAGAGACTTGCTGGCATTTGGGCAAAACTCTTAAGGTTAAATTCTGCTGCCAGTAAGTCTCCCCCCCCCCCCCCCCGGTTGCAACTGGTTGCCAGGGAGGGACTGTGGCTCAGTGGTGGAGCATCTGCCTTGAATACAGAAGGTCCCAGAGAACTGGATCTACCATAGAGAAAGCCAGTACCCAGCTACTGCTGTACAGATAAACCTAGGAGAGGGCTCCAGAGAAGATTGCTGAGGAACATGTATGGGATGTTGAGTATACTGGGAGATGCAATTCAATAAGTATAAAGGCCCTAGAACCTGAAGGGCTTTAAAGGTAATAATCAGCAGTTTGAATTGGTTTGAAAGCAAATAGGTAACCAAGGCAATTACTGCAGCACTGGAGTTATGTGTCCTGAGTGGCTGACCCCAGCAGGGATCTTGCCCCCATGTTTTGTACCAACTGATGCTTCTGAAATATCTTCAAAAGCAGCCCTACATACAGCATGTTACAGTAGTCCAACCTGGAGGTCACGGTAGTATGGATCAACACAGGTAGGTCAACTGTCTAAATAAGAGGCCAGTTTATCAGCAGCTGGGTGCAACTTTAAAAAATGTGCTTGTAGCAACAACAGCAAACCTGTTTACCCAATAACTCTTGGTCAAACAGCATCCCCAAATTCTTAACATATTGATTTCATTTATACTCTGCCTTTCTCCCCAGTGGAGACACAAAGTAGCTTTCATTGTTTTTCTCACCTCCATTTTATGCTCACAACAGCCTTGTGAGGTAGGCTAGCCTGAGAGTACACAACCAGCCAAAAGTCACCCAGCAAGCTTCTATGGCAAAGTCAAGATTCAAACCAATGACTATGTTTTTTAAAACAAACCTGGGCATTCTATCTATACAGGATATTGAAAGTAATAGTGCTTGGACAAAACCTTTTATGTTAAGTACTATATTCAGCAAAGGACCTTAGAATCCTTGGCTGCATTCAGATATCAAGACAAACAGATGGCCATCTGTAATAGGTGTGAGGGTAAAACACGCTGACACCCTCACTTGCGACCCGCCCCTCCCACCATCTTATGAGCTTGGGAGATACAACAAAAGGGTTCCATATTTGAGAAACCTTGAATCAATCTACAGTATTAACATTTGACTGCAGGCTCCTGACAAACTGGACCTGAATTCCCTGTTTGTATGTGTATATGCACCACGCATATAATTTGAAGCCAATTTAATGGCATATATCCTCTGCTCCAAGTGGGAGGCTGCCCTTTCATTCACTCATTCTCTCTACCTGCCCTTTTTTGGAGGGCCCCCAATTTTTAAAGTATTAACATTTGTAGATTTAAACCTCAAGGCAGTATGTTTATTAAGAAATAAATCTCATAGTATTCAATGTACTTAGAACTGCAACTCTGACAGATTCATAATCCATTTTTAAAAAGTTCTTCCCAGCCTGTGCATATGGCCCAATACCCTTGAGAACTATAGAGGCAGGGGTCTCTTCTTTGCCATGGTCAAAATGAAAATCCCTAGCAGCAGCTAGAGTGGGGTGGATTTGATGGGAAAGGGAAGAGTTAGATGCCTAAAACTATACTTCTCATTTTTTTATTTATTCAAGGATAACATTGAAACTCTGCTACTCTACTAAAAATTCTGTAGGAAGAGGTCTGCAAATGAAAGTGCTGTTTCAAAGAACTGAAAAATTGCAGATGAGCACTGTGTCTTTAATGAAAAATGGACTACTGAGTCCTTCTTTGTTTAAACAAGGATAGAGCAGTTTGCCTGATACATCATGAAACTATCTCAGTATTAAAGGAGTACAATGTTAAAAGGCACTTTGAATCCTGTCACAAAAGCTACTCAATATATTAAGGAAATGTGTGAGTGAACAAGATAAACTCTTTTAAAAATAAATGTTTTTGCAGCAAAATAGTTTTAGAAACCACGCTGAGAACTTGTCTTCTGTGAGGGCCAGCTATCATGCTGCTAAATGTATTGCTGCGAGTGGTAGGCCATTCACTGATGGTGAATTTGTTTAAAAAGTGTGTGGTTAAAGTAATGGAGGAAATGTCCCCTCATAGGTCTCTTGCGCTAGTTGTGTCAGTTTATCTGCATCTACAATCACCAGGTGTGTTGAAGAATTAGGAGAAGAGCTGCATACGTCACTGACTGTCAAGGCAAAAAGTTTTGATTTTTTAATTGTTTTTGTAGGGTTGCCAGCTCCGGGTTGAAAAATACCTGGAGACTTCGGGGGTGGATCCAGGAGAGGGCAGGGTTTGGGGAGGGACCTCAGCATTTTCTCCAGGGGAGCTGATCTCTGTCAGCTGGAGATCAGTTGAAAAAGAGGGAGATCTCCAGGCCCCACCTGGAGGCTGGCAACCCTATGTTTTTGTAGTGTAAGAAAAAAATATGTTTGGAGCAGTTTATTAATCAAAGATGCTTTCCATAGTATTCCCAGCTGTGCCAAGTTTGCTGCTTCTATTTTTCAGCAATAAAAGGCTTCAAACTTGCTCAGTCTAGTGTACTAATAGAACCCTTGCCCAGGCTCCCTCAGTGGCGTAAGCACTGCAGACCCTAGGGACTTTTACTGGCTGCTGCCTGAAGAAGAAACCACGGAGAGCAGGGAAAGGTGATATTATAAAGCCTTTTGTGTAAAAAAAAGATGCTTCATTTTCAATTATAGGTCCAACTGGCCTCTTGATAACACAGTTCTCAGCTATTAACAAGTTATTACATGCAGTCTTGGCTTCCTGCTTGGTTAGTAAAGAATTCTGTTCAACTGCAAGGCATTTTCAGACTGCGCTATTTTGCTGCATGCTGAAATCAATTTTTTGCCAGCAAAAAAAGAGAGAAGATACTGCACAACTTAGTGTACATCAAATACACCCTGTCAGCTCACAAGGCATTTATTGCTCCAGTACCCTATCATCTACTGATTTAGCTGCTGCTGAAATAGGATATTATTTGGGGGGGGGGGGGGAGAGCTGGGTGTTTGTTTGTTTTTGTTTTTTAAAAGAGTCACTAGGCTGATTCAGCAGCAGTAGCAAATGCACTAAGAGCAGGCTGGGGGATAACTCATTCCACATAGGTTATGTGCTCTACTACTGAAAGGGGAAAGTGTGCAGTCTCTAAAGAACTGAATTCATTTAAAAGAAGTAAGGGGAGGGATCTAAGAGAAAATGAGTATCCTTGTGTCTATTAAAAGGCCACATGAGCACTCCTCTTCTTGAGGATTGCAGAAGGGAGGGTACCTGACACCTAAAGAAAAAAAGGAAATGCACAATTATCGCAGAATGGTGCAGGTATCGACGTGAGAGCAATGCTGGTCACTACTGTTACCACACCAGGGGCATAGTCAGAAAATTTTGGTTAGGGGGGCATGGGGAATTTGGGGGGGGCACCCCAAGTGCACTTGCTCCTCCTCTTGCAGCAGCAAAAGCAGCAGCTCCAGCTCTGCTGCGACCTCTAGTCCTCTTCTAGTCCTTTCAGTAGGAGAGACTTGATTCCAGGCTGCTTTTCTGTGTAATCCAGGGAGGAAGGGGGAATCTCCAACTTGCTCTCTTTTGCATTTTGCATTTTGCAATTTTATTTTATTTGCATTTTTAAATACCTTTTTTTTTTTTTTGCCTGGAAAAAAGAAAAGAGACTGAAGCATCCCTGATTGTGCCTAGGGTCATTTTGGAACCTCCACGCACATCTTTTAATTTTTTTAAGTATTTTTTTATTTTTTTATTTTTTTGTCTGAGGGGACAGCGCTCATCTGGGGGGGCATTGCCCCCCAATGCCCCCATTACTATGTGCCTGTGCCACACACACTATCCATATATGTTTCGGCATTACTGATACAGCAGCTTACACATAGCTTTCCAATTTACCATGGAAACAGCAGCTTGGGGAATGCCTCACATTTTCCATCCACTCAACATTAGCATTTCAGTCTTTGAAAAATGAAATTATCTACACCACCAAAACATTATTGTAGAAAGCAGACTAGATACCTAACAGCAAAGGGGTAATAATTTATTTACAATGTTTATAAACTGCCTTTCTCAAAACATACTGAAAGTATCAAAACAAGTCAGTTAATTCAATGAGACCATCCCATCAGTCCCACTAGAATCAAAACTGACAATCAGATATTTATTGGAAAAAATAGTCTCATAGATGCAAGCTATATACTGATATGGAGCTTGCCCCAGGTTCAAAAACTGTCCCAGGCTCTGTGAGGCTTTACCCCAGTGTTTCCCTTAGGATCCAGTAGGAATTGTTAAATGTTTATTAATTGTTGATAAATACAGACACACAAACTTTTGGATTTCACAGGAAAATCCTTGATTTCACAATCCAGTCTTATTGAAAAACAATTGCACTAACTCAAGCTACAGTTTTAGGCAATTAATATATGCAGAGGATCAATATGTACACTAGAAAGCATGCATCAAATCTGTGCCATAGGGAATAGATACAAAATCAGAAGAAAATTCAACAGAGTGAGGGAACAAGTTCTTTTTCAAGAGCCACATGCAGTTTTGTCCTTAGTCTTAACGTAGATAAAAAAATAGGCAAGAACTCCCAAAATCACCATAGTAATAGATCAAACTATCTGCTATACATTTTTTTAAATGTTATTGATTAAAACCATGGGAATAATAATAATAATAATCGAAGAAGAAATTGGTGAGATGCCATTGTGAAAATGCCTTTGATTACATATGATGAAATATCAGTCCTATTACAAAAAGAACTACAATATCATGAAAATTTTCAGATATATTTGGTTTTTTAAAAAAAACTGGACATTATTCCAAGCATTTGTATTATTAGGAATCAATGTTATAAAACTGTATAGTACATTCATACTTTGACTTCTGTCTTTGCTGTTCTATAACAAATTCTGGATTAAGTCATGGCAGCTGACATAAAGGGAACAAATGCTATTTCAGAACTGTTTATCTTGAGGAAAGTATAGAAACAACTGCTGACATTTCAGAGCTGTACTTGCTAATTATTATTTTCATTGATAACAGTAGCTCCAGTCCTGACATATTCAAGTGCAAAAGGAAGATATAATCTGGCCATATGGGCTCCTCCTAACAATGCTGATCACCTGTTTTGGAAAGGCAATACACTGGACATCATAGTGCCATGGAAGCATCTCCTGGTAGTAAATGGAAGTCTTGTCTCCAGTGCAACCTTTTCAAAATGATTGGCTTGATTATGGAATATGCCAAAATAATGAAACTAAAAAACAATAAATTGTATTCTGTTGATTGCCCTATACGGTTAGAACTAGGGATCTGCATTCAGATATACCCAGTCCAAATATATACCCAAGTGATACATTACCAATAGACTTGAATACCCAGATAATATATGGGATTCTTGTGAATACCAGTATCTGGGTCCTGAATATTTCTGGACATATCTGGAAATATTTGGGTATATCCAAGGCTGGCACTTGAAGGATCCCAGGCCTCCCCCCCCCCCAAGTTTTTCCAGGCAGTGAAGGTGGAGCAGGGAGGCCATTCTCCCAGGCAAATGGGATCACAAGTTAGGGAGAGCTCTTAACTTTCTGCCCAATCATGACAATTATCTCATAGCTCAAAGCTTTCTGATATTGGGCAAAAAGGATAAAAAGAAGGCTTGGCTGCAGCTTAACTTCATTTCAAGGGAAGATTTTTTTGGAGGGCTGTTCTGCCTCTGGCTGCTCTGGTCTGCCTGTGTCTTGAATTAATTCTGCTGCTGGTTGGCTGCCTAGGTTGACCTTTTGGACACATTCAGAACATCTTCAGGACCGGCTTGCCCACAAGGTTTAGATATTTTCAAAAAAAATGCAAAATAAAGTTTAGTTTAGTATTCAGTCAGTGTTCTCCCCCCCCCCAAAAAAAAGACATTTCTTCATCTTAAAAAAACATAATGGGGACATTCAGAACCGTCCGCTGGAACTGGTGTTATATATACCATGATGTTGTATACTGAGCATGAGTCATCACTGACCTCGAGCCAGACATCCTGGAATGCGAAGTCAAATGGGCCTTAGAAAGCATTACAAACAACAAAGCTAGCGGAGATGATGGTATCCCAGCTGAGCTATTCAAAGTCTCAAAATATGATGCTGTTAAAAGCACTGCACTCAATTTGCCAGCAAATTTGGAAAACACAACAGTGGCCACAGGATTGGGAAAAGTCAGTTTACATTCCAATCCCAAAGAAGGGCAATGCCAAGGACTGTTCAAATTATCCCACAATTGCACTCATTTCACACGCTAGCAAGGTCATGCTAAAGATCCTACAAGCTAGGCTTCAGCAGTATGTGGATAGAGAACTGCCAGAAGTACAAGCTGAGTTAGAGGTAGAGGAACTAGAGATCAGATTGCCAACATTCGCTGGATTATGGAGAAAGCAAGAGAGTATCAGAAAAACATCTACTTCTGCTTCATTGACTACGCTAAAGCCTTTGATTGTGTGGATCACAACAAACTATGGCAAGTCCTTAAAGAGATGGGAGTACCAGACTACCTCACATGTCCCTTGAGAAATCTGTATAAGGGTCAAGAAGCAATAGTTAGAACCGGATATGGAACATCTGATTGGTTTAGCATAGGAAAAGGAGTACGACAAGGATGTATATTGTCACTTTGCTTATTTAATTTATATGCAGAGTACATCATGCGAAATGCCGAGCTGGATGAATCACAAGCCGGAATTAAGATTGCTGAGGAAAACATCAATAACCTCAGATATGCAGATGATACCACTTTAATGGGAGAAAGTGAGTTCAGGCAATATATGATACAAATTTCACAGGTCAGTACTGCTTCAGTAGATTGCCAGAGACAAACTTTAAAAATTAAGTAACTACAGACATCACTACCTTATCTTTTCCTTGACCAGCATGAGCCTTATGTGAGTAAAGTGTTACACAAACTGGTATACACATTTCAGGGCCATAATATGCAAAGGTGTCCCCCTACTTGCACGAAACAGATGTGTATTTTGGGCACCTATATACCTGGGATCGTTCAGCCTATGTACTCTGAGGTGCAAATTCAGATCAACACTCAGAAAAATGATGAAAAAAAGACTCTTAAACAGGTTTTTTGTTGTTGTTTTTAATTTAGAAACTGTCGTGGAGTCCAAGCCTGAACTTCTTGGGTTCACCAGGGCTGCTGTATAAAAGAAACCAATACTTTGTAAAAATGTATGAAGTTCACTGAATACTTTTAGAATGGCTTGTTTCTAGGCAACACAAACCTCTAAAGTCTTTCCAGCTGAGAAAATAAGAAAAAGCTAATTTTCTATCTAATGCATTTATACCTTGTATTAGATGGCACAATTTTAGAGTCATGTAAAAATATATTTTATTACTCAGTTAAATTTCCAAAAATTCTCTATGCATTTCGCCAACAGGCTTCGTCAGGGAAATCTGTTCATCTTGCAGTAGTTCTTCAAAAAGAGTAAAAGAATTTTTGAAGAACTACTACAAAACAAACAGATTCCCCCGACAAAGCCTGTTGGCAAAACACACAGGGAATTTTTGGAAATTTAACTGAGTAATAAAATATATTTTTACCTAATTTGCACCATTGGCCTTGGCCTTATTTTTTATCTCCCTTGACTGGGGTGGCTCTTTATTTTCTTATTACAGTCTTAGAGTTCCAAAGGCAGAGGCTTAAGCGTTCTCTATGTAGCCATCCGTTGCAGAGCAAGTATATACACAGTCCAGGCCACAGTTCACCAGAATCATGAAGTTAGCATGATCTCTCTCTGGCTCCAAGCCCAATTATAGTCTCAAGCCATCCCGTGTCAGGTGATGGTGACAATCCAATCAGTACTCTTTGTCACTGGAACATTCTAGAAGGTTACACCATCACTCCTGGGCGACAGGTTCCCAAGAAGAGCTAACTATCACATTCCTGACTCTGGCCTTAAAGATGATAACGGCCATGTAGATGGGAAGACCCAATTACTGACACTTGCAAGATGGAATAGGCCTGTTAGTATTCATACTAACCCTTGGGAGGAATATGGGGATGTTTTGCCTCCCAGAAACAGTAAAAGAGAGCATATTAACCTGTGCAGTAAGGTAGAGCAGTACTGAAAATTACAGAATGGAAATGCAACACAGTAAACAGTGCACCAAAAACCTTTCCCTAGAATGACTGCCTGGCTACAGGGGAAATAAACCTATAAAAAAATGAGATATAGGAGTCTGTCTGATGAGAAGAGGGGGAGGGTGGGATGTCTGCAGTGTTGAAGCTGCATCAGGAGATGAAACTGACCAGAAGAAGGAAGCACATTGCCAGGTCCATGCAGCAGAGATTTGGGATCAGAGAGAGATGAGGGACTAACTGAGAGGCTGGAGAAACAGGATAATTCCAAAACTGGCTACAAAATTTGGGCCTTGGGCGGGGGGGGGGGGTATTATACCTTCTAGCTTGGTATTCTGAGGGGAAAGGGTAATTGGCACTGGAGAGTTGCAAATAATAAGAACGCAGTTGTTCAGGAGGTGCACAAGTATGTGAAACTGTTATTTCTGTTGTGGAGGGAAGTTTTCTTTGTATCTGGCATGTCAAAACTGTTCCATTGGGGAGATCTGAAAGTCAGATATGTTTGCAGCTATGACTACTTGCCACAACTGGGAAAGGTCTGGAGTTTGGCCCACAGCTTATTGTTTTGGAAATCTCAGTCACTGATAATGATCAGATGAGCTGGGAGAGAAGCTCTGGGGTCCTTGGGGAAAATGGCCCTCAACTTATTCTCACATGCGCAAGATTAAGCGAGGCTAATTCCTCCTACAGAAGTTGACCCGCAGTTGCGCAATCATATAGACATTCGTAGATGTGGGCACAGCCTGCCACTGTGTGATCAGATGCAACTGCAGGTGAGTCAGGGATTTTTTTTACCATTTGTTCCTGATGCACTTACACAAGGAATCGATGAAATCGCCCCTCTGCACTGAGGTCTCCCTATGGAATGTGCAGGGGTATGCACTGATGCGCATACTGCAACTGGGGGGGATACAACAGCTTGGAGTCGGGATAGCCTGACACCATGGGAGTGTGCTGAGGCGATCAGACAGGGGAAAGTCCATCTGTGGCCTGTAGCAACCCGTTTGCTACAAGACTTTCCGAGGTTTTTTTTTACTCCGCTTGTGTGGCGGAGCAAAACAGATTGCTGATGACTGCGGGGCGCTTCCCCGATGTTGGTGTCTGATCATGCTCCTTTAATCTGCCCAGCATTCGCACGTATGTCAGGGCGAATTGTGCGTGTGATCGCAATGTTAGAGTAGATTTACACATATGATTAGTAGAGAACTGCCCCTGCATTCCTTTCCTCCTTTGGCATGACTCACTACCTTTAATAAAAAAATTAATATTCAGGCTCCTTTTATCATTTATAGGACCACAATCAGGTGTACATGTGCACAGAAAGGGGATCAGACTTGAGAAAAAAGGGGCACTCCCTGGGGTGAGGATCTTATGGGCATCAAAAGGATCGGTCATAGTAGCTTGGATCCAGAATACCCCTGAACAACCACAAGACATCTGTACACGGAATGGGGAAGTGATCAGTGATTTCCATAAATTTCTCCCTCAAGCTGCAGTTTCCCACATTATGTTCCAGGTACCGATAGGGGTCTCGCAGCACTCAAGAAACACTTTTCAGAGTACATGTAGGATAGGAATGGGGATTTGTAAACATCTGTTCTGCAAGTAAAGCTCTACTTGCAGTTTGTTGAATCCACCCACAGATTACCTTTTATCAGATGCTAGAATATTATACACCACTATAAAGTTATGCTGAATTTCAAAGACACACTGTCCTGTCTATAGTGGCAATAATGTGATGGAAAAAATCATATTGACACATGAAAGAAATTGTATGGCAATATTTTATGAATCTCTGCTTTTCCCTTCTGTAATTGTCTCAGTCCTTACACTAAATATTTATCAACATATCACAGCTCACTAGACACATCTCCTCGGAAATCACTAGCAATGTTTCCACTTATTTTGGTAGGTTTTGGTTCAGGTCAATTGGTGATCGTTACCTTACATTTTAGTATTTGATTACATCAGTTAGTTATTAATTTTACTTTTATTCTGTAACTGTTGAAAAGAGACAGATCTACTTTATAAGTATATTAACCAGCATTCCCTCTAAGTTGAGTTAGTGTGAGCTAGCTCACAGTTTTTTAGCCTCCAGCTTATCCATTTTTGTCTTAGCTCAGGAAGGATGGCTCCAGAGCAAACTAACTTATGCGGTAGCCAAATCGCTTGCTCACAACTTTAATGCCAGTAGCTCACAAAGTAGAATTTTTGCTCACAAGACTCCACAGCTTAGAGGGAGAATTGGTATTAACTTCTGTGGAAGGTAAATGTGACAGACTTGTATTAAAACAAGTATTTCTGGTACCCTATGGCAAGTCTGTTCAGGAGCAACATTTGTACACTTTGCTTTATAAGGTCACAATCAAATACAGAACCTCCCCCTTCACTCAGAGTCTCAGAGCAGCTTACAAGCTCCTTCCCTTCCTCTCCCCACAGCAGACAGCCGGTGCGGTAGGTGGCACTGAGACAGCTCTGAGATAACTGCTCTTGAGTGAACAGCTCTGAGAAAACTGACTGACTCAAGGCCACCCAGCTGGCTGCATGTGGAGGAGTGGGGAATCAAATCTGGTTCTCCAGATTAGAGTCCACTGCTCTTAACCACTTATAAAGTACTGAGATCGAGACATCTCTTCAGTGAATCAGCTCATGGTTTATTCAGGATGCGAACAACTGGACAACTGCTGGACCCGGGGGTCCGCTTAAATGCCAGTACATGCCACACCTCCCAACACACCCCACACCTGTGATTGGTCTATTTACAGTAACCCTTGACTATAGGTCTCCCTATGGATTCCAGCCGACCTATTGGTCCCTTCTAGGATCCTCTCTGACGATTGTTCTGGATGCAAAGCTCTGCTCGTTCGCTGACCACATGCGCGGCTGACTGCATGTGCGTATGTGGTTGTGCCGTACACACCACTACACCAAACTGGATCATTCATACATACCAATTTTATTGTTGTTGTCAAAGGCTATCACAAAAAGTATAAAAGTCATTCACAACGTCTAATGCTTCATAGGTTCTTGTTCCAACATTTAACATGGAAGCTTCAAATAAAAAGATCCACAGCACAGTATAAAAAAATACAGGAACACTTTTATCTTTAAAAAAAATTAAAATCTTTACAGATCACTTCTACTTCCCCAAAATGGCACAGATGGTCTTCACTGCAGCTGCAAACACAGCAGCTTGATACATTCATATTAATGTTACAACAAATGAGAATCTGTTTATGGTACTTTAAATGATACCAGTATTGGCTGACTAAAAATATTATTGCTTCATTTTACCATGGCACATCTGAATCCATCATAGGGGTGTGCAAATTTTTTCTGGTATTTTTCAGTTCCAGTCTACTGAACCTGTAAAAAAAAATGGGATTCCTGAAAAGTCCCAGATCCCAGTAACAGATCAAGCATTTGGATCCACAATTTTTCAGAAATCCAGATTATTTGGAAGGGAAAAGAGCCAGGTTGAAGCTGAGCCAGCGAGGCGCAGTCTGCTCCCCAACAGCACAACTGATCCTTCAGGCTGACTTCTGCAGTCCTTTTAACTTTCAAGGGTCTTCAGTAGAAGCCTGACAAACAGCTGAGAGGCTGAAACAATCTGTTCCAGCCTCTCTGCTGTTTTTCAGACATCTGCAGTAATTCCTTAATATATCCCAGATTTTTGGGGGGGGGATTTCCCCAAAAAACTCAGATATACCTACCTTGGGATTCCAAATTATACCTGAAAAATACAGATAAAGCATTTTTTTAGTATATTTTCAGCTTGGGTAGATCCAAATACACACCCCTAATCCATTATCCCTGTCGCATTTGCTTGTACCAATATTTCTTTGTGACTGAGCCTTGATCTGGCCATTTCCTCAATCTATAGCAGTACCAGGTCATGTTTGTATTTACTCTGGATTCAGTACACAGGAGAGTCTTGTCCCACAAACAGGATTGCTTGTTTTTAAGGGCAGAATACAGAGATTAAGGGTATAATTTGTGTGGTACTTCCTGCACCTCAGAGTTCAGAATTCTGTTTCCAATTTTGGCATTAACCTTCTATGATGTTTTAGCTTGTATTATTGATACTGTCATTCTCAGTAGGGGACTAAGGTTCATCCAGCTAGAATTGAATAATAAATGGTAGTAGAGCAGATGGGACATATTTTATTGCTGCTTCTCCTTTAAGGATATTCAAAAAATTACTGTCAAGCTGCTCTCGCCATGCAACTACATCCTCTTGGAACATTAAACAGCATGAGCAAAAAGCTGAAAAGCAAATACTCTCATGATAAATGACTGGGATCTTACAGCTGAACTGCTGTACCTTGTGAGTGATTTGTTCTGTTTTTGAATGTGGCAAATGCCATTAAAATTATTTTTCTAAAAATTAGTCTTAGATAAAGACGACTGCACATTAACACTATTATTGGATGTCTTGAATGTGGTATTACTGCTACATATGGCACTGCTACATATGGCATACATGTGTCTGCTGAAATAAATCTGAACCCTTTTCACAGATAATTGTTTCTCAAAATGATGGCTGTAAGGATTTGCTCTTTTCTGAGATCACTTATATGCAGTATTCCCTCTAAACTGAGCTTACTTGTGCTCACTTTCAGAGCACTGATTTTTCCTTTAGTACACGGGGTGATGAAATCCCCCCCCCCATTGCGGCATGGTGGCTGCGAACAAAGCAGCAGCGGCTCAGCTGTTGGGTTGGGGCCTGGCACGGCTGTACAAGTTGGACCAGCAGCCTTGAGAGAGCTGCCCCCCAGAAGCCAGCTCTTGTGCTGTCTTTCTCAAAAGTCCCATGCCAGCACTGCCACTGTCTTGCAGCCCATGGGCATTGTAAATTGTTGTCTTTGCTGTGGTGGGCTTCACCATAGTAGGAGGTTTAATATCTGTTTCTAATAATGTGGAAAATCCACATGCTGTGTAGAAGAATGAGTTGTAACTGGAGGTATTTGCCTAAAAACATCTATTGTACCCACCCACCCCATCATTTTTGTGAGCCGTGCAGAGGCATAATAAATCTACACTGCATCAGCAAAGCTGGAACATCTTGAGTTGCCCCTGCACCAGCATAGATGTCAACTACGGGGGGGCTTGAGCCACCCCTGAAATTTCCCAGGGGGGACTGAGCCCCACCCGGGAAAATGGAGCACCCGCCACCGCGCCTCCCCGGGCCCTTCCTAGGGCCACCGCCATCTCTCTCCCCCCCCCTGCCTGGCTGCCTCTGTCCCTCCCTCCCTCCATCCAGGGTCCAGCTAAACAAATGCCCAGCTGGCCCCTGGACAGATAGAGGGAGGGACGGAAGCAGGAGTGGCCAGGCCGGGGGGGGAGTGGCCAGGCCAGGCCAGGGGGGGGAGAGGCAGCAGCAGTCCCAATGATAAAAAGACTTCCCCTTCCAAACTCCACACCCTCCAGGCTTCTTCAGCGACCCTGACATCACAATCGCCCACTCTCTTTTCGAACGCCCAAGCTCCGAAAGCCTCAAATCGCACCTCCCATTCATACCTCCAGCTCCCTTTCCCATTCACCTTCGACAACTTGGCAAAGCAGGAAACCACGCCCCCTTCGGCATCAGATTGGCTCACCTCACCACCATCTCTCTCTCCCCCTCCCACCTGGCTGCCTCCGTCTCTCCCTCCCTCCGTCCATCCAGGGGCCAGCTAAGCAAATGCCCAGCTGGCCCCTGGAGGGAGGGAGGGAGGGAGGGAGGGAGGGAGGGAAGCAGGAGTGGCCAGGCAGGGGGGAGAGGCAGCGGCGGCACAGACATGGTCCCAGGGTGCACGCACGCTTCGCGCGTGTGCACACCAAAAGCCCTCTCCCTCCCCGGATTTTAAAACTCGATGCCCCTGTGCACCAGCATAACTTGAAAGTCCACTAGACGATATGTTATTATCAGAATTCATAAGAGAGGTGAAGACTGTCACAAGACTCTATGTGCATGCCATTTCCTCCACATATGAAACCACATAGTTTGAAACCTTATATAATAAAGCTTAATATAAACAAATTTATTGTGTGCTAAATAACAATTTTATAATTCATAGAACCACAGGGTTGGAAGGGGCCATACAGGCCATCTAATCCAACCCCTGATCAATGCAGGATCAGCCTACAGTATCTCTGACAAGTGTTTGTCCAGACGCTGCTTAAAGACTGCCAGTGAGGGGAACCTCACCACCTCCCTAGCTAGTTGATTCCACTGTTGCACAACTCTTACTGTAAAAAAAGTTTTTCCTAATATCCAGCCTGTACTTGCTGACTTCCCTGAATCACTAAGTTGTCCTTTAGATGCTCACAGATCGATCCCTTTAAATCTGCTCCAGCATCTTCCCTGGAACAGAGGTGAGACTGACTGGCCTGTAGTTTCCTGGGTCATCCCTCCTCCCTTTTTTTGAAAATTGGGATAACATCTGCCCTCCTCCAGTCTTGTAGCACATCTCCCATCCTCCAAGAGGTCTGGAAGATGATGGACAAAGGCTCTGCAAGCTCTCTAGAAAGTTCTTTGAGCACTCTTGGGTGCATACCATCTGGCCCTGGGGATTTGTATTCATTCAGTGCAGCCAGGTGCTTCTCAACTATCTCTCTATCCATGTCAACCAGCAGCCCAGATGCTGTGACTTGCCTACTACCATCTCTAGATTCAGTTGAAACTGAATTCAGTTAAGACGGAGGTTCTGTGGCTGGGGGAGGGGGCTTCAGGGCCTGGGTACAGTTTACCCACCCTTGATGGAGCACCACTAACATGGACGCAATCTGTCAGGAGTTTGGGAGTGATCTTGGATGCCTCCTTGAATATGGAGGCCCAGGACATGCAGATGGCCAAACTGGCATTTTTCTCATCTATGTCAGGTTTGGCAACTGGCCCCCTTCCTGTCGCACCCAGACCTAGCCACGATAATCCATGCAATGGTCACCTCCAGGCTAGACTACTGTAGCTTGCTTTATGCTGAACTGCCCTTGAGACTGACCCAGAAGCTCCAACTGATCCAGAACACTGCGGTACAAGTCCTGACGGGAACGTCACAGACGGCACATATACATCTAGTGCTGCACCAGCTACACTGGCTTCCCATGGAGTACTGAGTCAAGTTCAAGGCTTTGGATTTGACTATAAGGCCTTAAGCAGTCAGGGACCAATCTATGGGACCGTCTCCTTCATTATGTCACTGGAAGGGCATTGTGTTCCTTGGACAACAGCACGCTGGTGATCCCCAGCCCTAAGGATGTCTGGCTGTCCTTGACCAGGGCCAGGCTCTTTTCGGTCCCGGCCCCAACCTGATGGAACTCTCTGCCAAATGCTATCAGGGCCCTGTGGGACCTTATGCAGTTCTGTAGGGCCTGCAAGGCAGAGGTGTTCCACCAGGCTTTTGGTTGAAGACAGTTACAGTTTTTACCTCTGCTGACACCATCCTCACTTTTCTATCCTCGTTTTGATCTCTTCCCCCCTACCCACGAAACAGCCAGCAGTCTGTAATAGGGGAACAACTAACTCTAAGGTACTATTAGCCATCTGTTTCAATGTAATTAATATGTTTGTTTTACTTGATGACTGAAGATTGTTTTTTATTTATTTATTTATTTATTCATTCATTCAGTTTTATACCCTGCCCTCCCCGCAAGCAGGCTCAGGGCGGCTTAACACGGCACAATTTGCAACATTCAATACAATAAACTTTAAAATCCACAATAAAACCCAAAGCAATCTATTACAATAAATACCAATTTAAACTGTGCTTCCAATTATAATATAAAGCAGATGGCATAGGGTTAAGTACGGTCTTCCATGGCCAGCAGGCCCGGGCTGCTCAGGGTAATCCGCATCATCAGCTCATAACACAGTGTGGACATAATCTGGTGTGGGCGGTGGCGGCTCCTATTTGAAAGCCTGGCAGAAGAGCTCCATCTTGCAGGCCCTGCAGAACTGCATAAGGTCCCGCAGGGCCCTGATCTTACCTGGTAGCTCATTCCACCAGAGAGGAGCCACCACTGAAAAAGCCCTAGCCCTGGTTCCGGCAAGCCTAGCCTCCTTAGGGCCCGGCACGCAAAGTAAATTTTGGGCCCCCGACCAAAGTGCTCGCTGGGGTATGTATGGGGTATTTTAATACCATGTACATCATCCAGAGTCCTACACTAGTAGGGATGGGGAGATTCATAAATTGATGATGATGATGTCTGTTCTCTTCTTCAGGGGAAAAACTGAGGCAAAATAGGCATTGAGCCTTTCTGTTTTCTCCCTGTCCTCTGTCTGAGTTTCTCCATTTTCACCCAACAGTGGGCCCATCGCCTCTTTTATCTTACATTTGCTCCTCACATATCTGAAGAAGAGTTTCTTGTTGCAGCAAGCCTTTCTGACTAGCTTTAGTTCACTGTAAGCTTTGGCCACTCTGATGGCTGGCCTACAGTGCCTAGCAACACGCAGATACTCTTCTTCAGAGGTTTGGTCTTGCCTCCATTTCTTGAGCAATTCCTTTTTCTCCCTTAGCACATTATGCAGTTCTCTGTTCATCCACATTGGCTTCTCGGATCCCCTACCATGTTTCCTTCTTGTTGGAATAGCAACAGCTTGAGCTTACAATAGCTTTTGTTTTAGGAGAGCCACCCTTCACTTGCTCCTTTTCCTTCCAGCAGTCTTGCCCATGGAAAGATTCTCATCATACTTCTGAGTTTATTAAAGCCTGCCTTACTGAAATCTAACTTATATGTGTGGTTACAAACTTCCTTGGTCTCCCACAGCATGGTCACTTCCTTCTAAGGTCCCCACCACCTTCACCTCATCTACCATCTTTTGCCTGTTGGTCAATATAAGTCGAGTATGGCTGAGCCCCTTGTAGCTTCCTCCACCATACGATGAGGAAGTTGTCATCCAGACAGGTCAGAAAGTTGTGTGACTGTGGACGCTTTGCAGAGTTTGTCTCCCAGCACACATCAGAGAAGTTGAAGTCACCCATAACTACCAGGACATGTTGTTTGGATACCCTGTCAAGCTGTTCAAGGAAGGCAGCATCCACCTCCTCATCCTGGTCAGGAGGTCCCTAGCAGACTCCAACCACAATACTATTTGTCCTTCCTTCCCTTATCCTCACCCAGATACTTTCTACTGGATTGTCACTCTCCTCCTGCAGTATTTCCTGACAAACAAACCCGCTCTTCACATACAGCACCACTCCACCTCCTCTTCAAACCTTTCAGTTTTTCTTGAACAACTTCACTACTAAATTCCAGTAACGTGAATCATCCCACCAAGCCTCTGTAATGCCTACTAAATTATATCCTTCTGTCTGCTTTAGAAGCTCAAGCTCTTCCTTCTTATTATCCAAGCTTTGAGCATTGATACATAGACACCTGAAGCCCTACACCTTTGGCTTCATTAGACCCAGCCTTCCCAGGTGGGTCTCTGTTGTTTGCTCTCCATCATTTAAATCCCTGTGTTGGTCATCTCCTTCCCCTTGTGGTGTCACTTTAAAGCCCTCATGTACTATTAGAAAAATCACAAACACTACATGGAAACAAGGTTGTAAATGAAGGGAAACCTCTTTACAAATTCAAAACACAATCCACAGAAATTAATCCAAAGACATTTGAACCACAATCAAAATCAGAAGGGTAGTCCATGTCATGAGTGCCTCTGGGGATCTGCCTTCTGCGGAACTAAGTGAGGTGGAGGATCAGCTCCCAGCTCCAGAGGAGCCTCCACCTGAGCCAGATGAGGCTCAAGCAAGCACCTCCCAGGCTTTTGCCCCAGCAGCAGCAGCAGCAGCAGCAGCTGAGCAACAGCTAAGTTTAAGCCCACCTGATTCACCTCCTCCGGTGGAACATCTGAGATCCCGATGCAGGCAAGACTTAGCTGTGAGAAGGAAAGAGGCACGCCTGCATGGTCACAGATCACTAAGACCTGAGTTTTAGTAGGAGCCGGGACCTCACTGCCAGCTGCTAACTAGCACAGGAAGTGGCTGGGTATTTTAGGCACAGCACAGAGACTACCAACTTGTGCTAGCAACAAGTCTTCTTGGCTAAGCTCTGCACCCATTCAGCTTGTGATTTGACCTGTTTCTGGAACCTCTGGCTTTTGACTCTGGACCTGCTTGACTTTGGCTCTGTTGACTCCTTGGACTGGTTTACTTGTGAGTTTTCCCACTTTCACCCTGGCTTGGACTGACTGCTTCTGGCTCAGTGTTTTGGACTTGGCAATTGGTTTCTGCTTTGGTTTGACCTCGGACTGTCCCGTACTTCTGCTTGACTCCTGGCCTGTTGGCACCCAGCCCGTGACAGTCCATGTCTTCCACTGGAATCACAAAATAGAAGAGTCCAAATTTCTTTAGCCCAGGAAGAATAATGAAGGTGAGCCAGTTGTAACGATGATATCAGGTCCCAATCTCTTTTGGGTAAGCTAGCGAATAATAGCCACGTTTCGCCAAAGCTTTATCAAAGTAGGAACCAATTTCCCAACAGATGACCAAACCATTCTGTATACCAGGGCTTTTTATGCCCTGGCCCCCACCTGGTGGAACATGCTCCCTATTGAGATCAGGGCCCTGTGGGATCTTATTCAATTCCACAGGGCCTGCAAGACGGAGCTGTTTCGCCAGGTTTATGGCTGAGGCAGCGGGTGTCCACGTATGGCCCCTCTGAGGTTGCAGTCTCTCACCCACTGATAACTGGCCATACCAGTTACATAAATGGGCCAGATTCTCCCTACAGATTCTCCCTACTACTAATTTTAAATGTTTTAACTTGTTTTAAATGTTATAGTATTTATTGAAGTGTTGTGACCCACCCTGAGCCCATTTATGGGATTGGCAGGATATAAATGTGGGGTATGAGCTCTTGTAAATTACTGCTCATATTTTTAGAGTTATGTATTCTTTGCATCCTCCTGAACTGAATTCTCCTGGAGCAAACTGAGACCTCGGTTTCCTGTCTCATTACCAATATGGATATCTCCATGCTATTGACATTCAGCATCTGAAATAATTTTTATAAAGTTTATATCTCCAGTACCTCATGTTACATTTTATGGCACACATGGCCCGGCCCAACATAGTGACATTTATGTCTGATCCAGCCCTCGTAACAAATGAGTTTGACACCTCTGACTTATAGCCTATAACTAACAAAAAGATGGGTTTCTTTCTTTGTCACTCATTCTTCACATTTTAAATCAACTCCTTATTCTAGGTTAATAAATTGAGAGCTTAAAATAGATTATTTTTCCATTGTGCAAGATTGTGTAAAAGCAGCGATGAAAAGTCTTACATGAAACATCAAAGGGTAAGAGATATATCAATGGCACTTTATCATCTTCAAACACTGCAGTAGCCAATTCTTTTTACAGAACAGACAGATTTGTTTTGCATAACTGTTATTAAATTATCACAAAAATTAGTTTAAATCATTTCATAGGAATGGGTTAGACTATCAATAGCAACACCAATAGCAACCAAACTTCTTTTAGCTTCCAAAACAGTGCTAAATGAGCCAAGAAAATCTATACATTTATGCAGTGTGGTGTTACATTAAAGTCACCCTTGTATTTTCAGCAGGTATAAAATTATCTCAAGAGTGAGAGATGAGCAAATTGTTTGTCTACGTGCTCTATTTAGGTACGTTGATCTTTAAAGTTCATCCAAGCCATTTCAGAACTTCAGATTTAAAGGCAAAATTTAAGGAGTTAAATCAATAAATGACTTTGTAAAAAAGCAAATTTGTACTGAAATTATTGCCCCTCTAGTTCAGCCCTTCTCTCTGCACTCAAATGAAAATAAGTCATCACTTATTCTTATGGATCCACACAGGGAATGTCAGAAAGCATGAACTCAGGTCTTCCCTGCTCTGTATACAAGCCACTTCTCCCTACTTGGATCAACAAACTTAGCTCAAAGTATATATATATTCTCAGTATTAATGGTTCTCTCCATCAAAGAGCAAAGAAGGAAAGACTAAATTCAACCCAGACTGAATTCAGTATTTATAGGAACAGTTGACATTGTCTCCATATTACATGCAGCTATCAAGGGAATTTAGTTTTCTTTACCATGTTTCTATTTGCCTTCCATGAAGCAACTATGAGGGAAGAACATGTGATCTTCTTTTCCTCCTCCTGTCTTTTTATTTGCATTTGGTGGGGGGGGGATTTGTTGTATACTCTGCTCCCTATTTTCCACCACATATTATGTATAGTATATTTCGGCACTTGCTAACTAGTTCCTAGCCTGCATGGCTTTTCTTTTATATATTTAGTTATGGGGACTCTCCTTACAGAATAACTTTTTATGGAGGCAAAATTCAATTCAAAAAATACCAGGCAGTAGTTTACATTTTAGTCTTGCTTGAAGGGAACCTCAATAACTATTTCCCCAGCACTAGCAATGCATTTGTAATGGATTGCCCAGAGGGTGGGGGATTACAAGGCTGAAGCTTTCTTGATAGTCATGGAAAGTTAACATCAGCAACGTACTCCAGTTTGTTTGATATCAATAAAGAGTGCATTTGACTACATAAAAAGGCAGATTTAAATGTTAACCAGGTGACACCATGGCACAGGATCTAACAACAACATGGTACACAATCCTAGGGTTATGGCTGGATTGCCATGAACACTTCCAGTGAGGTTCAAGTTACAAGTCCCCACTGAAACTCAGTTCCCAGGTGTGTGAGGATGTGATTTGGATTAAGACCATAGCACACAGGGAGGTGCTTATGCCTCACCCTAGGGTTGCAACTCTGAGTTGGGAAATTCCTGGAGATTTGGGGGCACAACCTGGGGAGAATGGAGTTGGCAACCCTAGGGAAGGGGAGGGAGCTCCATGTGGATAAAATACTCCACCCTCCAAAGCTGCCATTTCCTCCAGGAAAACTGATCTTCATAGTCCAGAGATCAATTTTAATTCCAGGAGAACTCCCCATCTAGAGGTTGGCAATCCAGCTCCTCCCATGCTATTTTACTATCTGATACAATCCTAGGAGGGTGATATTTGTCCTGTTAGGAGTTCCATGTGTACTGATGAGATATACATGGGGTTCTCCAATGGGGCAGATAGAACCCCAAGATCTTTGCAGGTTGGGAAAATAGAGGAAACAGGAAGCATACTCCACTTCTCACTGCATGCTATAGTCCGGATCCAAATCATCCCCCCCCGTTGTTATCCCCCAAAGAACCCTGGGTTGGGAGACATACTTTTTGAGACCTCAAAATGTCTGAGCTGCAGGAGAAACCCTATAGTTGATACTAAAAAATTGAGAACAGACTACATACTGCCCAGATGCCAGCAGCCAGAAGTAGCCAGGTTCCCGGGGAGTTTGGCTAGCCCTAGGCAATGGCTCTATGCCTTCCTGCAGACTGAGGACTCATCAGGGTGGATAAAAAAATTTTTTTTAATTAAATCAGGTTTTAAACATTTAAATCAAATTATTTAAATTTAAATTAGTTTTTAATAAAAAAAATTGAGGAAAAAATAGTTTTCTATTTAAGATACATTATAATCCAAAGGCTAGTCATAATGAAATAAGTGTAGGGGGTGCCCAGGGTTCAACTGCTTTTCTATTGATTTTCTGCTGTTTTACAGAAACCTTTTGGAAAAATCCTTTGGGGTTCTTCTTGGAGGGTTGGCAGCCTGTTTGTAAACCACTATGCACTGTCTGTACTGTATAAAGCCAGGTGGTTTCAATCTTTTTTAATTGACAGGAAGTTTTTCCTAACTAGAAGTATATTGAGTGAACAAGTGTTGTTACGTCATCTTTTAATTGGACTAAGACCTGTCAAAAGTGGAAATTTATGAGGACTTGTCTACTTCAAGAGAATGAGGTCAGAAGTTCATTTCTGCAAGTTAATTATAGTGCTGTTCTTTTCCTCATGTTTTAACATATCAATATTGATGTTAGTAGTTTTGAGTAAGTGCTTTTAACATACCAGTAAACAAAACCTATATGTTACCTTTAGCTTTATGCAGCTTATTATTATTCTCAATAGAAAAGATTCTGTTGATTTGTACAGACACTTACACGAACTGAATTGAAATAATGCCAGTGAAGGGAGTTTTGATGGCAGAGAGCCCACTGATAATTGTGCCATCCTTTACTTTAAAGGAAGAGCCTAATTGAGGTGAACCAAAGGACAGGGGCACACTATAAGAGAAGAAATCCCCTCTTCTAAGTTATTGCGTGCTTTTACAGAAAAGTGGGGAAAACAGCAAAGAATTAATGTTTAAAAAAAGAGTAAATATCTTTGAATATTCTAAAACTAAGAATGAAGGCCTATGAATACTTAGGCTGGTAGCAACACCTGCAACAGAAGTAAAATAGAAGACAGCCAGAAGAATCACTTCTCTTGATCTGATTGTGTGTTTTAGAATCCTATATAATGTTTTATAAGATGTTTATAAAAGCAACAGCTTTAGCAATTTTAAGCTCTGCTATAGAAAGTTATTGAGCTTAGGACAAAAGGACTGTTTGCCTAAAGAGAAATCATTATACACTCAGAACTGACCAGGTGTATAGAGAATCCAGCCAGAGATAGAAGTCAACTGCAGGTCAGCTGAAGAAACTAATTGCGTGCTTTGAAGTTTGTTAAGGAGTACCAAGCTACTAATGACCAGATTATGTCACAGAAATGGATCATGCACATTTGCTCATTAAAAAGGTGTGAGTAGATTTTAAATCGTGACACTTGGCATCAATTAAAAGGGTCAATTAAGAATACAGAATTTGTATTGTAGAATGGTGTCTCCTGCTGGTTAAAGTAAGCTAATGTGTATTACAGATTAAGAAAATTTAATTTAGATAGAAAAAGGTTTAAATATTTCTATAAAAGAATGGACCAAAATAAAAACTAATAAAGTTAATACATCTAAAGGAGCCTTATGCTATAAGTAACTTTAAAACATTAAAATAATTCATATAAAGAGTTTAATTGTGAAAACAATGCTATTATATTGTATTTTTCCAGAAATTCAATGTATCCATGTATTTTAATAGAAATAATCTGTATTATGAATGCTGTTATGCTTTTATACATACTGTATTGATGTTAAAAAAAGCCAATATTGTAACAAAACTGATAGTTTGATACTGAAAATGAACTTAGTCCCTCTGCGTGTATAAAGTTCAGTCAAAGGTGAAAGAAGTCTGGGACTAGAGCCAAAAGAAGTAAACAAAATTGCAAATCAAATATAATGAGCAGGATGAGCACTGCACCTGCATTGTAAGTTGAAATACAGCCAAGTAACATCCTGTGTGCCAAATATGTGGTTGATGACTGACTGACAAGACAAAGGAATCTGAACTGAGCATGTCCGAGTGATATCAGTGATGATGTAAAATGAGGAGGAGCAACAAGAGCATATAAGCAAGTTCCCGGCTGTAACAAATTGAACACCCACACTGAATTTTAGCTGTGAGGTGCTCCTTATTCGAATAAATACTTTTGTTACCCTCTACTGCCTGGCTGATTGCTTTAACTGTGTGGTTCACTGGCTAGCCACACAAGTCAAAGAACCTTAGTACTCTCGGGGCATTGGTAACATAAGGGCCACATCCACACTGTCACTTTTGTCACTCATTTCTCCCTATTGCTTTGGGTCCCCCCCTTTTCCACATGCGTTTTGCTCCCTCTGGGACTACTAGAGAGAGCAAAACACATGGGGTGGGAACCTGAAGCAATAGGGAGAAATGAGCAACAAAAGTGACAGTGTGGACATAGCCAAGGATTAGTTTTTAATTATGGCACGAGGCTGTATATTTATGCAATATTTAAATGTTATGGTAAATGAATTCCATTAATCCATTTACAATGTCATGCTCTTCCAGAGGTTTCTGTAAGATTATTGGACAGTTTTTCTATCTAGACGATATTTATCACAGATGCTTGGTTTTACAGTTCTCAAAACTGGATTTGTGTCTGCAGAGATCACATCCCTCTTCTTCACAGTAAAAATGCTATAAAATAAACATACAGAGTTGAGAAAAAGACCTTTATCCGATTGTTCCTTTGCAAATCTATGTACACAGAATCAATCCCTTACCTCTTAAGTGCTAAGTTTCAAAAACTCAATAAATAGAAGATTGTTGGGAGTTGAATAGATCTGCACAAGAAGCTAACTGTGAGGCATGGGGGCAAGCAGTAAAAATGAAAGTGAACCCTTTGGACAGAATGCTTCACAAGTCTGGATCTTTGTGTGTATAGCCTGAGGTATATCATATTATTCTTTCCCTGGAGGAGAAAACCTATAATGGCAGCAGACCATAAAAGAGAACCAGTTTGGGAATATTTTAATCAATTTCCTCTACCTATGGATAAAGCAGGCACATGTGCAAAATGTGAACACTGTAACAAAGAAATGCAAGGCCTGGTGGCCCAAATGAAACATCATGAGAAGTGCATTGATGAAGATGACAAAAGGATCGTGTTTGAACAGGCAGGAACTTTAGATTGGTAACTGTTTTGATTTCATCATATTTCTTGACTGCCTTGAGGAACTGTCATATTTGAGCAAAATTATATTTGTTGCTATTATTACTGCATGTTACTGTCATTTTGATAACAGTTGTTATGCAGAGAAGAGGAGGAGGAGATTGGATTTATACCCCACCCTTCACTTGGAGTCTCAGAGCGGCTTACAAACTCCTTTCCCTTCCCCTCCCCACAACAGACACCCTGTGAGGTAGGTGGGGCTGAGAGAGCTCTTTTAAGAACTGTTCTTTCAAGGACAGCTCTTGTCAGAACTATGGTTTGCTCAAGGTCATCCAGCAGCTGCAAGTGGAGGAGTGCGGAATCAAACTCAGTTCTCCCAGATTAGAGTCTGCGCACTTAACAAATATTTATTTTGGAGCAGTACTGAGTGGCAATGAATACAAATAAGCAGAAATGGTATAAATAATAAAATAACAGCACTGACTTTTTTGTTTAGGGGAATCCATCAGTAACATAAAGGATTCTGGAAACTATCCACCTTCGAGATCACCATCCTCCTGTTCTACAGTTTCAGAGTTATCTATCCAGTACAGTATTTCAGTCACATCATACACATCACACCTCCACAGTATATCCCCTAAGAGAGAGAAAAAAGCTGACCATCCAGGAACCACCATAGATAAGTTTGTGATAAAAATGAGCAGATTAAAAAAAAGGAGTTAATTGATTTAAAAAATTGCCCACTTTGTTTATGCAACAAACTCTTCTTTCCATCGACTGAAAAACCCATACTTCATTAATAAAGTTCAGTCACTAAGACCAGGATACCGCACCCAGCAAAGCAGATGTTGCAATAGTTCTAGAGGGTAAAACTGTTAACCTAAGTCTGATTGGTGGAGTAATGTCCACAATGATCCTGTTGTATGTGCTTGTATAACAGAAAAAGGAATGTCTTCCTTGCATTGATCAGGAAATACACACACACAGCAAAATACTTACAAGAAATGGCAACAAAAGTTACAATAACACGTGAACAAAAATTCAAATGTCTAAATGTCTAGCACGCAGTTTGATCACAGACAATGCTGTAGATTAGGGTTATCAACCCCCTAATGGGAATGGGGGTTCCCCTGCTTTCTGGTCCCCATCTGCCACTGGCGGAGGGAGCCCCACCCCCTAAGAACCCCATCTCACCAGACCATATAGTTTTTAACCAAATGCTAGAGCACCTCCTGCACAATGAACCCGGCGCAATGATGTCACTTCTGGGTGATGTCATTGTGGCACATACACACCAAAAGACTCCAGGAGCTGGGCTGGAGCCCCCTACTGGGACCCAGGCAAGACCTGGCAACCCTACTGCAAATGTATCCAAGAGAAGAAATTTAGAAGAGCAGGAAGGGAATACAAAGCTAATAATATATGATTGAAAGTGCTCATTTGCTGCAACTCCTAGCCAAAGACTTCAGTGTTCTCGAAATAAAAACCAATGTCGAATTGCTAAATACTTCTATAACAATAATTTTGCAGCAGCAAAATTCTGTAGTGGTCTGTTTTGAGCAGTAGATCAAGAACTGGCCTATTCTGATGACAGTTTGTGAACAAAACCAAGAGAAAATAGATGGCACTGTCACAGTCAATATCCTCAACACTGGGCTTAAGAGAAATGTTGAACATATGCTGAGCATCTTGAAACCCATTTCTGGAGCTTTAAACAAAATACAGAAAAATAGCTGTTTTATTTCTGATGCTGTTGAAATTTGGAAGGAACTGAGCGAGCACCTAAAAACACAACTACACACTGACAGAATTAAATTACATGCATTAAAAAAATGAATGGGACAAGCACTGTCTCCAGCTCATTTTGTCACAAATATTGTCAATATCCGGTACCAGGGTCCAGGGCTCTTTTTCAGCAGGAACACACCGGAATGCTGTTCTGGCTGGCGTCCAAGCCTGCCCCGCCCCCTCCCTGCCTGGCCTGAGCTGTTTACACTTAAAAGGGAAAGTTTCTGCAGAGAGCCGGCAGGAAAAAGCCCCACCTGGCACTTTCCCTTTAAGTGCAGAGAGCCAGCAGGAGAAAGCCCCGCCCAGAGATTAAGCACAGGGCTAGGCTCTTTGCACTGAAAGGCCTGGCTCTGCATTTGGCTTGCCAATGTCGCATCGCTCTCCCTGCTCCGGTAAGTGCCTCCCCCATCTCTTTTCCTTCTCTCTCTCTCCCCCCCACCTTTCTTTCTGTCTTTCTCTCTCTCTCTCCCTACCTTTCTTTCTCTCTCTCCCTCCCCCTTCCTTTCTCTCTCTCTCCTCCACCTTCCTTCCTTTCTCTCTCTCCCCTATCTATCTACCTATCTTTCTGTCTTTCTCTCTGTCCCCACCTTTCTTTATTTCTCTTTCTCTCTCTCCCTCCCCCTTCCTTTCTCTCTCTCCTCCCCCTTCCTTCCTTTCTCTCACTCCCCTATCTAACTTTTTCTTCTTTCTCTCTCTCTCCCCCACCTCTTTTTTCTTTCCTTCTTTCTCTCTCTCCCCCCACCTACCTTTCTTTCTCTCTTCCCCCCTTCCTTCCTTCTTGTTTCATTTTGTTCTTTGTGTTTTTATTAAAAAATTATTGAAAAGGGGGGGATGTAAAAATGCAGAGAGCCCAGAAAATGCTGCTTTTGACAATATCTTTAATTTTTGATAATCTCTTTGGTTTTCTCATGGCATCTTCTGCATACGAAACGTAAGTTTGAAGCCTGAGTTCATTGTTGTGTCTTGTTGGGAATGGCTTACAAATATATGTGTGTCTAAAGTTTGTATTAAAGTGGTTTAGTGCTTACTGCCATGTAAGAGAAAACATCTGAAAAAGTAGCTTCATTGTTGTGTGTGTTGGCAGAACACTTAACTGTTGCATGGGGCACTTTGGGGGACATCTGCAGAGAAACAGAGTTGTAACTAAAAATGAGCATGGTCAGCAGCACTTTGGAGATTGCCTGTTTTGTGAAATTTAAAAAGTGGGCAGAGTTTCTGATGAAGATGATTGTCCCTCTTCTCCTGCCACTGGGCTGACATCTGCCTTTAATGGGCCAGCAAAGTTGATGTTCTTAAACCTCCTAATAAGAGAGATTTCTGCTTCTGAGGAGTTGACTTCCAATGATTGGTGGTCTTCTGATGGTAGTGATACTTTTATGTGGTAAAGACCACCTGTTCACAGGATAATTTTACCTGTGGGACAGACTCTGCATGGTAACCACACCATTGGTACATAATTGATTGTAAAAAGTATTATAGTGTAATAATTCAGGTGGGTAGCCATGTTGGTCTGAAGCAGCAGAACAAAGTTAGAGTCCAAAGTTTCATCCAAGGTATAAGCTTTTGTGTGCATGCACACTTCTTCCATCTGAAGAAGTGTGGGTGGCACATGAAATCTTATACCTTGAATAAAATTTTGTACCTTGAATAAAATAGTCCACAAACTACTCCCGTCCAGTGCATCCACAAACCTAGAAGGAGATTGGATTTATACCCCGCTCGTCACTACCTAAGGGAGTCTCAGAGCATCTTACAAACTCCTTTCCCTTCCCCTCCCCACAACAGACACCCTGTGAGGTAGGGGGGCTGAGAGAGCTCTGAGACAACAGCTGGTACAGAGCTATGGCTTGCCCAAGGTTATCCAGCAGGTGCAAGGGGGGGGAAGTGGGGAATCAAACCCGGTTCTCCCAGATAAGAGTCCGCACACTTGATCACTACACCAAACTGGCTCCTAGCGTTGTTCTGCCAGTGAACTAGGGTTGCCAACTCCAGGTTGAGGAAATCCCTGGAGATTTGGGAGTGGAGGGTGGAGTTTAGGGGAAGGAAGGACCTAAGCAAGGCATAATGCCATGGACTCCACTTTCCAAAGCAGCCATTGACCTGATCTCTGTAGTTTGGAGCTCAGTTGTAATTTCAGGAGATCTCCAGACCCCACCTGTAGGTTGGCAACCCTAAAAATCATATTCAGCATACTAGTTCTGCAGGAAGGGAAGCTGATTTCCATGGGAACCTAACCTTTAGGAATTGATTCCAATCCAGTTAGGGAATAATTTTTGGACATAAGATATTGGTTCAGGCAAGATTTTGTATAGATGGGACAGAAAATAATGTTTTTATTGGTTTTGTCAAAATTGTTTTGACAACAAGGTAAACAGAACAAGAAGCAAAAGGTAGATGTGGCTGGATGACCACACTTCTGGTAGCATTGGGTGTGGCCTAATATGTTAATGAGCTGTGTTGTCAGGGGTGTGGCCTAATATGCTAATGAGTTCCTGCTGGGCTTTTTCTACAAAAAGAGCCCTGCCAGGGTCAATCCTTAAGTGTTGAGGAAAAGTTAGCTATGACATGGGTATCCAGCAATCATCCATCTGTAATGCCAACTATAATAAACTTCAGAGCAAAGGGGGAACCATTCAAGAAATATATGTTTGCTGATGATGTTTTAAAGAAAGTCACACCAGCAAATTAGTGGAAGACACTTGAGCACTTGGATTTAGAGGCTGTTGAAGTAATGATTTCACTTTTAACAGCAATGGCTTCTTCTGCTGGTGTAGAAAGAATATTCTCTTCATTTGGACTCATTCTAAATTGAAAAATCGTTTGGAGCCCGATAAAACAGGAAAGCTTGTTTTTCTTTTCCAGATTATGAACAAACAAAAAGATGAAGATGAGTGAGCTACAGAGGACAGTATTTTAAGTTTTTCATGTGTGGACCGGGCTGATAGTCTAAGTGGGGTTTTGTTTTTGTTTCTTTTTTAAAAAGATATTGTGTTTAACCACATCAGTTATTAAACATGGATGTTTAAGCAAATACAAGAATACATATGTTATAATGTTATTGTTTTAGTTAAATAAAACTATTTAAATTGTTATTAAGGTGATGATTATTTTTCTCCTTCCAGTAAAGTACAGTAGAAAAGTTGTCCAAATATGAATGATTAACCTATTAATCTGGAGCTAGAGAATTATTGCGAGGTGATTCTAATAATATAACCAAATCAGTAGTTTTGTTGATATAACTGTAAAACTAACCTTAAAAGTTTCCAGATCAAAATTCCTCTGATGTAAACTCCTACGATGTACATACATCCTATGATGTAAAAAGCAAGCTGGGCACCAAAGCTTTTTTAAAAAAATAACATCAGGAGCTGCCCAAAAGTGAACAGGGAACGCCAACTGCCACTTTGGGGTCAGGAAACAATCTTTTCCAGGCCAGTTTCACCAGGGATCCTGGATTTGGGGGGGGTTTGCCATCTTCTGGGCATGGATCAGGGGTCACTGGGGGTACGGGAGGTAGTTGTAAATTTCCTGTATTATGTCAGGGGTTGGACTAGATGACCCTGGCGATCCCTTCCAACCCTATGATTCTATTCTGCTATCCTTTACTATACTAAAGTTAAGATACAAACAATAAAATATTAAAATTAATAAACAACCTCACAGCATGAGGCAGTATTAAAATAGCAAAAAAAACAGCCAATTTTAAAAATCCTTAATAGGCAAACAGCTGCAGAAAAGTCTTAATAGCAGTATAAAACAGTACTGAAATTATAAAGCAATCAGTGTTCCCTCTAAGCTGAGTTAGTGTCACAGTTCACAGTTTTTTAGCCTCTGGCTCATACATTTTTGTCTTGGCTCAGGAAGGATAGCTCCAGAGCAAACTACTTCATGCAGTAGCCAAATCACCTGCTCACAACTTTAATGCCAGTAGCTCACAAAGTAGAATTTTTGCTCACATGGCTCCATAGCTTAAAAGGAGCATTGAAAGTAATCATTCAAAAAACTTAATAAATCAGCGGTGGAATGATCTTAAAATCATGCAGTCATTATCATAAATGAGCCTGAAGACTAACAAGATACTCAAAGCAGCATTAAAACATGACATCAGCCAAATCGGAGGATTCATTAATATAGCACAGATTTAAGAAAAGGCTTGGTGTCAAAAACCTTAACAAAGGTTGTGCCAGTCAAATCGTTGGGAGAATGGAGTTTCATACCAGGAACCTTAACAGAGAAAACCATCAGGAGCCATTTACCTCCAAAGTTGCCAACTCCAGTTTAGGCATATCTGGAGATTGGGGGGGGGGGGCGTGCCTGGGGAGGGGAGGAAGCTCAGCAGGAACATGATGCCATGGAGTCTACACTCCAAAGCTGCCATTTCCTCCAGGAGAACTGATCTCTGTAGTCTGAAGATTACTTATAACTCCATGAGAACTCCAGGCCCTGCCTCAAGTTTGTCACCCCACTTACTTTATTTCAGAATGCCCCTAATGATGATCTTAATGGGAAGGAGAGGCTCATACAGCAGATACTTGGTCCTAGGACAGCAGGCTCATATAGTTAGTAGATAAATGCTAACATTACTTGGTACCAATGCTAACATTACTTGGTACATTACTTGGTACCAATTACTTAAGTACCAGTGTGTGTATACATGTGCATGAATCGGTCAGTCAGTAGTGAGCTGCTAGCTATAGATCAGAGAAGTGCCATGTCTACAGCACCAACATAAATATTACATGGGTATATAATATCATACACAGAAAAAGCACAAGAACAAGAATCCTGATTTCCAACACATATCTCAAGAGTAGTGTGGCGCCTTGTGTTCCCCCAGAATTCAACTGATCTCCAGGCTACAGAGATCAGTTTGCTTGCAGGAAGTAAAGTCTGCCCTCTGAAACTGATATATCACCACATGCCCACTGATCTCTTTCCCTTCTCAAATTCCACCTTCCCAGGCAGGCACCACCTCAAATCTCCAGGAACCTCCTAAGCCAGAGTTGGTAAGGTAACTGTATGTAAGAACAATAGATGTAAGCATATATCCATGGACACACAGAGATACAAGTCACAGCCACTGAAATCAGACGTATATTAAGTAAAAAGCCAACTATCAATCATAAACTCATACATGCACCCTATGAAGCAGACCAGACCCAGACCATTTGTCCAGCACAAGCATTTGGGACAAACTGTCATCTCTTACTAACTGAGGTCAGATGTCATCCTAAGCCACAGTTAAAGATCTACCACGCGAAATTGACAAGGTATGGCTTGTGACTGGCCAGACAATCAGAATAAGAAACTATGGTCTGAAGTGACTATGAAACCCTGGGCTATGTTAACTATGGTTCTGCATAATGTACAAACACAACTGAATTCCTTGTTCATAAGTTGTCATATCACAGAAATAGGAGTGGGTTTATGAAGCTGAAAAACTAAAAGCAATAAGAGGTAAATAAGCTCCAACGCATGAATATTTGGATGTTTATACCATAGTTTTGCTTCTAAACTATGGCTAGTTGAAATCATTACTCAGCAACTTAGGAACTGAGCCAGTGCCAGTGGGATGCCTTTGTATGATTCTGAGGAGGGGGAAAAAATAACTGAATATACTCAGGGAAATAGATTAAAAAGAGGTAAGGGCTAGGAACAAATGATAGATGGAAGAGCCCTGTAAATCCCTCTAAAATGATTGGAGAAAAGGTTGCATAAAAGAGTCAAAAGACAAACAGTAAAGACAGCCAGGCATCAGTGATCCATATTTCACATTAAATACCATATAGCAAATAACATGGTAACATTGTAAAATGGCTAAGACTTTATCAAGTAAGATCTGCTGTCAGCAGGAGAGATATTTTTATTCCTTCACTGTTAAGAAGAGGACCTACAGAACAATCTAATTAATTATCCTTTTGATTCCATCTGCACCTGACACACCCCTATGCAAGGGATTTTGTATATTTCGGGCAGGGGATTACAAATATTAACACCTTGGGTTTTTTAAAAAAGAATTTTTTTTCATCCTTACTCTTACTAGTTACATTTTTAAAAATGTTTTGATCAAGTCTTGTTAATTAAAGAGATGAATTTGTGTTGTATATCTAACACCCCACACATCAAATCCAAAGAACAACGTTCTTTTCCTTTGGGTATTATTAGTTCCACACTGCTGGAAATGATAGCCTGATAAATGTTGGCTGCCACAACAAATCACAGACCAGCGAGGTTTATTATGTTAGTAAGTAAGTTTTAATGAATAAGGAGTGCTTTAACTAAATGGATTAGTGTCCAAATCAAACAGGCACACGACCCTGAAACACAACAGACTTTTAAAAATATCAGATCAGCCTCTGTGTTACATAATGGGTAGAATTCCCACTGAATTAAACATCTTGCTAAACCAATCCTAACCAGGTATCCTATGGATACTATTCAGGCTTATTCATTGGGGTTTGCTCCCAGGCAAGTGTTCTTAGAATTGTTCAGCAAACCTTTAATGCCAATTAAAATGAAACCACCTCTCAAATTATTTGGTTTTAACTCTGAACTCTCAAGCCTTGCTTCCTAAAATTATCATTGCATTTTGCTATAATTCAAATCACAGTTTATAACATTTCATAATATTCTAGCCCACACATGTTACAAGTAATCCTTTGACAATGCGAGGAAACTGATGGGTATCTCCAGTGGAGGCTTTTCTCAACCAATTTCAACTTCAAAATAAACAGTTATTAAATACGCAGAATTGTTAGATGATGGAAATAATTGAAAATCTCAGGAAGAATTAAAGAGTAATAAACTTAGATTGGTGGACTAGAGTGCAAGTGGAATCTAGATATAGTAAGGACAAACAGACAGATGGATTCTATTTAGAACAAGGTGCATTTGAAAAATTATTATGTACTTCAAGAGAGAAACTTATTAAGAAAATGTATGGTATGATGATACAATTGAAAATGCAGGATGAAATAGTTAAAGAATGTATGGTCAGATGGTTGCAAAATGTCGGTTGTAACAGATCTGTCACAATGAAGTAAAATATGGAAAATGAATATTAAGTTGACTAAATCTGTTTCATTCAAAGAAAATGTATATAAAATGTTCTATAGATGGCACCTAACCCTGGATAGGTTAGCTAAAATGTATAAAAACTTGAGTAACAGGTGTTGGAAATGTAACAATCATGTTGGATCATACTATCATATGTGGTGGACATGTAAAAAGGTTCATAAATATTGGATTGGCGTACATGCTTTATTGCCGTTAGTGTTGAATATTACAATACCTTATAAGCCAGAAATATTTCTGTTAAACTGTTTACCAGTTGACTTAGACAAGAGCTGCACCCCTTTTGCCCCTCTCAAGCCCAGGACCAACCAGAGGGGCAGGAGCACCATGGCCACGGGAGGTGTGCCACAGGGCAAGGAGGCGGAGCTTGACAAGTTTAAAGGATTTTTTTTTTGCAAGCCTAAGAAAAAAATGACAATTTGATCTCAAAAGAAATACTGGATGATACAGTGTACTGTTTCCAAGATTAGCAAGCAAAACTCAAGAGGCAAAAATTTAAGCCATAAAAGGGGAAGAGAAATGATGTTTTGACACCCTTGTTTATATTTCTGCAATGTATAGGCCTGTCTAGGAACTACACAGGAAAACTATATGATGAAAATACTACTGAATCATAGCATATAGAAACAAATCCTGTGTAAGGAGACCCTAAATTTATATCTGGAAAGAACAAAAATGAAAGAAGCAAAAACAGAAAGCAGCCTACACAGTCTGACAGCTGCCATGTGTGTGTGATAGTAAGTCTATATTGTCTGGGGAGAAGATGGAAATCATAGAACATCAGGTCTTCACTGCTAACACTTTACCACTCTGAACAAGCAATTAGAATAGGAAGAAGCAAGGGAACAGGGTGCCATAAATAGCAGCTGTTAGCAAATGATTCTCACAGTCAGTCCAGCTATCTCAAATTTGACAAGCAAAAGTCAATCATATCAAACAGGAAACAATCATGAAACTCTCTGGCAAGCCTCCAAACTAGAAGGATTGACTGAACATGGAAACAGCTGACAAAATGAAAGGCAATGTGAAAGGACGGGGATAAACATAGGAGCATAAACATTGCATTATCTAATCAGGGACTATTTAGCAATATGGTTAGCCAGAAATAACCTCTCAAATATTAAAGCATTGTATATGAGATTAAGTTAGTGCAGAATCACCTGCAGTACATTTGATATATTATACCACATAAACTGAGCAAGCCCCACATACATTATGAAGCATGTTAGGGTTACGATATTTTGAAAAGCAAAAAAGAGGACATATTTCCCAACTGACTACTTCAAACAAGTGATCACTATGACAAATACCCCTATTTCAGCTGTGATAACTGCTACTAACCTGAACTATTCCAAACCTTCCAACCCAAAAAGAGGACATTTTCATCAGGTTTTTAAAAAAAGCCCAAAAGAGGATGGACACCAAAAAAGAGGGCATGTCCTTTTTAGAGGACATCTGGTAACCCAAAGATATGTATTGCAATTGATTTTAATCCTTTATTAACTCAGAGTGTACATTACTTCATTGGATAAGGCATTAAAGAAACCTAGAATGAATTAAGGCTCCTTAGTAAAAACGTCCTAATATTAGGGGGGAATCTAGAAAATTGGAACCTAAGTGAATTGAAACTAAATTATGCTCACTACATGATTCAGGAGAGATTTTCAAATTCCATAAGGAACTTCCTACCACAAGTTAAGTTCCTTATTCCAGTCCTCTCTTGGTAGGGTTGCCAAGTCCTTACCGGTTCCAGGCCGGGGGGGGGGGGAGTCCTCTTCTTTCTGGGATGTTGCCGGCATGTGCGCAAAGTGCGCGTGCTGCAATGATGTCACCAGAAGTGACATCATCACGCTGGGGACATTGCCAGGGCGACACTCTGGCAAACCCAAAAACTCTATGGTACAATATGGTACCATAGAGTTTTTGGGGCGATTGCTAGAGTGTTGCCCCAGCAACGTCCCCAGCGTGATGATGTCACTTCCGGGGGTGGGGTTCCCCTCGCTAGCCGAATCTGGGCCAGCAGATTAGGGATCCCTGTAGCCTGACTGGGCAGCCCTATCTCTTGGAGAACATTTGTATGGGCTTAACAGAAACACTGTTTCAGATAATAGATTTAACTTCTAGAAGTATAAGCCTTTCTTTTCTATTATTTTCTCTTCTACTACTACTCTGGAGCAAATGTATACAAAAGATAACTGGCAGAGTAAGGAGAGAGGAACATTAGGTTCTCATGGTGGAAGAAGTAGATGGAGGTGGTGAGAAGCATCAGGCAGGGATTGGAGGTGTTGGGATACACAAGGTCTCTAGTGCACTTACTTGAAGAAGATCAGGACAGCCTATAGGGGACAGCTGAATGACTGCTAGTTAGCATAACTAGATTAGGGACTTCCCACAATTTCAAATTATGTCTTTCCTGTCTCCTGATAGGCTCTTTGGAGACTTCCTACTGCAACTGAGCCCTCCCCCTTTGTTCCTCTCTCTCTCTCACACACAGCAGTTAGTTAAACCTCTCTCCCTTTCCTCTGTTCTATCAGAGTTTATTTCTTCTTTAATAAACTGAGTTATTTTCTTTAAATAGTTGGTGCTCCGTTCCTCTGCATGTTTAAACTCTGCCAACAGGGGACAGTACCATTTGCTGAGCCACTACTGGCCCCAGGAATATAGATTCCTGTTTATTAGCATACTTTAGTACAGGGAGGGGTGATCATGTAATTTTTTTAAAACAACTGTGTTCAAAATAACACGTCTAGCCAAATTTATTCAGAAGTGAGTTGCAAGAATTTAAATTGAGTATACTTGTAAAGCTGTGCACAGAATCCCATCTTAAGCAGTGTAACTTTTCAACAAACTATCAACAAACTATCAGATTGCTAGCTATGTTTTGCTAACTTCTTTGAGATGGTTAGCTTTTTTTAAAAAAATCTTCTCCACATAGGTGTCATGGTTTCTAAACACATATGGGGGGGGGGAGAATCCTCTTTTAGGAATCATAGCTCATTTAAAACTATATACTGAATGTTACTATATACTGATTGAAAACTATATACTAATGTTACTACATACTGATTTTAAGGTGCAAAATCAGGCAGATGAAACATACCATAGCATACTTAGTTTTCATAACACAGAAAATTCTTTATTTTCTTCATACTTTATTTTCTTCTTTCATACTCCATTTTCTTCTTTCTTTTTATAATCAATACATGACATGTGTGTTTTCCATACAAATCACTCCAAATAATATGTGCTACGTTTTGCAGAGCCATTTGGCCAGATTCTAATAACCCCTCTTGGGAGCTGACACCAACTTTCAGCAATAACCCATTGCTGCAGATTAGCACAAGAGCATATGCTGCAGTGGCATCCACTTTGCGTCCGACGTGACAAGAGATTATATTTTGAGAATTTCACAAGTCCTGTGCCTCTCAGAATCAGAGCTCTCCCTTTATAATGAACACCAGATATTCTGGGATAACAAACCAAATAAAACCAACTGACTTCTCTATTTAAAAAATATACTGCAAAATCCTGCATTTCACATCACAAGCATTCTCTCTGATTTCTCTGCAGAGTTAAATAAAGAACACTGTGCATTATTCATGGGCTAGCAACCTGCTAGCAAATGTGTAACATTTTAATAATGTGCTGAGCTAGTGTATTTCCCCTCATATAAAACAACCTTTTTAAAAAAACACACACAATATGTGCCTTAGTTTTTTACATAGCAACTTGAGAGAAAAAAAGATTTCAATATTTATTTAAATAGCCTGAATTATAAGGCTTATCCACCTAGGCACCATTTAGCCTCCCTCAAGAAAGAATTATGTCTCTTCTCATAGTGGCAGAGATTTTGTTTCAAATATTAGGTTGAAAAATTAGCCTAGGTTTGCAAATTAGCCTAAACAAAAGATTACATTTTGTATATTTTCTTTTTCTTCACTAAGTATTACAAATAAGATATCCCAAGAAGATACAGCCTTGTCATATTCCATTACTTCAGTTAAATATCAATTATTTAATATTCAGAAAAATGAACATGTGCACCAAGACTAGCAGAGAAATCTGTTTCTTTATCTCACCTTCAACAATTAAGTCTGCTTGAGGGGAAAAAATAAACAGATATTTTACTAATTTATAAGCATTAGGGAAACCTCTGAGATTTTTAATATCTATATCACTTATATAGTTCTATGAAAGCAAATCAGCAATACAGCTAGAGTGTTTTTTCAGACATTCAGGTATACAAAAGGCAGACACATTTGAAACAGATCCAATACTCACTGAAGGCTGCAACTGCAAGTGCTAGTGTGACAATAATGGAGGCCCATGAAACCCACAGCGCCTTCTTTCTGTAGCTCTGAGCTTCATGAGGTTTTAACCTGGTACTGCTTTCTAGCAAACCTGATAAACAGAATTAAAGAAAAATGTGTGACAATTGCTTTATATCTTTTAACACGCCACAATGGAGTCCTTTCAGAATCAAAACAAGCATCCTTGCTCCCCACCACTTCACCATGTACATTCATCATATAGTTCACCTTACTAAGTTAATAAATGAACAAAGCTTATTCATGGGCTCAAATGAACAAACAGAATAGGGTTATGTTCTGGGCTTCACAATTCAGAAGGAGATACTAGCTGCTCTTCCTGGAGAGCATTACAATAATAAAGGTACTATGCATGTAGATTTCATAGCACCTTTGTAGTCGTATTTTTACATTTACACTTCAGTGCCTAATTAAATCTCAGGCATCACAGCAAATGCTTATTTAAACAGATGTGCAACCCAAGTATTGCCTTGTTTATTGGTTAAAGTATATCATAACTATAGAGATATACCTTAACTACACCAAGTATATTTTAAGAACCTATCTAGCAGAAATGGGAAACAGAGATAACAATGGAATTCATTGTCACACAACTATCTTCCCTTGATTCTTTTGTTGCTTCAGTTCTCAGAGCTCCAGTATGACAGCAAAATTTAACCAAGATAGAGAGATTGCTCCCCTCTCTTCCTTTTTAATTTGTGGAAACAATTCAAATTCATGCTGAGTATATTTTCTAACTGCTGGCAACTGAAGAGACATATATGTAGACTAACATCAGCCCAAGAATTAAACTAGACAAAGCCCCATTGAATACATGGGTCCCAGTCTAAAGGACTAGCTTAATAATTTGTGTGCAAAACAAAACAAAAATCAGATATTGATGATTCAAACAGATTATAGGAAATAAACTTTCAAGATAGCTATTTGCTATTAAAATATTTCCTTTTTTAAAAAAAGAACCTCTCTTTTAATTGAAATCTACAAATAATTTACACTTTAAAATGTGTAAGATTCTCCCCTTTTTTTACACTATTTGTTTCTTACAGTCTAAAATGATTCACTGTATTTGATTAAAACTGACCTTCCTGAAACACACTGGCTTGTATGTATGGGAAGTCCTTGGAGATTTCATGCTAATACATACACGTATCTTTATTCATTAATCCATGATATTCATTTATCATATTCATTCATCTACTAAATACATAAAATGAAAATTTCATATGCAACATCTGCCCTTTGCACCTAACATTGTATAGACAGATCTTTTTCTTTGCTGTGTTTCTACACTGATTTATAACAGAGGTAAAGCCTACATTGTAATTAAAAGACAGGATCACATTTGTGGCTAATATTATTGTGTTTTACTGCTATCATTCTAAATGTTTTTACATGAAGTAACATTAACACTGATAACGATGTGATGAAATCTAATTTGTTGTTTCTATCACCTGCCTTCAAAAAAAGCCACAGTTTTAACTGACATGGAGACACCTCCCAGATGATGCATACATTGAAGTGCATATTTTCTGTTTCAAATGTTTAAAACCTGTTTTATTGTGCATACATTCTCTGAATTCTAACAAAATGAAGACCCTCTCATTATTTAAAAACCAATTTTAAAAACCTTGTTCTACAGACAAAATTCATAAGATGACTGAAGCAAAATATATTCATAACTTTATAATCCATTGAACAGCTTGTAAAGTATGAAACCAGGATGAATCTTAAAACCAATTCTAAACTTTCCTTGGAAATAACGATAACCAAAATCACTGATCTGAGCAATTAATGGAAATCAGCTTATGGGATTGTTCTGTCCCATCTTTTATTTCCCATTTTACTGGGACCTGTCTTCCTTTTCAGTATCATCCTGCAGCTCTCACATAAATAACCACATATTCCTTGCCATATTATACATAAAGGATGCATTTATTGGGCAACAGTCCCAGCTAAAGTGAGAGGGTTTTTTAATCCCCCCTCAAAACTCTTAAATTTGGGCCTCAGTCAAATCTGCAGATCTTTCCCACTTACATCCAGAATACGTAAGTAGTTGCAAGATGCCTTCAGCCTCACACTTAAAGAAGCCGCTCTTAGTTAAAAGACACACAAACACTACACCGTTGTTTCTAAATTGTAGCCAAGACATCTTGTAGTAAAATCAGCACCCCCTTTTTACCACTGGAAAACTGAAAGGGAACTGTGTGAAATAGCCAAAGCGAGAGAACAAGGAGGTGGTTGGAAAGATTAAGGGGGGGGGGGGGGACTAACTCTGGAGGAAAGTAGAATGAAGTGGATTTTTAAAATGTGCTTTCTGAGAGAGACTGAATAAAATGTCAAAAGCTAGTGAATAGACACGTGCGGGGCAGGTGCCTGTATAGGGGAGACAATGGACTAATGTCACTTCTCTCTAAGAAAGGGTGGGGAGTGGATAAACAATGTTCTTTCTTGTCAATGAATGGGGAAGCCTGTCTGCATTTTACTGAATGCTGTTTAAATTGAGTTTTGAATAGGGGTGGTGGGACATTCATAAAAGGGTGGATTGCTTGAGGTTTTTTAGACAATTCTGTCCTGGGGGTGTGTTTTTTTAAACTCAGCTATACATATGATTGGCTGCAGAAGGGATTTTTTAAAAATTAAATCAAGGGTGACTATAAGGATAGAAAAGGAAGACAAGAAGGGGTTGGGATGACAAGTGACAAGTCAATGACAACAGACATAAGAGATGTGGACACTGGCAGCCAGGTATAATGAGAAGGTTGTGGGAAAGACAGAGCAGAAGGCTGAGAACTAGCATGAAAGTAGAGTGTGAGGATATGGATCTGCAAGGCATCCTAGCTGGTGATGAGTGTGTTCAGTCAAGGATGATGCAGAACTGAATAGGTTCCAGCACCACAGAATACAATGGGAAGGGGGAGGCAAGTGGTTCTTCGAGGTGATAGAGCAAAATGTGGTTAGAAAAAGAAGTGCGGTGCTGGCAAGTCCCTAGCTACCTACAAAGTGCGACAGAAGGAGGCTCGGGGGGGGGGGGCGGGAAGCCTTTTCAGGTGTGCGAGAAGGAGCTGGCTGCGACGTTGAGGGAAAAGTGGGCTTGGGAAGAAGTCTGTGAGGGAGCTGCCGCTCCTGTCAAGAGGAGAGGAACGTTCTGTCTCGAGCCAGAGCCCGCGTCCGGCAGGGTCGAGGAAGAAAGGGGCACGCGCCAGAGAGGGGGGAGAAAGCGAGGTGCCACTGGAAGGAGAGAGGCTCACCTCGGTCTTCCAGCTCTTCACTGAACTGCGCGCTCTCCCCGAGGTGCAGCTGCTCCCCTTGCTGCGAGTCCCGGGCAGGGTAGGGCGGCGGGGCGGTCGTTCCGGCAGGCTGGACAATAGTGGGTTCGGGGGTGCTGCCCAGCTCGTCCCCGGCTGCGGGCGCCTCCATGGCAGAGAGCGGAGTGGAAAAGAGGGAACGGGGAGAAAAGCGCGCGGAAGAAGACCGAGCGAGGCAGAGGCGCTCCGTCCCCAGCACCCCCAGAGGAGAGTCCCGCGCCCACCCCCGTCGCTCGGCTTTGCCTCCGCCGCTTCTCCTCGCACAGCCACTGCAGGTGGGACCCACCGGCGGCTTCTCTGCTCGCTCCTCCCACCACGCTCTACTAACCCCCTCCCCAGACTCGGGGGGGCTGAGACCGCATTTTAACAGCCAAAAGATTTCTTGCAGCAGCCAGGGTGGGTAGTGGGATCCTCAGTCTTGGATTCAAATCCTTTCCCCTCCCACTTCCGCTGTGAATCGGCTACCGCGACGGGGAGCGAGCCGTGGCTAAATTCACTCGTCAGCCCGCTGGAGCTCAAGAAGAACCTGTTTGAAGGTTCAAGGCTTGCAGCTGGCGCAATGTAATTGAGGTCCTAATGTAGGGCGAGTCACAACGCGCTTAAGATCACCCAGTTTGTTTGAAACACTCTCCTTCCAGAACCGAACACGGCGAGGGTGCTGCGGCTAAACAGGTATAGGTTTGTTTCCTGTTTGAAGAGAGACTGTGCCTCCTTGAGTGATAATGGAAAGAAGGAAGGTGGGGCTATAGAGAGGATAAAGAACAAACAGCATTAGAAAAGGTGTAATGCATATAGTAGAGAGCCTATCTGGGCATCTGCAGGTTGCATTGTTCTTGCTGCTGCAATCTCAGACGGTCTTCTGGCAAGAACTGCCATGTAGGAAATATGCTTGCCAATCTCCAGGTGGGGCCTGGAAATCTGAAATTACAATTGATCCCCCAACTGCAGAGACCAGTTCCCCTGGAGAAAATGGCTGCTTTGGAAGATGAACTGTATGGTGTTATATCATGCTTTCTCGAATCTTCAGGAATTTTCCAACCTGGAGTTAGCAACCTTAGTAGGAAGGCAAAATTTTGAGAGAAATGAGCCCCATCCTCTTGCGTTTGTTATTGCTAGTAATCCTTAGTAACCCTTGTAGCTACCAAGGGTCTGCAATATTTATTTTCATTTTCCATGCCAGGCATAGCTGAGACTATCAGCCCATACACATGCATGACATTGGCTGTGCAAGAATGTACAGTGGCACTAGTCCTATGCAGACAGTCACCATGCAAAAGGAGGAGGAGGGGGACCATATTAGCAGGCTGTGTGTTGGGTCAGGCTGTGCACATTGTGGCTTATGTGACTGTGTACAGATAGGAAGTGTATGAGCAGTACACTGTAAAAAATTAGGAATTCTAGAGGTATCTGAAGAAGTGAGCAGTGACTAACAAAAGCTCATACCCTACCATAAGTGGTGTTAGTATTTAGGTGCTACTGGACTTTTACTTGTTTCTGCTGCTACAGACAGACTAACACAGCTACCCATCTTCGTGTGAAAAATTAGGATATACCAAGCACACAATTCTAATCTATTACATGGTTAAAATAAATAATGGCAGTCGTGCACAGATGGGGTGGGGCTAGCCAAACTTCTTCCTCCCTTTTCTGATCTTTAGTTGTTTCTGAATGTTCACGAACATTCCGCCTGCTGAGGAAAATCATCAGCCATAGAATGTTTCACAACTGTTTAGCTTTGTGGGTGGCTACAGTGCAGTCTTAAGTACACTTTCCTGGAACTAAGCCCCACAGAATACTCTTGAGTAGACCTGTTCAGGATTGCTCTCTGAGTAACTTAGCTGTGGAACAATCTTCCTGGATGGATGTGGTGGAAGGAAAGAAGACTGAAAAGCTCAGTGGGAAGAGATCCTCGTACCAAGAAAGCTACAAGTGACTGAGAACCCTGAGTCAAAAAAGGCTGCTAAAAATCACCATGAGCCCCTAAACAAACTCTCCATCTGCTCCCACACAGGTCTAAAGAATATTTAAAGAAATACAATATTAGAAGGAAAGGAAGAGAAGAGGGCTATGCAAACCAGGGGAAAAGTGAAACAAGTTTATCTGAACTCAGAGGGGTTTACTTCTCCTCCATTACTGCCTCTAAGCATAGCAAACCAAAAAGACTCACTGATGCTTGCAGAAGACATCCACTCTAGGAATCTAGGTTCTGCCACTTTAACCCTTTTCTTAGCTGTAAAGAATAGCTATAGAAGAGCAATTGCTATGATTTCAAGCCAAGGAAAGAGTTAAGCTGATCCATTGTGGATTGATAGGAGGCTTCTAACTGTTGTTGAAGCCCTGAAATTTAAGCTCTTGGCCAAAACCAACCAGCATTGTGCCTGCTGTTCCCTTTCTGTCTCCCCAAGAACAAATTGAGGCAGGTGAACTGCCAGAACAACCCAACCTCTGGACATTTTGCATCCCTAGTCGTCTTCTCTAAATGGCCCTTGGAGAAAAGAATTTGAGTAGACAATGTAAAACAAAGAGACGGATAGGGGAAGAGGAATGGCCTGAGCAAAAGAAAGGCAAAGACAAGGGAGAATTAAGGGGCCAGTGAAAGACAGCTGTAGCTTTGGTCTTCAGGGTAAGACCTTCATAGTCTTTGGATATGAATTGGGACAGTACACTATGTTGGGGGTTAGGAGCAGAAAGGAAGTGGACAAGCCTTGGAGTTTGGAAGCTCATTGTCTGTGGGGCCTACAGTATATAAGAGCCAGATCCTGACAATTGCCCAGAAGAAGGAGACGTACCAGATATGATTGTTTTTAGTACTGGTTCTTAACAGCCTTGCCCAATGTATGTACAGAAGTATGTACTACTGAGGTCAATACAGACTACTGTCAAAAATGGAATGAGGTTCAAGAGTTTTGTAGGAAAGGAAATTCCTACCAAGGAAAGCAACATCTGATGAAATTATCCTTTCTGTGCAGCTCACAAAGGGAAAGGCACCCTTGTCTGGGACCGTGCACTATGACTCAGGAAGGAACCATGGAGAGGAGGTTGGGTTCTACAGACGAAACAGCCAAGTATTCCACAGGGAGATAAAGCAAACTAATGGCTGTGTTGCACCAAGCAAAGTATAAAAGACCTGCATAGTATCATGAATAAGAGTACTAGGGCCAGTGTTCCCTCTAAGCTGAGTTAGTGAGAGCTAGCTCACAGATTTTTAGCCTCCAGCTCAAACATTTTTGTCTTGGTTCAGGAAGGATGGCTCCAGAGCAAACTAATTTATGGAATAGCCAAATTGCACACTCACAGCTTTAATGCTAATAGCTCATAAAGTAGAATCTTTGCTCACAAGATTCCATAGCTTAGAGGGAACATTGACTGGTCCTGGCTTTCCTCCATCTTCCCCTCCTTTTTGTTTAGTAATGGAGGTAGGTTATTTGGAGAAAGATCAAGATGGAAAGCTGTGTTAGTCTATAGCAGTAGAAAAGAGCAAGAGTCCAGTAGCACCTTAAAGACTAACAAAATATGTGGCAGGGTATGAGCTTTCGCAAATCCCTGCTCACTTCTTCAGCTACAACAAGAATGGGAGTCCATCTGTTATATTTATTGGAAAGTAGAGTGATTTCAGATGCCAAATGACATTAGCAGGCAAATGACAGCAGGCATGATTGGATTTAGGTGAGATATGTGGAGGGGTAATAGGTATGGAGAAATCAGCAATGTTAATGAGACAGGAAACCTAGGTCTCAGTTCAGTCCAGGTGAATGCATTGTCTTGAGCTTCATTGTCTTGAATAGTCTCTCCAATCTCCCTTTGAAATTCCTTTGTAAGAGAACTGCTGCTTTTAGGTCAGCAACTGAATGTCCTGGAAAGTTAAAATGTTCCCCTGCTAGTTTTTGAATGTTGTGGTTCCTAATGTCAGACTTATGTCCATTAATTCTTTGTTGAAGGGACTGGCCTGTTTGTCCAATGTAGAGGGTAGAAGGGCATTGTTGACATGTGATGACATAAATCACATTCGAGAATGAGCATTTGAGAATATGAATCTGAGATGGTATGGCTGATGTTGCCGGGTCCACTGATGGTGTTGCTAGGATCTATACGAGAAAAAAGCTGGCATCTTTGTTTGTTGCAGGCTGTCAGCTAATGCTGCCATCTCCTGCCCAGGAGGTGGTGTGGGCTACCTTGCAATGTAGGATGTTTGGAATGTTCAGTTTTGTTTCCCTCCCTGCTTATCGCTGGCCACCTAGTTCTGACCTTGGTTGCTTGTCAGTATCTAGTAATGTATCTTCCCACTTTTACTTATGGGAATCTGTAGCCAGTATATTGGGCGCCTTTTTTCTGCTTTATGTGACTGGTTGCATTCCAATGCGAGACCCTGTTTGAATTCTGTATAATTGTTCTGCCTGGGGGCACTTGTAGCCATTACTGACACAGAACATGTAGATGACCATAACAGACCTTTCTCAGTAAAGATCAACCTTCTTTAAGGACACTTGTTGTGACTGACTCTGTAGGACTCTCACACAGGCCTTGGTACTAGAGTCAATGTTACTGTTAAATAGTTTGTCCTTGCAGGTGGGAAGTTGTTTTAGATCAGCAGGCTGTCTGCAAGCAAATAAAAAGTCGCAACCCCACCCCCCCACCCCGGTGCCTGTGTAAGGGAAGTATCACTATCTAGCATGGGTGGAAGGTTATTAATAATGTGTTGAACTGACTTGAGTTCTTAGTTGACCACCACTGGTGTTCTGTTATTCTCTGTGGGCTTGTCTTATAGTAAGCTCTCCCTAGGTATCATTCTGGTGTTTCCAATCATCTTTCTCACCATATCAGGAGGGTATTTTAGCTGCAAAAATGCTTGTTGCAGATCCTTCAAGTGAGTATCTCCATCTGAGAGGTTGGAGCACATGCAACTATAGCATAGGGCTTGGCTATATACGATGGACTGTTTGATGTGGTTGGGGTGGTAGCTGGAGGCATGTAGATATGTTTGCTGATCTGTTGGTTTCTGGTATAAAGTGGTACTTATGTGTCCCTCATGTATCCTTACTGTGATGTCCAGGTAGTTTATTTCTTGTGTAGAGTAATTCAGTTACTTTGATGGTGGGGTGGAAGTTGTGGAAAGCCTGGTGAAATCTCTCAAGGGATTTTTTACCATGGGTCCAAACAATAAAAATGTCATCAATGAATCTCAAGTAAAGGAGAGGTGCCAATGGGTAGGAGTTCGGAAAACACTGTTCTAGATCTGCCATGGAAATTGTGGAGCCATGTGGGTGCTCACGGCTGTGCCATTGATTTGGAGGTATAAGTTCTCACCAAACCTGAAGTAGTTATCAGTGAGAACAAACATGCAGAGTTCAGTGGCAAGAGCTGCTGTAGTGTTTTCTGGGATGATGTTTCTAATGGCTTATAGTCCATCCTTATGGGGGATGTTGGTGTACAGAGACTCAACATCCCTGGTGGCTAGAATGCTGTTTTCTGGGAGATGGTCGATGAAATTTAGTTTCCTCAGGAAGTCTGTGGTATCACAGACATAGCTGGGGGTATTAATAATATATGGTCTCAGGATGGAGTCATATATCCTGATACTCCTATGGTGATGGTGCCAATGCTCGAGACCAGGGTTGCCAGGTTTATGTATCTTTGGTAGAAGGTAGAAAATGCCCTGTAGAGCTTCTTGGAGTGTATCCATGTAAATTTGTTCCTGAATGTGTGCTGGTACTTTCTTCATGATTTTGGTGAGTTCTTGCTGGTATTCATGTGTGGGGTCTGAGGATAGCGGCCTGTAGAAACTGGTGTTTGAGAGTTGTCACTCAGTTGCTTGAGTATATTTTGTCTTGTCCATTATGACAATGGTTCCTCCCTTGTCAGCTTGCTTTGTTATAATATCTGGATTATTTGGCGAAATAAGTGATGCTTTGGTCTGTAGCAGCTACTGAAGAAAGCAGGCATGGAAGAGAATGACCTTGAGCTAACCTTCAGTTCCATTTTAAATACGTCTACAGATGAACTGTGGTTGCAGCTTTACACCATTTCTATACTTTTAAAGGCTAGCAGGCTTTCCCTAAGGTTAACTACCTTGTGACATCTATATACATTGCAGATCTACAGTTGCAGTGGCTGTAGCACTAATTCCCAGGGTGCTGACAGAATGATACTGCATATGAGACAGAATGTGTAACTTTCTCTTTCACAAACCATTTCAATACATTGTACTCTCTGAGCACTGATAACAGGCTATCTTCATTGCCTCTGCACCCCAGAATGAACACTCGTTGCATGACTTGGGTTTAAAGTTGTGAATTTACTATGTCTGGAGCAGCGATGCTGTGTATTAATTGTGCTTGGGGGGCAACACTAGGGCTGTGGTCACACACACTAAATAATCCTCTTTCAATGCACTTTCCAACTGGATTTTGCTAGTTCACACAAGGATTTTCTGCATTCTCATTTTTGTCACTCGTTTGTCCCTATTGTTTTGGGTCCCCCTCCTTTTCCACATGTGTTTTGCTCCCTCTGGGACTAGTAGAGAGACCAAAACACATTGTTCTTGTGTTCTTACTGACAGAACTGCAGCATAGCCCAAACAAACCATTGTGGGGGATACAGGCTAGTGGCCACCTCCTTCAGAACCATCTGTCATGCTGGAGGGGGGGACAACAGTGGGAGAGCTTCTAGTGTCCTGGCCCCACTGATGGACCTCCTGATGGCACCTGGTGTTTTTGGCCACTGTGTGACAGAGTGTTGGACTGGATGGGCCACTGGCCGGAGCCAACATTGGCTTATCCTATGTTCTTATGTCATAAATTTGTTAGAATGAAGCTGCTTGGCCAATGGGACACAAAAGCCAGTGTTCCGCATTGTGGTTCCCGTTGACCCACCACTATGCCTAGAGGAATGTGGGTCTGGCAAGGCACCTCCCAGTCAGTGGTCACATTCAGTGTACCTTGATTCCTCAGGGATGTGGTATAGTCCACCCCATGCCATGAGAAATTAAATTTCAAAAGACCCTTGGCTGTGAATGGAAAGCAGCTCACATTTTAACTACCTTTTAGCAAGGCATCCACAACATGTAAAAATAGGGACAGTGATTTATCAAGAACAAGTACCAGAAAATACAGACTGTCCTTTGTAAATAGGGAAAGTTGGAGGATATGTATTTCCTGGTTTCACTACTTGTTATCAAAATATTTTGATTGTTACAGGCAAGCAAGAAGCTTCAAGAAACAGAAAGCTTAGAGCTTGAGCAATTTCTCTGCAATCAATTGCACTAATTTGTCTTATGTTGAGGTACACCAACTAAAGATCTGTAATCTTTCTTGTTATGGTGATTGTTAGCAATTGTTAGATTCAGGGTTTTTAAAAAAAACTAATTCAAATCCATGTTGTTCTGCTCTTAGAATCAAGATGTGTGTTTTAGCTAAAGTCAGTAATTTCCATTAAGGGCCCAAAATCACTGATGCTTTTAGAGTAGCCATTTGGGACTTTTATTTAGTGGAACTTAAACAGAACAGTAGAGAGTCTCTCTCTCTGCTTTAAAATATAAATTTATGAAACAGGGAAGTGGAATTGGAAAAAAACACTGAGCAGCTGAAAGCTGATCACTTTAAATTCCTATAAAAATGTTTCTTTGAGTTAAAGAGAAATGAATTGACCAGGTAAATGCTATATATTCCTTGTGGCTGAATATAAGTATAAAGGTTTAGGGATAGCTCCCTTTATCAGATGTCTGTATTGCAATGCATTCAGTGCAGCCCTTAACACAATGATGTGCTTTTAAGTTCATTGATGTCAGTGTGGTTAACAGTTTAACTCCATTTTGGATTGCACTTTTTGCTTCAAAAGGAAAAGGTGGGGGGATTATCCTGTAGGGCCTCCTGAACTAGAAATGTTTTTCAATGGCTACCTTAGTACCTTCTTATGAACTTACAATCTTTGATATTTTAAATGAAGAAAATACTGTACCATATTATTTAATATATTCCTAACTTTAGTCATCGTGTGACATTATTCTTGTTTATATACACTTATACTGCACCCGAACAGATTCTCACATTGCAAATTGATATCTTAGATCTAATTCCAAATCTGCACAATTCATCAGTGTATGAATCTGCACAATGGGGCTAAGTCTAGAGTGGGGAGATTTTTCCTATAAACTCAAAGGGAACCCCCCACCCCACATTTGCAGAAAAGATCCAAATGCTAAAAAGAAGCAAGAGGGTTAAAATCTCCAAAACTGAGCAGTGATATCTGCGTAAGCACCTGCATTTTAGCTCAGATGAAACCTGGCTAGAGGAGGCACGGAGAAGACACTGTATCCAATATATTTTCCATTCCAGGCTCCAAAACTGCTATCAGCCAACCAGTGGCAGTGGAGGTTGGAGCAGAAAGAGTATCTTCTCCAAGTGATTAGAATGGAAAGTGTGCCAGGTGCATTTCCCACCCCCACCCCCAATCAATCAGCAGAATGGAGGACTGGAGCAGAATGTGTGGTTGGTGCTTCCCACCATCACTGGCCAGCTGACTGGGAGGACTTGGAGCAGAGAGCACAGCACATCCAGCTTTCTTAAGTGGCAGGGAGTGTGAAGCTTGAAGCAGAAAGTGCGACACACATGATTTACAGTCCAAACTGCCTCTTATCACTGTGTGGGGCCACATAGACTAGGAACACATGGGACAATGGGATTTCCCCTTGTCTTAATCTTGTATCAGTGTCTTGTACATATAGTTATTCTTGTGATATAATTGTCATATTTTACTTTCATGTGTTTCTCATTTTTTCTCACTGAAAATTTGAATTTTTTTTAACATATGTGTTAATTTATTGAAACATTATCCTGTACAAACCATGATGGTGACATTTGTCCTGCTGCTGTTTCCTTTGGCTCTATTTCTTGTTCTGATTTAATTCATATTTTTTAGAGTAGCAGAACTTTTTTTCTCCATCCATCCTGCTTTTTCTTCTGTTGAATATGACAATTCTCTTTCACTTTTTACTTGATGTTATGTTGCTGCCTAGTTCTTCTTATATTTCCATCTTCCTTCCATATGGAAATTGAGTAGTTTCTTTCTATCTTTGTATGTTCTCTCTCTCTTTTTTTCTCTTTTAGGGTGACCTTAATTTTCACATTTTATTTATCTGATCATAATGTTCAAAACATTTTAACCCCACCCCCGAAATGGCCAGATCAGGCCAATGTGGCCGGTGCGATGACGTTGCCCGGAAGTGACGTCATCATGCTGGGCACATCACTGGGCAACGCTCTAGCAATCACCCTGAAAACTCTATGGTACCATACAGTTTTCAGGGCGATTACCAGAGCGTCACCCGGTGACGTGCCCAGTGTGATGATGTCACTTCTGGGCAATGTCATCACGCTGTTCACACGTGAATGTCCTGGGCCGGGATGAACGCTCTCCCACTATAAGAAGTAAGTGACTTGGCAACCTACCCTTTCCTTTTTTCTTGATCCTGTCTTCCTTTGCTTCTCCTCCCTTATCATAATCTCCAGTTTCTGTTCCCCATTTTTCTCGTGCTTTTGTCTCACCTTTTCTTTCTTCTTTCTGCTCAACTGGTGGAGTCCACAGCTTTTTCTCTTTTACTGGTTCTTGCCTCTATTTTAGAGTATCTTGCTCTTTTCATTCTCCCCTCTATCCTTCCTGACTGTTCAATTTTTTCCTTCTTTACCTCCAGTTCTGCACCCCGCCACTAATCAGCTGTGGTTCAAAAATTTACTCTTCTGGTCTTCAACACTTCAGGCTTATGTTTGTTTATTTATTATTTGCTTTTGCTTTGTCTGCTACTAATTATTCTTATATTTTTTTAATTTTATATTTTATTAAGGTTTGAAAAGGGGTATAGAGGAAGATAAAGATATAGCTCAAAAAATCAACAATACAACTTTACAGCAGTCAAACCAGTAATACACCTATATGGTAAATAACTGTAATACAAGGAGAGGCTAAAAAAATTCGGTAAAGATGTGTGGAACATTATCATATACGTAGCCAAGACAGAGTGTACAGAAAAGAAAAACAGGCACTTCAAGTTATAGGAACAAATACAGGGAAGAATTGTTTGCCCAGTGCGATGGAAGAGAACCATCTGTTTAATCAGCATACTGACTAAGCATAGGATACCATTTAGACATAGAACTTTTTGTTACATGAGATTCATCAGTCGGTGTCAGCCAATCAGCAATTTTATCAAAATGAAAAATTCCCAGACTTTAGTATACCACTGGGTAATAGAAGGTGGAGTTGGGTTCTTCCAGGTAACAGCTATAACATATTTTGTGGTGGTGAGTAGTACTGCAATTAAGTTATGGTCATCAGCACTAAAATCGGTTTTGGGCCATAAATTGAGAAGTATCAAAGCAGGATCCAGAGGAATGGATAGGTTAAGTATTTTTTGGATCTCCTGTGAGATCTGTGTCCAGAAGTGTGTTATTAGAGGACAAGACCACCAAGCATGATAAAAAGATCCAGTGTTACCGCACTGTCGCCAGCAGTATGGGGATTGAGTTGGGTAGATATGGGAGAGTTTAAGTGGAGTAATGTGACACCTGAAGAGAGTTTTGAGAGCCTGAAATTGAACTGGTGTCGATCTTGATCTATAAATGTGAGACCTCCAAATATAGTCCCACTGTAGGTCAGATAGGGTTTTACCTAAATCCTTGTGCCAGGCAGTTTGGATAGGTAAGGTAGTGTCTTGATATTCCCATCAAAAGGAGATTGTAAATTAGAGAGATTAGGCCATGTTTAATAAAAGAGTGTGAGGACAAGAGTCATTCAAAAGCGGGGAACTTTCTCTGAAAGTTTAAATTGTGCCTATAGGAGTTAAAGAAATGAGATAGTTGCAAGTATTTGAACCATGAAAATTTTGCCTTGGCTAAAGTTTCTAGAGCTGATTTACTTAGAATTTTGCCATTTTTACTTATATCTGCAAATCTGGTTACGTTGTGACTCTTCCATTGCAGGAAGGAAGAGAGAGGCATCGGGGGGGGGGGGGGGAACCAAGGTTGATGAAGAAAGCTCATTAGAGGAGAGTCTAGAGGGACTAGATGTTTCTTACAGCCATCCCAGACTTTGAAGGTTGCTGATAAAAACGGATGTGAGAGCCCATGAAGCAACCTTGTCTGAGGAGAGTTCCAAAGAGCTTCTGAAAAGGATTGTGATCTGAGGTAGGTGTTTTCAATAACCTTCCATTCTGCTTTATAACTTCCATGGTATTGGCGCACCAGGGTTGCTGCTATGGAGGCTCGGTAGTACAGTCAGATATCAGGAACGGCAAGGCCACCAGAGTCTTTTCGTCATCTGAGGGTTGAGAAGTTAACCTTGGGTTTTTTATAATTCCAGATAAAGTCTAGTAGGTTGCATTGCCATAATGTTAAAAGTTTAGGAGAAACAAAGATTGGGAGAGCTCTGAAGTAGTAGAGAAGTTTGGGAAGGATAAACGACTTAATGATTGAAATTCTTTCTAGCCAGGTGAGAAACTGTGAGTCCCAAGATTTGGTTTGAGAAAAGATTAGCTTGTTGGCGAGCAAGTGGTTGCAGGCGAGCAGGTCATTCAAATTCAAGGGGATTTTAACCCCCAGGTATTGCCAGAACCTAGTAGTCCATTGAAAGGAAAAATTGCTCTTGATATAGTCCAATGTAGACTGGTCAAGCAGAATTAGGTGGAGTATGGATTTAGATTGATTGATGCAGAGACCAAAGATCGAACCAAAAATAGAGAGCGATTGAAAAAGATTTGGGATAGAAGAAGCTGGGTTTGTCACATAAACAGTTAGGTCATCTGCAAAGAGGCTGGTCTTCAGATGGTGATTAGTGAGTTGTAGGCCAGTAACTGTGGGGTTTTTACGGATCGAGGAATTATTCTTATATTTTGTCATTTATTCACCTAATTCTTGCTGGAGCCATAAGGAGCAATATGTTAATTGTTCCTAGAAAAGATACCTCTGAAAAGGAGAGGACAACTAGAAGAGATAGCAAGTACTTTATAATCTTTAGTGTTAAAATTAAAATCTGCTACTGATATAGGATTGCCAGCTCCAGGCTGGGAAACACCTGGACATTTTGGGGGTGGAGCTTGAAGAAGGCAGATTTTGGAGAAGGGTGGGATTTCAGTGGAGTATAATGTTAATAGAGTCCACTTTCCAAAGTGGCCATTTTCTCTAGGTGAACTGATCTCTGTTGCCAGGAGATCTCCAGCCACTGCCTGGAGGTTGCCAAAGCTGTACTAAAAATGGGATCAACAAGGGGATCACTAAAGTTCCCTGATGCTTTTAACCCTCCCTGATTTAATATGATTAATCAGTTATTCTTATTCATCACAGAACTAAGATGTGTTTTAATACATCTTTTCTTGTACCACAGGATTTTGGAAATATTATTGTAAACAATCTATGTTTATTGCTTCAGGCTCTGCGTATGGCCTGACCTCCCTCCCAATGGTGTCCAGAGTTACTTAATAAAGGAAAATTAACATCTTTTTAAAAATTATCAGCTGTATTGAAATAGTACTGTATTCTTAATTGGTCAATTAATCAACTGATTAACAATAAGAAAAGAAATGAAGTGAAATGTCTTAAGGCAGGGGTGTCAAACTCATTTGTTATGAGGGCCAGATCTGACATAAATGAGACCTTGTTAGGCTGGGCCATGTGTGTCATAAAATGTAATGCCAGGTAGCGGAGAAAAGAACACAAACGCAAATATTTTTTTTTACTTAATATAAAAAGCATGCTTAAAACATTAGCACTCTTGCAATATTTTGGTTATTTAACAGTATCCTGATAACTGACTCCTCTTGCTCTGGATTGTTGCACTGAAATGTCTGTGCTGTTGCAATCCTGAGTATGCTGTTCAGGTGTGTATCTGTAAGCTGCAAACCTACTTTTAATTTATTGACATTCACCACAGAAATCTCATGCTCAAAGTTCTGAGTCTAGGAAAAACATGAGTCTAGGAGTCCAAGGGAAAAACATGAAATGGCTGAGTCTGGTGAAGCAAGCTATGATGCAGTAGCAGCAACAGAACTGGAAGCAGGAGATGGCCAGTTCCAGTGTGGGCCTAATGGAAGTCCTCCGGGGGCCTGTTCCGGCCCCTGGGTCGCATGTTTGACACCCCTGTCTTAATTGATCGACTCTCAGTGTTCTCAGTTATAGGTAGATATTCTTCCAAATTTTTATTCTAAGTATTTTTTCCATGTGCCAAAAATCTATTGCTTCTTGCCTTGCCATCACTGACAACATTTCAGAGAAGCAGCCAGTTCTTGTAGAGAACACACTACAGCTCTCAGCTGCCTATTCTGAACCAAAGAGCAAGAAAAGGGCCTGCACAATGCCTGGCTGCTATTATTAAGGAGATTATTTAAGTGGTCCTCCTAATTTATACAGTGCAGGTGATTAACACTGTGACTATGCAGAGACTTGTAACACGTTATATAAGTACAAATGATAATAAACATATTATGTGTTCTATTATGTTTGGCAGGCACGTTTTGCTGTTACAGCACAACAAAGAAAGCCTTTTTTTAGGAAGTGGCAACATCAGTTTTAATTACAGAAGGGATAACACAAAAACATATCTTCTAGGAGAATTATTTCAGTATATGGTAGCCGCAGCTGACTTTTAGCGACCTCATAGGGTTTTTAAGACAAAAAACATTCAGAGCTGGTTTGTTATTTGCCTGTCTCTGCGTCACAACCTTGGACTTTCTTGGTGGTAACCCATCCAAGTACTAACTTGGGCTAACCCTACTTAGCTGATGAGATCAGAAGAGCTTGGACTATCCAGGTCGGGTATTTCAATATAAACAAAGTTTTGTAAATGCTTTCACGACTATCTTCAGTGTAGCAAGTATTTTGAAGAACTGCTTCAGGTACTTTCTCTTCTATTTGACAAAGGTTATAAAACAAACAAAGCAGAAATATTAGTTCCTCCAGGTGTGTTCTGAGGTTCTGTTTCAGGTTTTTCTGTCAGCGGTTCTTATATAGGTCAGTAGTATAACCCAGACAAACTGAATGTTGCATCAGTTCTGACTGAAGTGTATTTGTCTTTCCATATTACACTGTTCACTAAGAATGCACTCCCCACTCTTGCATGTTTGGATACTGAGTGGTTCAGCAAGTTTATTGCTACCCAGTTAAAATGTTTTTCAGAAGGCAGAGGCAATGCTCAGCTTTGCATGTTCTTCTTTTTCCCCAGGCAAGCAGAACTCTTGTTTTCCCACATAACAGGCAAGAGTGGACAAAGGACAACATGAGATGTAGAAGCTATAGCTATTTGCATCATGTTTTGCTGCTGCAGAGTTATTGAAGAAGAAACGTGAGTTGTGACTTAGCCTCAAGCCAACTGAAAAGTGATCCTGAAGAACTCCACGTACAGTGCAACTTAATTCATCTTAATAGCTACTGGGAAATCAAATGTGAATAAACATGGTGTGACAGACTGCACTATTTAAAAGCTTTGAAGTGCTGTACAAACAGCTGAAGGACTGTGAAGGGTTAATTCTTCAGAGAAACAGACAGCCTTGAGTGACAGGCTGCTCCAAGCAATCTGATTGGCTAGCATCAGGTGAGCAGAGAAAGTCTTGAGAGAGCTGCATGCTGAGATGAGAGTCAGTCAGATTTCTGCCTTGACTGAGCTGAGTACTGACAGTCTGATTTCAGCCTTAGCTGAGAGCAGTTTAACACAGACAGAGAACTGGGGGAAAGTTGGGAAAGAAATTTGGAAGTATGTGAAGACTCCTATTCAGGCCAAGGAAAGGGGATAGATCTTCTAGAGAGAGAAGGAATTTCCCTACCCAGTCTAGATAGTTCTGAAGAGTACAGAGATCCCGGGGGGGGGGCGTGGTGTGGCAGCTGACCATATGGCTGGCTGCATCCCTTCCAGCTCCTGCTATCCCCATGAGAAATTAGAGCTCTGCTTACCGAAAACACAGACATGACTGGAATAAGTATCAGTGCCAGGTATGGGAAGAATTAGGACAAGGAAAGATGCCAAAACCCCTCCTCACAGACCTGCTAAAAAAAGCAATATTGATAGAAGAATTTCGGATGATTCAGATTTGGAGGCTTCTCTGTTATAGGAAATGGCGACAAAGGGAGTATCCCTGACCAAAGCAAACGACTGTGATATTGCATGCCCTAACAGAGATAAGGAATGAAATTAAGACTGATATGAAGCTACTGAGTGGAGAGGCTGGGCAATTAAAGAAGGAATTTGGATTGCTTAAACAGACATTGGAGCCAATAAATAAGAAATTAGATGAGCTTACCACAGCTTTGAAAACAACAGAGAGAAAAGCTGAATCAGTGCAGCAGTTGGCAAAAAAGAATGCAGAAGACTTCAAAGAATTTACAGATTCTGAAATATGGGTAAAGAATAAGATTATACTCCAGGAAACAAAACTGAGAGAAAGGAAGCCAAAATACATGGAGTATCAGTAAACTTTGATGAAAAAAGAAAATCTCGCTGCAGCTTTAAATAAATGGCTGACCCAAATCCTTCTCGCAGCAGGAGAAGCAGTGTCTCCTGAAGAGATCATCAGCTCTGCTTTTCAGCTAAACATCTCCAAAAACACTCCTCATAATGCCTCACCAGACATCATTGTTGAGTTTAAACAACTACAGATGAGAAATAAACTTTTTGCAATTGTGAGAGACAAGCAAGGACTGAGTTTGGAAGACACGATTGTATATCTGTTCCCTGACATTCCAGCAGAGGTAATAAATGCAAGAAGACATCTCAGGGAAACAGAGAAAATTCTTAGATAAAGGAATTCTTTACAGATGGCTACCTCTAGGACATTTAATTGTTAATATGGAAAACAAAATGTTTACAGCTTTTAATGAGATTACAGGGAAAAACTTAATAGAAGCAGTAACCAAATTAAGGAATGGAAGTGCCTGAAATGAAATATCATGTTTTGTAGCAGAGTGATGGAAAGTAATTCATAAACTCAGATAGTTAGTATGTTAATATAAAGAGTAAGTTAGAGCCAATAGATAGGACAAGTGGATAATATGAATGAAATTGTCAAACCAATGGTATAGCAAGGAGGGGAAGGGCGTGCCCCCCCAAGACCTCCAATTAGAGGGAGGAGGGTATCCTTCTGTTGCAGAGATTTCTCTGCAGCACCCAGTTTTCGGAGGCAACCCTGTTCAACTTTCTTTTTTAGGTTTGGAAGAAGACGTATTATAAGTATAAAATAAGTGTGTATGGAGGGAGTCCAGTTAAAGAAGAGGAGGAGTTTGAGATAAATTAAAGAAGAATTTAGTAATGTTTAGATCATGAACTAGAGGAAGTTGTATGGGTCAAGTGGATAAAGAAAGGGAATATGATAATGAGGATGGAAATTATCTATATGCTTTTAATGTTTAATATGATTTCTTGTAAGAGTAGAACTTAAGGAAAATGAAGTGGTAAGATATGTATAAAATATCTGGATATATGAACGCTTAATAAAAAAATTAATAATAAAAAAGTACAGAGATCCCTGGTCTGGTGTAATTAGAAACTGCCTTCAAAGACCTTAAGAGTCAGTTAGAAACTCAAGATGAGTGCTGGTATTGCTAGACTACTGGAAAGAGTATACCAGCCTTCTGGAAACCAAAAGCGTTAGTGAATACTCAAAGAAAGTGTACTGATGTTTTTTGGGAAAACACTGGAACAAAAGCCTCTCAACATAAAGATTTAAGTCACTGTGAAAAGCTTAAGAAACTCTCATTAGCCTGAAAAATAAGAACTGAAGTCTGCATGTACTGGTTTTACCTCAAAAATTTCAATCCCTGATTTCACCTGACCTTTCCACTCTATGTTAAATACAATATTTTGTTATTTTTGAATTTCAAAATGCTTCAAGTGCCATTTACGTTGTTTAGGTTAAAGTGGGCTCCTGATCCTTCCGTCAGGTTCCTGGGCTGAGCCAACAGCCAAAATATCATACTGTGACAGGGTGGGACAACCAGAGTTCTTCAGCAAAGAAGAAAACAGACAACTAGAGCGGCTCAGTCACAAAAGGGAAAGAAAAAAAGGAGGACAAATTTACCTCAGAGGGAGGGAAGTAGGCAGGGGCAATCATACATGGATTCTGTTTGTGGTCTAAGAGAGAGAATTAATATCTTATTGGCATCTGGGATGGCAAACTGAAGAGACATAACTGAAGATAACGTGCTACACCAAAATTGGTCTTAAAAACTCCACAAAATTGTCTGGTACAGAAACATACCTCTTTTTAAAGATAAAACTTATTAAGTCTTGTGTCAAAAAACGTCTTTGTGCTGAGTTGGCAGCTATTGCCAAAGCAACGTTTTTAAAAATTTTGCACAGCAAATCTCCAGTGGCCAATCAGAAGTCTTACTGGGCAATAGACTCACCTGGCCCTGCCCACTTTTTAACAACACTTGACAGGTACCAGAAAAGCTGTTGGTGGCACCACACTGGGAGTCCATGAGCTAGAGGATTAGAATTATTTCACTACTTTGAAATCTCTATAAAAGGAATTATATTTTCATTTTATATATACTACTAGCAGTAAAGTCCATTGTAAAAGCAATACAGTGGGCTCTAGAAAGATGTGATGTGTAACGAATGCATAGGCTGGAAGCAGGTTAAGTACATATTAGCAGTATGTAATAGAAAAGCACAAATGTGGAAGTCTCACATACCTTATGTTACACAATGACTGGTGTCCAAGGTCACACAACGTGGGCCGGAAAATGCAGCATATACGGCTCTGTGTCTGCAAAGTCATTTTATGTTGGATGTCCCTGTCATTCAATTTGGTCATGGTCGCACTGTCCACCCTGTTATAGAACAGGTCTCAGGGGAAGTTGGGTTGAAAGCGAATGGTTGTGACGAAAGTCTCAGTAGATTATGCCGGAATGATGAAGAGGAGTATAGGCAGATGAGTTTCATGAGTGACACGTCTTTTATACCATACAGCTTTACTCAAAACAGCAAGTGTCCTTTTCATGGCTTTTGGCAAACAGCCAAGTTGTGACCTGGGTTCCTGGTTTTTTCCTTCTTTTTTTGCTTTAAATATGTATCTGGATGTCTGTATCTGTCTCTGTCAGTTTGCCGCTCACTTTGTAATTGGTTTTCACACTCTGGGTGTGGTTCAAGGTTCCGCCCGCTTGCAGATTTTATCTCAGTGTTGCACACTCTCTGTATTTTTTTAAATGTATATGTCATTTTCCACTTCAGCCAGTTGTTCCTGCACTCCTCCTGTTTGTGCGTGCATATGTAGATCTGTCTGTGACTGTGTCTGTATTTGTGCTTTGCAGCATGCCTTGGGTTTTTGGCTTCCTGTTTTATGTGTGTGTGGTCGCATCCTCTATCTCTGTTTGTGTATCTACTGGCTTTTTTGTAATAACTGGGGCTGGTTCCCCCCCCCCCCCGCCTCTGCTATGCTGACAGCTGTTTACTTGACAGCTTTTTTCTGTTCTGGAAAGTGTTGCCTCAGCAAACTTGGTTTGGAGGCTAAAGACAGTGGATTTTGTCCCCTGAGGGAATCAGTTGTTGTCTGGCGAGGAGAGCTCAGACAATAGTTGTGTTCACTGGAGCGAAGCAACCATCTTCTGAGGAAAGTTTTGATGGGTGCCACTTCTGTGGGCAGGACTCAAGCAATGAAGTCAGTGGATAAAAACAGCTTCTGACTGACACATCATGGAGCCAACTGATTTAGGGGCATGTGGAATGTTCAGAAAGTGCCACCCTACTACTCAGTTATATATAAGGAGAGATTGTTTCTATAGCAATCAGAAACAATACAGGAAGCAAAATGCACAGCATCCTAAGTCATGTCTGAAGTTGTTACTTAGCAATATGTACACTGTCACTTTTACACTGTTCGACCTAGTAATTTCCCCCCAGACTTCTACTTCTTGATGGTGCATCACAGCCTAATGAGAACTTGAGCAGAGAACTAGGATACTTTCTGCTTATGTACTCTATCCTTACAAATGTGGCTTCCTATCCCTTCTTGTTACTTCAGAGTCTTCATGTGTTGTTTTGTAAAGCTGTTCATTTTTTTAATTCTTCCTCTTGGCATCACACTTTCAAAATTCTGAAAATAGTAGAAGTGCTACAGATACTGAGAATGTGACTTGTGCAAGCAGTACTCACCCACTAAAGCTAATTTGCAATGGATTAGCTTGCACTTAATTTTCATCTAATTAAATGTGAAAATATCATGTGGTATGTACCTGTGAGGATGTTTTTTATTAACGAGCTTTTTTAAAAAAAAATCTAAACAAGCTGATATAAGACTGTGTCCAAAGACAGAACTAAAATCAGGATTTAGAAAATGATGGTTATATAATAAATAAAAGTTTTTCTTATGAACCGAATAGCACTGCCTTAATACCCTTTGGAGCAGGATTATTATAATAAACTCACACAATATCTACAGCAGAGATCCTCAACATAGTGCCCATGGGCATTGCCATAATGGTGCCTGCCAATACCTTTCATGGTACCCACCAAGTGTCTTCAGAAAGTGGGCCAGGCCAGATGGGGCTTTTGCCTTGCAGGGCTTCTGATTAGCTGATTGGAGATCTGATTTGCTGTCCAGATTCAACAAAACATTGCTTCGGCACAAGAATTTTTCATAGCCAGGAATTTTTCAGGGAGGCACCAAGGGGCACTAATTAAATTAAGAATTTTAAAAAATGCTTTGACTTTTATGTTGTTTAAATAAAAAGCCATAGGTGGCTTTCTCTCTGCCCTGCTGCTTTTCTGGCTTAGTGGAGCTGGGAACATTCCCAGCAGGAGTCTCCAGCAGTGCAGAAGACACTTGGTCTCCAGCAGGCAGCAAACACAGTGTGCCAGGAGGAGACCCGGCAAGGGATCCGCTGAGCAGTGCTGTGCACACCTCATGATGCTCACCCAAGGGCAGGAGCTCTCTCACAGCTAGCAGAGCCCTCCTCAGGCCTGCCACTCAAGGCAAAGCCAGACTCTCCCCTGCCCCCCCCCCGCCAGCAAGGGCTGGCTGGTTGCAGCGGGAGCCCAGGCAGCATTCGCAGGCTCAGCACCCTCTGCCTGGGCGGCATACCAACCAGTGAGCAAGCAACCTCCCTCCATCGCCTCACCGCCGGAGCAGCAGCAACAGTGGCAATGCAGACTACAACCCCAAGGATCTTTAGCCAAGCAGCACTGGGCCCTGCCAACACTGCCGAGTCTTTCTGCCTGGCCACCAGGAGCACAGAGTCAGGCAGGGGTACTCTCAGGTTGGGGCCCATGCCTCATTTGGAGGGACCAGCAGTGCTGCCCACCCACCTCATACAGTGGCAGCCCATCCTCTGGGAGCCTGGCATGGCTGGCCTGAGTCCAAGGGTGTGGAGCTGTCCTTGGTGGGGTGGGGAGAGTTACAAATGCAATGGGGGCAACGCCCCAACACCTTACCACTGGCTACAGTCCTGCTTCAGCAGTAGGGTTGTCAGGTCCCTTCCAGCAACTAGCAGGGGACAGGGGGGACTTACTGGCAGTGGGAGAAGGCCTAGGCTGGGGTTACAGTGACTTTGCCAGCAACATAATGGCATTGTTTCCAGCACACACTAGAAGTGTTGTCATCACAACCTGGGACACTGTGGTATTTGGAGGAAACTCTATGGTAGATGTCTTTTTATCATAGTGTTTTCCCAGATACCAGAGCTTCCTGTGCTGCCTAGGGCTGCCCCCACTGCCAGTAAGTTCTTTTGCCAGCCAGCTAATTATCATCAGGGGGTGGCAGCTGGGGGTGGGATATTTCCCACCCCTAACAGGGAGACTGGCAGCCCTGGCAGTAGCTTCCACCACATTGCAAAGATCTTCACTAGATGACTAAAGGTAAGCTGTATGGATGCAAGAGACTATTATTTTCATTTTAAAAGGCATCTTATTAAGCAGAGCTTCTACCTCAAATGTAAAGAGTTATTATTAGATTTATGTACAGCCTCATTCCTTGATATTTTGTGATTGGCTCTATCTTCTGTAGCAGCCATTTTATATTTGCACCTATCACCCTGTGTCAAAATTTCAAAAGTCCCAACAGGTTCAAAAAGGCTGGAGGGACCCCTGCTTTATAGAGAGTCTGTGCATATACTTGGTGCAAAGGAAATCCTGAAAAAGCAGGGTTACCAACTGAACTGAGCAAACCACACATGCATGTACTTTTTCTCATCTAGACACTACACATATTTATTTATTTCTAATTCTAATAAATAATTCATTTATATCCCACCTTTCTCCTCAATGGGGACGCAAAGCAGCTTACATCATTCTTTCCAGTGAAAAAGTTTGCTACCACAGTTCTTTCTCCATGTGTATTTGCTTTCTCAAGAACATTATTTAAAGGTTTTTGTCTTGTACCTCTCATCTCTGCTGTCTTATTGTATATGTCCTGCATTAATGTGAATTTGATTTAAGCCTTAACCTGTGACATCTAGTACAGGTGATACCTTATCTGCCATTGTGTTACTGTGCTTACAGCATTCTAAATCAAAGGATCAAATTTTCTTACAGGTCTTGCCACTAGGTGGCATTATCCATTAGCTACAAAAATTGAATACCTTTGCCTTGACTTCTATAGATTAATAAACAATGACAAGTTTTCCACGTTTCGTTCTTGATGAAAATATATGTAAGATGCTGAGCTGGAAAATTTCATAAGGGTCCTTAGACCTGAGATACTAGCCAGAGAGTTTACACACACCCACTTCCAATATTGTGTTAATAATTTCTCTAGGGGATTCACACCTGTATAGATATAACAAAGAAACCCTTTTTTCCTATACTTTATTCTGATAGTTATCTGGATTATCTTTTCCTATTGATTTGGTAATTCAGGTGCCAGAGAAAATATAAAACTCAAGGACAGTACGCAATGAGTTATAAAATTATTATTATTATTTTAAAAAATAATTCAAGTGGGGGGTTTTGTTTGCTATGTTTTTAATGAAGGGTGCATAATTGTCAGAATTAATTGTTCCAGTGTCAGAATGTTGTATATTTGATTATTTGTTATTTTTGTGTATTTTTTCATAGATGCGGCAGCTTCAGGTCTAGCACAGCTGACGAGATCTAATGTTTGGCATGTTAAGTGGAGATCCTCAGCTTTGCACCAGGAATCTTGGTTCCCAACACTTCAGATGTGGGGCTTACTGCAGACTCATCTTGAGTCCCATGAGGTACTCACTATAGAAACTCAAAAGAGATTGGTGGTTGCGTGGCCAGATACATGAGGGGTCCCGTACCTTTAAGAGTCATGCTGAAGAAGACATTTTTGCAGATGCAGCTTGTGTTGTGATGCTGCTGTAAGGATGAGAAAATCTTTTGCATGCTCATCAGAAGTATGGGAATAAGTCCTCTCCTGCGACTAGTCATTTTAGCAATGGGAGAATGCTGCTTGTGCTGTAGCATCAGTGGCTGCTCTTACACATTCACATCTCAGTGCCTGTTCCAAGGATAAAACATTTTACCCTTCGTCTGTTTGTGAGACTGTGTAACAACTCATAAGATTATGAAAGAATAGTAGGAAAGAAGTCCTCTTCCACTGAAATCAGTGGCTGTTTCATTAATTATCAGGTTAAGTGACAGATAAGTGTTTAGGATTCATATTGGAGCCATTGATGTAGCAATGCTAATTTCATAAACAAATCAATAATCTCTCATCTGGAGCTGTTTTCAGTCAACCATACTTTTTCTCCACAAGGCACTAAACTAAATGTGATTATTCTGTCCTCAGGTAGCTGGAAACATTGTCACAGAGAAGCTGCCTCTCTTAGCCTTGGCTGCAGGTGGAGTAATATCCTGTTCCTTGGCTGACTCTACATAGCAATAGCATTTACATAGCCTCTTCTCATCAGTAGATCTTTCTGTGTCTCTCTTAATAGCTTTTTGTATCTCAGTGAGAAGCTTAAGGTAGCATTACTGCAGAATTTCTGGTACATTTATGTCTGCTTTTATCACTCTTTATAATTTTAAAGAGAGATAAATCTACTAGGAATTCTTTAGTAATGCTAGCTTAAGTTTCTCTTTGAGCTACAGAAAGCTATTAAGCTATTAAGAACAACACAGAAGGATCTACTGAAACCAAATGAAAGTTAGCTTGAAATCAGGAACATCATATTTTTGTTTTTAACATACTGATGAAGAGTTCTGGATACCCCAAAAGCTTGCATACTATTTTGTAAAGCAAGAACTGGAGTCTTGTGGTACCTTAAAGATGAACAAAATTTATCCCAGCGTAAGCATTCATGAAATCTGCTTCTTCAGATGCAATGAGTAGATCCTTCCCATGCTGTCATTTTATGTCCAAGGTACAAAAACAAACAGACAACAGGTCAAAGTGCAATGAAATGCAGGAAGTACGCAGGAAATGTAATTATGTGAAGTTCAAATCTAATCAAGAATAGTAGACACTCCTCCCCACCCATTACAGCTGTTAACTGGCATAGCACAGACAGTGAATGGGCTCTAGAATGTGAAAGGTTATACTAGAATAAAATTGTTCCAGTCACAAGACGTCTTTTTCTCTTTGCTGCAACACGCTAGCATGGCTATCCCTCTGAGTCTGTTTTGTAATACTATGATTGGTTCTATTAACTAGTATTAAATAGCTATTATTTGGAGATTTTCATAATACTAAATAAACAAATGTTTGAACATTGGTGAGTGCTCAAGCCCCATCATGAGAATCTGATCAAAACAATTTCGGAACATAGTATTTCCTTTGTCATGTGAAACAGACTGGGCACAAGCTTGTTAAAATAAAGAAGGAAGTTTAAATAAAGAAGCAATATCAAATTCCTGGCCATCAACACTTTGTGTGGATAACTACTAATTTACATTTTCACGGGTTCGAAAGATTATTATTGTATCGTAAATCTGAAATTAATATGGCTTTTGGAAAGATAGTTTGGAAATTGTGCTGTCACTGATAGCAGATGTAATTTGGTATTACAGCCAAACATTGAAAAAAAATGTCATGCTATGTATGAACAATATTCAGTAGTCCTGGGCAACCTTCTCTGGGGATTAATTCACAGTATGTGCTTCCTGATAGGGTTCATTAATAACAGTGTTGCATGAGAGCATTTTTTCAGTAGTATTTGTCATGTGTACACAGGTGTTCCTAAACCTAGCAGTCAGTTGCATTAAAATCTCTTTGCTGATTGCTCATGCACGAGGAGTAGAAAGGACAGAAATGCTTCATTAGACGTTGAAAAATTAAACCTAAGCTAAAGGGATGTTTTTAAATTGTTTGTGAAGGAAAGTTTCTAGCAGATTAACTTTCTGGTTAAAGACTAGCAATAAAATTAAAAGAATTTAATCTTTAATTGTTATGTTCCATAGCTTGATAATGAAGAATATAGATTGTAAACTATTTAGCTTTACATAAGAGAACTCCTTGGAAAAGCTGGCTTTCTGATTGGCAACTGTGAATAAATCCTGATAGGAGGACTTGAACAGCAACTTAAGTTAATGGAAAGCTTAGCTACCACTCCAAGGACAGGCAGTGCATAAGGACAATTCAGGTTTAAAGGAGGAGAAGCATTTATGAAAACTAAGCTTCAGGTGGATTTACAGAGATGAAAATTGATATTCACAGTCACATTCTGCCTAAGGAATGGCCTGATCTAAAACAGGTAACAAGAACATTGGCTATTAGGTGCAAAGGCAGTATGGTTTTTTTATTTTTATACGTGTTTTTCACAGAGCTTTATTTCAGATAGTTTATAAATTTGAAAAAATTGTTCTGGATTAGATTTTTCTCTCTCTGAACTACAAATAATATATGAAAGAATGCTCTTCATTTCAGAATGGTTCTGATATCTTAATATTATGTGAGTGCTAGAGGGAACTTTAAATAACTAATTTCATTTGAAATTGTTTTTTGAAGTATTCTGTTAAATAAAGGTATAATGCCAGTTGGTTTAATGGAATCAGACCTCTTGTGTTTTATAGTTTACATTTACAATTAGTAAAAACAAATACCAACTTTTCAGTTGCATGATTACCTCTAGAAAAACTGACAGGAATGGAGAGTGGGGGTTCCAACAATCATTCTGCTTTTTGCACCTTTTTAATTTGCAGTGCACTGCTTACTTAAGGTAAATTAAAACACTGTATTAGTCTTCTTCTGTATCAGTTAGTCCATGAATAAATTCAGTTATTGCTTTAATTCTCTCTAGAAGCAGAGAAATTCATAACATTGGACAAAACAAATGTTTTAGGATTTGTGAGTGCTCTTTGCTCTGAGTTATGTTAGTGGAAGCAAGCTGGGACATCCTCAATTATTTGAAAAGCCATTACATGAGTATCTACTGTATTTTCATCATTTGCATCTTTAAAAAATACAGTAATGTACTTTGAAAGAACATATTGCGTTTTTGCATTGAGGTAACTTGTTGTATAACTCCATACCCATAGGGAAATTCTAAACCACCTATTAACCATATGTTAGCAATAAAGTCTGAAAGAAAGAAAAATAGTTGTTGTTTTTTGCTTGCTGTATGTGTATATGTTAACATACAAATTGTCATGGTCACATGAATACAAACTGTATAGTCCTCATTCACTTCAAAGGAATGTATCCATGAACACTTACCCATCCTTCAAACTTGTATTGGTCCATTCAGTTCTTTTGGCCTTGATCTAGTTAGAGATAGCTATGGTGTACAGTGCAGTCCTAAACAGAGCAACTGTTAACATCAATGGAATTAGAAGTCTGTAACTCTGTTTAGGATTACACTGTCAATTCCACTGAACACAAGGAAGCTAGCTTTTTTCATTGGTTTCAATTGTCTTAGTCGTGATTAGTTTTATTGGATTGGGGCTTTTTAGCAGATCAATTTGATTCAATGCAAAAATATTTGTATATGATACAAGTATCACTAAAGGTGCATTTCTGAAATAGTGAAGTAAGTTTTAAATAACATACGTGAATTAACTGAAATTGCCCATTTGTTGTTTTTTCTCGAAGCCCTGTGTTTGACCAGAGGGTACTTCCACTTGCACAAAAGGCAGTCTACAGATTTCATATTTAAATTCCCAGAGCCCTTCCTGAGAGTCTGTCTTACCCACACAAGCAGCTTTCCTGTGGGAAAAGCAGGAAGGAGACATAGAAAGATCAGCTTTATAAACAGAGCAGAGGTTGAATTGCCACTTATTACTGAAAAGGAAATACAATCTTCAGCATTTTCTTTTCTATCCCCTATTATAGTAATACAATAACAGGGCAGTCCTAACATCAAAGAACAAATGGACACAAATCTGGCATTAAAAATTGCAGTATTCAGAAACCTGTGAGGGCATGTTTTAATCTTCCAGGACATATTGTTGCTGATCTCGAAGGTTGTTCTCTTACAAAAGAATGTCAAAAGGAGTGGTGAATTAGAACTCATCAATAGATTCAACACTATTTCTCCCCGCCCCCCTTTTAATAGTGACTTGAGGTTTCCTTAGTCACTATAGGTGTTAATAGCTCAGCAAGACCCACACTTTATAGATGTTAATTAGCTCCAGTTTATCATGTCTTTGCATTGTACCTTCCTTTATCAGATCCAGTTTTATGCTTCTCCTGTTCTTCCTATCTGTGATTGGGTGTGGTTTGACTGGTTTGACATTTTTAACTGGCTCCTCTTTGTAACATCTCCCCACTCCCACCTTTCTGTTCCTTCTATGATATATCTCCTGTGGATATGCGTTCTATACATCTAATGAAGTGAACTTGACCCGCTAAAATTTGTGCTGGAATAAATGTTGCTAGTCTGCAGTGCAACTGGACTCCTGTTTAATTCTACAGTAATAGTAGAATGGCCTAAAAAGAAACAATTGGGTCCTTAACAGCTAAGGTTGCCAGGTCTGGGTTGGAAAATACCTGGAGACTTTGGGGGTGGATCCAGGAAAGGGTGGGGTTTGGGGAGAGGAGAGGAGGGGCCTCAGCATGGTACAGTCCCATAGAGTCCACCCTTCAAAGCAGCCATTTTCTCCAGGGGAGCTAATCTCTGTCAGCTGGAGATCAGTTGTAAAAGCGGGAGATCTCCAGGCCCCACCTGGAAACTGGCAATCCTACACACAAGCCCATACTTTGCCCCTCTTTAAAGCCAGACTATCAGCTAATATATTGGCCCAGCTTGTCCAGTGAGGGAAGAAAAAAGATGCTATGTCAATTACGTTTGCAGGCCAGAGAGGGAAACAAGAACAGGTCTCTTCGCTGTAGTCAACAGCCCAGTGAATGAGACACAGAGCAGTTGCAGTGTTCTAAAATTACTTCTGTTTTGGTTGCATTTGTGCTGACCAGATCTACTGCCTTGGAAACAGACTGGATAATTTGAAACGCTGAAACATCATGCTTCTTTTTAGTCCCTTCCACCTGTGAGTCCTGGAGCAATGCCCTCAATGCCCCCCTCCCTTAAAATGCAATGGTTTCTTGGATTATTTTGCCAATGCCTGAAAGGGGGACGGGAAAATTGAGTGAACAGCTGAGGCATGTTTGATTCATATGCAAGGGTTGCCAGCACAGCAAGTGCACTGAGATCAAATGATTTACTACAGGAGAAATTCTACAAAAGTAACTGAAACTACTCCGGAGCTATTCTGGAGTACAGGACCACAATGCTAATATATATATTGGAACATATTTTGCTAGTACAGGAATCTCTTGGATGGATCATAATTCCAATGCAGGATCACAGTTCGCACTTTTAACTTCCTTTGAGAAAAAAGTGATGCTGATAGTTTTTAATTTCCATAGAGTGAATCATTGACAATAATACAGATTTTTTTAAATTGCTCATCATTGGGCAACAATGAAGCTAAACTATTCTGAAGATGCTGAAAGGCTACAGATTTTTAAAAAATTAACAAAAAGTCTGCCAAATATTATGGCTATCCTAATAATGATCTAAATTTATATATGGGCTAAATTTATGTATTGGGTGAATGCCATCTAAGCTACTAGTACAGAAATCCCCCCACCGTTATTTACCAGGAGTCCATCCTTGCACTACTAATTAAGGGGAAATTGTTCAAGCTGACCTTGCAATGACATCATCATCAGAATTTGACATTATGCAATCTCCTTCTCTGTCCCATAGTTCCCTGTGCCACTATAAATGTTTATACTGTGCAGCGGGTAGAAGTTTGGGTCTCTGCATGTCCTTGAATAATACCACCCCACATCTGAAGACCCACCCCCCAAGTTTTGTGCTTCTGTTACGAGGAGGAAGATCCTGCTACAACATGAACATTTATATGCCAGTTCATTTATTCTGTGGGAATCAGGGTGTCAGGTTTTGAGCACTTTTTTAAAAAGTTTTCAAAAAAGGCTCTGTCTCGAGGCTGTAGTGTCTTCAGTGAACTGCATCAAAATTGTACTTGAACCAGATCCACAACTACATAATTATTAAATAACTATATTGTAATAAGGATGTGCAAGAGTATTTTTCAACTGGTATGGATCAATATTAACACATCACTGCTGATAAATTTAATTTCCCAGGCAAAATCAGAATGATGTCAACGGAAAGCTGACACTACATAGGAAAGGCAGGATTGATCCCATATTATTTGTGCTGAAATGTATAAAAAATGCCTCTTTATAAACTAATTTAATTATAGAAAATTTAAAACTAAATGTAGAATACCTTTTCTCATCTATCATAATGAAATATTTCAACCCAACAATGTAAGAAATAATAGGAAACTAGCCTTATCCTTTCAGTGATTCTTCACCTGTTGAAACACTTTTAAATCTCTGTGAGAGAATTAATGAACATTTCACTTGTGTATTTGAAGTCTGGCTCTATTCTTTAAATATTAATAGAAGGCGGTGACCTTCATCCCTGCTGCTGAATCATAGAGGCTGAAAGACAGAATCAATATATTATCTGCACTAATGGTTAACTAATTATAGCTCAGCAAAATTTACCAGTTTTGTATTTTATTGCCTAATCCTAAATTTCGTTTGTGCTTACATAATTTTAATTAACTTCCAGCAGGAGTCTTAACATACAGCAGAAAGCAGACCTTTCTTTGGCGATATTAACCACACACACAAAATTATGTGGACAGCCCAATCCCATTCTACTTCCTTTGAGGCAGGTGTGATATAGTCTCCTAACAGCTGTTATTGACATTGTGCATAAGCAAAACAGCTTGACAGTGTTGCCCTAGGCTACTGGACAGTGGCAGCTCCCTATTTTTAAACAAAGAAGAAATAATAGAGAAAAAGGAAATAGAAAAAGGGTGTATGGAAGAAGTATGCAGAAGCCCATTGCTCCAACTTATCTCCCAGCAGTTTTTTTCCCTAATATTTGCAACAAGTTGAATACTCAAATATAAAAAAAAAAGTGCTGGGGAAAGGAGTTGTAGGTAAGTATGGCATGGAGGGAGGGTCTGTACACCTCACTTTCGCATCACTTTTTTTTATCAAATTGGACACCCATGCACCTTGAGATGGTGCCCTGTTTATGCATATCATACTTTGACTTTAAATAAGGGAACAGCTCTTTGTTACAGATTCTAACTGGTACAAGACTGCAGCAACATTAAAATCCATGTGTCCATTCTGCAGGTCTTAGTGAGGGGCAAAAAGAACAAGGTGGGTGGCAGTTCTGTCCCCTCCTTGCTTTATTCTACCATTTGAGGGGCTCTGCTTTGTGGAAAAGCAACACAGAAGCACCGTCTTTGAGGGCCAACCCTAGAGCAAGGCATTACAGCTGCCGTTTCTAGTGGATTTATGGATGTTTAGTATAATTGGTTTGATTGCTGTTTTTATTGCTGCAGTCTGATGGAAATTGCCATTAGCTTGAGAGAAATAAAGTGTTTAACAAAAAAGCATACAAATAAGAACTTGAAGATAGTCCTGTTGGGTGTCATTTAACAGAACTATTCTTATTCATAACTAACACTATTTCTAGCAGTAGCTTGGTCAAACATTCACAAACAGAGCATAAAGGCAGTGGCCTCCCCCTCTTTGTTATTAGAGTTGTACTAACTTGAGCCTTGTACTAACTTGAGAGACTTAAGCCCAGTCCTGTAGTCTATATAATACACACACTATTGCATAGATTCAGGCTCAAACATTATACAAAAATATGTTATTGACTAATCACATCAACTACATTTTAGCTAAGTGTGGAGCTGTTCTGAGCAACTGTCATTAGGTCTGAAAATAATCAGCCCTTGCCTTGATAGATTCCATATGTCAGGGCCATTTAAAGAAAATTAGTCTTATGGCTTTGTGGCCACAATCCATCCGCTGGTTAGACAAACATAGCAGGGGATGTCCTTAATTTTTGTTTTCAAGACTATTTAACCATTCTATACCTCTCCTCATAGAGATACGGCTATGGAGGATGGATCCAACTGGAGCAACATTCTAAGGTAAGCCATGTTTCATGATTTAGTTTCCTGACCTATATGATTGATGATAATTATTTGGTTATCATGTACAGCAAATGGAGAGACATTATGGAAGTGATTTTTGCTGCCTTGTCCTCCCTATAGCAATAGCAATTTGTCTAAACCTCTACATAAAGCCACTCCTGAGGCTGAAGGACCTTCTGGAATATTATGAGATGTGAAATGGGGGAGCCTACAACTAGTAGGGGCAACCGATAGAAATCCCACCCCTTCTGTTTCCATTCACGTAGTATAGGATTGAATGCCAGTTAATAACAATACTTGAATTATTTCTCTCACTAAAATAAATACTACCATCACAGCTTACTATTTATAGGTTGAAGTAGCTGGGGGGTTTTAACCCATGGGATAGATCCAGCTTCAAAATTTCTTACACATATTCCAGAAAGTATAGTGTTTCACCTCTTGTAATAAAAGTATGTATATTCAGCTTTCACCTTGCCAAATAAAATGTTGCAAAACTCATCTATAGATTCAGGTATGTTGGTTTGTAGATGATAAATATAAATTCGATAAGCAAGCAGTAATAAATACTATTAGAAAACAAGCACTGCACTCAAACGCAAACAAAACAAATATATAGATATAACTACTGGTATATTTTAACAATTCAATAAACCATTATCACAACTCATGTCATTATCACTCTATTTTACAGACATCAATGAAACTTATTAACAGCAGCTATTAAAGCCACATGAGAGTAGTTCCACTGTAGGATCAGTAGCCCATCTACACTTTTTTTCTGGTTAATGGATGAAGCAATTTTTGCTCAGTATTAGTCATGCTTATTACATAAACATGGAGTTTCCTCATCTCAGTGAAACTGATGAAATTAACATGTAGTACTCAATGAATCTAATATAAGTCTTCTGACAAAGATTTATCAAAATGAAGAATACAATCCGGAGTCTTCGTTGGATTCAGCTGTGTTATTCATACTTTTGGCTTTAATAGCTGCTGTTAATAAGTTTAATTGATGTCTGTAAAATAGAGTGATAATGACATGAGTTGTGATAATGGTTTATTGAATTGTTAAAATATGCCAGTAGTTATATCTATATATTTGTTTTGTTTGCATTTGAGTGCAGTGCTTGGTTTGTAGATGATATCATGGGTGATAGCGACTTGGTACCTAGCAAACTGAACCACACTTAAAATCTGGAGAACTTTTTCCCGGCAGTCATCCAAGTATCAAAAAGTATAAATCTGATATGAAGACTACAAGTGTGCTTTCAGTCCAGTTCTAGCACTCTTTCTTCTTCATTTTTAATTCCATGGAAGTCATGACAGACATGATTGTAAGGTCTGGAACTTGTTTGTCTCTCTGTGCATGGAAGCAACTCTCCCCTGCTTCACACAAATGAGTTGCTGCTTTGCAGAACATGTACTGGAGGTTCTGCTTCTGGACCACAGTCCACCAATTGTCCATCCCTGGCCTTAAGTAAAATGCTTATGCTTTCAAACAAACCTAGCTAGCTCATTTCTGTTTCCCAGTAGTAAGCAATTACTAACAATGTATTCTACAGCTTTTAAGCAGCCTATAGAGAGGACATAATGATTAAATAACTTGCGCGGGGAGAAAATGTGCACAGCTTATAGCTGTAACAGAATTAACAAGGGACTAATTAACTAAATAACCCATGGAGAGAACATAGCATACAGAACAGAATACTATTGGTTCATTTTTCAGTTTTTTCATAATGCCTCTCAAATAGAATCACTGTAAAAAAAATTGAACACAATATCACATACTCTGAAAACCTTCTATGAAATTTCCTGATGTGACATTTGTCCCCTAAGTTTTTGTTTGAAGCACTTCCTACAGGTCTCCATAACAACCACTGCCTGAAGCTCGTTATGATAGATAGCTTTAAAAAGCAACTTTTAACAAGCTCAAGAACCACATCAAACCTTGCTTTGGTCTCAGCAGAATCATTCATTTTATAACGTAACCTAAAAGCTGACCAACATTTTTACTTGTCTGGCAATCTAAAAGAAAGAGACAGAAATAATTTCATAATTTTATAAAAGCTAAAGAGCGGCAATGGCAAAAAAAGTAAATGGCAGCAAAAAATACAGTTAATTCTCACCATTTATATCAAGAAATGTGAGAATAGATTGATATCAATAAAAATGTGTCTAAGGTATATGTGGCAGATCATGCCTGATCTGGCCTGCTGACCCCATTCTGCCTTGCTCTTGCCCAACTCCCTGGAGGGGCTTTTCTTTTACTCTCAAGTAGCCACCACCCCCACCTGATTAATCTAGGGATTTCCCACTGAAAGGATCCGGACCCTCAGCTTCCCTTCCCAGTCCTAAGGCCTTGCCTCTGTGCTGCCCGCTGCCCAATGCCTGGCTCCCATGGGGACAGTTTAATGCCTTGTGTGCCCCTGAGGGAATAGCCAGTTGCCAACCTCTTGCCTTCCCCCCTCCTAGGGCTCCCTTTTAAAATAGTGCAGTCTGAAATGGTGGAGGTCTAGGTGATAAAGAGAATCACTCCTCGCATCAACAGTTTAATAATATTTATTAAGGGCTCCTCTTCTACTTTCTCAGCTGTCTGGTTTCCTATTCTAGATTATCTTGTTTCAGAAGAAACCATCCCTGATATAATTAATGACCTTTCCTTATGGTAAAGTTTTTTACTGTTACTTATGTTGTTTAATGGCATGGAATATCTTGGTTAATCACTATTAGGTTCTACAAGCTGCTCCCACCGCCGCTGCCGCTTCTGTAGCCAGCTGGCCCCTGTCAGTGCAGAGCGGTGGAGCTGTGGTGCTCATGGGCAAACAGAGGCGGCTTCTCCGGGTGAGCCCGGGGCCACTGCTCCGCACAGCCCCCCAGGCACTGCGGCTGTGGTAGCAGCGATGTCTTCGCCACTTTCCTGAGCCGGTAGGTGAGCTGGGTGGCCGGAGGGGGGGAAGAGAGAGGCAGGATGAAGAGCCGAGGCTTCCTTCTTCCCCTGGAGGAGAGCAACAGCAGAAGTGGCAGCAAGATCCTCAGCGCCCATCCAGGAATCGCACCGCGTCCCCACAAGCCCCTTCGAGGCTCCTTGCCTTAATCCAGCCGGAAGGGGCCTGGCAGCTTGCTTCCCTCCGTCTCCCCAACGGTGACTGGAGGAGTAGTGCCCACAGCCCTCTTCTCCGCTGCCTTTTCGCTGCTGCTGCTGTTGTTGTCGCCGCTGCTGAAGGATTTAAATATCCCCCCAAAAGTTTTTTAAAGTTTTAAGATTTTTCTGCACACGGGGGCAGTCCCCCCATGTGTGGAGAAAACTCTCCCTGCCCCCCAGGTGCCCCCCCACACGGATTTAAATATCCTTATGAAGGTTTCAACTTTACAATAATTTATACTAGCTAATATTTGAATTTTATTGTGCTTTGTATTTGAGTTATGATCATGTTGAACAGTATATATGTACTCTGTATATTATTGTGAAACTGCAATAAAATGTATTTTGGTAAAAAAAAAATATTAAAAAGAAAATGTTTACAAGCATGCTTTTAGCACAACGCCAGTTTGAGCAAGGGAAAACAAAGGAAATTGGTAAAAAATGCAAATCTTCTGCCCTTTCCTCTACACATTCCCTATCTGATGGTAAAATATATGGCAGTTGTATCTCATCCTTAGCACTTTCTCACATGATAATTGCTATGATTTGCCACATCAAGGGCAGTTAGTTTTCCCAGAGACAATTAATTCTACCTCTCATGTAGTTCAGACTGCAGAAGTATCCACATTAAAATTCACCCCGTGTTTTTCTTCTTGAATTTATGCATGATAAAAAACAGCAACAATCTGTAGTTCAGACCATTTTTTAGAACTCTGATTCACTTAATGAAAGAAGGACTCTTATTTGCGCTTATATGAAGAGCTTGGTGCTGCATCCATACCTCGAGATGCAAATCTAATTTTCTCTGCATCGATGTGTCTAGCAATTATTACTGCAAAGCCTTTGAGAATCAGCTCCAAATTAACTTCAAATATAAATCCAAAAATATACTCTTGGATTACAAATATGTCCCAATCATGCATTTTTTGCACTTATGCCAATTATGACGATATGAATCTGAATTTTTAGCTTATGTCTTTTACAATGGGTTAAATGTTATTGGCGTATCTAAGTGATATAAGCAGTTCACTTGTATTCAGCACTGGGCTTGGCACAGTCTGCTGGTCATTAATGCAGATGGAGTGGGAGAGCTGCTGTTGTTTAATTAGGACATTGCTTATTGGAGATTCCGTCTTGCAACTTAGCCCTTTAGGCATTAGAGGGGCTATTTATCTTGCTGCAGTCTGCATTCATTTGTGAGGGGTTAAGAAGATCCCTTGGAGAAATGATGCTCTTTCTAGTATTAATTCCAGGACTTAACATAAGAAAGAGCATAATTGATTTTATATAAACATCTGCAAGAAAAGAACTGCTGTTTGCCCTAATATTCTTATCAGTAATAACAAAACAAATCCTCCAACATCTATTTTTATATAACAAGACATTTGATTCCACCAGGTCTTCCCCATCTTCCTAAACAATGTGTTGCCTATTATTTAATTGTCAACAGTGGGCTCCCATTCAGCAATCAAACTCTGTAGGAACATAGGGTTGAATTCTTTCCTTCTGCCACTTTGGAAAATCATTTCTTTAAAGGTATTTGCCTGAGCCATTTGCATGGTGCCATTATAATTACAGTCTGTGTTGTTTGGAATCTTTTTCTGGAATTGTGAAGCTGCTGCCAAGTCATTCTGGCCAGCTGTCAAAGCAAAGTCATAGCTAGTAACAAAGGGGGGGAGTAGAGGCTTTCAAATATTCATCAGTTTTGAATAATGTATGAGGTTAATAACATATTCAGGGTTAAAAATGGCCTTGATATGATGTTTATTCTAAACTTCTATAAAATCCCAAGAACTGTAACACAAAGGTCTAAAGGTACAAAAGGGCTGGAAATGTAAAAGCGTTTTCCCTGGAGTAAGCATTATTAAATAAAATTGGTTTTACTTCTGAGCAGACCTGCTTATTATTGCTCCCAAGAGCATTAGTCTAACACCTTATTTTGATACAGAAAGCCATGTCCCTTAAGCAGCTCCCATAGCAAGTAACTGATTTCTTTCTATTCAAATCCAGGTTTCCTTGGAAGCTACTCTAGATAACTTCTAAACTATGGTGCTTAAAAGTCCAGATGTGTGGCAGACCATGAATTAATCAAGGAAGAAGAAATGCATTTCACACAAGTTCAAATATGCATTCCCCGTATTATTTTATATATATCATGATGCTGCAAAAATAAAAAGTATTATAGTTGAATCCTAGATAGCACTAGCTTGACTAAATCCTATTTTTGGAATGCATCTCTATTCAAGCAACCCATTTTTAGTACCAGGACTCAAAATACTACATAAAAATCAAGCATGAAAGAATCTGCTCCATCTCCCACTCTTGACTGATAGTTCCAGTGTGGGTCTTTCCCATATTATGACAGTAACATAAGAACTGCCCAGTCATATGGAAGAAATACATGGATACTGGAAACGAGCTACTGCATAAAATCTTATCAGCCCAGGGCTTCTGATGTTACCTGAATGAAGAAGCTGTGGTGTAGTAATTCCTACTCCACAAAGGTAACATCAGAAAGCTGCTTTGAGGCAATTGATAAATAATATCAAAATATTCCTTAGGTTAAAAATGCAAAATTTGTATTAAGTACTCTTTAAATTTTTCAGGGAGAGGCTAAATTGATGAAAGATGGAAAAGTTTTCAGAGTTATTCAAGATAACTGCTGGGATCCAGAGGTTCGAATTAAACAGATGAACAAATCAGGTACCACCCATACAGTAACTGTTAACACCCACTGAAAAATGTTAACATTCCCCTGTCAGAGGCCCTGGTTTCCACCATATATATCAGTTTAGACCAAATCCTTAGAGATAGAGCCATTCCTTGCTTCATCACTGTAAGAAACCAGAGATGGGTATGTTTACTTTGCACTTTTAGAGTGCAAGATTATGATGTAGGAGTATTCCCTTGCAAAGCTGTTCTGCCCTCTATGCAGATGGCATCCACCATACTATCTTATTAGGGATCATATAAGACTGCAACCTGGTCCTCATTTTGTGTCAGTCACTTCAAGCTGTAATGCTGTGTTGCTCATTTGAGAAGGAAATTCTGAAGGCTAGTTGCAACTGTGCTACTAGACTCAAATTTAGCTGTTGTAGATTAGTGCCACTGTGTAAGGATAACCTTAATGAAAAACATACAAAGGCGGGTCCTTTTGCAGGGTTCAAGGGGGGGCAGAAGGGGAGGTACTGGAAGGAATTAACACACACACAATCTGTTTTGGGCAAAAACATGGCCATGGCTTATTTTATTAATACAAAGGAGCAATGGTGCAGCATAGGGATGGACCCATGCATCAGGCGACCTGCCTGCTATCCAGTGTAAGCCTCCCTCCAGCCCCCCTGCTGGGGGATTGCCAATTGAGTGACAAGATACTGGGACATGTGGGCACCAGCCTCTGCATGGTTCCCTGCCCCTGGCTGGGTTGGCTCCCCAATCTGGAATGAGGGCAATCTGAACTCTCCTGGGGGGGAGGCCCTGTCTTGCAATGCATGCCCGTAAAACACCAACGAACTGAAACCGTGACAGGCAGGAGCCATCATCATACACCAAAAAAAAAATCCCTGGGATATAAGGCTAAATAGAAAGGTATTCCAAGGTGTACTACACTGGACAGGGCTGACCCCCGGGAGCTGAGTGAAGTAAGATATGCATCCCCCCATGAAGCTGGTCCATCTTGGACCTACACAGTCAGATATGTAGCCTTGAACCACTAAGTTAGACGTCCCAGAGGGTGAGGGTCCCCCCAGTGGGCACTGTTTCCACTGTGTCCTGGACCCAGACTGTGAGGACTGCTTAGGTTGGGCTATACATGATTCCAGGTGTTCCATCCATTCAGACTGCTGAACAAGCATTTGTGAAATGCCCTGCGAAACAGCAGTGTTATCCACTGGGGCCGTGTGCCATCTGCAGGGCTGAAGTTCCCATGGCCTGTGGGTAAACCTAAAAAAAAAGTTTACCGAAGGTGCGGAGAAAATGGCGCGAAGCCCCGTATTAACACACGCGCCGCAGCAAAGGGTGTGAAATTGACACCCAACGCCGGGACAAACGGAGGCAGAACGCCGGCACAATGTGAGTGGGAAAAAGCCCCTATAGATGAACTTCCATACCCTGCTGAAACTATCCACCCTTAAGATTCCTGATGGCTAACACAGGCTACCTGCTAACCCACCACAGCTAAAACCTCCCTGGCTGTGGGTTGCCAATCCCTAATAAATGCCCAATGTCTAATTAATGCTCCATGCCCCAGAGTTCCATGTGTGTGCCCTTGTGAATCACCACTTCAAACAGAAGCATGCACCACCGATGAGGCTGCCTTATACTGAATGAGGCCCCTGGGCCACCCCAGGCCATATTGCCTGCTCCCTCTCCTGCAGCAGCTCTCGAGGGGCTAAGTCCAAGGTCTCTCAGGTCACCTCCTACCTGATCTTCCACTGGGGATGCTGAGGATGGATCCGAGGACAGCCTGTGTGCCTCCATCAACACTCTCATTTGAGAGCTGCATTCCCTTTCTCCTTTTGGGGTAAGTGAGGGAAGGTTGGCAACCACTACACGCCATGCTCATGAGAAAGGAACAACCAAGGTGCAAGGCAGTCTCCTATCTATGCCATCAGCTGCAGAGCATGCTCCCTCCCCCGTTCTTGTATTTTGTTGTTTCATTCAAGGCAGCAGCACAAGGGAAGCACCCAAACTGCCAGGGACCAAATGATTAAATCCACATATGGGCTACCCCCCCCCCCGGAGCGGTTGCTTCCCTTTCCCTTCTCTGGCCAAACCCAAATACTGCAGGTGCCTTTCTGATGCAAATCTCCCTCTCGTTCTATGGTTCTCATCACCAGGGGTGCCACCAGAGATCACACACCCCAAGATCGAAGGGCGAGGAGCTGCCGTGGATGGCTGAACGTGGCTCCAGCAGAGCAGAAAGCCCACTCTCAAAATGCCAGCAACAAGGCAGAGACGGGGCACCCAAAGGACACTTGATGCACCCCACACGTGCCCGGGGAATGATTTAAAGGTGGCAAAAATACCTGCCATGCTAGGGCTCTCCAGTGCTCGGTCAAGATGAATGGAAAAGCAGGCAATCCCTATGATGGACCCCTATTACTTCTTTTCTGTGAGGCAGATTTTCCTGCCAAAACACTGTTCCCCCACTCTGACTGAGCTGCCTCTTAGTAGCATATTTTAATTATAGAATTATAACTTTCTGTCTGTGATAGAGAAGCTATTTGCCTTTTGCCTAGGCCAGAGATTTATTGTAACTCTGCAAGAGCCCTCTTATAAATCCCTTTGGAAATGGTACTTGACACAAAGTAAAGTTCAAACAGAAAGATTGATTTTATTGAACAGGCACAGTTGGACTGGGAATAGGGCAAGGGACAAAAAGTTGAGGTAACTGTTGTTGTTTAAACAATTCAGAATATTTTGAAAAGGCAACAGAGTATAGTTGAAGGTTATATTCTTAGAGACTCCGTTCTTAAGTGTGAGAGGTTAGTTTGTCTTGGAGATTTCTTTCAGCAACAGTGTGTCTTAATTCATACAACTTCATAAAACTATCTTAGTTTCCTAGAGGTTAGTACTTTCTTCCTGTATATAAATACTTCCCTTGTGGGATTATAATTTTCCTTTTTTTACTCTTGAGGAGTCTAAGACACTTTCTCTTTTCACACAAACCAGGGGTCCTTTCTGAGTTGAATCCTCTGAATAACTGGGTAAGAAATATCCTCTTCTTTCTAGGAGCGATAGTCCTTTTCTGTTTTGCTAGACTGGCAGTTTTCAATTTCCTGTCCAGTCTCTTCTATCAAACCTAAATCCCAGTTCTGGAGACTGCGAATAAATGGAATTCAGTTAGGGCTGACACTTAGACTTTAAGTTCTGATTTCTGAACTTTTCCTCAAATGTGTTGGTACACAGTAAGGGCAAGTTGTTGTGTCCCTTCGCTTCTCAAGGGACTTGTCTGTTTCCCTCAGATTGACACACACGCTCCTCCATACAGGCACCTGTCAAGCCGAAGTCCAAACGATGACTGACTTACTCTGACAAGATTGACAAGACTTTTGAAAGCTCTCCTCAACTGGCGCTGACCAATCAGAGAGAAGGAGGGGGGTGCATGCAGGCAGCAGGCTGTCAATCAAACTGTGCATTACACTGAGGCATTAACCCCTAATCTCCCAACTCTCTGAATGTGATGCACTAAGCATCTTGGTTTTGGAGGTCAGTTTATCACAATGCCCTCCAAGATCAACAAAGAAACAAACCCCAGAGCCTAAAGGCCACATGGTCAGAGGCTGTAAAACAAATCACAAGCCAACAAACAAGAGGCTGGAGTCCCATGCAGGGTTTTATATAGCCCCCTGTGGCCTACCCCTACCTCCGTACTGTGACTCACAGCATGACGAAGTGGGCCACAGAGCACTGGCCTGCCCCATCCCACCCTGCCAGAGGGGACAACGTGGCCAGGTCAGCCTCCTTCCAGCTTCCCCTACCTCCTGGCCACAAATGCTGGTGAAGGTAAATCTTGGCAGTGCTTCCCTCTGAGCCCACCTCACTGCTATTTCCTGTGTCTTTTCTATTGTCCCTGACTAGAGTTACCAGCCCTCAGGTCCTGGTGGGGGTTTCCCCACTTTTGGGGGCTTTGATTCGCTGCTGGCCAGCTGGTGAAAACCCCACTCCCAAACAGGGATGTCATTGCATGACATCACTTCCAGGTGATGTCATCGTGTCAGGGACATCGCGTGCGACATCTCGCCCACCCTCAGAACACCCCCCAAATCCCCCCACTACAACAGCAAGAGGACCTGGCAAAATAGGCCCTGACTCATATAGTGATATTATGATGTTGTGAAAGAGAAGCAATTAGTCAGTGTTTGGGATGGGGCACGCAATGCTGTAGGTTTCAACAGCTGTGCTAAAGTAAGATGGTGGAATTTTCTGGAGGGAGTGTTGGTGGCAATATGGCTCACACCAGGCATTATCAAGTATACATGCAAGTCTTTTTATACATGGATCACCCTATAACTTTAGGGAAATACCAACTCAGCATGTGCATTTCCTTGGTCATGGAGTATGAGTAGTTAAAATCAAATGGTGAAGGAAGCTACGATGGGCTTGGCTATACTCGACTTAATATTGACCTACAGGCAAGAGATGGTAGATGAGGTGAAGGTGGTGGGGACCTTAGGGGGAAGTGACCATGTCCTGCTAGAATTTCTTTTGCTATGGGGGACCAAGGAAGTTTGTATCCACACATATACGTTAGATTTTGGTAGGGCAGATTTTAATAAATTCAGGGGCATGATGAGAACCATTCCATGGGCAAGACTGTTGGAAAGGAAGGGAGCAAGTGAAGGGTGAGCTCTCCTTAAAAAAACCCTTGCAAGCCATCGCTATTGCAACAAGAAAGAAACATGGTAGGGGATCCAAGAAGCCAATGTGGATCAACAGAGAACTGCATGATGTGCTAAGGGAGAAAAAGGAAATGTTGAAGAAATGGAGGCAAGAAGAGTATCTCTAAAGAAGAGTATCTGCGGGTTGCTAGGCACTGTAGGTTAGCCATCAGTAGGCCAAAGCTCACAGTGAGCTAAAGCTGGCCAGGGAGGCTCGCTACAACAAGAAAATCTTCTTCAGATATGTGAGGAACAAATGCAAGATAAAAGAGGCAATGGGCCCAGTGCTGGGTAAAAATGGAGAAACTTTGACAGAGGACAGAGAGAAAGCAGAAAGGCTTAATGCCTATTTTGCCTCAGTTTTTTCCCTGAAGAAGAGAACAGGCTCATCTGGAAATGGTAGTAGGCAAGGCATTGCATCCAGGGTGTTGGTGGACATGGACAGAGAGGTTGTTGAGAAGCACTTGGCTGCATTGAATGAGAACAGATCCCCTGGGCCAGATGGTATGCACCCAAGAGTGCTCAAAGAACTTTCTAGAGAGCTTGCAGAGCCTTTGCCCATCATCTTCCACATGCCAGAAGACTGGAGGAGGGCAGATGTTATCCCAGTTTTCAAAAAAGGGAGGAAGTATGAGCCAGGAAACTACAGTCCAGTCAGTCTGACCTCTATCCCAGGGAAGATACTGGAGCAGATTTTAATGGGATTGATCAGCAAGCATCTAAAGGACAACTTGGTGATCCAGGGAAATCAGCACGGATTTGTCTCCAACAGGTTCTGTCAGACCACCCTCATTTCTTTCTTTCTTTGAGTGACAAGCTTACTGGATCGAGGGACTGCTGTTGATGTTGTTTACCTGGATTTCAGTAAAGCTTTTGACAGGATTCCCCGTGATATTCTGATGAGTAAACTAAAGGATTGTAGACTGGACTATAGTTAGGTGGACAGGGAACTGGCTGGAGAACTCCATTCATCTGAACTCAACTGAATCAGTCAATCCTAAAATAAATCAACCCTGACTGTTCCCTGGAATGCCACACTTTGATGGACTCCATTTCTGTGGCTTGAAATGGCTCTATTGATATCCCATCTACTCCTGGTGATTTGTTGCTCTCAGTTGCTCTCAGTGCAGCTTTCTCTTCACTTTCTAAAACTTCAGGTTCTTCTTCTGAAGATTCTTCTTGGGAGGACAAAGTCATCTTTTCAACTCTTCTGTATATTCTTCAGTATATCTCTTTCACTGTGTTTTAAAGTTCCCTTTGAATTCTTGGGTCTTGTGGAACAGATCTCTTGTTCTTCCTTTTGTTGTTGTTCTGTTCCATTTCTTTAGACTGGTTATTGTAATAGTTCTCTTTGTCTGGCACACAGCATTTAGACTTCCGTTTCTATTTCTGTCACCTTTTACTTCTGCTTCTTGTCTATTGTTAGCAATTTTAAGAGTTTCATCAGTCATCCATCAAGGCTTTTCATTTCTTTTTGGCCTCAGGAATAGTCTTGGAGTATTCTTCCTTGAGAATATCTCTCTTTTTAAATTATATTTTACCATTTATTTCTTGAGAATATCTTGGGTTTCAACCCATAGTTCTTCCAGTTCATATCCACTTGAACTTAGTAATGCAGATCTGTTCTTTACATGGTCTTTAAACTTTTCAGGAATACTGTTTAGGTTGTTTAAGTTACATTCCCATAAAAACTTATGTGAGAATAAAACCTTGTTAATATTTAAGATGTCACACAACTCTTGTTTATTTATGGCAGAAAAAGTCAGGGTACATAAAATTAAATTATCATGTCAAAATCACTAGCTGTCTGGTGTTAGGTCAGCCCGAATTTGCTTAGGGGGGGGTTCTAGTTCTTGACTTTAGGGGTAGTGTGACCAGATTTTTTTTTAAAAAAGCAAAGGACTCTTTTTTATAATTGTGTAGCTGTACTTTTTCAGCAAGGAAAGCTACATTTTGCAAAGTTCTTGCTTCTGCCCAGTTTTGAAATGCACAAGAGATTTGTCCTTAATGTATTTTATCTCTTTCATATTTTACAAAACAGCAACTCAGCCACAATATAAAAGAGAAAGTGATTATGTTTCAGACCACACCTTGCTGCTTTCACAACACTGTTGTGTTTCAGGGCCTCTGTTACCATTTTCACATGCTGCTTTAACAGTAAAGCACCGTGTGTGTGTGTGTGTGTGTGTGTGTGTGTGTGTGTGTGTGTGTAATGAGTGTAGTGGTATTAACAAGGATGATCTCAGCTGTTTTACTGGAGCATTAATAGAATTGGGAACAAGCTTTCTTTTGCATGTTACAAATGTGGGGCCATTATTTTTTAAAAGCTGATGCAGATCGGAATGAGAATAACTGCAGCAGTGGGATTGCAGTCTCGTTCAGAACAAAATGTACTCCTAAAACAATGGAAGGTCTGTTTCTGGAAGAGCAATTCATTAGTGACAGATTACTGTGCATGAGTTATCCATTAATCTGTTTTCTAAAGGAAATCAGGTTCAAAGTCATACCTTGACTATAAAAGATATAGGACTGGATCCTGTAATCCATCAGCATAAAGTGCTGACAGTCACTGATCTTCCCAGCTTTCCCCTCTCTCCACCAACTTTGGGAAAGAGGAAAACAGTTGTTGCAATATGTGGGTAAGGAGGCTATAGTCAGGAGAGCAATGAGCCCCTATTCCCCCTCCCCACCACAGCCTCCCAACCTGCATGGCTATTACTCCACAAGAGTCCCATGGCTCCATAAATAAACTTTTTTGGGGGGTGGAAATGGCTGCTGGAGGGAGGGGAAAGCTTCATGCATGCATGGTTCTCACAAGGTCCTTGTATGGGATCCAGCCCACATTCTTCAAACTGCTTATCCGCCCACCCCAGGTGAGCTGTCCTAGAAAAGTCCCATTATCCGTTATACAGCTATTATAGAAAAAGTGGCTTGTTGATTCAATTAATTACTGGATTGAAGTACATTATTAATTGAACTGTGTAATTCCAAGAGCTGAGGCGGTCATTCTGGGGGGGGGGGGGGGGGTGTCACGCATGACGTTCAATTGTTTATGACAATCCAGTGGCACAAATGGGCCATCTTGCATCTTCAAGAAGTGTACAGCTAACTTCTCTGTCAGAGTGGCCTAAGCCAATGTATGGAATCATTCCAAAGTTCATCTTCATTTTCTTGATCAATTGTACTTGTTCTTCTCCATAGGAGTCACTGCCCAGGTTTTGTCTACAGTTCCTGTCATGTTTAGCTATTGGGTAAGTCTATGAAAACAATTGTTGCAATGTGTATTGCAAAACTCAAACAGCAGCAAATTCATCATGGGAGGCAGGAGCCCTGATTAATCAGTTACCTGGAATGAAAAACAGGTCAATAGAAATCTGCAAGCTAGAATATTGCTCCTTAAGAGTAAAAAATGTAGTGCTTCACTCACATTATAACTGATCTTAGCTATCATTTTTAAAGAGTGTTCTGCCTCTCATGCTTGTCTAATTCTTTGAAGCCATACAAGATTGAAAAACCAGAAATAGCCTACATGAAGTTTCTAACAACAGTATAATCCTAAACAGAGTTGCCTCCATCTAAGACCACTGACTTTAATGGGTTTAGAATGGTGCAACTTAGCTTAGGACAGCACTGTAAAAGACTAGATTTTGCTCTTTTCATGTGTGTTTTCTTCCTTCTTCATCCTGACACTCTCTTCCTGTTGCTCATGGGACCTTTGCATTCTGATCCACTTCAGTGGTCCTTGTGAAAAAAGTCAGTGGGTTGGAATTCAAAGTATGTGCAAGTTCAAGCATAAGAATTTAGCGGTTTGTAAGGCCACTGAATAGGTTTGCACAGGCACATGGTAGCTACCACATGTTCAACGGCATCAAATTGTAGACAAAAATCTATCAATAAGGCTGCTTGCGGGTGGGGGGGGGGGGATGCTGTCTTGGGAACTGGAGGCCATAAAAAAATGGAAAAATATTCCTGGATCCCAAGCAAATTCTGTAAGAAATCCTACTATAAAATAGTTATTCAAATAAAATACATCCATATACTTTTATAGGTATCATTTACTTTAATTAAAGTGTTTGAGGTTCCTGCTCATAGAATCTGTAATATTTTATATATTAAACATTTTGATGGAAACAAATCCACATAAGACTTTTCTAGCCAGGTGGTTTCCATAGCAATATTCGATTTGGTTTTGGAGAACAGACATAAAATATGAGAAAATGATCAGATACATACCCCAGGGTACTAAACTGGATAGCTAACCTAACAAGGATAAATCCAGGTAGTCAGTCATGTTGGTCTGAAGCAGTAGAACAAATTTAGAGTCCACCTTTAAGACCAACAAGGATAAATTTAGTCCATGGCTTGAAATTTTTTAGAAAAAGAAGACTTAGATTTATACTCTGCCATTCACTCAGGGTGGCTTACAATCTCCTTCCCTTTCTCTCTTTGCAACAGACACCTTGTGAGGTAGGTGGGGCTGAGAGAACTCTGAGAGAGCTGCTCTTGAGAGAACAGCTCTGAGAGAACTGTGACTGACCCAGGTCACCCAGCTGGCTGCATGTGGAGAAGAGGGGAATCAAACCCAGTTCTCCATTTTAGAGTCCAGTGCTCTTAACCACTACACCAAACTGGCTTAAGCTTCCAGGAATAATGTTGTCTTTTTTAAAATGTTCTGGTGCTTCCAGTAATAGTGTCTTCTATTCTGAGAACATTCTGCACAGTAAACTAGAGTATAAATGGTTTCCCTTGAGAGAAAATTTTATAAAAAGTAAAAGAAAGGGTCAACATTGTTATTAATTGTTAAGATGAAACCCTGTGCCTGCTTCAATACATGAATGAAACTTAAATGCACATATAAAGACAGAATGACAACCTAAGATTAAATGTCTCTCTGCCAGATAAATAAATTTTGCAAATCTTGCATAATTTTTACAAAGGTGAACATTTTAGAAAGGACAACATTTTGGTAAATTTGCAATGCTTTGAAGTGGCAGGAGGATAAGGAAAGCCTTATGATTTATGACTAGTTAAGTTGTCAACTACGGGTTGAGAAATTACTGTAGATTTGGGGGTGGAGCCTGGGGAGGGCAGGGTTTGGGAGGGAACTCAGCAGAATTCAATACCATAGAGTCTACCCTCTGAAGCAGCCATTTTCTCTGTAATCTGGAATTCTGGGAGATATCAAGGCGCCACCTGGAGGTTGGCGGCACTACTACTGGTCCATAAACTTAATAACACTATGGGCCTTTTCTCACTAGCTTTCCCCCGCGGTTTACACCGAAGCTAGCACCGGAGCTTCTGGTCAGTTTCCCACCATTTGCTCCCTGCTCACAATTTCCTCCAGAGTATCACTGCACTGCTCCGGAGCTTTCCTGGAGCAAGAAAATCCTGCTGGAACAGGGAAGCTCCGGAGCAGTGCAGTGATACTCTGGAGGAAATTGTGAGCAGGGAGCAAATGGTGGGAAACTGACCAGAAGCTCCGGTGCTAGCTTCGGTGTAAACCGCGGGGGAAAGCTAGTGAGAAAACGGCCAATTACTCCTTTCTAGGTGGAGTATTCCATATATCATTCTGAAGTATGTTTAACTAGTTAACATACCTTAGGAGTGAAAACCAGCATCTAGGCCAACAATTCAAGGTACACTTACCTGGGAGAGGAAATTACTTCGAAGTATACATGCATGGGATTGGTCTGCACAACTCTGAAGGGTATTATAGAGGCTATAGCAGTGCAATACTGTCAATTTAGAAGGGTGTAACTCTGTTTAGGATTGCACTGAAACTGATCTATCCATTCTCAACAATTACCTCTTAGTAATTTCACTGCATTCATTCTGTTATCTTCTGAGAGGCAGTCAAGTCAGTAAGAGAAGGGAATAGGTGCTGTATATTCATAATTTGTATGAGCTTTTCATATTTTAGGAGCTTCATCAATAATAAGTGAAAAACATTGATTTGGATAAAACAGCCATACTTCTGTGAAGTCACACTTCTATTTCTGAACAAACTTCAATCAGATCTACCTTGAGGTTTAAACTTTAAAATTATGTAACCATGCAAAAGGATGAAACAAAGAGCAATGATAGATATATTACACCCCCCCCCCAAAAAAAGTACCCCTCTCACTATAACTATATTTGGTCAAAATATTTTGCATATTGGTATACCTGTTAGGCATCTCACTCTGAAAACTGGAATATAAATAAATTTAATGGCCATGATTAAATATAAATAAGCCCTTCCTAATTTGTTCCTGTTGACACAGAAAACAAGACTGTTGACAGTTTTTCCAATTAAAAGACAGAAACCCTAACAGGGAGAGATGGGCAAATGAAAACAGAGGGGCCTGTAATTGTTTTAGAGGCCTCCTAAGAATATGTAAGACTTCCAAGGTTTCAAGGCAAGATTTCAGAGGGTCTGAGCCTTTCTGTTAAACATGCTGGTTTATCTTGGCTACAAGGACATTTTGTTGTTTATTTAACCAGAGTGACAATGCCAGTTTTCTCTACAGGCATTTTTTTTCCTGAGCCTCGTTGCACCTGAAGCCTATTTGTACAAACTACCTTTGTGCTTCTTTCCAAATTCAGAACCACATTTTAATGTAGTCTTCTTCTAATCATTCTTACAGGCCAAACCACAAGACACCCAAGATCTCTGCCAATTATTAAATAACGACTTGGCTGCTACAGTAAAGAAGTACCCAAAGAGGTTCATTGGCCTAGGTACTCTCCCCATGCAAGCTCCAGACCTGGCTGTGAAAGAAATGTATCGCTGTGTGAAGGAGCTTGGATTTCCTGGTGTGCAGATAGGTTCTCATGTCAACAACTGGGACTTGAATGTCCCAGAACTGTTTCCAGTCTATGCTGTAAGTAGGTATTCCCTCATTTTTAAGAAGGTGCATCAAAGGATGTAGTAGTTCTACATGACAATAACAGAGTTGTAGACCACATATGTTGTCAAAATGATTTAAGACACATCTTTTACTGAGAAAAAAATGAAGAATTTAGGACTCAGAACTTAAACAGAGGTGGAAATTGTCTTAACTATGTTGGGCCTGAACAGCATGGATCTTTAGGAATTACAACTAGTGCTCTTAATTCAGCCTAGAAGACAACAGGACTTGGTACCAATGCTGGTAGATTAAAATGTGTTTTCCGGATACCGCACTTCCACCAGGATGCAATCTAGGGTTGCTACCCCCCCGCCCCGATCAGCTGTCCAGCAAGGGGGACTTACCAGGAGAAAAAGGAAGGCTCAGACCACATCACCAATGATGTCACTTCCAGCCTGCACAGGAAGTGATGTCATCATGCAGGCAATGTCCAGGCAACTTCTAGCATATGACTTCTACCACAGAGTTTTTGCCCAAAGACCAGAGCATCCCTGAGACATCACAGTGTGATGACATCACTTCCTCTGAGTGCCAGAAGTGATGTCACCACATCTCTTGCAATGTAGAGACCTCCCTCCTTCTCTCCCCATCCCACGCTGGTTGCCAGGAAGGACTTGGCAACTCTAATGTATTTTCAACACTTTTTAAAGCATTGTCTGTGACATCCTTGTATATTATTATTGTTATAATTAATACAATTATATATTTATAATAATTGTTATAATTATTGTTATAATTAGTATAATATTAAAATAATATGAACAGCCTACCCAAAATGTAAAAAGAAGTTCTTGTCCTTGCAAGCTGTCACAATAACCATATCCTTACTTGCTGTGCAAGGGAGTAGGGATGGGCACGAACCAGGAAAATGTGGTTCAGTTCATGGCATGCCCAGTTCGTGAACCATGAAACTTCACGAACTTTTAAGTTCCAAATGAACCGGTTCATTTGTGGCATGGTAGAATTCCACCCCGTGGCATGCCAGAGACACCAAACTTTCAGAAGATCACCAGCTGACTCTCCTTTACCCACCCTTCAAGTTGATGAGGATTGGATTTACAGGGTCTGACTTAGAGCCCCAAAAGAAGGTGCCCCTAAGAAAGTGCTTTCTGGGGAAATGACAGACTCAGGTTCAGGAGTGCACAGAACAGACTCTGTGCAAGCTAGAGGCATTGATCTTGCAGGGGACCTGCCCCTGATGCACCTCTATACGCTCTCCAAATTTTGTGCAGTTTGGATTTAGGGGGTCTGAGTTATGGCCCCCTCCAAAGAAAATGCCCCCCAGGAAAGTGCTTTTGGGGAAAATGTCAGGTACAGGTTCAAAAATATATAGAATGGACCCCCTGCAAGCTATGCACACCAAACACATCTAGTCCTCTGCCATCTAGTCCTCTACAATCTTTCCAAATTGGGGGCAGATTACATTTCTGGGGTCCCAGTTATGGATCCCCGAAAAAGGTCCCTATATTTATACCCTCCCACCCCTCCTGAGTCTGAACACATCTGTGTGCTATGAGGGTGAAAGTGGGTGCAAAGGGTGCTCGTTGTGGGGGGAAGAAGTCCTCCATGCCCTGTTTCCATAGGCCCCTGTCCCCAGGCACCAAACCCATCCTGCCAGCCCACTGAAGCCTGGCCTTAGGAGGGCATCACCAAGAGCCTCAGAGCCTCCTTCCCCGATCTGTTCCTGGGGCTCTCCACAGAGGCAAAAATACAGACACCAGTATTTGCTAACACTTTTTGGAGTAGAGGACTCTGACAGCAGTGATTTGGGGGAGGGAAGCATCCTCCCCTTCCACATCCCAACTCCTGGTTGCTGCTCCCATCTCCCAACACTTGTCCTCCTCTGTCCTCCACAGGCATCTGCAGAGGCTGCACCCAGCTATGTTGTCTCTGGAGGAAAGAGTGGTAGCCAGTGGGAGGAAGAAGAGGCCCACTCCCTCTCAGCAGGGAGAAGTGGAGGGGGAGCAGGTAGCCCCTCCAAGAAAGGTTCCCCGTACTCTGGGTGTCATGGGTGGGTTATCTAGGTGGGCCACCCTCCAAGAGGTCAGAAGGGCTATGTGGAGAGCCAGGAAGTAGTCACTTGCCACATCAATGAAATGATTGCTGTGGATGGCCACTCTTCTCCCTTATGGAGGATGTGGCCTTTTGCTGGCTGCAGTGGTAATGGTCAAGGCTCAGCTCTCCAGAGTGCAAGGAAGAACCATTCACTTCACAGAAGACCTCTGGAGCAGCCAGCCTGACTGTCAAGGCACGGCACAGGCCCTCCCCAGGAGGGGAGAGTGGTTCTGCTCCATGTGCTGGGGATGGATGCAGACCACATGGCACAACATATTGCTACCATGATACAGAGTAGCCTGAGAGAGTGGATGAGTGGAGGCAACTTCGTCCATGGCTACATGGTCAAGGACACTGGCGCCAACATGGTGGCAGCGGTGAAGGCTGTGCACCTCAAGGGCATCATTTGCCTGGTGCACATGCTTCACCTGGTGGAGAAGGATGCTCTGAGGCTGGGGAGCACTGTCAAGGCCACTTGGGATGCTACCCCCCTCAAAATGCAGTCCTTGCTTGAGACCTGCTGGTGCCTGGCCACCCACTTCTCATGCAGCATCAAGTCTGCCTGTCTGCTGCATGAGAGGCAGGGGGAAGAGGGTGAGGAACTCCACCTATGTCATGATTGCATGTTTGGTGGAGCAGAAGAGCATGGTGCAGGATGTCATCTCCATGACCATCCTGCACGGGGAAGAGGAGCTCAGCATCAGCTCCAACAACTGGCTGACTCACTCCTAAATGGTGTGTCTTCTCAAGCCCCTCCAGGATACCACCCATATGTTCTGCACCTATATGATCCCCTAATTTGAGGGCTGGACCAGGTGCTGGCCTCCACCCTGGAGCTAATCCTTGAGGGGACACCTGTTCTCCCACAGGTCAGGGCCTTGGCAGAGAGGTTGTAAGTGGACATCACCATCAAGTTGCCTCCTCTCTGCAAAAAAGGGGAGTACAAGGTGGCCTGTATCTGTGTCCCCCGGATAAAAGGCAGCATCACTCTCCTGAATGCAGAGCTCATACAATGAAGCATGAGCTCTGCAAAGAAGTGCAGAGGCTACAGGCCAACAGACATGGCCAAAGAGAACAGCAGGTAGAAGAGGCTGGGGGGGGGGGGGGGGGGAAGAAGCCCCACTACTGGTTGTCAGTGGTGAACTGGGAGGTTAGCAGTGGCAGGGATGCCAGGCATGCAATGATGGAGGATTTAGTAGTGGTGATGGTGAGGGACTATCTTGCCAAGTCCTCTGAGCCCACTAACACTGATCCCCTGGAGTACTATCAAGATGGATAGCCATGTTAGTTTGTCTGTAGCAGTAGACAAGAGCAAGAGTCCAGTAGCACCTTAAAGACTAACAAAAGTTGTGGCATGGTATGAGCTTTCGTGAGTCACTGCTCACTTCACTTCTGCCACTTCCCTGCCACATATTTTGTTAGTAGTACCCTGGAGTACTGGTCATGCAAGGCTGTCATCTGGCCCAATCTCTCTTGCATGGCCTTGAGTCTCCTCTCCTGCCTTCTCACCAGTGTCCAGAGACATTCTCAGTCCCCACCACTTGCTGTGAGCAGAGAAATGGAGAGGCTCAGAGCCCTGAGTCTGCCTAAGACCCCAGCAGAAGAGAGGAGTTCACAATCAGGAGTGTATAAAATGTGGGTCCTCAGCCAAGACACCCAGTAGTTAAGTCCCACTGCTTGGTGTGAGCAGAGAGAAGGGGTGGCTCAGAGCCCTGAGTCCACCTAAGACCCAAACCCCTGCAGGGGAGAGGTGTTCACAATCAGGAATAAAATGTGCTCTGCTTCTAATAAGTTCCTTATCTCTCTAACTGCCAGCAGCCAACAGATGAGAGATTGCAGAGCTGAGCTGAGGGTATATGTAGCATCCTGATCCCATAGAGCAGAATGGGAACTCTGTTATTGGCAGCCAGCAGTGCCTGTTGGTGTTTCCAAGGCTGAAGAATTCCACCCCCCCCCCATTGCTTTGAAGTTTGGTAAACATTTTGAGTGGAGACAATATGTCTGGAAATGTATCCATTCATGAACCACCATGAACTGCCACAAACAGTTTGACAATTCATGCTGGTTGCCCTGCTATAAACTTCGCTTTACAAACCATGAACCAGCCAGAATTCATCACAAACTTTAGTTCATGAGCTGGATCATGCCCATCCTTACTAGGGGGGCCTAACTGTTGTTTGTTTTGGATGGTGCTGCACATAATCTGCTTTCCCCTTCTTTGCATCTGCCCACGTTAGGAGTCCCTGAGTAATGGTTTCAATCCAATGGGTGGCCATAGCTCTGTCAGGAAGAGACAGAGGGTGTGGTGAAGCAGGGGCTGCCACATCCTTCCTATCTACTTGCAGAATGCAAAACATTTCAAATGTACTGGTGAGGGGACATAATTTCATTGATGCTGGACTGCAAATATTTTTGTTTACAGATACAAGTTCTGTTCCTTATGACTGTAACTGTATCTTACCATGGTCTCTGCATAGAGAACTTTAGCTCTCCCTCAAGAACTTTAGCTCTACGTATCTATGTAAGGTTAATCAGCAGATAAGTGATATAATCTCTGAACAACAACCATTGTTTTAAGCATAAATAAACCAGTAAAATTATTAGGATTACACTTCAGCAAGTCAGATAAATATACCTCTAGCGGACCTTACAGACAACTGAATCACTCAGTTTTACTATCAAAGTTAGGATGCATACCTACTAGACGCCCAGTGGAGCTTTGTTGGTGGAATGAAAATGAAGAGTAAATAAATATAAGTACCCACATGCATTTTCAACTAGCTTAAGTTTAGAAGCAACTGTTTGGGTGAATGGCCAAAGGGCAGAGTGTACAAGAACTGCTCCCCTACATCTGCGCCACTGCTCTCCCTCTGTTACTGCTGCCCTCAGCATCCAAAATCTAAAGAAGAATTAAGTAAGAGAACATTGTGAGAAACTGAACATGAAAATCTGAAAATTCCTTTACAGCCACTCCTATTTCTAAAGAATAACCCCCTTTTTTACACTGAGCATAGCTTGCCGCTCTGGAAATGGGAATTGCTGTGGACCATCTCCTACTCTTCACTGGAATACCATTGAGAAGAATGTTTCCTATTTAGTTGAGGTCCTCAAAATGGTAGCAAAAAGTAAAGTAAAATGGTAAATGTGAAATGCATTTAAAACATTGTTACAACAAGCAATTGAATTTAGCTATCAGTGAGTTAATAATACATTTTTGTATCGTCATATATTTTGGTAAATGATCTGAGCAGCATCTGAATCTGCACCATGGAAGACAAAATGGATGGGCAACCATAAACTGAAAGACTTGGAACTGGGCAATTTCTACTTGTTATCTCAAGTAACTTTAACTACCCGAGCAGGCTAAATTAAGGATCTCTTCAAAGAGCATAGTTGCAATCACACCAGATAATATAACTGGAACTGAATTAGGGAATAGATAATCTCTACTTTATCATGAAAAAGAGCACATTTCTTGCCCTTTTTTAAGATGGAGAAAACCCTGAAAATATATTGAAAGCTAATTGACAAAGAATGTATAGGAAGTGTTTTTTTTCTGTAAAATGTGTGTGCGTGTGTGCGCATGTAGTAATGACACCAACATAAATAAATAAATATATTTATATTTATTTACCTTATGTTCACTTTATATACTGTCCCTAAGAGCTTACCCATGCCAAACTTATATGTGGATGATTATTCTGAAAGGTTTATATAAAAAAAGGCTTTTGTTTTTTAAAAAATTTGCAGCTGTAATAGATGGGAATATCATATCTTTTCTAATCCATTTAATTTTTTGTTTAATTTTTTCTGATTGATTTAAGGCTGCTGAACAATTAAACTGCTGCATCTTTGTGCATCCCTGGGACATGCAGACAGATGGAAGGATGTCTAAATATTGGCTTCCCTGGCTTGTAGGTCAGTAGTTATGGTGCTTAATCTACATTTCTTAATTCAGTAGCAGCAGTGCATTCTGCAGAGGCCTGACTGGAAATATATTATTGCCAAAGAAAGATTAAACAGCTATTCTGAAAAACTGTCACAGTCACTCATACAGAGGAAGTGGTTATTTCTTTCTTGATATACAGGTAAAATTGCTAATCAATTCAAGCTGCTCAATTGTTCTAAATTCCATAATTCTGTTAAAGTGGCTTTAGTCACTGAGTAAGTCTCACTTTGTGTACGTAAATCTCACTTTGTGTAAGTCTCACTCTGTGTAAACATTCATACGACTGGGCAAAATATGCCTGCTATAGCATAGCTTGGAATACTCCTGGTTTTCACAAAGTCCTTGCATAGTCTTCAGTTTTAATGTGCTTGCATGGTTGCCTTTTAAATCTTGAAGGAACATCATTAAATCACTCATTTTTACAGAGAATTAAGGAAACACCATTGTCTATCAGTTCCTCGCCAGTGTTTGTGATTTTTTTCATTTCCTATGCAATTGCTATACTAGCCATCCACATGTGAAGTGTCAAAGCACCATTAAGACTTCCCAAGATAAATGTCCCTTTAATTTTTCTTCCTTGTTTTTATGGTTTTAAAATAGTTTCTCTTTTTCTGTACTTATTTAATTACTTCCTGTTCATTCCAAGTGCCAGTGTCCTAGACTTCCAGAATGGATTCTTAAACAACTTGGGGGAAGACTTTAATTGCTACTTTCCCTTTTGCCACAAAAGAGGCTCATTAATGTTCTTATTTTTACTATCATGATTATGCAGTTAGGATCATTTAAAAAAAAGATGAGTGATCATTTTGCATCCAGAAGAAAACAGTAATTAAATTTAAAACAGCGATGGCTGTTTTAGAGGCATGATAGACATCACTTTCTTCCATGGGTGAACTAATATGTGAACTAATATGATAAATTGATTAAGTTCTTCATGTAAGCAAAGACAGATGCTTCAAGGCTTGATATGACGACCCAGGCTCACAGATTTGTCAGGAAAAATAGGTTGTTTTGAGCAGAAAGCATTCATACTAAGGGGAAAAATACTAAAAACTCAGATTTACCAACACATTCGTTGGGTATACTCAGTAGCAATGAATTTAGGAGATGACTGCTGTAACCATGGGAACCTGAGATGGAAGCAGACAGAGACTTTAGCCTTATGTGCCTGTATTTTTTTTATTTAAAAAAAAGCACTATAGTTAGAGAAATCAGTAGAGTAAATGGAAACGATACAATGGATGTACACGGTTTGATCCTGGTTTGAGCTATAAAATTCAGCATCTTTGGAAATCATAGGAACTGAATTGACTTACACTAAGAAAAAGGTTATAACATCTCAGCAGCTTTGGAAATGATGATGGGTTGGTTTGGCTCAGCTGAAAGGATAAAGCCTAACTAAATAGGATAGTGGTAGTTGGCAGACCTGTGAATTACAGTGCAAATTGCTATTGAATTTTTACGAAGCAGGGGTAGCAGTGATTAAAACACATTAGTGGCAGGCAGGAGGAAGTCCTCTACTCATGCTTTCTCCCTAAACTATCTTTTCTGGTCATTTTTCTTTCAGTAGAACTCCAAGAAGGAAGTTACCCCCCACCAAGAGAAAAATCTTTGAGGAGACAGTTTAATTTAGCACCCTTTCCTGCCTGTCAATTTTGCATTCCAAATCACCCACTCCACCCCATACCTGCTTTCTAGGAATTCTAGCAACACACATTCTAACTCACTGCTTTGCCACTGTCATATCAACAGATGGGATCATTGTGGAAGGGGGCTGTAAAGTGAATTAGTGATGGTAAGGAGATCAGTTGCAGTAACATGCATCTTCCAGGATTTCTTAAAGATGGCAGAGGGGTGGATCTACTGGTAGAGTTCATGGAAGGAGCTGACAGAGAGTGTCATTCCTTGCCTTCCCCTTCTCTGAGCAGTCCATTGTTTCTTCTAAAACTTCTCTCTGAAGATCAGAAAAGCATAGGAAGCAAAATAAACCACAGTATAGGAAGGGCTTGCACCACTGAGGGGAAATCGAGTAGAATCAACTCTTTGTCCTTATTCCACTTGCAGCATGTATCCTTTTTCAAATAAATCATAGTCTGATGAAAAACGTAACTGGAAACCCTTTTACACATAATAGTATTGTAGACATAATATTGTATATAAAACTCTTTCTTGTTTCTAGGCATGCCCTCTGAAACCACCATTGCCATTTGCTCTATGATTATGGGCGGGATTTTTGAAATTTTCCCCAGACTGAGAGTTTGCTTTGCCCATGGAGGTAAGTGTCCTAGAATTGAATAGCTAGAAGAAATTCCAAGTCTTCTCCAAAGCACAATACTGTATGCAGCCTACCCCTGTAAATTAACAGTGCAATCATAAGAATGTAAGAACATAAGAGAAGCCAATGCTGGATCAGGCTAATGGTCCATCCACTACAACAGTCTGTCACACAGTGGCCAAAAATATCAGGTGCCATCAGGAGGTCCAGCAGTGGGGCCAGGACACTAGAGCCCTCCCACTGTTGCGCCCCCCCCCCAAGCATCAAGAATACAGTGCATCACTTGCCCCAAACTCAGAGTTGCTATCTATACCTTGTGGCTATTAGTCACTGATGGACCTCTGCTCCATATGTTTATCTAATTCCCTCTTGAAGCCGCCCATGTTTGCAGCCGCCACCACCTCTTGCGGCAGTGAATTCTCTGTGTTAATCACTCTTTGGGTGAAGAAGTAGTTCCTTTTATCCATTCTAACCTGACTGCTCAGCAATTTCATTGAGTGCCCATGAGTTCTTGTACTGTGAGAAAGGGAGAAAAGCACTTCTTTCTCTACCTGCTCTATCCCATGCATAATCTTGTAAACCTCTATCATGTCACTCCTCAGCCATCGTTTCTCCAAGCTAAAGAGCCCCAAGCGCCTTAACCTTTCTTCATAGGGAAAGTGTTCCAACCTTTTTATCATTCTAGTTGCCCTTTTCTGCACTTTTTCCAATGCTATAATATCCTTTCTGAGGTGTGGTGACCAGAATTGCACTCACTATTCCAAATGAGGGCGCACCATCAATTTATACAGGGGCATTATGATACTGTCTGATTTGTTCTCAGTTCCCTTCCTAATGATCCCCAGCATAGCATTGGCCTTTTTTATTGCAGTCGTACACTGTCACAGCTGTGAGAGAAAGCAGGGTGGGGGAGGAGAAGGAAGTACCAGAAAACGTGGAGCCCGTTGCTATCCTCAACCAAAAGCTGGCAGAACATCTCCGCCTTGCATGCCTTGCAGAACTGCATAAGGTCCCGCAGGGTGTGGATATTATTTGGAAGAGAGTTCCACCTGGCTCTGGTCTAGAACAACCAGACATCTTTAGGGCTAGGGATCACCAATGGATTGTTCTCAGCAGAATATAAAGCTCTTTGGGGGACATACCAGAGGAGGCAGTATGTGGGGTCCCAGACCACTCAAGGCCTTAAAGGTCAATACCAAAACCTTGAACCTGGTACTCCACCGGGAGCCAGTGCAACTGACACAGCACAGGTTGAATATGTACAGTCCACAATGCTCCCATCAGGACCCACGCCACTGCATTCTGGACCAGTTGGAGTTTGCGGCTCAGTCTCAGGGGCAGGCCAGCACAGAGCAAGTTACATTAATCCAGTCTGGAGGTGACCGTTGTGAGGATTACTGTGGCTCAGTCAGGGTGAGACAGGAAAGGGGTCAGTTGCCTTGCTTGGTGCAGCTGGTAGAATGCCAGCTTGGCAACATTCATGATCTGGACCTCCATGGACCACGCACAAACTCCTGACAGCTTGTGCAGGTATTAGAGGTGCACCATCAAGAGTGGGAAGTTGAGACCCCAAGGCTGTATCTCCCCCCAACCACAGAACCTCTTGGATTCAGTTTCAGTTGACTTTTCCTTAACCACCACAGCCTCCAGCCCCTCAGCTATATTTTTTGGAGCAGAGTGACATCATTTACATTGTTTTAAGTTGCTGCCTCTTGGTACCTGATAGAATTTCAGTGCAAAAAGATGCTACAATTAGATGTATCCAATCAGTCTAAGGATCCACCATATTTCTTTCCAGGTGGTTCTTTTCCTTTCACGTTAGGACGCATTTCCCATGGATTCAAAGTGCGACCTGATTTGTGTGCATTGGATAATAAAGCTGATCCAAAGAAATACCTTGGTTCATTCTACACTGATTCACTTGTCCATGATCCACATGCCCTGAAGCTTCTGGTTGATGTGATAGGAAAAGTGAGTGAAATAATTTCTCAATACAAGTCCTTGAACTAAGAGCAGCACGTAAGAAGGTAAGTGGGGAAAAGCACAACACATAAATGAAGCAGCATAAAGGAGAATGGCAATTAACCCATACAGGCAGAGATTACATAAAAGGAAGGAGAAGCACCACCAGGCATCATCATTATCATTATTTTCATTGTTGTCGTTGTTACATTTTTCCTGGGTGGGAAATAGGCAGAGGGACAGAACAGAAGGTCGGCCCTCAAACAAGAGGGAGATTTCTCCTTTCTGAGGAATACCTTCATCTGACTTTGCACAGGGAACTGGAGGGAGACCAGAAGGAAAGAATACTGCAAGGCCTGGTTCAGACATGTGGGGAAATGCAGTAGGAATGTAATCACATAGATGGGTACGAGCTTTTTTTCAGAAAGACTCCCTGAAAATATAAAATTAACAGAGCAGGAAGAGTCTACCCTGTTTCTTGATTGTTCTGCTGGCTTTTTATTTGCAGAGAATATTTAATAAAGGGGAGCATTCCAAAATCTCTGCCTGTGGTTTGAAGTGGCACCCATTGTACCAACCTCACTTCTCTACATGTGTGAACAAGACTTACCAGGGAAATAATGTACCCATTTCCTCCTGGTGGGCTAGAATCTGTCTTATCCTTCCCCTTCTTTCTTCCACATAAGATAAATACCTAAAGAAGGTGAAAACAAGCACATACAAGAAATGGAAGGAACATGATTCTTCCTGACATGTCCGTCTTTACCTCCTCTATTTCTCTTTAGGCTAGAACCTGGGTGAAGAGGGAGACCAAGATCCAAGGAAGCTGAGGAAAGGGAGGGGAAGTGGGGCCAAAGCTCAATAGTAGAAGTTTCCAGGATTAATCTCGTTAAAATAATCTGTTAGTAGGTGATGTGCAAAACCCTGGATAGCCATTGCCAGTCAGAATAAATCACACTGACCAATAGGCTCACTCACTGTAAGGAACCTTAATGTGTTCACGTCAAATGGCACCTAGTCTTGCCAAAAGGTCATTTAGACAGCCTGAGTTCCTGGCTCCTTCTGTCTCTACCTGACCAGTAGGCCAACAGAGCCGTTTGTTGGCAAGAGATGTGTAATAGATGTATTTTGACAAATTTCACCCCTCATTTGTTTTTATTAAGACAGGATGATACCAGAATGACTAGTCTGGCTCTTTAATCTTAGCTGATTCTCACTTTAAGTGCTAGGATTCTTGGAGATTTGATTCTGCCTGCCTTTTATAGTCTGGTGGGAAATGCTAGGGTACCATAGAACACACTTCAATAAATTGCATCGGGATTGTTTTAATATGGATGAGTTTTGTGAACCTTTTTTTCACAGGATGATTAACCCACCAGTCACTGAATCGATGCAACTTCCAGAGTATCTTGAAACACTGTAGAACTTATCCCTTGCCATTTTCCACATTAACTACCTTCTGTCACTGCATGCATTCATTTCCATAGCTGACTGTACTGAAAGTAAAGGCCCTCAAGAACATATACAGATGACCTAGTAGAGGAAAGGAAGATACATTCAGAACATATCTCCTTTTCTACAAGACACATGTTTATCTGATTGTTTTACCAGTTCAAGCCTGTAACCAGTGTACTTAACATTTAATGTTTTTTTTCAAAAAAACAAAACAAAAACCCAAGTATCTCACAACCACTAGGACTCTGAGTACTTTAATTAGAGTTATACCCTTCCAAGCCCCAGTGCACCTAGAGGGTTGCAATTCTGCTTAGGACAGCACTGTTGGCTTACAGATTTCATAATAAAGTAAGATATGTAATCTACTAGTTCTGTAGCCAGAATCCCACATTTTGTGAGTAAAAGACAAACTGTAAAGCCAGAGTAGTTGGAAAAAATCATTCACAGTTGCTTAGTTTGAATAATTATGGCTGAGAAAGTTGCCTTGCTGAGCTAGAAAGTTCAGCTGGCACTGCTATAACAAATTATTTATTGATTTAGAAAACTTTATTCCAGGAGTAAGGTATTTCATGGAACCACAGAGTTTTGAATCTAGGACATCTGTTACATCCTGTCACATGTTTGATATTGGGGGGGGGGGAGTCACTGAGAAAAAGGACATCTTTTTTAAAAAAATAGATATTCTGCAATGTAAGGACATTGTGAATGAAGCAAAAGGTTGACCTGTCAATCTAACAAACAGCCAACATAGATATGATGGAAGCAGTCACTTAAAAAAAAACAGTCAGGTATAGAGTGCAGTAGTCAAATTTTAACATCAAAAGGGACTGGGAGGACAAGCTGAACTCTCCACTACAAGTGGATGGAATGCTGTCCTATGTTGAAAATTCTCTGCATCCTAGAACAAAACACCAAAAATAATCTAGACTGAAAGAAAATTACCTTGAATTGATTGTTAGGTCACAGGGAAGTAAGACTGGGGTAACATAAGCATTCATTCCCCTAACTTGCGCACAACCTTTTAATGTTAAAATTAGACACGCTGCACCCTGCTTAATAAGTGAACTGGCAGATGTATGAGCTACAACCACAACTGTCTCCACCACCATCTAGTTTGTCTCATATTTGACAAAAGGTTACTCTTATTAATCCTGAACTATCTCCTAATCTTTTTGATCTTTGACATTTTGGTACGGCTTTGAACTTTAGAGAATAGAAGGATTTTTCACAATATAACTAAACCCTTAGTCTGACATTTCAGATCAATTCATAGGAATTATTACATGCCTTTCCCCCCCTGCACAACTGTTAGAGGGAATCTATGGTGACTAAATTAGCCCTCTGAGTGTAAAGATGTTGAACAATCTCTTTCTTAAGCTCCACAGGGCTGCATGTACCCTGCTGCCTTCTAGTGAACTCTTTTGGCAAGTCTGTAAAGCAACAACTATTTAAAATAAAAATAGTTTCTGGCAGCCAGTTATTCTCATCTCTACACCCAGAACATCTTCATCACAGCTGTACAATGATGCCATTGTGTTTCGTGATAGCATGCTGCCAAAGCTTTTTAGGACATCCCATCATAATGCTCGGAATGATACATCATCCAGGTGAGCAAGCTCTGGCACGATTTGAGGCTGGGATAATGACTCCACCCCCATGCTGAGAACTGCTTCCGATTGCAGGAATTGTGCAGGACAGACTGAAGCAGACTGCAGGACTGAGGTACAGGCAGGCTGACTGAGAAGACAGATTTGCCTCAATAGAAAGCTCAGGGCTGGCAGCTAGGTGGGAGTTACAGTGATAGTTTGTAGCATCCACAGATATTTGAATACATGATTTGTCATACACTCTTATTTTTTTTAAAAAAAGAGGCCAATTACTCTGATTAGAATCAGCACTCCTTTCTATAAATGCATGAAGGGAATTGGTTCCTGTACCCCAAAGGAACTTACCATTTATAGATTATGTCTGCATGATGTTCATTTGTTATCAGAGAATTCACTGAGCCACAAAACTGTGCCAGGTTGTGAGGTATCTATAGCATTAAAATTCTGCTGTAGCGATTTAATAACCACCCATGTGAATGACACTTAACTTATAACCAAGCAAAGCATTGTCCTTTTTACTGCAATGGGGCAGGATATGCATAACAGTAGTGAAGAGTTAATAGAAAGCAGCATCACCCTGTTGGAGTCTTCATTAGGAAAGTCATTGTTTATACTTCCTATGACAGTCATGGTTGCTCTCTACATAGATATTTCCCACGGTGGAATGCTAAAGCAGGGGGAAAAGTCACACAAGTATCTGCACATGATGGATACATGATGCTGGTAAACTGTTCTTGCTCCTATAGCCTGGGACCCAGACCCTGCATCTCAGTCAATTGCAGCTATCCAATATGATGGTGGACGGTGCTGTCAAGACACAGCTGACTTATGGTGCAGGGTTCTCAAGGCAAGAGACATTCAGAGGGGGGTTGTCATTGCCTGCCTCCACATCATGACCATGGTATTCTTTGGAAGTCTCCCGCCCAAATACTTGCCAGAGCCAGCCCTGCTTAGCTTCCAAGATCTGACAAGATCAGGCTAGCCTGGGCTAGCCTGGTCAGGGCTGTCTAGTACCAGTGTATTAAGAATCTCCTCTGCCTTTTGAGACATGCATCTTCCCTTCATACATTACAGTAGTCATGAAAAGACACCAGGGCACCGAAACCACTGGATCCAAGGTTCTGATTTCACCCCCACAGACTTCTGCATGAAATGTTTTGCTTGGAGTTCTTCTTTCAGAAACTCCATGGTGACCCCTACTGGAGACACTATAGTATTTGACAGAAGCAGATAGGAAACTGTCTTTCCACAGATCAGTAATTTGCACAAAGAACATTTTATCACACAAGAACAACTATCACAATACTGAAAGTACAAACTTATCAAACTTTGTGAAGGCCCTTGTACCTGCAGGCCTATGATGTGGTGGTGACAGTGGCAAACAGAGCTTCCTTTTCTGCTGCCACTATATCAGCAGAATCTTGTCCAGCTCAATTGTTTAACTGTTAATTACTCAATAGCACCTAAATCCAACTCTTTCTCTGATCCTAATTTGGCCCCATCTGTAGTCTTTTTGAAGGTTCTTTGCTGACAAAATCTCTCTCATCTGTTTCAATTTGGAGGTCAAACTGAAAGCAGATCCAGTACCTGAGGTGGCAGAAGCACCTGCTTGTCCTATTCTTATAGTTTCAGACTGGAGCTGTTGGTGAAAATCATTAATGCTCCACTGACTGAGGGGGGCTCTCCTCAGACCCTTGAAGGAGGCAGTTATTATACAACTGCTTAACAAACCTTCACTGGCTAGGGACGGGGTAACAAAAAGTTGTTTACAGCTGTACTCATCCAGAATCACAATCTAAAAACAAACCAAAATCCACATAATACCTTTTATTAGGACCCATTGTAGGCTGGTCTTCAATTTACCTCTTTTGGGGAACAGGAGCAGACTGGTGATTAAGTCTACCAGGAGATATCCTGGCAGGGAAATGGCTGCTCTCCCCACCACCAGCCACTGGCAGTTTGCCTGCCAATGCCTCCCCAGCCCCAAGTGAAAGACCCCTGCTGCCATATGCAGGTACCTTATGGCCACAGAAGACAGAAGGAACTGGTCCAGCCTTGCCAGTGAGAGGTACACCTAATCTCATCTCACCAACCAAGGGATGTATCTGGCCCAGGCTTCCTTGCTCTGCCTGGTGAAGGATGTGCCATGTGAAGAGTGAGCCCAGCCTCACCCTGCCCAGCAGGCCTTTCCTAATGAGGAATGCATCCTGCCTGGGCTCACACACCCAGTACAGTGAAGGACATGCTTAGCCTGGCCTTGCCCGGCAGGGGATGTGCCCAGCCTTGGCTTTCTTGCCTAGTGTCACATTCATGGCCAAGCCTGGCACTGTTGCTCTACACCCAGGGTTTCCAGGATACACAAATACAGTAACAATAAGCAGAATAATAGGTACAGAAGCAAGGTCTACAAACCAGTCTGGAGTCCAGTAGAAGGGTCAAAGTAAGGAGGATCAAGGGTTCAAGGGTCCAGTTCCAGGGCTGGGGAACAGGTGCAAGATGCAGGGTCTGGGTCCCAGGCTGTAGGAGCAAGCACAGGTTACCAGCAACAAGGTGCAAGGCAGCAAATCAAGGTAGAGCTCTGTTTGCTAAGTAGGTTGCCAGGTCCTCTCATTGCTCTGGCAAGGGGATTTGGGGGGGTGTTCCGGGGTAGGCAGGGATGCCCCCAAGAACAACTGCCCATCCAGCCACCTCTCGCCCTCTCCTTCCTGATTTAATGGGCTTCAGCTGATCAGCGGGGACCACATGGGCTGCTGGAGGGCCCTTTAGACCTAGAAGGAAAAAGGGAGAGGGATGGAGTGTAGAAAAAAATGGATGGTTCACTCAGTATAGAGGGAAGTAAGCCATGGGGTCCTACAAGAATTGATATTGGAGTCAGTGCTATTTAATTTGTTCATAAATGATCCGGAAAGGGGAGAGCAGCTAGTGGCCAAGTTCACAAATGACACAAAATTATTCAGGACGGTGAAGAACAAGGCCAACTATAAAGAGTGCCAGGAGGGTCTCCACAACTAAGTGGGCAACAATGTGGCAAATGAAGTTCAAAGCAGGTAAGCATAAGGTGATGCACAATGGCATAAATAATCCTCAGCCACTATATGCTAATAGAGCACTAACTATATGCTAATGAGACAGAGAAAGAGACTTTGGTGGATAGTTCAATGAAAATGTCAACCCAGTATGCTGCAGCAGTGAAAAAGACAAACTATGCTGGGAAATATTAGGGAAGGTATTGAAAATAAAATAGCCAATATTATATTGCCTTTGTATAGATTAAAGGTGTGGCCTCGTTGGGAATGATTTGTAGTTCTTGTCAGTGTATCTCCAAAAGGAAATTGCACAGCTGGAAAAAGTACAGAAGAGGGCAACCAAGATGATTAAAGGGCTGAAGCACCTTTCCTATGAGAAAAGGCTCAAGAATCTGGGATTTTTTTCAATTTAGAAAAAAGGCAGGGACAGAAAGAATGAACAGAAAGAACTTTTTTCTTCCTCTGCCAAAATAGTAGAACTTGGGGCATCCAATGAAGTCAATGGGCAATAGATTCAGGACAGTCAGAAGAAAATACTTCTATGCCAGTGGCAGGAGGCAACGTCAAAGGAAGGTCTTGGCCTCTATGCCCTGTTGTTAGTCCTCCAGAGGAACTGGGTGGCCACTGTGTGAGACGGTGCTGGCCTAGATGTTTTTAAGTAAACAAACAGAAGGCCAAAGCCCTTGAGGTCTGCAGCATATATAGCTCACTCTACACAAATTATTGAAACTGTTTTTGGGTTATGAAACAATGGTCCTAGAAGAGCAGAGTCATGTACAAAGTCACAAAATCTCATCCATTTCACTGAAATTAAGAGAGCAAGTGTCAGGGAGAGTGGAAAATGCATCATTTGCAAGTTGGGGGCACTGGCAGACAAGGGGGAAAGCTGTGGTGACACTGCTTTTTCTGTGGAAAAGGAGAATTGGACAAAAGCAATATTAATCTGGCAAGATGTCATGAGTAACAGTTTTAGTATAGGACACGCTGGGAAAAATGGTACAGGGGAAGATGGATTAGATGGTGACTGGCGGATGGTCTCAGGCCCAGTGGAGTTTATGACTGGGAACACAGTTTGAGGGGATAAAAGGTTATTGGCAAGCAAAATGCAGAAGGATGGCACACTGAAGTTGGATGACATTCTTCTCTGCCAAAATAAATGTGATTTTTGCTGCAAAGATCATAGGTATCTGCTGGACAAGGATTTGTGTTAATGGAGTCAAACACATTTTAGTCACAGAATCCCACCCTCATGTGTAGTCTATAAATTGCATGCTATGCATTAAAAATGCCAAAATCATGTGTTCATCTACACAGATGTCATGCTTTCAGTCAGACTGTAGTAAGTTGGAAAATATATATCTAATAGATCCTCATAGTGCCATCCACTCTTTATTTCTATTTGCAGGACAACGTGATGCTGGGAACAGACTATCCTTTTCCACTAGGGGAACAAGAACCTGGAAAACTGATTGACTCCATGGAGCAGTTTGATGAGGATCTAAAGGTGCAGTTTTTTGTTGTTTCAAAGTTTGAACTGCTGTTTTAGAATTTGTTTCAAGAAGTGCTGAAATGAGAGTTTCTTCTTAACCCCAAATGTTCCAATTAATCCTTTATCAGCTTGAGTAACATTTAAGCACATACTGAAACACTCAAGGAATCTAAAGATAGAGCCCCATTTTTACTTATGCAAACCTACTGCAAGTTGTCAGGTATATTTCACACATGAGTTTGGTCATGACCAAGGAAGTGGTGTCTGAATTTTTGTCGTGTTGGAGCCAATATTTAGTCTAAGGTCTCGAGTTATGATGTCATGGACCCAAGGAGAAAGGGGACCAAATAACAGTGTAAAGAAATACAGCTCCATTTGACATTGCCGTAAACCTCTGCATATCAGGTGCTAGAGCCAAGAGGACAGAACCATCACATGCATGTCCTGCTTGTGGATACTCTCCAGCATCTGGAACACTGCTATTAAAAACAGAATGCTGGATTCCCTGGATCTAGCAAGGGAATTCTTACCTTACATGTTTCTACAAGACTCGGGAAATGTATAGAGTGAATTCTACTTACAGCCTGGCAAAACCATGAAGAACAAGCATCCTTCTTTCTCCCATCTGTCAACTCTCCATTTGCTGGCACTTCTAAATCCCTGTAAAACTGTATTATCAAATAATTTGCCCTACTTTCAGGAAATGTGCATCCTTTTTGTATCAATTATTTCACAATAATCTGTAGTCATATATACAATATGCTCTTGAGCTTTATTCTATTGAACTGGAAGTTTAAAAGACCAATCATATAGCACTACTTCCTGACCTGATATTTGTGTTGATCAATTACCATAACATACAAAAATGAGAAAGAAAAATTAAACTTGAAGGCCAGCAAGCAATGTACACAGCACATCTGGTGTCTTTTCTGAAACAAGTATCTAATATTATGGTTACTTACATGGTTCCACAAGTGTGACTGCCAGGTTGCCATTATCAACCATGAATCTTTTCCTGGTGATAGTGTTCCCCAGTTCAACACGTTGTGAGACCTCCTCAATTTGTCTGCATTTCTCAAAAGATTCTACACATGGAAGAGACTTTTTGTGCTCCCCCCCACCCCGCAACGATCTCATAAGCAAGTGAATGGCAGGAGTGGAGTTACCTTCTGTGTGAACCAGGAAATAGAAAGAATCTCTTTTACAACATAATAAAAGAGCTTACAAGCAGATGGGAGAACAATATTAGCATGTGTAGTGAGATAAGAAACCGATATCTCTGTTAAGCCCTGGGAGTTCCATTGTCCTGAGTGTTCTGATAACTTGTAACTCAGCAATCTTCCATTCCAGTCTGTGACAGTGTTACAAGATGAGCAAGTGAATGACCCTGAGGTGGTGCAGTTGATGCTGTTAGGTCCAGTGATTGTGTTTTCTGGGTGTATGTGGTAGCAAAGTTGGCATCTGGGTTTATTGCAAGCTCTGGTACCAGTGTCCATGCCCAAATAGATGTTGTATTATTGTGGATGAGGAGTTGTTTAATATTGGGGAACCATCTGTGGGCAAGAAAATGTTTGTCCCCAAGTACTTGTGAAAGTGAATTGGTATTATCCAGTAGAAGTTGTAAGTCACTGATGATGCGTTGGAACTGTTTTGAGTTGAAAGCTGTATGTGACCACTAGTGGTATTCTGTTATTGCCTCTTTGGGGCCTGTATTGCAACAAATTTTCTCTGATTACCATTCTACCTTTGTTAATGTGTTTCTTGACTTCATCAGGTGGATGTTTTAGTTCCAAAAAGGTGTGTTGTAGATCCTTCAGCTGAGAATCTCTGTATGTAGGATTGGAACTGATGTAGCTGCAGTGTAGAGCCTGGCTGTATGCAATGGATTGTTTGGTATGTTTAGGATGGTAGCTAGAGGCAAGTAAATACATTTGTTGTGTGTATTTTTATACTAGTGTACAGAAAATGTATTTTCTTTCATATATTGATTCATTGTCAGGTTGGAGGGGGGGATGAAAGTCATAGAGTGCCAGGTGGAATATGTCCAGGGCTTCTTTACCATGTGTCCAGACAATAAAGATGCCATCAATGTATTTGTTTGTTTATTTATTTCTTCATATTTTTATCCCGCCCTACCTGCAAGCAGGCTCAGGGCAGCTCACAAAGGGCACACAGTGCCAGACCCAATACAGATCCAAACATTTTAAAACAACACAGCAATAAAACAATTACAAGTAAAATGCTTCCAATAGTATCACAGATATAAGAGAGGTGTCAGTGGGCAGGAGTTTAGGAAGCGTTGCTCCAAGTTGGCATTCGGTGGGGCCATGCCGGTGCCCATGACTGTATCATTGATCTGAAGGTACAAGTTATGGGTGAGAACAAAATAGTAGAGTTTGGTGGCAAAGTCAGCTGTGGTGTTGTCAGATTTCTTGTTCCTTATGGCTAGTGATCTTATCTTTGTGTGGGATGTTGGTGTACACAGATTTATGGTGGCTAAAATGTATTCTTTGGAAGATTGTTCAAAGATTGTATTTTCCTCAAAAAATCTGTGGTGCCATGCCATGCACATAACTAGGAGAGTTGATGGCATAGGGTCCTAAAACAGAGTCCACGTATTCAGATACCCCCATGGTGATAGTGCCTATGCCTGAGACAATAGGACGTCCTGGGTTGCTGGGTTGTGTATTTGGGGTAGAAAATAAAAGGTACTTGGTAAAGGTTCCTGTGGTGCGTCTGAAAGGATTTATTCCTGAATGTGCAAGGGTAATTCCTTTATAATCTTGTTTAGCTCTTTTTTGTATTCCTGTGTGGGGCCTGAGTCCAGTTGTTTGAAAAAGCAGTACTTGAGAGCCTCTTTGAGCCTCCTGGATGTTGTTGGATCTGTTCATGATGACAACGGCTCCACCTTTGTCTGTCTCTTTAATTACAATATCTGGATTGTTCCTGATAATGTTTTTATTATATTTTTATTACAGGACAAGCTGAAGTTTGACAACACTCTCACATTTTTAAATCTTGACAGAAAGCAGTTTGAGTTACATTAAAAATTCCTACAATAAGTATCAACAATGTTAGATTTTTATGTACAACCACACATCTATATCCTTCTGTGCATTTGGACTGACTGCACAAATCTCCATGATTCCTTGTTGTTTACAGAATGAGGTATTTCACTTCTTCCATTTAAAAGGAGAGCCGCAGATTTGTGTTCTGTGTGTGGTGAAAATGAATGTTTTACTTTCAAAACATAGGCCATTTCTTTCCTCCCCAGGTTCACACTGATGAGTAGAGATTTCATGACTGCCCATGCACAAGAGGATAGTAAATGCATTTTCCCCAGTCCAGTATCTCATGCCTGGCCTAATATGGCACAGATGGCATGATCCTTCTTCTCACATGGGCATTCAGCAGTTGCTTACTAGGCATTCACAGTCTACTCCTCACTCAGTGCATGGGAGGGAGAGGACAAAATGGCAGGGATCACTGCTGAACAGTCCTAACAGTCGGATGTCTGCCCATATAAGAGAAACAGGTTTGATTCCCCAGTCCTCCACATGAAGCCTGTGGGCGACCTTGGGCCAGTTACAGTTCTCTCAGAACTCTCTCAGCCTCACCTCCCTCACAAGGTACCTCTTGTGGGGAGAGGAAGGGAGGGTGACTGTAAGCTGCTCATCATGGAGTCTGCAAAAACAAAGTCCTGCATCACCACCTTTTTGGAGTTTTTTGAGAACATGAATAAGCATATAGACAAAGGTGACCTGGTAGGCATTATGTACTTAGAGTTTCAAAAGGCATTTTATGAGATACCTCATCAAAGACACTTGAGTATACCAGTCTGGGTTGGGAGAGGCTTCCTGCCAGCAAAGGCAGAAGGGGTTAAAAAAATGGTAACATCCATGAGTTTTATCCAAATGCTGGGATTCCTCTGCATGGAACCAGTGGGGGTCTGGATGTCAGAGGTAACGCTTCTGTATTGTTAAGTTTAGCTTACTGTTATGTTTTCTGTTATTTTCCTTAGACCTGTAACCAGTAGGCTGGATAGTATTTTCTCTCTCTTGTTCTCATAGCTTAATCTGTAGCAATAAAGCATTTTCCTATTTAAGAGAGCAGACTGTGATTCAACTCCTACTTATGTGCTTTAGATCACTCACTCACACTTAAACAGGCATGCACAGGGAAAGGGCTGGAATAGTTGGGAAGCTGCCCTTTATACTTGCTCTGAGGCAGCCTTTAGAACTGTTTCCCAAGTCATTGGTAGTATGGGAGGCTGGTTTTCTTAACTTGGGGTGGTGGCATGAAGAAGAGGCACATGCTGTGACATACCTTTCTCACTCACAGAGAGTGCCTACAACCCTCCACAACGTCGCTCCCACAGGTTCAGGGTTACAAGTAGGTCACACTGTCATGTCTACTCAGCCCCCCTTTAATAACTGTCCCTCACTCAAACACTGTACAATTATTGGGGTTGGGGACTGAAACACTGTGCCATTCACACACTGCCACTTTTTATTGATATCCTAAAATACAGAGAGACTGAGATCTTTGCGTGTGTGTGTGTGTGTGTGTGTGTGTGTGTTGGTTTCTTTCCCTGAGACAGCCAGCCCAGAAACAAACAAGAAGTTAACTTTTATTAATGGTTTGAACATAATACTGAAAAAAGACAGAGGTTACAAAGTTTCTTTTCCATTGAACTTTTGAACTGTTTCTCTGTTCCAGCACTTGGAATCTTTTGTTACAAATTGTTTTTTTTTTCCCAGTCAGCTTTAAACTGTTTTTTACCACAGCTTCTATCAGACACATTCTCAACTACCCCACTGCATTCTTCAAATCCCTTAACTGCTGTTTTCAACTCTTCTTCTCACTAACATTCCATCAGCTCCCATTGGTCACTCTTAGGGAGAGGCGGAATCTAACTTGACTGTCATATATGCATTTTATGCACATTAACACACAACACACATCTAAGCATGCACAGACCCAGGGCAGGTTTATGACACGGGTCATAGGGGATAACTCCAAACAAATGTCAACCCACTGAACCACAGCAGTGAAAAAGGAAAACTCTATGCTGGAGATGATTAGGAACAGAATGGAAAATAAAGCAGCCAGTATTATAAATGTCCCTGGTGAGCCAGTGTGGTGTAGTGGAAGAACCGAGTTTGATTCCCCACTCCTCCACATCCAGCTGCTGGTGTGACCTTGGGTCAGTTACAAGTTCTTTCAGAGCTCTTCTCACACAAGTAGTTCATGAAAGAGCTCTCCCAGCCCCACCTACCTCATAGGGTGTCTGTTGTGGGGAGGGGAAGGGAAAGAAGATTGTAAGGTGGCGGACTCTGAGGTGGCGGTCACACATGCAAGATAAGGCGGGAGGGAAGTGAGGCTATTTCCTCTGGTATAAATTGACCCGCAGTTGTACGATCACACAGAGTTTTGTAGATGTGGGCACAGCCCACCACTGCATGATCAGATGCAACTGCAGGTGAGTTGGAGGGGTTTTTTGCTGTTGTTTTCTGATTCGCTTAAGCGGGGGATTGATGAATCGCATCTCCACCCAGAGGGCTTCCTATAACAGTATGTGATGATGCACATACTGAGAAGGGGAAAAAAACAATGGCATGGCATCGGGATAGCCTGATCAGACCACCCCAACACCATGGGAGCGCATTGGGGTGTTCAGACACAGGAAAGTCCATCTGTGGCCCATAGCAACCTGTTTGCTACAGGACTTTCTGAGGTGTTTTTTACTCCGCTTGTGCGGGGGAGCAAAACGGCTTGCCAACAGCTGTGGGGCACTTGCCAGATGTTGGCATCTGAGCGCACGCCTTCAATCCGCCTGGCATTCACGCCTATGTCAGGGTGAATTTTGCATGTGATCGCAACCTGAGACTCCTTTGGGTAGTAAAGGGTGGGGTATAAATCCAATCTCTTCTTCATTTGGAATGCTGTGTGCAATTCCAGTCATATTTCTAAAAGGTCACTCAGAGCTGGAAAAAGTACAGAAGAGATGATTAAGGAGCTGGAATTCCTGTCCTATGAGGAAAGGCTGAAGAGAACATGTCTTCTCTCACACTCTTTCCTTCCCCAGTCCCCCCCCCATGGCTGATGGGAGTGGAGTGGAACTGACCAAAAGTGGCAGGGTGGCTTCCCTTTCCTTCCCCAGCAGGGCTGTAGCAAGTAGTGGGGCGCATGGAGCTCTGCCCCCTTTGCAGCACCCCCACCTGCTGAGGCCAAAGAACACGGTGCCCGGGCATGTGTGGTTCAAAGGGGTTCCCTGTGGCCCTTCTCCCTTCCCATCCTGCTCAACCACAGCTGCTCAGCTGGGCCCAAGTCAGCCTGGCCTGCCTTCCAGAATGCTGCTCTTTCATCCACTGTGAAACCCGCTCTGGGCTGGCCAATGCCTCAGCAGCCAGGAGCCGCTGCCACCTCCCTCCATTTCTAGCCCCCATGGCCCACTGCCACGGAAGGGCTAAGTCAGTCTGATGCAGAGCTGTTGGGGGGGGGGGGAAATCTCCCCACGACTGGGAAATTCCACACAATGAAAGCCCAGCCAGCCACTCACCTCCATGCTCGAGAGTGGCTAGATGGGACTTCCGGCAAGACTTGCGATAATGGCGGACGTGCTCCTCCGCAACTGTGGGGAGCGCGATCCGTACCCGGCGGGAAGAAGGGGCTCTGGACTGGTGCCGAGCCCCCAGAGACCCCAGTGAGGGGGCTCTGCCTGGGGTGGCACGAAGGGGATCTCTCCCTACGGTGGCGATCGAGGGATCAAGATCCCTTTTCATCACCCCCATAGGTTCCCCCGCCATGGGAGCCGTATGGCTGAAAGCGCAAATCCGTGAAGCAGCAGAGAGTGCAAAGCAATGAGGCTGGAACTGACAGTTACGCATGGAGAAAACATGAGTCTGAAGTAAGAAAAGCAGAATACAGCAGGAAGACGGTGGGAGGAGTGAAACCCACCCCCCACCCCCTCTCCGGGACTGGCGTACTTACCAGACTCTTCACGTGGCGTTACTGCATGAATAAAAGCCCATCCGCCTTGCTAGATGGCAGCATCGCTCACTTGGAGATATAAACTTTAAAAGGACATAAGTGCTGTTCGAAAATTTGCTCCTTTCGTTCATCTTATCTATCTATAAACAAAGAGCGCAGCCTCAACAATGGCGGGGAAACCGAAACCTTCCCCGAAACTAGGAAGTACAGCTCCGAGTGCAAAGGTTGATACCACAGAGATGAGCGCGGTGTTCTCCTCGTTATTGCGACCTCTAGTGGACCAAATGACAGCTCTCAACGTGAAGATGGACAAAATGCAGTTAGAACTAAAAGAGTCGAATAAAACCACAGAGAAGCTGCAGCAAGAACTTCTGGAAGTAAAAACTTCAGTAAAAAACCAAGACTCAAGACTACAAAAGGCAGAGAAGGAAAAGGCCTTCCACCATGATCAGCTTTTGAAATTACAAATGGAAAGATCGAATTTTTTCCTAAGACTTCAGAATGTGCCAGAAAACACAGGAGAAGACCTTAAAAATTTGCTAAGTGAAGCACTTGAACCAGTGACAGGCATGAAAGCAGCGGATATAAAAAGCGATATGGATATGGTTTACAGAACCTATCCAGATTATACTAAAAAGAAAAGCCTGCCTGGTGAAATTATGATAAGGTTCTCCAAAAAATCTACAAGAGACGTGGTGCTTAGGACCACAAACAAAGCAGCTCTGAAGATCCTGGGAGAAGAAGTAAAAGTGATGAAGGATATCCCATTTGAAATAAGGAAAAGAAGGAAAGCCTATGGAAAATTGACATCTTGGCTCCAGTCTGAGTCTATCATCTATCGCTGGAATACTCCAGAAGGACTATGCTTCAGCATCAAAGATAAGAAGTATAAGATTGACTCTGTTCAACAAGCGAAAAAATTTCTGGAAAAAAGCAAAGAAAAGAAAACTGGGAGAGACTCAGATGGTTCACTGGCCTCGCAAGAAAGCATGTATGGATTTGATAGCTCAAAGAGTGAAGAAGAAGTGTCTGACTCGGAAAAAAGAGCAGCAGCTCCAAAAGTAGATGAGACTGTTAAGACAAGAAGAGGACGAAAGAACAAATAGTGATTAAACTGTTTTATTAAGCATTGCACCTATGTATTATAAACTGTTTAATTAACCGTATTTCTCTAGGTGGGTGTGCCTGCCAAATAGTTTTGATAATTTTTATAGTAGCAGTAACAAAATAATTGAAATTTATCCAAGGTTCTAAATGCTTCATAATTATATTATGTAACATGGTAGTATTAAGCAAATGATAAAGTACTCTCTGTATAAGGTATATGTAGCTTAGATTGTAGCGTATTAGTTGTAGATATAGGAAAAATCAATAAAAATTTATAAAAAAAAAAAAAGAGAGAGTGGCTAGATGGCGGCAGTGAGGATGGTGAACCATGGCTGGCACGGCCCCTTCCCTTCCTTTCTAGCTGGGCCTCCCTCACTGCCTTTACCTCTTGCAATGACCCGAGCCTGGCTGGGCCACCACAGCCACTACCATCACGTACTATGTGTTCCCAGCTGGCCCGGCCAGCCACAGCAGCAGCAGCCCTGGCTGGCAACATCAGTGTTGGGGCCCACCCACCTGCCCTGCATGCCACTGGGGAAAGGATCAAGCACCTTTCAGACCAACAGTTTCATTTGAGTCTAGAAAGAACCCCCCCCCCCCCGCCATGGTGCAACTCTTCGAACAAGATGGCAAAAGAGGAGACCTGAAGCACAACACACGTAACTTCCACTAAAAGTCCTCTCCTTCCCCAGCTCTGTTAATGTAATTAAATTCATTGTCAAAATTGTGACATTCATTTTGGGGGAAACGAAGAAGAAAAATGGTGCAGAGGGAAATTGAAATATTTAATAGCTATACAACCCCTGTTTCTCATACAGCCTCATCTGGGGAATCTTTTAGATTCTTTTTCGTTCTGTTCCCATACATACACTGCACCCAAGTACGTATGGAAACGGAATGAAAAAGAATCTGGAAGATTCCCTGATGAAGCTGTATGCAAAATATGTGGGGGTTGTATAACTATTAAATATTTCGTTTCCCTCTGCACCTTTCCCCCCCTTCACTTTGCCTTGGTGCAGCCCTCCCTTTTCCCTTTCATTTTGGGGAGCCTGTGCAGTGAGTGCCAGGACTTTGGTTTAGATTTCCACTGTGCACTTTAACTCACTTAAATGACTTTGGACTAGCTCCCTATCTCAACCTACTCTGCCTCACAGAGTTGTTAGGAGGATAACAGGAATACTAAAAGGGGTGGAATTAAAAAAAAACGTTAGTTAGGAGAATAGATAAATCAGAGAAACTAGTTAAGAGTTCAACTCTCATGTTCCAGGTGGTGTTCCCTATGCTAAATAGACCATAGCTATTTCGTTCTGCAAGATCCTTTATTTCCCAGTGGGAGAAACTGCAATGGAAGGAAACTTTTTTCATTGGGAAACCTCCCGAGAGCTCCCTTTAGCATCTCCTTCTACCTTGGCAATTTCGTATAGTTGTGATGTCTGTGTTCTTCCAAAACTGTATAATCCCAATTATTGGCATTAAACTGAACCTTTCCCCATGCTTTCCTCAACTCTCTCCTTTACCATAAAATGCATTCCTGTTTGACCACAGATTGCTAAAGAGCCAGCCCCATCATATGCCACAGGATTCCCCTCCCCTGTAGAAGGCGGAGACTGTAGTGACACACTTCCGGTCTAAATAGGAACGGACTTTACTTTGTTATTTCAATCCAAGATATTTTAAATAGCCTCTAGTAAAGAGACGCAAAGGTCTAGTCCGACGCCATCTTGCCTTCCGTTCAGCCTGCGGCCGCTGTCCATGGTTCACCGGAAGTTCAACCTGTATGTTTTTCTAGCTCCCCCGCCCCCTTTCTTTTGGTCTTTTTCCCGACCCAGAAGCGGCGCTTAAACAAAAGCCAATCCCTCACAACTCTATCGTTTATTAAAGTCGGGACCGTCCCGGAAACTCCCGGCTCACCCGCGCGAGTAGGTGGTCTCGCGAGACAAGCCGCTCGCGATGTAGGCCGGGGAGGAGGAGTCGGGCGCTCCGGTAGCGGGTGGTTTTGCTGTCGCAGCGGGAGGAGGAAGTGTTATGGCGGCGACTGTGGCGGGTTCCGGAGCTGGCGTGAGTTCGGTGTCGCGCGGGGCTGGCGGGGGCGGCCCCGGGGGAAGCTCGCGCTGGTTCTTCAGCCGGGAGCAGCTGGAGAACACGCCGACGCGTCGCTGTGGCCTGGAGGCCGACAAGGAGCTCTCGTACCGGCAGCAGGCTGCTAACCTGATCCAGGACATGGGCCAGCGCCTCAATGTGTATCCTTTTCTTGTACTGCGCCCCCCGGGGGGGGGGGAGGGGGCAGGCGTGGGGCTGAACGGGAGAGCGAGGACCAGGGAGGGTCTCGGTCTTTCTCAAGCTGGGAACAGCGGAGGCCTAGTCAGAAGGCCTTGGCTCCTCCTTCGTTTTCTTTCTCTGAGGTAGAGCCTGGGAAGGCGCCAGGGGCTCTCCTGGGAATCGGCCTGAGCAGGAAGGCTTTGTCTCTGACGGCTCCACTTAGCTATTTTCTCCGCCGGCATTGCCTACGCCCGCCTGGGTGACCTCGGCTGCCTCTCGGTTGAGTATCTGTGAATTAACTCCTGTTGCGGTCGGCGCAGGGAAAGCGGCGTTGACTCGCCGCGCCCTTTGGTTTCGGGAGAGCAAGGGCTACAACCACGTGTCGTTTCAGTGCAGCCGCCGTCCTGTCCTAAAATATACAAAGCAGTCCTAGATAGATTATAGATAGATAGTAACAGCTTTGGTTTGCGCTATTAGTGTTTTGTTGTAGAATAAATGCTTTAAAAATAGGCGTTTCCAGTCCTGGCGTTTTCCTTAATTTGGTTTTTTGCTGATTTTTTTAAAAAATAAGATATTATTTGGGGAGGTTGTTCAACATCTATTGAAACACAATTTATCTAGTCCCTGTACAAGTGTCTCTTCTCATACAATATCGTAAGGTGCTAAATACAGGTGTTTTTTTAACTTTAAATCTTTAATAGGGCATGGTAATGAAGTTGTACTTCGGACTCATTCCCCCCCCCCCCCCCCCAAATTGGCTTGTTTCTCCAGTATGTAGGGAGTGGAACACAATTAAATTAAATAGGTTATACTAGGCAGCTTTCTTTATATTTTGGCAGTTTAAAGGTAAACTGCTGATTGATTTTAAAAGGTAAACTGCTGATTGATTTTAAAAAAATAGTTAAACTAGACTAGCAAGTTGAGTATTTACATGTAAACTTTATGGAAATTTTGAAGCCATGAAGTCTTTTTTGTCAGAAGAAAGGAATTCCTGAGAGAAATGGAAAACTAGGCAGAACTTTCCTATCAATTCTAAATTTCCTTTTCTTGTTTAGCAGTATAAAATGATCAGTTATAGTTTGGTTGGCATAGGAAAACTATTTAGCATATCTGTGGACTTTAAAAAATATAATTACCTTCATTTTCTGTAAGAAAAAAGTGAAATATACACAAAACCTGAGAGTTGCAAACTGCTGCAACCTAGGCTACTATTGCATATGTATCTTGATTTCTGCCATGTGAGAAGCAGGAAAAAATAAAAATTGAAAGTACAAAATGTGGTATAAATAAGAGTATTGATTGTACATACTGAGCCACAGTATATTGGCTATATATTTGGGTATCAAGTTGAACTGTATAACACTGAAAAAGCTGAAAGTAACACATTATCATTGAAGACACAGCATATTATTGCCAGAATTACTTACATGTAGACAAAAATATTGTTGAAAATGTGTGTGTCTATAGGATAGACAGGAATTACCATTAGCTAATGCTGTAGATTGTATTGCATAAAAATGTTGATACCACACATTTTGAGTAGTCATTCATTCCAAAAGGAAAGGAATAGGACTTCTTGCCAGTGTTCCCCCCAGTTACCAATTTTGCAACTGAAAAATGGAGAGTTCTCAGATGTTTTCATGCTATTTGAAATGAGTAGGCTCCTTTCTAATATGGGGATATTTTAACTCAAAAACAATAACTATGATGCACCTTCTCCACTCACACAGAGTGCCTACCACCCTCTACAACCTCTTTTCTTCAGGTTATGGGTTATATGTGTTGGATATTGTAATTCTGCATGCAAGAGGATCTTTGAGTGAAAGAGTTAAGAGAATTCTCTCAGTCAAGTACACTTGGTAGTACTCTCATCCCTTAGATGCTGAGCCTCTTATATAGGACCTCTCTTCTGTCTTTTACATGGGGTTGGAGCTGTAGCAAGTTAACCTTTTTGAAGTTAATCTGTTCACAGTAAGTTAACTGTACCTACATGAATATGTGCTTTTATTTTTGTAAGTAATTTTTTTTCTCTTGCTATCACTGGGGTCAGATCATCCTTGTAGTTTGTGGAGAATTGAGAATACTGTTTCTGTGCTTCCAAGGCAAATAATATTTTTTTACATTTAACCCAATAATACATAGGTGAGGACTTCCCACTTACCACCCTTCTTGTCTCTTTTTCAAATCTACAGAGTCATAACCAGTGTTCCCTCTAAGCTGAGTTAGTGTGAGCTAGCTCACAGTTTTTTAACCTCTGGCTCACACATTTTTGTTTTAGCTCAGGAAGGATGGCTCCAGAGCAAACTAATTTATGTAGTCGCCTAATTACTCACAAGACTCCACAGCATTGTTCATAACTATCTCACATCTTAGGTGCTCCCTCTCACTCCCAGAGACAGAACAAAGAATGACAAGCTTGGTTTCTTTTAATAAAATCTTTTTATGTTAAAAAACATCCTCCCTATTTTGTATGCTAATTTAACAAACCACCCTCTATATATACAACTATGATCTGTAATTCCATTTCATTATCTGATGAAGTGTGCATGCACACGAAAGCTCTTGAATAAAACTTTGTTGGTCTTAAAGGTACCACTGGACTCTTAACTTTGTCCTGTTGCTTCAGACCAACACAGCTGCCCACCTTGACTCCCAGAGACATACGCAGACAGAGTAGCCCATCCCCCTTTCATAATAATCAGCCTGCCCTCACAGAGCTGTTGAGGTTGGGGCTCAAACACCGTTCCAGTTACTTGCTGCCACCATTCATATCTTTTAACATAAATATAGACTAAGGTATCACACTCTCTGCATGTGTGGTTCTTTCCCTGAGGCATGTAGCCCAGAGGTTTAATCAAACAAGAAAGTTTTTATTTATGATATAAACAAAACACTGAGGAAAGCAAAATAAGAAACGTTTTCACGCTGAACTCTTGAACTGAGGTCCTGTTCCTACAACTGAGATCCTTTTATTTATTTTATTTATTAATTTGATTTTTATCCCACTCTCCCCCACAAGCGCAGTTTGACTATTTTTCAGCCTGCTTTAAGCAGCTCTTCTGCACAGTTCTACTCTGTTAGAACCCCCCTTTTTCACCTAGGCACTTAAGCTGTCTGCTTCTCTGCTGCCAACCCCAATTGTCATTTTTTATCTGCTATTTTTCAACTGTCTTCCCCCCACAACATTCCAGCAGCTCTCATTGGCTGCTCTTAGGAAGAGGCGGAACCTAACCGGTCTGTCACAATAACATTTTATAGTTCATATCTTTTAAAGTGATCTCTGAAAATTCCCATCTTTTCCACTTGAAAAATTGGAGGGGTGGAGTCCAGGGAAGGGACTTCTTCCCCCTAATTTTCCCAGTCCCCCCCCCCCCCAGGCCTTTGTATCTCTATGTAAAACTGCATTGTTTGTTCCTCACAGCTGCGATAGATTATGGAGCAATGATAATCTGCAAGTTGTAACAGTCTTTTAGGAATGGGAGTAAAGAAGAAAAATACACTTAATGCTAATATTTCACTCCCTTAAGTAGTGATCCTAATTTGGGAATTGTATTGAACTGTGAATTGGATAGTACACTAACCGCTGTTTCCCTTAAAAATCACGTTCACTGGTAGCAACAAGTTTGTTTTGAGACAAGTTCAAATGCAATACATGCTCTGCAAGGATGAGAGTACGGTGCTGGCTATTTTATAAACTTGTATGTAATTTGATGAATGCACGTTGAACATCTGTGTGAACAAATGACAGCATGCTATGACTGGTCTTGTGTTTCTTGTATATATACGTTCATATGTGACAATTTATTTGCATTTTCCAGTTAAAGCAAATAATTTTTGTGAATCCTGTGATTAAAGATCTGGAGCTTTCTAACAGAAGTGGTAGAGACTTAAACATGAAGATCTGAAAATATTGAAAACCGTAGTGACCGTGTCTTGAGGAAAGGCAGCCCTGAAAGCCATCTTAAAATATTGAAAACAAGTTCTAAATTATATCTGTCAAATGAACCAAACACAGTGGTATTCTCAGCATTAGTTACTCATATTAGCTACACAGGGTATAATTGGTACTGCACATGATACTGTAGCCTTGATGAAGTTAAACAGATATGTACCTAATTATTGCTTCAACAGGAAACTTCCTGGGAACCCTATCTGCCTTGAGTTTCTCGATAAAAGAAAAGCAGGATATAAATGCAGTGTTTCCTTCACTGCAATATTTGACTAAAACAAGTTAATGTATGTTTGAAGGAGAATGCTAACTTGACTTTTACGTATGTAAAACTTCCTTAACCTTCTTTTCAGATCACAACTTACAATAAATACTGCAATTGTTTACATGCACAGATTTTATATGCATCATTCCTTCACAAAATTTAATAGAAATGTAAGTAGATTGGTACTTGAACAAGAACAGCTTGTGCTGTTTGATATTCTTGTGTGGTATATAGCCTTTATGTCATTATGATGATGTTTTGGAACATTTAGCTTCAGGATAACAGTTTGAGCTTTTTTGTAATGATTGATGATACTGACAACTGGCAAGTAGTATTCACTTGTGTTGAGATTCTCTTCCAGGTACCTTGGCAGAAAAGCTTTACAAAAGTATGTGTATGCTTGATGCTCAATGTTAGATGTAAATGGGTGGTGAGCGTGCAAGGTGGTTTTAACAGGTTGGCTAAGTTGCACACTGTTCTGTGTTCAATCTGTATGTGCAGATCCTGTGGCCGTGCAGTTGGAACTGTGGAGTGCAACTGTGGAGTATGCTGCTTTGGGTCCCTGTTGGGGGAAAAGTGTGGGAAAGGTGATGTGGGGAGAAGTGAAGAAACCCTTGCAAGTCCTTATAGGTTCCCTGCTTGTTTACTTCCAAAAGCAAGCAGACACAAGCTATCTGAGAAAGTACATGTATGTTTTATTGATTTGTAAATGGGATAGGGGGAAGAGAAAGCCACAAATACATGAAATAATGTAATTGCCCATCTGGCTGATATGGAACTAATTAATGCAAGTGGTCATATGGAGATAAGTAGTGGCATACAGTGAGTTGTCTCAGGCTGCAATTACACACATGAAATAATCCACTTTTAGTCCACTTTCAGTGTACTTCCAACTGGATTTTACTGTGTGAATTGGCAAAATCCAATTGGAAAATGCTTTGAAAGTGGATTATTTAGTGTGTGTGATCGTAACCTCAGTGACTTCTGTAGAAGAAAGTTAAATACTGTTGTGAATGGGTGGACAACACCACTTTTGTTAAATTACAAAACTGAAGACAGATTTACTATAGTTCAGTTAACTTAAATGTGATTATTTGTTTAGCATATCCTGTTCACAAGAGATTGCTAATTTCTTGTGAAAAGGGTATTCAGATGCTATTTCTAATTGAAGTATTTCCCCCTCAACAGATTATATCTCCTACTGCATTGTTTTTGGCTGCAAAAGTGGAAGAACAGCCTCGGAAACTCGAACATGTTATCAAAGTAGCACATGCTTGCCTTCATCAAGAGCCACAGCTGGATACCAAGAGTGATGTATGTATACATTATATGGATAATTCTAATTTCACCTTTAGAAAACAGATCACTTAAAAAAAAAAAAAGGTAACTTTTTTCCAATGTATGAATGAGCTCTTTTCCTGTCATATATGCAGTAGCTGCAGGTGCAGCCCACAGGTATAGTTAGAAAGTTCCACAAGGAGGGCATATGGTAAGGTATAGATTTCTTGAAACTTGGGATAACCTCCATGCTTTTCTAAAAATAGGAAAGTAATAAGAAAATAGGGTCTGAATAAAATAAAAAGTATCAAATGGTGAGATCTTGCAAGACTACCTTATGATATCTTGCTTCCATTTTGGGTTGCCTAGGCAATGAAGGAAGCCAGCTGCAATTATTGCAGGACTACTTCCCAGTGTTTTGGTTGTCAGGGCAATCTGAAACCACTTTGCTGAGGCCCAGAACAAGAGGACATAATGAGAATCTATAAAGGCTGGGAGGGATTATCTCTCCCCATATATCTCCTTCTTGCATACTTTTCATTTTGTCATGTATGATCAGGTTTACAGCACATTCTATACATTCTTTTTCTCTTATTTGCGTTTTAATTTTTTATTTCATTTACACCCCACTTTTCTTCTTAATGGTGACCCATAGTGTCTTAAAATAACTTTTTGCTCTCCTCCATTTTTATCCTCACAACAACCCTGTGAAATAGGTTAGGCTCAGAGAGTAGTGTCCATCTGAGCTTCTCTGGCAAAGTGCGGATTCAAACTTGGGATTTCCCTTCCTAGTACCTTGCCTTTTGTTTTAAATTATTACTGATAATATTGGATTGGATTGGATCCTACTACTCTGCTTGGAGACTTCTCTATTGCAGAGAACCTTCTAGTGAGGGAAGGCTGTACACTTTATCTGAGTGATCTGGGAAGATCCAGCCAACGTTTTGCCACAGTACTTGAGTACAGAATTGTTTTCTCCATTAGTAGCTTTCATAAATAGAGAGCTTTTTTTTCACTGTAAGGAAATAACTTGTGCTCTGTACTAGTAGAAAGCTGAGCTTCCATTTTATTATGTATTTAGCATTTAATACATTTCAGCTTATCCTCCCTCTGCTAAAACAGGAAGCTGTTCATTTAGCCTGCCTTTAGTTCATACAAGGTGGCTAACAATGAGAACACAAAACACAGTTTTAACACTTGCCACTATTAACAGAAAGTCCACAGCTTGAAACTACAACCATACCCCATAATCAGGACAAACAGAAGTCTGGTAAGTGTTGGGCTGATCAAGGGTGGTGGCTGGTTTGTATAGCGAGAGGGAATCCTTCCAGTAATGCACCCAGCTCCTTAAGGCCTTTCAAGATCAAAACCAGCATCTTGAAACAAATACGGAAGTTGTTAAGCTGTTACAATGCAGCGTTCCTACTCTTAACTTTTGTATGTTGTGAAATCTGAAGCCAGTCCCCAGTTGCACATTTTCTGTCTGTTTCTCCTATGCATCCTTCACAGCATGTGGAAGGTCATGTCTGAACTAGAAGTTCCTATGTTATCTACGTTTCTGGCCGTTCCACACTCAAACACAGGATTCATATCCGGGAACCACTTCTAATCTTACTGTGGATTACATAAATTTGGAAAATACTGTTGAAACAGCCTAGTAGTGTTGCATGTAATTGATAGCAGCCGTGAAAGTAAAATCCTACTCCTAGAAGCTGCCAGAGAATTGTGGATTAAAAGTAGAAGTGCTGAAGGATACAGAAGTTTAAAGGAATGGGGGAACATAATATTAGCTATCTAATTTTTAGTAGTCCACATTCCTAGCCACTTTTATGGGTGAAATGAATACCTCTAAAGCAGTATACTCCCTTAGCTTATTTAGAATAGTCTTTTCTACCGTTATAGTACTAATCCTTTATCAATTATATCTACATTTTAGGCATACCTTCAACAGGCCCAAGAGCTGGTTATACTTGAAACAATAATGCTTCAAACTTTAGGTAAGCATATTCAGTCCATATGTGATGTTTTTAAAGTTATCACATAATCAGTTAAATCTCATTCACACTATCTTGCAGCTCTGGTAATGGAATATCATATATAGGCTGCAGGCACACACACTAAATAATCCACTTTCAGTCCACTTTCCCACTGGATTTTATTTTGCCAGTTCACACAGCAAAATCCAGTGGGAAAGTGCACTGAAAGTGGATTGAAACTGCATTATTTAGTGTGTGTGCCCGCAGCCAGTCTGTCTCATATAATAAAATTGGTTTTGGGGTACAGTAGAGTCCTAGTAGTATAAACCTCCTTACCCATGTAATACATATTACACGTGCGTTAAAGCCTCTTGTATTAGACTTATTCTGTTGTATTTCATGTTTTTGCAATACTCAGTGTTGGTAATAACTAAGCCGTATAAAGTCTGCTGCTGTAAGTTCTTTAAATGCTAACTGCCAGTATTCCAAGGCTATTTTAGTAGCTGGAAATGAGATTACTGAAGTAGGCTTCCAAAAAGAACATGGGAGAAAACATGCTTTTAAAGTTGTCAACTAATATAAAGTATCATTAGTGAAATATGCATTACTTTTTTTCAGGTTTTGAGATTACCATTGAGCATCCACATACAGATGTTGTGAAATGTACGCAGTTAGTGAGAGGTCAGTAACCATTTAACTGGCTCTTTTAACACATCTGTATCTTTCTTGGGAATTTTCCCCCCAGCTTCCCTGAGAAAACCCGGATATTTTTGTGGTGCTGAAATATACCCGGAAAATGCTGCTACGGTATTTTTCAGGTATATTTTTGGCTCCGGTAGATCCAAATGCACATCCCTAGTAAATATTCCTTGTTTATGGGGGAAGGGTTGGCTCACTGCTGCTGTGATATTTGTCTTCATTTTCTTGTGACCACTTTAGCATATGGTTTCCTTGCAGTGAATTTAGTGTGGGAACAGCAGGGTATTAAAGGATGTGGGGAGTTGTGTTCCAGATTTACTTGGGAAATGTGGAACATGATCTAGAAGCTGAGATGTGTTCTCCACATCCTGGCCTAACAAATAGTAAGGAAGAAGGGATGTACTTTCAAAACTAGATTTCAGCAAGGTCCTGTTTTCTTTTTCTGAATTCCCCCCCCCCCCTTGATTTTTAATAAAAGACCATTTAGACAGCAAAATTGGTTCCATCTTAAATTCTGTTGTATTCTGGTGACTCCTGGATCAAGTGTTGAACCACCCTACATGTTCTCCTGGAAGAAATTGTCATCCTGCCTTGCATTTTGCCTGTATGCTACTAACAGCTGCTTCCAGCAACCTGAACGAGCAATGTCTTTGCAATGTACCTTAAAGGAAAAGTATCTCTAAAGCCAAACAGAAAAATATTGGCATGTAACCCATTTGGTGCTATACTGTATTTCCTGGTTTCCTGTGTATGCAGACCTATTCAATTCTGCTTATCATTACCACTCCTGTTTTGGGGGCACTAGGACATCTAGGGACTAACCATTGCATCTGCTCATCTTGGACCCAAGTCAAAACCAATCAATGACAAAAGTGATTCAGTCCTAGGCTGGGCTTCACAGATAACCTCCTCTGTCTTTATTTGCAGTGCTGCACACACTCATGGAGCTGATAGTACAAACAGGTTTCTGGTTCATTTGCTGTACAGAAGTTTCTGCTCCATTTATTTGCCACAGAGAGAAGTAATTGTACATTTTCCTGCATAAAAGCCTTAAAATGGTAGAGCACTTCCTAAGTAGTGTGTAATTGGATTAAAAGAATTGATAAGCATACTTCAAGAGGCCTTATGGGGAAATTGTTTTAGGAGTAAGTAGCATAGAAAAAGGTGTTTTTTGTAAAGAGGGTAAATGGTTTGTTTTGTACTCATTTGCAACTGATAGTTTAGAATCATTGCATAAATAGCACGGGGGTAGGACATTGCGTAACATTATTACTAATAGCTAATTTCTTTTCCTTTTTGTTACAGCGAGCAAGGATTTGGCACAGACATCCTATTTCATGGCTACCAACAGGTTGTTATCCTGAACCTCTTTGTTGCACTGTTGTAGCACACTATAGCTTCCTTTACTGCAGGGCCCCCTACCTGTGTCTAACCCTTGTTGCAAGGGGCGACTGGGCCATCTAATGTGGTGGTACCTTCCTGCTTGCAGTGCGGTGTATTGTACAAGGGCCTTATGGCACAAAGGGGTTAAATGCACAATGTGAAGTGTAGTGGTGCTTTCTGATGACATATTCTCGATTGTGAGTGCATAAGTCTAAATTGGTAGCCTGAATAGCAGCTAAAGATTACAGAGAGATAAACTTAACCTAGAAATCCGAGCATCTTGGTAAGTACAAAGTTGTTTCTAGTTTACCCTTGTAGTTAATGGCACTTTTTTCTTAAATAAGACCTTGGCATTGGGAAAAAAAAGTTTAAAAAATCAAAATCGTTTAAAAGAACTTTTATTAATATATCAGAATTCTGCCATGAGACTTCTATAACTGCAGAGGCTGTCCAGTTAAATATAAAAAACCTGCTGAAGTCTAGTACATTTATTGGTCATATTTATCCTTGGGCTATGGGGAATGTATTTTATGTAAAATAGACAAGATGACATTGAAGATTAGAGCTTGTTAGATGAGTAGCAAAAAAAGAATGTTTGCTAATGAAAAACACAACAGAAAAGATGAATTTATATAATGATCTGTTGGATTTGTAAAGAAAAGTAGAATTTGGGAATAGGAATTGGTCTAATAAGTAGGCTGTTTCAGACTTTGGGGGAATGCAAAAGGGGAAGGCAAAAGTGGGATCAGGAAACAAAGAATGATCAGCAGCACATGAGTCTTTGTGAAGCAGAGACTGAAATGGGATTGGTGGAAGGAATCCAAGGTGGAGAGGCTTGAAAGTAAGGTTGGGAGCTAAATTTGATCCAAATAGTAATAAGGAGGAAACTTGTATTGGGAAAGATACTAGGATTAAAGAGGAAAGATGATTCTAGCACAGTCACTAAGGCAATTGGTTACATAAAAAAGGTTGAGTCACGGGCAAGTAGTTCTTTAGGTAGGACAACTGAGGACATAGTTGAGTGGAGTTTAAGAAGATGGACATGGTGAAAAGAGAGGTGCTTGGTGAAATTATGTGAATGTCTAGATTGCAAGAGATAAAGGAATGGAAGGTGTCAGAACCAATCTGGAGATTGTGTCTGGGAGAGTGGTATTAAGTGTGTTTCCCACAATACAATTGTTGGGGAGTTTGGATGGCTAAATGAGAAGCTAAATGCTAGCTATTCACAGGTATCAAAGATTCATACATTGCTAGTGTAAATTTCCCAACTGGATTTTAAAGGGGATACGCGATTATGGTGTGAAGAAAATGAAAAAAATGCAGATTTTAGAAGTCCTGTTTAGTGTAAATATGCACTTAAGCACACATTAATTTTTGTAAGAAATTCTTTTTGGGGGTATGCTAGAGCTGCTGCTGTAGCATTGACCTTTCAAATCAGAAGTCACTCAGTTGTGAAAGCATCACCAAAACATTAAATTGGCACTGTTGTGTTGCTTCCAGCCAGGAGCTATTACCTGACGTTAACTAATGTGAACTGTATTGCAGGTTGGACTGACAGAGGTGACGTTTGGTTTCTCACTACTATTTCAAATGAAATATGTTATGATAAGAGTATAACATTTGTAATAAACACTTAATTTTGTCAGGTATCTTATATACTAATATTTGGCTTTCTGTATTGCGTGCATGTGTACAGACCATTGTAGCTCATTCCTTTGTTTAGCAAGAACCAAATTAAATTTTCAAATTCTACTTGACTGTTTTAACTTGAAAATAGTTATAACCAGTGTTCCCTCTAAGCTGAGTTGGTGTGAGCTAGCTCAGTTTTTTTAGCCTCCGGCTAGCACATTTTTGTTTTAGCTCAGGAAGGATGGCTCCAGAGCAAACTAATTTATGCAGTAGTCAAATCACTTGCTCACAGTTTTAATGCCAGTCACTCCCTATGAAGAAAGGTTGAAGCACTTGGGGCTCTTTAGCTTGGAGAAACGACGGCTGAGGGGTGACATGATAGAGGTTTGTAAGATTATGCATGAGATAGAGCAGGTAGAGAAAGAAGTCCTTTCCACCTTTCTCACAATACAAGAACTCGTGGGCACTCCATGAAATTGCTGAGCAGTCGGGTTAGAACAGATAAAAGGAAGTACTTCTTCACCCAAAGAGTGATTAACACGTGGAATTCACTGCCACAGGAGGTGGTGGTGGCTACAAGCATGGACGGCTTCAAGAAGGAATTAGATAAACACAAGGGGGGGTCCGCGATATTTGTGGGGAGGGAGAAGCTGACAGCTGCTCCTCCTTCCTCCACCCCCTTTTCCCCCCGCACTGCAGCCTGCCCCGGCGAGGCCCCTCCAGTGCAGAGCCGAATGGGCCTCACCATTCCTCCCCCCCCCCCGCCGCTGCCCTCGTGTTTCCCTCGGGGGGGAGAGAAGGAGCACGCCCCCTCCCCCCCAAGACTCTCGGCGACTCTCACCGGGTCTGCCGCTCGCCCCCTTTTCCCCCCAGAGACTCCCGACGGCCTCGGCGCCGCTCGCCGGGCCCGCCGCTCGCCCCCTTCCCCCTCCTCCGCGGGCTCCTCCCCCCCTGTAAGGCGGTGGCAGCAGGGAGACCGCTGCCTGCCGAGGCTTCCCCTCGCCTTCAAAACGGCGGCGGCGGCAGGGACACCCGCCGTCCACTGAGGATTCCCCCCCTCCCTCCCTGCTTTCAAAACGGCGGCGGAGGCATAGAGACCTGCCGCCCGCTGAGGATCTTCCCTCCCTCCCCCCCGCAAACGGCAGCGGCGAGTCCTCGTCACGCCGCTTCCCACCCCCTCCCCTACAGCAGCCACAGCGTTCTCTGCGCACGTGCGGAGAACGCTTTAACTTTTCAGGGGATTTAAAGATCCCCCGAAAAGTTTTTAAAACATTTAGGATTTTTCTGCACATGGGGGGAGTGCCCCCCATGTGTAGAAACCCAACCCCACCCCCCAAGTGCCCCCCCCCCCCGCACTTGACAGTTGTCAGGAGGAGACCCGCAAGAAACTTGCGGGATGGTTATCCCATTCATCATACCTTTGCTTCCTCCCTTCTCCCCCTCAGTAACACTGAGTTACTACAGAGATAACTTTCTATGGAGAAAATGGATGCTTTGGAGGGTTGAGTTTATGGCATTGTACCCCACTGAGGTCCCTGTCCTCCCCAGGTTCCACCCCCAAATTTCCAGTAGTTTCCCAGCCTGGCTCTGGATCCGCTGCTGGTGGCCGGGGTGGGGGGGTAACTTGGCAACCCTAGACTGCTGCCAGTAAAATCCCTGCCTTTGACTGACAGAAACAGTCGGAACCTCCCCCCCTCCCCCGAACATTCGAATCTCCTCACAGTTGACGCCTGGAGCTGAGGCCATTTCAAAAGGTATTTTGGGGGATTCTATGGTCCCTGAAGGGTTTTTTTAACTTTTCGGATTTTTCTGCACATGGTGGGAGTGCCCCCTGTGTGTAGGAAAACCTCTCTCCCCCTCCCAAGGGCCCCCTAGCTCGGATTTAGATATCCGCACGGGGGGGGGGGCCCTTCGCTATTAGATATATAGATATGGAGCAGTGGTCCATCAGTGGCTATTAGCCACAAAGTATAGACTGGAACTCTCAGTCTGGGGCAAGTGATGCTCTGTATTCTTGGTGCTTGGGGGGGGGCAACAGTGGGAGGGCTTCCTGCCCCCAGTGCTGGACCTTCTGAGGGCACCTGGTGTTTTTGGCCACTGTGTGGCCACTGAGTGTTGGACTGGATGGGCCACTGGCCTGATCCAACATTGGCTTCTCTTATGTTCTTATGTTCACAAAGTAAAATTTTTGCTCACAAGACTTCATAGCTTAAAGGGAGCATTGGTTATAACTAGCCCTGACCTGAATAACCCCAGGCAAGCCCGATCTTGGAAGCTAAGCTGGGCTGACCCTGGCAAGTATTTGGATAGGAGATCTCTGGAGAATACCAGGGCTGGGAGGCCAGAGGCAGGCTATCAAGCCACTTCTCTGAATGTCCTCCGTGCCCCAGTAGGAGTTGCCAGAGATCACCATGATTTTCAGGCACACATGTGCACGCTCACAAATGCAAAATAAAAAATAGTGATAATAAAAAAGAAAATAGTTATAACTTGTCATGTTGAATGAAGTATTTTAATAATGAGTATGTTGTTTTTGTTTTTTGTCTTTTCCATGTTTGACTTCTCTTCTTCCATTATGAACCACTTCCGACCAAAGTCTTCATCTTACTACGTTTTGTCTTCAGTATAAACCAACTGTGATAGCATGTGTGTGTATACATTTGGCATGCAAGTGGTCCAATTGGGAGATTCCTGTATCAACTGATGGAAAGCATTGGTGGGAATACGTAGATCCTTCTGTTACTTTAGAATTACTTGATGGTAAGTAGAATCAACTTGGTTTTATTTTTCCATTGAAATTATAGCCTGTTTTGTTTTTGACCTTGCTGCCAACACACTCATAAGAGACCCAAGGTGACTAACAGGCAGTAATTTGGAAATTTCTAGCCTGTTTCAGTTTCCTGCTGTCTAAACTTTTTGGGGGTTTTTAGTCTGTAACTACTACATGCATGCATTGCAGGATTTTGAAAGAAAAGGTATTGCAGTAAAATTTACAAATGGGATTGACACATTATCTGTTTCTCAAGTGTTGCCCCCATCTAAGGATATCTAAATCCATGGATCGAGGGTACACTTACACAAAACAGATAGGTCTGTGAACTTTCAGTGCTTCCTAGATTTGCAAAAAATCTGAAAACTTTAAAAAAAAAAAATTGGGGGTTTAAATCCCCTCGCCCTGAAAAAATTATGTTGTCTGTGGATGTGCAGGCAATGAACCTACCTCTTCCTCTGTTGGACAAGTTGCCACCGTCTTCCTCCTTGACAGGCAGGCAGGGAAGCTTCAGCAGGCCCAGCAGCAGAGACCAGCAAAATCGAAGCAGGGAAAGGAGAGAGGTTATGGGGTCTTTCAGGGAAAGGAAAGAGGAAATAAATGAGGGTCTTAAAAACCAAAATGATAAAAGGAGTGCCTATAGCTTTAAGAAATGGAAGCGCTCAGCCATTTCTAGGCAGCCAAAGGATTCTAGGCTTGCTTCCTGTCAGTAAAAGGCAGGGAGAGGGGCAGGGTCCTTTTAGGGTTGTTCTCGCCTTCGGGGGGGACTCAAAGGCAAGGCCTGGCAGCAACCACTGGATGTTTTGATACCACCCAACTTGCATGACTCACCTAGGCCTGGCTGCTTGCTACTGTTCAACGACAAAAGCCAGTGTGGTGTAGTGGTTAGAGCATCAGAGTAGGGTCTGGGAGATCCAGGTTTGAATCCCCATCTTGCTGTGGAAACTCACTGGGTGATTTGGGGCCAGTCAAATGCTTTCAGCCTGACCTACCTCACCAGGGTTGTTATGATAAAAAAGTGAAGAGAATGATATAGGCAATTTTGGTCCCTACTGTGGAGAAAAGCACTGTATAATGAAGTAAATAATAAACATAGCTGAAGGTAGAAGGAAGATAAAAAGTCGGTCGGTGAATGGCTGAGAAGGAGAGAATAAGGCAGGGAAAGGGGAAAGGATATGAGGTTTGTGTGGAGGAGGAAAATTGGAAATAATGTGGGGAGGGGGATATGGGGAAAGTGATGAGCCCACATGCCCACATCAAAGTCCTTGAGGATTCTGTACCATGCAGGTGTGCCTGGCCTAGTGGCTGGCATCACACAACTGGACCATAGTTTTCCTGGGCACGGAGAGGGAAAGCCGAAGACAGTGGGGCAGATACAGGTTGGATGGTGTCATGATCCTAAGCCTGTAGTAGTGTGGCCTGTGGACTCTAGGAAGGCCTAATGGCTCTAGGGAAGCCTGTATTAGAGTGACTACAGGGGCTACTTTTCCCAGGTCACCCTCTGGGCCCTGTGATTGGCTAACGGGATTTGGAGGGAAAACTTAAACCAGCAGAGAAGCAGGGCATGATGCCTGGGAAGAAGGAATAAAAGGCCTTGCCCCAAAGTGGGAGGTGGTTCATTCCCATAGAGCAGAGCTAGTGAGCCTGCTGCAGAAGGAGGGATCCCATATCCAAAAGATGTGAGTCAGTTTGAGGCTAGATACCTAGAGAAGGCTAGGATAGTATAGTCAGGTGTCTTAGGATTTCTTATTTTGCTGGTTTACCTACCTTTACTGTGCTCATTTTTCCTACATATTATTGAAGTACAGTTATTGTTAAATCTCTTTAATAAAAATAGTTCGTTACTCTGCCTGGGTCCTCACACCTAATTTGGTCACTTATATGGGAAATCTACTGGAAATGGAGTGTTTAAAAGGGTAGGGTGGGTGCTCTGGGCCCTCCTGAGGAAACCCATACCAGAGTGATGGCAGCCATTAGAGAACCTTTCGAGCTGCTGCCCATGACAGGTGGGAAGGAGAGAAAATAGCAGGGAAAGGGGAGAGGCTATGGGGTCTTTCAAGGAAAGGAAAGAAGAAATTCCCCCCCACCCCACAATTACTTGCAAGTTTCACTTGTTTATACCAAAGCCTTTGGTTGAAATCAAAAGCACCTTAAACATGAGAGGAAAGCATTTAGAGGTATACTCGTTGGGCTGTTTCTCCTACTGCAGTATTAAGCCTCAAGAGGGCCTTTTCAGGAGATGGCAGTGACAAAGTGGGGATTCACACCTGGGTCTCCAGATCCTAGTCATACGTTCTAACCTCTACATCATGCTGGCTTTCCATTTGTAAATGGAGATCATGCCACACTGCTACTGAAGCCAGTTTGATCCCAAATCAGTCTTGAAGCCATACTGAAACATGTTAAGGGCTGATCAGGAATCCTGGTTGTTGCTCTGTAACCTTCTCCAAGAAGTGTCCTTTGGAAACCAGCAGTATCATTAGCCAATTAAGTTTTTAAAAAAGCAGAAGTCTGATAAAAAAAAATTCAGAGGCTTTCCAAAAAACAAAAACAAAACCCTCTTATCACTGCAGAATTGATAATCTTGACAAGGGGTTCCACCTCCTTTTCCCAACAGAATTTTGTGAGCTCAGTTGTCATCTAGTCAGATCATGCATGTGACACCCATTCTGCATTTGGCTGTCCATCAGTTACTGGGTTCAATTCAAGGTGCTGGCTATAATAGAGAAAGCCCTTCATGACTTTGAACCCTCATGTCTGCAAGACCATGTCAGCTTTGCTCATCTGAGCTGGGCCTTCTGCAGCTCAGGGGCCACCCTACAAATGGACATCAACAACTGCCCGTATACATGCAGTGTCTGTTATGTCCTCCATCTTGGCCTGCTTGAGCCTCCACATCCAGATACTGTATTCCTCTAAATACTAGTGTGCGAGGGGCAACATCAGGTGAAGGCCTTGATCTCTACCTTGGTTGTTGGCCTTCCAAGGCAGTTGTTTGGACACTTGTGAAACAGGATGCTGGGCTAGATGGACCACTGATCTAATACAGCAGGGGTCTTTCTAATGTCTCCTAACTCCCAGCAGTAGCTTTTCAAGGAACACAAACAGTTGCTGAGAGAAGAGGAAGGCGTGTCCATCTTCCAGAATCCAATCCTGAGTGACTGGTCATTGAAAACCTATATAGTGAGCTGCATAGAGGGGATGTTCCAAACAGTAGTACAGTTAACATAAAGCAAACATGAAATATAGTGCTGTGAACTGAAAAAGCAGCACACAGTTCAGTCCCATTTTTGGAGCACTTTAGCATCTACAATTTTAAATGAAAAAGGCTTTGTCAGTGTGCAATGTTCTGGGTCATTAGGCAGTTGAGCAATGAACCTGGCAGGTTTACTAGCCCTTAGGAAACTGCAAGGCTTTGACCAAAATTGTATCAAACGTTTCACAGTGTCCATTAAGTGAGGAATTTTAATATCTTAATATCTTCCTTTTTGTTGCGTAGACACAAGCAGTGATTCAGAAAACATGTTTTCAGGCAGTTTTTTGGTTACTGATTACGTACTTGTTCACAGGTTTCAAAGGTTTATATCTCAGTAGTGTTACGTTCCCAACTAGATATCAATCAGCTGCTTGGTTGAATGTTAAGTTTAGCTTCTTTTTTTTTTTACAGAGCTAACACACGAGTTTCTTCAGATATTGGAAAAAACTCCCAGCAGGCTAAAGAGGATTCGAAATTGGAGGGTAAGAATTATTTGTAATGAGAGCCATTTCATAGTTAAGAAGCCTTTGCCAAAACTGTTTCCTTGAAAGCTAGCATCCTAGTGTATGCTACTAGTTTAAATGTATTTTGATAGTACAATAACTTACTTGGCTTAATGTCTTAAAGCTGTATTAGGCCAGTACATGAAGTGACTGTAAATAAGAGTAACTGTATTTTTGACCAACTGATTTTCAGAAATGAGCTTTACAATCCTGCTTTTGTGTTCAGGCTTAAATGTTCAGATTGGAAATTAACATATTGCACATCCTGCTTTTCCTTTAGGAAGCTTCCATAAACCTCTTGATGTTCTTATAGATATAACTGCGAATATTCCTTAACGTGTGTATTATTCTTACACAGGCTATTCAGGCTGCTAAGAAACCTAAAGGAGATGGTCAAGCGTCTGAGAATTCACTTCTTGGCTCATCTTTGGTTCAGAATTCCATTTTGGCGGATGCTGTTGCATCTTCAAACTCAAGTTTCCAGAAACAGTCGGCACCCACATTTCCAGCCCCAGTTCCTCTGAACTCAGGAAGTATATCAGTTCAAGATGGTCAAGAAAATCTGACAATGATGATGGCAGGAATGCCAAGTACCTCCTATGGTTTGTCCACACACTCAGAATGGCCTCAGCACCAAGAACAAACAAGGACAGAACAGATGTATTCTCAGAAACAGGATACGTCACTCCCTGGGGGTCAATTCAACATAAACTTTCAACCAAGCACTTCACTACAGTTACATTCAGGATTGCATCATAGACCTGACAAACACTCTGAGCACTCTACTGCACACAAACCAGGAAACAAACACCATGGGCAACTTGCTACTGCCCCTGTAATAATTCCTCAGAAAATGTCCTTGGATAAATACAGAGAGAAACGCAAGCTAGAAACACTGGAACTGGATGTAAGAGAACACTACATGGGCACAGAACCACAGTGCAAAAAACACATGCAATCCCAAGCAGCAAGTAGCAGTTCTGTAACTTCCCCTATTAAAATGAAAATTCCCATTACAAATGCAGAGAAGCCGGACAAATACATGCCTGACAAAAAAGAAAAGGGTGGTTCACTGAAACTGAGGATACCCATTCCACCCACAGAAAAGAATCTGAGTAAAGAAGACCTAAAAATGAAAATTAAAGTCTCTTCCTCAGAGAAGCATAGCTCATCAGACGAGGGCAGTGGGAAGAGCAAGCACTCAAGTCCCCATGTTGGCAAGGACCACAAGGAAAAGCACAAGGAATATTCTGCAAACCGTCATCATAGTGGTAGTCATAAACATTCCCATACGCACAGTGGCAGCAGTAGTAGTGGTGGCAGTAAGCATAGTAGTGATGGATTAACACCAGCTATTCTGAGGAGTCCCATTGGCTTGAGCAGTGATGGCAATTCTTCTAGTTCCGGTTCTTCAAGAAAGAAGCTGCACAGCAATGATGCTTCTCACAACCATCACTCCAAAATGAGCAAAAGTTCGAAAAGTTCAGGTAGTTCATCTAGTTCTTCCTCTGTTAAGCAGTATATACCCTCTCTCAACTCTGTTTTTAACCTTCCCTTACCCCCTCCTCCCCCTGTCGCATACCAGGTGGGCTACGGACATCTCAGCACCCTCGTGAAACTGGACAAGAACCCAGTGGAGAACGGTCCTGATGCCAGTCACGAGTACAGTACAAACAGTCAGCATATGGACTACAAAGACACATTCGACATGCTGGATTCACTGTTAAGTGCCCAAGGAATGAATATGTAATCAGTTGTTTAGACCCCTTTTCCCCATTTTTATTTAAGAATTATTAGAATGGAAACCTTCCTAACATAGGATGAGCAGCCCCTGAGTTGCTGCCCCAGTTTATATATATATACATATATATATATAGATATAGATATATAAAATATATGTAAGTGCTGCTTTATCTTTCACTCTGAAAAGAAGAGGTATAGTAAAATGAGCCGGTCTTCACGTATGATAGTGTTATAAATGCTGTAAAGACATGGAAGGTGCACAAATTACAGTATTCTGCAACCACAATTAAGAACCGCAAATTTGATGACTGTTTCTAGCTGCATCGAATGGTCATGCATTGATTATTTATAACTGAATATGCCAGCTACAACTTGTTGCTTGGTTTATGAATGAGTGTATTTTTTGTGTATTTATACTGTATGTATGATTTGCATGTTTCGAAGAAGGGATATGTAAAATATACTGACAATGTTTACAACAAACGTGGAGAGAAGTGTACATACATTTTTGTATGTTTAGATATACCATTAATACTCAGGATTGGAGCTGCTTGTAAGGAATACAAATATACAGAACATTTATGTCAGAATTCATAAGTTAATACAAACAAAAGTGGCACTTCATGTTAAACTGTAGGCCTTATTGGAAGCCACTTCCCAAGAGCACTTCACAGAATGGGGATTGTGTGCTGGCTGTGGCCAGCAAATGGCACAGCATCCCCGCTGAGGCAATGTGAAAACTGCTCAGGCCTCCGTTAGTGATTTTCTTTAAGAAAACCCAGTTTACTGCTGGACATCTTTAACTTTCAGAAGGGGAAAAGGAAAATAAAGTTTATATCTTTTTGATGTGAAAGTGCATTTAAATGTTTGGCTTGATGCAGTAATAGAGACACAGAGCTGTTAATGATGGTTATATAGATTAACATGATTTAAAAACTGAAATACGTAAACTTACATAGTGAAATTAGTAAAGTTTTTTTTTTTTAAACTTAAGTTATTAATGAACAGGGATCACTGTTTTTCATTAGCATTTCATACTGACGGCCACGTTTTGAATTCCAAAAAAGTGTGTGTGATGTGAGTGAAATGCCATATTTCTTTTACAGGTGGAATACTATATCTTTGCAATAAATAAATACAATGTTGGTATCCCAACTTCTCCCTTATACTTAGACAATAAAATAACCATCACGTATGCTACGTGAATTGTGCTTGTGATTGTAGTATCAAAACTGGAGGGTTTTTTCCCGAGCTCCGAATAATCACTCTCCAATTAAACCACTAAGTATACATTTTTATGGCTGTGTCATCTTACTGTTTTGCAGTTACCTGCCCTCTTTTCTTTTTTTTTTGGGACAAATTATGACTGTTGTGAATGTTGATGGGTTTCTGTTAAAGGCCAATGGTCCTAAGCGCATGGAAGTTACCTCAGCAAAAATTCAGTATAGTAGCAAGTGTTACGTACTGGGTATTTAATGTACAGATTTTAATAAGTTGTCCTCCATGTCTGTGAGGCATCCACTACTTAAATGTGTTCTTGCACAGCTTATGTTCTAATTGGTTACAAACATTTCAGAAGTGTGTCTGACATTTTAGGCCTTTTAGGTACACAAAAGTGCTTTAAAATCAAAGTGGTTAAGCATGTATCCAGTTTGTAGTTACAGTATACTGTGACTACTTGTGCATCAATTACTATGTAATATTTAGTTGCCAGTAATACAAAACTTTGTACTACTTGAATACGTTTATTTGAACGATGGGTGTATTTTTTAACACTTCTTGAACATGGATAATATGAATAATGTGTCTTCAGATTTTAATCCAGTCCTTTGCCCTTCACTCTGCTTCATCCAAAACTGTTAATTCTTTACCCTTGTAACTTTCTACATTGAAAGAATATTTCTTAAACCCTGTATTGTGAGATTTAATCCTGCATTGTTGCATATTTTTAGCCCTTTTCCCCACTTTTTTCTACCTCATCTGTGCTTTTAAATTTGGGGAGGGGGGAATTGCCATACAGTGTAAGCAAAAATTAAAATGTCTTAAACTATGATGCCCAGTAGAAAGAAGATAACCAGTAAATGTTTACTTTAAATAAAATTGATTTATAAAGCCTCACAGTATTGCTTACACGCGTATAGATTTGCTTTGGAATGCATTTTACCCATTTACTGTATGAAGGTATAATGACCACATATTCTAATAGAGATATTGAAATTAACAAAGGTAGTAATTGCCTGTTACATTTGCAGAAAGCATTTGATATAATTTCTTCAGGTTCTCCAAGTATTTTGTTGCCCAATCCTATACTGCAGCACATTGCCACAAGATGGGACCTGGATCTTGGCTTGCCTTATTTGAGGATGCTGTATTTGTAAGGTCTTATTGAAGGAAGATTTCCACTTCTGTTCTTGTTTGAGTCTGCTGAAACGATGCGAGCATAATTGAACTGGAACTTGTGCTTTCAAGCATCAAAATGCAAATGTACCACAGAACTCTAAAATGCTGGCTGGACACAAACATTTGAGGAGGCTGGGATCAAAATGAAAGTCCATTTAGAGTACCATTGTTAAACAAGGACTTGGATACATTTCTGCAGCACCTTGTGAAGGTATCATGGTTTATTTCTTACAGTGCAGTCCTAATACTACCCTGCTAGGAGCGAGCATCACTGAGTAGCGTTCTGAGTAGATTTGCTTAGCAGTATATAACTTTTTCTATAGGCTATCTTGTTTTTTTAAAACTTGTTAGAAAAATGGCAAAATTGTAATTTTAAAATAAATTGTATCAGCCGGGGTTTCAATATGATGTTCAAAGAATATTTAGTGATGTTGGGTGGGCTAAAATCCCAGTGCTTATACATGGTGTATTTGCTGCCTTTTGCTAAACCCACATAATTGGTAGTTGATGGTGCTGCCAACTTTTTACTTAAAATTCCACTGTTTAAAAATATTTAAATATTTTCCATCATCCTGATACATGTACTTAAGGAATATTGTAGATAAGCTTGTGCTAGGAGTGAAATCCTAGAGTAAGTTTCTTGTGGCATAATTGCTCTTTTAGAATAGCGGTAAGGGAGAAAGAGGAGGACCAGAGCTAAAAGGGTGAGATGGCATTAATCAGGTTCATTATCAAAGAGATGCAAAAGTGAAAAGAAATGCATGACTTGAGAATGTTTCACTATGAGATACCTAATATCTGTGAATGTTGCAGATATTGTACGTACTTGTGGCATTTGTATTTGAAACATTCATTGTGCAAAATATGTTGGGGCAATGGACAAAGCTCTACAATATCCGTCACCTATGAGATACAGTTTCCGGTGACCTTAATTTTGTGCTGCAGCATGAAGTAGTGTGAGGAACTGTCATACTTTTTAAAAAATAGAAGATGTATGTGTCGCAGTATAGCGTAAATGAGGTATTTGTAGTTTAGCATATTGGGGGAGGTGGAATTTATCCCTTATTTGTTGTACATCTTAGTTGTATTCCCACTGTAAATTTCTGTTACTTGTACTGCCTCATATTGATGGGACTAGCAAGCTGGCCAATGAAAGCAAGAAATAGTTTGGCTGCACATTTAAATCTTCTAATCTGATACCTTGACTCAGTGGACCTTAATGGAGCATCTATGTGATCGTTTTCTTTGTAATGAGGTTCTTATGGCAGAGTTTTGTGAGATAAACATGTATAAACTTGAGAGCGAATGGGAAGGTTACGTTTTTTAAAATTATACTGGTATTTAGATACGTGTTGATGTTTTGCAGGTGGGGGCTCTGTGGGTAGAAGTTGCTCCTCATGAACATTCATGAAGCTGCCTTTTATTTAATCATAACATCGGTCCAGGAAGGTCAGTATTGTCTATTCAGACTGGCAGCAGCTCTCCAGGGTCTCAGGTAGCGGTCTTTTACATAATCTACTGCCTAGTCCTTTTTAAATGGAGATGCCAGGGATTGATCCTTGGACCTTTGGTGAGCAAAGCAGAGACTCTTCCCCTGAGTCACAGTGCCTCCCTTCCCACTCCCCACTGCCCAATAGCTATTTATACCCCATCTCTCTCACACATCCCTGTCAAAGCCCAGCAAATTATGTTCATTACCAAGCTAAGGAAGCTCTCTGATTGCTTCCTTTTTGTTGATTTTGATTGTAAAAGAGAAATGGGTAACCATATACAGGGATTTTGCTTGATATTTCTTAAAGTACTAGCAAAATTATTTGCAGGACTTGATCAGGGGACAGTAACCACTTCCAGTAGAAATTGCAGCTTTGCAAAATTTTATTCCCAAATAGTTTTTTAAAAATTCTTCTATACAAGTGCATGGCGCCTGTGACCATTACTGGAGCAGCACAGAAAACAATGTAATAAAATTGCTCAATTGACTTTTTTCAAGTGTTCACATGTTGAACATATAAAAAAGCTGGAAAAAGTAATCGTGCAATCCTAAAGAAAGTTAATTCCAGTCTAAGCCCATTCATTTCAATGGGCTTAGACTGGAGTAACTGTATAGGACTGCACTGTTATTGATGAAAAATGGTGCAGTTATTCAGACTGGAGTAGGTGAGCCATCCCATTTTGTTCCCATAGCAACCCTCATGAGATGGGTTAGGCTAATCCTGAGACCATAAAGTGAATTTAATAGTTGCACAGCAATTACATGCAGTATTCCAGTCAGTACACCAAAATGTCTTTCAGTATGAACAATTTATAGTAATAAAATACTTTGGGTTTTACAAGAGAAACCATGGCAAATATGTCAGTGGTGTTTAAATAGAAAATATAAACCTGTATTCTGCATAATAACTACAGGTGTTGGTGTCAGAGTAAATTATGCAGATTAGTACAGTGAATGCAAGTTGCTTATTTTCTGTGTCACTTTTTACTACATGTGGAATTTGGAATGAGTTAACTTGTATGTTTGTATGCAAAGTTAAGAGGTATAGGTAAGCAATGGGCAACTATTTTTAAAAACACTGGTAACTTTTTTTGAGCAAATAGAATTGATTTTACATTCACCTAATGAAGAGATAACTCAAAATGTGTTGATTTCTACCTGTTGGGGTCAATAAATTGATATGCTTATTTCGCATTTTTTGTGTTTTCCTGTTCTTTGATACTCGTGTGTTTTAAGAGAATCAGGAATCCAAATTTTCAGGATTGTGTTTTGGACTCCTCAAATAGCATAAGATTGCACATGCAAATGCACGGAAACTATTGTTTCTACAGCAACGTGGTAGTTGTAGTCTGGGGATGTATGTAATACTGGTTTTTAGTTTCATTAGAGTTTTGTGCCAGAGTAACCCAAATTCATTGCTGAGAAAATTTGCATTCTATGACCTATCATGTCTCTGTTTTACATGAGTCTGCATGTGTATCTACTTATATTAGTCATAGGCAGTGGGAAAGAGCTACATGGGACACTGAAACCCCTATTCCTTGACCATGAAAGAGCTTACTAATAGATCCCTGACATCCAGGCACTGATCCAACCTGTGTTTGAAATAAAAAAAGACTAGAATCCTTGTGGGATCTTGAATATTTTGTTCAGACAGAGTTTAGATAAATTGCATCAAAAACTACCTGAAGCTACACTGCCTCTAGTGGTCTTGGAGGAGGCAGATTGTCTAAACACATTTCAGTCTGTATTCAGGTGTGGGTTTGAGACAAACAATTTGTTCGGCCCTCCTGGGCAACTGATTGGCCATTGTGTTAAACGTTATGCTGGAGTAGGTGGACCGTTGGCCTGATCCACCCAGGTTCTGCTTACATTCTTGTGCCTTCATTCCCCTGGCAGTTTTTGCCAGGAGAATTAACACCCCCCACAAAAATGGAAATACAGTGAATACAGTTGTGCAAGCAAGTAACCAGAATAATCTGTCACGCTGTACAAATCGCACTTGAGACTTTTGTCGTCTTATACAGTTCTATTTACAGTCATAAATAATACACATAACAAATGGTTTTGCCACTATGCACAAATGACATCTGCACAAGTTGAGTAGTAACCTGATAGTCCTTGAAAGTACAAGTCTCTCTTTAGAATGATGCAGTTACCTTCATGATGCAGAGAAGAGTTTCCAAAAGAAAACATGCAGTAGATGGCATGCAGTCAAATGACATTTAAATCTTGTTAGAGCTGGGTTGGCTCCATCACTAAGAAAAGCAGCCTGATGAAACCCTAAGAAACGGCAAAGCAACCTAGGCATGCTGTCGCTACTTCTTTGGTTCGTGCTACAGCTAGTCTTGAGAACATAAGAGAAGCCAGTGTTGGATTAGGCCAATGGCCCATCCAGTCCAACATTCTGTCACAGTGGCCAAAAATACCAGGTGCCATCAGGAGGTCCAGCAGTGGGGCCAGGACACTAGAAGCCCTCCAACTGTTGCCCCCCCCCAAGATCAAAGAATACAGTTCATCACTTGCCCCAGACTCAGAGTTGCTATGTGGCTAATACCACTGATGGACCACTGCTCCATGTGTTTATCTAACTCCCTCTTGAAACCGTCCATGCTTGTAGCTGCCACCACCTCCTGTGGCAGTGAATTCCATGTGTTTTTCACTCTTTGGGTGAAGAAGTACTTCCTTTCATCTGTTCTAACCCAGCTGCCAATGTCATTGAGTGCCTGCAAGTTCTTGTATTGTGAGAAACATGCACATGTACTGCATGTTTTCTTTTGGAAACTCTTATCTGCATCATGAAGGTAACTGCATACAGGGATCCATCTTGTCCCCTGTGCTGTTTATAGTCTACATGAAAACACTGGGGGAGAGAGTCCAAGAATTCTGAGTGAGGCACCATTGATATGTGGATGGTACCCAGCTCTGTTTATTCTTAATAGCTGAGTTGAGTGTGTGGATGGCCTGAACAGATGCATGGAGAAGGCAAGGGGCGGGTGGATGATAGCCGAAAACTGAAGCTCAGTCCGGAGGAGACTAAGGTGCTGCTGGTCAGTGGACTGATTAATCAGCCTTTCATGGAGGGAGCTGTACTCTTCCTGAAGGGAGCAGATTCACAGCTTTGAGGTGCTACTGGATTGTGGCCTACAGTTGGATGGACAGGTCTATGCTACACCCCATCACACACTGATCTGCTCTCCTGTCACTCCCAGCTTGGATATATGTACTGCATGTGTAACACCATAAGGCCCAGACCCTGAGGCAAGCACAAAGCATGGGGGAACAAATGCTGCATTCTGTGCCTCAAGCTGGATCTTGCAGAAACAATCCTGAAACGGCAGGGCAATCTTGCAAGTCTGGGTGGTAGAAAGCCAGGGAGTGTGCCAACAGGAAGATGCAATTTGGACATTAAGTGTCTTGTGACAGCTGGGAATTTCTGATTAAAATCTTTCCTATTGTTCCAAAATTCCTGCCACAGATATAATACAGTGTAATGCTTGCAATTTGGAAATCTGTCTTGTAATGGTTTCCATTAATTTCATCAAGAGACTTCCTGGTTTACTGTCCTTCTCTTCTAATTAGCACACTTCTGGTAGTTCACCCAACTCCCAAACTATTCCTTCATCCTCTGTTGCAATCCTTTGTTTTATGAAAAGATGTCATGATATCTTATGGCCCTAAAATAATATAGCTTTAGAGCCAGTAATTTGAGTCTGACCTTGGCTATACTTCGGACTGCAAAACAGACTCCCAATGCACTGAATCGTTTCTCCTTCCATCCTGATTTCTGTGCAGACTAAGAAAGGTATATCTTTACTGTCTCCACCTATTTTCCAACCCACGCTTCACTACACAGGTAGCATTTTGCACCTCTGCAAGTTATAGCCTTGTGCCTGGAAGACTGCACCTCTGTTGCAATGTCCTGTTCCTCATTTCCCCCACATTTACACCGCTACTTTTAACAGTAACGCTTGCTTCAAATTACAGTAGCTCTGGTTGATTTCTGGTTGATGTTGTGATATTGTTTGGATAGGAATGTGCTATTTGTCTATTATTTTGATTTAGTATTTGCTTAGGATAAGTTTCCCTGTCCCTAATATTGTACCAAACTCCTCCAATAAAGGTTGTATTTCTTATTAAACCTGTAAATCTGGTTTCCATTGTGCTAAATGTGCTCACAGACATCTCTTTGGGTAAAACCAGGGCCTTTTTTGGTAGAAAAAGCCCCGCAGGAACTCATTAGCATAATAGGCCACACCCAACAGCAGAAACTTATTAGCATATTAGGCCATACCCCTGACAGCAAAGCTCCCTCCCAGGATTGGCTTCAACAGGTGCCCTGCGGCTTGCGGGGCGAATGGGGAAGTCGAGGAGGGGAGGCAGTTTAAACTGCCTTCCCTCCCTGGATCAGCTTGGCTTCCCCAGGTGCCACACGGCTTGTGAGGCACCTGGGGAATCCGGGGGGGGGGGGGAGGCTGTAGGTGTGGCCAACTCGGAAGCCAGCTGGAACTCCATTCATGTGCGTTCCTGCCCAAAAATAGCCCTGGATAATCTGTTTTCCTGCTCCTTGTGCAAACATGCAATCTAATTCCCTGTGTTTGTCTGAACATATGTTCAGTCTGGTGTAGTGGTCAAGTGCGTGGACTCTAATCTGGGAGAACTGGGTTTGATTCCCCACTCCTCCACTTGCACCTGCTGCATGACCTTGGGCAAGCCATAGTTCTGGCACAGCTGTTCTTGAAATAGAGCAGTTTCTGTCAAGAGCTCTCTCAGCCCCACCTACCTCACAGAGTGTCTGTTGTGGAGGGGGGAAGGGAAAGGAGTTTTTAAGCTGCTCTGAGACTCCCTTGGGTAGTGAATGGCGGGGTATAAATCCAAACTCCTCCTTTTGTGGGGCTGTGCGAACACCTCCCTGATATGTGGCTTGTGAGCAGTAGCTGACCTGCCATTTCTTGAAAAGAGTAATCTGACCACAGTGATCCATTCTTTGATCACATCCAGATTAGATTACTGTAATATGCTTTATTATAAGGGGCTGCCTTTGAAAATTGTTTGAAATTTCTCTTGGTCCACAATGCGGCAGCCAGACTACTATGCAAAAAACCTGCACCGACAGCCTGTCTGTTTTTGGGCACAACAAAAAGTGCTGATTCTTACCCCTTAATGTCCCAGGTGGCTTGGGGCTAAAGTACCAGAAGTACCTAAAGTACCTGAAGGATGGTCTCCTGTACTGCCCAGCCTGCCAGTTCAGATCTTCCTCCCAAGGTGATCTATTTGTGGCCTCTCCGGTGGAGATGAGACCACTAGTGGCTAGAGAAAGCATTTCAATGGTGACATCACACCTTTCAAATGCCCTTCCCTTTGAGGCTTTTATGGTGCCTACCGTATTCTAGCTGGAGAATTGTTTTTCTTTGGCTTCCTTTCTAGAGTGTATATATTGGGAGCAATGCTCCCTCTAAGCTGTGGTGTCTTGTGAGCAAAAATTCTACTTTGTGAGCTGCTGGCATTAAAGTTGTGAGCAAGCAATTTGGCTGCTGCGTGAATTAGTTTGCTCTGGAGCCATCCTTCCTGAGCTAAGAAAAATGTGAGAGCCAGAGGTTAAAAACCTGTGAGCTAGCTCACACTAACTCAGCTTAGAGGGAACACTGATTGGGAGCTGTTGCTTTTAAATGTATCTCCTTCAATATTTGGCTGTTTCACTAGTCTGATTTATGGATTATAGAAGAAGAAGAAGAGGAGATTGGATTTATATCCCGCCCTTCACTCACTTAAGAGTCTCAGAGCGGCTTACAAACTCCTTTCCCTTCCCATCCCCACAACAGGCACCCTGTGAGGTAGGTGGGGCTGAGAGAACTCTTTCCCAAGCTGTCCTTGAGGGAACAGCTGGTACAGAGCTATGGCTTGCCCAAGGTCATCCAGCCAGGTGCAAGTGGAGGAGTGGGGAATCAAACCCGGTTCTCCCAGATTAGAGTCCGCGCACTTAACCACTTCACCAAACTGGCTCTATGGGACTGATATGTGGTAGGCTGCACTAGGGCAAGGTCTGTGGAGTTTATTTTCTGGTCTGAAACTTTTGAAAATTCTCGCTTAATTGACGTGCACCTTCCTTTTGGTAATCTTTAGTGTCAGGTATTACAATCACACTGCCATTGTTGGCTTCTTTCATTGTAATTGAAATATCATTTGCCAAATTCTTAAGTGCCCTGTGTTCTTGCCCACCCAAATGATATCTGATAGATGTATGTGAATTTTCCAGTTTTTGTATATCCCTAAATACCATCTTCGCAAACACTTCGCACCATTGGGTCATTCACAACTGGAACAAAGGGTGATTTACAATGAAATTTACTGGGATTATCCTGTTCAGAATCACCAAAAAATAACTGAAGCTTTAACTTTGGCCATATCTTGTTATAGTTTCTTCTAAAGCAAAAATTCAAATGGTAGGCTCAGTAATATATATATAGCAAGGCCATCTGCAAAGAGACTAATTTTATACTCTTTCCTTCCATTGGTAGACCTTAAATATGAGCATTTTGTCTTATTGCTACTGGTAAAAGCTCAGTTGAGATTGCAAAAAGTAAAGGAGAGAGTGGGCAGCCTTGTCTTGTTCCCCGTGAGAGTTTACAGTCCGTGGATATAATACAATTTACTTTAATTTGTGCCTTCAGCGCAACATATAGAGTTTGAACTGCCTTCAAAAAGTTATTCCCAAAACCCATATAAAGTTTGAACTGCCTTCAAAAAGTTATTCCCAAAACCCATATGTGACAATAATAGCTTCAAATATTTTAGTTCCAAACTACTGAAAGCTTGTTCTGCATCTAGAGCTAAAATAATTGTATGCCTAAGTTTACAGTAGTTAATGGTATTAAGGGTTTTCCTTATATTGTCTGTTAAAGGTCTATGTGGCATAAAGCCAGTTTGGTCAGTATGTATATATTTTGAGATAAATTGATTCAACTTCTTAGCTAATATAGCTATAAATATTTTTGAATCTTAATTAGTGAGATTGGCCTGTATGATTCTGGACAGGTTGCATCCTTGTCTTTTTTAGGGATGTCTATTATGTTAGCCTCAGACCACGCTTGGGGAAGTATTCCACTAGTCAGTACTTGATTACATGTTTTGGCTAGTGGTTCCACTAGATGATTTATTTTCAGAGAATTCTGTTGGAAACCCATCCCTCCCAGGAGCTTTAGTATTTTAAGCTTTCAAATGATATCTATTACTACTTGTGTTGAAATGGATTGTTCCACAATGTGTTTATGTTCTGCTGATATTTTCATATTAAAATTAGAGGGTCAGGTATTCATTAATAAGATTTTCTTGTGGGTCATCTGACTTATAAAGCTTCTTATAATGACTGACAAAAGATGTAACAATTTCCTTTGGGTGAAAGGTGAGGTTTTTATTTATTTATTTAATTGATTAATTAATTTCTTCAATTTATAACCCGCCCTCCCCACCTACCAGCAGGCTCAGGGCAGCTACTAACGTGCAATAAAATATACAATATCATAAAACAGTTAAAACACAGCACAAACAATTAGCGTATCCCATTTCAAAATGGCATATCTTTTTTATCAGAGTGGCGTCTTAGATGTTAAACAGTCCAGATGGTGGAAGAACATTCAGGATGGCGGATTCTCAGTCGGGCCAGGGCCAAAGATGTAACTATTGGGTGGTCCCTACTTAAAGGCCTAGTGGAAGAGCTCCATCTTACAGGCCCTGCGGAACTGAAATAAGTCCCGCAGGGCCCTGATGTTATCCGGGAGCTCATTCCACCAACATGGGGCCGCCACTGAAAAAACCCTGGCCCTTGTAGCCACCAATCGGGCCTTCTTCGGCCCTGGGAGAACCAGGCGGTTCTGGGATCCCGATCGAAGCCCTTGCTGGGGAACATATGGGCAAGGTTACCTTGCTGATCTCTTAGGAAGTTGATCAATCCTCCTGAAGTTTTTTTAAATGAATTTTCCAAGACAGCCATCTTAGGGCTTTAGGATTCTTGTTCCCTTATTTTTCTTATAAATATATCAGGTTTTAAAAAAATGTTTCCATGACTTCCATTTTTTTTCTTTTCTGCAAGTAATTTTGTATAGCTTTTTTGCTATTGTCTCTTATGTTTGTCTTCCAAGTCTTTTATAATAGCTAAGAATTCTGCTTTCAATTGTTCTCTTTTCTTTTTGTAATTTAAGGCTAAAGAAATAAGTTTACCTCTGAATACTGCTTTCATTGCATCCCACAATTTGAATTAGTTTCAAAATATTTCTGTATTTCAATATCGTCTTCCTTATATAGTGTTTGATCTAATAGGAGAGATTCATTAAGGACCTTGTCTATCAATTCCATTTCTAAATATTACACATTCTACCTACGCCATGATCTGTCCATATTTTACAGACTATATCTGAGGAGCATATATGATTAAATAAGCCTTTGGAAGCTTGTATATTGTCTGTATGGGTATGGATATTGTGCCTTGGTGAGTAATACATATAGTCTTGGTCTCCCAAGTGTTGAAAACACCAAACATCTCATAATTTTTTTAAAAAAATTTAAGCTAAGGTCTGAGAGTTTCCCAGATTTGTGTTTTGAGCATCTGTTTAAAGCAGATTTGTTAAGGTTTGTCAGCCACATAATTAAGGTCTCCCTCCATAAGGATTTCTCCTTCATGAAATAATTCCTATTTAGTCAATATTGCATTTAAAAATTGCATCTGGTTCTCATTAGGGGCATAAATAGACGCTGAAGTCAGTTTAATATCATTGACTATCTTTTAAGAAAATAAAATGGCCCTTGGGGTCAGTTTTACAAGCAATATGTTGAAATCTTATATTCTTTGATATCAGTATTGCTACTTCTCTTGACTTGGATGTGCCTGGCGCTTGATATTGGTTTGCAAACTACTGTGTTTTAAGCACCTGTATAGCCTTTGATTTGAGATGTGTTTCTTGCATAAAGAGGATGTCTGGGCATTATTTAATCAATGGTGAGGTAACTCTTTAGGCCCTGACAGTTTACAAATAATACCTTGATTTTACTTCTCATATTGAAACTGTAATAGCATACTAAAATTCATGCAGTACCTTATATTGAGTCTAAGATCTAATAACTCATGTTTTGCTTGACATATTTGCCTTAGCATGCTTTCATAAATTAGGATATTGTCAACTGTGCTCTCAAATGTCAACAAACAAACCGTAAACCACAGTAGCCCCCTCCCTCCTTCTTTCCCCCCCAACATTAAAAGCAGAAAATTTTAAACAACCAATTAAGTCTCTTTTTAGAGGAGTTCTCCCAGAACCCTGAAATTATTTCCCAGGTAAGTCTGGGGCTCCCTACCCTTTGGAAAGTAGGAGAAAACAAAACTCACCAGCCCTACCCAACCCCCATCAAACTGCTTGGCTTCACTGACAAGGAATGTGACTGAAATACCTATTAGATTCTTACATCTAGTCATCAGTTATAATATATATTCTTTATCATATTTTGATCAAGGTAAATTTTATAGGGATTTTGCTCCATTTGCACGGTGTAGATGGCCTCTTAGATTTTTCACCATGTGGTGTCTCCTTCACTTCTATGTTGTTGTTTTTTAATTCAAGGATTTCAGAAGCATTTTTCCACTTTTCAAATCTGTCGCTTGAAGGAAAGTGCCTTTATGGTTGACCAGGAGTTTAAAGGGGAAGCCCCATTTGTAATGAATGTTAGCTTCCATTAATTTTTCTGTGATTGGTTTTAGTTTTCTTCGGTTTTGCAAAGTCTCTGCAGACAAGTCCTAATATACATAGATTTTCATAGCCTTGTATAGCAAGTTCCTTTGGCTCTAGACTCTTGTAGGATCTTTTCTTTCGTGCGGTAATTTAGAAATCTTATGATGATGTCTCTCGGGAACTTGAGGTAAGTATTGAATGGGAGGCCCAGTCTATGGGCCCTTTCAATTACAGGGGCTATGTCCTCTTCCAGCTCCAACACACTTGCCAGCCATGTTGCTATAAAAATTGCCAAGTCATTGGTGGCCTCCACAGATTCCTCAAAGCCTTGAAATCATAAATTGTTCCATCTAGATCTGTTTTCCATATCTGCCAGTTTTCTTTCATTCTTGTTTCGTTAATTTGCAATTGTCTTATTTTGTCTTGGAATGTTAGTCTGAGCTCCACTTCTTTGTCTGTAGTTTGGGTTACTGAATGCAGTGACCTTTTAATTTCTTCGAGCTTTAAAGCTATAGGATCCATTAAATTTGAGAGCTTTGCTGTAATCTTATCTTCTATTAGTCCATTAGTTCTAAGAGGTCTTTTTCCTAAAAGATGTATTATCCTCTGCTGTTACATTTTGCCCAGCTGCCATTTTAGGTCTCTTGCCCGACTCATGGCCCATCTCATTTTTACTTTCTCCCAGCGGGGTGGGTGTGTGTGTGTGTGGTCCTACCTCCACCTGCTTTTTCTATTCCTCTCTTGAACTGGCGGCTGGCTTTCAGCTTAATTAGCAGCTGTTTTGGAGGTCTGGTGTGGGAGCTCTGATTCTAGGCATCCACCATTATCGGTCGACGCCCCACCTCTGCCCCCAGCTAGTATTTGGATGGGAGACCTTTAAGGAATACCAGGGTCATCACGCGGAGGCAGACAAAGGCAAACCACCTCTGAAAGTCTCTTGCTTTGAAAACCCCACCAGGGGTCGCCATAAGTCAGCTGCGACTTGACAGCACTTTCCACCACCATGCTTATAGAAAGAAAAAAAATCAAAAACCTCAAACCAACTTATTCTCTTTCATTTTATGACTGCAATATTGAAAATACTAATTGGAAAGATTTCAAAATTGAACATTCATATTCAGTAGATCAAGGTTATCTTGCTTCAGTGGATTTTTTAATATAAAAATCAAACTGAGATAACTACCTTGGTGCATGATGACTTCCCTGTAACACAGTTTCTGAGGATTTTCAAGTGGACTATAGCTGTCATTAGTACATATTACCAAAACAACTGGTTCCCATATTTGGGGTTGCTATAGTTGCTGCATCAGTGGGAACAGAGAAGATAAAGGTAGTGGGCTGGTAGAAGTCTAGAATGTGCAAAGGGTATATACATCCCATCATGATAAGAATTAATAAGAAGGAATTAGAATTATGTGTAGTTCTGCAGTGTTGATATTTATCATAGTTTTGTCTGATTTATTCTGAGACTGAGAGAAAATGCTGGTTTGTTAACCTTTGACAAACAAAATCTTGACATCAGTTTGATATGAAGCTTTGCAAAGTTCATGGGTTTCCTGTAACAAATGGATGCTGTAGCAACTCTAGAGCAGTAGGCCTCTCATGCTGGTCCCTGTGATGAGTATAATTAAAAGCAAGAAAAAGAAGAAAAATATTAGAGAAGATTTGTGGGCAAGTGATTTAACAAGCTAGATGGTAAATGAGCTCAGGGCTGCTTAGTGTTACAGGTTTTGCCTGTATTGCTATGTAACTGTCTATATAATACATATTTACTTTGACATGAATAATAGGCTAATAGCCAAGTATCTCTTCAGAGGAGACTCAATTTGTTTTCACATTTTCCTATATTCTAGCAGCCTGTTTTCTGATCCCTGGACAATCATTCCTAGAATTGTGGGACCCACATGAAAGAACAGCTACATAAGTTAAGGAACTGAACTTTCAGAAGATTGTTTTTACCCCCTTCCCTCTCCTCCCAGAAATGCACCAACTCACATAGCTGTTGTTCTATAAAGGTATGGATACCCTAGGAAAGATCTTTCCAGGTGCCAGAAGAAGCTGTTGAGAACATGGAAGAATCAGCTTTCGATACATATGTGGTTGGATGATCCATAAATCACATAATATTTTCTCCCCATCTTGAGTATGTAACACTTCAGCTCACCACTATACTTTATTAAAGCTTATGCACACAATATGATATGACCTTAAAATGCATTCTTATAATGGTCCCACTGAATATTTCTGTGCAATAGATCTTTGAAAAGCTTTCTTCAAAATTAAGATATTTCATGTTTTTGATGCCCATAAGATAATCAATTCTTAAATTTATTTTAAAACATTTTTTCTGGAGACCAGTTTATTGTAACATTTTGTCACTGAGTGCAGTGCCAATCAGGTAGCAATCAAGCTGAATAATTCTACATTGTCCAGTTATAACTATGTCAGCCTTATGCTTTAAAACATCAGTCACAACATTCAGAATCTGAATAATGTATTTGCATAACTGATAACATTTATAAGCTAGTTAACTGTGCTGAGATAATAAGGCTATGGCCTGGCTAAAAGGCAGTGTTTAGCAAATCATTATCTTTCCCAACTAGAGAATCTGGATCATTGTTAAGCCTTCTCCAGTTTCCCCAAATAGTAGAAGTCCAAAGATAAATTAAGTTCAGCTTCCTTTGGGTAAGAGACCATTGAACAGTCAGGGTTTCTTTTTAATGACTGTGTTTACAACTACATAACTAGAGCTCAGTGAAATCAGATTCCTGCTTCAGGTCTGCCAAAATAATAGTTTACCACAGCAACAGTATGGACTTTTGCAGTCCTCTAGACTGTTTTCATCCTCCTACACTTAGTTCTGTCAGAACAGCTATTTCTCTCCAGCCCCAATACAAGTCTCAGAACTAATTAATGCAGATAAGCTACCTATGGGGACATTTCGAGTCAATAGCTCCCATAGACAAAACATCAGTCTGACCTTGGCTACCTAAAAATTAGCTTGAATAACGTGGTGGGGAAAGTCCCAAATCGAGAGAGATCCATTTTATTATGAAAAATATTGTGGTGTTTTGTTCTACTATTAGTAATATACTACTTACTGACAAATTTGTTTCATTTGCTAACAGAACTATGAAAGTGTCAAAAGTTTATATCCAGGTATGCAGTATGTTTTATTTAACTGATGCCCAGATTATTAGATAAGTGTCACCTAACCTTTAGGAAGTCACTTTAAAAATTATATAACTTACATTGTATTATTCAAATTTTTCATCATGATTTTTGGTTTAGACCAAAAAAAGTTGCAAAAGTTATTGGGCCACCAGCTTTTTAGCTCAAGCTTGTCCAATTCCCCTTCCTTATTTAAGCTGATGTCTCACATGGCTTTTGTCCATGTAGGTCCCATGAATCCCACCATAGCCTTTTTTGGTGGTCACAGGAGAGTCCTCCCTTTTTCACCAGCTGAGAAGCTGACTGGAGCCAACCCACAGAGTTAAGTATTATGCTTAAAGTTATGTCTCAGTCTTAAACACACTTACCTAGTTAAGCACACATGGACAAAATCAGCTGCTTTTCTCGAGCAGTGACTGGGTACTGAAGGCATCAGTCCTCTATGGGCCCCAATATAAAACATGGCTGCTATTTTATCCATGGATGCCAGTGGTGGTTTTCCTGTGGCCATCTCAAATACAGTGCAACCAATGCTCCAGATATCTGATTTTCTTCCATAGCCAGTTTCATTTATTACTTCCGGTGCCATCCAGTAAGGAGTGCCATGGACAGACTTGAGTGGTTCACTATGTGCATCAGTCAGACTTACACATGCCAAACGTTTTGCGCATCCAAAGTCTATGAGTTTGATCACACCATTTGGCATAAGCATGATATTGTTGCCTTTAATATCCCTGTGCACCACATGGTTTTCATGCAGGTATGCAACTCCATGCAGAATTTGTCTTGTATATTTACAAAAGACTATTTCAGGCAATGGCCCAAACCGGTGAATAATACTTGAAATTGAGCCACCAGGAACAAATTCCATGAAGATGCTCACAACGTTATCTTTTAAACATGTCCCCAGGTATCCCACAATGTTGATATGTTTGAGGGTTTTCAAAATCTCAACTTCTTCTTGCAATTTCTGGTATTCTTTTTCAGTCTCAACTTGATCACAGGTGTCCAGTGCTACTTGTTTCACAGCTATTAATTGCCCTTGGCTTGTAAGTCCACAATACACCTAGAAATCAAATTATAACTTTCTGTTTGGAATGGAACTAAAATTTTTTTAACGTTTCTGGTATTAATACTATAGAATTCTTAACATCCAGCTTAATGTATGCCTGTAATAGAATTTTGTCCAATATAGCAGGGGCATTTAGAGTTTAAGCTATATTTAAATGTCAGTTCGTGTATGTGTGTGTGTGAGAGAGAGCAAGAGAGAAGCCACGTGTGATAGCCATTTTCTGGAAAAGGCAATATGCATGTTCTGCACCTTTGGGTCATGTGAATGCAAATCCTGAAAATTTGATTTTCAAGAGGCACATGCTGAAGCTACAGAATACAAATTTTTGTCCATTATCACTTTCACTGGTAAAAATGCAGAGCTAGATTTGGAAAATGACTGGAAACGGTGCCAAAACTTGCTCCTCTTTTCTTATCCTAGACTCTAATTGTTTTCTAAGGGGACAAGTAAGGAAGCTGCAATCATGCATGTAGCTCAGGTATGTAAAAACTTGGCTTCCCAGGCTGGTTAGCTACAATACTAAACTGAGCCACCAGTTATAAGTACTTTACTTCCTTGTTTTTGCATGTAAGCCAAAGGACATAATTCACCATTAGTGGGAAGAAACATTCCTTAAGTGATAAGTATTTTACTTGCTGCAGCCATAAATGAGTATTTACATTGTAGTACGGAATTTAAGACCTCATTTGGGTTCCCCTTCACAGTCAGCCACAGGGATTAGGGATGATGGAAACTTTATACCTGCTTTTAAGAGACTGGAAAATGGTGTTCTGAATCAAGGTATCTTGCGACATACCAAAATGTTCTGAAAAATGCTGTAAATAGGATTATTATGAAAGCAGTTGGGGAGATAGGATTATAGAGCATCAAATATGTACTCCCTCTGCAACTTACTGTGCCATAGGCGCCTTTTCCAAGGATTTCACCTTTGGTCCACATGATAGCATCTTCATTAGTTAAGCTGTTTTCTGAAAATATTACTGCACTGAAGAATCTATTTTCCCTGTTGGACTCCAGGACAGTTGGACAGCAATTCTGTAAGGAGTGGTAGGAGCAGACAATATAGATTGAGTGTGAAATAACACAAAACTAAAATCCTTTGTGTCTTGCCATGATAATTGTCTACATCATAGAGAACATACAATATAAAGTTTGTATAGCATTTTGCAAGCAATAGTGTTGATTAGGATGAATTTAATAATAAATCCATTGGTGGTAACTATTATGAGATGTTCCACTTGAAGACACTCCCTAAATCATGGGAGAAACCCAACACTGACATTATTCCTACAACTAGTAAAGATTTGTCAAGAGTCGAGTCATTTAGGCCAATTTCATTATTTAATCAAGAATTAAGGATTTGGACCACTGTGATTGCAAATAGACTGAATAAAAAAACATAAAGAACAGAACCAAGTAAAATGCATGATAAACAATCCTGTTTTGAATTATCAATCAAGCATATGCATGATCAAAGAAGATAAAAAGGCCAGTGGTCCATCTAGTCCAGCATCCTGTCTCACACAGAGGCCAACCAGTTCTTCTGGATGGCCAACAACAAAGCATAGAGGCTGAGGCCTTCCCCTGATGTTGCCTCCAGGCTCTGGGATTCAGAGGATTAGTGCCTTTGAATGTGGAGGTTCCCCTCAGTCACTGTGGCTAGTAGCCATTGATAGACTTATCCTCCATGAATCTAAAAGCTATTTATTCCTGTGGCTACATCCTCTGGCAGTGAATTCTACATTTTAATCACCCTCTGTGTAAAGTAGTATTTCCTTTTGTGTGTCCTGAACCTACTGCCCATCAGTTTCATTGGATGCCCTTGGGTTCTAGTATTTTGGGAGAAAGAGAGAAATTTCTCCTTGTCAACTCTCTCTACCCCATGCATATTTTTATATATCTCTATAATGTCCCCACGTAGTCGTCTCTTTTCTAAACTGAAAAGTCACAGACACTTCAGACTTTCCTCACAGGGGAGGAACTCCCTCACAGGGGAGGAACTCCAACTCCCTGATCATCTTGATTGCCCTCCTCTGTACTTTTTCCAGCTCCGCAATGTACTTTTGGAGATATGGTGACCAGAACAATACACAGTATTCCAAATAAGGCCACACCATAGATATGGACATTACAAGGGCATTACAATATCACCATTTTATTCTCAATCCTTTTCTTAATAATCCCTAACAATAATTCAAAGTGATATTATGCAGTCATGTTATGAATGCAGAAAATGCTTTTGACTATGTTGGACAGCCATACTTATTAGCCACCTTGGCTAACGTTTTAATCTTGGAGGACACTTCAAGGAGGGATTAATATACCACTTGCATTCTTCACAAGTGCTTATTGATGGTCATGTTTCAGAACACTTTTCATTGTGGAGGGAAACAGCAAGACTGCCCATTATTCCCTCCTTTTGTTTTCCTTAATTATCAGTTTATCTGCTGCTAAAGTGACCACTGCTTCCTTTTTGGAAGAAAGCTCTCAACACCACTTTCAAAACGGTATTGAAATATTTAATGTCTAGTTGAGAACTCTTGAGAAATAGGTTTTATTAATTTCTGAATAATGTTCTAGGACATTATTTAACCACATGTTTCAGTTATTATGAGTTGACATGACATTCATGGAACTTTTAAATAAGATTCACATGACTGTTGTGCATTTTCTGCCATATTTTGTGTTTTTCTCAGTGATAAATAATTAAAAAAAAACAAAACAGCAAATGAGAACCTGACCCTGTGACATGGTGCACTGCTCAAAGTAAGTTTATGCTTGAGATAGGACATAGCGGCTCAGGTTTAACACAATCTGAGACATCCTGAACCTCCACTGTTTAAGGAGTAATGAATGCTCACCTTATAATTTGCATCATTTGTTGCAGTGGCTTCTTTATTCTCAGTGCATCCCTTTTGTGCTTCAGCATTTTCATTCTTCATAACTACTCTAGAACCACTGGCCTCTGCACCATCAAGAGAGAGCAATTCAGCAGCTAAGCAACAAAATAAGTCCTCCGTTATTTCTTCATTGTTCATACAGCTCAGGATATTTTTAAATGTCTGGGGAGACGGGCTTGTAGAATGGTAAGTCCACTCAGTCGATGCATTTGTTAAATTAACATCTCCCTCCTGGAGATTTTGTTCAGGTGAGCTTACTACTCTCTCTGGCGAAGAAAATGTAGAGACTGCTCCTTGATTATCACCACTACACAAATCCTGAATTGCTTCCTGGTCCACAAGGCAACTGAGGGCTTCGGTTCTCCCATGATTGAAGAATTTGCTGTTATTTAGACATGTGTTTTCATTTATTTCTCTTGCACTGCTTAAAAAAGGCGCATACTTTGCATGATCTTTAACTTGTGGCCAAAGTAATTCCTGGATGCTGGTAACAAATACTTTATGGGTACCGTCATCACTAACACCTGGACAGTGTTCTAATGAGACATCTTCAACAGCTGCTAAGCATGTATTAGGAATGACTTCATTAGGTTCAGTAGATTGTGTGAACTTTGTGGAAACTGGAAGCTGCTGAGCACCGTCTTCATAAAACGGTATGGAATTCCTTGAAATGTTTATTGGCCCATCTGAGTTAGAAGCGACTATGCCTTCAGCCTGTTCATCCTCCAACTCAAATGCCTCTCCTGACATCAAATCCTTATGCTTCCATTTAATGCCACGGGGATTTGTGTGTGGTTTAGGATATGTCTTCCTCTGGGTGTTTCTTGCTCTGCTGCTTTTCTTGCTGAGATGATTAGATTTATGCTTTATAATGCTGAGTTTCCTAGCTGGAGCAGAATGCACATTCCTGCAGCACCTGTTCTCATGTCCTATAGGCTCACGAGAGTATACTGGAGTCCCAAACATTTCATAAATACCAGGGCCTTTATCACTGGAGTGTATTTCCTTAAACATGTCACTGTATTTCAGATCCACAAAGTCCATGGTAGACTGTGCTTGTCTAACAGACGGAGGAGTGATGTTTTTTTCTAAGGGAAGCACTTGGGGGTTTCTGATTGCTCTGGTTAAAATGGCATTTCGCCTGCTGAGGTTGTCTCTTCTGAAACTTCTGAGGTCTTGAGGCATTTTGGTACATGTTTTAGCTTTTAAAACAGATTGGGTCCTTCTGCCCTTGGCTTCATATCCATCATTCTGTTTGTGAGCAAATATATTAAAGCCATGGGGCAGATTAGATGGAATGTGATGGGGGCTGTTTTTTCTTGGTGCACAGTATCTAGAAGCTTGGATAATCTGAAATGGCTCATAATCTAATACTGTAGTATGAATGATGGGAGCCATTTCACCGATGTTGCTTTCAGCTTCAGGGACACCAACATTCTCACCACCCTCAAGTCTACAGTTGTACAAATATTGCTTTCTGGTTGTTCCAAATCCATTATAGCATGAGGAGCGGTGTTCACTAATGAAAGGTCAATGCCTTTGTTTGACCAGCTTGCATCTAAATCTGTGTTCCTAAATTGAAGAGTAGAAACATTTTTACATTGATATTGTGCTCTAGTTTCACTTCTGAGGATTCTTTTTCTGTTTTGATGTATTTTAGGGCCATTCGTGATCCTAAATCTTTCCCCCAGTTTTTGTTTTTTTCATTTCTCATGGTGCTTTAAGGGATGACCCTCATAGTATTCCCCTTTGTGCACCAATTCAGTTGGGCAGGCATACACATGAGAATGATCAAAACCACAGTCTTGGTTTACAACACTAACATTCTCAGAGGTTACAACTGTGTGATATGTTTTCTGTTAGCTCCTTAATTTTTTATATTTGTTGTTCTTATATTATTACTTTGTGACTGTACTCTAGTTTCTTGGGCTTTGAAGCATCCAAAGGATATGCAATAGTTATCCAGGATGAAGGAATGTGTATCTCTGGTTAGAAGAAAGCTATCAAGTAAACTATTGGGAGTCTGATTGTCAGACTGCATAGGGCTCCTCAGTTGGAGATTAATGGACTGGGGGTCAAATATGCTTTATAGCAGTAGAACAAGAGTTCAGAATACTTGAAAGACCGTTACTATTGGACTTTTTCTTAAGCTTGTCTTCAAGAGGAGGAAGTTACATCATTTTGATAAGATAAAATGTAATTGATAAAAATTTAGCAGGAAGATCCATAAAATAATTAGCAGTCACCATTATTTGCACTTGAAAGAAACAAGTGAGTTTTAAGCATGGCTACTTCTTGATTAAATGAGTGCTAATTTCAGTTTTAACTGTTGCAGCAGAGACTAATCTAGTTAGAATTGGAGGCACACGTCACTATATATTTAGACATGCTTACTACCTTTTAATGTAAAAAATGTGTGTGGGGGGGAATTCTGACTGGCTTCCAAAGAACTTACCGGGGGGGGGGGGGCTCACACACTAAAGACCTTGTTTGTTCTGGGTTATGTCCACAGATGGGAGTTCTTAGGTGTGTTGAGGTCTGATCACACTGGAACTATGATGCAAGGGGGGAGGGTTGGGCACTGCACCATTTTCCTGATGCGAAATAGCCACAGAGAGCTGCTATTGGGGAAACTTACATGTAGCTCATCAGCACCAATGCTCCCTCTAAGCTGTGAGCAAAAATTCTACTGTGTGAGCTACTGGCATTAAAGTTGTGAGCGAGCGATTTGGCTACTGCATACATTAATTTTCTCTGGAGCCATCCTTCCTGAGCTAAGACAAAAATGTGTGAGTCAGAGGCTAAAAAACTGTGAGCTAACTCACACTAACTCAGCTTAGAGGGAACACTGATCAGCACATGTAGGAATCCCCAGTGGGGCAAATACTGACTTTTCAGAAAAACCCTGAGAAGAAGGAAGGCTTAAGCCCCTTCTTCCCATGGTACCAATCTGAAATGGGCCTCTACATGTCTGAGAACAAAGTTTCAAACATGGGAATATGTCTACTAACAGACTTCATAACATGTCTAGCATCATACAGTGGACTTGTACTTTCAGGAGAAATCATTACACTCTTTGAACAATTTATCCGCTAAATCCTCTCATTCGAAATCAGTCTGTGATGTGGTATTGGGAGGCAGCAGGTGCTGTTTGAGAGAAACAACTGTAATCCTCTTTAGACTTACAGAATTAATTGTGCAGTTCCTCAGAACCTTGCCAGTGTGTGCTATCAAGGTCGAACACTGGTGTAGATGTAGACACATTTTCTATCTACTCTTCATTTTAATGCAAAAAAAGCACTTACCTCAGCTTTTCAGTTGCTTTCATTCTGCTACAATACCTTTACCCTTAACAAAAACATACAAAATTAGGTTGGGAAAAAAAAAATCATCCTTGAATGTCCAGATGGACTTCATTCTCTAGTGGTTCAAAATACAAGCAAGGTCAGGTACCTTTGTTTGTTAGCACAGCAATAAAATATCCTTGATTTTGTCTGCCACAGGCATGTTTTTGTTATTCATGTTTTTAATTGACATTTTCTCTTTAACAGACAACACTATTTAAAATACTGTAATTCTAAAAGGGACCATTCTGTGTCTTTTTAAGCCACAAAAGGCATTCACTCCCCAAATCCAGGATCAGACCAATTGAGTCTGCACTTCGCAACTGAGAATTCTCCTGCAAGATGCACACTTAAAAATGTTTTGCACAATTGACAGCTTCCTCAGCATTTAATAAAGCATTAAGCTTCCTGCTGAGAAGGCTTTTTTTTTTGCTTAAACCTAAAATTAATCAATACTTCTGCACACCTTTGGCAAACTCAATGCAGACACCTTGAAACCATCACCAGAGGCTACAAATGCCACCATCAGTCCCATGTTGAGAGGGGAAAGAATTGGATGTTTGGAGGAGGGAGAATCATATAGCCCAAGGGCTGCAGAAGAAAACATATTTCTAGATGGGCTGGGGGGTAGGTAAAAGCTGCTCCTAGTGCTTTTCTTTGTGTTCCTTCAAGCTACTTTAACTACTACTTGGGGAAAGAATGGCCAGGGTTTTTTTTTTTTTTTTTTTTTTTACATGAGGTACCAGAACACTCAAGAGGGAAATGAAGCTTTCAATCTGTATACTGAAAACTCATGAACTTTTAAACATTTTAAAAAGAATTCTGTCAAAGAGGTTCCAGAACTCCATTCTGGCACGTTTCCCCAGGGGAAAAAGCCCTGAGAATGGCCATCTGATGTAATCCACCTGGCCAATGCCTATTTCTGTCAAATAATACAAGAAAACCCAGAAGAGACATAGAAGCCAAAGGCAACTTTTCCTTCTGTTTCCGAAAGAGAAGACACCACCTGGGCTACCTGCTCCTCTTCCAGAGGCTGCACAGCTCAGATCCAGACAGACCTAGGTTTTTGGAGACCACACAAGCAACAATGCCCATCTTCTGGGAATGGAGCAGGGGGTCACTGGGGTTGTGGGAGGGAGGTAGTTGTGAACTTCCTGCATTGAACAGGGGTTGGACTAGATGACCCTGGAGGTCCCTTGCAACTCTATGATTCTATGAACTATGCTTCAAAGCCCCAAGTACACCAGCCTTCAAAAGTACTTGATCTCCTAGTAAGGGAGAAGTTTACCAGGCAGCTTTGGAAGAGAAAAGGGAGGCGTGAAGAGAAACGGTCTTTTGTTTGGGCTACTTCATTGTTAGTAGTTGCCAGAAAACAAAGCGCTATTCTCACCCTCTGGCTTTCCAAGTACATTTATAGCTAGTCAAACCCAGGGACTTATTAAGATTTGACTTCCTGGAACGCTCCCACTTTGGTCTTTGCACAAAACACACACACTGAGCTGCAGTCCTCATCTCCGATTAATTCACAGGAATTTAAAGAGACACACTCGGGTTGGTTTTTTCACCTCAAGATTGCGGGGGGGGGGGGGACCTTCTTCCAATAAAGGAAGAAGAAGAAGAAGAGATTGGATTTATATCCCGTCCTTCACTCACTTGGAGTCTCAGAGAGGCTTACAAACTCCTTTCCCTTCCCCTCCCCACAACAGACACCCTGTGAGGTAGGTGGGGCTGAGAGAGGTCTAAGACAACTGTCCTTGAGAGAACAGCTGGTACAGAGCTATGGCTTGCCCAAGGTCATCCAGCAGGTGCAAGTGGAGGAGTGGAGAATCAAACCTGGTTCTCCCAGATTAGAGTCTGTGCATTTAACCACTACACCAAAGGATTCAGTCTCCTATACTTACCAAACACTAATGACTACCCCATGTCTGCAAAACAGCTGAAATGATTAAAACCTCATGCTCACTGCTTTTCTTTTCTAAACTGATGAGGCCAAATTGATGGGTGGAAACAATAATCAAGGCTTCACAGATGCATTAGACTACAGAGAGAGACCAATGGGTTACTGACTTTTAAAACAAAGCAGCACCATGCTGTGCTTTGTGAGGGGCTTTTGTAGGAGTCTCTGTCTTTTAAAGTCATGTGGCTCTGTACCTGCTTGCTCCCCCTTATGTATCCCACGAGCTACAAGTGCAAGGGAGGGAACAGGAGATTGTTTGGGGGGAATGGGGAGAGCCACTCTGATTGCGGCTTTCAGCATGGTGGAAGAATCTTGTCTGCAGCAATCAAGCAGTGTGGGAGCATCTGCTCAGTGTTCCACTGCTGGTTCTCCCACAAGCTACTAGTGCAAGGGAGAGAACAGGAGATTGTTTGGGGGGAATGGGGAGAGCCACTCTGATTGCGGCTTTCAGCATGGTGGAAGAATCTTGTCTGCAGCAGTCAAGCAGTGTGGGAGCATCTGCTCAGTGTTCCACTGCTGGTTCTCCAGTCCATCCAAATTGGTTTTTCTTTACACCCCCCTCCCAGCCCATGGGGCCTTGCAGTGAGGACAGACCAACTTGGTTTACCAGCTGCTGTCCTTTATGATGGTTATATCTCTGGTGCTTGGCATTACATTTAAAGCACACATGGCCTGGCCTGACAAAGTGACATTTATGTCAGATCTGGCCCTTTTAACAAATGAGTTCGACAACTCTGGAGCAGACAGTGAAGCCAGAGAAATAAACTGTGTTGAGCTGCCAGGTTTCTTGCAGAAAGACTATTTAATGGTTGGCTAGGAATATCCTAATTTCTTGGGAGCCTATTCTGTTTCCCCATCCCCCCATATTCCAAGAAAGGATTTTCAGCTTCTGTTTGTTGACACTGAGTCAATCATTCTCCTTCTCCAGTGAAATGGCAACATCAGGATCCAATCCATGAGGTTCTGATGGGGAGATAGCAGTTGTGGCCTGCTCCATTAGATAATGATGAACGTTAATTTCTAACTGTTCCTTCTCCACCTTATGATTTTCAAATATTAATCTCTCTACCTCCCTGGTATCAACAATCAGGGCCATAGCTATGGTGGGGCATCTTGGGGTCATGCCCCCCTTAGCCAGTAGCCAACCCACAACTCCTGCTGGCAAAAACCATTTTAAAATATTTATTTTTGTATTAGTTAGATAAATTGTGCCATCCTGCGACCTGCCCACAGCCTGTTTTACACCTCTCCAGCTCCTGATTTACATTGCCAGCTCCACCCTCCCTCCGGTTTGTTTCCCATTCCCATATCCAGCAGCCTGATTTGCCTCTCCTAATTTACTTGCCAGCTCTGGCAGAAAAGGGGTCTGGAATGGAGAAACCATCTTGGACTTGCTATTATTGCCTCAGTCTGCTCACATCTCCAGGCTTTGATTTTACTCTCAAAGAGCTCTTTGAAATGCATCTTGGTTTAGAAAGACAAAACCCCCCCCCGCTGCCCCCCCCCCTGCCCCCCCCCCCCGTCCCACTTCTTCCCTCCACTCACAGCTGGACTGCAGAGCTTTGAAGAAGCTAGGAAGTTGCCTGCCTCCGGCTGGATTGTGAAAAGCCCAAAGAGCTGCTTGGAAAGTCCCCACTGGTGGTGAGACCCAAATGCACCTTGGAGCCAAACACGGCTGGGTGCATTGCCTTAGGTGTGGGGCCGGCTAATGCCAGCTGCTCGGGTGGGTGCAGAAGGTAGTGAGTGTGTCGGGAGGGGGTGGGCGACATTTCCAGGCCGGGCTGGGGGGCTTGGGGTGTCTTTGTTGGAAGCAACAGGCAACTTACACTGTAAAAAAGGAGTGCACATGCAACCCCCTGCACCCTCCCCAGAGAGAAAAATGATTTGCAAAATATCTTGCGGAGGTGGTGAATTTTTAAAAAATCAGTAATCTAATTAAGTTCCCTGCTCCTCTACCCCAGTGCCCCTGCCCCACCAACCAAAATTTTCTGGCTACACTCCAGTCAATGATATTCTTTAATATGGTGAAGTAACAAACTTCTCAGATGTAGCCCTGACCTGGATAGCCCAGGCAAGCCTGCTCTCATCATATCTTGGAAGCGAAGCACGGCTGACCTTGGCAAGTAATTGGAAGGGAGACCTCCAAGGAATACCAGGGCTCAGGATACAAAGGCAGGCTATCAAGCCACCTCTTTGAAAAAAATCCAAACCCCCAGTAGGGGTTGCCAGAAATTGCCATGACTTCCAGGCATGCAAGCACACACACACACACACACACACACACACACACATGCGCATGCACAAACTTCTCTGATGATCATGGTTCTTATACAAACTGCTTGATTTGGCCCACAAAAACAGAAAGAAAATTTGGAGGCACTTACTTAAATCCCTAAGGCAGCTTTTTTTTTGGAATGGGGTCCTTTGAGGTTTGTTCTGAACTTCTAGTCTGCTTTTTAGAGTATATCATTTTCACAGTCCTGTAGAGCTGGTGTTCTAAGGGAGTGCCAGATATTATTTACAGTTGAAGAGCCGCAATTACAAAGGAACAAGTGCAGTGCAATTCTATGTACAGTTATACCATTCTAAAACCACAGATTACATTATTGTTAGTCACCTTTGCTCTTCTGCAATTGTAATTTGAATGTAAAATCCAAAAAGGCTGGAATGTAGGTTTTATTTTTAAAATGTCTTTCTCCCACTTTGTATCCTAAAACTGAGGAAAGAAGAGTTTATTATGCTGATACAAAAGACTAAGTTAGGCTGTGGGGGTTTATTTATCATATTAGCTAAGCCCTAATTATCCTTGACAGGCAGTGGCTCTCCGCAGTGCTAGGCACTTCGAATGTATCAGTTGGATTAACTGCATAAACTAGGGCTTAATGCAGATGTGACATCTCTCATAGCCAATTCAGGTGTTCACTTGCTTAAGGAATCTGTGTTATCACCAACTACAGCTGTTATGGTCACTGCCCTTATCTTGTATTCTTTTCTATTTTACATAGAAATGTCATAGGTTTCATAGCCTTTTACCTCTACAGTTTGCGACTCCCCCGGGCCCATGGGCTGAAATTTCATTACGTGCATTGGTAGCCCATGAAAGTTTAGGCTTCAATAAATCTGTTGGTCTTTAAGAGAACAGAACACTCCTCTTAGTGTTTGCTGCAACAAATGAAAATGGAATTTCCTAGTCTTGGTATCTACACTGCTTTAACTGAACATGCCACAAACTGAGAATGTATATGGGAAGGATATTACTATAACTGAGCTCTGGATATACACCCCATCCCTTACCTTTCCTAGCTACATCTATGATAAAAAGAATTTGGGCAGGCAGCAGTTACCTCTGGAGCATTTACTTGGTGGAAAACACTCAAAGGTTGCAAGTAGCAAGTTGTGCAGATTCCAAAAACAAGTTATATAAAGCCAGCATACTATTTTATGACTTTGGTTGGTCCCAATAATAAGTATTGCATGACTTTTCCTGATAAAATGAGTACTCCTTTTTAAAAAACACTTTACATATCTCTTAAGACAAAGAAGAAACAGAAACTTCAAAATAAATACTCTTACAAATCTCAAATTAAGTGCAACTAGTGGGAGGGATACAAACTTGCTTCTCTGTACTCACCAAAATAGTTAAAGTCACCTGCCTGTGTTAACTTTATGGACTGCATGTGGTGGAGACTCACCGCCAATTTGTATAGATGCCAGATGTTTTCCCTACACATAATGATCAACCTCACAAAGAACTTAATTACTATGGCTACAGCAGAGAGGAGTACACTCCCCTTTCAAAAGCAAAACCAATAACAAACACCTTATGACTGCATAAAGGGACGCTATTGTGGCGTATTGTCATACATTTTATGTATTTATATACATTTTAAAAAGAGGTTTGAATTAATGTCATTGTGATGAGGGGAATCCAGAGTCCCTTTCCTAGCTGGTAAGTTGGTTGGTTCGAGACCCAAGTGCTATGTGACAGAGTGAGCTCCCGTCTCTGGTCCAAGCTCCTGCCAATCTAGCAGTTCGAAAACAATAAATTGCAAGTAGATAATTAGGTACCGCTTCGGTGGGAAGGTAACAGCATTCCATGCACCTCAGCGTCTAGACATGCCAGCCACATGACCACAGAAATGTTTTCGGACAGCACTGGCTTTTCAGCTTGGAAACAGTGATGAGCATCACCCCCTAGAGTCGGATTCAACTGGCTTTCGAGCAACAGAAACCTTTAAATTGGTTGTTATATGACACTGGGACTTGGATCTTATTTATTTGTTTTGCTTGCTTTGTTTATAGTCCACCTTTTTCATAGATTGAAAGCAGATAACATGATTAAAAACAGTGCAACAAAGACAGTTTAATACAGATAAGCAACAGTGCAATAACATTGAATTACAAAATTAGATAACAATGCTATATGGAGTTTAACTCTCTCATTTGTAGTCCTGGGATCTTTCTGAATGTTTTGATACTCCTGGGAGCCTATTTTACGGTAGTAGCTAAGGTATATTTTACTTAATAATAAAATATTTGTTCCCCTCTCATCTCCTTGTGCCAAAGCCCCTAGATAGTTCACAGCACTGTTCAAAACCACAGATAAAATAAAAACAATACATTTATACAAGAGAGAAAAGTCACAAACATTTAAAATGAGGAAGCCAACAATTTTTTTTAAAAGTTTGCTAGCATAAAAGCTTGTTTTTAAGGTGCCACAAGACCCTTGTTTATTTTTTGTTGTAATACACTAATGTGATTACAGCTCTCAAATTATTTTCTGGAGAGGGAGCTTAAATGTTTTCATGCCACTGCTGGAAAAAACCCTGATACAGTACATTAGCTGCACCTGTAGGAATAAAGAGTCAGTTCTTGCAATGGAAGGATGTGAGCAATGGGGTCCCTCCAAGATCTGTATTGAAGAGGAGACTGGATTTATACCCTGCCCTTCACTACCTGAAGGAGTCTCAGGGTGGCTTACAATCCCTTTCCCTTGCCTTCCCCAAAACAGACACCCTGTGAGGTAGGTGGGGCTGAGAGAGCTCTGAGAGAACATCTCTGAAAGAATTTATGACTGACCCAAGGTCACACCAGCAGTTGCATGTGAAGGAATGGGGAATTAAACCTGGTTCTCCTAGATTAGAGTCCATGCTCCTAACTACTATGCCGAACTGGAGCCGGTGCTTTTCAATTTGTTCATAAATGACATAGAGTTAGGAGTGAGTAGTGAGGTGGCCACGTTTGCAGATGTCACCAAATTATTTAGGGTGGTTGAGACCGAAATGGGTTGCAAAGAGCTCCAAAAGGATCTCTTCAAACAGGGGGAATGAGCATTAAACTTACAAATGAGATTCAATGTGAGCATGTGTAAAGTGATGCATAATGGGGCAAATAATCCCAGCTTCACATGTACACTGATGAGATCTGAGCTGGCAGCAATGGACCAAGAAAGGGACCTTGGGGTGGTAGTGGATAGCTCAATGAAAATGTTGATCCAGTGTGCCCCTGCTGTGAAAAAGGCAAATTCCATACCAGCCATAATTAGAAGAGGAATAGAGAATAAAACTGCCACTATAATATTTCCCTTATACAAATCTATAGTGAGACCACACTTGGAATATTGTGTACAGTTCTGGTCACCATACCTGAAAAGGGATATTGTAGAGTGTGAAAAGGTGCAGAAAAGAGCAACCAAAATAATCAGGGGTCTAGACCAGCTACTGCATGAGGACTGGTTAAAAATTTCAGGGCTGTTTAGCCTAGAAAAAAAGGTATGGGGGACACCAGGTGGGGCCTGGAGATCTCCTGGAATTACAACGGATCTCCAGACTACAGAGACCAGTTTCGCTGAAGAAAATGGCTGCTTGTATGGTGGTCTCTATGGCATTATACTTGGCTGAGGTTCCTCCCCTCCCCAAAGTCTACCTTCCCCAGGCTCCATCCCCAAATCTCCAGGAATCCCCCAATCTACAGTTGGCAACCCTAGCTATGGAAAGGGCCAGGTTGGCAAAATGGATGGTTTTGGGTTTTAAGGTTATTTATTTTTCAACTCAACATGTACACATCTATACTAAAAAAACACACATTCCTCATTAATCTATGGAGCCTTGTATTCATAAATCCAAGCAACATGGGATACCAATGAGGTTATATCTTACCAAGAATTTGCTTCTCCCAACATTACCCGTCCAAGCAGACAAGAAATCCAGATTTACAGACAGGCTACAGTTGTCCAGATCTACTGCACCTAAGCAGAATCACAGTACTGTTCTGGACATCATTGCAGAGTCCACTGTATTTGAATAGGTTCAACCTTTCATTTTCGACCATAAAAACCTTCCGGTGGCCAGAGCTACATTCAGACTGTTTAGTTTACATGCTGTCACCAAGGCAACTCTCCACTGGGCGTTTTGTATGGTGAATTACCAGCCAAGTAGATTCAGCTTGCCTTTGTATTTCAAACTGCTCTGCTGCTCTTGGAGGACTGGAGCTACAGAAAATTACTCCACTTAAGGTTATTTGTTTAGAGAAGATATATATGGTGCCTCTCTAGAGACCTGCTTTGACATATTTAAAAGTGCACAGTACTTGTCTTGTCTGTGTTCTAAATAATCTTCTGAAGTAGATGGCTATTCTTGCTATGTTAAATGGGGAAACCAAGGCTGAACTGTAACAATTAAAGCCTGCCACTTGATCCGTGGCTGAACTAGGATGAAAGTTAGACCTGGATTCATATCACACTTTTCATTAATTTAAGCCCAGACTATCTGTGATGCAGGAGTTCCTTGACCAAGATCCCCTGGGAGAGTTAAAGAAGTTAATTTGTGCGTGATCTAATTCACTGTTGTGATTGCAGCAGGTAGGGAGGGATTTAAAACCTTTTCCCTGCTGCTTTTATTATGCAAATTTCCCTTCCCTTATGCAAATTTCAAGCACAAATCAACTTCTTTAAATCTCCCAGGTGATCTTGGTCAAGGAACTCCTGCATCCCCACAGTTCAGAGACTGTCCCCTGCAAGAGGACATACAGCACTGCCTGGTCCAAACACTGGTTCTTGCACCACAAGCTTCTATTTGGAGTACTGCCAACAGGCCTGTATTTCAAAGGAGATTTGAATAAGGTGCCATTCCCAGTGAGGTGCCCCTAAGACAGCCACACAGGCAGACCTTAGTGCGAAGGTCATTCCATTACTGAATGAGGAGTAACACTCCTCAGAGAAGCTTCAAGGACAGACGACAAACTGAGATTGCTGAATTTAAGTTCATTCAAAAGTTCAGAACAATGGATCCACCAGGGCTTAATGGATTCTTATCTCACCATAGATTCTAATGTTTCACATCCATGTCCCAATCAAGCTGCTTACAAAGCACATTGCAGCTTTGCATCCTGACTGCTTTTCTCAAAATATTCCTCCCATCCTTTTATCTAGATAAAACAACTCAAAAATTTCCATTTAAATTCTGTCTGAACAGATGAGCTTTGACTAGGGTTGGCAGGTCCAATCTTGTCCTTGGTGGGGGGATTTGAGGGGTGTTCCATGGGGTGTGTGGCCATCCCCCATGTGATGATATCATAGAGTGATGTCATCACATCCCAGATGCAGCTCACGCACCCCCCTTTTCCCAACCACCCCAAACCTTCCCATTAAATGGCTGGAAAAAAGAAAGGGCCACGAGAGCCTGACCTACAAGAAGTGAACTCACCTCTTGCAGGGCAAGAGCCCATGGCTCCTGCTTGGAAAGAGTGGGTAACACCCGCTCCTGCCCTGCAGAGGTGAACCCACCTCTTGCAAGGCAGAACGAGAGAGCCCCTGCTCGGAAAGAGTAGGTGCTGCGTACTCCTGCCCTGCAAGAGGCGAACGCGCCTCTTGCAAGGCAGGAGCCGGTGGTCCACACACTTGAAAAGAGCAGGCACCACACATGTGCATTTTGAATGTGCATTTTGAAATGAATGTGCATTTTTATATATGTGGGTTGGCTCGTTACATCATTGTGCCATCATCATGACTTTGTGAAAATGCCTTGGAAAGCCAGAAAGAATGGTTCAGCCTTTGAGGACAACATCAAAGTGCATTCTTACAACACTATCCATTGCTACAGAAAGGAGGATATTGCAAGACCAATTCTGTCTGGGAAAGGATATCAAGTGTGTTATATGCAAATAACGACAGTTTAGGAAATAGCTATATAATTTTTGGCATGAAGACCAAACGAGACTAAGAACAAAAGCAATTCTAATGGTTCAAGCGTGGGAAACATCTAGTGCCTGTAAGCAGCCTGAAAAGTGGTGTTCTTCTGTCCAGTATGATAAATGCGAGGACTGCTCTCCTCTAATAACAGCTCAAGCTGCACAACTAAATCATGATGTGAATGGTGTTATGGATTCACAAAGTCTGGTAGAATCCCATAATAATAACACAGAACATGAATGGGCCAGTAAATGTGGACCTCTGTTTTCTGAAAAGAAAGAAATGCTCGGTTCCAATAAGAAAAAACAAGGAATTGTTGATCATGATGACTGGTTATCTGTAGAGAGGTGGTGGTCGGAAATTCCTCCTTGCAGCAGATGCCCTCCACTGAGCTTTTTCCACAACTGGGGGTTTTAAAGCTTCATATGTACCATCATTCACTATCACTTTGTGTATAAGTGAATGGGGAAAGATGTACTTGAACACATCACAACCTGGATTACTGGCCATCTGGGCAATTGTGTGTGGGGGGGAATTCAGGAGTATAATAAATTTTGTGCGTTCACTTTCATATAAAACCACATTAAAAGACAGAATTCAAGGAAAAGAAACGTTCCATTTTGGTATGTCAACAAAAATGCAAATTTAATGGGTACATTATGTGATATCTGAGTATTAAGGATATGTCCCCCAAAAGGTAAGTTCCATTAGAATAAATATCAATGTAGGAGAAGAAATGTATAAATAGTTGCCCATGAATATAGAACACACACACCCACCAGAAAGAATACTGTGGTCACTACCATCACCTGGTTTATATGGGCAGGTGTGTATATGAGGACCTTAATTCTAATGAGAAAAAATATATCCCAGGTATATCTTTTTCTAATGAGAAAATGTAGGTACTTATGTGATAACACAGAGGGAAATGCAATAATTTAAATTTGTCATCTTTTTTTCTTAATGAACACCTGTTTGTCTTGAGGTCCTTCAATGCAGTCAATAAAGAAGTGTGAAATGTCTCTATTTATTCTTGTTTTTCTTCAGGATGGGATAACTATCTACAGATACCTTCTCAGAATTTGAATAAACTGCTTTCACTTTGTTTATCACTATCAAGATCTCCTGTGGGTTTTTAAAAACTTGTTTTAAAAAAGATTTAGCAGTCATCGTTTTTTCTAAGAATTCTGGTTTCTCAGATACCCTGACTTGAAATTATGGGAGCGTTTGTTTGGTTGAATCGGGGTCCAGGACAGTAGAGTCACCTTTCTATATTTGGTGAACCAGCTTTATCTCCTTACCCCTTATTTACAGATGAACAGAGACAAAAAAAACCCCCTAAAAATCCCGGTTATTCCCATATTTTCCATTTGTTTTTCTCTTAAACTTTAAGTTTCAGGATACCAAAATCACTTTAACTTCCAGTACATTGTGCTTTTCAACAATCCACAAGTTGAAAGTAGGGGCTTTAAGCAGAACTGCTAAAGATCCCATGATAAAGATGAGGCAAGGCAGTGGAGGCTGCTCGCCTGTGGGAAGCGTCTCAAAGTCCCATCGAATGAAAGTGGAGTTGGTAGTCTCTGAACAGATGGAGAAAATGAGACTGCACAGTTTGAGCCTAGGAAGCTTCATAATGCTACCTGGCAGCCCGGGGGGGGGGGGGGCACTGACCCCCTCTGGGAAATCCTGAGGGCTTGAGCCCCGCTACCCACTCCCTCTCCGGTAGTCTGCGCCCCAACTACAGGCTTTTGGAAAGCGCCACTGTTCCCCAGTGACACATGCCGAGAACTCAGCTGCTCCCCCAGTACCCAGGCTGAAGACCCGCTCGCTTCGCTGAAGCCCAGCGGGAGGAGAAAAAGAGACAGGCGCGGCGTTTACAACAACCGCTCCGCCCACGCAGCAGCGCGCCTTGTTCCTCTTTCCCACAATCCTTTTCTCCAAGCTCGGCTGTCTTCCTGAATAGTGGCGGCTCAAGATGGCGGCTGACAGTGAGGTAAATTTTCCTCTTGAGCTCCGTCGCCACCCTTTTGTTTCCCCGGCCAGATAGCGTGCGGTACCTCACCCAGTTCGTCCTAGTCACTGACTTTCTTCCCGTTTTCTTTTCTTTCTCGTAGCCCGAGTCTGAAGTGTTCGAAATCACGGACTTCACCACCGCTTCCGAGTGGGAGAGGTAGGTGTTCTCTCTTCGCTTTTCCTTGAATAAAGCCACTATTTCCCCTTCGCACATTCTGTTTTCCTCATCTATTACCACATCCTCTTGCTGCCTACTCCCATCTCTCCCTTTCCAGTCATCTTTTGGCGCATCTTCCACTTTCCCAGGGGCTCGCCTTTAGCCGCCACGCAACGCAAGGCTCATTTTAAATATTTCAGTAGGATGCATGCCTTTCTGTTCATCGACTACTTTTCCTTCCTTTGAGGAGTTCAGAGCGACGTATATGGTTCTCCCTTCGGTCCCGCTCCGTAAGAGTGCTTGTATGAGAATTTAAACCAGTATCTTCCAGATGTTGGACTCTAATCACTTCATTACAATCCAAAACCAAAATCTGTGCAATGCCTTTTATTATGATCACACAGGACTTCTGGCAAACTGACTCTTGTTTTCCCTTCTCTTTCTCTTCTTGTGCTTATTTAGTGCTTACTCATGTTATCGTAGCAACAACTCTGTGAGGTAGGTTAGACTGAGAGAGAGGGAGTAGCCAAAAATTCTCCCCCAGTGAGCTTGCATGTGAAATTGCCATGCTAAATCAGACTGTTGGTCTGTTGAGGTCATTGTTGTCCACTCAAACTAGCATTGGTTCTCTAGGGTCTCAAGCAGAGGTCTTACACATCTGTGCCCTGTTCTTTTTAATTGGCAACATGAAGCATTGAACCTGGGATCTTTTGTGTACAAAGCTAGTGCTCTGTCACTGAGCCATAGCCCTGACCCCTAAATTTTCATGTGTGGGAATTTGAACCTGGGTCTCCCAGGTCATAGTCAAAGACTCTAACTGCTATGCCACAATGGCTATCCCAGGTTTTCTCCTTTTCTCTCTCTCTTTTAATCTTTCAAAAGACAGCAGCTTTTAAAAACAAACAACTAAATAATATATTGCCACTTGTGCTGCCCATCTCAGGTTTGGCGTGACCCAGTTTTGGGTCCTGAGCCACTTTTAAAAGATCTCTGCTTCTTATTTTCAGAGCGGGATTTTGATTATGCATTTGGGATGAAGGGTGTTTGCCTCCTGCCATGCAGATAACTTGCTGCATACCCTGAATGCTAACAACATATGGAGAAGGAGGACATTTCTATCTGGAAGGGATACTTTCTATTCTGAAACTTGTAATTTGATGTTAATAAGTGGGTGAATCCTAAGATTGTTAGCACAAACAAATTTCTGTCCTCTCAGGTTCATAACCTTAGGTAATAATGATCAGCTCTTATTTAATTTATTTAATTTATATTGTGTCTTTCTCCCCAGTGTGGGACCTAAGTAGCTTACATAATTCTTTTCAGCTTTGCATATAAGTAGTAAAGTTTACTTTATAGTTAGGAGTCTTCTTACCTGGCTAGTAGGCTAGCTGTGAAGGAAAAATGATTGTTTATATTGAGTCGGTGGTTACACACAATGTTAAAAATAACAGAGGGAAGCATTGTGTGAAGTGTCATGAGCATCACTTGGCTTTATGCCAGTAAAGGTCAGCATTTGCGTAGAGAAGGGGATCAGTAAAAATGAAATAATCAGTGGGCGGAACGACCTCAGTGTGGGCAGTGGACTGGTCTTGGAGGGGTGGGAAAAGGGCAGGAGGAAATCTGAGGGAATCTACACTTTTTAATTACCTTCTGCTTAAAAGTGAAAAATTATTGTATTTAGGGGAAAAAATTAAAAAGACATTTAAATTGTAAGTGAAGTATGTTTGACCAGTGACTGTACATATACTTTGAAAAGGAACAGTGTCCATTAAATCCATCAATTTTGATTCTTAAGGATGTCTTTTCTCCGGTAGCCATATTTTAGGAAAGAACCAAAGATTCCTTATATCACTTGGTGGGAAAACTATATTTTTACTGATTTTTAAATAATACAAGATGGAAACTTTTCCAGTTTAGCAGTTACTAAAAATGTATCCTAAATGGATGTGCAAGATCCAAATCTGCTAGAGTCTAAAAAGCTTGTGTGATAAGGCTTTCTTTCTGAAGGATCATTACAGTCTGATTAATATTGTGGTTTGAAGTATTTACATCACTCTGTATTCTTGGGATATATAGTCACAATGTTGCTGCCATTATTTTTGTGCTATTGCTTGTCAGGTTTGGCCATAAGTTTTAAGATTGATCAAGAAGTATGAAAAACAAGCTTTCTTTACTGGTTAAATTATTTTGCAGACTTGGGATTAAAACACTCAGCAAATTCAGACTCTTAACTGAAAACTTAGTTGCTGGTTGCAGATTCTGCTGTTCTTAAATAATTTTAGCTTGTTCCATGGGACTTCATTTCAAGTAAGCATGATTAGATTTCAGATGTTATGATGGACCCCTGTCACTTTCCAACTTGCAGGTAGATTTTCCCTGCCGAAACTTGGTTTCCTTCTGTTTTTGTGCTGCCTCTCAGTAGCATGTATTTATTTTTTGTCATAAAATACTTGACTGTCCCACCCTTTGTCAGAGATTTAGTTTGCCTTTTGACCCAGCACAGGAACTCGAGGGAAAACCAGGAGCCCTCTTGACTTTAACCCTTTGAAATGGCACTTGAGACCGTATAACTTTCAAAATAGAATAAAAGATTTTTATATAACAGGCAGGGAATATATAGATGAAGTCAAGATTTAGAAAGGCTGAGGTAAAAGTTATATTTTGTTCAGGGATGAATTTTTAAAACCTACAAGAGTGTTATAGCTTATTTTCAGAAATGTCTAAATCATTTCAGTGAGAGGTATTTTGCTTAGTATATTTCAGCCTTTTCAATATTACTTCACAGAGTTTCCTGGAGATTTGCCCTTTCTTAGAGTATCTTACTTTCTCCCTTTTGAAAACACAGTTTGCACTAACTCCTGAGGTGTCTAAAGCTTGTTCCTTTCACCACAGACCAAGGTTCTCTTCAGAGCTCAACCGTTTTTAACTGGCAGGAGTTATTCTTCTTTTCCCTAAGAAGCAATAACCATTCTCTGTTTGGCTTGATTGGGAGTAACAGTCTAACAACCCAATCACCCTTGCCAACTCTCCCTTCCAGTACAAATGTCTGTGTGTTTAGCTTTCTAGACTTAGAATCACAACTCCAGCCATCTTTCTCTGTTAGATGCCAGCTCACTGTTTTGCTGACTCCAGATGAAAACTTCCAGTACACAGCTGATCATATACTTTCTATCAGCTGATGCTGGCCAATCAGAGTGTGTAGAGCAGCCTATCAAACAAGCTCTCCACTCCAGGGAAGATTAACTCCTTACCTCCCAGGCTCTCTGAACTATCAGCATTTCAAAACCTGCTTTTCATGTGCAATCTGTCATAGATGTTTTCCACAGTTCCCCCCCCAGCAAATTTATTTGCTGGTTTTTCATCTGTTTTGGGTTGGATTCCATGTAATTTTTCTGCTAATGGAATAGGGAAGGCAGAATTTTTGTTGATTCCCTCATCTACTGTAGACCTCTGACTTTCCCCTCATGTTGTTCAGGTGGTAGAGATGAGGAAAACTCACTCTGCTGACAGAAATCCCATCCATCTTTGGAAATGATCTGTAGGTCCAAGTCTTTGTTGCTAGAGATTATTTAATATGCATTGAATTGCATCATTTGAAAGACAGTGTAGCTTCTTGAGTGATGCAATGTGAGTTCTTATCAGGCATCTCAATTTTACTCATGTTTATTTGCATTTTATTAAGTGAGGCTATCAAAAAGTAAAGTTGTATGTTGCATTTCAGGATAGGAACAAGCTTCGACCAGCAGTTTCCTGTTTTATCCAAAGTATACAAATAAAATATTGTATTACAAGAAAACAAGACTCACTGGAAAAGACAATTATGCTAGGAAAAGTTGAAGACAGCAGGGGAAGAGGAAGACCCAACATGAGATGGATTGTCTTAATCAAGGAAGCCACGGTCCTCAGTTTGCAGGACCTGAGCAAGGCTGTTAATGATAGGACGTTTTGGAGGTTTTTAATTTGTAGGGTCACCATAAGTCAGAAGCAGCTTGATAGCACTTAACCCATACAGGTGTATAACTTTATGGAAGAAATGAACAGAGATATCCTGTTTTGTTCATGTTCTGTGCCATTTTGCTCTTTTATGAAGCAATGCATCGGTATATTTCAGGTATAAATTGTACCATAAGTTCTTAAACTGTTCTGACAGGTGATTTAAAATAGACTGCTTACACATGCCATGCAAACACCATCTTCTGTATAATATGTGCATATTTGCTGTTTTCAGGCCTGGATTCTAACTGCTGGCATCATAATTCTAGTTAAATATGTTGTCAAAGGCTTTCATGGCCGGAGTTCATTAGTTGTTGTGGATTTTCCGGGCTGTATGGCCGTGGTCTTGGCATTGTAGTACCTGATGTTTCGCCAGTCACAGCTGCTGGTGAAATGTCAGGTACTACAATGCCAAGACCACGGCCATACAGCCTGGAAAATCCACAACAAGTAATAATTCTAGCTATTTATAGAAGACTCAGGTTCTTATATTTATTTTTAAAACCTGAACTGCAATATACACATTGTGTTACAAAAGTCTTAAAAACTGCCTTTTTTGTTAGGTTTATTTCAAGAGTTGAAGAGGTTTTAAATGACTGGAAGCTTATTGGTCTTTCATCAGGAAAACCTTTAGAAAAGGTAAGAATATCTGCTTTTGAATTATTTAGGGATCATTACAGATGCTTTGCAATCCTTAACTGTGTGAAGAAGTAGCAAAGTGAGTCCTTAGACACACACTTTGGTGTAGTGGTTAAGTGCACAGACTCTAATCTGGGAGAACCAGGTTTGATTCCCCACTCCTCCACTTGCACCTGCTGGATGACCTTGGGCAAGCCATAGCTCTGGCACAGCTGTTCTTGAAAAAGAGCGGTTTCTTTCAGAGCTCTCTCAGCCCCACGTACCTCACAGGGTGTTTGTTAGGAGGGGAAGGGAAAGAAGTTTGTAAGCTGCTCTGAGACTTGCTTGGGTAGTGAAGGGCGGGGTATAAATCCAATCTCTTCTCTCTTCTTCTTAAATGTAAATGGGAACATGTTTGGATCCACAAGATGTGACAGTGCGCTGACAAGGCAGAAGTTCTTTGGATTAGTAGAAAGGCAGACAGGGACTTCAGATTTCCCCTCTCTTGGATGGGGTTATACTTAAAAAGCCAGATTTGCAGCTTGGGAGTGCTGCTTGACACAGTGTTCACCTTAGAAAAACAGGAGGCTGCTGTGGCTTGGAGTATGTTGTCCAGTTCTGGCTGGTACATTAATTGCATCTGTTCCCAGGTCAGTTAGATGTCTTACATCTAGACTGGACTATTGCAATATATTCTATTTGGGACTACTGTTGAAGAGTGTTTGGAAGCTGCAGCTAGTTCAGAATGCTGCAGCTAGGTTGCTGGTTGAGGCCAGCTATGGGGAGCATATGTCCCTGATATGACAGCAAGTACCAATCTGCTCCTGAGCCCCATTCAAGGTGTTGGTTTTGACCTTTAAAGCCCTACTTGGCTTGGCGTTGGGGTATCTGAAGGACCATCTTCTTTCATACATTCCTGCCCAAGAACTAAGATCATGAAGAGATGCCCTCCTGACTGTCCCACCAATTAAAGACTTTTGTTTGGTGGGTATACAAGACAGGGCCTTTTCCATGGCAGCCCCACTATTATGGAACAACTGCCCCAAGGAGGTGTACCTGGTCCCCTCATTGATGATATTCAGGAGGCAGTTGAAGACCGTTTTATTTAGGACTGCATTTTGATTGGTTTAGCTTTTATTATTGGCTGTCCTAATTGGAGTTTTTAAACTGTGACTTTTATGTGTTTTATAATTATTCTCTATTGTATTTTTATAATGTCTTATTTCTATTGTAAGCCGCCTTGAGTTCTGCAAATAAATATAAATAAATAAATAAATATAAAAAGAAATACATAACTAAATAAAAAGGAAATGGAAAGATGTTACTCTTCTGTGACATCTTTCAACTCCATTTATGCAAAAAAGTTGTTAAAAACTTTCTAATATTAATAGCAGAACTGTACTGCAGTGTTTCATGTGAAATGTATAGTAATACTATATTGCTGTTAACATTGCTTAGTGTGTTTGTCCCATTTGATACACAGGGTGTGTATACCACAGAAACATGGGAGGAAAAATCAGATGAGATCTCTTTTGCAGATTTCCGGTTCTCTATCACACATCATTATCTTGTGCAAGAATCCAGTGAAAAGGATTCCAAAGAGGAGCTAGTAGAAGGTAGAAAATAAATCTGGGTAGAAAATTAAATTTGGGTAGGAATTGATGGCCTTAATATTATGTGTTAGAATATTATACTAATTACTGATATCTGCAAATATTGTCATATTCCATGAACTGCATTTTGTATACAAAAAAGTAAGCAGCCATGTTGGCTCATAGCAAAATCTAGCACCAACCAAAATAACACAACACTGTACAAACTTTCAAGTTCTCTAAGACTTTATCAAGCTGGATGTTAAAAAATAAAGTGGGAGGGGGAGAAAAGTTCTTTCAGGCCATGGTCTTGAGGCCTTTGTCTGCATCCTGTGTAGAATTCTTTGTTGGTTTCAGAATTGTGGTTGGTTGGTATCTGGTTGTACCCTTGGTATGCTGGGAACAAGAAGTAAAATATGGAAACTCCCTCAATATTAGTGCTACTTTGTTAAACAATTCCTGTCAGAACAAAGTTTGAGTCCAGTGGCACCTTTAAAACCAACAAAGTATTATTCAAGGTATAAGCTTTCATGTGCACACATACTTCTTCAGCTATCTGAAGAAGGATGCATACATACAAAAGTTTATATCGTGAATAAAACTTTGTTGGTCTTAAAGGTGCCACTGGCCTCAAACTTTGTTCTGCTGCTTCAGACCAACACGGCTACCTGCCTGAATCTAAGTTCCTGTTAGAGTAGACACTGTTCTAAGTTTTCATGTAACATTTTTCTTCTGACTGTAAATTTAGATACCTAACGTTTGTATTCTGGTGAATGGTTTCACAGATGCTCTTCCAGTTGCTATGCAAGATCTACTGTGTATGAACAATGATTTTCCTCCTAGAGCACATTGTCTAGTGAGATGGTATGTGTATTATATTGAAATGTTCTGTGTTGTTTTATGTAACTATGTTAAAATTACAGCATAAATAGTTTTGTAACATCTAGTGACTGACAGAATACCCAAAGAACTTCAGGTGTTTAAGATAATGTTTATGATGCAAAATACTTGAACTTTAAGCTGATGGGACATGGGTTTCCTTATATTCCCCTTCCTCCAGTAGTCCCTTTTAACCTCACTTCCCAGAGTTGATGCTGGAAGGTATGCCAAGGATAAAATCTGTCGGGGTTGAGAGAGCATTGGGAAAAATTATTCCCTGCTCTGCTAATGGGTGGGATGGGGTTGACCAACCACCCTTTGCATGGGTTTTGGTTTATGTGGGTCCTGCATCCTTTGGTACCTGCTGTTTTTGGTGTGAAATGGAGCTGCTGGGGAATAGAAACACAGATCTGTACCTGCCAGCTCAACATGCATGAAAGTGGTAGGATAACATCCAGCAACAGTAACTTCAGACTGGATTGGAGTCAAACAAGCATTTAGTGTAATTAGATTTAGCAATCTGAGAGAGACTTAAGAGTTTTCATGTGTGAGTAATTAAAGATGAAGAACTGTTCTGAATATATTAACTTCTAATATCTGTCATTGAATCTTAACTGCTTCTCTTCTAGGTATGGCTTGCGTGAATTTGTGGTCATTGCACCAGCAGCAAATAATGATGCTGTTCTTAGTGAATCCAAATGTAACCTCCTCCTAAGTTCAATTTCTATTGCATTGGGGAATACTGGGTGGTAAGTCAGATTCTACAGTTATTAATGCTTTTGGTCTGATGTATCACAGAACATTCTTCATAATTAGAGAAAATATTGTTCAGCTAATGACAGTGGTGGGTATGGAGTCAAGAATTTTAAATGTGAAATAACTTTAAGACAAATACAATCTTACACATGAAGCAGCCTTATACTGAATCAGACCCTTGGTCCATCGAAGTTAGTATTGTCTACTCAGACTGGCAGCGTCTCTCTGGGGTCTCAGGCAGAGGTCTTTCACATCACCTCTGCCTGGTCCTTTTAACTGGAGATGCCAGGGATTGAACCTGAGACCTGATGCATGCCAAGCAGAGGTTCTGCCAGCAAGCCACAGCCTTTCCCCACATTACTCATGTTATACGTATGTTATATTTGGACTACATAGTTGAGGAAAGAATAGTATGATTGGATTGCTGGATTCAGTTTCTTTCCTCCCTGTCCCCTCACTCCAATAATGCATGTATGGCAGAATAATTCAGACATCCCCCCCCCCCCCCCCCGGTATTAGCCTATTGGTTCACAATACGATGGCTGGGATACCAGCTACTGTGAATGGCACATGGAATAGGGGTTTGCTGCTGCTTGCAACCTATGTAGCCTCGTGAAAAACCACTTTTGAGTACTGGGAAGTCCTGAGCAGCTGCATGTAAGGTACTGCAGGGGGCTGCAGTGGGAATTGGAATTTGCAAAAAGTCTCCCTTCTCCGCACTTAATTATGAACAAAAATGCCTTTGTGTAACTTTGGATCCAAGCTACTAACTTTTAACCAAATGTATCAGACTGTAATCAGCAAACAGCTTTTTCCAATATATGTTGTTAAACATATTTGAAGTCTGTGGAAACATCGTAGCCAAAATTTGAAGTGTGACAAGAGGAGGTTCAACAAAATAGTTTTTGGGTTTTATTGCTATTTTATTCTCTCAACAATGGACTACCATTCCATGTCATACAGTGCTTCTAATACACCCTTAAGATTCAAAAGTTCATTGGCATATGTCTTTGGGGCTACTGTTCTAGCAAGAGAATCCTAAATCCTGACTGGGTGCATCAAACTAGTTGGGTGGTATATGTGAGTGAAGTTTAAACATTCTTTCCTGATAGAAATTTTTGGATGGCACAGGAAATCATGTTGTTAAAACAGCATGTTAATAGTTAAATAATACTTAAAGTAAAGAACTACTTTGTAATAGTGTATACACTTTATATTTAGGGTTGCTTTAGAAGCTGTGGTTTCCTATACTGGAAATCCTTGGGTGTGTGGGTATGGGTGAAAACCATGTGAATGTTTGTGTCACAGTCTTGCATGCATATACAGACATTATATGGACTGCCTTTCAGTCATAACAGCTCTCAAAGTTATTGTTGAAATTGGCTGTGGTGCCAAAAAATACTTCTGCATATTTGTTAGACAATAGCTGGCTCATCTGTGCAGTGTAGATGTTCAGCTCCTTGTGTTTTCTGCAAGTCCCAGGAAGCAAGAAATATGCCCTCCTGGAAATGTGCTGGGTTGCACAAAATGTTGATTTTCCCTGTTAGGAAGAGTCTTCCCTATTGTCACCACCAACAGCATAACCCTAGTTCATCTTGGGAGTTCTGGTGGCCAAAAGAGACAATGTCTGATGTTCCATCTTTGCCCCTGCCATCTAGATGAACATATGAAACTGCCTTATACCAAGGCAGGTCATTGGTCTGTCAAGATCAGTAGTGTCTGCTCAGAGTGGCTTCAGCTTTCCAGGGTCTCAGATCACTTGCTACCTGATTTTTTAAAAAACTGGAGATGCCAAGGATCGAACCTGGGACTTCATGTATGCACCATGGCCTCATCTCAACAGAAGTTCTGTGAACATGGGTGCACACACATTCTGTTTTGTCGTATGTGCATGTACTTTCCTGTGACAAGTACACAGTGAAATATACATATTAGTGTTTGTCATGTTGCACAGTGTGAGCATTTTTAAACTCTTTTGTTGATTATTTGTTTTTCTTATGCTTAGATAATAAACTTACAGCACAGCTGGGTATTTAACTGTGAGGTTTAGAACTGCTTCCCTAGAGAACAGTGGGATATGGTTTCATTCTCAATATCTGGGTAAAAGATGAGAACACTTCTTAACACTTTAATTTTTGTATATTTTTTCAGCCAGGTGCCATTATTTGTGCAAATTCATCACAAATGGCGAAGAATGTATGTTGGAGAGTGTCAGGGTCCTGGAGTTAGAACAGATTTTGAAATGGTTCATCTTCGCAAAGTGGCCAGTCAATATACTCATGTATCAGGACTGTTGGACATCTTCAAATCCAAGATTGTAAGTATTGCATATGTATACCGAGAACTGTTTTCTTCACAGAACCTGGGTACTGTTGTGACATTGTATGCAAATATATCTGTAGTGCAGGTTAATGCAAACTGAGTTCACAAATTCTATTACTTCATGCTGGTCTGATACTTATGGGACCTGCACAAATCTACAGATGTTTCAAGAAACAACAGGAGAAAAATCTCTATTATGTTGAGTCATATAAATACAACCATGATGAAAAAAACCCTTTTTGATTATAATTTTGATGTGTTACTCAAATTAAAAATTGGCTCCATAATGCTGCAAGAACATCCTGAATTAAGCACCTGTTTTACACCTCTTATTTTTCTTCAAACCTGGTACATTTCTTCCATAGCATAAACTGTTAAGTGCCTAGGTAACTGCTGATAGCTAGGAAATATAGATAGTATTAACTTTTCCTAGATGATAGTAATCTTTCCTACCCATCTTCCTCTAGTGATTAACATTCCAGTATTGTAGGTCCAGCTTCAAAGCTGAAGTCTAGAGGTGTGTGTTTGGGTCTACCCAAGCCAAAAATATACCTGAAAAATATGTAATTGGTATTTTTCGGGTATAATTTGGCATCTCAAAGGTATCTGGGTTTTTTTTTGGAAAACAAAAAAAATCCTGAAAAAATCCCGGATATATTCAGGAATTACTGGATAGATCTGAAAACAGTGGAAAGTAGGGAGCAGATTGCTTCCATGTCTCTGCTGTTTGTTGGGCTTCTACTGCAGTCCTTTTAAAGGTTAAGGGGACTGCAGAAGACAGCCTGAGGAACAGCTGTGCTGTCGGGGAGCAGAGTGCTCCCCTCTGGCTCAGCATGGGGCTGGCTTCTCCTGCAGCCTGGTTTAAACCAAGCTGCAAGAGAAGTCAACCCAGGATCAGCTGTGCTGTGCAGAGCAGACTGCTCCCTGCCAGCACAACTTCTGGTGTGCAAGATTTTCTTCTTGTTTTTTTTTCCTTGGGTGTATTAGACTAAAAAAAAATTGGGATTTCTGAAAAATTCTGGATCCTGCATTGGTATTGGGATTCAGGATTTTTTTGGAAATCCAATTTTTTTCTGGTTTAACTGACCTGAACCGAAGCAAACAAAAAATTATACACCCCTACTAAAGTCCCCAGCAGCTGGACTCTAATTAGAAAATGACACTTACCATAGCTGTCTTTCTTTAATTGGCCAATGTGATTAACAAAAACAGTAGAAAACAACGGTATCAACCGTAAAATCAATTTGGTAAAACAAACATTAAAACAGATACCAAAAACATTGAAAAACATATCTAAAAACACCTTTTGTCCACACTAGTAGGATAGTCCCCCTTTGCCCAGGCTGCCCCCAAAGCTCTCTGGAATAGCTCTGTTTTGCAGCCAGGAAGGTAGGAGCCCTTCTGAAAGGCTGTTGTAGATGCTTGGGGCAGCAGCTGAAAAGGCCTGAGTCAGGACTGTTGCCAATCCTGCCATAGACCAGTTTCCCAACTCGTGAATCACAAAGTCCCCCCCCCCACCTGAGTAGGAGATTTCAATCTTTGTGTTTTCTGGTTCTGTGAGCCTTGGATTTTCTTTACATTCCTGAGGTCCAGGGGTGGTGAGAGAGTGAGCAGCATGGTGACCACTGGGAAAAGTTTGTGGCTTTGAGTCTCCTCTGTGAGGGGACATGCTGTGCTTGCAGCTCCTTGTGAATCCAGGGATGGACACAGCCTTTCACATTGGCCACTCCCCTCCTGTAGTGGCTAATAATGCTGAAAAGGACTTACAGGGACCTTCATGGCAAGAAGAGCAGCTTCATTCAAGGCAATAAATTTCAGACTTTAAAGGTTTGTGATTGTAATGCTCAGACTGCCTCCCCCACCTTTCTCAAGGAAATTTCCATTGGTTAGCCTGCAGCCCTTTTGCTAAATCTCTTCTTTATTTTTTCAAGAGATGCCGTAAAGGAGTCTCTGCATTTCCTTTCTGTGGGAAGTTCTGTCTTTTGAATTTCTGCTTTCTATGCATGTATTTAAAACCCAGGAACCCTGCCAGAAAACGTGTGTAGGGGGGTTAGTTCAACTTACCTTCCTGGTCCCATTCCGCAGTGGCTCAGGGGCAGGGGGAGCTCGCAGTGCCCATCTACCTTGTGTTTTTCCCCTGGGGCCTGGGCTTACAGAACTGGTGGCGGGAACGGGCTGGGGAAGAGGTTTGCCCCCCTGGGCATTTCAGGGGCATCTGCCCAGCACTACACCATTGACTCTCCAGTCCGCCCATGTGGGTTGTCCCTTGCAGCTCCTTTCTGCCAATGGGGTATTGTGGTGAGGACATACCAACTTGGGACTTACCAGCTGCTGACCTTTATAAAGTTTATATCTCTGGTACCTGGCATTACATTTTATGGCACACATGGGACAGCCTGACAAATTGACGTTCATGTCAGATCCAGCCCTTGGAACAAATGAGTTCATGATCTAGAGGAATATGAAAGCAGAACTTCCTGTCTAGTGAGGATTATTTTCTCTTTTTTGAAAACAGAAATCTATGTCTTCTCCATCTTTCATAATCAAAGACTATTGTTGGCACTTTGATAAGCGTCAAAAGTAGGTTGGTGTACAATAGGTTGTGGTGACTATTGTTGTCCACAAGGTACTGAAAGCAGTAGTATTTCTGAACTTGTTATATAATCAATAAGCTAGCCTTTTGATGTGCCAGTTTATTATATCTGACCTGCTTTAATAGTGAGCCATTTATTTCGAGATTCCATGGTACTCAGAAGGGCAGTGATGAATAATCTAGCTGGAATTTTATCTGTTGGGAAAAGTATACAACAAAATGTATCCTTCATAGCAAAGATCTAGATACAGTATGTTTAATTTTGTCTGAATTTTTGATGTATTTTCTTATATTTGTCTTCTAGGGTTTTCCATTGACTCAGTTGCCTCCAATTAATATAAGTATTAGACTCACATATTTCCTTCAGGACTGGCAGCAATATTTCTGGCCCCAACAACCACCAGGTAGGACATTTATATGGGCATGTTCTGGTTTTCTAATATACAATGAAATACAGAAAATCAAAAGTTTTGTGCTCTAGGGGTCTTGCTTTTCAAATGGCAACTTCCACGGTCCGTGGAAAACTGCTTTTGAAACTGAGGGAGTTTAAAAAATAGTTCATGGCAAGCGGGGGCTTGCAAGACTTGTGTGTGAGGGGGGGAATCCCCCTCATCTCTTTCACCAAGCCCAGCATGGAGTCCCAGGCTGCCCGGAAGCTTTCTGTGGGTCACCTGGAACAGCTCTGAGCGAGCCAGCACAGTCTCCCCCCTCCCCAGCACTCTGTGGCTCTCTGGACAGCTGGGGGGAGGGAGAGACTCTGCTGGCTCACCCAGAGCTGCTCTGAGTGAGCCAGCAAAGACTTTACCCCAGCCACTGCTCTCTGTGGCTCACCTGAAGCAGCTCTGAGCAAGCCAGCAGAGACTCCTCCCCCACTGCTCTCTGTAGCTTGCCCAGTTGGGGGAGGGCTTAGAAACTTGCAGGAGGGAAATCCCATCTCCCCACCACCACTCTTTTCCCAAGCCCACATGGAGCTGCAGGCTGCCTGGCAGTATTCTGTGGCTCGTCTGGAGCAGCTCACGGGAAGCCAGCAGTCTCCCCCTGCCCAGTTCTTCACGGCTTGCTGGAGAGCTGGGGGTGGGGTGGGGGGAGACTGTGCTGGCTTGCCTGGAGCTGCTCCAGGTGAGCCAGCAGAGACTTTCCCCCAGCCACCGTACTCTGTGGCTCCCCTGGAGCAGCTCCTGGCAAGCCAGCAGGGACTCCCACTGCTCTCTGTGGCTTGCCCAGCTGGGGGGGGGGCTCCCTAAGACTCATGGGGGTCGTTCCATCTCCCCCCCTTGCTGAGCCCAGTGCAGCCCCTTGGCTCTGCAGCCCCCCTGTGTATTTTTAAAAAACATTTCAGATTTTTCTGCATACCTGGTGTGTAGAAAAAATTCTTTAGTCTCCATGTAGCCCCAATCCATGGATTTAGCTATCTGCAGAGGGGGGCTATGGGTGGCTGTTAGCATATAAGATATGACATGGAAGCTGAGAAAAAGTTGGGTAAAAATGTTGTGCGGTTGGTTCCATGGTAGAAAACAGAATTATCAGGCTTTCTAATACTGAGCGACATAAATTGATATATGTGATAATTCCTGTGTTGTAGAAATATTCTTATAGTTAGGACATATTTATTTAGTATTGAAATGAAGATAATATTAAATAACTAGAAATAGCTACCTTTTAAGATAAAGTTCATCACTCTTGGAACATGGTTCTGAAATACAGTGTTAGTTAATTTAGATTCAGGTGGGTGACTGTGTTCATTTGAAGCAGCAGAACAAAGTTTAAGTTCAGTGGCACCTTTAAGACCAACAAAGTTTTATTCTGAGCATAAGCTTTTGTGTGCATGAACACTTCTTCTTAACTATAGAGTCAGTTAATGTTTGTCTGTTAAAAGTAACCTGTTACTTTTTAAAAAATACTTTAAAAAACACCACTGATAGAGCTGACTGCATTATTTAGCCTGTTCTTGCTCCCAAGTGCTGTTTTCTTACTTAGTTTCCTTTCCATTTGGTCATGATTTCCTATAATGACTCTAAATATATCTTCCCCACACACTGAAAGAAGTCTTTTTTCTTTTCTTATATTCTTTAAAGTTTTGGCAGGATACAACACTTACGTTGATGTCGTTCTTCAACAGTTTTACTGATGTTTTTGGTGCAAGAGCCCACACCACAGCATCTGGCTATCATTAAAGACTATTAGCTAGAAAAGAGAGGTTGGCCCAGTATGTCCACTGTAGGTAGTTTTCTAGCATCATTGATCTGCACTGGCTAGCGTGGGTCTTAGTTCAGGTTCAACATTAAGATCCAATCCACTCTTTAACTTGAATAGTGTTGAAGAGTTGCAGCACAAGATGTGCAAACAATTTCCTAACGCTTATCCAAGTGTAGCAGTGTCATTTTGATACAAGAATTGTTTAAGTATATAGCTTCACTTGCTTTCCATTTGGATAAGTCTGTGGGTGGGAAATATTCTATTTGGTAGTGAACTCAGCAGTTGTTTGCTGCTAATGTTATGCAAAATGTTGCTTTGCCTATAGATATAGATGCTTTGGTTGGAGGAGAAGTTGGAGGGCTAGAATTTGGAAAGTTACCATTTGGTGCCTGTGAGGATCCTATCAGGTAAAACCTGGAATAATTTAAATATTCAGGTCAAATTGTCCAATGGGGTTGTGTTTGCAGACTGGGAAGGAATGATCCAGACTTGTAAATCTTTCCTTGCAGATTTTTTGCTTATGTGATCTTGAAAAATATAACATTGCTGACAAATAAAATGTTGCAAGTCTAGTGTTGCCCATGAGCTAAAGTACTGGGGTTATGCATGTGGAGATTATTAGGGCCGAAAGTCGGGGTATAAATGAAATAAATATTGTTCTGATGCAGTTGATAAATGCATACAAATACTCAGTTACTGAACCCACAGCATTTATGAGTGTACACCATTCATGATTGATACGGTTTCCCTTTTAAAATGCATCCAACTAGCAACCAGGAAAAATTGGGCCCTACTTGTGTGTAATGTAAAGAAAAAATAATTTTGTAGAAACACACACTTCTATCTATTATCTCATGGAGAATATAGTTTAAGAACTTCTAGCTATTATTCTTTTTTCTGCTTTCAGACATAAAATAGATCAGAATATGGAATACTGAAAACATCTGTACTGTTATACGGAAAAACTCTGTTACTGTAATGTTCTTAATTTTAGAATGTATTTTAATGTCCGAATGAAGACAGTAGAAATGATATGTGTGTCTGTATGTGAATGGCAAATATATTTAGTAGTAATTCCTAATCTGTTGGTTGTATAGTAGTTTCCATAACTCTGTATTCAGTGAGGTGTACTTTTTGGGTATTTCAGTGAACTCCAATTAGCAACTACTTGGCCTCATCTAACAGAGGGTATAATTGTGGACAATGATGTTTATTCGTAAGTACATTTTCTTGACTTTGGCTTCTGCAGTCTAAAAACATCCCAGCTGCACATTTCAGAATTGTTTAGTTTGAGAGCTCATTCTAGTTTAGTTGTTAGTATGTATATAATATTGTGATAAATGCTTTGTAGCTGTCTTTGTTCATATACATGATAGTACTGTTCTTTAAGAAGTAGGTGATGGTGGAGGAGGAGATTGGATTTATACCTCGCCCTTCACTCAGAGTCTCAGAGCAGCTTACAAACCCTTCCCTTCCCCTCCCCACAACAGACACCCTGTGAGGTAGGTGGGGCTGAGAGAGCTCTTTCCAGAACTGTCCTTGAGAGAACAGCTTTGATAGAACTGTGGTTTGCCCAAGGTCATCCAGCAGCTGCAAGTGGAGGCATGGAGAATCAAACCTAGTTCTTCCAGATTAGAGTCTGCACACTTAACCACTATACCAAACTGACATTTGTAACATTGGTGACATTTGTGGCTTGTATAAACTGAACGTAAGCACCCAGACAGATCAAATCAGTAGACTAGCATCCAGCATCTTGTTTCACTGGAAAGCACTTGCATGCATAGAGTCCAAAACATTCCCATATTTTTGTCCCTCAGGGATTGGTAGTTAATTTGTGTTCAGAGGCAGTATACTTATGTTTAGCAGTCATGGCTCACTGCTGTTGGTGAACTGATACTCTGTGAATGTATTGAGTCCCCTTTTAAAACCATTGAAGCTAGTGGCCAACACAACATTCTTTTGCCTTGAGCTCTGCAATCTGTTTATGCATTGGACTTTTTGCTGTCAATCTGCCTATCAATTTAATTGGGTGCCCCTGAGTTCTAGTTTTTTGGGAGAAGGATAAATGTTCTGTCTCCACGCCATTCATAATCTTAACTATTACAGGACCCAAATTGTTTAGACTTCATCTGAAAAGATGATGCTCAAACACTTTTAATTTCGGTTGCCCTTTTCCATACTTTCTTTTTGAGATGGAAGTGTGCAGAACCATGCTCAGCATTCTAGATGTAGCGATACCATAGATTTATACAAGGGCATAACAGTACTGGCCATTTTACTTTGTTCCCTCTTTCTTAATAATTCCTACAATAGAATTTACCTTTTTAATTGTGTTTACACGCTGTTAACACTGTCTGCAGAATTTTTTTCCTGGTCAGTCACTACAGGTCTGTATTTAAACTCAGGAAATTTTTTGGTTAAAATGTATTCATAATGTTGATACCAGATTGCTAAATTTATTGTCAAAACCCCCGTATGCTATTTGTTGGATTTTAAATTAATGTTATTACGTGTTACAATATTATACAGTATTCTGTTTTTTAGGAAATGTGTTAGAGATTCCAGTTTATATGTATTTATTATTTATTGTGTTGGAATTTTATCCTTTGGCTTCTTTGCTAATGCAGTAAAATTCATGATGATGATGACAATCACTGTATATCACTTTTTACCTCATTTCATATTTTATTGCCCAGTCTCCATGTTTGGGGACATCTTTTTGGAGTGTTCACAATCCACTTTGATTTTCACCATCCTGAAGAGTTTGGTGTTTCTGCAAACTTGTCTGTTTCCCTGCTCACCTCCAATTTCAGGTCATTTAATGTGTCATGTTATACTTACACTCTGCTTCAGTTCTGTTTTAGATTTCTGGCTGGTTCTACAACCTAATTTTATTGCATTGTTTATTGAATGTCCCATCCTATTGATTGTATTGACTTACTCTGGGTATTCTGCAATTTTATGTACAAGGTATTCTGTTTTAACTCATGTTACTGTTTTATAATTTTAGTTGTTGTTAGCCACCTTGAGCTGGCTCTGCTGGTTAAGCGGGATACAAATACAAATAAATAAATAAATAACCCGCCTTGAGTCCCACTGAGAAAGGTGAACTATAAATAATATAAATATTTTTTTAAAAAATAAATAGCTGCAGTCTTAATATAGATCTTTAGAGAACCCCATGGTTCATTTCTCCCTGAGAACTGTACTCCTGTATTCTGCTTCCTGTTGTTTAACCAGTTACTAATCCGTGAGAGGACCTTTCCTCTTAGTCCAGGTCTTCTAGCTTTACTTGGAGCCTTTGTTGAGGGTTAATTTTTCCCCCAAGTCCTTATGTATAGTGTTTAAAGAGCAACAGTAAGCTCAAGATGCATCCTACTGATTCAAGAGGTTCCTGTACCAGCAAGATATGCCTTGTGCTAGTGGGGACACTCCACCCATAGTTGAATGGAGTGGAAGAATACAGCCCATTGCATTAACTTTCATGCGCTTCAAGTTCTAATACTGGTATTTAACTCACCTGCTTTTTCCAGAATTTATATTGATGAAAAAGTTATTAGGGTGTTATTAGTGGCTAGACCATATTGTGATTCTTTTATTAATATCCTTATCGCACACTTGTTGCCTTATGCCCTGTTAGTTGGTTTTTGCTGATCCTAATTGTCGGATTGCAACAATAGCTGACAATGGAAAAGGGAAAGGTGCAGAATGCATATGAGGAGAGAACGACATCAAGACCCTCGTAGCCCAAGTTCATTAGAAGACCATTACAGAAGTAGTGCTGAGACTCGGTGGCAGCCTGACTATATCTAGACAGGATACCTTTACAGCATCAGTGGAGCTAAATAGAATAGAGAAGATAGTGTAACGACTGAGTAAGTGATAATGAATTGAGTTAGAATCCTTTTGCAACAATGTGTGCTGAGGACTGGCCTGAATGTTCTAAGGATATATTCTTCAAATTAGTGTTTTGATGCAGCACAGTAAAAAGTAATCGTAGTTTTTGTTGTTCTAGAGACTTGGATCCCATGCAGGCTCCTCAGTGGTCTGTGAGAATCCGAAAAGCAGATAATCCACAATGTTTATTGAGTAAGCAACCACATCTTATCTTTTTTTGGAACAATTTAAGCAGTGGTAGTTTGAATCAACTATCTGTGGAAGACATTTTGATATAATTAAAAATCAACATGGGTCTTTCAGGCAAGACTTGAGTACAAACAATAAAGAACAACTGTTTTTCACTGGCTGTATGCAGGGCTCATTTCGTAGCAGGAGCTCCTTTGCATATTAGGCCACACACTCGAATGTAGCCAATCCTCCAAGAGCTTACAGGGGCTACTGTAAGCTCTTGGAGGATTGGCTACATCAGGGGTGTGTGGCCTAATATGCAGAGGAGCTCCTGCTACTAAATGAGCCCTGGCTGTACGAATTACTCATTTTAATGAAGTGCTTTGCATGTTCTCTTCCCTGGGAATTGTTCTAAAAATTCCTGGTCTGAAAAAACTGGGTGGTGTGGACCTGTTTGGAATTTGTCCAATGGATAGTGTTGATTTGCAGAAGATTTAGTTTCATATCCCTTTTTCTGTCAGTGTAAGGGGGATTTCAGGCCAAATTGTTCCTTCCACTTGCATCTGAGGTAGGACCATACAATTAGGTTATGTTCCAGTCAGTATAGGAAGGAAGCTTCCTGTTCTAGTCCTGTCTACCCTGCAGCTGTGTTCATTCCCCCCTCCCCTGACTTCCTAGAAATCTGTTTCTCTCTATCCATGGCAGAAGGTATTCTGAAATGGGTTATGCTCCCTACTTGCTCTGTGGACAGGGCTATGCCTGTATTTAAATACTTCCCTTGTGGGATTATAACTTTCCCTTTTTACTCTTGAGGAGTCTAAGACCATTTTCCTTTTCACACAGACCAGGGGTCCCTTCTGAGTTGAACCCACTGCATAACTGGGTAAGAAATATCCTCTTCTTTCTAGGAGCAATAATCCTTTTCTGTTTGGCTAGACTGGCAGTTTCAACTACTGTCCAGTCTCTTCTGTCAAACCTAACCCCCAGTTCTGGAGACTGTGAATAAATGGAATTCAGGAGGGCTGACACTTAGACTTCTGATTTCTGAACTTTTCTTCAAATGTGACAATTGGAGAGAAGGGGGATGCATGCAGGCAGCAGCCTGTCAATCAAACTGTGCTTTATAGTGAGGCATTACCCCCGAATCTCCCAGCTCTCTGAATTTGATGTACTAAGCATTCTGCTTTTGGAGGTCAATTTGTCACAGAGGTCTTAGTTGAGACAAAGGAGAGAAAGAAAGCTGTACGTCTTCCAAAAGGGGGGAAAATAAACCAACCTGCCCAGAGCTGCTACTGCTCCTTTTGCAGGTCTTACAGAGAGCATGACTTCAGGAGCTCTGGGTTTTCCAAGCTGTCTTAGAGCAAATAAAGATTTCTCTCCAGGAAAGTGGATTGCTCCCAAGCCAGTAAGTGAGAACAGAGAAGGTTCTCCAGACCTTTGCTCCAACCTGGAGACAGTCCAGTCATGACGGGGGGATACACAACACCATCATTCAGAATTTCTGCACCCTCTGGATGGATTCCTCCCTTCTCCTAGGTCCAAGTGCATTGAAAAACGTATTCAGGGGACAAGCCATAAATCACTGCTTGGGAATTCAGGCACTACTTCCTTCCACTTGAAAGCAGGAGTTCTGCAACAGGAATTAGTCACTTCATTGAACACTGTTTCCTCACAAATACAAGGAAATTTGCCTCAACTTGAAGCTTGGGAAGCGTGAACTGTGGCTCATTCCTGAGCTGGCTGTAGGAGCACTAAAAATAATAATAAGATAATTCTGCCTGCAGAGCAAGTATTTATTTATTATTTTATTTGTTTAATTTATATCCCACCCTCCTCACTGTGGCGGGCTCAGGGCAGCTTACAGAATATATATATATTAAAACAACAAAATGTAATTAAAACACAGAAAATTGAATTAAAACCACAACCTGTAAAATTTTGATAAGCAACATCAGTATTGAATATTAAGAAAAGATGGCAACATTCTCTCAGTATCCAGGTGGTCAACCACTACCATAGTCCAGGTTCTTGCCAGGCTATCATTCATTAAATCGATGCTGCTGTTGGTGCTGATGTTTGGGGCCAGGGCCATGATATTGAAAGGCAGCCCCCTAATCGAAAGCCTGGTGGGAGAGCTCTGTTTTACAGGCCCTGGGGAACTAGGATGCATAACCCATTTCAGTTTACCTTCCATTCCACTGATGAGAAGAAACCCTCAACTATATTTCTCTACTTTTCCTCTTTCTGTTTTTTTACTGACTGAAGCTTTGTCAGTTCTCTGAGTGGGAGGGAGGAGAGAGAGAACATCTAACCAGTTGTCCTGCTCCATCCCCCACTGAGAGTGACTTGCATGCCTCACTCTCTGAAGATGCTGGCAGCCTGCATTAGTAGAGATACACAGCTTAAAACAAGAGGCCCATTGATAATTATAATGTCACTTGCTCTGAGAAGGAAAAGGAGACATATGACAGAGCAGTTGCTACCTGAGGCACTGAACAGTGCCCCCCAGAAGTATCTTGAGATCCCAACAACCTCTTCATAGTCTTTGTGGCAAGAGCTACAAGTTGGTGCTAAGAACATTGAATAGAGAAGCAAGAATTCTCTGGCACCAGGAGGTCACTTAAGTAACAGCTGTGCCTGCCACTGTAACCAGAAGGGGGATAAGAGCAGTATCTCTTTAGGAACAGGTACATCATTGCCCTCAATAGCAGCCAGTTTGGCCTGGATTGAGACCTACAGTCATTCACCTTAAAGCATGAGGTTTCAGCACTCCCAACTTGGCCATGAAAGGACCAAAACTTCTGTTATCATATCTTCCTGTGTAGAGCTTCTCTTGTCAGGCCCCCCTCTCATTTTGTAGGTATCCTTTTTTGGAACGTGCAAAAATCTTTTAGGCTCTGACTGTAGTATTCTTTGATACTATCTGTACTGTATCCCTTCACAGTTTGTCTCACAAAGTGGGGAAATAGGCTAATAGTAGTGAAATGCTAATAGGATGGGATAAAATTAATTAAAGCCCAGGGTGAATTAAACAGTTTTTGCTTGGCACCGGAAAACTAATAAAGTGGACACCAGGCTAGCTTCATGAGGGATGACATTCTACAGAGGAGACAACACCTGTCTCTGGTGACTGTCCACTTCATTCGCATCAGTGGGGACTCCAGGATTAATGCTGTGTATATGGATTAAACCACTGGAAAACTAATATTCAGGATTCTGACTACATTTGGATGATGGCCTGCTTTCTTTCGTAGGTGACTTTGTTACTGAATTTTTCAAGCTGTGTCGTCGCAAGGAATCAACTGATGAGATTCTTGGAAAATCAGCATTTGAAGAAGGAAAAGGTATAAGCTCTTTTTATAAGTTAAGTTTCTTGGTCTGACAACTATTGCTTCGTTATCACTACTGAAGTAGGAGGCTTGATGGAACAGATTGCTGGTGTACATTTCCCCCCTTTTCCTAGGATAATTCTCTTTATACTCTGTCATTCCCCCTCGCCCCCTTTATATCCTGTCATTTCCTCCTCTCCCTTTACTACATTACCTATTCTGTTTTTCTGGATCTTGAATGCTCTCAAATAATTTATAGAGCTATTTTTTCATTTTTAACCACTTCTACCACTTGCTCAACTAGGTTTCTATTATTTTATGACAAGTTGCTTGAGAGTACCCTTACCAGCAAATGCCAAAGTAGTTCTGGATTAGGCAGTAGATGGCACACTTGATTTGATTTAGCAAAGCAGTTTTGTTGCATGTTGTCTCTGTCTTGCTAAGAATGGTTTAGGACAGATCCAGGAGGTCTGCCTAGATACTGTTACTGATACTGGTAACACAAGTGCACATCACAGAAAAATTTATAAGTTCAACTCTGGTATTTTACAGAAGTTGCTGATATAAGCCACGCTTTGTCAAAGCTCACAGAACCAGCACCAGTACCAATCCATAAACTGTCAGTGACAAATATGGTTCACACAGCAAAGAAAAAGATTCGTAAACACAGGGGTGTAGATGAGTCACCACTAAAAAATGAAGTCCTCAATACTATTCTCTTGGTAAGTAAACCATACTATGTTGCATTTCATGATACTGGTTTCTAACTTAATTTACATTCTTGTTCAAGCCAAAGTAATGGTTGTTATTAACGGCAACAGATGAAAAGAGCTTGTTCTAGCCATTACTTGAAGAAATACATACACAAAATATTAAGTAGCAGCTGTGTTTCTCTGTTATTATTGCTGTAATGAGGATTCTGAATTTTTTTGCAAGATCTAGTATATTCAGCATAATTTGGTAGTGTTCAGGGTGGATCTTGCTTGCAAGATACTGCATCTGATATGCATGCTGAAGAGGTAAAATGCCTGTTGTTTTCCTAAGCCTTTTAAAAACGATGACTGTGGCTTCTTGATAATTTAGCTGCTGTAGCTAGTTTGACTGTGTTTGGTTTGGCCTGTTTTTACTGGTTTATTTTTTTATCCTGCATTACAGTGATTTGTCTTGGACTTCTATATTATAAGGCACATTACCTATACATTTTATTTATATGTTTACTTTACACCCTGCCTTTCTCCCCAGTGGAGACCCAAATGGCTTACAACATTCTGATCTCCATTTTGTCCTTACAACAACCCTGTGAAGTCGGCTAAGCTGAGAGTGTGCAGCTGGTCCGAGGTCACCTAGCAACCTTTCATGGCAGAGTGAGGATTTGGACCTGGGTTTCCCAGATCATAGGGGCTGCAGTAGTTCAAGTAGTTAAGATGCTGAACTGCAGACCAGAATGTTGGTAGTTCAGCAGTTCGAGACCCGAGTGCTGCATGACAGAGTGAGCTCCCGTCTAGGGTCCCAGCTCCGGCCAACCTAGCAGTTCGAAAGCAAGAAATTGCAAATAAATAGGTACTGCTTCGGTGGGAAGGTAATAGTGTTCTGTGTGCTTTGGCGTCTAGTCATGCCAGCCACATGACCATGGAAATGTCTTCAGACAGTGCTGGCTCTTCAGCTTGGAAATGGAGATGAGCACTGCATCCCTGGAGTCAGATTCGACTGGCTTTCGAGCAAGGGAAACCTTTACTTTTACCTTCCCAGATCATAGTCCAAGTTTCTAACCACTACAAAACTCTGGCTCCCATGGTGCAAAGGGAGCAATAAGTAAATATTTGTCCTGGGAGGGTATTTTGTGCATGTCCTAGCTCAGAGAAGTCTTGATGGTGTCTGTCTTAATAGAAACAAAAAGCAGTAACAAAGGAAGGGGTAGGACAGCAAGATATTTGTGTGGCTGTGGCAAGGTAAGAAGAGTAAGATAAACTGGGACTAAAATAGAATATAGTCTGCCATTGTGACATTGGAAGGGCGGCACAGTTCAGGCTCTTGCAGAATGTAGAGATGCCTGGTGGTTGCTGGAGGTAGGACTTGGAGCAAATGTGCCCCCCGTGACAGCTTGAACTGCTTGGTGTCTTGTGAAGCCAAATAATAGCCAAGTCAGTAATAGCCTGGCTTTAAAACAGCGGTTACAGCAACTAATATTGCCAAACTGTCTGGTTGTCCAAGAAAACATACAATTTGAAAGTTAACAAGTATGTATTTCCCCCCTCAAGTACTTATTCCCTGATGCTGCTGACAAATCAGCAGATGGATCTGAAGCCAGAAGTGGTACTTCAACAGGAAGCCTCCCTCCTCCAGACAGTGAAGACTATGTAAGTTCAAACTGTATGTGCTAAACATATACCAGATGGATTTGAGTTAAAAAACAACAACCAAGAATCTGGTTGGAACTTCAATATGTGTGTGAACGTGTGTGCGCATGCGTGTACACACACATACAGGTTTTTAATAATAATTCAAATAAGAGGGTGGTTTTTCATATGCAAACCCATTGTGTCTGTTATCTCTGTTTCTCAGTACATATTTTAAATAAAATAGCTATGTTTATTGTTTATTCTACTTTTAAAATTCTCAGTAAACTGAATTATTCACCAAGTACCGCTAAATTTTGCTGCTTGTTTTTGCATATATTGGTTCTTTGAACCCCCCCCCCCCCCCAAATCTTATAATTATCCTTGATCTCTTCCCTTCCCTTGTGTGTGTGTTTTCTAGAATCTCTACATCCAATTCAAATCTGCTCCTTTGGATAGTCTTACTTACAAACTGGCTCTTTGTCTTTGTATGATCAACTTCTACCATGGTGGCGTCAAAGGAGTTGCACATCTCTGGCAGGAATTTGTCCTGGAAATGCGTTACAGATGGGAGAATAACTTCTTCATTCCAGGGTGAGTCTGTATTAGTGTTGGGGTGGTTATAAACAGCAGTGGGCTGCAATAGGTGATCCCTGTTTAAAATTGAGTTAGAGGCAAAATTCTGGTGCTACTTCAGTGGCCTTCCTGCTGCAGCCTTGGTCCCACATAGGTTCGTAGGAATTATGTATTTGATACACTTCTATAACATCCTTTCTCCACGGACCTCCAAAATTTTAGACTCTCAGTAGCTTGTGAGGAAAGCTAGACTGGGAAGCTTTGCCTGGCCGACAAGCATTCCATTTGCAGTTAAGCACTAGAGGCAGTGGTTTGAGGTGGTCCTTTATGTACTTGCAGCGGCAATAGGTGATCCCTGTTTAAAATTGAGTTAGAGGCAAAATTCTGGTGCTGTTTCAGTGGCCTTCCTGCTGCAGCCTTGGTCCCACATAGGTTCGTAGGAATTATGTATTTGATACACTTCTATAACATCCTTTCTCCACGGACCTCCAAAATTTTAGACTCTCAGTAGCTTGTGAGGAAAGCTAGACTGGGAAGCTTTGCCTGGCCGACAAGCATTCCATTTGCAGTTAAGCACTAGAGGCAGTGGTTTGAGGTGGTCCTTTATGTACTTGCAGCGGCAGCTGTTGAGAGATTTGCTGTATTGTGGCATGTGGCTGTGGCTTTCTTATGTAGGTGTTGCTGCTTCTGAAAAAGTACATTGTGATGTGAGTGTCAATCTTGCAGGAAGTATTAATTTGAAACATTCTGATATTTGCAGTAGTAATATAAATGTAACTTCTTGTTAGGTTAGCCAGTGGTGCTCCAGATCTGAGATGTTGTTTACTGCACCAGAAACTTCAGGTACCTCTTACAAGATAAGTGATATACAAAATAATGGAATTTTAATTGTGAACTTAAAAAACAGTGTTTATTACTCCATAGATGTTGTTTCAAGAGTAGTGAAAATTTGTCCAATAATTTGCTTTTTGGATAGCATATCAAATTGTTAGCGATAGTTAATGGAATAGCTTTTCCACTTTGGGGTGTTTGGAAAATTAATATTTTATGTGCTGTAATCCCCTTGGTTGATGGTTTTTTATATGTACTGTTTTGCAGAATAAATGGAAAGGTTGATATTGCAGATTAATATAATCTGTGCTTTCTATTCTAGATGTTAAATTGCTGCATTGAAAGAAAGAAAGCAAGAGATGAGGGGAAAAAATCAAACACTGGCACACCTGACCAGTTGGGCAGAGATTATCACAAGGAGAGTGATAAGGAGAAGGGAGAAGTAGGGAAGTCTTGGGAGTCATGGAGTGATAGTGAAGAAGAATTTTTTGAATGCCTAAGTGATACGGAAGAACTTAAAGGAAATGGACAAGAAAATGTGAAAAAGGGGGTTGCAAAAGAAGGCAGCAAAGAGGCTTTAGCCTTAAAGCCAGAAGGTCGTCTACATCAGCATGGCAACTTGACTTTGCTCCATCCTGGGGAACCTCTGTATGTTCCAGTAACACAGGTTAGACTGTAGCTTGAAAGTTATCTCTGCTGGTCTTGTACTTCTTAATATGTAGAAGATGATTGGGTGAGCAACTGTATGGATGACCACATATAAATAATTTTTAGGTATTGGTGGATTTGGTCCCCTACAATTACAGGTTTGTGTCATGCATGTTTCTACATAGGATGACCCACCATCTGAAATGCAGTGATTTACAGGACATTGGTGAAACAATTGCATAAATTAACTCTGCTATGAACCTTACTTCCATGTTTTTATAGTTGCTCAAAGATGTGTAATTTTGTCTGGAAAGGCAGGGCTAGGAAGATATGATCCAGCCAAAGTTAAGCGCTTCAAAAACCCTTTATAACAGGTGAGAAGAAAGCAAATGCTTAAATAGGTCCTGCTGAAATCAGTGGGGTTAGAAATGCTGTTCTTTTGCAATGTGAGATAGGGTGCCCCTATTTTATTCATGTGTCTGAGAACATGTGTTTGACCCCACCCCCCAAATTTAGGTACAGAAAAGTTATTAGTTGTTAGGGTGCCCCCAAGACTCTTTGTTTTGGTTGCATTAGACTAACCCAGATACCCTTTCATGTAAAATGCTTTTTCCTAAAAACCTGACCATGGTTGCCTGCTGATTATGTCCTGTCTTGTCTTCCACCCTGGAACTCAAGTGGCTTATATGGGATCCCCAAGAGGTCTTGTATCCAGGCACTCAGAACAGCACTGCTTAGCTTCAGCAAGGCTTGCAGTACCATGTGCCCCTCCATCCATGCTCTGGAAACCGTTTTAACTTTGTGACAATATCAAAATGTTAGGTTTATGGCACTCCTAAGCCTGTTTCCCACTTATAGGAAGCTATAGGATGGAACTAATTGTTTTATACCAGTACTCCTGCCACTGCTAAGCAGTACTTGCTTTCTTCCCAGTCTGGTTCATTAATATAAATGGATGTTTGGTGTTAGCTTTAGTGAAACATACATAGTGCTGCCAGCCACTTGTTTTCTTTTTCAAATTAAGGAGCATTGCAGCAAAACAAATGGAAGCAGTAACAGCTCTGTGTTGGTGTTTTGGCTCCCTTTATAGCTGAGGATTTGTATTGTAAAGAATTCCGGTTTTAGTAAACATGTTCCTGTAATCTGATAAAGAATCTGGACATACACAAGTGCTGTTAGTGTAAAGAAATCCATTGAGGATTCCACTGCTCACTTGTACTTATGGATTGGAAATTATGGGGCTGCAGCGTGCAAGACCGCATATTTGTGGCCATGTCGGCAGCTAGGCACTAAAGCTACTTTCATGCTGAAGTCACAGATAGTTTTGTTGGCCTGCATATGACCTGACCACCCAGTAAAGAAAACATAAGTGCTGTTAAGTTTTCTGAAAAAAGGTGGAGGGATTTCTGCTGATTCTCTTCTATTGCTGCAGCCTGGGGGGGGGGGGGTGTCCGGGGACACCCAGAAATAGCTAAGTGGGAGGTCTGCAGTGGAAGGGCAGAATCACTGGGAATCGCTGTCTCTTAAGAAAATTTAATTGCTCATAACTCCTTTGGAATCTGGTTGGATACAGGTTGCTGTTCTGGGAGTTTCTATGTTTTTCCAGGAATTTCAACTCTGCCAAAGGGATAGGGAAATGGACACAGTTGATGGTTATAATCATTTATTTTGGACACTGTTAAATGTCCACACCTAATAAGAGTGATCTTGACTCCCATCAAGTCACACCATTGATCACAAAACCCAGGTTTTTTGCCATTCTGATTACTCAATTATCTGAAATGCTTGGGTCACCTATTGGTCTCCCTGTGTGCTGCAGATGAGTTGCTTGCACCAGTACACTGACAGTTATACATTTCAAAATGAACATGAAAACTATTTTTTTTTGTCTGATTTTAGGTTGTGATTTGGGTGGAAGACATTTTGCTGAGAGGTTTTTTTGGCAGTATGTACCCTATTGAGAGATGTCAAGGGGGATCCGCTTACAAGCTTCTGTGTTTGTACTTTGTACTTTTTAGGAACCAGCTCCTATGACAGAAGATCTGTTAGAGGAACAGTCTGAAGTTTTGGCTAAACTGGGAACGTCAGCAGAAGGAGCTCATCTTCGAGCGCGCATGCAGAGTGCTTGTTTGCTATCAGATATGGAATCCTTCAAGGTAAATACTGACTTACAAATGCCATGGTTTTGTGTTAATGATATGAATACAGTATAAAAATGCAAATGGAACTAATAACTGGATCTTTCAGTAACAGTTTGCTTTACCTAGTGTTCATTTTTGTTTTATTTAACTCTTTCTCTGTCAAAGGACAATATCATAACGTGTGAGTGGTTTAAAAAGTTCAGTTCATCATTTTTGAGGTGTATTACAATGTTCTAATTTGGTTTGTGTCTTACCTAAGTACTCACTGACAATAAGGCCATCATTTGAAACCAAATAGGAACACTTTCCCTCCTTTTTGAAACAGAAGTTCTGTGGACAATGTATTCTTTTGCTGTCAAGTTGAAGCCTACTTATGGCGAGTCCTCATGGGGAGACATTCGGAGACGGTTTGCCATTGCCAGCCTCTGTGTAGCAATCCTGGTATTCTTTACTGGTCACCCATCTATAAACCGACAAGGGCCAACCAACCAGGGTGACCCTTCTTAGCTTCTGAGATCTAATGAGATTAAGATATTTCTTATAGATATTCTTGAAGAAAAGCCAGTGGTGGCTCTGGAATATTTTTCAAAAAATTATCAGCTAAACAGGAAGTCTGAAATAATCACTAATTACTCTCATCTACTTAAGCTCATTCATAGTACACAGTCAACTAAAAGAATAAGAAGCACAACTGCTGGTAGCTAAGGAATATTAAATATTCTATTAACCATATTTTGATTTGGCAGGCATATGCTGTGAGGGAAAAATCTGTTTGCTTGTTTTCTCTCCAAGGCTGCCAACCCTGGTTGTTGTCTAGAAGATTTTGTGAGATGGTATTCGCCTCGGGATTACATTGAAGAGGAAACTGTGGATGAAAAAGGAAATGTAGTCACTAGGGGTGAGCTGAGTGCCCGAATGAAGATTCCAAGTAACATGTGGGTTGAAGCATGGGAGACAGCAAAGCCGATTCCAGCAAGAAGGCAGAGACGACTCTTTGATGATACTCGAGAGGCAGAGAAGGTAAAGAGACAGCTGCTTGTCCTGTGTGAAATTTCAAATGTGTTAATGCTAAAATGATGTACGCTTGTCTATGTAGAGTATCCTAAATCCCTTTATGTTAATACCCTAAGCAATAATAAACTGTGCAGTTACTTTTAATATGAGATTGAATGATCCCATTTTCTTCTAGAAAGAGAGTCCGCAGTATTGGTAATCATTTTGTTTGTGCCTGGAGCAGGAACCAGCCTGTGGTGACAAGGGAGAGAAGGATGACATAGGCACACTGTGCTGGGAGGACTTCAGCCACATCCAGTGCAGCTGCAGCCCCTTCCTTTTAAACATAAACTGTGGACCAGATTGGAACCTGCAGCTGTCAGGTCCACTTACCGCACCCTCCCTGAGCCATGCAGCTGGCCAGAAAACTGCTCAAGAGCCGCCAGGCTGAGAGCCAGTCCTAGGTGCAGCTGCTCAGAGTAACCCCATTTCCCCCACATACGCACACACACGCAGGCACAAATAGTGCTCCACCTTAAGAGTGAGAGCTAGACTTATGGGAGTACATAAACTGAATTGAGGAAAATTTATCAGGTCCATGCTGCTTCCCTCCTTCCTTCCATTACCGCAAATGGTGCTCTTTCTTTTGCCGCAAATGGTGCTCTTTCTTTTGGTAATGTTCTTGCAGCCAACTTCCCAAGGTGTCTGACTGATGAATTCATACTTCTGCAAGAGTATCTGCAAAGTTGTTTAGTTGGTAGGAATGGAGCACTTTCATGCTATTTTGACTTCTGCCGTTGCAGATTTAGAACCTGAAGTCCCACCAAGTCCAAAAACCCTCTTTAGCCCAAAGGCCATGCAGAATATCTTCCAAACAGTTTATCCTATGTTAATGGAGTTCCCATGATGACTATCAAGGATAAATACAGAAGGCTGTTACTGGAGTTCTTTTTAGTATCTTAATTTCCATGCAGTTTTTGTGTGCTGTATTTAAAGTAAGCAGGGAAATAGTAGGATATGCCATGCAGAATCAAGCTGATGGGCTATTAATGCCAGAATCATTGTGGTAATGAAATGTTTTTACCATGTCTTCAGGTGCTACACTATTTTGCAGTTCAGAAACCAGCAGATCTGGCACGGCACCTCCTGTCTTGTGTTCTTCATGCAGCTGTACTCAAGGTAAAGGAAGAAGGTAAATAATTCTTGATAAGCTGTGCAAAGTATGTTTGGAATAAAGAGAAAATTGTGACTTCAATACACTTGATTTACATTCATCTAACAGAATCACTGGAAGATATTACTTCAGTAAAGAAGATAATTAAGCAGATAATCATCCACGCCAGTAAAGGTCTCCGGTTTCCAAACCCAGAAGACAAAAAATTGGAAGTAAGCAGATTTTCCGTAATGTTTAGTTTAGGACCCTAATAGAAAGCAAGGAATGCAGCAGTATATAAACATTTTTTCCTCCTTGCACATAGGAGATTATTGCTGAGATTATGAGTGTGGAAGCCTCTATTGCTCAGGCAAGATCATTGAAAGCAAAGTTTGGGATAGATAAATGTGATCAAGAGGAAGAACGCAAAGATCTAGAAAAGTGAGTGATCTTGTATTCTTTGCCTGGGGAAATCACTAAGCAAATGTGGTAGTAGTTGCTATCCTTTTGAAATTCCCTCAGATGCCATCTCTCTCTTGTTCTACCTTTTACCTGAAACTTAATTTCAAAATTATATGTTAAATAATTATTTGTATATCTAAGGCTGGGCATCCACTGATATATATTGCATGGCTCCCAAACATTTCACATGTGCTTCCATACACAACAGTGTACTTGGAGGTAAAGAAACATCACATCAAACAATCCTGAATGTAAACTGATATTATCAAGCTGATTTCATATCTTGGCTAATAGAGATCCCTCATTAGCATTAATCATAGTTGATATCATTGCCAAGATGAACTTTAATCATAGGTAAGGCTGGTGGGAAGAGTGCAAAGACAACTTGTGTATGTCAAGAGGAAAGTCATGGAGGAAAGAAATGCTCAGTCATGTGGCTTGTACCCTTTTCCACCATAGTTAAGGGATCAGGAATTAAGTTTGCATCAGTCCTGTATGAAGCAGCAAGGAGTGGCATTGCAACCAGTATTGAGTAGCAGCAGGGAAATATGTAAAGAATATAAATAAGAAGCAGTCAGGTAAGGAGTTTTAGCACACATTGCTTGATAATCGTTGGCTGCTACTGGTACACAAGAGGATGGTATAAAATGCTGACCAATTTTAGACTGGCTAGTCCATTCCGGGTCTAGTGACCAGTGTTCCCTCTAAGCTGAGTTAATGTGAACTAGCTCACAGTTTTTTATCCTCCGGCTCACACATTTTTGTCTTAGCTCAGGAAGGATGGCTCCAGAGCAAACTGATTTATGTAGCAGCGAAATCACCTGCTCACAACTTCAATGCTGGTAGCTCAGAAAGTAGAATTTTCACTCTCGGGACGCTGCAGCTTAGAGGGAATATTGCTAGTGACTGCAGCTTTATGCATATGTGAATGGCCTTGAACTAGTGAATAAGCTGCCAAAGGGCAGACACCAAAGAAATTTCATATTGCTCCAGAGATGATGCTTTTAACCTTCCATTCATTCACAAAAGAAGACGATGTGAAGGCACATATATACATGTATGAATTTGCCTTAGTTTAGCCAGTCTGAATTATGTAACTGGTACCATCAGAGCTACTCGCAATATTTATATCCTTGTGAAAGAATTTTAAAGAGCCAAGCATTTTTAAGAAGAAGGGAAATAACATATTTCATTGACTTTTCCTTTATACCATCAGTTTTGTAAACAGCCTTTTGGAACAGCCAGAAGTATCTGTCCTTGGTGCTGGAAAAGGGCCTGCTGGCATTATAATTCATAGACTTTTTTTGAATGCCCAGAAGGTAAGCTGAACTTTTAAACATCGCTGATGTAAAGCGATCACAGTGAGAAGGGTGTTTGTGTATTTGAAAAGAGCTTCTAACATAAGTACATCTGGTTGTGTTGAAGATTCAGCTGACTAGAAGAATGGCAATATTTGACAAAGCTTACATTATTGATCCATATTCCATTCACCAAAGTTGTACTTGGAATGACTGTAAAAATTCAGGCATGTTGCTTTGCAGTGTGATAGGTTAGAGTTAGTTGATTCACATGAAGTAATATGGTTCCTGGGCTGCCAGAACAAAATCTAGTGATTCATAATGCTAGTAAATTTTTTTCATTGTTACAATGATGTAAGAATACATTCAGGGCTGTTGTAGTCTGTATAATAACCTCAGGATCTTTTGTCATTGAGCAAACTGCTGAGATCTTAGAGGAGGTTTGGGGAAGAAGGGTGGAAAAGCTTAGGAAGCAGGGATGTCCTAGAGAAGGCGGTTGAGAAAAGGAATGAGAACCTCCAAATGAAATTTAGAACACTTGGGCCAAAAAAGGGCCAAAAAACCCATAAATACGTATAGACAAAATTGTGTTTATTTCAGAGACATAGAAAAACCTTGTAGGGGCTCAAATAAAGCCACAAAATGCACAAAAATTGAATGTCATTGGAAGTAAGTATATTTAATTAGGGTACAGTAAAATATATTTTTTAAATATTGGATGGAATTTTCAATTGAGTAATTAAATATTCATCTATTTTTTATTTTCTCCATACAGCATCCCATTTTTGGTCCTATATTGTTTACTGCTTTATATGTGTAACAGGGACTTTGTTGCATGGTGTATTTTGTACTTTGTACTATTTTACTTCTGAAGAAGGCTCTTGTGAGCTGAAACGCATCAAGTCATGCAGTGGTTTTTTTTGTGCATTTGTCACTTTGAACATTTTATGAGGCTTTATTTGGGCCCCTGCAAGGTTTTTATATGTCCTTGAAATAAACACACTTTTGCTATACCTATTTATGTTTTTAACTGTTGGTCCTTAACTAGTGTTCTAAATTTCATGTGGAGGTTTTTGCTTGGTTGGTTTAGTTTTTCTTCCCCTCTTTTTGGGGGAGAAGAGGAATGAGACCAGGAGCAGTAACTGAGGGAAGAGCAGCAGAATGTGCAGATCAGAGAGTTGCACAGGGCTGTGGACTGTAGAAGAGAGGAAGATTAATGAATGATCTTAAATAACCAGGCGCTTTATGGCTGCAGGCCTCTAGTTTTTCAGGCATCTTGCCTTATGGCTTGAATCTAAAATTATCTTTGCATAAGCTGAATACGAGTTGGCTTTGTGCCTGAAACCAAGGATTTCCCCTATTTCCCCTTTGGCTGCAGCCTCTCATGCCAAATTGCGTGTTCAGAGTCCTTCACTCCTTGAGTGGCTTCTCAGGGGATGTGAGGAGCTGTAGCAGGAAGAGAAAGGGCAGAGCCCCATTGGATTCAAGCCTACATTTTCTGCAATAGAAGTGATATGTGGTTGTAATTCCACATGGGATGTAGTGCTCAGTGGACTGAAGTTCAGTTAATAGGAACATAATTTAACTTGGGTAGATTTTTTTTGAGAGCAGGGAAATCATACCATTTTTCTCTTGATAGTAGGACATGGAATTCTGTATCCAAACATAAGGGTGGCATAATTTCCCATTATTAGTTATATTATAGTGTGATTGGTGTTTTGAATTATGTGTGAAGTAACATAGCACTGCAGCTTGCAGAGATTCAAGTAACCATGCTTCTTTTAACTTGGTTAGTTTGCCCTTGTCACTTTTAGAGTATTGAGTTGTTTGGCTTGTTTCACCTCTAGTCTCTGCCAACTACCATTCCCTGTGCTTAGATCTAAGTTTGTAGTTAATCACTTGAAATGAACGTAACATTACATTTGTTGACATAACTGATCTAAGTGGGACTGACATTTCATGCTGGAGCAGAAATCAGCCTGAGTCACAATATGCAGTTCCTTAATGCAGTGCACATGGAAGCTTATACCTTGAATAAAACTTTGTTGGTCTTAAAGGTGCCACTGGACTCAAACTTTGTTCTGCTGCTTCAGACCAACATGGCTGCCCACCCGAATCTAGTGAAGCACTATTAACTACACCAACCTGGCTCTCAAATGGAGTCAGCATGTATAGTATACCACAGTCTGCCCTGCAGACCCACTGCAAAATGGTTGTGCCTTGTGCTATATGTTTGTACCACATATGCATATTTAGGCTTGGTTCTTAAAGTGCTGCTCCGTTGATTGTAAAAACAGCTTTGCTAACGGAACAGTTTTTCTATCTGCCGAGGAGGGGAGATTGTTGTGATTCTCTTCTCCCACTTTAAGTACAGTCTGTTCTCCACATCAGACTCCCAGTTTGTTTTGCACACTGTTCCTTTGGGTCGGGTCCATTGACCTGCAAGAGTGCAGTTTTAGGAGTCAAAGAAGGCGACAGTAAAGGGGGACAGGCGGAGAACTTGCCTCCCTCTACTGTGACTTTGCTTATGTGGTTTAAGATCTGAGTCTTATCAACCAATGATTATTGTATTTTTTTTAGAAAAACAATAGTTGTCTGGAAAACCAGGGTGGTGTAGGGGTGAAAGTGTCAGACCAGGATCTTGGTGACCAAGACTTGAATCCTTACCTTTGTTAGGGAAACTTAACTGACTGGCTAAGCTTGGACCAATCACACTCTCTCAGCCTAATATAAGAGAAGCCAATGTTGGATCAGGCCAGTAGCCCATCCAATCCAGCACTCTCACACAGTGGCCAAAAATACCAGGTGCCCTCAGAAGGTCCAGCAGTGGGGGCAGGAAGCCCTCCCACTGTTGCCCCCCCCCCCAAACACCAAGAACACAGAGCATCACTTGCCCCAGACTGAGAGTTCCTATCTATACTTTGTGGCTAATAGCCACCAATGGACTTCTGCTCCATATGTTTATCTAATTCCCTCTTGAAGCCGTCCATGCTTGTAGCCACCACCACCTCCTGTGGCAGTAACCTATCTCACAGAGTGGTTATTATGAGGATGAAATGGCGGAGGAGAATGATGTTATAAGCTGTTTGGGGCCCTTTTGGGAAGAAAAGCATAGTATAAATATAACAGAACAAACATGTTTATCTAAGTTTTTATTGGTTTGTGAAGATTTTCAGCCACTCCTGAGCTTTTTTAAACCTAGAACCATAGCTATTGTGGATGGGGAACTCCTGTGCCCATCTGAAGTTGCTTGATCAGGCATGTTTGGAAAGTTGCATATATCAAATGGATAAAACTTGGATCAATTTGACTTGTATTAAGCTGATGTCAGTTTCTGTGTATCAGTTCTGTGTCAGTGTATGTTACATTTGTTATGTTCTCTGAATGTGTGTCATAGTAGTTTCCTTGACAACAATGTACCCTTTGAACTCAGGGCACATTGCCTTTAGAGCAGAGCATTCGGAAATCTCTGTCTAACCACCATGTGAGTCATCTCTGACTTGCCTTTTTTCTATCTTTTATCACTGGTGTTCTCTTATCCAGCTGACTGAATCTTCTGAGGAGGTAACTAGCTTTTTCCCTCATTTTCTAGTCATCCACTGAACTTCATTTTAGGTGCATAGAAACTGACTTGATTTGACCACTACTGCTCATTTGCACATTCAAATGTTTAGAGTAATTTGTTCTTTTCAACTTCAAATAAGGCTTTTTAAACTGCTAGGTTTTGAAATAAAATAAGTTTGAAAAAACTTGAGACTGAAAAACTGGAATTTTAAGTGGATATATAATCAGAACCTGAGAAGCTTTTGAAGTTGGAATGTCTCTTGTTGCCTAGAAATACTGCTGATGCATTTGACTTCACCACACAAGGAGAGGGTTTTTTTTTTAGCTTGCAAAGCATATAGTACAGAAATCCTATAACCAAATACTAAACTACACCAAACCATTTTTGGATACTCATTGGGGGAAATGGTTGTTTGTTTGTTTGAATGTGTAGTTTCCTGATAAAATGCTTGCATAAACAGGTCTGCAGTTGTCAGTTGTGAAACAGTTGTCAACAAATTATCTAATCACTTTGCAAGAAAATGAACTCTTTTTTTTTGCATGGAGCTGCTTTCTGAAATGAGTTCACTAGTTAAGTCCATTCACCATCCCTCACTTGGTGCTAGTCTAGTGTAGAGTTAACTTGAAACAGATGGGAAAGTGCCATAGCATGTACTTTGCATGTGTCAGGTTCCAGGTTCAATCTCTAGTTAAAAATCTCACAGGAAGTGGAGGGACCACTGCCAGTGAAAACACACTACTTGATGAGGTTTTGAAAGCAGCACAAGTCCAGCCTCAGTTAATATTACTTCCTGTAATATTGACCAACATATTGGTATAATTTGCTGGAATCTCAGTATGACAATGCTGCTTTAAATTTTTTGACTGGAGGCTAAAGCAGTTGAAGACCCACTTTTGGCAGCGGTCTAGGTTGTGTTGTGTTCGATTGTGTGAGGTTGCCCGGTAATAAGGTCCGTATATTGTAGAAGCCCAAGCGGCTCTAAAATGAAAGAATGTAATTTTCCCTTGAAGTTTAGAAATCAAGTGAATACTGCTATCACTGGCATGTTAATTTGTTTGTCTTGCATATGTGTAAATGTAGTGCTATTCATAAATATTTAAGGCTTGCTATATTTAACCATGTTGCCATTGTGTCTCAGTTACCATGGAATTCTCCACTGTAAACACTTTTATGAAGGCTTTTCTCATTAATGAGGCTTCTGGATTCCTTTTAGGTAGCCATGATGCTGCCACTTGATGAAGAGCTGAAGAGGTCTGACTCCTCAGATGAGAAGCGATTAAATTCAGGATCAGTTGCAGATTTTCCATCACCTGCAGGGCATGAGGTTATTTTACGCACGATCATTCCTCGGCCTGCCCCTTATTCTAAACCTCTGCCACAGCGAATGTACAGTGTGCTTACAAAAGACGACTTCCGACTTGCTGGTGCCTTCTCATTGGATACAACATTCTTCTGATGCTACTGTATACCCCACTGCACTTTCCATATTGTTGTGGTGAAATATAGTAGTCCTGTCTTGCTGTGAAAGTGTGTGTCCTGAGATGTGTAGCTTTAGAGATTAGAATAATCCTATTGTAATTAGTGATCAGCTTCCTTAGAAGCCGTGCCTGTGCTGAATACTATCTTTGTCACAAGGAATACATTAATGATGTTTTGCAGAACTGTAAAGTGATTGTTTCTGTTTAACTCCCTTGTCTAATTATAGCTATCACATTGGGCTTTGTAAATACTTTTTGTGGGATGTTCGGAACAGGATTGCTGCTGCGCATTATTGAGCTTTTTTCTGATGGAGGCAGTTTGCTGACAATGATCAACATACGATTGGACTATATTACTGTCAAGTGTACAATTGAAGTACTTTTGCAACTTGTATTCTGGTACCAGATTTTAAAAGCCAATTCTGTTTTATGCTTATATACCAAAGCAGTGCACTAGTTGTATGATACCAGTCTAACTAAGTTAAAGCTGTGTAAAGCTCCAGTAAGATGTAGCTTTTAAAATGCAACTAATTCCTGTTTTACTGAAGCTGTCCAAAAATTAACTACCCTGCACCAGCTACTGTGGGTAAAAACAAATGGTCATGAAAGGCTTTAGACTACCACTAGCTTTTACCTTTTCACATAGTCATCATGCAAACGTTTGCTTGTTTATGTATGTACTGATGTAATAAGTAAAGGATTATTTTAATGGACTGATGCAACTTGCTTTAGTTTTGTACATTTACTAGGGGTGTGTACAAAAAATCTGGTATTTTTCGGGTTCAGGAATACCAAACCCAAAAATATCGGTATATACCAATATTCCCGAACCCCAATCTTGGCATAATATTGGGATTCGGGAAATAATCAGTATTGCTGAATTTATTCAGCAAAGCTCCCTTTACATGACAAGAAGCCATTAAACTCTCCATTTTGCTCCCCATCCATTTAAACTGAACAGCAGGGCAGGTCCACCTGTCAGTGGATCAGTTTAAATGCTTGACTCATGCGGATGGTTTCGCAAAAACCAAGCTGTGCGCAAGGAACTTGGAAGGCAGGTGAACTCGCACCACTTCGGCTAGTGAAGCTGAGCCCGAATAAAAGCTGATATTATTTGGCTTTTATTCGGGCTCAGCAGCCAAATTAGATTAGAAAAGGCATTTTTTGGGTATTTATGTGGGTAGGTATATACCGAGCACACACTCCTGACATCTGCTGTACTCCAAAATGGCAAAACCTATTTGATGTAAGAATGGAGTCTGAATATAGCAGCAACACAATAGTACTGCATTTGGAAATTGATTCCATGGAATGGACAAATAATGTTCATGAGTGTTGTCAGTAGCTCAAAAATTGTGATTCCATGGCTTATAGGTCAAAAGTTTATATAGCAGCTTCAGAAGATCTGATTATACCATCCACTTTATAGCAATGAAGTGATAGATATTAGGGTAGAGAGTAGCATGTTGGTTTTAATGTATTTACAATTTTTTAAGAATAAGACATAAAAACATCTGAGACTACATAACAGTGATCCTTATTACAGAAGTTCAATAGCATGTCAGAGTATGATTTTTATTAAAATATTCATGCTGTATACAACCCTGAATATATACTGACTGACTTTATAGTTTCACAAAGAATCTAGTAATGTCAGACCCATATTTTGAAGACAGACTGTCTCTCTTCAGTTGACTTCTTTCCTTTGCTTGTTTTGCTGTTCTCTGCAGAAAAAGGGGGGGGGGAGTACTCTGTTAAACATGGGATTATGTAGTTATAAGAAGCGAGGACCCGCGATACTCACAGGGCGGGGGAGTATTCCCTGCTGCTCCGGGCCCGCAGGAGCTCTATATGGAGGAGGAGGTGGCTGCAGGTGAGCCCAGCAGGTGGGGTTGCCTGGCCTCCCAAGGCTTATCCCTCCCTAACAGCGGCAAGGCCTGTGCCGCTCCCAGTCGCTCAGCCTGCCAAGGCTTCCCCCCTCGACAGTGGTAATGGCAGCAAGCCCTGCCTCCACCACAGTTCCCAGTGGTAAATACATTCTCTGTGCATGCACAGGGAACGCTCTTTTACTTTTGGAGGGATTTAAGTATCCCCCGTATAGTTTTTTCAACATTTCAGATTTTTCTGCACACCTGGGGAGTGCTCCAAGTGGGCAGGAAAATCTGTTTACCCGCCATGTGCGGATTTAGATATCCGCACAGAGGGGGCATGTTGGCTATTAGATATATAGACAAGCAGTGAGACCCGCGATGCTCGTGGGGGGGGGGGAGGACCTCACGGCTGAGGAGGAAGCGGCCACAGGTAAGCTTCCCCCTGGGCTCCAGCATCGAGGCCCATGTAGCTCCCAGCCGCCAGCCTGCCAAGCCCTCCCCCCCCCTGCAACGGAGGTGAGGCATCGTTCCACAGGGATGACTTGTACTAAGGGACAATAAATTTGGGGGGATTTAAGTATCCCCCCAAAAAAATTTTACTTTTCAGATTTTTCTGCACAGCTGGAGAGTCCCCCAAGTGTGCAGGAAAATCTCTTAGCCCCCGATGTGCAGATTTAGATATCTGCAGGGGGGGGGGCTTGGCTATTAGATATGTAGATGCTCAAACTTGTTTTGTTTACTACAATATTATTATACAAGTGGAAACGCAATGCAGGAAGTAACTATTCCATTTTTAAAGCAAACCTGACAGGAAAGTAGATTAGAATTTATGTACACTTACTATTTGAGCAGACTATCTTGAATTATCCCTTAGTATCTTGCCTGCTAATGGAGCTTTCATCACAGTAAGCTGTCTTACAGCATGAGACAATTGCTCTTTGAAGGTCAGTATTGTTTTCTCTAACTGGTAGCAGCTGTTTACAGCCTCAGCTGAAGTCTTTCAGATCTACTATCAGATCTTCATAACTGGAGATGCCAGGGCCTAAGCTTGGAACCTTCTGCCCACAAAGCAAATGTTCTACCACATCATGGCCTGTCTTCCTAAATAGCATTTTAAAATGGTTTGAGCCATCTGTTCTTGCTGTACACAACCCTTACCTAGTCATTTTAGGATAAACTCAAAGTTTCCCTAGTAGCAACTGGATGCACAAGAAAGGTAGTGAAATTGCACTACTCATTTTTCTCATTGTAACATTCAATTTGTACTCACCTCTTTGTGACAAACTGTACATAATGTCTGAAGGTTTTCTAGAGAACACTGTCCTCCCCCACTATAAACTGGCTTGATATGATCCACCTGCCAGAAGTGACCTTCAGTTGGGTTCAGGATAATTTCATTCAACTGCAATAAAATACTGAGGATGAGTTGGTAAAGCTTTGACATTCAATCTTGTGTATGTGCATTCTTAACAGGAGATATTTCCTTGGTCCAGTTCACTTGAAACTTGGCAGTTATTTAATGGACAGGCACCACCAGTTCCACTTCAGTTGTGGAGTCATTATTAAAAAACAGCCCCTCCAGCCTTCTGGAACAGTTCCTCAAAGGGAGTAATAGAGCCAACTAATATCAGAATACCAAAAAAAAACAAAAAAACCCAGATCTGAAAACTAAACCAGTAACTGGGCGGTGCTCTGAGAGCGGGGAAGGGGGTGCCCCGGGCCTCGCTGGGCCACTGTCCGGTGAATGGAGGGGGGGTGGAGGGCGGGGGGGAAGAAACGCTGGGCCCGAGTGGCTTAGCGCAACTCAGGCCCGAACAAAAATGGGCCGGGGGGTGGGAGGGAGGGAAGTGGTGGGAGGGGGAAGCAACGCCAGGCCCGAGCGAGAGCGGGCCGGGGGCCAGGAGGGAGGGAGAAGCGCCGAGGGGCTGACAGCTCCCCCCCCCGCGAGTATCACGGGTTCCCCCTTCTTGTCTATACACTAATTCCCAGAGGGTTTTTTTCTGTGTGGATACTTATATCTGCCAAAAGATAGCTCACTCTCCCCCAGCAGCTTTTCCTACATAGTCAGGCCCCTTCCTCGGTCTGCAGAAAAATCCAAAAAGTTAAAAAAAAAACAACTTCAGGGACCACTGAATTCCCCCCAATACTGTTTGAAATGGCATCGACTCCAGGCGTCAACTGTGAGAGATTAGAATGTTCGGAGGAGGGGGAGGCTTCTCACGGTTTCTGTCAGTAAAAGGCAGGGTTTTTACTGGCAGCAGTCTAGGGTTGCTAAGTACCCCCCCCCCCCCCGACCACTGGCAGCGGATCCAGATCCAGGCTGGGGAACTCCTGGAGATTTGGGGGTGGAGCCTGGGGAGGACAGGGACCTCAGTGAGGTCCAATGCCATAAACTCCACCCTCCAAAGCATCCATTTTCTCCATGGAAAGTTATCTCTGTTCTCTGGAGATGAGCAGTAATTCCAGGGGATCCCTGGGTCCCACCTGGAGGCTGCCATCCGAAGGCAGCACCCTCTGTGTGACTTGATACCACCTGATTTGCATGACTTTAGGCCCAGCTGCTTTGCTACTGTTCATCAGCAGCCACCTTATGAAAGCCATTGTCATGTAACAGAGCTTCAGACTGGGATCTACGAGACCCAGGTGGAAGCTGATTGGGAGATTTTGGACCAGTCACATACTTTCAGCCTAACCAACCTCACAGGGTTGTTATGCAGATAACAAGGAGAAAATAATAATGTAAGCTGCTTTTGTCCCCACTGTGGAGAAAGCCTGTAATTTTCCTAGGTGGAAGCTGCAGGGGAGGGGGGTGGAGATGGAAAGCTGAAGACAGAGAAAGGTAGGTTGGCTGTTGGGTGGGAAGGAAATAGGGTTGCCAACTCCAGGTTGGGAAATTCCTGGACATTTGAGGGGTGGAGCCTGGGGAGGGTGGGATTTGAGGAGGGACTACAGACCAGTATAATGCCACAGACTCCACTCTCCAAACTAGCCATTTCCTTCACTTGAACTACCATTGCCAGCCTCCAGACAAGGGCTCGAGAGCACCTAGAATTACAACTGTTGTCCAGGTGACAGAGATCAGTTCCCCTGGATAAAATGTCTGCTTTGGAGGGTTGCTGAGGCTGCTTGCCTCTCCAAGCTTCACTGTCCCAAGGCTCCACCCCCAAATCTCCAGGAATTTCCCAACCTGGAGCTGGCAGCCCTAAGGTGAATTGATCTCTGGAGCTAGGAGTTCCATTATGATTCCCAGAGCACTACCACTGCTGATGTGGGGGGAGAGGAAGCAGGCAGGAGGCTGGGAGAGTGATGGGGGCAGAAAGAGAGATTGATGGTGTGGGGGGGCAGAAAGAGTGATGGAGTGGGGGGCAGAACGAGAGACAGAGTGATGAGGTGGGGAGGTAGAAAAAGAGAATGATGACAGGTCAGAAAAAGAGGAAGTAACATATGGAGGAGCGAGAGAGTAAGAAAGGGGGGGCAGAAGGGAGAAAGTGTGAGAGAGGTAGGGGTAGAAG